>CM066031.1:1823434474-1824920483 GCA_033557465.1 Ichthyophis bannanicus
TTTTTTTTTAATTTTCCCCGGGCTGGGCTGGGCTGGGCTGGGGGTGGGGTGTGGGGGTTAGGGTTGGTGATGTGCTGTGCTGGGCTGGTCTGGGGGGGGTTAGGAGTGGTGAGGGTCTGGGCTGGGCTTGGCTGGGGGGGTTTAGGGAGTGGTGATTGGCCTTTGCTGGGCTGGGGGGGGTTTCGGAGTAGTGATGGGCTGGGCTGGGCTGGGGGGTGTTAGGAGTAGTGATGTGCTGGGTGTTGGGGGGGTTAGGAGTGGTGATTGGGCACTGGGCTGGGTGGGTTAGGAGTGGTGATAGGACCCTTGGTCTTTCTGGGGGGGTTATGAGTGGTGAGGGGTCACTGGGCTGGCTGGGGGGGTTAGGAGTGGTGAGGGGCGCCGGGCTGGGGGGGTAGGAGTGGTGATGGCCGCTGGGGGGTGTTAGGGAGTGGTGAT
This sequence comes from Ichthyophis bannanicus, assembly GCA_033557465.1. Lineage (NCBI taxonomy): Eukaryota > Metazoa > Chordata > Amphibia > Gymnophiona > Ichthyophiidae > Ichthyophis > Ichthyophis bannanicus. The sequence goes on from CM066031.1 coordinate 1,823,434,913, forward strand.
CGGCGCTGGAGGGTGCTTAAACTAAAAATTGACTGCTTGGGGGATTAGGACTTGGGAGTGGGCTGCTGGGGAGGTGTTAGGACTTGAAATGGGCTGGTGGGATTAGGACTGGGAGTGATGCTATTGGGGGCTAGGACTGGTAATGGGTTGGGGTGTTGCTAGTACTGGAAATGGGCTGAGTGGAAATGGGGCTTGAACTGCAAATACTTGTTGGGGATGGGGCTTGGAATGGAAATGTGGCTGATGGGAAGTGGGGTGCTTGAACTCTGCAAATAGCTTGAGGGGGACGGGGCTTTCGGGGCATTGACAATGGCTATGAGGGGAAGTGGGGTTGGCTTGAAGAAGAAGGAATGGATTGCTGGGTGATGGACTGGAACTAGAAGGGAGCTGAATGTGGGGGGAGGAAAAGGGCGGGTGTTTAGGAATGGGACTGGGGCTCAAGGGGGAGTAAAGATGGAGAGGGGAAAAAATATTTGTGTGTAGGAGGGGTCTGAAAAAATCGACACTTGGCCAGGTATTGGGAGTAGTAATTGGTGGATTGCGGAGGCTGAGGGGTAACTTCTGTGTGGATGGGAAGATAGGACTGAGGAAAGGGCAGAAAAGGAGAAAAGTTTAGTATGTTAAAGCAGATCCATAGCCATGACGAGCGAGACAAATTGGTAAAACCACAAAAACTAGAAGAGAGAATGAAAGGACGAAGTTGGACACGCAGACGATGGAGAGTTAGCAGAAAACATGTTAAAGATTCAGCAACATCCCGACAGAAGAAAATGGTGCTGGACCAATTGCCCAACTGTACCACCCATTATATATTAGCACAAAAGGTACTGTTTTCCTTCTAGAACGATATCTCTTTCATTTTTGAATTTATTACCTGGAATATGTCAGCTTCTCTGGGAAATGTGACATCATTCAACGATCTGCGCTTTCAGTTTGGCCAGTAACTTAAGAGGAAATTCCTATTTGATCCTGGTGCCTTCCGTTTGTTCGACTTTCCCCTGTATGTATTCACTTGAAATGTATTGGTTTAATAAGTTGCAGTGTTGCCTTTTTATACGTAGGGTATGGTGCTTTGTGACGTCCTGGTTTTTTACTGCTGTCAGGATACGGCGGCGTTTGCTATGGGTTCTAAATGGGCAGCGTTTGTAGTAGTTTCCTACTGTGCCTCCGGTCGATTGGCAGCCTGGATTATAGCGAGTTAGAAATCTTTTAGGTCTTTTCTTTAATCCATACAAAACTCATTAAGAGACATGTTTACTAAAAGTTAGTGTGTATGGTTTGTAGAAATAACAATTACTTTAATAAATTATATTATATTAGCATTATGACTGTCAACATCTTTATGCAACTTATCTTATACCACTTCTTGCAAATAGACCGTGCCTGGCACATCTCTCCTTGAGGAATACTTGACTTTGCGTTTTGTGCTGGCACCTTTTTGTGCAATGTATGGTCCGTTTCTCGAAAAAGGTTAGCCATCACTGCCCTATGGGGTTTGCCTGTTTTAAAAGCCGTTCTTGTGTCGGGTGCTTTGGGAGACAGTGCACAGGATGCACCTTATTTCCTCTGGTGTGGCTTCCTTTGGGGTTATCCCCTATATTTTACAAAGCCTTCCATGGTGACCATCTTGTTTGTGGGTGTTGTTTTTTTTCGTCCGTGTGTTGCCAGCACAACTGTTCTGTGTCCGGACTTTGTTTATACAAACCAGAAAAATTCTCCTTCAATGGGCTATTATCTGGTGTGGTGTGTGGGATTATTTGTCATGACTGTCACCTTTACCAACTATCCACTATGAATTTGCTATGGGGGGCCATCCGGTGTTTGCACGGACACCCCATTCAAACTTGGTACTATGGGCTCCATAGTTGTGGCACTACATAGCATGCTCGCTGGCTGCTTGTGTGTTTGATGGCTTGAATTCCAATTGTCTAAATGGGAAATTGTGTTGTCACTGCCTGCGACCAGTGTGTTTCTGGTACAGTCGCTTGACGTGGTAATTGTGGCCCTTATTATATGGTGTTGTGTCCAATATCTTCACCTTTGTACATTTTTTTCAAGCAAACCCCCGGTTCTGGCTGCAGATCACCACTGTTTTTCTAACCTTTTGGGTTGCTGCACCTCTCTTTTTGTGGGTATTACACGGACACATCCCAGCAAATGGGTTGTGGGGGCATATTTTCCCGCACGTGTCTCATGTTTCTCTTTGTGTCCAACCAAACATTGTGGGTTCTCATTGGTTTTTCCGTAGACAGGGGGCTGACTGGTTCATCATATGTGTTGGCCTACTTGAGAGTTTTTTTTGCGGAGTGGGTACTTGTTTGCCAGGTCACGCCTTGGTCTTTGGACACACAGGAGTGGAGTAATACGTCACAGCGAACCCCTGTCTCACACCCGCTGCACTATGCTTTTGTGTACCCATTGTTGTCTTATGATCTTTCTGAGTTTCCTTACACTGACACATTTTCCTAGCTTTCTGTCTCTGGGGTCCACCCTGGTTGGGATATTCTATGGTTGCCGATCACTTATATCCGAGTAACACACCACTACAAAGTCCATCTCTGTCACCATACCATACCATGGGCTATGTGGGTATGTACCCCTTCTTGTGTGTCATCTGTGGACTGCTGGTCTGCATGTGCAGTGTGCACCATGGGACTCCCTGCATTGTTACGGATCCGGGACACTACAGCGGACAGTTGGGTGGTGTCCTGCCGCACTTCAGTGGACAGCCAGGGGGTGGTTACCGGCTATGGGGCTGCAGGCCAGTGGGTCACTCATTGCCTGTGGAGCCCGTAGCCATGGGTTGTGACCCACAATGGACTCCTTTTATAGGGGTGTCTGCCGCATTATATGTTTTACATACGCAGGACTGCTACCAGCGACAGCCTCTCACGCGTCATTATTACTGTACTGAGCGTCATTGTGTGCACCATGTGTCACCTTATCTGGCTACCTTTATTTTCCCTTATGGACTGCTCAATGGGGGGACATCTTGTTGTGCCTCAGTGGACACTCTACTTTTTAGTGTGGCCTCTGTTGTGCGTTATGGGGTGCGTTCTGCAGCACACTTTGTATACACCACTGTGTGGGTGTGTTTGCTAGAAACCTTACAGCACATACAAAACAATGTACATGTCCCCTCACTCACTATATGATGTGTGGGTGTGTTTGCTAGCGTCCCTACAGACTATCGGCAACATAGACATGCCCCCTCACTCCACTATATACTGTTTGTGTGTGTTTACTTGCACCCCAAATGGTAGGGGAGCATAGACATGCCCCCTCACTCCTATATGATTTGTGGGTGTGTTTGCTTGCACCCCAGGGGAACAGAGCATATACATGCCCCCTTCACTCACTATCTGATGTGTGGGTGTGTTTGCTTGCACCCCTCCGAGACGTATAAAAATATATGCCCCCTCCCTCACTGTATCATGTTCGGGATGCTGCATCAGCCAGCCTTCTGTATCTGGCAGCCTGGGGACCCGAACCCATGCTGCCCGTATCAGTGGTCACTGCAGTAACCATTGTGCTACAGTCTGTCTGGGTCAGGTATGTCTGCGTGGCTTCTTATGCTTCATGCGCAGTAACGCGCGGCGACTTCCTCTAACGCGCCAGGTATCGCGCGTGAGCTCTGTTACGCGCGTTAGGTCTTCCGCTGTCCCGCCTATCTCCTTATTTGGGGGTTTGTGTTATTAACGTGGAACTTACGCGAACTGCACTAACGCGATTTAGTAAACATGCCCCTAAGTGTGGTCACTGTAATATTTGTGACATTACATTGGAACTTTCTGATTTTGTACATAAAGGGAAGCGTTATGCTTTAAAACAAGTGACAAATTGTGAATCCAAATCAGTAAATATATGCTATTCAATGTTCCTTGCTCTTTACTGTATATTGGAAAAACAATTCGGACTTTTAAGACACGCATGCAAGAACATCGTAGCAGATTGCGCAATAAACAACTGACAGCACCCTTGTTCAGCATTGCTTGAGATTTGGCTCACGATTTTGAGATGTTGCACTGCTGGTGCATAGAGTCAGTTACACATGGGTCACAAGGAAAATCGCCTGAGCAAAGGCTGTTATATCGAGAACAATGGTGGATTTATCAACTTCAGACAGTAAAACCTGATGGACTGAATATCTGTGTAGACTGGCAAGCATGTGTGTAGTCTGCTCCAATCAGAAGCGGTTTCTAGAGGTGATTTAAATCCTAAAGAAGAGCGCATGTGTTGGTGTTCACGATTCCACAGAACCATTATTGAACTGAGCTGGTGACTGGTAAGAGTAAAAAAACCGGAGAAGTGTTAAGAGATGATTTAATTGAGAAGTGAAGTATAGTTCTAGAAGTAACTTCAGTACATTTTCAATTTTTAACCATGTCTGTGCTGTTGCTGTTTTTTATCTTAGCAAATAGCTCTTCTATGTTGAGAAAATGTGGATACTGTTTGGTTTTGATACGAAACAAGTCTATGGTGCCCCTTGAGAAACCCAACTGGAGAAACGCTCTGAAGCGCTGACAAAATTGAGGCGTTGGGGTTTTTCCTCTGTTTGTATCAACACGGAATGTCAACTGTTGCCATTCTACAACGTTAAGATAAGTGGAATGGCCTATATTATGACTTTTATATAAAGTTGAAGAAATTTGAAGAAAAACGTATTTAAAATAATGAGATTGAAAGCAACAAAATGTGTTTAAAAAAAACCACTTTGCAAAAACAGGTCATTGATGTAAACGGACACTAGAGTGGGCGAATTAATTACCCATACATAAGTGTCATACTTTACCCGTTTATCTGAGACCAGTGGCAAGAGGTATACAAAGAGATTGTGGTTATATGATAATAATTTCGAGTGAATTTTTCTTGTTTAGTGCATATCAGCAGTTCACTCTGACGAAGCCTTGAAATATTAATTGTCTAGTACATTATCAATGGGTTCTAAATGGGCAGTGTTTGTAGTAGTTCCTAATGTGTCTGGCGGTTGGCACTGGATTATAGTAATGTAGAAGTCTTTTAGTCTTTCTTTATTCATACACTCATTAAGAGGCATGTTTACTAAAAGTTCGTGTATGGTAACATTATGCAAATATTTATGCAAATAAGACCCCTTATGCAAATGAGGCCCCGCACCGAGTCTCTACACATGGCCCCGCACCCCCCTTGGGCCGCCCCTGGACCCCCCAACAGTCTTGTGTACCATATCCATGCCTGTACTATGCCCAGGACTGGTGTGGTGGGTATGGCTGCTGACCACCTCTATAGTAGCACAATGCTGGCATAGGTGTGGGGGTGGCTGTCTGTCTATCCAGTGTGTGGTGGCTGCAAACACCTTCCACAGCCCACACTGCCAGCATGTTGCCAGTATTGGGCTGCCAATGTGCATAATGAGGAGCAAGGTACCATGGGTATAGGCCGACAGGGGGGCCTGGCCAGGGTGCATCTGCACAGGGCATAGGGCAGTGACAGGCACATTGTAGTGCCCGGCCACCACCTACACAGACAGGGTGACCTCAGTATATCCTGCTGAGAGATCACTCTCACCCTGACTGTGCAGTGACCACAGCATGGCTAGGCACTCCCATAGTGCTGTCTACTATTTTTCTCATGTGATAGATATGTGTTTCTTTTTTTGGCCCAGTCACTGATGTATCTGCTTGCTGTGTATGCTGACATCCCAGTTCTGGGTGCAGGCATCTCCACTGGGCACTAGCAGACTGTTTGCAGCTGGTATGTGTTGTGATGGAGTGGCTTGCAGGGTGCAGTGGCTGATGGCTTGCACCAGGGGAATATCAGATAGTGGTGGGGTGCAGTATACCATATCCAGGCCTATGTCTGTCTGCTATTGTGTTATGGATGTATACAGCGCTGTATTGACTGCCCTGTGGGGTGTCTGTTCCTCAGCAGGACTGGGGTTGATGTTCACCTCTACTGCCACCTTTGCAGGGAGGTAGACTGTGGATCTTTTGATGGGAGACCCTGTTTTGCCACCCTCAGTCCTGGGGGAGGGGGGTGGTGGTGCATGGGGGCTACACCTGACTGAAACAGACAAAGATGTCCAAGGTGTTTCATGCAGAAACTACCTATCTCACACATTAACACTGCTTTTGACCTGTACCATGGACTGTGCTGTGGACCTAGTGCTGGGCGCCTCACTGCACCCTCAGGGTGAGCACAGTACCCGCACAATGTGACAGTGTGTAGCTACTCTGTGCCAGTACAACACATGGTCAGTACCCCCTACCAGGCCGAGGTACTGTGGGGGTGCACCTGATCACTTCCCCCCTAACAGGCTGAGGTGCTGTGGGGGTACATTCCCCTGGTGTGTATCTGTGGACGGCTGATTTGCATGTGCAGTGCATCATGGGTGTGACTGGCACACATCCAACCCTGGGTAAATCCAGCACTGCTCACAGGCTCAGATACACCATAGGCCATCACACATACATCTGTTAGCATAATGCCTAGGTGCAGGACACCCTAAAGAGTCTGTATATTAGGTGCCCATGCTGGTAAAAACACACATACCCATGCACGATTTTACGCACGCACCAATGCACGTACCAACACACGCAGCCACGCACGTGGCTAGGCACACTGCGAGGGTGTGTTCTGGCACCACTACTCAACGTAAAGAAAAACATGCCGCCTCATTCCTATGTAATGTACAGGGTGATGCCTGGGCCAGCCTTCTGCGTTAGGCACACTGGGGACTTGAACCCATGCTGCCTGTAACAGCGGTCAGTACACTAACCATTGTGCTACAGCTCTGTTTCAGTGCTTTGTGTCTGTACGCCTTCATACGATTAACGCGCAGTAACGCGCCACAGCGCCCTGTAACGCTCGTTAGTTTTTGGAACGCGCGTTAGTGGTTAGGATGTCCCGCCCATGTCCTTTTTTGGCTTTCCTTTCACTAACGCGGCTCCTAACGCGATTTGCACTAACGCAGTTTAGTAAACATACCCCTAAGTGACGCCTTTGTTCCTCGTGAAAATGTTACCGTGGATTGAGCAACTACTTACATGTTGTGGCCGTGTTCCGTTCAGACAATATATTCCCAGTAAACCTGGGAAATATGGCATAAAGCTAGGGATGTTGTGTGACAGTGCAATGTTATATGTTCTGCGTCTTCAAGTATATACAGGAAGGGAACTCGAAAACAAAACAGGGAACAGAATCAGGGTGAAAGGGTTGTGCTGCAGCTCACTGAAGGATTGACGCGATCTGGCAGAAATGTTACTGTTGACAATTTCTTCTGCAGTTTATCCCTGTCACAGAAATTGCTAGAAAAACAAATGACACTTTTGTGGACAATTCAAAAGTACAGAAAATAATTACCTCCAGAATTTGTAACAGCAAAGGGCCGAGAGGTATTCACTTCACTGTTTGCCTTTCGCGATGACGCCACTCTGGTTTCCTATTGCCCGAAGAAAGGAAAAGTGGTTGTTCTTCTGAGCAGTTTGCATGATTAAGAAGAAGTAGATAACACAGGTCCAGACAAAAAAACCACAAATGATCTTGGACTATAATTCTAGTAAAGGTGGAGTAGATACGGCAGATCAAATGTTGCGCATGTATACCAACAGAACGAATTAGAAGACGCTGGCTGGCCAGTGACAATCTTCTTACAACATGTTGAAATTCAGTGCTTTGAACGCCTCATTGTTTGGATGTCACTAAATCCAGAATGGCAGTCCAAATCAAAGCAAAGACATGGTCTATTCCTCTTGGAATTAGGAAAGCAACTGCTTCAGAGTAATTGCAGCGATTCTTCTTCCAACATTGAAGAAGCCACTGATGCTATTTGCAATGTCGGGATCCCAAAGAAAAGGGCAAGGTGTCACTGCTGTTCCAGAGAAAAAGACAAGAAAAGCAACATAGTTTGCACCTCCTGCAAGTGCAATGTTTGCAAAGAACATTCAGAAATTGTCTGTGTCTCATGCAAATGACTGTAGTACTTTACTGTGTTCATCAAGTGCCTGCAAAAACTGCTTTCATGGCAACTCTTCTTCATGTAATTTATGATAAAGCATTACATTTCAAAACATTTAACCTTCATATAATAAATAATCTATTCAGAATAATATTTTGTCTGTTTAGTTTAAAATTTTCATGGTTAACAATTAAAATTTGTCGTGGGGTCATTTATGACCCCAACGGTATTCAGTGTTTGCAAAAAATCTTGGTAATTCCAGGGTTAAGACAGTCACTGATCTTAAGCTGTGCCAAGAAGATTTAGATGTATTTGTCTTTGAGTAGTGTTAACTGAGTACATAGGGCTATGGTTATGCCTAGACCAAATAGACAACTGCCTAGGTTGCCAGATTTTGAAGGTACCAAATACTAGGGCTAAACAGAAGTCTGATTTTGCTTGCTTTAGGACTGTGCTCTGTAGAGAAGTAACCTCCCCTCCCACTGCTCTCTGATTTTCACTTATGAGCATCAACACCTTAAATTTGATGCAAAGCAGTTACTAAATCGTAGAAGTCCAATAGAGAACATCAGTCATGGCGAGGACAACTTTCAGGCTTTTAAGCAGGCAAATAGCAATTTGCGTCTGAAAACTGCCCTGCCTGAAGGCATCTAAATGTAGGAGCTTAAAAAACACACAAGGCAATGTTTAACCTTCACTGTTTAAATGCCAGCTGCAGCATTTAAATGAAATCTGGATATTCAGAGCCAGTATCCGAATAATGACCAGCGCTGAAGGTGCTGGCTGCCACTGCTCTCCGGATAGCAGTGGTTTTCAGTCCGCTATCTGCAGAGCCTATCCAGAGAGCTTAGCACAGCTTTTTTTGCTGTCCAAAGCTATACAGAGAGTCATCCTAAAAATCATCACTATCTGGACAATTCACCAGATCTGTTGTGATGTTCAGTTGTACTAGTTAATACTCTGAGGAGAAGGAAGTTACCAGTGGTGTGCCCCAGGGATCTGTCCTCGGTCCGATTCTTTTTAACATCTTTGTTAGTGATATAGCGGAAGGGCTATTGGGTAAGGTTTGCCTCTTTGCGGATGACACCAAAATCTGCAATAGAGTAGACACCCAGGAAGGTGCAGATAACATGAGGAGGGATCTAGCTAAGCTTGAAGAATGGTCTAGAATTTGGTAGCTGGAATTTAATGTTAAAAAATGCAAGATCATGCATTTGGGCTGAAGCAATCCAAGGGAGCAATATAGTATAGGAGGTGAAGTACTTTTGTCCACTAAAGAAGAGCGGGACCTAGGCGTGATTGTGTCTGATGATCTTAAAGTAGCTAAACAGGTAGAAAAGGTGACGGCAAAAGCTAGAAAGATGCTTGGGTGCATACAGAGAGGAATGGCTAACAGAAAAAAGGAGGTGATAGTGCCTCTGTATAAGTCTTTGGTGCAACCTTATTTGGAGTATTGGGTGCAATTCTGGAGATCACACCTTCAAAAGGATATAAACAGGCTGGAGTCAGTACAGAGGGTGGCTACTAAAATAGTTAGTGGTCTTCATTATAAAGCATATGAGGACAGACTTAAGGATCTTAATAGTACACCTTAGAGGAAAGGTGGGATAGAGGTGATATGATTGAGACATTTAAATACCTCCTTCTAGTTGATCTTGCTGCTGAGTTGGTCTTCCTCAGCCCTTGTGTGCTGTCACCACCAAAGGTACAACCCTACTCCCACTGCTTTTGGGGCCTTCACCACAATGCATCCTCTGATTCTAATTTAAATCCATCAACTTGCCATGACTGCTTCCTCCACTTCAGGAGGGATTTTCTTCTGTACTTAAGCTTCCTATGCTGGGACCAAAGCTTAGCTGTCATGCTCCTTCTCCTCTGGTGTTTAGGACCTTGAAGCCAATTTTGATGCTGGACTTGTTTAAAGGGACTATGCTAGTCCTCCTGGAATAATTAAAGACCTTTCAGCTGATCTAGCTGCTGTGCTATTACTTCTGGCAAAATTCAGGGTCTTGCAGCTAGTCTGGGTGCTGAGCTATGCTGGTCTTCTTATCATGGTTTAAGATCTTAGAGGTGATTGCGGTGTTGTGTTGGTTCTCCTGACTTAATTTCCGGCTTTGCAGCCAATCTGGTCTTTGTGTTATTTTATACCTCTCAAAGTGAATTTGTATGCTTCTTCCAATTGTGCTGTTTTGCCTTTTTCTACTATCTTGAGGTGTTCATGTTGCTCTTTGTATCACTTTGTCGTTCTGATGGTGGTTTCTGATACTCATTCTGCCACTGTATCAGTGCCCCTGAAGGGTTTGTGACACTCTTGATGGTTTGTAGTACAATTACAAATGTCTGCCATCATGTTTCAGGTAGGTTTGATTTGAAAATAGATGGATGTCCTCACTGTTGCATTGTAAAATTGCTTCCAAAAAAGACTTTAATGGGGAGAATAGGATGAATGGTTCAGTTTCCTGATGATTAACCAAATGTGTATATTCCGATGAAGAAAAATGAGCATTGAAATCTTTCTCATGAACATGTCTGCTGTCTAGTGATCCTTGATGTCCAGTTGGGTACCTACCTGGATATCTGACATACTATAAATTTTTTGAATACTAGGCCCATTTTTGACCCTTCCCTTGTGACTTTCCATCATCATTAGTCTGAGCAGAATTCTCTGCAAAGAATTCATAATCTATGTTATACAAAACCAGACCTTGCTGGGAGGGACTTCTGGGTGCTCTTTCCTTATTCAAAGTGCTATGATAGGCCTTAAAGCACCCACATGCATGTGCGCAGTCACAGCCAGACGTTTCTGCCCCCTCTGACAGAAGTAGCATTGGAGGGGGCAGGATCAGCAGGCTATAAGTGTGCCTATGTGCCTGGGTGCTTTAAGGCCCACTGAGGCACTGAAGTGGTGACTCTGTTGCCGCTTGAAAGGAAGAAGGGAGGGATCGCTATGCTGCCCCTCTCCCCCTGCAGGTGAGAAGATGGATGCCGGGGGGGGGGGTATGGAGTGGCAGCAAAGAAGGCATGGGGGGCATAGTGGGCTTTCCTAGGGCACCAGAAACACTTGGGCCAACCCTGCCTGAGTCTGACTCATTTCATTCTCATGTCATGATCCTTTATTCTAGAACTTACTTTATATGAAATTTTGCTTATTTTTATGTGATGCTCTTTTTGAGGAATTTCTATGTCTCTGCCATGCCCCCCCTCCCTTCTTTATTCTAGTACAAGGGTTTACATCCCAGTCCTTAAGTACCCCTAGCTCATCTGGTTTCAGGATATCCACAATGGTTTTGTCCAAGCTTAAGGACAGGGGCATAGCTATAATAGAGCGGGTCGAGCAAAGAGCCCAGGGCTGCCTGCAAAGAGGGGAGGGGGTATTTACTATCTCAGCTCCTGCATTCTGATAATTGCCACACAGTGGATGGCACTTAGCAGAGGAGTGGCACTGAGGGGAAGGAGCATCATATGAAGGAACTAGGCTGAGGAGGCGGGGCATGGATTGAGGAGGTGGCGCACTTACACATAGAAGTCAGACTGAGGGGTGTGGAGCACCAGATTGAAGTGGCGGAGCTCAGGATGGCCTATCTCAAACTTCACCCCTTTGATCTAATGCCCTGCCCCCTCAACCTTTCTTCACTACACAATGTCCTATCCCTTCATGGCCACTTTTCCTCTGACTATTGGCACTGCAATGACAAATACCAGAGTAGAAAGAGCACCAGAACTTGTGAAGGAAGAGGGCAGAGAACAGACTTGCAGCAAGATTAAGTACTAGAGCACAGTATAGTAGTGATTCAGGCTTTATCCTAAGCCCTACCCCATCAATCTAGTACTCCACCCCATCAGTCTGGCTTCTCTGTGCAGGCAGTGTTTGGGTTAGAAATGGCAATATGGGACCCAGCTTATTTGGGGAAAGTGTGTAAGTTGGAGTTATCGATGAATGCCTCCTGTTCCGACTAAAGAGACATGTTGAATAAGCTGGGCTAATGGTTAGCAGAAGCTATTTGTAACTAGGTCCCATGTTATTCAATGGAATCTAGTTACAAATAGCACATGCTAACCTGCAATTCCTAGATGGTCTGCATTGCAAGCAAGGTAATACTGTGGGGTTCTTAAATACAAACACTCTGCCTGAAGGACTAGAAAGGGGGGCTGTTACTTCTGGAGAGAAATCTGAAATTGTGAGTATATACTTCTAGGAATTTTTCTGAAAGGAATTTTTTTCTTTTAAAGCTAATTAATCTGTGAACCCACTATTTTTTGTTAAATCAGTCAGGGCCTAGTAGCAACAGTTTAAGATTCAATTTAAAACACAGAAGAGAACTTTCTGGTTACCTTTCATACCCAGTAGAGAGCTGTAGTTTAAATTTCATAGTCACTCAGGGCCTAGCATCAGCAAAGTACTTTTAGTTTCAATTTAAAACACAGAAGAGAGCTTTCTGGTTAAATTTAGAATCCAGCAGAGAGCTTGTAGTTTAAATTTCATAGTCACTCAGGGCCTAGCATCAGCAAAGTACTTTTAGTTCCAATTTAAAACACAGAAGAGAGCTTTCTGGTTAACTTTAGAATCCAGCAGAGAGCTTGTAGTTTAAATTTCATAGTCACTCAGGGCCTAGCATCAGCAAAGTACTTTTAGTTTCAAATTAAAACACAGAAGAGAGCTTTCTGGTTAAATTTAGAATCCAGCAGAGAACTTGTAGTTTAAATTCCATAATAGGTTAGGGCCTAGCATCAGCAAAGTACTTTTAGTTTCAAATTAAAACACAGAAGAGAGCTTTCTGGTTAAATTTAGAATCCAGCAGAGAGCTTGTAGTTTAAATTTCATAATAGGTTAGGGCCTAGCATCAGCAAAGTACTTTTAGTTTCAAATTAAAACACAGAAGAGAGCTTTCTGGTTAACTTTAGAATCCAGCAGAGAGCTTGTAGTTTAAATTTCATAGTCACTCAGGGCCTAGCATCAGCTAAGTACTTTTAGTTTCAAATTAAAACACAGAAGAGAGCTTTCTGGTTAAATTTAGAATCCAGCAGAGAGCTTGTAGTTTAAATTTCATAAAAGGTTAGAGCCTAGCTGCAGCAAAGAGCTATAATTTAAATCAAATCAGAATATAGCTTACCTCAGCAGCACATGACAGGGTACTGTGTAGCAGCCCTCTTTTAATAAGTGTTAGCTTGTTGACTTAGACAATAGATTTTTATTGGTTGGCAGAGAAAATCTAGGAAGAAAATAGTTCCACCTTTGGATATCTACTAAAAGTAAGCAATTTGCCATTCTTCAAGGTAATTTTTTAAAGGGAACACATTAATCTATATACTTCAGACACATAGGACCCAATATTCAAAGGCATTTACATAGTTTACAGACTTGTAAATCATGTAAATGTCACTTAGTGGGATATTCAATGGCACTAAAATGGTTAATAGGCATTCTGGGGCATGTCATGGGTGGTGACAGTCGCAAATTGGGTAGCACCAAGCCATCAAAATATGGGATCACCTTACAGCCTCTGATGCTGGAGAGGCTAACTAGGTAGTGGCAATATTGCACCACTACCTAGTTAATAACCTGTGGATAAAACTAGGCACTGCAAATCCTGGTCTAGTTCTATCTAAGGGAGCTACCTGGGTAGTGGTGCAATATTGCCCCTACCCAGTTAGCATCTGCAGCATAAGAGGCTGTGCGGTGACCCCAGATATTCAATGATGGGGCTACATATTACCCCAAAATTGAATATCCAGGGTTAAAGGTCAGCGGTGATGGTTATGCACTGCAGAGGTTCATAGCCGTCCCAATTGAATATCGGGTCCATAATATCAAAATTTACTAGTGTAAAATAATAACTGTTTAGCAAGGAAGCAGAGCTACACACAGGGACATAGAACAGTGTTCTTAGAACACCCATAAAATAGGTCATAAGAACATAAGATATGCCATACTGGCTCAGACCAAGGTCCATCAAGCCCAGTATCCTGTTTCCAACAGTGGCCAATCTAGGTCATACGTACCTAGCAGTTTCCCCAAAAGACACAGGTTGCACAATGCTTGCATTGGGTCAAACAGTGATATCCTGGGACCCTTTTTAATAATGGTTTGTTTTTTTTAAACATATTTTATTAAGCATCGTGACATACAGGATAAAGGAAGGCATATCCAAAACAAATACAAAAAATCCACATCTTCCCGCCTCTCCCCTACCAACCCCCCCTTTGCCGGGTGTTGCAAATAACCAAATAGCCTTGAAAAATCTCACAGGGTGAACCTTCGTTCCCCCACTAAGTGCTCCACACCCTCAGATCCCATACGGATCCCCCCGGCCGGAGATGCCACACCCCCAAAACCTTCCCACAACATCCTGTAATAGTGAACACAATTTATCTTATCATAAATAAACCATGCCTAACTCCAATCATTCCCCAAACATTAAGAAACAAACCACAAACTCTGAAACTCCGAAACTCTGTGTGTGTGTGTGTGTGTGTGTGTTAGATGTCCAGCGGCCCCCCCCCGTCCCCCCATATTCCCTTTATCAGTGTCCCAGCCTCCCCTCCAAGTATGCATCCCAGATCTTGTGAAACATCCATTCTTTACCCCGCAACCGATAGGTCAGCAGGTCAAACCGTACCGCAGCTTCCACTCTGGCCTCCCAGTCTCCCTCGGAGGGACCATTCACACTCTTCCATTTCCCTGCAATCGCCAGCCGCGCAGCCAGTCGCAACTTAGCGTCCAACAACTCCCGCCATTTCCCTTTCCCATCCCTGGTAGGTGAGCCCAAAAGCCACACTGGGCACTCCCGGAGGGACCCGAACCCTGCCCCACTCCCCATTAATCCCCCAATTCTCCCCCGCACCCGTTCCCAAAAGGCCCGAATCACGGGACAACTCCACCACATGTGGAGAAACCCTCCCTGTCCCCCACAACCCCTCCAGCAAGTATCCGTAGGTAGACCCCCAGCCAGATACAATTGTCGGGGAGAGCACTAAGCCCCGTGTACAATTTGTAATTGCGTCTGGCGCCAGGATGACACCCAAGTACATCTGTTGATCTGTGTATAAATCTTATCCCAGATCTCTACACTCAGATCTTCCCCCAACCACCGATGCCACCGTACCTGATGCAAGACCGGGCCGGAGTCCACTCCTTCTTGGAGCAGAACGTTATAAATCTTAGCTATAAGCCCCTTGTCCCCCGTCCCCTGATACAATACCGCTTCCATCTGCGTCCCTTCCCGACAAACCTGCGCCTTGACATCCCCGGAATCTAAAAGATGTCGGAGCTGGAAATACTGATAGAATGGGATTTTCTCTTGAATCTTTTCTTCCAAAGCATTATGAGACCTGACGACCCCATCCACCACAAACTCCTGGAGCAAGTCCAAACGGCCTTCCACCAACTGTCTCCCTTTTCTCACGCAGGCGGCCTGACGGAGTGGAAGGAAGTCTCCAATGGTAGACCATGGAGAGAAGGGACTAGGAAACCACCCCCTTCTCCGACCCAGGACACTGATCCCAGCCATAGCCTCCAAGAAGGGGTGCCCATGCCGCTGTGCACGCCCGTCTCCGTCCGCCAACCACTTCGCAAGGGACGGTTCCCCCATCGCCGACCTCTCCAACTCCACCCAGGACACCTGCCCCCCCCCATCCAGAGTGGTCACGCCAGGCCCGCAAAATACATGCCTGGTGGTACCACCGCAGCAAGGGCAGCCGAACCCCTCCCTGCCCCTTCGGTGGCAGTAAACCTCCACGACCGATCCGTGCCCTCTTCCCCCCCCACACAAAACGGACGAGACGGCTATCCCACTGCTTCAGCAGCTGTCCCGGAATTCGAATCGGCAATTGTGAGAATAAGAACAAGAACTTCGGCAGCACGGTCATCTTAAGTACTTCCACTCTGTCCCGCCAACTCAGGCGTAGAGACGCCCAGCTTTCTAACAGTTGAGTGATTTGCCCCCACAATGGTCGGAAATTTAGCGCGAACAGCTCTGAGGGGTCTGCTGAAATACGCACCCCTAAATATTTAATCGCTCCGTGGGACCATTTAAAAGGGAAAGACGGGAGATCTTCCTTCCGCAACCCCCCCAAGGCCAAAGCCTCTGTCTTGGACAGATTGACCTTAAATCCCGATACCGCCCCAAACCGCTCCAATTCCCCCAATAGAACGGGCAAAGATTCTGCCGGGCGGGACATAAAAAGCAACGTATCATCCGCATACAGCAGAATCTTATGCTCGGCCTCCCCCGCTACCACTGGCCGAATCAGGTCCTGCCCCCGAATCCTACACGCGAGGGCTTCGATTACCATAGCAAACAGGAGGGGCGACATAGGACAGCCCTGTCTAGTCCCCCTTTGCAGGTAAAACCGATCTGAAACCTGGTCATTCACCCAGAGACGAGCCACCGGGCGCTGATACAGTGCCTTCACACCTTGAATAAAGCCCGCTCCCAGTCCCATCCGCCCCATAACCTGAAACAAAAACTCCCACTCCACCCGGTCAAAGGCCTTCTCGGCGTCCAACGCCACACAGAGCGCCGGGGAGCCCCGCTCCTTAATGTGATGGAGCAGCCCCACCGCCCTCCGGACATTATCTGCCAGCTGCCTGCCCTTAATAAACCCCGTTTGATCCGGGTGGACCAAGTTGGGCAAGATGTTCTCCAGTCTACCCGCGAGAATCTTCGCATATAATTTCGTGTCACTATTAATTAAAGCAATGGGTCTGTAATTCCCACAACGCTCTGGGGGTCGACCCTCCTTTGGAAGGACCACGATATTGGCCTGAGCCATCGACTCCGGTAGGCGTTCCCCCCGGAGTAGACCAGAGAACAACCGCGCCAAAAATGGGGCCATTTCCTCCCGCAGCACCTTATAATACTCCGCTTGAAAACCATCCTCCCCGGCCGCTTTCCCCCTGGGCAGCTTCTTAATCCCGCCAAGCACCTCCGACACCGAAATCGGCCTCCCCAGCCACCTTGCCGTATCCTCGTCAACCCTGGGGAAGTTAAGACCCCCCAAGTATTCCGCTATCCCTTCCGCACTAGACCCTCTTGCCGCCTATATAAGTCTTCGTAATACCTCCGGAAGGCCTCACAGATAGCCCGACTGGCCACCGCCCGCTCTCCCTTCTCATCCACTATCTCCCGGACAGTCCTACTCTCCCGCTGTTTTTGGAGTTGTCGCGCGAGCAACTTCCCCGCTCTATTCCCACCCTCCATGAGATTCCTCTTGGTGGCTCTCATCATCCGCTCTACCTCCTCCAAATCCATGGCATTAATCCTCGCTCTGAGCCCCAACAACTTCTGCCGTGGTGCTCGGGATCCTCCCCCGCTATGAACTTGCTGCACTTGTGTCAATTCCTGCATCAACTGCTGACGCAGCGCCTCGCGTTCTCGCTTTTTCTGACTCCCAAATTGAATCAACCGGCCTCTCATATAGGCCTTCCCCCCATCCCAAAGCGTGGCGTCCCCTACCTCCCCATTATCATTCCAAGCCAGATAATCCTTCCACGCCGTCCGGAGCATTGCCTGCCCGTCTGCGGATTGGTAGAGCGACACATTGCCCCGCCATCCTCCGCCCCCCCCTCCGCCTCGTCCACACCATTCCCCCACCACCATCCCATGATCAGAGAGGGTAATCGGAAGAATCCTAACATTGACCAACACCCCTAATTGGTCTCGCTTCCCCAAAAGCACATCCAATCTCGAGTAGGTCTCCTGTGGCGCCGAGTAACATGTGTATTCCCGCCCTCCGGGCTTTTCCCACCGCCAAACATCCACCAGTTCAAATTCACTTAAACACCTCTCTAGCTCCCTACCCTCAGTACCATGCTTTCTCTGACAAAAGTTAGAGCGATCTTGAGCCCCCACCACACAATTCATGTCCCCCCCCACAATCCAATCCCCTTTAGCATTACTCCGAAACTCCCGTAGCGTATCCAAAAAGAAGGTTCCCTTCCTCCCATTAGGAGCATATACATTAAGAAAAGAGACCTCCCGCAGGTCCACTCTCCCCACCACCCAAACCACTCGTCCCTCTGCGTCACCCCCACTCCCATATGGGACAAACCTTACCCGCTTATGAATTAATACCACCACCCCGCGTTTTTTAGAGTTATAGGGCGATCCATATACTTGCTCAAAACCCTGGGCCTTGAGCTTCTCTTGCTCCGCCGCGGTCAAATGTGTCTCCTGAATCATAGCCACATCCACTCGCAGCTTGTTTAACTGAGCCAGAACCCGTTTCCGTTTAATGGGACTATTAAACCCCCTTACGTTATAGGTAGCTACCCGAAAGCCTTTGGCATTGGACACAGCCATCAACCCACCTCATTCACCCCCTGGGAACCCGGACAGAGCCGCAACAGCCACCACACACCAAACACACAAGCAACATTGAACACACAACCAACCCCCAACATGTGTATCACCATCCCCCACTCGCCACAATTTTTAAACGTTTCGACCCCCATTAGCCCACCCGCCATCCACTCTCCACAAACCCGCCCTGCCGCCCCCCCGCAGCCACCCACCACCCCAATCCCCTTCACTCACTCCTCAGAGCATACCCTCAACGAAGGGTGCCCATGCAGGGGGGGCACTACCCACTTACAAAGCTCTCAACTTATAGAACAATTCCCGTCCCCTCCTCTTCCCACCTCCCTTAGATCAATCAGAAAAAAACGGAGCCTTTTCCTCCAGCCTCCCCCTCATCTCCCAAAAGACAACAGTCCCACAAATATGTCTCTGGCTTAGCCCAGCCACAGGCCATCTAGAAAAGTCAGAAAAAGATCCGTAGTCTCGCTCAGGCCAATTCTGCCGTCTCCGCCCCGGTCGCCACGGCTGCTCGGTTTTCCCCCGATAAGTCTTCACGTTCATTCTCCGCTCTCCCCGACTGGGACTTCAAGAATTTCTCCAAGGCCTCTTTTGAGGCAAAGAAGCGCCGCGTGCCGTTCACCATCATGGTAATCTTAGCCGGGTACCAAATCGCCACTTGAATGCCTCGCCGGGCCAAGCTTTCCTTCAGCTTAATCAAATCCTTTCGGCGTTTAACAGTCTCGGAGGCAAGATCAGGGAACACATAGACTTTCCAGTCTTTGTAATTCACAAATTTGGATTTCCGGGCTGCTCTAATCACATGTTCCCGGTCCTGAAAACGCAGGAGCTTGACAATGAGCGCACGTGGTGGGCCGTATGCCCCGGGTTTGGGCCGCAGCTCTCTATGCGCCCGTTCGATCTCGAAGGCGGGAACTGATGGCGCCCCCGGGAAACAAGTCTTCAACAAGTCCGCCACAAACTCCATGGGGTCAGCGCCCTCAACTCCCTCCGGCACCCCGAAAATGCGTAAATTGGAGCGCCGGTCACGATTTTCCATGTCTTCCGACTTAGCATGCAACCAGCTGAGCTGTTGTTGCAGGGAGCTCACCGTGCGCTGCATCGCGGCCTGAGAGTCCTCCGTCTGACTCACCCGGGCCTCCACCTCCTTGATCCGCTGCCCCAAATCAGCAAATTTCTCCTCCAGCTTTTGCGAGACATGCTCCACGATCTCGTCCCTCGAGTCTCGGATTTCTCGCAATACTGCCTCCAGTGTAGTTCCAGGCACTTCCTCCCTCTCACACATCTCTGGGCCTTCCGACTCACTTGGAGACGCCGGTGCCTGCAACGCCATCTGCACGGGCGCTGCCGCTTTCACAGCCCCCGCTTTCGCCGCATATAAATCCTTAATCGGGTTAGGGGGTTTGGTTTTCACCAGTTTCGGCATTGTCTCAAGGTCTCTTAGGAGCTATATCTACCCGATATTTTCCGGGCGGATGGAGAGCTTTCTCACTCACGTCTCTTCTCCTCCGTGGCTAAACCGGAAGTCCCCTAATAATGGTTTATGGACCTTTCCTCCAGGAACTTGTCCAAACCTTTTTTAAACCCAGCTACACTAACAACTTTTACTATATCCTCCAGTAACAAATTCCAGAGTTTGATTACACATTGAGGGAAAAAATATTTTATCTTATTTGTCTTGAATAGTTTATCATGTAGCTTCATTGCAGATCCCCTACCCTTTCCATATTCTGATGATGTAGATCGATTGTTTACGTTTACCCATTCCTCTCCATTCATTCATTTATAGAATTCTATCATATCTCCCCTCAGCCGTCTCTTTTCCAGGTTAAAGAGCCCTAACCTTTTTTGCCTTTCTTCATAAGCATATCCTTCCATCCCCTTTACCATTTTGGTGGCTCTTCTCTGAACCTTTTCTAATAACGCTATATCTTTTTAAGATACTGCAACCAGAATTGCACACAATATTCAAGGTGTGGTCGCATCATGGAATAAGATATGCCATACTGGGTCAGACCAAGGTCCATCAAGACCAGTATCCTGTTTCCAACAGTGGCCAATCTAGGTCATATGTACCTAGCAGTTTCCCCAAAAGACACAGGTTCCACAGTGCTTGTACTGGGTCAAGCAGTGATATCCTGGGTCCCTTCTTAATAATGGTTTATGGACTTTTCCTCCAGGAACTTGTCCAAACCTTTTTTAAACCCAGCTACACTAACAGCCTTTACTACATCCTCCGGTAACAAATTCCAGAGTTTGATTACACGTTGAGTGAAAAAATATTTTCTTTTATTAGTCTTAAATAGTTTACCCTGTAGCTTCATTGCATGTCCCCTAGTCTTTCTATATTCTGATGATGTAAACAATCGATCTACATTTACCCATTCCACTCCGTTCATTAATTTATAGACTTCTATCATATCTCCCCTCAGCTGTCTTTTTTTCAGGTTAAAGAGCCCTAACCTTTTTAGCCTTTCTTCATAGGAGTATCCTTCCAACCCCTTTACCATTTTGGTGGCTCTTCTCTGAACCTTTTCTTTTTTTTTAAATTCTTTATTTTCATTTTATAACAACAAAGGAAAAGGAAGACATACAGCTAAAAGACAGATACATAAAGTGTAATACATACACCAAAGTAAACCCCTGCCACCCCCCTCCCCCCTGCTTCTTCTCTAGAAAACTAATCATTCCCGAAACGGGCGTGTACTTACATTATTGTGTTACAAACCTAACGGTGATCTGAAACATGATGAGTGCACATTATACAGGCATGTTGGAGCAATGAGCAGATTGTACATAATCATTAAGCATCTGCCATTTAGACAAGTGAGAGTGAGGTTGGGCATGGGGAACAGCTCTCCGAGGTATCTGCTCATATTTACTATATAAGCAGACGAGGTTCCACCATTCATTGACAGTAAGTCGAGAGCTATCCTTCCAATTCCTCGTGATTAAGCATATGGCTATACCCAGCATGAAATCAAGGAGAAAGCGACCTTTCTTAGGAAGAGAGGGGACCTCCGCCACAGAGCGGAGTCCCACGATCTTCCAAGAGAGAGGTTCGTGAAAGTGTAAGATAAATTGAATACGACCCCAGACCCGCCCCCAATAAACCTGTAGTTGAGGACATTCATAAATAACATGAGCGAAGGTTCCCACAGCAGTATGGCAAGACCAACACTGGTCCCTAGCATTTGTGTTCCATTTGGCTATTTTTTCTGGGGTATAAAAGCATCTGTGTGCAAAAAAGAAGAGAGTTTGGGTAACAGAGGCAGACCGGGAAACCCGCACTACTTTGCTCCAGAAAACGCTCCATTGCACAGGGGTTAAAGTGGTTTGCAGTTCGCGCTCCCAGGCTTGTTGGGCTCTAAAAGTGGCCATGTCTGTACCCTGACATAATAGTTTATAAAAGTTAGAGGCTACCCCATGTGTACTACTAATAGAGTGAACTATCTCGAATAGCCCGTCCTCAGTAGGGGCAGAGGGCGGCATGATTCGAGCACTTTTGAGGCAGTGTTGAAGCTGCATCAATTGAAAGTAGTGTTTCGCTGGTAACGCAAATTCCTTTTGTAAATCAGAAAAGGTTTTCCAACGAGCTGCAGAGAAAAGCTGTTGGGGTGTCCAGATCCCCCTTGAGTACCAGGGTTTCCATGCTATCGTTCTATTTAGGACTTGAATTCTGGGGTTGTTCCATAGCGGGAGTCCGTCCTGAGGACATACGTTCGGGCCCAGTGATAGAATGAGAGTGTTAAAGGCCGCAAGAGTATCAACAATCATTGGTGGATGGCGGGTGTCTACTTGATAGGACATACCGGGGAGATGGGTCAACGGAATTGGGCTACTAAGCTCCTCTTCTATGTCTAGCCAAACTGGTCTGCTGTCTGTTGGGGCATCTAGCCATCGGGCACCTTGCTTAAGTAGGAAGGCTTGATGATATCTAAGAAAATCAGGAAATCTGGTACCCCCTCTTTCCTTTGCAGACTGTAGTTTTTGTTTAGCTATCCTTGGTGGCTTGCCCTGCCAGAGATAACGGACGAGAAGGCCCTCAATATCTTTATAAGTATGTAGCGGGAGTAAGCATGGCAGCATTTCTAAAATATAGTTCACTTTGGGGACTATCATCATTTTCACAGTTTCTAAGCGGCCCCACCATGTAAGAGATAAGGGAGACCAGCGATTCGTGAGCTCACGGACTTTGGAGACTACCTCTTTGGCATTAAAACTGATAGTGTCTTCTAAAGGAGAACAGTAATGGACCCCGAGATACTTCACCATGCGGGATTGCCAAAGGAAGGGAAAGGCCTGCATGTCAGCCTCATGTACCCAGCGGTTCAGTGGGAATGCTACAGATTTGGTCCAATTAATTTTATAGCCCGATAATTGTGAGTATCCGTCAATCAGATCCAAGACAGCTGGAACCGAATCGAGGGATACGAAAAGCATAAGGTCATCTGCATATGCAGAGAGTTTAATCTCCCTATGACTGAAGGGGACACCTCGAATACGTGCGGACTGTCTAATAAGGAGGGCTAGGGGTTCAAGAGCTAGATCAAAGAGCATTGGTGATAGGGGGCAACCTTGACGCGTGCCTCTTTGGAGATTAAATGGCTGAGACTTGATGGCATTTACACAAATACTGGCAACAGGGTGAGTATACATGACTTGGAGATATCGGAGGAAGCCCTCCCCAAAGCCATACCATCGGAGAACTGCAAATAAGAAGGGCCATTCTAGGCGGTCAAAGGCTTTTTCGGCATCCAGGGAAAGACCCACCCATGGATGATCTAGATTGGCAGCACTGGATAGTACATGGCACAAGGTCCGAGCATTGTCAGCAGTTGATCTGCCGGGTATAAAACCGCATTGGTCGGGGTGAATTAGGGTAGCCATCCTGTCAGATAGCCGGATGGCCAAGATCGTTGCGGAGATCTTATAATCGGCATTAAGTAGGGAGATTGGACGGTAGTTGGCGGTTAGTAGCGGGTCTCTGCCTTCTTTCTCAAACACTACCACATTAGCTGCAGAAAAGGATCCCAAAGAAGATGTATCTACCGCAAGGGCAGTAAAATAGAGTTTTAAATAAGGAACTAAATCTGCACTGAACGTTCTGTAGAATTCGGTCGGGAGACCATCGGGCCCTGCGGCACGGCCCGAGGCTGTTCGTTTTAGGGCAGATTGGATCTCTGAAGTAGAAAAGGGTTCATCCATCGCATCCCTATCATCGTCAGAGAGGGTCGGCCGCTGAATGCCAGAAAGCAATCGCTCGAATGTCTCTGACGAGAACTCACATTCAGATTGATATAGGCGGGTATAGAAATCCCGAAAGAGCTCTACAATGTCGGAGTCTGTGGTCACTATGCCCCCTCCCTGTGGAGCTCGAAGGGCCGCTACGCGTTTGGCTTCTTTTTGACCTTTCAAGGCGTTGGCTAAGAGTCGACCGGCTCGGTTATTTTCACGATAATATGTCCCTCGCTAAAGCTCTATACTCTTAGAAGCTGCAGTTGAGAGGATTGAATTATATTGAAAACGGAGACGCTGTAATCGAATTAATACACATGGATCAGTACGTGAAGTTAGAACTCGTTCGCCTGCTTTTATTTGTTGGTCTAGTATGAGTAGCTGCTGTTTGCGTTGTTTCCGCAGGCGGATTTGATAGCTAGTGATCGTTGCTCGAATGGCCGCTTTGAAGCCCTCCCACCAAGCCCAATTCGCAGTATCCTGGGGTAGATTAAAATGGAAGTAATCCTGTATGGCTGCTCGAATTTCTAACTGGAACTCTGGCTGAGTTAACAGGGCTCTATCAAAGAACCAGGCCCCCGAATTCCCTTGGGGTGCAGTAGTGTGTAATTGAAAGGAAATGGCAGCATGATCTGAAATATGTAGGGAGTGAATCCTTGCAGTGTCCACCTGAGGAACTAACAGTTTTGATATTAGAAAGAAGTCTATGCGAGACTGGGATTTATGAGGGGAAGAGAAGAAGGTGAAGTCAAGCTCATTGGGGTGTAATAACCTCCATAGATCTTCTAAAGCAAGATCTTTGATCAGGGAGGTAAGCGTGGTGTGACTCTTGGGGGGACCACTTGTCCTAGGCGGCTGTTTGTCAATCAAGGGATCAAGGACTAGATTGAAATCCCCCCCAATTATCAATGAAGTATTAGCAGAGGCCTGCGCAACCTGAGCAATGGTAGCAAAAAAGGCAGGGTCATCCACATTAGGAGCGTAAAGGCATATACATGTAACTTCAAGGCTACCTATCTTGAGGTGAACTCTGGACCATCTACCTTCTGTATCTGAGCTAGTCGCAATAATAATAGCATGCAAAGATTTCCTAACCAGTATGGCAACCCCACATTTCTTAGAAACGGCTGGGGAATAGGCGGCCACCATGTAAGGTTTAATATTGAGTTTAAGAGTTTCCTTCGAATTTAAATGCGTTTCTTGGAGAAAAATCAGATCCGCAGCTTCCTGACTTAGGTAGCTTAGGATTTTCTTCCGTTTTATCGGATTATTGATTCCTTTTACGTTCAATGAGAAAATCTTACATGGTGCCATCAATCAGTAATAGACATTTTAGGTAAGGGCGCTTGAAAATATACAACATAATCAGAATCTGTGCAACAATGACATAATCACCGAGTATTCTGGCTAATACACCCCATATTGAAAAGTATGTACCAAAGTATCTTAGAGAAGAAGCAAAACCCCCAAAGAATATGGCGACCATATGTCTGCGGGAGGAGGCCCTAGAGAGGAATAGAAAGACATAAAAAAAAAAGAAAAGAAACACCAGAGTCCATAATTAACACTGTCTCTGATACTCATCGAGGCTACTGTGGGTAGATGGAGTCGGGTCACAGATATCATCAAAAGTAAGGCAACAAACTGCCCTCGCCAGACTCATTGCTGGGCTGCGGCAGATCCAATATGGCAGGTACAGCGGATATGAGAATACTTGCAGGAATATTCTGGAGGTCAGCGCATCAAGTCGGCTTCTTTGGAATCCAAAAACTCCGCTAGTAGATCAGGGTCCTCAAATGTTCTTGTCTGATTGTGAAGCGTGACTCGGAGCTTGGCCGGGTACATCAGGCCATAGCGTGCTTGTAGTTGTTGAAGCCTCGGCCGGAATTCCAGAAAGCGCTTTCGGCGGTCGACCGTGGGTTTAGCCAAGTCGGGATAGAAGGAGATCTTGTGGCTCTCAAACTCCATATGGCCCTTTGCCCGAGAGGCATTTAGAATTTGCTCAACGTGTTGATATCTCAAAAGTCGAAAAATGATAGGCCGCGGGGTCTTCCTGTTGAGCGTTATGCTTGTGGGTACACGATGAGCGCGATCGATCTCCAAATCTTTGGCAAAGGTGATTTGGAGCAGGGAAGGGAGGATTTTGCATAAAAACTCTTTCATGTCTCCCGATTCCGCTCCCTCCGGTATGCCCACGAGTCGTATGTTGTTGCGGCGCGCTCTATTATTGCCATCTTCCACTTCTTTCTGCAAGGCCCGCACCTGA
Source organism: Ichthyophis bannanicus (assembly GCA_033557465.1). Classification (NCBI taxonomy): domain Eukaryota; kingdom Metazoa; phylum Chordata; class Amphibia; order Gymnophiona; family Ichthyophiidae; genus Ichthyophis; species Ichthyophis bannanicus. The sequence goes on from CM066031.1 coordinate 1,823,460,669, forward strand.
CGTTCAACTTTGTCGAGTTTGGACAACCGGGCCACATGGGAGTCCAATATGCTCTCCATTTTGTCCTGACGCGAAGAAAGCCCTTCTAGTTTGCTTTGCAGCACACCTAAATCTTCCCGCAGCGCTCGGAGTGCTTCACCGTTTGACTGCACGAGGTCTTTGACCCCTCTAATCTCTGCGAGGATTTCCTGCTGCATTTCGGGGCCCTCGCGCAAGGCCAGCCCCTTCTGCGGGGACGGAGGTTCAGTTTTGGAACGTTTGCCGTGAGAAGCCGCTGGAGATCCAAATTCCAGGCGCGTGGGTTTGGTCCCCGCCATCTCACCAATGTGCCCCGGCAAGATCAGAGTAGAAGTTCCAAGTATGTACGGTGTTAATTCAGGATTCTGAGTAGGCCTCTCGGGAGCCTCAGCGTTATGCGACCATCCCGCTGGACATCAGGCTCCGCCCCCCTTCTCTGAACCTTTTCTAATATCGCTATGTCCTTTTTAAGATATGGCAATCAGAATTGCACACAATATTCAAAGTGCGGTCTCACCCTTGAATGATACAGAGGCATTATAATATCCTTTGTTTTATTTTACATTCCTTTCCTTATAATACCTAGCATTCTATTTGCTCTCTTGGCAGCCTCTGCACACTGGACGGAGGGTTTTAACATGTTATCCACAATCTTTTTCCTGGGTGGTGGTTCCTAATGTGTAACCTTGCATCGTGTAACCATAGTTTGGGTTGTTCTTCCCTAGGTGCATAACTTTGCACTTGTCCACATTAAATTGCATCTACCATTTGAATGTCCAGTCTTCTAATCTATCAAGATCCTCTTGCAATTTTCCACAATTTTCATGGGTTTTAACAACTTTAAATAGTTTTGTGTCATCTGCAAATTTGATAACCTCGCTCTTTATTCCCTTTTCCAGGTCATGTATGAATATGCCAAAAAGCAGCGGACCCAGCACAGATCCCTGGGGTACACCACTATTCACCTTTCTCCTTTGGGAAAATTGGCCATTTAGTCCTACCCTCTGCTTTCTATCTTTTAACCAGTTCCTGATCCACAATAGTACATTGTCTCCTATCCCATGACTCTAGTTTTGCCAAACGTCTCTGATGAGGGACCTTGTCAAAGGCTTTCTGAAAGTCCAAATATACTATATCAACCAACTCACCTTTGTCTACCTGCTTATTCACACCTTCAAAAAAAAAAACTGATTAGTAAGACAGGATCTTCCTTGTCTAAAGTCATGCTGGCTGTCTCCCATTAAGCCATGACTATCTACATGTTCAACAATTTTGTTCTTTATGATGGTTTCTAACATTTTTACCAGTACTGACGTCAGGCTCACCGGTCTGTAGTTTCCCGGATCACCCCTGGAACCCTTTTTAAAAATTGACATTATGTTGGCCATCCTCCAATCTTCAGGTATTACAGATGATTTTAATGATAGTTCACAGATTCCTAATAGCAGGTATGCAATCTCATATTTCAGTTCTTTCAACATCCTTGGATGTGTACCATCCAGTCTAGGTGATTTGCTACTCTTCAGTTTATCAAATGTATCAATATTTCCTTGAATTCCTCCACACCTTTAAACACCACTTCAGTCGTGGGGAACATCCCTGCACCTTCATCAGTAAATACAGAAGCAAAGAATTTATTCAGCCTCTCCACTATTGCTTTACTGCCTCTTAGTGCTCCTTTAACCCAACAAATTAGGCAGTTATTCTGTTACAGTTAGCTGAGCTTCAGGAGTGGTTTAAGCTGTCTTTTATTTATATCACTTTAATCAAAGCAGTTTACATTGCAACTTTAACTTGGTCATCTACATTAGACAGGGACATTGATAACTTGGAAGGTTAAGTGATTTCCCAAGGCTACAAGGAGTGCTAGTGGGAATTGAACCCTAGTATCTTGGTTCCCAAGCCAAGGAACCAAGCCACTCCTCCACACCACTCTTTGTAAGGTCCGCTGCCTATTCTCTTAAAGGACAGTTGAGGAAAAGTTAGGGACTTTGATAGGTCTGTCTCATTTATTTCAACTGGTACCAAAGCTCCATCAACTGAACGATGGCTGGGAAAAACCATATTGCCAAAGTTGTTGTCCCTCTTACAGCTTCTGTCTCTGTTCAGATAGACAGCGCAATGCCATTCAAGGGTACGGTTCCAAGTGCAAGATGCCTACAAGCTGAACTTAGAGAAGAAGTGGTGAAGCTTTCGAGACAGTGAGAAGAACATTGATGAGATGCTTCTTGAAACATACAAGCTCTCCAACAGAATGAACAGAGTTGGACATGAGTCACCAGAGCCTGCAGAATCGACAATCCAACTCCTCCAGCCCTCAAATTGAAGAAGCAGTATGTAGCCCTGGAGGTGGAAGAGGTGAAAGCATCCCAGGAAAGGGAAGAACCAGAGCTCAAGCACCCCAAAGTTGTAGAATCAGTGATCACAAGGAAACAAAAGGTAATGGTGAATGATGACTCTCTTCTGAGTGGTACTGAGGCATACATCTGCTGACCAGACTTGATGTCCAGAGAGGTGTGCTGTCTGCCAGGTGCCAACATCCAAGATGTTGTAGAGAGTTTGCATAGACTCATCAAGCCTACTATTATCTGATGTTGCTCATCCATGCCCGCACAAATGATACTGCTAGGTATCCCTCCGAGCATATCAAAAGTGAATTTATGGCTCTGGGATGGAGGGTGAAGCAGATAGGTACACAGGTGGTGTTCTGTTCAATCCACCCCATTGAGGGTAAAGGCCGAAGCAGAGAAGCTTGCATCCTGGAGATGAATGTGTGGCTTCATGGATGGTGTCATCGAGAGCATTTTAGTTTCCTGGACCATGGGATGATTTTCCAAGGGCTTCAGTTTCAAGATGATGTCCACCTATCCAAAAAGGGTCAAAGTGTTTTCCGCAGCAGACTAGTTAACCTATTGAAGAGGGCTCTTAACTACTGTAGATTTATTTAACAATTTATTTAACAATTTTTATATACCATCTTTCTGCAAATCAAGACGGTTCACATAGAACTTTTCATGGCAGTATGTTTCAACTGTTTACAAGGGAACAAAGCAACAAGGATACATAGGTGAAAAATAAGAAACTATTTACAATGATCAACTATTTACATAGGTACATACAGGAATACCACACGGCTGCATGATACAATTTGAGAGGGCAGGGGTGAAGAGGTGGAGGCAGAGGGCTAAGTACTAAGGTGGTAGGGAAAAATGTTTGAGGAAGAGATGAGTTTTTAACTTCTTTTGGAACTCGGAGTGGTCAGAACAGTTTCGCAGCTCGTGAGGAAGGGCATTCCATAAGGATGGGGCATAGAGGGAGAAAGCCCTGTTACTAGTAGATTGTTTGCTATATCTCTTATTTGTAGGGATGGTCAGTAGGTTTTTGGTAATGGAGCAGCTTGTTCTTGTGTTATTGGTAGAGGGAAAAAGTAGGGAGAGGCATGGAGCTGACTCATTGGAGATGATTTTATGTGTAAGGGTAAGAACAGCCTACTGGCCAGAAACACTTAGGTTCCCGCACACCCTACCCCTCACCCCACCCACCCCAGGGGCTACATTGCCTATATAGTGGTCACATACGTGCCATCTGTCGTTCCTAACTTGGGTAACGCCCACATCTTCAACTTTTCTTATTATTATTCTTCCTCTTCTGGGACTGCTTAATCAACATGTTGTGTATTCAGTGCAATAACTGTGGTACTTTCATTCAAAGAAGAATCATTTGGAGCCTAAGAGCTTGTCCTATATGCCTAAAGTCAGCTGCCATGCATGAAGAACTGACTCTACTAAGGAAAGACCTAGCAGCCATGCATAAAGAAGTGTCTCTACTGAGGGAGGAACTGGCTGCAATGAAGCACACCTCTTCTAGGATACAAACTGAACAAAGTCCACCACCGCTCCCACAAAGAATCAAACACCATAAGAACAAATGGATCACTGTGGGTTCCGGAAGATTGCGACCTGTAAAGCAGAGACATCCTACACATCAAGAGATATCCCTGCAAAATGCCTTCTCTGCCTTGGCTAATGAGGATGCCCAATCCAAAGAAACTGAAGGGCCCTTAAATGAGTCAGACAATGCCCAATCTCCTGCTAAAGCACCAAATATGAAGAAAACCTCACCAAATAGAAAACTATTACTACTTGGAGATTCCATCATCAGAGGCACCAACTTGGGAACACAGTTCAAAGGAGAGAAGATAGTCATGTGCCTACCAGGCTCTTTAGCCAGCAGGAATACAAACCAAGTTGTTGAAATACTTAGCGCAAAAAGTGAGCACTCCAAACCTGATGTTATTATCCACTTGGGCACAAATGACCTGGCTAGAAACAGTGCCTCTACAGCCCAAAAGGACTTCCAATCTCTGGGAGAGAAACTCAAGCTCATTGTTAACACTGTTGCATTCTCAGAAGTTCTACCAGTTCTTGGTAAGGGGACAAAAAGGCTGCATCGCATTAACAGCTTTAATACATGGCTCCAGACCTAGTGCAAACAAGAAGGATTCAGATTTATTGGCAACTGGGGCAACAGATGGACCAACAAGAGACTATACTGTGCTGATGGACTACATCTCTCTGTTGCAGGGAAAGGAAACCTAAGTGAAAAATTCAGGCAGTATGTGGATATGCATTTAAACTAGGAAAAGGGGGTGACGGATGTGGAAGGTCAACATCTGCATGCCACCCCCTGCAAAAGCAGAACAACATCAGAAACAGCCACACTCTTAAACCACACATCAAAAACAAGTGGGAAGAAGTGGGCAGAATAAAATCAATGCAAAATACACACAAGCCAGGTAAATGCTGGAAAGCAATGAACACAAATGCTCGAAGCTTAGCCAAAAAAATTCCAGACCTGGAAGCCCTAATGGTGGAAACGGATTTGGACATCGTGGCCATTACAGAAACATGGTTTAATGAATCGCATGATTGGGATATAGCCATAGCTGGCTATAATCTATTCAGAAGAGACAGAGAAAATGGAAAAGGAGGAGGAGTAGCCTTGTATGTCAAAAGCAGTATTAAAGCTACTGAAATGCAGGGAACATGGGGAAAAGAAGAAGCGCTCTGGATTGCGTTGGAAAGAGGAGATGGCACTGTCATCCATATTGCTGTAGTCTACAGACCTCCAACTCAAATTGAAGAGAGAGATAACGAATTGATGATAGATATTGCCAAGATAGCAACAAAGGGGGAAGCAATCATATTGGGTACTTTAATCTACCTGATGTGGATTGGATTACTCCTTCTGCACATCTGGAAAGAAGCAAAAATATTGCATTACTTAGACAAATGGTGATGGAACCAACCAGGGAAAGCTCAACGCTGGATGTAGTGCTCACCAACAGTGATAACATGTCGAATGTCTGCGTGAGTGCCCCTGTGAGCAACAGCGACCATCACACGGTGTGGTTTGAGATAAAAGCCATGATACAGGCCAATCATAGCAAGCTCAAAGTCCTAAACTTCAAAAACACTGACTTCAATAAAATGGCCGAGTACTTAAAGGAGGAGATGACGGGGTGGAAGGAGATAAGGAAAGTGGAATTGCAATGGACTAAACTAAAGGCGGCAATAAAAGGGGCAACAGATAAATATGTAAGAAAAATAAATAAAAACAAGAGGAGAAGGAAACCTATTTGGTTTTCCAAAGAGGTGACTGCTCAAATAAAGGCAAAAAACACAGCTTTCGCAAAATTCAAAAGCTTGCAAACAGAAGAACACAGAAATGAATACAGGATCAAGCTCAAAGAGTCAAAAAGAGAAATAAGGATAGCAAAATCAAAGGCAGAGGAAAAGATGGCTAAAGATGTTAAAGGTGGCGACAAAACTTTCTTCAGGTATATTCAGGAAAGGAAGAAGATCAGAGTTGGAATTGCAGGACTCAGAAGTGCTGGGAAAGGACTCGTGGAAAGTGACACTGAAAAAGCAAAATTGCTAAACAAATACTTCTGCTCTGTTTTTACTAAGGAAGATCCTGGAGATGGACCAGCTGTGACTCCCAAATATAAAAATAGGAATGAAGTAGATACCACACCATTCACAGAAGATGAGGTGTTAGAACAACTTGCTAAACTGAAAGTGGACAAAGCCATGGGAACAGATGGGATACATCCCAGGATACTGAAAGAGCTCAGTGAGGTTCTTGCAGGACCGTTAAAGGATGTCTTCAACAGATCCTTGGAAACAGGAGTGGTTCCTCAGGTCTGGAGAATGGCTAATGTTGTACCTCTACACAAAAGTGGTGACAGGGAAGAAGTGTCAAATTACAGGCCCGTGAGCCTTACCTCGGTGGCAGGAAAAGTAATGGAGGAGCTCCTGAAAGAGCGAATAGTGAACTTTCTCAAAACCAACAGGTTGCAAGATCCAAGGCAACATGGTTTTACCGAAGGATGGTCTTGCCAAACAAATCTGATTGAGTTCTTTGATTGGGTGACCAAGGAACTAGATCTGGGGCATGCAATGGATGTCATCTATCTGGATTTCAGCAAAACCTTTGATACTGTTCCTCATAGGAGGCTTGTCAATAAACTCAGTAGCTTGGGAATGGGTCCCAAGATAGTAAACTGGATTAGAAATTGGTTGACTGACAGACAACAGAAGGTGATGGTACATGGAGCTCACTCAGATGAGAGGAAGGTGATTAGCGGGGTGCCTCAGGGTTCGGTCCTGGGCCCGGCACTGTTCAATATATTTGTGAGTGATATTGCTGAATGACTGAATGGAAAACTCTGTCTTTTTGCAGATGACACAAAAATTTGCAACAGAGTGGACTCCCCCGAGGGAGTGGTTAACATGAGGAAAGATCTACAAATCTGGAAGACTGGTCTAATGCTTGGCAACTATGATTTAATGTGAAAAATTGCAGTGTCATGCACTTGGGTAGCAGAAATCCAAGGGAAACGTACACGATAGGGGGTGAGAGGTTGGTATGCATGATTCAGGAGAAAGACCTTGGTGTGATTATCTCTGATGATCTCAAGGTGGCAAAACAGTGCGACAAGACGGTGGCAAAAGCCAGGAGGATGTTGGGCTGCATACAAAGAGGGATTACCAGCAGAAAGGAAGAGGAACTTATGCCACTGTACAAGTCACTGGTGAGGCCTCACTTGGAATACTGTGTTCAGTTTTGGAGACCATATCTTGCAAAAGATGTAAAAAGATTGGAAACTGTTCAGAGAAAGGCGACCAAAATGATTTGGAGCCTGCGTCAGAAGCCTTATGAGAAGAGATTTGAAGACCTAAATATGTACACTTTGGAGGAGAGGAGGGACAGGGTAGATATGATTCAGACCTTTAAATACTTAAAGAGAAATGATGAACAAACAAACCTCTTCCAAAGACGGGGAAGCTGTAAAACTAGAGGGCATAACATGAAGCTGCAAGGTGGTAAATTGAAAGGCAATGTCAGGAAATATTTCTTCACTGAAAGGGTGGTGGATGCTTGGAATGCCCTCCCAATGGAAGTGATGGGGGCAAACACGGTGATGGAATTCAAAACGGCATGGGACAAACACAGTGGATCCCTTTACAGCAACAGGATAAAATCAAAATAAACGGTACCATCTAACTTCTGAACTATCTAGCGTCTCAACAAATAAGGGTGTCCTACATGGAGTGGTGGGTTCACCCCTAAACAAAAACAAAAACATGGGGAGGGGTGGCTTGCACAGAGCGACAGGTGCACCTACTCTTGCCATCTTGCTGGGCAGACTAGATGGACCATGCTGGTCTTTATCTGCCGTCACTTACTATGTTACTATGTATCTTGAATTTAACTCTGTATTGAATGGGGAGCCAGTGGAGATCATAGAGGACTGGTGTGATGTGGGATCGTCTGGGGTTGTTGGTTATAAGCCGAGCTATCGTGTTCTGGGCCAGTTGGAGCGGTTGTATGCTGTTTTTGGGAAGGCCATGGTAGATATGGTTACAGTAATCAAGAGAGGGGATTGTAAGGGCCTGACAGACAGTACAAAAAGAGTCAGAGCTTAAGAGAGGTTTGAGGTTCCGATGGGTACGTAACTTTGCATATATTGAATTAGAGGTTCTCTTTATCTGATCAGTGAAGGAGAGGTTCTGATCAAGGATAATACCAAGATATTTCACTTGGTTTTTTATGGTGAGTGAGAGATCACCAATAGTAAGGGTTGCAGGTGGGGTGTATGAGGCATTGGAAAATACTTGAAGGACCTCAGTTTTGGATTGATTAATTAGGAGGTTGTGCTGGGAGAGCCAAGATTTTAGGTTAGTTAGGCATTCACTTAGCTTAGCAAAATTGGGGTTTGTAAGGTTAAATGGGATGAAGCACATCATGTCGTCCGCATATCAAACCTCTGATTCATACAAACTGGAAACCGGTTTACCTCAAGGATCAGCGTTATCAGCACTTCTATTTAACATATACATAAAACCTGTTTGCAATATCTTAAAAAAATTTGGTGTACTCTATCATCTATACGCAGATGATATCATGATGTACATTCCGTTCACGATTCCCAACTTACCGATGCAAACTCTGTCAGATTGCTTCAATGAAGTCACATCCTGGCTAAATACCCACAATCTCCAAATAAATCACTCCAAAACTGAAGTGCTAATCGTCACCAAAAACCAATCCTATACTCCACCTACACACATAACACTTCAAAACCAAGAAATTAAAATAAAAAATGAAGTAAGATATCTAGGTGTTATTCTAGATAAACACCTTACATTAGACACTCACATTAGAAACACCACAAAGAAAATCTATTTCAAACTCAAAATCCTAAAACAACTAAGACCCCTTGTATACATACATGATTTCATCAGCATAATTCAAGCCACCATAACCCCCCACTTTGACTTCGCTAACCTAATTTTATTGGGTATAACAAAACAAAACATTAAAAGAATTCAACTTGCACAGAATGCAGCAGCTCGGATAATAACGAAAGTACATGCACATCAACATATAACACCAATACTAGAATCCCTTCACTGGCTGCCTATACAAAGTAGGATAGTATACAAAACATTGATAACCACATTTAAAACTCTAAACGACATGGCCCCAGTCACCCTAAGTAACCTAATCAGCAAAGAGCACTCAAAATCTACTCAAAGAAAAGGACAAACAAATAAACTAAAAACTCCCAAAGACTTCATAAAAGCTAATAAACTCACAAACAATAGAGCTTTTTCTCATGCAGCTCCAACAATCTGGAATTCCCTCCCAGATGATCTAAGAATGCTAACCGAGATCATCGAATTCCGCAAAAAAGTGAAAACCTATCTCTTTTCTAAACATTACAACAACTCAGATCATCCCTCAATAGACTTAGATAATGGCTAACCAGTTTTTATCTAACAAATCCCAAATGACCTACACATACAATTCTTCATAGCTGATACTGTACTTTGAATAACGCTTAAGTCCCACATAATGTGTATTTGTACATAATGTATATAGCTTACACTGTTCTATACTGTTCTGTATTAACACTGGTTGTTTATCTTATTGTTTTTGGTCACATGATGTTATATGTAAAACAAATTCCGATTTGTTAACTGTTGTTTATTGTGAACCGCAACTGAACTGTGGAAGATGCGGTATATAAATCATTGTTAAATTAAATTAATTAAATTAAATTAAATATAATTGGTAATGGATTCCATAGCTTTGGAAAATCTTGCAGACAGGTTGGAGGAAGATGTTAAATAGTAGAGCAGATAGACTAGATCCTTGAGGGACACCTTGTTTTAGGATAAATGGAAGGGAAGTATCATTTCCAATACGGACCTGTTGTGTTCTATAATCTAAGTAGGAGCGGAACCAGCTTAGGGTTGTGCCTCTCAGTCCTATTTCATGGAGTCTGTTTAGGAGCTGATGGTGGGGAAGGGAGTCGAAAGCAGCGGATAAGTCAAGGAATATGAGTAGGCATCCTTGGGTAGAATTCTGGGTGTGAAGGTACAAGGAATCTAGTAGGGAGGTAAGGAGGGTTTCAGCTCCATGGTTCTTTTTGAAACCATGTTGGAATAAATCGAGGGGAGAGTGATCATGAATATCATTCTGAAGTTGGGTTTGGACTAGCTTCTCGATTATCTTTGCAAGGAAGGGGATACTAGAGATGGGTCTGTAGGAAATGGGGGAAGTGGGGTCAAGTTTTGTTCCTTTTAGGATTGGACGGATTGTGGCACACTTAAGAGAAGGTGGTACAGAACCAGTCTGGAGGGAGGATTGTACAATGTGCAGAATGTAGGGGCTGTTGGAACTTCTGGTAGATTTGATTCAGGGGACAGGGCAAGGGTCAAGGGCAGAGGTAGAGGCATTTAGATCATTGATAACATTAGTTATGCTTTCTAGTGTGAGGGGTTGGAATTCTTTCCATGTGTTTAAGGTGGTAGGCTCATGTAGTTGGGTGCTGCAGTCAGCAATAGGTTGGGGGTTATTGGTTGAGGGGGTGGGAGGAATGTAGAGATCAGGTGGTTAGTGTAAGATGTGGTCAGGTTACTCTCCTGTAGGTCCTGGGTTCATTTCACTTCACAGAGGCAGTAGGGCTTGTAATAAGACAACCAAACAGGTGTGGCTTGGAGAAAGGTTTTTTATGTAGAAATAGGCTTATTACATAGGTATTGAATAGAGGTATATAGTGATTGTTACAGAGCTGTTTCAGTGTGCATCAATGAATCTGTGTGTGCATGTGCATGTGTGAAGTGCGAGAGAGAGAGAGAGGCCAGAACATGTGGGTCAGAGCCTCATGGCAAGAGAGAGAGAGAGAGAGAGAGGGGGGAGGGGTGAAGAGAATTGATTATCAGAGCCTCCTGTCCTTCATGTCCGATGAAGAGTGGAAGAGAGAGAGCAAGAGGAAGTGTTTCTGTCCTTTATAGTGAATTCTCTAGCACCTCCCTTTGAGGTCTGCTATTGTTTCTAGCCACTCCCTTTGAGGTCTGCTATTCTTGATTTAGCAGGGAGGGGCTGCAGACCATTCTCAACAGGCCCTGAGACTGACATCAACAGGGGGTCAGAGTTAATCTCATCTTGTAAACTGCCCTATTACCTTTGGAGACTGAAATCACCAGAGTAACGCAGCTGCATGAAATCCAAGGTCTGGGGAAAAAGCCATGACTCCTATGTCATGTATGCTGACATCTCCCACACCTTTTTTATTTTTATTTATTATTTGTTCCTGGAAATGGTGGAAGCAAGCCTGTGGTACCTGTCCCAGCTGCCATTGCATGATAGTAGGCAGCTTGTCTAATATCTCCTGTATTAAATACCTTGCTATATCCAGCAAGTCCCCTGTCCTGCACAATACTGTCTCTAGTGTTCTATAGATAAACAAGTCTCCTTATGAGTCCAAACCTCGTGTCTTAGGTAGGGTAGCCACTACTGGGGGGGGGGGGGGGGACCCAATATGCTACCTCTGTGCCCGTCTTAGAGAGAGTGAACAGTGCATAAGGGCTGCAGGAATTTTTGAGGAGGTTAAAGCCAAAAGGTACCAGGATGCTGTGAGTGAGGATAGGAAGCAATACTAGACTGCAGCTGACTCTGGTATTCAGTGTAATAGGAAATGCCAAATTAGCCAAATTAGCAGGCCAAATGAGCCTGGATGTAGGGGTAGATGCTAGAGAAATTCAGTGTAACTAACTTAAAATGTTGTTGTTCTGTATGACATGCGCTGCAAGGATATGTACATTTATTTCATTTTACAACACAGGAAAATTATGATAATGCATAGAAATATTTGTAAAATAATAATAGGGTGAATAAAACATTAAAGACATGATCGGCAGTAGGTGAGTAACCAAATAACAATTCCCACACAGACACATGAGCATCTTGTAGCAAGTGTCCAACAATTTGTTGAATGAGTCCATTCTCATAAGCGATGGTGTGATTCACTTCAGTGGATGTTATTTTAAGGTGATCAATATAGGCATGGAGTTCTGTAAAGTTGAGCAGTTTATGTAGTGTCTCTTCTCCCATGCCAAGTGGTAATGGATGCACAGCATATGAGATAAAGTCTGGAATATCCATAGAGTCATTGGTAATGGTGATGGAGACCAGTGGTGTATGACTGCACCAGGCATTGTTTGGTAAATAGTTTGAACTGTACAACAAAGTGTTCTTGGGAAGGTGAATGTCATGCATTCTGGGAGCAATCGAAAAAGAAACATTCTGGGGAAAGAACAGAGGAAAACAAAAGTGTCCAGCTCCAAGGTAATACAAACTGTGTGAGATAGTCAGGGAATATGAGAGCTTAACAGTCAGGGAGCAAAAGGAGGAATTGTTCCAGCAGGAGGTGTCAGCCTCTGTAAACTGGTGAGGTTGACACTTGAACTGAAATGTAGTCTGCTCACACAAACTGGGGTCCATCGGCTTGAATGAAGTCCAGGTGTAGTCCAGTGGCTGCACCCATGTGAGATGGTTCACAGGATACATAAGCATATCATCAAACTGCACCCCAATATTAACAATAGGATGAATAACTGTGTGTTGTCCTGACCATGGGATCAAAGTACAGATAGAGCAGCCTTGTGGTGAACAAATGGGAACACTAACTGTCCACCAATCAAGGTGAGCTATAGCAAATTCAGGTATTTTGGTACTAGCCATATGGATGAGAGATGGTGGCCAGTGTCTTAACTTAGCAGTGATCAGAATTTCCTTTAGTATAGTAATAAGTTCGATCTGTACTTGATCACAGGCAAGAGCCCAGGAAATATTCTTTCCCAATCTATATTCTGCATGTGCTAAGGTAACAATTTTCTGTTCTATAATGGGAGATATAAGAGCAAAGGTATCTACAACTACATTGGACAGTTTAGAGGAAGCTTCATTAATAATATGTTGTGAGGTAAAACCATCAGCAGCATGCTGAGCAGTGGATCCCATTTTATTACGGAGCACCTCTATATCAATTATATTAAGGGCACCCAGTGCAGTCCCTGTGCCACCTAAAATTGTATCAATTAATTCACGCTTGTGTCAAAATTGCTTGGCTCGGGTGTTACTGACTGCATATCAAACCAAGTATTGAGCATTTGTATGTGGTTGGCAACAAACTGAGAGCAATTTGGATATTTGTGAGTAACTAGAAATAATTTGGGAAATAGATGCCAAGTAAGAAAATGGTATTCCACATCATATAAAACATCGTGTGGTGCATCATATTTAATCTGAAAGGGATGTCCTTCCTGAAATGGGTGGATATCAGAAAGGTAGAGTACAGGAGGAGCAGAAGTGGTGGGAGGGGTGGGATGAGGGGTGGTAGGTAAACAAGATACATCCAAAAGTAATGAAGTCTCAGTGATGTGCTGTTGATCACTCACAACCCATGTATAAGTTATTTTCCAGGTACCTCTGTCCTGACAGGAAATATTGTACAAAATCAAAGCAGGAGGACCTAGAAAGTAACGTTTTGGGCGTACCCTCAATTCTTGTGTCCTTTCTAGAGAAGTGAAAACTGGTGGCTCCCACTGTACTTGAGTGATGTTTAATGAATAGACCACTGGCTTGTCCTGTACCGAACAGAAACTCAGGATGACCAGATCCTTTCCTTCCGGGAAAGTTGGGGGTATTTCTTGGTAGCGATACACTCCACCTGTGGAGTTAGCCCAGCCAATCGTGCATATTCGGATGATAGTTCCTGTAATGAGACTTGAGTAGAAGAGAGCAGATACAAGAACAACAGGAAACCGAGACATAATAAAAGCTAACTTGTTTCACTCTACTAGGGAGTAAACTAATGCTCCCCACTTATACTATGTAACAACAAAACAAAAAAAATTATAATTTTTACTACTTATTTACATAACTATTAAACACATGTTAACTATACACCAGAAGTAAATAGTTACCGTCCTCAAGCGACTTTTGTTCAGAAAGCAACTGTCCGTGCTGTCTTCAGAAAGCAGCTGTCCGTGCTGTCTTCAGGTGGTATCTGAAAACAAAGACTGATAAAACACGTATTACCCATATGGTTTCAACTGGGTGATGTGTTTCCAATACTGCTGGTTGTCAGGCATTAGGATTTGGTATAGGCTTGGGCCTAAGGTATCAGTAACTAAGTATGGTCCCTCCCACTTCGCAGTTCCAAAGGGGAGGTTTGATCTAAGTCTCAGAATCATCACTTTACTCCCAACCTTGAGGGGCCTTAAATCAGAACCTTTTGCATGTACCTCCTGCAAATAATCTCTAGCTTTTTCTGTGTTAGCTAGCACAGTGGTCTGAATTTCTTTTAATTTAATTAAATTTACATTCTCTTATATACCGCGCTATTCTGCATCAGTGCGGTTTACATTGAACAAACTAAAATTACATTGAACAGGGCATTATAACTTGGAGATAACTATTTTACAGGGAACATGGGCTATGGAGTGTTAAGTGGCTTGCCCAAGACCACAAGGAGCACCTGTGGGACTAGAAACCCCAGTCCTTCCGGCCCAAGGCTGCTGACCTCTAGTGGGATTTGAACCCCTGACCTTCTGGCCTGAAGTACCTTGCCCCAACCACTAGGCCACTCCTCTACTCCTTTTAGATGTTCTTGCAGGGATTTCATCCACTCATTGGTGAGAATTACGGTCTGGTCCTCTGGAAGAAAAGGACTCAGCATATTTTCCCACCGTTGCATTGGCCTTCCCATTAAGGCTTCATAGGGTGCAAAACCTGTGGATTTACAGACATTAGCTCTGATACGCATAAGGACTAAAGGGAGCACCAGATCCCAATTTTTCCCAGTCAGATTAAGCATAGGGCTGAGGTGGGCTTTAATTGTTTGATTCATTCTTTCTACCTGCCCTGCTGCCTGTGGATGTTACGGAATGTGGAGTTGTTGTTCTATGCCTAGAAAATCAAACAATTCCTTGATGAGCTGAGAAACAAATGCAGGACCATTATCAGAATCAATAGTCTTGGGAATGCCCCAGCATGTAAAAAATTGCATAGTTAGGATTTCTGCAGTGGTTCGAGCAGTTTGATCTGGGACAGGGAACGCTTCTACCCAATGAGAAAAGGAATCAACAACAGTGAGTAAAAATCTATTTTTCCTAGCAGTCAATGGGAGAGGGCCCACATGATCTATTTGCAATCTCTCAAATGGGCCACGAGGAGGTGCTCTCATTAACTGTCCCCTTCTCTTTTTAGGTTGCCTCCCAAATGAAGCACAGATTACACAGGAGGAAACATGATCCTGTATATCATGTTTCATTTCTGGCCACCATATCAACCTATTGAGGATAGTCTGCATTTCTTCTGCTTTAGGGTGTCCCATAGGACGTGCACCATGAACCCAATGCATCCACTCTTTACCTCGAGCTCTAGGGATAGCTATAACCAAGCCTTCCTCTCTTTTTGCACATAGAATGTCTTTCTCTATAGCGAGTGTGAGAAAGGGTGTGTGCTGATATAGGTTATCTGGGGCGTCCTGCACAAGCTTCCTTAAATTGGAAAGCTCAGGGTCCTTTATTTATTTATTTATTACAATTTCTTATATACCGCACTATTGTCAGCGCGGTTTACATACAACAAAATGACCATAACAAACTGTTTGGCTTCACATAGAACAGGAGAAAACAACTTGGATAACATGCTTCTGCTTTGTCTGCAGTGCTTTGTCTGCAGTGCTTTGTCTGCAGTGCTACAAAGTAATCTGGTGGTATTATCTGATCGTAATCTGTGGAACGTGTAGCAATAGCAACCATGCGTGTCTGCTCATACCAGGGCCATATGAGGCCTACATGGCATGCTTCCTTGGCTAGTGAGTCTGCTAATGTGTTTCCTTTCACTAAAGGGCCTTTCTTCCTATGTGCCTTTACTTTAACTAAATGTACTCTCTGAAACTTCTCACTCAGTTCTTGTGCCATAGTCCACAGTGATGAATTTTTCACTGTGGACCCATCTGTAGATTTAAATTTATTTGCCAGCCACCAGGGTAACAGGGCAATGGCACTTTTAAAGACATAATCAGAATCTAAAATGATTTGTATCTCTGGGTGTGAATCCTGATATTGTTGCATACAAGCTACAAAAGCAGCCAGCTCACAGTACTGTGCTGACGCTGACCCACAGGAATACTGTCTCTGCAGTACCACTTGGTTATTTGGGTCCAATTGTACAATTGCAAAACCTGCTAGTCGCCTGCCTCCTTCACATTGGCTACTACCATCAATATATACTGTAGGAAGAAAAGGTGAAATTTTGTCTAGTCCTAGTTCCCTAAAGATCATGTGATTAGGGGCACTGGGTGAGGACTGACAGTCATGAGGTTGCCCCTCCAGCAAGATTCCAGCCACTTGCACGTTAGGTTCTTTCAACAATTCAAACTTTACATTCTGTGCTTGCAACATAAGAGTCCACTGGACTATTCTCTCAGTCCTAATCTTGCTACATGCTAACTTTCCTTCTACAATGAATTTGAGGGGGGTGTGATGGCTGCATAATTATGTGGTTTGAGCAGCAATGATGTATGTAAATTTCTGCATAGCAGCATAGGAAGCCTGTACATGTTTTTCACAGTTTCCCATTTTGAGTTCAGGAGAAGTGAGAACTCTGGAACAGAAAGCGATAGGGCGATCTACTCCTCCTAGGCGTTGTGTTAGAGCTGCACCTATACTGTTCTCTCCAACTACAGGGTACAGGAAAAAATGTTGTGTGTGATCTGGGTGTGCAAGAACAGGAGCAGAAGTCAGAATGTGTTTTAATTTAGTTACAGCTTCTGTATGTCCTTCCTCCCAAACATAACTTTTACTTTTTAGCAGGGAGTAAAGCGGAGCTGCCACTTCAGCATAATTGTGCATGAAGTCACGACAGAAACCAGTGAGCCCTAGAAATGACTGGAGTGATTTCTGATCTGTAGGAAGTGGAAGTTTCTGTATCAGCTCTATCCTCTGAGAATCTACAGATTTACCGTCCTGGCCAATAGTAACCCCTAAAAAGGAAACCTGTGATTTGCACAGTTGAGCCTTCGCAGGATTAACTTTAAGACCAGCTTGTAAGAGGGCTTTTAAAACTTCTCTTACATGATTCCAGTGTATGGCTTCATTCTCAGACTGAATCAGAATGCCATCTACATACTGAATTATATTATCTCTGCAAGACAATAGTGATAGGGCTTCCTGCATGTATTTATGAAATATTAAGGGGGAATCCTTATATCCCTGTGGGAGCACAGTCCATGCATATTGTTTATTCAGCCACTGAAAGGCTGTTTTGTACTGGCACTCAAGGGCCAGGGGCAGACTCCAAAACCCATTGGATATGTCTAAAACAGAGAAAAATTTACATTTGGGATTCAGTTTAGAGATCATTTCAGGGTATGAGGCTACCACGGGCACTACAGATTTTGAAACTTGATTCAGGGCACGGAAGTCCATAGTGAGCCTGAAGGAACCCCCGGTTTAACTATCGGCCAGGCTGGTGAATTGCATGTGGAAGAAATAGGTCTAATCAGACCCCTCTCCTCTAGTATCTTCACAATTTTAGTCACTGGTTCTATAGCTTGATGAGGTACTGGGTATTGTTTCTGTGGTAGAGGATCCTCGCCTTCCAACAGTATTTCTGTGTGCATTTTCCCACAATCTAACTTGTCTTGTGCCCAGACTGGAATATCAGCCACCTCTGAGGGAATTACACGCAGATCATACTGCTGAGCTGCCTTGGTGCACTGAGTTGCTAACTGCATGGGAATGACTTCATGCACTAAAGTTTTAGAAGCACTTGAAGTTCCTGAATACTGCCACAATTTAATATTAGCCATATCCATCACCAAATTTAACTGGTTGAGAACATCAATTCCAATAATTATTTATTTTGGTGTGTTTACTATAGTGGAGGCAGTGGTTTCTAACATTTCCTTGTTTTGTTCACTGTGCACAGGGATACCCCATTTAACTGGGATAGCCACACATTTGGAAGCTGTGTCATTAATTCCTTGAATTTCATAAATTTCCATATTTTTCTGATCTGCAGTGGGAGAAGCTCTGTTAGTAAAACTAATTCCAACCCCTGTGTCAATCAAAGCTAGTTTATCCTGACCCCCTATTCTGCTGATAACATTGGGGCATGCACAAGAGTCCAGTATCAAGGGTGTTACAAGCCTTAAATTGTGTCCTGGGCCTGTATCCATTTCATCATCCAGAGGCTCTGGAATTGAGTCCTCTGCTGAGATAAAGGAGGCAGGCTGGGCTATGAAGGCTTGAGACATTTTGATATCTGAACCCAGAAGGTCAGGACACCCCTATGCACTAGCCTTGTGTCTGTCCTGAGCTGCTTGTATGTCCTGTTTTAATTTATCTATTTCAATCTGCAGTATGTGTTTGTCTTGTTCCCATTTAGTTTTCTCCTTTTCTAGCCCATCTCTCTGTGCTTTGAGCTCTTGAAAAGGGATGTAACCTGAGGAGTTTCTAAAAGTACCTCTGCTTTGTCCTCTCCAAGGTGTGTGTCACCTGTATCCTTTGTCTGTGTTTTTTGTGTGTTGGGAGGATCCCTCAGCTTGCCACTTCCGTGCTTCTGATACTGTAATGACCTGCGAGGGCTGGGTCTTCCAAACAGACCCAATTCTGAGCATTAAAGTATCAAAAGGGGTTGCTTCAGGGTCTTCAGAAAATAACAGAAGGTGTTTTGTAATCTCAGGGGATAGCAATTCTAATAAAAATGCCTTATGCTTGGTCTCCCCATAATCTTCTGCATTGGGCCAGGACTCCTGCTCATTAAGAACTGCTTTTAAAATCCAGGCTCTATATGCAAACTCTTCCAGTGTATCATTTGGTAGAGGTGAAATAATTTTAAATACTTGCATTGGGGAACAGTGAAATAGTTTCTCAATACCCCTTTTAACCAATTGGTATGGGTGAGTGAGAGAGCCAACTTTATAATAGTGTGGCCCCAGAGCCAGATGCATAAGTCTATCAAAGTCTGATTGTTTTCTTCTGTATTTCCCTAGACCCCAGTGAATCAGAATATCAATGGCCCATTTACACCAATGATTTACATTAAAAGGCATAGGGCCAATTTTCTCAATTATTCTTTCTATATCTCTATCTTTTAAATTGTCCTGCAGCATTACTTTAACTGGTGCTCTGAGTTCAGTACTGGGTGCCATGTCTAAGTCATCTGAATTATCCTCCTGACACAGATCCTGATTACTGCTCTGTTCTGACTGAGATAAACTGTCAGTTCTAAGTCCAGCTATGCATACTTTAGTATTCTTTTGTTTGTCAATAGCTTGTATGCATGGCTGATAGGGTGTGTCATAGGCATAGGAGGCTGAGGGAGGAGTGGGTGTTGGCTTTTGTCTTTCAGAGGCCAATTGATCCTTAACATGCCTCAATTCAAGTTTAAGTGCTTCTAATTGCTCACTAACAGTTATAAAAGAATTTGTGGCTTGTATCACTTGAGTTATTTGCATAGAGATGCAAATTTGTGCCTCCTCAAGGTCTTTGTTCAATTGGGTACACTGAGAAGTCAGTTCAGTATTGTCCTGTTTCATGCTAATGAGCCCCCTGCACATGCCTTGGATAAAAAGGCATTTTCTTTTATTTGATTTCTTTTTGAATTCTTGATAATGGTTTAACATTTGTCTTTGAATATTATACCATGATGACTCAGGGAATTCACCTTCAAAGGGACCACCTTTCCTCTTACAGTATGAAACTACAATTTCTTTAAGTTCTTTAAAATCAAAGGCTTCCATGTTTGATACTGCAGAACTATCTCACTGTGCAACCTTGGAAGGAGGAATGCTCACTTTTATGAAGAAGTGAGACTTAGAATTATAGTTGGAATGGTATAAATTTTATGGGTGTTCAGTAAAGAGTACTGGCATAAAGACCACACCTTAAAATTATACCTGAATAAAAAGTGCTTATCACCTTTTGTCATGAAGTGGATCTAGCAGAGCCCATGGAAATAAATAGAAATACAGATAGTGGATCTGACACTGACACTTCAGACAAGCACATGACAGGGAGTTGCTATAGGCAACATAAACAAACCAGGTCTCGAGCTCTGAGAACACGCCCAAGCTGCAGGAAAGCTCAGGAATCATTAGGGAATGAGGAGCAGCTGAAAGGAGGCGGGGTTGAGACACACGTGGATAAACCTCACTCACCAGGAGTTAGAGGAAAGGGCGAGTGCAAGTTCAGGTTCGGGTTAGACGGAGCTGAGAGAGCAGAAGCAACAGAAATCCTGGAAGCCAGAGAAGTCCCAGGAGTTACAGGAATTAGCAGAGAGGCAGAGAGAGCAGCAACTGCAGAAACTCCTGAGAAGTTAAGGAACTCTGAAAGGGCAGAGAATCCCAGGAGCCCGGGACATTCTGCTGGAAGTCTGGGTTGGAGCAGAGCCACTGAGAGGGCTGGGAGAACCGAAAGGTTTAGCTCCAAGGCTGAGAGAGAAAACCCAGGAGTCTGTCATAGAAGGCAGTGCACAGACACTTTTGAACACAGCAAAGCTTATACAAAAGGTAACAGAGAAGGCAGTTTTAAAGCCAGGCTGAGACAGGCTGGAAAAGCCAATTACCCAGGCTACAGGGACAGAAAGGATAAAGTCTTCAGTCCTGAAGACAGTTTTGTACCTGGGGAAAAGCAAAAAGGGAAAACCTGTAAGGAATTGCCGTTCTGTTCCACTCCGGTAGCTTCAGTTGTGCTGAGGAACTCTAAGCTGAGAGAGTCAGAAGGTAAGCTTATTACCTCTAATAGAAGGAGAATTGAATGCAGGAACTTCCCATATGATTGGCAGCATTTGAAGGGCTCTCAAGAAAAGAACTCTAGTGAATATGGTAATTGTTTTTCACATACGTTAACAGAGGAAGAAAAGAAGTCTCTTTGTGATAGGGAGAGACTGCTAAATAACACGTCTAGCTATTTGAAAGAGAGACTGTTTGCAACAGAGAGTGAGGACATGCAGTGGAAGTGCAGGGGGACCAACCCACTGTTGAATACATGGATTGTACGCTCACAATTGCAGACGAGATCTCCTCTCTCTGTTAAAGGAGCTGTGAAACTTTCTAACTGTGGAAATAACAGAGAAAGGGTTTATGTTTGTTGGAAAAAGGACTGTTTAAAATACCTTTTCATTTGGTGTAAAGAAGCTGGAGAAAGAAGCAGTTTTTGTTCACATTTTGTCTCTTTATTTTTGTACCCGAAGTGGGTTTATCTGTCTTGTTTTTCATTGCAAAAAGAATCCTCCCGGAAGGGGAATAAATCCTGTCTTTGAGCCTTACCACGCGTCTGCAACTCATTTCTTGGCTGGTCTATAAGAACTACAACTCCCAGAGAGCATAGCAAGGCTTTCTATATCCTTTTTCTGGCCAGTTCAAGATAAGGCCTCAGTGTAGTACCTTGCCTTAACCTGTGGGGTCCCACGCTGGGTGACACTTTTTAACAGGGTGGAAGTTTAGGGTGAAGTTATAGTAAGAAGGTTTGTTAGGAGATTAACAGAATTGTCAGATATTGTCAGCTATTTACCGCTCCTCGGTCCCACTTTTCAGGATTTCCTCTGCTTCCCTATCCTATCCTGAATCTCTCCTGCTCCAGCTAGATAGCCTACCTGTCCTCCAATTCCTTCTAATTTACTCCCCCCCATCCTCCTCTCCCTCTAGTTGGGACTCTCTTCTGTCCTCTATTTCAGATTTGGCCCTGCAGTTTCCTCAGCTCCATCTACTAGGCGATTTTAATGTCCATTTCGACTCCCCTACCTCAGCTAGGGATGTCGCCTTCACTGCTCTACTTCGTGATCTTTCCTTGTTTCAACATGTTTCCTCACCAACCCATATTGCGGGTCACACCCTTGATCTAGTTATTTCACCGCTGTCCTCTCCATATTGTATTTCTTGTCCCTCCGCAGTTCCTATTCCATGGTCCGACCATTTCTACCTCCTGTTCTCCTTCCAGGCTCCTCCCCCTGCTCCTCCCCCTCCCTCCCCTCCTGTCCGCCCCTCCCGGCGTCTTCACTTGACTACCCTGCAGGCTTTCCTCTCCACTCTTCACTCTCCCCCAGCTGATTTTTCATCTCTTTCACCATCGTCCCAGGTCACCATGTGGAACTCTGAACAGTTACGTACCCTGGATCACGTTGCCCCTGTTAAGCCCTTCAAACCCCGGCGTCGGGCTCACCAATCTTGGTATCATGCCGGGCTCCTTCTGCTTCGTTCCCAATTGCGGAGAGCCAAGCGACTTTGGCGCAAAGTCCCCTCTGCCTCGCCTTATCAGCATTTCAAATCCTGTCACGCCTACTATCGGTCTGCCATCCACCAGGCAAAATATTCCTTCTACTCCTCCTCGATCACAGCTGCCCCGAATAGGTCTCGTCAACTCTTTGCGACATTGACTACCCTCTCTCGACTGCAGTCCCCTATAGCTCAGGATGCTCTCCTTCTTGAAAAAGCTCCCAGCCCCACTTCTTTGGCGACTTACTTTTTCTCTAAAGTTGAGAATCTTCGCTCCTCTCTTCCTCACTGTCCTCCGGCCTTGATGTCACCACCCCCTGTCTCCCCTCCTTCCTCCCCTTCTCTCTCCCACTCTTGGTCTGCTTTTTCTCCAATCTCCTCCCCGGAACTGCTACAACTTTTGTCAACTACCCGCAAAACCACCTGTGCCTTGGATCCCATTCCCTCCGTCTGGTTCTCTGAACCTCCTGCTGTACTCCTTCAACCCCTCCTGACAATCATTAATTCCAGCCTTTTGTCCGGTCTTTTCCCTACCCCCTGGAAGCACGCCACAGTTCGCCCTGTATTGAAACAACCCTCCCTTGCTCCCTCCGTCTCCGCGCACTATCGTCCAGTCTCCAATCTCTCCTTCTCTTCCAAGCTCCTGGAAAAGGTAGTGTTTTCACAGCTTTCTCACTATCTTGACTCAACCCTTTTTCTTCGTCCCAGACAATCCGGGTTTCGACCTGGCTTTAGTGTTGAGACCACAATTGCAGCAGTTCTGAATGAAATTCACACCTCTCATGATCAGGGCAATATCACTCTAGCTGTCTCACTTGACCTTTCTGCAGCCTTCAACTTGGTGGATCACGCTCTTCTCCTCTCTCGCCTTCGGGACGCTGGCATCCGTGGCTTGGTGTATCACTGGTTTCACTCATTCCTCTGTCACCGGTCCTTTGCTGTCTCTTATGCTTTTTCCACCTCCGGCCATTTCCCGCTCCACTGTGGTGTCCCTCAGGGATCAATTTTGGCTCCCCTACTGTTTAATGTTTTTCTTGCCCCCCTGGCTCTGCTCATCCAGCAATCTGGGATCTCTAGCTACTTCTATGCTGATGATATCTTTCTTCTGCACCACACTTCATCATGCCACCCTGATATATCTCCTTTAAATGATTGTCTGACCTCTATCTCTTCCTGGCTCTCCTCTAACTGTCTAGTACTTAACATCACCAAGACTGCTGCCATCTGGTTCCCGCACACCTCTCCTACTCCTTCACTCGCTCCATCCCTTTCAGGCTCCAGCATTGCTCTAGTCCCTCAACTCCATTATCTTGGAGTTTTTCTTGATAGTGCCCTCAGTTTTCACAACCATATCTCTCATGTCTCCAGGTGCTCCTTCCTGTGCCTTCGACAAATCCGTGCTATACGTCCCTTCTTGTCCACTCAGGCTATCGCCACTCTCCTTCTTTCCCTGATCATCACCAGACTAGACTTCTGCAATATTATTTTTGCCGGTATCCCCCAGTATCAAAGACGCCGCTTACAACTAATTCAGAATACCGCCGCTCGTATGATTTTACATGCTTCACCCCGCGATCATGTCACCCCTTTACTATCCCATCTACATTGGCTGCCAATCGATTTCCGGATATCGTTCAAGGTCCTTACTTTAGCCCATAGAGCTATCTATCTGTCTACATCTACCTACCTCTCGGATCTGCTTACTTATCATACTCCCTCCCGCAGTCTTCGGTCCATTCACATCAGCCGCCTTCACTTACCAGCACCCTCCAAAGCTCATTTGCAATCCACCAGGAAAGCAGCATTTTTCTACTTGGCTCCATCTCTCTGGAATTCCCTTCCCACTGCCCTCCGTACAGAAGAATCATACCCCAAATTCCGTTCCCTCCTTAAGACCCATCTGTTTTCCCTAGCCTTCCCCTCTTGAGTCTCAATATTCTGTTCTTATAACTCCATTTGTCTAACTGTTCTGTCCTTACTCTCTTCTCTGCTCTATCATTTATTGTAGTTCTATCTTTCCTTTTTCTATAATTGATATTAATTTTGTTTTTGTAAACCGCCCCGATGTTATGGGGGGCGGTATAACAAGTGTACAATAAACAATAAACAATATTCCTGCTCTCACCAAGATATATATGACAGGAGAGAGAAATAAAAGTCAAACAGACAGGAGGTAAATTAGTGTTACCAGGAAAGATGTATATTGTACTCTATGAGGGAATATTTAACTGTGTAACTCTGTATTTTCTTAGCAGCTCAAATACTATAGAAACATCTGTATCAAGCCTATACATAAAAATAAGACAATTGCAAGCCACTCTGTGTGATGTCCTTAAAATTCTAGATTCTTACAGAGCCTTTTGACAATAAAAATCTCACCTTGTCTAACCCACAAAACAAATTTATCACTGGAACTTTTTGTAAATGGTCACAAGGACTTTTGATTCTGTCTCACCTGTCTGAAATCTACATAATGTATTATACAAAATTATTACTTACCCAACTGGAGATCTGCTGTGAAATCCGAGAAGGCGAGCCCCCATAAAATGTAAGATGTGGTCAGGTTACTCTCCTGTAGGTCCTGGGTTCATTTCACTTCACAGAGGCAGTAGGGCTTGTAATAAGACAACCAAACAGGTGTGGCTTGGAGAAAGGTTTTTTATGTAGAAATAGGCTTATTACATAGGTATTGAACAGAGGTATATAGTGATTGTTACAGAGCTGTTTCAGTGTGCATCAATGAATCTCTGTGTGCATGTGCATGTGTGAAGTGCGAGAGAGAGAGAGGCCAGAACATGTGGGTCAGAGCCTCATGGCAAGAGAGAGAGAGAGAGAGAGAGGGGGGAGGGGTGAAGAGAATTGATTATCAGAGCCTCCTGTCCTTCATGTCCGATGAAGAGTGGAAGAGAGAGAGCAAGAGGAAGTGTTTCTGTCCTTTATAGTGAATTCTCTAGCACCTCCCTTTGAGGTCTGCTATTGTTTCTAGCCACTCCCTTTGAGGTCTGCTATTCTTGATTTAGCAGGGAGGGGCTGCAGACCATTCTCAACAGGCCCTGAGACTGACATCAACAGGGGGTCAGAGTTAATCTCATCTTGTAAACTGCCCTATTACCTTTGGAGACTGAAATCACCAGAGTAACACAGCTGCATGAAATCCAAGGTCTGGGGAAAAAGCCATGACTCCTATGTCATGTATGCTGACAGTTAGCTATAGTTTGTGCAGTTATTTTTGGTGGCTGGTCCTGATGTAAGGGTTCATTTATTAAGGATTTGGCAATGGAGAATAGCTCTCTGGGTTTATTAAATGACCGTTTGATAATATTTGCATTATATTCTCTTTTATGGTTGAGGGTTTCGGAGCAGTAGGCTTGGAGTTTATTTGTGTAAGCGGTATGTGCGTTAGGGTCTTGAGAGCGTCTCCATTTACGTTCGAGACATCTAAGCTCTCTTTTGAGGTTTCTCAGTTTTGTAGAGAACCAGTTGGCTCTTCTGCGGTGCTTTTGAGGAAATTGTTTAGGTGGGAGTAGAGAGGCTGCAGATAGGATTTCATTCCATTTAGAGATGTGGGACTCTTGGTTCAGGCTCCTACCATTTAGTAGGTCAAGAGATGGGATTATTTGCTCTAGAAAATTGGCTGCGTTGAATTGTTTACATTTATGGGTATGTTGAGGATGGGCGGGTAGTTGTCTTCTGTGAGTGTAGTAGGGAACGGAGAAGAGGATGAGAGCATGATCCGACCAGGGTATGGGTTGAATAGTGTGTAGGACCTGATTGGAGGATAATGAGCGTTGTGGGATAAATATTAGATCAAGGATATTTCCTTTGGAGTGTGTAGGTTGTTCCAGTATTTGGGTGAAGTGGAGGGCATTCATTGCTTGGAGAAATGTAGAGGATTGTTTTGGAGTTGTAGAGTGTAAGTTTAGGTCACCTAGGATTATGAGAGGGCGTGAGGCGGGTTGGGGGGAGCAGGCTGTGTTGAGGATTGTGGAGAGATCAGTTGAGTCAATTTGGTGTGCTCTGTATAAAAGATGCAAGGAGAGAGTAGAGTTGGAGACGCTAATGGAATCCATACCAGAGGTAGAGGTGGATTCGACTGTAGAGAGTTGTAAGTGGGATCGTGATATAACAGCTACACCTCCTCCTCTGCCATTTATTCTGTTGCATATGTTGATTGAGTATGCCTTGGGGCATAGTTGGTTTATTAGGACCATGTCGGAGTCTTGCAACCAAGTTTCGGTGAGGCAAAGTATATCAAGGTCGTAATTGGATATAAGGTCAGCAATTAAGGGGATCTTATTTCTGGCTGAGCGAACACTGAGTAGAGCGCATTTGAGGGGGGATGGGGAGGTCAGGGGGAGAATTGGAGTTAAGGTTGGGATTTACACTAATTGGTTTGAGTTTACAAGTACGGTGGTGGGGATTATAATGAGCATGGGAGAGATGTGGTAGGGTGTGTGAGTATCTGAGGGAGTAGATTATTGGGATGGGGGCACTATGGGTCAAAATTAGCGCATAAGGGAAGGAAAGCAAGGAGATGCATAGTATAATGAGAGTTGACCATAGAGAAAATGAGCAAGAATTAGGAGGAGCCATTCTGGGATAGGTTAGGAATATGCTGGGCAATATAGGCTATGGAATAAGGAAATAATGTGTGAGTGGGAGGAAAGGCAGGGACAGTGGTAGAGCTGGAATTAGCGTCTGTTCAGAGGAGTTATATAAGTCGCAGTAAATATCACAGTAATTAGATACATTTGTAGCACAAGTTGTAACAGTATAGAATTGAGCAATTATATTATATTGAGAGCAGAAAAATCACAGATATTGATTGGGAACATTAGAAAACACTGTGTATAAATGGTAGCAAGGTGAAAAGAGTTGCTTACATTCAGAGCTGGAATGGTTTTACAGATAGGATTAGTCGGTGTTGCTGATGTAGGGCCTATGAGACTCTAGATTGATAGGAGCTTGTAGAGCGATCAGCGGGTGAGTCTTCAGTTCGAGGTCGTTCAAAGTATCTGACGTCAACTACGACAATGTAACTCGGTCTCACTTTGGGTTGTAGTGAAAATGAACACTAGGAGGTTCATCGACAATCTGTTAAGTCTGTACTCAGTGCTCCGCCTAAGGGCCACGCCAAAAGGCCCTCAGGCGAGGCACTCAGGCATGGGCCTGCCAGGCGCGGGTGCGCCCGATGGCGCTTCTCCTTTTATCTGCAGGACTCTGCCCCGATTGGGCAGAGCTCAGCAGATGGCTGATGTTCCCACCGCTGCTCCTGATGCTGGAGCTCAATCTCCGGAGGGGAGAGCTGTTCACGATGGTTGCAGAACGTGTCTCAACTCCCGATGGCACTTCTCCTTTACTGTAGATTCATTGAGGATGGGTGAAGAAAGCCCCCAGCTAAGTGAAAGCCATCAGGCAAGTGAAACACTAAAAACATTAAATACCTCTGTAGAAATAGGTAAAAGGGGCAACATCTGGAAAGCGGTAGGAATAAATGCCTGTAGTATGGAAAATAAGATCCTAGATGTTGAGGCTTTAATGCAAGAGGTTGACTTGGATTTAGTGGCGGTTTCGGAGATATGATTCATGGACAACCATGACTAGGTTGTAATTGTACTGGGCTATACTTTATTCAGGAAGAACAGGGGAGGAAAAAAGGGGAGGAGGATTGGCACTATATGTAAAAAATAATATTAAAGCTATAAAATTACTGGACATAAAATGGAGTGAGGAGGCACTGTGGGTTAAACTAGAAAGAGGGAAGGGAAATCCATTTGCATTGGTGTGATATACAGATCTCCTTCATGGAGAGAAGAAATGGACATAGATTTAATAGAAGACATGCACAGTATTGCCATTAAAGGAGAAGTGCTACTGATAGGTGATTTCAATATGTCGGATGTTGATTGGCACATCCCTGCTGTGGTGTCATCTAGAAGTAAGGAGATTCTAGATTCTCTGCAGGAAGAACAATTATGGCAACTGGTAACAAAATCCACACATGAAGCGGCCATACTGGACTTGGTGCTTATCAATGGTGAAAGTGTATCTGATGTTATAGTGGGAGAGCATCTCATATCCAGTGAACATCAGATTTTGTGGTTCAGTATTAGGACTAGGGCTGATAAAATCCATTCAAAAGTGAGGGTCTTAGACTTTAAGAAAACTAACTTAACCTCAAGGAATCATTAGCAGGATGGGAACAGCTGAGGGATGTAGAAAAGCAATAGGCAATAGGCAAAATGGAAAGTGGATATTTTAAGGGCAACAAACCTTTTTGTTAGAAAAATAAATACATGTAACTGAAAAGGTGATCAAAAAGAGGGTGGGTTTCATAAAATACAAGAGAGGAAGATAAGCATCAATATTTGTAAAAACTTAAAAAAGAAGATAGAAAAGTAGGAAAGAAAAGATACAAAAAGAAGAAAAAATAGCCCAAAGCAATAAAATAGGGGGGAAGGGCATTTTTCAGATACAGTATATTAGCAAGAGGAGGAAGTGCAAAAGTGGTATTGTCTGACTCAAGGGTGAAGTGGAGGAATATGTAGAAGCTGATGAGGATACAGCAGAATTGCTTAACAAATATTTTTGTTCTGTGTTCACAAATGAAGGGCCAGGATCAGGTCCTCAGAAACTACCCACAGATAGGAACAGAAGTGCAGGGGATCTTGAACATAGAAACATAGAAACATGATGACAGAAAAAGACCACATGGCCTATCTAGTCTGTCCTTCCATAACAACAACTACAACAGTCCACTTTTTACCTTTAGAGATCCTCTGTGTTGGTCCCATGCTTTTTTAAATTCAGTTACTGTCCTCATCTCTACCACCTCCACTGGGAGACTATTCCATGGATCCACTACTCTTTCCGTAAAGAAATATTTCCGCATATCACTCCTGAATCTATCTCCCTTCACCCTCATCCCATGTCCCCTCGTAGCAGAACTTGCTTTCAATTGAAAGAGGCTCTCTCCCTGAACATATATGCCACGGAGGTATTTAAACATCTCAATCATATCACCTCTATCCCACCTTTCCTCTAAGGTGTACATATTAAGATCCTTAAGTCTGTCCTCATATGCTTTATAACGAAGCCCATTAATCATTTTAGTAGCAACCCTCTGCACCGACTCCATCCTGTTCACATCCTTTTGAAGGTGCGGTCTCCAGAATTGCACACCATACTCCAAATGAGGTCGCACCAAAGACTTATACAGAGGCATTATCACCTCCTTTTTTCTGCTAGCCATTCCTCTCCGTATGCACCCAAGCATCCTTCTAGCTTTTGCTGTCGCCTTTTCTACCTGTTTAGCTACTTTAAGATCATCAGAACAATTTTCAGAAGAATGTATTTATGAGGAACTAGCTAAATAAAAGCAGACAAAGTGATGGGACCAGATGGGATACATCTAAGAATATTGAATGAACTTGGGGATGTTCTATTGGCTCCACTAACTGACCTTTTCAACGCTTATTTAGAGTTGGAAGTGGTCCCAGAGGACTGGAGAAAGGCACATGTGGTCCCTTTACAGAAAGCAAAAGTAAAGATGAAGTTGCGAACTACAGGCCAGTTAGTTTGCCCTCTGTGATAAGTAAATTAATGGAAATCCTGCTAAAACAGAGGATAGTGAGACTTCTGGAGTCTAATGGATTGCAGGATCCGAGGAAGCATGGGTTTACCAGAGGCAGGTCTTAGACAAATTTGATTGATTTCTTTGACTGGGTGACTAGAGAATTGGACTGAGGGAAAGCACTAGATGTGGTGTACTTAGATTTCAGTAAAACCATTGACACCATTCGACACGGGCAACTTATAAATAAATTGAGCACGCTAGAGATTGGCGCTAAAGTGACTGACTGGGTTAAAAAGTAGTTGAGTGGGAGGTGACAAAGTGTACAGGTAAATGGGGCTTACTCTGAGAAGAAGGAAGTTACCAGTGGTGTGCTACAGGGATCTGTCCTAGGTCTGATCCTTTTTAACATCTTTATTAGTGATTTTGCAGAAGGGCTGACAGGTACAGTTTTCCTCTTTGCAAATGATACCAAAATCTGCAACAGAGTAGTCACCCAGTAAGGAGTCGATAAAATAGAATGGAGACAGATAAGAAAAACTCGTACGAAACCTCAAAACACACCTGTTCAAGGACCATTTTGACACTGGCAATTAATGACAGCACCACAATGCCATGCAAGAATGCGCAACAACACTATGGCTCATATAACTCAACCCCGTCACTTAATCTGGTACAACCGAATGCATAAAGTCATCACACATCCATAGAAGTCTTAGGGGTATGTTTACTAAAACCCCGCTAATGTGCGGGCCGCGCTAGTGTGCGGGTGCCATATAAGGAGTGGGCGTTTCTATCGGAAAAAGAAAAACCGTGATTTAAATATGCGCTAAGGTGCGCGGCGCCCATGTGCGCCCCGCACATTAGCGCATGAGAAAGCTGCGCGGGAGGCATAAGCAGCGCGCTGATGTGCAAGCAGAAGAGCAGAACCACAGCACAATGGTTAAGACACTAACCAATGGTGCAAGGAACAGGGGTTCAATCCCCACAGTGCCCAATGAAGACAACTGGCTGAGGCATTACTTTAGGAGCCAGTTTAGTATTGGGTGGCATAGGGCGGCGCGCTGATGGGCATAGGGCGGCATGCTATTGCTTTAGGAGGCATTTTAATATTGGGAGGCATAAGGCGGTGCGCTGATGTGTGAGCACAGAAACAGAACCACAGCACAATGGTTAAGACACTGACCAATAGTGCAGGGATCAGGGGTTCAATTCCCCACAGTGCCCAATGAACAAGGCTGGCTGAGGCATTACATATTATGGGGAAGATTGGTTTAGGAGGCATTTTAGTTTTATTTTAATTATCACTACTAGCAAACGCACTCTCAAAGCGTGTTAACATAAGGCGCCCCATAAGGCACATTTTAAAGTGCACTGTCCGCCAAGGCACCCTAGAATATTGCTTATAGGGTGCTTTATAGGGTGCTGTATGAGGTACCGCAAGGTCAGAGTACTGTTTTTGATGGCAGCACTGTGCAGTGTAAGGAATGAAAAGCATAAGTAGGTACGCTGACATGCAAGGAGGAGCAGCAGTGGAGCACAATGGTTAAGGCACTGACTGTTGATACAGGGGTCATGAGTTTTCTCCCCAGGGTGCCTAATACGTAAGGCTGGCTGAGGCATCAGCTTTGCAATGTATGTTTTGTTTCCTGCAGCACTTTATTTTTATTTTATTAATTGCTGCCAGCAAACACGCCCTCACGTGCCGTAATTGAAAATGCCGTATAAGGCACCCTATAAGGCACTCCATAGGGCACATTATAAAGTGCACTGTCCGCCACGGCACCCTAAAATGTTCCCTACAGGGCACCCTATAAGTTGCGTCACAGGATAATGTATAGTGCACCTTATATGGATGGGAACCATAAGGTGCCCTATAGGGCGCCCTATAAAGCACCCTCAGAGGCACCTTATGGGTACAGTACGCTGAGGGTGTTTTTGCTGGCAGCAAAAATGTACATTAAAAAGAGATAATGCTTTGGCCAGCCCTATCAAAGAACCCCACTGTGGGTTTAAACCCATGATCTCTGGCTTCACAGGCAGTGAAGTAACCATTGGGCCACAGCTCTATAGCTGCTAGCAAGCTCCTGGCTGGCTGCAGAGAGCCTGCACGTCACCACACAGACAGTCTGCTGTGGTCACCAGGATAGGGTTAGCCCACCCGTACCCATGATGCACTGCACATGCAAATCAGCTGTCCACAGATAAACACAAGATGGGGTATGCACCCCCACAGCACCTCAGCCTGGTAGGGGGAAGTGACCATGTGCACCCCCACAGCACCTCGGCCTGGTAGGGGGTACAGACCGTGTGTTTTATTGGCACAGAGTAGCTAAACACCGTCACATTGTGCGGGTACTGTGCTCACCCTGAGGGTGCGGTGAGGCGCCCAGCACCAGGTCCACAGCACCTTCCATAGCTGAAAGAGGCCATGATGCAGGTACAAAGTAGTGTTAATGTGTGAGATAGGTAGTTTCTGCAGAAACGCTTTGGATATATATTTGTTTGTCTGTCTCAGTCAGGTGTAGCCCCCATGGAACCCTAGGAGGATTACCATCTTCCTCCTCCTTCTCTAGGGCTGAGGGTGGTAAATAGGGTCTCCAATCAACAGATCCACGTTCTACCTCCCTGAAATGGTGGCAGTAGAGGGGACCATCAACCCCAGTCCTGCTGTGGAAAAGACACCCTACAGGGCAGTCAATGCAGCTCTGTACATAACCATAACACAATAGCAAACAGACATTAGGCCTGTATATATTAAGCTGCACACCACCACTATCTGATATTCTCCTGCAGCAAGCCTTCAGCCACTGCACCCTGCAAGGCACTCCATCAAGACACATACCAGCTGCAAACAGTCTGCTAGTTAGTCCATAGTGCATGTTCCTGGTGGAAATGCATGCACACAGAACTGGGATGGCAGCACACACAAGCAGATAAGTCAGTGACTGAGCCTCAAAAGGAAACCCATAAATATCACATGAGAGAAATACTATATAGCACTATGGGGGTGCCTAGCCATGCTGTCGTCACTGCACAGTCAGGGTGAGAGTGATCTCCCAGCAGGACATACTGAGGTCACCCTGTCTGTGTAGGTGGTGGCCGGGCACTAAAATGTCCCAGTCAGTGCCCTATGCCCTGTGCAGATGTACCCTGGCCAGGCCACCCTGTCCGGGCTATACCCATTGTACCTTGCTCCTCATTATGCACATTGGCAGGCCAATACTGGCAACAATGCTGGCAGTGTGAGCTGTGGAAGGTGTTTGCAGCCACCACACACTGTATAGACAGACACACACTCCGACACCTATGCCAGCATTGTGCTACTATAGAGGAGTTCAGCAGCCATGCCCACCACACCAGTCCTGGGCACAGTACAGGCATGGATATGGTACGCAATACTGTTGGGGGTCACTCCCCAGGGTGGTAAACACTGTCAGAGACCAGACCTGAAGCACACACTGCAGACATCAGAATGATTGTTATGATGGAGCTCAATCAGCAAACTGTGCTTAACGTAGGAATTTCTATCTGCCAGTACTCATAGCAAACGTTTGAGAGCTGTGTACCGTATACCCAGGTGTAGGGTTGCATTGCTAAGGTATGCAA
This sequence comes from Ichthyophis bannanicus, assembly GCA_033557465.1. Lineage (NCBI taxonomy): Eukaryota > Metazoa > Chordata > Amphibia > Gymnophiona > Ichthyophiidae > Ichthyophis > Ichthyophis bannanicus. The sequence continues at coordinate 1,823,494,013 of CM066031.1, forward strand.
GTGCTAGTATTGGGAGATGCACGCAGGGCCCAATGTCCTGCCTCTCCAGGAGGCATTGGCCAATGGAGCCTGTGGGTGTGGGTGTGGGTGTGTCTGCCCCTGTTGGCTGCTGCTTTATGGCAGAGGTTCCCAACTCCAGTCCTGGTGTGCCAAACACTGTTCGGGTTTTAATGCTGTCCCTCATGAATATGCATGAGCTACATCTGCATACCATGGGGGTGGTGCATAGATATGCAGCACAGGCATCTTTATTAGAGGCAGCATGGAACCTGAATGGTGTGTGGCCCTCCAGGACTGCATTTGGGAGACTCTGCTCTAGGTAATGCACCTGTTTATGGTGTCTGTGCTTGGTGGGGTAAAATTTAGGCGTATTAACCATGCGTATGTTCTCAGCAATAAAGGTTTGTCCTTACTATCACGGTTTAGTTGTGGGAAAAATATGTGGACTGGATTGGCAGGAGCCCCAGCTGGGCTTTGAACCTGTGACCTTCCATTTTTGCACACACTGTCTGTGTGCACTGCACCACTGTGTTGCCACAAATAAGCTGTATTCCCTGGGGAGTCCATGACTGTACATCTGACAGAGCCTGTCTGTTGCAGTGGACGGTGCCAGCCTGCACAGGGCTAGGCCACTGTCTGCTTTGGCTAGCAGCCACTGCCCCCTCCACCACCTGTACCCTTCCGCCAACATGCTGACATGTCCTTATCTTGGAAACAACATATGACCTGATTGAGTTGTGGCACTCCAGGACTGCATTTGGGGGACTCAGCTGTAGGTAATGCCCATTGTTATGGTGTGTATGCGGTGTAGGGTAAAATATAGGTGTTTGAACTATGCTTATGTTCTCTGCAATAAAGGAGTGTCTTTACTATCTCTGTTTAGTCGTGGGTAAAATATGGGGACTGTGTTGGCAGGAGCCCCAGCTGGGATTTGAACCTGTGATCCTCTGGTTCTACAGGCACTGGCTGTGTCTGCTGCACCACACTGTCACCACAGAGACAAAGCAGTCCCTGGAGATAGGAAACCTGGCCGAACGGGTCAGAAACCCTGCTCTGCACAATTTTACTGTGGGCTCATTCGCCTTGTATGGAGACAAAAGGGCAAATAAATCTCAAAAATGACCTAGAAAAAAGGGGCAAAAACATAACCAAACTGGGCAACAGTGATATCAATGGGCAACATTAAAAAACACTCCCAGGAAAGCTCCAAAAAAAGAAATGATTTTTGGAAGGGTCTATGCTCCGTAGACCCTTCCAAAAATCATTTCTTTTTTTTTGGGAGCTTTCCTGGGAGTGTTTTTTAATGTTGCCCATTTATATCACTGTTGCCCAGCTGGATTATAATTTTTTAGAATTTTGTTGGGGTCATTTTTAATTTTTATTTGCTATTTTGTTCTGTGCACATATATCACACTGCTCACGTTTTGTAGGTTTCCCCGGTTTTGATGTACATTGCTGACGTAAATGGTTTTTCTTCTCTTTAAATCGGCTCTAACGCGAGGTTTTCACTCGCGGTATTTTTTAGCTTGATTTTCAGCCCCGCTCCTGTGCGGGGAGCCTCTCCCCTCCCACTCTCCACCCATTGACCCCGTCCCTCCACCCCTTGGGAGCCTTCCTCCGCCCTCGGAATGCCTTTCCACGCCTCTATCGCACTTCAGCGCGCCGCACACTTGTGCGGGCCCGTTAGTGCAGCGCGCACGTGTGCGGGGCACAAAAATGCATTATTAGCGTGCGCTAAGGTACCTTAGCGCACGCTCAAGTGCGCCCCGCACAATTGCGCGGTTTAGTAAACATACCCCTTAATCAATATGTTAACCATTGTTCATTCTAATTGTATTCTAAATAGTTCACTCCAGTGTTCATCCAACATATGTTAATACTGCTCAGCTAATTATATTATATGTAAAAGTTCTATATAATGTTCCATGTACACTGCTTTGACTAGCAGATAGGGAGGTATAGAAAATTTGTTAAATAAATAAAATAACACGAGGAGGGATCACGTTAAGCTTGAAGCATGATCAAGGATTTGGCAGCTGAGATTTAATGCTAAAAAAAAGCAAGGTCGGGCATTTGGGCTGCAAAAGTCCAAGGGAGTACAGTATAAAGGCAAAGTACTTCTGTCCTCGAAAGAAGAGAGGGACCTGGATGTGATTGTTTCTGATTGTTTTAGATGTTGAAAGGTGGGGACAAAGGAACAGTTGCAGTGCTAAACCCATAAAACAAGAGGGGGAAGCTCAAAATTCTGGCCTTGCATAGCCCACATCCCTCCAGCTTTTTAACGTACTGTTTGCAAGGCAAAAGTGACAAAAGACCTTGCTCTGACTTAATAAAGAAACCTAAGTGCATTTATGTGGATAGGCATCAAGTCATTTATATGTGTGTTAATTAACAGATTATTTTAAGCCACGACATATTCAGTTTGGCTCCTTTCCAGCCCCTTGAGAAACACCTAATATATCTGAAACTCATTCTGGAAAACAGAGCGATCAACTCAAAAAATCCAAATCCAGATCCTACATTCTGAAAGTCCCCGTGGAGAAGGAGCTGTGTCCCTCTCAGATCATCCTGTCTTATTTTTTGTGAATAATTCTGAGTATACAGACGTTTAAATACTTAAAGGGTATTAATGAACAAACTAACTTTTTTCAAAGATGGAGAAGCGATAGTACTACAGGGCATGAACTGAAGCTGCAAGGAGATAAACTCAAAAGCAATGGCAGGAAATACTTTTTCATTGAAAGGGTAGTGGGTGCCTGGAATATCTTCGCCATGGAAGTCGTGGGGGCAAAAACAGTGAGGAAATTCAAAGAGACCTGGGACAGACACAGAGGACCCCTTTAAAGCAAGAGGGATCTAAACAAATTTAAGTAATTTTTAAACTTCAAAAAAAAAGATAGGGGTAACCTGAAAACCTCAAACAAAGGCACGGGGGGGGGGGGGGGGAGGGTAACCTTCATGGAGTGGCGGGTACAACTCTTATCACCTCACTGGACAGACTAGATGGACCAAGCAGGTCTTTATCTGACATCATTTACTTAGTTACTTTTCTTTTGTTCCAGGATTATTTAACAGTGCGTGATCCTACCTGCACAAAGCTGAACAATTTCCAAATAGCTTTTAAAAATTGCCTTGAAATGTATAGCGTCTCCCACTATTAGACAGATGAAACACTTCTGTAAGTCTGATAAATAAACAACATTCTAGTTTTAACTCCTCTCTTTAGTTGGTCCTCTCACCACAGCAGGCATGGTTGAGCCATTCACGGCCTCTTACTGGCATGGAGGGCAGAAAAGAGTCTCCTTCAGAATTAACCCTCAGGGGTTGGCTGCAGCAAGACCTTTTGGGACCCTTTTACAAATTCCTGGTAAGGTTGTGCACTTAATGTGTGTTTTAACACAAAGTAAGTGTAAAAACTCCACGGTTACTGTTGGTGATGTGACCAGCATGTTCTCAGCAGATAGATACACCAACATATGCACCTACGTTAATTGCCACATTGATAGTAAGCGCATGTGCTAATGAAGTTGGCACTATTTATTTTATTTTATTTATTTAACAAGCATTTCTATACCGCTCTTTCCCATGGTTCAAGTGCGGTTTACAGAGAACAATAGTTTATAAGGTATGGAGAGGTTCATACCTAGTCATTTTACATATTACAATTGTAACTTTTGCAGGTAACAGTATAACTAAATGCATACAATACAATTAACAATAGTACAATTCTTACAATACGGGTTACATTCCAAGGGGTATGTTTGGGATGTAAACCAACTTTTTACATTACTACATTATTAGGGTGTATAAAGGTCAACATGTGCAAGGTATAATAATTGTTAGAGATAGTTTTAAACTACATATGTAGTATAACACTGTGTAGTATAAAATGTTAACCTGTGTCTCTTTGCTTGTCTTGTTTATTTTGTGTAGTATAGTGTAAGGTAAATAGATGTGTTTTTAGTTTTTTACGAAATTCCTTTAAGTCTGTCAACAGGCGTATGTCATCTGGTAGCTCATTCCAGAGAATAGGGGCTGAGTGAGAGAACGCCCTATTATTGGTGTGTTTTTTGGCTTTTGTATATTCTCTTGGTATTGCTATTTTATTTGTGTTTCTACTCCTTTGTGTACGTTTAGGTATTTCTATGTTGATTAGTTTATTAAGGGCAGATGGTGCAAAATTATTGACTAATTTGAAGGTAGTCACAAGTATCTTACATTTTATTCTACTATGGATTGGTAGCCAATGTAATTTAGCTAAAATAGGTGTTATATGTTCTATAGTTCTTACTTTCAATATAATTCTTGCTGCTACATTTTGCATTAATTGAATCTTTTTAAGGTTTTGTTTCGTAATACCTTGAAGTATAATGTTTGCGAAATCAAAGTGGGGTGTTATGATTGCTTGGACTATGGTTATGAAGTCTTGCAAATGAATCAACGGACGTATTTGTTTCAGTGTCTTGAGTTTAAGGTGTGTAATTTTTATTAGTTTTTTTATGTGAGAGTCCATAGTGAGTTTATTGTCAAGTATCACACCTAGATATTTTACTTCATTCTTTGTTTTAATCTCATGTTTATTTAGGATGATGGAGCTTGGTGGTGTGTAGGTTTGATTTCTAGTGACATATAGAACATCAGTTTTTGCGAAGTTGATGTGTAGGATATGTGGGTTGAGCCATATTGTAAGTTCATTAAAACATTCAGTTATTAGTTGTATTGGTGGGTTTGGGATCCTCAATGGGAGGTAAAACATTATATCATCGGCGTGTAGATGGTAGTGGATGCCAAGACGTTTAAAAATGTTGCAGAGTGGTTGTAGGTAAATATTGAATAACAGTGCTGAGAGTGCGGATCCTTGTGGAAGACCCTGTTCTTGCTTGAATGTGTCTGAGGTTTGGTTGAAAATTCTTACTGTTTGAGTCCTATTTGATAGATATGATTTAAACCATTTATATACTGTGGAGGTTAGTCCAATTTGTTGGAGTCTATGTAACATTGTTGTGTGATTGACACTGTCAAATGCTGCAGAGATGTCTAGAAAAATTAATATGAAAGCTTGTTTGGTGTCATCTATACCTCGTATTAGTGTGTCAAATAGGACTGCTAGCAACATTTCTACCCCGTGAAATGGGTGAAATCCATATTGGTGTTCGTCGAGGGGGGTTGATCAAAGATATTGGATGTGAATGGCCACATCATCTTTGTTTTCTTCCAAAAACTTTTCACAGGCTTGAAAGGTAGTATAGAAATCTGAGGAAAGCCCGGAGATGTTTGTGGTGACGTACAAAATGAATCCTGAGGTGAACTGATTGTAGTAGGAAACCCTTGTTTGCTGGTCATCGTGCTTCCAGATGCAGAAGCCGGCACACAGAGTTGCGATGCCCACATTCTGCCCCTAGCACACCCAGTCTTCACCTCATCAAACAAAGGTCAGTTAACGCATGTTCTAGCAATTGCTTGCTATCATGCCCATATGTTAGTTGTTACCGTGGACAGTGAGTACATTCTAAAATGCACATTAACCACCTAAGAGCCCCTTTGTCTCTCTATACCAAGCCCCAGTGGGCATCGATTCTCTTCCAGGCCTGTTGGACATAAGTATTCTGAACCATAGCACTCAACACTTCAGTTTGTGCTTTAAGGCCAGTTCTAGTAATTCCTTATTTTATGATACCACTAATGTATCTTAGTAAACTCACATTGTCTGAAATACTACATGCTGGTTCACCTCCATGAAATACTGCCTGCACAGCAAGGGCCCAATGAGAACAAAAACTACAACCTCCTAAAGCATTCATTATTCCTCATTTAATCTGATTTATTTGTACACATCTGTGCCTGTCAAGAGAAGTATTAAAGCAATGTGAGGTAGAGCTCTGAACTCCTCTGCGTGAGGCAATCACCATTCACATAACAAGTCAATATTAATTAACATTTACTTATTCACTTTTATTCTCCTTTTGACTAGGACACAGAAGCTGTTCTTCTAGCCAGAAACAAATGTGTGGTTTTCTTTCCCCAGAAATCAAAGCAAATTGAAACCTTTGCATCTATGAATCAGAGGCTGTGCGAGACTTGAGCTACTTCTTGCAATCACTCTTTAGAGCCAAACAATTGAGAGGATCAATACTTTTTAAACAATTTATAAGAATCATCTATAAAATATATGGAACATCTTTACAATGGGAGAATAAAAGCAAAGCATCAACTTGTAGGGCCGTGCAGTAAGACCAATAGTTACTCATCAGAAGCACTGAAATGCTGACTGTAACAGACCTTAGTATATTTAAAACCTAATAAACAAAAGCAAGTATACATGTCATGATTCCTTGTTTGCTCAGTATGCAGGTGCTGGTGGCTCTTTCAGAGCTTAATCTCCTCACAAAAAAACACCCAAAGACCACCCATTGCAGCATTTCTTTTCTCCTTTTTCTCTCCCTATCCTCCTTCTCATCTTTGCAGGGAGGTCTATCTCCAGAGTCCCTCTGTACATTAGGTTGAAGAACCCGTTTGGTAGGGTCCTTCGCGCACCAGGGTCTCCCCCCCTCCCCCACACAGGGCAACTGTCTCTTCCCCAGGTCACAAGGGTCCTTCGTTAGTAATGAAATCGCGGACAATATACAAATTAAGTCAGCAGTATGCAAATTAAGGCTTCCCAGCGTCCTTCAGTTCAACAGCAAACATAAACATCAAATCATCCTCCCCAGTTTCTCAACCTTTCTCTGGTCTGGAGGTAGAACCTTAGGTTTTTTAGAAGAGGAGAGAGCAAGAGTTTAAGCTCTATCCTGACTTGTTTTCTGGCCCCTGGCTGTCTGATGGGTCTATACCCCCAGAGCAAAGAGTAGCCAGGGTCTGTCAGGACTCCAGCTGTGATGGGATGTGCACCCTATCACAATGCACTAGAAGTATGTGAAATAAAACTTCACTGTTTACTCCATGCCTGCCTCTCAAGTCCTTCGTGTCTTCCTTCATCTTACTGGGAATGCATCTATAAAGCCAGAAAACCATCTCTACAAAAAATCATGTAAGCAGTCAAATCTCTTTATTAACACTTCTCAGCAATCAGCCTGGGCATTTTCGTCTCTCCTTATATCCTTGGATCCCAGTTCTTCCTTGTCCCTACCCCATTGCTCCTCTTTAACTCTTAGGGGCATGTTTACTAAACTGCATTGGCTGTCAACCCGCCGGTTAGCCCACAGTATCGTGCCACATTGACAGCCAGTGCAGGCAAAATGCAGATACTGCAGCAATTTTCTGCTTTATCTGCATTTTGCATGGTAGAAGATGGGGGGAGGCAGTATCAATGTGGGGAGAAGGGCAGTCAGCATGATATCTTATCGCTAGGAAGCCATACCGTGAGACTGACCCATTTTAATGAGCAGTGGAGAAGGCGGTATGAGCAGAGGAGGGCCTCTCCTGCCTCTTTCGCTGCTGGACCACTGGGAGAGGAATAGCAAGGGCTGGGTGTTAGAAGGGTCTGAGAGGCCCTTGTGGCTAGCCAGGATCTTTAATGTCCCAGATAGCATAACCATAGAGACTGAATGCTGCAGTTAAAGAGGCTGCAAGTTTGCCAGAATACTGAGGCAAAGCTGATTTTTGGGGTACTAAAATATGATTGAGTATCTCCGCTGTTTGAAAGATGACATTGGCTCAGGATAGAGGAGAGAATACAGTTAAAGTTTTATGTTATGGTATATAAGTTTTTCTATGACTCGGTACCTCTTGCATTTTCTGAGAAGTTACTTTCTGATAGTAGTATTAGATCTAAACAATTGAAAGATTCATTGCTGCTTGTTTTTCCCTCTAGTAAGGGGTCAATAAATAAAAAAGGATTTGGAAACACAATTGGTTATGAAGCAGCAGAATTCTGGGCCAAGCTTCCATGCACATTGAAGGGAATTTCATCTATTCCTATATTTTGTAAACAGCTTAACCTCTGGGCTGTAATGATTTTTTTAATATTGATTGTAATTTTAAATTATTTTGGTAACTAATGTGGCACCTTTCTAACTTTTTGGAAATTTTTAAAGTTTTGTGTATATTTTCTGCGACTTCCTGTTACCTTAGGGTTCAAACTGTAATTATGCATTTGTTTTTAAACTGTGCTGATCTGATTATCAATTGGGTGGCTCTGGTATAGAAATGTTTTAAATAAATACATTCTGTGGAGAAGTTTGTCTGACCATGTGTTGGTGCCTCGGATCATCCGATCCATGTACAGGCACCCTTTTTCCATGGGGGGATGGGGGGGGTAGCATGCCGCCACTGATCATCGGGGAGGACATGTTCCCTATGCTACCTGCTGATGCACGCAATGCGGCCCAGTATGCTAATGGCCTGGCCTGTGCGGTATCTGCAGAGCAGATGTTTGCCACTCCTGCTGTAGATTCCTCACAGTTTTCGCATTTACTGCACAACATCTTGACATATTCCATGTGGTAGATTCAAAACCCATTACCACACTTTAGTAAACATGCTCCTTAATACGAAAGTTGTAGGCAGGAAAGACAGCAGGGATTAGTCCCCTTGTCTTCCTTCAACATTTATCTTTATTTCCTTCAAATCCAGTATTATCGAAACTGCTTTGTCCATGGCCAGGGACTGTCATCTATTCTTCTTTCCATTCTCTCACTCGCCCTGCTATAAATGTACAAAATAACATAGTAACATAGTTTATGATGGCAGATAAAGACCAGTATGGTCCATCTATTCTGTCCAGCAAGGAGGCAAGAGCAGGTGCACCTGCCGCTCCATGCAAGTCACCCTTCCTCATGTCTTTGTTTAAGGGTGAACCCACCGCTCCGTGTAAGACACCCCTGTCTGTTGAGAATTTAGATAGTTAAGTTTATTTTCATTTTATCCTATTACTGTAAAGGAATCCATTGCGTCTGTCCCATGCTATTTTGAATTCTGTCACTGAATTTGCCCCCACTACTTCCATCAGGAGGGCATTCCAAGCATCCACCACCCTTTCAATGAAAAAGTATTTCCTGACATTGCCTTTCAGTTTACCCCCTTGCAGCTTCATGTTATGCCCTCTAGTTTTACAGCTTCCCCGTCTTTGAAAGAGGTTAGTTTAAAGTATTTAAAGGTCTGCATCATATCTCTCCTGTCCCTCCTCTCCTCCAGAGTGTCTTCAAGTCTCTTCTCATACGTATTCTGGGGCAGGTTCCAAATCATTTTGTTTGTCTTCCTCTGAACTGTTCCAAGTCTTTTTATATCCTGTCTGAGATTTGATCTCCAAAACTGAACACAATACGCCAAGGGAGGCCTCACCAGCAACATGTACAGTGGCATTGATACCTCTTCCTTTCTACTGGTAACTGCTCTCTGGGAAACCATCACGCCGATGTCCTTCTCCTGGTCTGTGCACACCAACCTCTCGCTCCCTATCACATTCAGTTCCCTTGGATTTCTTGAATTTCTGCATCCCAAGTGCATGACACTGCACTTTATCACATTAAATCTTAACTGCTAAGCATTAGACCATTCTTCCAGTTTTGAATGGTATTTGTATAACTTTTTTTTTACTTTTATAAATACTTGTATCTTTCTAGAGGTTTTCAATTTCAGATATCAGTGTTCACGCTTTTTCTTGTTTCATTTTATTTACTGTTTATTAACACCTTTTAAACATCAAAATCCCATTACAAATAAAATAAAATAATACAAATATAACACAATTCTTCATCTCACAGCCCATCCTCCACCCCTTCCTACCCCGCCTTAAGCTAATGCACAGTCTACAAATGGCTTCCAGATTTTTTCAAACAATAGTGCCTTCTCCTGGTGAATTGCTCTGATCCGTTCCATCTGCAAGCACCAGGTAAGTAAGGAAGGCTCACTATTTGATTTCCAGTGTAATGCAATTTAGTACCATGTCCCATTCATACACATAGCCAACAAACATTCCTGTAACCCAGACCACCCCTCTCCCCTTGCACTCAAAAAGACCCCATCTGGCCCCCAATCCAGAGGTCCCATGACCATCCATCTAATGTGACCCTCTATGGCCCCCCCAAATGTTTTGTACCCGAGGACACTGCTACCGCTTATGCATGAGGTCACCACAACCTCTACATCTCCTCCAACAGATGGGTGTCGGTTAATGCAGCCAAGCGAGTGTCAGATACCACCTGTACAACAGCTTATATCCATTTTCAACAATTAAACCGGAGACAGAAACTTTACTAACTTTTTTAAACACTCATTCCCATTGTTTTTCTTCACAAGTGATATCAAGTCTGCCTCCCAAGCTTTTTGAAGCTAGCCTTCCCAATCCCCTTCCCCAGCAACATTATATAGAGTTTCGAGATAACTTTCACCCTAGCCACAGTGTACCAACCAAGCACTTCAGAATCCCGCAGCTCTGCCCTCCTGGTATGTACCCACTCCCCTTTACTAAGCAAGTGTCTCACCTGCAAGTATCCAGGTTAGACCCTTCACCTCTGGGGAATCACAAATGCAATGCAGTTACCTTCCAAGCAAAACTGTACAAAGGAGCTCAAGCCTAAGTCCTCCCATCTTTGAAATAATGGGTCGCTGCACCCCGGACCAAACACAAACTATACCTCAAGAGCATTAGCAAGGAGTATTTGCCTTTTAACTACCTTCCCTGAGCCACTCTATTCCAAAGTATTAGCCTGGCTTTCACAAAAGGATTAGTACCTGCCTCCTCCCCCCCACCTAGGTCCTATATCATAGTGTACCACTCCAAAATAAAACTTCTCAATCTGAAACCATTTTCATTCCTTGCTGTTCCACCAATCAACAATATTTTTAAATTAGGCTGCCAAGTAATACAAATACAAATTTGGCACTCCTACCCCCCCCCCCCTCGTATTGCTTGCGCTGGAATAAAACTTTCCTCACCACCCTAGGCGCTTGCTTCCTCCAAAAGTAATTCTCCAAAAGTAATTGAACACCTTCCCCCTTGACTTCCTGGGCATTATCACTGGTAGCATTTGAAAAAAATGCAATACCTGGGACAAAAACAGCATCTTCCCCCACCAGAATTACATGCACCCTCCCAAATCTCGAATCCAAGCCACAAAGGGTTCCATGGAAAGCACAAATAGCAACGGTGAGAGGGGGCATCAAGGGGGGGAAAAACAGAGTAGACTCCATTTACATTAACCTCTGCTTCTGAATCTACCCTACAAACCTATCCCCCAATCCAAATGTTTCCAAGACTTGTCGTAGGTACCCCCAATGGACATGTCAAAAGCTTTCTCCACTGAAAGCACCATCACAGGCCCCTTTCCATATTTGTTGTCAGATGATATTCATTACCCATTTCACATTATGGGCCTCTTAGCAGTCCCTAATGAACCTTATCTGATCAGCGTCCACTAGGGAGGGCATATAGTTTCAGAGCCTCTGAGCCAAAATACTCACCCACAGCTTAATATTGATATTTAGGAGAGATATTGACTGGTAAGAGGAGCATAAGGCCGTATTTCTACCTGGCTTTGGGATGACACTAATCTCCACCTATCTCATGGAGGAGGGAAGTTCATTGCTTCCAGTGAACATGTTAAAAAGCTCCACCAAAACGGGTGTCAGTAGTGAGCCTCTGTATAGTTTCCATGGTGCGATGCACCTTGAATATTGTGTGCAATTCTAGTCGGCATATCTTAAAAAAGATATAGCAGCATTAGAAAAGGTGCAGAGAAGAAGAACAAAAATGGTAAAGGGATGGAAGGATACACCTATTCCCCAACAACCCATGATCCCTCACCCACAAGTGTGTCTCCTGAACTAATGCTACATCCCACTGTAACCGCTTGAACTCATTAAACAGAAGCTGCCTTTTCCTAGGCAGATAGAGGCCCTTAGCATTGATGGTCCACTCTTATGTCCCCAGCCATAAAATCTGCCCATCCTTCTCCTGTGCCTGCCTACTCCCAGCCCATAGACCATTCCCCTCCCTCTTCCTCTCTACCAAGCCCCCCTCTCCCTTTTTCTTCTCAACTACGCAACCGCCCATCCCTCCTTTGGCAGCTCTTCTCCTGGAAGAAGTGTTGTCACATCCACTAGCCCATTCAATCCTCATTCTGCATGCTCAGATTGCTCCTCCACTCTACCTCCCCTGCTCTCCCCTCAATACTTTCATCACTCTCTCCCCACTTTAACTTTCTTAGATATGCTTTTAATTGTATTTTGTTGTAAACAGCTTTGATACCCCCCGAAGGGAGATATATAAAGTTTTAATAAACATAAACAAACATTCATACTCACATAACCCCCTTCACACCACTCACACCACACACTAATACACCTCAACATTCCCTTCCAACACCCGCATACCACTCCTCATACAGCTCCCCCATACATTTAACCTTGCCCCATCTATGATGTTCTTCCAATGCTTTTACGGCAAAGCCCCAAACCACAAAATATCCCATCCACAATTGTGAGGTGACCTCATCCTCTCCACTTATCATCCTAAAATTCTCATAATTACAACATCAGGATTATTAGCTACAGTCCATTATTAGCATCCAGCCACTCTCGAGGCTGCCAGTCACCAGATTGCAGTCGTAGTCTGTCTCTGCCTCTATCCACTCTCTGCCACTGAACAGAAACTCTCTGCTGCCTGGGAAGGTCGTCCCCAAGTTCCCACAGAGAAGTCAGTGCTACTTCCCTGGTCCAGATCCACATAGTCCGACCATCTTTTGTAACCACTAGCGCAAAGGGAAATTACAATGATAACAGTATCTTCCTTTGTGCAGCTCCCTCCTCTTCCATGGCATTACTGGAGATAGGTCAACATAGATTTCAGTGGCTGCAACTAGTAAAGAATAGTCCTTTAGAAATGCATGCTGGAGTTTTTCTGAATAAGGAATTATTCTTTACTCCTTGCTCCCTTTGGTTTCTGTTTCTGGTTGTGCAAGGGGTTGTGCGTTTCATTGGTGTACTCATAGATTTCAATTCAGTGTGTGTCCCATTTTATAGCAAGCTTCATGGCCTGGTCTGTGACCTGCTTCTTGGTGACAAAACTATGGAAGCACACCACAAAATCACATGGCAAGTTAGGCCGCGGCAGCCCCAAAGATTGGTGCACCCTGTCTAGCTCCAATACTGGTGTAACACTGTTGCCTTTCAGGTACCCCCATATATGGGTCACAATTTTCACCGCCACGTTCCGGCAGTCATTATAGATAGGCTCCTCTAGTACACCCCTGAAGCACAGATTACAGCCTCTAGTCTGGTTCTCTATATCCTCCAATTTATCTGCCATCTCTATATTAGCCTCCTCCAGAGTTTCCACCTGCTTTTTAAGGGCTAGCAGAGTCTCCCCATGCTCATCAAGCTGTTTTTCAGCCTCCTCAACCCTGCGCCCCAGCTCTGCCATCTCATTGTATGGATCTGACGCCAGGCTGGCTATGTTTATTTATTTATTTATTTATTACAATTTCTTATATACCGCACTATTGTCAGCGCGGTTTACATACAACAAAATGACCATAACAAACTGCTTGGCTTCATATAGAACAGGAGTAACAACTTGAGCCGAGACCATCTCTGCTTTTAAATCTCAGAACCAACTCCGGAGCTCAACCAGGGTCACATGCTCGCTCTCTTCCACCTCTGAACTGCTATCCCGCATGTTGCACTTGACTCCGCCGTTTCGGCTGCTTATTTCCACTGGCACCATCTTTGCTGATTCTCTTTTGGCAGTGGGAGTCCCCGTATACATGAATGCTTGCAGGTCTGCAGCCCCTTTCTTCACAACCATGCAGCAATTGGTCTCCTCAACCCTTCCCAATGCTGTAGTTCTTTCAAATTACTTTCTGCTTTATTGTTAACCTTTGGGGTTTACAATATATTTCAATGATTACCATTTAATTACATCTTTACACAAGAACTTGAGAAAAAACAAAGTACTCAGCTGTAGAACCTCCTCTTTCTTTGCTTTTCCTTAGTCACATCAGGATAAATCCGAACCAAAGTATCCATAAATTTAACATCACCATTCCTAAAATAAACTCTTTAGATTTTATCCATATCCATCATTGAACCACAAGATACTACTGGAGTGGCCACCTTAACAATAGCAACGCTTTCTGAATATGTCTGTTTCACTAATTAAGCATATTCACAATCTCACCACATTTTACAGATGGAAGATAATAAACATTTACAATGTTAGGGATTTATGGGTGCATACGGAGAGGAATGGCTAGCAGAAAAAAGGAGGTGATAATGCCTCTGTATAAGTCTTTGGTGCGACCTCATTTGGAGTATAGTGTGCAATTCTGGAGACCGCACCTTCAAAAGGATGGGAACAGGATGGAGTCAGTTCAGAGGGTGGCTACTAAAATGATTAGTGGCCTTCATTATAAAGCATATGAGGACAGACTGAAGGATCTTAATATGTACACCTTAGAGGAAAGGTGGGATAGAGGTGATATGATTGACATGTTTAAATACCACTGTGGCATAAATGTTCAGGGAGAGAGCCTCTTCAAATTGAAAGCAAGTTTTGCTATGAGGGGACATGGGATGAGGGTGAAGGGAGACAGATTCAGGAGTGATATGCGGAAATATTTCTTTACGGAAAGAGTAGTGGATCCATGGAATAGTCTCCCAGTGGAGGTGGTAGAGATGAGGATAGTAACTGAATTCAAAAAGCATGGGACAAACACAGAGGATCTCTAAAGGTAAAAAGGGGACTGTTCTAGTTGTTGATATGGAAGGACAGACTAGATAGGCCATGTGGTCTTTTTCTGTCATCATATTTCTATGTTTCTATGTTTAATTCTACCAAAAACCCCAATACCTCAACTAAATATCTAATAAATGCATCCCTAGGTGAAGAACATGTAAATTGAGGAAACTTCAAAATACGCAAATTGCAGTTTCTAGTAGTGGTCTCCAAAGTTTCGGTCTTTAAATGCAAGTTAGTCTCATCTTTCACCAATACTGATTGGTGAGTAGAAACCTCTTGCGTATGATGATTAAGTTCCTTCAAACTCGTCTTTACTGGATCAAAATCTAATGAAGATTGTTCCACCTTAGTCTCCAACTGTTCTACTCTGGAATTTAAGGTGTTTATATGTGGAGCCAAAGCAGAGTCCAAATCAACAATAGTTTGCCAAGTTGTATCCAAAGTGATGACAGGAGGACATGTATGCAAAAAGCTAGTCACAGAACAAGTCCCCAGCATAGGCCCCATAGGAGAGGAAGATATCTCATTTACTGTCGAAAGAACTGCAGGATACTCGCCAAGTGCTTCTGGCAATGCTGCAAGCCCCAGTTGTTTCCTGCCTGATCCTCTGGTTCTCTCCCTCCTGCCGACATTGGCGCAGCACCTTCTGCCACACCCACATCAAGTGAAGACGCTGAGGGACTCACAGGGCAGGGCTACAACGGAAGTTCCCGAGACTCTGGGCTTAGAGAGATGAGTCCAGAACCATCGTCCAGTACTCCTGCCCCTGACATGGTTTGCAGCAGATTTCTCTTGGAGTGGGCCCAAGTTGGTTGCCCCCTTCTGGGAGGGATACACTCGGGTCTTTCCCTTTCTCTTGCCCATTAGAGCAAAAAAAAAAAGAGACAGAATGAAAACACCATGGTACAAGACCTTATGCAGGTACAGCATCTAATCTCATCTTTCAAAAAGGAAACTGTACAAGAAGATCATTTCCATGGAGGGAAAGGAATATTTTTGTCAAGTCAAGTCCATAAATACAAGGGCTATCGATAATTACTTAATAAATTCAAAGATTAGGATTGGACTCATCACTGCATTTCTTTTAAGGTATCGTTACTAATGATATTAATTTTTAGTTAGAATCGGGTTTTTTATTCAGGGAGTATTTGGTGGCAATGAGTACTGTTGCCTGCTAAAATTGACCTGTGGTTCCCAAGTATTAATGAAAGAGTCCAGATTCTGCAGACCCTAAACCCACACATAGAGAGTGTCATCCAGGGGAGAAGAAGTGTCTTCCAATAATCCCTGCAGATCCACAGAAGGTTGAGGAAGTGCCTGCTGCAGCCATCACCGAAAAGCTCAGCCCCTGCATCGTGTAGGAGACAGGGGCTGTGCAGACAAAGTTCTTTTTTTTTTGTTAAGTTTTTGATTAGGGAATCTGAATTTGCAGCATCGCTGCAATTTGTGTTTTGCACAATACAGGATGAACTGCATTGCTGCTTCTATTTCTTCAATGTTGTATCAGAAGCAGAGCCTAGTTTCTGGGGTTTCCAGCTCAGATTTTGTCTGCACATTTCTGTTTCTAATATGTGACCATTTATTCTGTGTTTGGTAAGGCTCTCTCCATATTTTGCATGTGTAATTGAGGCGAAGTCCCACATCAGAGACTACTGATGGCATATGAGGCAGAGTCCTGTGGATTAGAGACTGGCTGAGAGATAGAAAACAGAGAGTAGGGATAAATGGTTAATTTTCTTGATGGAGGAAGATGAATATGGCGTACCCCTTGAATCTGTACTGGACTTTGGCTTTTAAACATATTTATAAATGATCTGGAATTGGGAACAACAAACAAGATGATTAAATTTGCAGATGACACCAAATTATTCAGAGTTGTTAAATCACATGTAGATTGTGAGAAATTGCAGGAGGATCTTGGGAAACTGGACTTTCAAATGGCAGATAAAATTTTATGAGGACAAGTGCAAAGGGATGCCTATAGAGTAGAAGGACCCAAACTATAGATACACAATTTTAGGGGTTTGTTTACTAAATGGTGGTAAGGGAGCAAGTGTGCCGCTAATGCCTGTTATCATGAAAAGGAAAACTCACTCCATCACAACCACATGTGCTTCTTATAAATATGTGCTTAATGTTTGATTATCAAAAATACACCAGGGTCTCAGCAAACACGGGCATACGGTGAAAACGTGTCCAGAAAACAATCTGTGCCACATACACCAACAGAAAGCCCATTAACATCAGTGACCCGGTAAGTGGCAGCTAGCAATACCCATACCATGCGCTTGAATGAAAAAATAGCAAACACTTAGCTTTAAAAAAAGAGCATGGGAATGCAACAGACACCAGCCACCGTCCCCGATGTTACCACAAAAGAGCCCTCAAACGTTTCGCAGGATCAACCGGCTGCCTCAGGGGAATCTAAAAAGACAAACAAACACAAACATCCCAATTTTACATCATTTTATTTTACTACAAAAAACACACCTAAAACCAACTTCAAAAAATTAAAAACTACAACTCAACCAACAACCTCTTACCTGACAGCTACTCTTAAACAACGCTGTGCAGAAAAACGCCGCCCATGCGCACTCAAACCCACTGTCTCATTTTAAAGGGAAGGGAAACCCCCCTACGTAGTACCAAAGCTCCACCTCCAAATCACAAACACACCGCCCAATCAATACGAAGATTTAAACCCTCCGGGGCCACTGTGTTAAGCCGATAAATCCAATTTTGCTCACGCAGCAAAAGGGTTTGTTTCCTACTCTTACCATCACATCCAGATAAAACCTGCTCCAAACAAAAACATCCCATATCATGAAAAGAATGTTGAAACTCCAAAAAATGTGGCATCAAAGGTGCCTCCCGGACCCCACAACGGAGCCTACTCTTATGCTCTAGAATCCTTTTTCGAAAGGGCCGGCAGGTACTCCCTACATACATCAACTAACATGGACAGCGGATTCCATACACAACAAAAGAAGAATCGCAAGATGTACAATCTTTTAGCTTATACCGAGTACCATGATACTCAAAAGAGGAAGTTACCCATGACAACTCACAAGCTAAACAATGCCCACAAATCGTATGACCTCCAACACTCTCAGCCCGCTCTATTGAGGAATTCAGCAGCTCACGCAAATTACGCTGGCGCTGCCACACGCACCTGACACCCTGATTTTCCAACCCAGGGACCGTGTGCACCACAGCCAGATGCTTACGTACAATGTGTTGAATACTAAAGCTCAAAGGTGAGTACTTGGAAACAAAATTAACAGATTCCGTATCCAATCCAGCCCGCTTGTCCTTAGGAGTTAACAACAAGGACCGATTGTTAAACAAGGCCCTCTTATACGCGTTCCTAACCACCCGTTTCGGATAACCCCGAGCCAAAAAACCTTGCGCCAAAAGCTTAGACTTACATTTAAAATCCACCACATCCGAACAGTTCCGCCTGTACCGGATGAACTGGGAAAAAGGCAAACTATTTCTAAGGGCCACCGGATGCGTGCTAGAATAATGCAGTAAGGTATTCCTATCCGTAGGCTTTCCCATGCTCTTTTTTTAAAGCTAAGTGTTTGCTATTTTTTCATTCAAGCGCATGGTATGGGTATTGCTAACTGCCACTTACCGGGTCACTGATGTTAATGGGCTTTCTGTTGGTGTATGTGGCACAGATTGTTTTCTGGTCACGTTTTCACTGTATGCCCGTGTTTGCTGAGACCCTGGTGTATTTTTGATAATCAAACATTAAGCACATATTTATAAGAAGCACATGTGGTTGTGATGGAGTGAGTTTTCCTTTTCATGCTAATTTCCACTCTGAGAAGTTGACCAATTGCATTTGAGCTAATGCCTGTTATCGGCACCCTTACACACTTAACGCTGTGATACTGCTGCATTAACGATTGATAAAGGTTCTTACAGCATTAAGGGAACAGGAGGCAGAGAGTGGGTGTTAACGGGGCAGAGAGTGGGCGTTGCCAGCGGGTGCTCCCTTAACGCCTGTTTTGCAACAGGTGTTAAAGCCCTTTAACATTGGGAACCCTAACGTCAAGTAAAACCTCATGGAAAGGGTGTATTTAAATGGGAAATAGACTGTTCAAACATCTGCAATGTGATCTACACACAGGGGAACCCAAGATAGGGGTAGTACTGCTCCATTAGCAGCAACAGCATAGTGACCAACTATGAAAAGCCACTATATTGATGCTGCAAATAGGGCAAAGGAGGTACTATGTGGGTAATGCAATGGGGGTTGGTGGTGCGCAAGGATGCCCAAGCAGATGCCCAGGGGGCACATCTGTGATGGCCTGCATGACCTTACAGTAGCAGTGGCAGCACACAGACATGCTGCTGCTGTTGATAAGGTCACATGCAACCCTGGGGTGGCACAATAGGGATATAGTCCAACTGGCTCTCAGCTCCACTGCTGCCGAAGCAGTCTCAGGAGGGACAGGCTGACAGCAGTAGTGGCAGTACCCCTAAAGTGGGCTGCTGAAAGCGGCCACCCACAAAGGTACTGAGGTGCATGTCTTTGTCGTCCCCACAAGAGTTGGAATTGGAGGTAGCCAGGGAGGGGGGCAGCAGTGGCATGTGAGTGGGGAGGGGGGGAGTATGGATAAACGTAGGTCGATTGTTTATGCCATTAGAATGTAGAAAGACTAGGGGACATGCAGTGTGGCAACAGTGTCTACTACTAGGTGAAGATATTTTTTCAGTCAACGCGTTATCAAGCCCTGCAATTCATTACCGGAGGATGTAGTAAAAGCTGTTAGTGTAGCTGGGTTTAAAACATGTTTGAACAGGTTCCTGGGGAAAGTCTATAAACCATTGTTAAAGAGGACCTGGGATATGCATTGCTTGCCTCATTACAAGCATTGTGGATCATGTGTGTCTTTTGGGGAAACTACTAGGTGCTTACCAATGTCACGGCCAGAATTATATTCAAAGCACGCTTAACAGATCACATCACATTCATCTTACATAATCTTCATTTGCTCCCGATATCAAGCAGAATAAAATATAAAACAATAATAACCACATTCAAATTAATTAACAACATAAATAAATAAATAAATAAATAGTTATATGTACAACCACACCTACACTGTTCTATGTAACTTGTTTGTTGCAATGTAAACCGCTCCTGATCTAAACGAGAGGTTAGATATGATTGGAATATCAGAGACATGGTGGAAGGAGGACAACCAGTGGGACACTGTGATACCTGGGTACAAACTATATCGTAATGATAGAGCTGATCAAATTGGTGGAGGGGTTGCGCTCTATGTTAGAGAGGGCATTGAGTCAGAAAGGATTAAAGTTTTGCAAGAAACAAAATTTGCTGTAGAATCTCTATGGATTGAAATTCCATGTAAAAAGGGGAAGGCGATGGCAGTGGGGGTGTACTATCGTCCGCCTGGCCAGAATGAACAAATGGATGATGAAATGCTCAAAGAAATCAAGGAAGCTAGCAAACGTTACAGTGCAGTAATAATAATGGGTGATTTCAATTACCCCGGCATCGACTGGGTCAGTGTCACAGCAGGACATGCTAGGGAGATAAAGTTCCTAGATGAAATAAATGACTGCTTCTTGGAGCAGCTGGTTCATGAACCGACCAGAAGGGAAGCCATATTAGACCTAGTCCTTAGTGGAACACCAGATCTAGTGCAAGAGATAAGGGTGTTGGGGCCACTTGGCAATAGTGATCATAGCATGATTGCCTTTGATTTAATTAGTGGAGGAGGGATAGTAAGGAAATCCACAGTACTACTCTTTAACTTTCGAAAGGGAGACTATGATAAAATGAGGAAAACAGTTAAGAAAAAACTAAAAGGAGCAGTTGCAAAGGTTAAAGACGTACATCAAGCTTGGATGTTGTTGAAAAATACTATCTTGGAAGCCCAGACCAGCTGTATTCCACGCTTTAAGAAAAGTGGAAGGAAGTCCAAAAAACTGCCAGCATGGTTTAAAGGTGAGGTCAGAGAGGCTGTTGTTGCCAAAAAAGCATCTTTCAGGAAATGGAAAAAAGAGCCAAATGACGAAACCTGGAAACAGCACAAGCACTGGCAAGTCAAATGCAAGGAATTGATAAGGCAGGCAAAGAGAGAATTTGAGAAGAAGCTTGCTGCAGAAGCAAAAACACGAAATAAAGACCTTTTCAAGTACATTCGTAGCAAAAAACCTGTGAGAGAGTCAGTTGGTCCATTAGATGATAAAGGGATTAAAGGAGCACTAAGAGGCGACAAGGCGATAGCGGAGAGACTGAATGAATTCTTTGCTTCAGTCTTTACTGGGGAAGATGTAGGGATGTTACCCATGACTGAAGTGGTATTTAAAGGTGCGGAAGAATTGAAGGAAATATCGATACATCGGGAAGATGTCTTACAACTATTAGATAAACTGAAGAGTAGCAAATCACCCGGGCCGGATGGTATACATCCAAGGGTGTTGAAAGAACTGAAATATGAGATTGCAGACCTGCTATTAATAATCTGTGAACTATCATTAAAATCATCTCTAATACCTGAAGATTGGAGGATCGCCAATGTAACACCAATTTTTAAAAAGGGTTCCAGGGGTGATCCGGGAAACTACAGACCGGTGAGCCTGACGTCAGTACTGGGAAAAATGGTAGAAACCATCATAAAGAATAAAATTACTCAGCATGTAGATAGTCACGACCTAATGGGAGACAGCCAACATGGCTTTAGACAAGGAAGATCTTGTCTTACTAATCTGTTATGTTTTTTTGAAGGAGTGAATAAACAGGTGGACAAAGGTGAGTCGGTTGATATTGTGTATCTGGACTTTCAGAAAGCCTTTGACAAGGTCCCTCATCAGAGACTTTTGGCAAAACTAAAGAGTCATGGGATAGGAGGCAGTGTACTATTGTGGATAAGGAACTGGTTAAAAGATAGAAAGCAGAGGGTAGGGCTAAATGGCCAATTTTCCCAATGGAGAAAGGTGAATAGTGGTGTACCCCAGGGATCTGTGCTGGGTCCGCTGCTTTTTGACATATTCATAAATGACCTGGAAAGTGGAATAACGAGTGAGGTTATCAAATTTGCAGATGACACAAAACTATTTAAAGTTGTTAAAACCCAAGAGGATTGTGAAAAATTGCAAGAGGATCTTGTTAAATTGGAAGACTGGGCATCAAAATGGCAGATGAAATTTAATGTGGACAAGTGCAAGGTTATGCACCTAGGGAAGAACAACCCAAACTATGGTTACACGATGCAAGGTTCCACATTAGGAACCACCACCCAGGAAAAAGATTTAGGCGTCATTGTGGATCCATGTTAAAACCCTCGGCCCAGTGTGCAGCGGCAGCCAAGAGAGCAAATAGAATGCTAGGTATGATAAGGAAAGGAATGGAAAATAAAACAAAAGATATTATAATGCCTCTATATCGTTCCATGGTGAGACCGCACCTTGAATATTGTGTGCAATTCTGGTCGCCGTATCTTAAAAAGGATATAGCGATTTTAGAAAAGGTTCAGAGAAGAGCCACCAAAATGGTAAAGGGGATGGAAGGATACTCCTATGAGGAAAGGCTAAAAAGGTTAGGGCTCTTTAACCTGGAAAAGAGACGGCTGAGGGGAGATATGATAGAAGTCTATAAATTAATGAACGGAGTGGAACGGGTAAACGTAGATCGATTGTTTACGTTATCAGAATATAGAAAGACTAGGGGACATGCAATGAAGCTACAGGGTAAACTATTTAAGACTAATAAAAGAAAATATTTTTCACTCAACGTGTAATCAAACTCTGGAATTTGTTACCGGAGGATGTAGTAAAGGCTGTTAGTGTAGCTGGGTTTAAAAAAGGTTTGGACAAGTTCCTGGAGGAAAGGTCCATAAACCATTATTAAGAAGTGACCGAAGATATCAATGCTTGACCCAGTACAAGCATTGTGGAACTTGTGTCTCTTGGGGAAACTGCTAGGTACATATGACCTAGATTGGCCACTGTTGGAAACAGAATACTGGGCTTGATGGACCTTGGTCTGGCCCAGTATGGCATATCTTATGTTCTTATGATCAACGGAAGGGGCGGTATAGAAAAATGTTTTAAATAAAATAAATACCACCATTCTCCATCAACCCATCCATCAGTCTCTGCTGGCTATGTGCAAGTCATCTTTTCTCCTGCAAGCTGCTACACTTTGGCCCACTCAGGTACTCTTTTCACATGTCACATTTTCACGCATGTCTCTCTTGTGCATGATCTGCACATCATCACTCTTGCTCTGTCTTCCAGTTGCTGCACACATCATGTTATTTTTGGATCCACAAGGGGACATGTCATGCACATCCTCTGCCAATCACTGTCATTGCAGCATTGCCATTGCCACACACCAGTGCTTCACTACAGCTGCGTCCCACATGCTCATCCCACTTACTTACTGCCACGCAGGATGCCCACGGATATGTCAGGATCATCAGCTCCAAACTGTCCTTCCAACTCTCTCCTTTACATTGCTTTCCATGGTGTTGTTCCCTTTTCTAGAGTTAAGGTTCACGCCTGGAACCTTAATGTCCTATTAGCATACGTTAAGGGGCCTATTATTGCGCCCTTAATGCCGGAATGCCTCCTACCCGCCCAGAGCATTTTTCGCATGTGAAACCCCTTATTGCTGCCATTAACACTCGATAACGCCTGCAACCTTACCGCTATTTGGTAAACATGCCCCTTAGTTTCCACATTAGAATTTACCACCCAAGAAAAGGATCTAGTTTTGATTGTAGAGCTACATTAATGCGCATGCATTTGAAAATTAAATATGCATGTGCTATTTCATTTCCACAACTCAATCATATCCATGAAAACATATTTTCTTGCTCATGACAAAAACAGTGCACATTTTAGAAAACAGTGCACTTTTTAGCCAGGCAGATGAGGGCAATTTTCAGTCAAGCCATCTTAACTGGGTAAAATTATCTATTGTATTTGATAATCTGCACAAACCAACATATTGTATCATCAGGGGTTAGTGGGCCTGATTAGCCTGTGACTGATTAGCCTGTGAATGAACTGAGAGCGCTGAGGCCTGCATAAAAGGCTTCAGAGCCCTGCCCTGTTGAGGCATTCCTAACGGGCTCTACAGGTCAAAAAAACGGCAAGGATTTGAGGGTTTATTTTTATTAAATTGCTTGCTCTATTTTTATTAAATTGTTAGCTCTCTGACTGGGAGCTCTTAAAAGGGTTTTGGTATATTTTTAAAGCAAAGTTACATTCTTTTTGGTGCTGTAGTAGAATATTTTTCTGTAGTGGAGTAGGTTTTAAACTCTGGTAACCTTCTCAGCTTTTGGGAACTGCTGACACCTAATCAGAGGGCACACCTAAAAGGGGTTATTTTAAGGGCAGCCAACCTTTTTGTTAAAATGGTAAATAAAAGGAAAAGGAGACTGCTATGGCTTTTAAAAGAAGTAGCTGAAAAAGTGAAGAAAAAGAGGGAGGCCTTCAATGAAATACAAGAGATCACAGAGAGAGGAAGACAGGCATCTATATTTGTGAAAACTAAGAGAAGCTAGCAAAGTAGTCAGGAAAGCAAAGATTCAAAAAGAGGAGGAAACAGCCAATGCAATAAAATGGGGGGATAAGACATTTTTCATATATGTTAGTGAGAAGAGGAAGGGCAAAAGTGGTATTGTCAGACTCAAGGGTGAAGGGGAGGAATATGTAGAAGCTGATGAGGATAAAGTGGAATTGCTTAACAAATATTTCTGTTCTGTGTTCACAGATGAAGAACCAGGAGCAGGATCTCAGAAAAAAACCCAAACAGGAACAGAAGCGAGGGACATCTTGAACAATTTTCAGAAGTCTGTGTTCGTGAGAAACTAGGGACTGGATGGGATACACCCTAGAATACTGAGGGAACTTGGGGACATTCTAGCAGCTCCACTGACTGACCTTTTCAATGCCTCTTTGGAGGCGGGAGTGGTGCCAAAGGACTGGAGAGAGGCTCTTGTGGTGCCTTTACACAAAAGCGGAAGTAAGGATGTGGTTGAAAACTACAGGCTGGTTAGTTTAACTTCGGCGGTGAGTAAATTATTGGAAACTCTGCTGAAAGAGAAAATAGTACGGTTTCTGGAGTCCAGCGGATTACAGGATCCGAGGCAGCATGGATTCACCAGAGGCAGGTCTTGTCAGACAAATCTGATTGATTTCTTTGACTGGGTGACCAGGGATTTGGACCGAGGGAGAGTCCTAGATGAGGTGTATTTAGATTTCAGTAAATCCTTTGACACCTTTCCACACAGGCGACTTATAAACAAACTGAGCACCCTAGGGATGGACCCTAAAGTTACTGCTTGGGTTAGAAATTGGTTGAGTGGGAGGCGACAAAGATTACAGGTAAATGGAGCTCACTCTGAGGAGAAGGATGTTACCAGTGGTGTGTCCCAGGGATCTGTCCTTTGCCCAATTCTTTTTAACATCTTTGTTAGTGATATAGCGGAAGGGCTGTCTAGTAAGGTTCTCCTCTTTGCAGATGATACCAAAATCTGCAATAGAGTAGACACCCAGGAAGGTGTAGATAACATGAGGAGGGATCTAGCTAAGCTTGAAGTATGTTCTAGAATTTGGCAGCTGGGATTTAATGTTAAAATATATAAGGTCATGCATTTAGGCTGCAGCAATCCAAGGGAGCAATATAGTATAGGGGGTGAAGTACTTTTGTCCAATAAAGAAGAGCAGGACCTAGGCGTGGTTGTGTCTGATGATTTTAAAGTAGCTAAACAGGTAGAAAAGGCGATGGCAAAAGCTAGAAGGATGTTTGTTTGGAGTATAGTGTGCAATTCTGGAGACCACACCTTCAAAAGGATGTGAACAGGATGGAGTCAGTGCAGAGGGTGGCTACTAAAATAGTTAGTGGTCTTCATTATAAAGCATATGAGGACAGACGTAAGGATCTTAATATGTACACCTTAGAGGAAAGGCGGGATAGAGGCAATATGATTGAGATATTTAGATACCTCCATGGCATAAATGTTCAGGGGAGAGCCTCTTTCAATTGAAAGTAAGTTCTGCTATCAGGGGACATGGGATGAGGTTGAAGGGGGATAGATTCAGGAGTGATATGCGGAAATATTTCTTTACGGAAAGAGTGGTGGATCTGTGGAATAGTCTCCCAGTGGAGGTAGTAGAGATGAGGACAGTAACTGAATTAAAAAAATCATGGGACAAACACAGATCTCTAAAGGAAAAAAGGGGACTGTTGTAGTTGTTGATATGGAAGGACAGACTAGATAGGTCATGAGGTCTTTTTCTGTCATTATATTTCTATGTTTCTATGTTTCATCATGGCTCACTATTAAATATAATAAAATCAGCATAGAATGGCAATATAAATACAAATATTTTCCTAGATCAAGAGGTTATTTTATAATGTGTTCGGAATGTGTTTTTCCCTTTGATTTGGAGGAACCTGAATTTTTTTTTACTTTTCCTAGATTCAATCTAGGGCTGAAAAGAGTATTATCATTTGACCCTATTAAAGAAAAATGTAGAACACAGAACAGACTATGCAGGCTTACTGATTAGACGTGACATCCAAATCTAGGCGAAGAAAACAGAGACAAAATGAAAAAGTTCATCTCTGGGTAATAAAGATCCAGAACATCAATTGGTAATTTGTTGTGAGTGTGATATAAGTCTATTATCAAAGAAAACTCATAAAAATGCAAGTATCTGAGACCGAGGGGAAAATGATCAAAGGAAATCAAAGTTACAGAGAAATGCTTCAATCCAGCGTTTGGAAACCACACAGATCTCCAGTTCTTATTCATGCCAAAAAGACAAAGTTCAAACAATCGCACAGAATATTTCTGTTCAGAGGTCAAGTCAATGTCTCATATGCAAACTAGAAAAAAATATAAAAACATTGGAAATCCATTCAGGAGTTTAGCAGAGACTCTGGTGCATTCAAAGATTTTGATTTAGCAAAACCAAATATTATTAGAGCAATGCAGCGATTTATAGAGAGTAAGAGTACTGAGCAAGCCGTTTTTCACAGTAGCGAGTGTTTGGCCAATACATATATTTTCAGTCCCTTAATGACCTTAAAACAAAAGTAGTAAAAAGCAACCTCAGGAGTTCACAGGAACAAACAACATTTGAAATTACAGTGACCAAACACTTTGAAACTGGCACAAAAAGACATTGGCTTTCTAATACAGCATCAGATATAGGGCCTTTGAGCTGTAAAGTATCACTGTTTCATCATCTCTGTTAAACTCCCCTCCCCCCACCTCCCTTCATCGAGCTGTAATAACATGCAGACTGCTTCTTCATTATCTTGATGAAAAGAGAATAATTCCAGACAGCTTGTCAAATATACCTTAAAGTTAATCCAATAAAAAGCTATCACCTACAACTTGTTTGACACTTACTTCCACATAGCCAAGTAGACTAGTATAGAAACTACAATTCTCTGCTCAAATGTACTGTTATGCCCACTTTAGGGGTCTGCTTACTAAAGTGCAGTACATTTTTGCCTTTAATACATGTCAGAAGAAACAAAAGAGAAGAAATCCTCCGCAAGTCCAACATAAGAGCAGTGAATGATGACAGCCACACCAATAGTATCTTCACAAAAAAACTTGAATAAAAGGACCCGACTTGGCCACGTTTTGGCATCAAAGCCTGTCTCAGGGATCTAAAACATATAAATATATCAAAACACTATAAAACACAATAAAACTATAATAAAAACTTCCCAAACAGAAAATCATATAAACAAAAGGTGAAACTTGTTAGAATAAGATATATCATAAAACAAAAGATATGAAACAATAAAAATGACAGCTATATAAAAACAATATAGAACAGACAGCAAAAGCAACAGTGATCTACATGGCAATGGAAATATAAAAATGCATATAAAAACATATAAAAAAAACAATAGTATACATGAGCAATGGAAATATAAAAATGCCTGTGAGACCAAATAAAAAAGGGGAAGTTACCCATCAAACCACTGGCAGTTCCAACTTGATGACAATATGAGTTATGTAGTAGAACAAACACCGACCTAAAAAGCAACAGACAGTGTTACTCAAGGGGGAATGTTTACTAAAAAGCGGTAAGGGAGCCCCAGTGATCGAGTATAAACAGAGCGTTAAGGGTGTTTTCATGCGATAAAGCCTGGGGCAGGCAGTAGGCATTCCGGCGGTAAGGGCACTTGGCTCAACTTAATGGCCACTAAGAGGGCACTGGGCAGTAAGGTGACAGGCATGCACCTTAACACCCGAAAAATGGCAGTCACATTAACAAAGGATAAGAGAACCCTTGTGAAAGTCACATTTTAATTGATGGATGGAAGGAAACGTAAGAGCTGATGGACATGTCAGATCCATATGTATCCTATGAATTAGTCAGTAAATGGGGTGATAATGTGGCAGTTTACTGTATAAGTGCGGGGTACTCATGTAATCTGCTGTAATGTCAGTGTGTGGCATAGATTTGGGAAGATGTGTACCCTGACAGAGCCAGCATGGCTATGATGTGGGCAACAAAAGGATGATTGAGCATGAGTGGTGACACAGATCACTCACTTGAGAGGTGTGAATAATACGCCCTAATGATTAAAATGTTCCTGTGATGGCCATGATGTAGCAGCTGGCAGGAGAACACATGACTGTACATGATTGGCATATGCTGATGGATAGGCTGAGGAATGGGTGGCAGTAGATGAGGGTGCAGTATGGCCTTTCTGCCCTGATGTACCTGATGTGACTGTACAAATGCAGTTCTAATGTGTATGCAAAAATAGTAGCTATCCTACAGAGAAATTCCAATACCAGCTATTTGGGTGTGACAGTTGCCTCAGCTTTTCTAACCACCATACAATCTTCATGACACGTGCATATAACATCTGAGCAAGTGTCTCTCATAGTGGCCGTATGGAACAAGTAAGGATGTGTGATGATCTCTGCAGATGACATCCTAGGAGTAGATGTGCCTGTATGTACAGCATATATGTGATGGAGCCAAAGATGTTCAGTCACAGTTATGATGAAATATTCCAATGATGTACAACTCATGTGCCATACATCTGCAGGGTGAACATGTCTTACCCTTTGCTATGGCTACAACAGAGCCAATAAATGACAAAGGTTGAATGCAAGTCACCAGGGCCTACAGAATCACCAATCCAGCCCTTGAATTGAAGAACCATTATTAAGTCCTGGAAGTGGAGGAGGTGAAAGCAGGCTGAGGAACATTCAAGACAGTGATAAGTACATTGATGAGATGCTGCTTGTAGCAACCAAGCTCTCCAGCAGAGGAGAAGATGGCTGCCAACAGAATGATGAAGGTTGGACAAAAGTCACCAGGGCCTGCAGAATCACTAATCCAACTTCTCCAGCCCTTGAATTGGAGAACCATTATGCAGCCCTGGAAGTGGAGGAGGTGAAAGCATCTCTGGAAAGCACAGTTACTTACCTGTAACAGGTGATCTCTGGGAACAGCAGGAATAAGTCCTCACATATAGGTACGTCAGTACCGACGGAGCCTGCGCAGGAACGCTCCCCAGCGTCCAATCAGAAAGCTTTTGGGAGCATCCCTCAGTGCCTGCGTGCTACCTTCCCGCCTTTCCAATTGTCTCTCCTCAGTTGAGTTTTATAGCTGAGACAAAGAGAGAGAGAAAGAGGAAAGGAAGATAGATAAAGAGATACAACTCCTAGGGGAGGTGGGTGGGTTGTGAAGACTTATTCCTGCTGTTCCCAGAGATCACCTGTTACAGGTAAGTAACTATGCTATCTCCAGGAACAAGCAGGAATGAGTCTTCACATATGGGGACTCCCAAGCTAAGATGCCTGGAGTCCTAGCATGGTGGGGATTGGAACATGCTACACCTCATATGGCCAGGCATCCTGAGGATGGAGGATAGGAGTTGAAAGAGAGGATCTGTAGAAAAACTGCTAACCTAAAATAGGACTACAGGTAAGGAGTCCTTGTATGTATGATAATTATCATGAAAATATTGAAGGGAACAATCACAATATGTACCTCACCTACTGGATTGCAGGAAGTAGAGAGGTTGATGGAGTCTACTGGGGATCCAGTAGAGGAATCTTCAAGGTGACCTCACTGAAGTGAAGGTGAAGGTCCAAATCTGGAAGTGACAGGTGACCCAGGTGTCAACTGGGGTAGTACAAAAACGGTAGGTCTTTAGTGGAAAGCTTTATGGAAAAAGCTTGGAACTCTTTTGGCTACAGAGTTACTCACAGTTAGGAGCAAAAGAGGAAGACTGACCGATTTGGACAAACTAGCACAGTCCTGGAGGGAAGAAGGGGTATGGGAAAAAGCCCGTATTCCCAAGAAGGACAGATGTCTGAAGGGTTGAAACCTCAGATCTACTGAAGATCCACCCTGTCTTTCCCAACTGGTGAGAGATAGGAAAGATATTGGAGTATGGAGCTTCAGGGATACCTAAACCTAGGGTTAAGGTAAGAGCTGGCAGTACCACAGTAGTGGTTGTGTGCATAATACCCCAGACATACTGTGGGACAGTATGAACATATGCAAGCCCACTGTCTGGAACCTATAGGAAGGTAAAAACCTTTATAAGCATAGACAGAGAGATAAGTATGTAATACATATCTACCTATAAGGAAGCATCTCGACAGATACACACACATATATATATATATATGTGTGTGTGTATATAAATATATATATATGGGTATATATATATATGTCTATAGAGAGATCTGGAGGGCATAACATATGCACACGCAGCTTACAGACATATGTATCTATAGAGAAGTATATAGAGATATATACATATATGAATATATATGTTTAAGATAAATGTCTGCAATTAAGCAGATAGAGATATGTCCATAAGAACATTCACATGGGAGATGTGAAGAGGAAAGATTCATCCAATAACAAGAAGGTGGAACCTACTTGAGAAGATATAAAGAGAATCTATTCCCCCTGGCTAAGATGGTGCAGGAATGCTATCCAGTGAAATAACCAGGAAGGTTGCGTGAAAAAACAGAGGATAATATCAGTCTGTAAACAGCAAGTCCTGAGTCGTGTAGAAGTCTCGCATGGTAAATGGACAGAAAACGCATAGGATGAGATATCAGATTGACCACTGGAGGGATACAAAGTGTTTTCATGCGTTATGAGTTAAATATGTGCTGTCCATGAAGGAGTAGGATACCATGAGGACAAGTTGCAAGGAAAAAAGAGCATATTCCTTGTAGGAATTGGAGAACTCTTTAGACGTTCACGCAGAAAAGGCTCATGTCCTGTATTATAAAAGGAGATAGTAGGGTGTGGAGAACCCTCACAGGCATGGAAAATGACTGAGGAAGCCTTTTCCAACCATATAGGCCAGCCATTAGAGAGAAAAAAACCCATGCTCTCTAGCAAGAGCCCATAGTAGAAAGCTTCTCTGTAAGATTGCAGAGAACATTATGCAGGAGAATTGGGAAATAAAATTGGCTGTTGGAAGAAAAACCAGCTGCCACGTTAACTATGCTGCCAAATCCAAAGGAATTGGGGATGGCAAGAAAAGAAGATAGTGTGATAAGCCTGAAGTGATAAGGATTATCCAAGATAGATGAAAACATTACCTTGGAATCACTACTATGGCCAGACTGGAAGTAGGGGAAGACAAGACTGGAAACTTGTGGAAAAGTACCAGTAGTCCAATCACTGGAACTCCTGCATGGGCAGCTGCTGAATAAGACAGCAGAGAGAATCCTTCTGTTTGTAACAGAGAGAACAGACAGAACAAGAGGAAAAAATCCTGATCATGTCTGATGAGCTGCCCAATGAAGCAGGGAGGTTACTCCAGAAAAAAACTCTACACTAGAAAGGACAGGAAGACTAGAAAGGCTAAGAAAGCCTTTCAGTGGTATGGTAGCACCCTTATAGGGGAGGCCCTAAAAAAGAGGGCAAAGAAAAATAGGAGCTGAAGGGAGACTTGCCATATGGTAAGTCTTCAGAAGGAAAAAATTCATGGTGGTACAGGAGAGAACTATCATGAGATAGTTGGCAAACCTCTCTTTATGGTAGAAAGAGGAGGAAACCCTGTGACCCATAGACATGAATCTCCTGACAGCTCAGCCTACCTAAGAGCAGGTGGATGTCTTGGAAAACAGGAATCCATGTGTAGAGTTTTAAATGAAAAAACAGTGAAAAAACTTCTGCTAAGAAGAAGTGAACTGTAGGTTATAAAAAGATCAAGAAGAACCCTATTGAGGGTTAATATTTCTGGCTTCGGTTTGGATTCTTCAGATCAGAGCGAGGTTTCCCTTGTTTGGGAACATCTGTATGATGGGCAGGAGAAGAATAAAACCTTCTTCTTTTAGGGCAAGAAGGTTTGGTAGGGCATTTCCTACCTACTGGGGAAGGAGA
This sequence comes from Ichthyophis bannanicus, assembly GCA_033557465.1. Classification (NCBI taxonomy): domain Eukaryota; kingdom Metazoa; phylum Chordata; class Amphibia; order Gymnophiona; family Ichthyophiidae; genus Ichthyophis; species Ichthyophis bannanicus. The sequence goes on from CM066031.1 coordinate 1,823,526,090, forward strand.
AGGCTTAGGATAGCCCTCAGAAACAGGGAAGTCAGTGGAGCAATGAGCAACCTGACGTAAAGATTCCCTATTGAAGAGATTTTCTCCAGTACAAGGAGTATTACCCAGTCTTTGTTGTGTCCATCTGCTCAAGTCTGAAGCTTGGAGCCAGGCTCTACGTCGTGCTCCTATGGCTATAGCAGAGGTTCTGCTAACAGACTCAAAAGAGTCAAGGGAAGCACAAGAAAGAAACCAAGAGATTTTTTGGCTATGACTAAGAAGAAAGGAATAGTCTGCAGCCTTGGGCTCTGATAGAAAAGGAGTCAAAAGAGATAATTTCTTTGTGACCTCCTGAAGGGATAGACTCATATAAAAAATATAAGAGAGAATCCTTGTTGCCAGTAAAGATGTTTGGAAGGTTTGACGTCCAAAGGCATCCAGTGTTCTAGATTCACGACCTGGCGGGTAAGAAGAATGCTTCTTCTTGCTTTTTACCTTCCTCATTGCTGATTCCACTACAATGGAATGATGGGGAAGTTGAGTCTTTTGAAACCCTGGAGAGGGGGGCACCTGATACAGAAGATCAGTTGCTGTAGAAGGTGAGGAAACCCTTAAAGGTGTTTCCCATATTCTCAGAAGAAGATCCTGCAAAGAATGATGTAAAGGAAGCATTATAGTTTCCTTTTCCCCAGAAAAGCCTTGTGTAGGATCATAGCCAGGGATAGGAATGGCAAGGAATGTAGCCATGTCAAGGAGAAATTTCTGAAAAGAAGGATCTCCAATGGGAACCATCCCTGGACAGGCTAAAGTTGAAGAACTAGCCTGGGCACCGGAGGATGTACTGGTCCGGTGCAGAAAAGGAGCTCTAATGGATGGATACTGGTACTGGCGGTTATGACTTGAGACAGTCAGTACTGCATTGTCCATGCCAGGTATCGACTCCAAACTAGGTATAGAAAGGAGCGATCCTTGTGAAAAAGGCATGGAAGTAGTTGGTCCCAATGGTACCGCAGGAACCGGCATCGATACCGATACAGGTAGCGGTGCCGGAATCGGAGGCGATACCGACATTGAAGCAGTCATCGGAGGCTGCTCAAGCGGTACCGAGGCAGCCAAAAACTCTTGATGAGCATCCTCGATACCGCGCATCTGGAATCGGTAAGTGTCGGTTCTGAGATGCGTCGGTACCCAGTCTTCCAGACTAGATATCGATTCCAGACTCGGCATCGAAGGAAGCGAGTCTATCGACGCATGTCTAGAGGGTACCGATGTCAGTGGTCGTATCGGCGATGATGCTGATACTGGAAAGTCAATCTGGGACGTATCGATCGGTCCCGAAGGTACCGAGAATGCCAGATGACGATTCCTGGTGAAGAGTGGATCACTCAACACCAGTGCTGATGCCGGGGTATCGGTAGCGCTCGAAGCGGATGCCACCACCGAGCATGGCTCAGGTATGTTCTGTGAGAGGAGAGCCCCAGGAACAACCTGAAACCCCTGAAAGGCTTTGGAGACCGAAGACTCCTGCCGGGGTTTTGAAGCCAATAGGGTCTTGAGGGCAAGGCCGGAGCCGTCATCATGCTTGGCATGAGACCTACCACTCAAGGATTGGCTAGTCTTTTTTTTTTTATACTTTAATTTTTATTGAGATTATACAAAAAATCAAACATAGGCATAATAATTATTACAAGAATAGAAAGAAACAAACTTAGTCCACATCACGGGGAGCGGTGGGGAACATCCAGCTGACAGCCATAATCAATCTAAACTCTAATTATTACATACAATGCTAATAGAACCAGTCAAGAAAACATATAAAGGCAAAACACACCTTATATTCATGCATCCGCTACAACCTGAGGATCTAGCCCCTTAAGAAATACTTCTAATAAACTAACATCCATAAACACATACTTAGTACCCCCAGATGTGACCAGACATTTACAGGGAAATTTCAAGAAGAAAGTTGCGCCAGAAGCGAGAACCCTTGGCTTCAAAGCCAAAAAGGCTCTACGCCTAGCTTGAGTTTGTCTGGCCACATCTGGGAATATATTAACTTTTCCACCACAGAATTCAGCGTTCTTATTACGGAAATAAAGTCGCATGACAGTACTCTTGTCTGTCTCAGAGGAGAAAGATACCAAAAGAGTAGATCTAGTTCCAATTAAGTCACGCGAAGACTCTATAAAATTAGTAATATCCAAGGAATCTAAAGGTTCAGCTAAGGCTACAGATTGCCGGTCACCTGAGGTTGTTGGCCTCGGGCCAGGCAAGTAATATATTTTTGTAATTACTGGTAAAGTGTTTAACTGGTAGCCCAACACTTCTGTCAGATATTTTTCAAATAAAATTTTAGGTGAGATTAGTCTAGTACAAGGAAAATTCAAACAACGAATATTTACCGCCCTCAAATTATTCTCCAATAATTCTTGTTGAGTATGTAACGTTAAACTATCCCTCATAAATGACAAATTAGCAGACTGTAGCATAGAATATTGTACATCAATTTTTTGACATTTGTTATCTAAAGCAGAAATCTGTAAATCATGCTGAGCCATCTTAGAAACAGAATCTTGTGAAAAACCATTAATCTGAGTAGTAACAGATAGTAAAGAGCGCTCAATCCTTGACAGAATACACCAGATGTCAGATAAAGACACATTCTGAGCAGCCTCAGGTAAAGCAGAAACACCATCACTTTGAACGTCTCCAGGAACCGCCGGAAGCTGAAGTACTTGAGGCAGAGACACTGCCGCAATATCCGTCAGACAACTAGATGACACCACTGATGGTATAGGTTCCATACCGCCAAGGACTCCTCCTTCAACGGGAGATGACGTTAAATGTAAAGGGTCCCGTAAATTAGCACGTGGGGCAGAGTTAAAACCCCCTAAAGAACCAATGGAGCTATCAAAGGAGACCGAGGGCTTAGATACGGGAGTAGATGTTTTCCCATCACCAGGCACAGCTACTATATGCCTGTCCATAGGCCCAGAGATCTTAACAGCCTAATCGGGATTAGGGTTACTCACATTTAGCTTCTTCTTACGTTTACCCATAGCGGTCCTGGGTCTCCCGGCTCCCAGCGCACCACGTGCGCCTAAGGGGCGCACAAGGGGCCTATCAAACCCCTTTAAACGCACCCCTTAAAACGCAACCGCGACCGCGCAACCGCGGTGCAACCGCGGATTTCTAGCCCCGGAGATGACGTCGGGGCCAATCACTGCGTCGCACTACTGCTCCGGAAGGTCAGACTCCCCAACCGCACAGGATAGGCGCAGGACACAGGGGCATCAGCTGGACTCCTCTCACACACACCCCAGGATTGGCTAGTCTTAACAGACTGTTTGTGGGTTACCTGATCCTGTAAAGAAGAAATGGTTGGTGCCCTGACACTCTTGGGGAAACTGCTAGGTACATGTGACCTAGATTGGCCACTGTTGGAAACAGAATACTGGGCTTGATGGACCTTGGTCTGACCCAGTATGGCATATCTTATGTTCTTATGTAACTCGAAATGGAAAATCTCTTCTCACAAAATTGTAGCCTAATGGCTCTGGAGGAAAAGGGTCAGGACCCAAACAGGTTAGACACCAGTTATTGGAGTCTAAAAAGAAAACTGTATTTCCACAGTTAAGGCACTTCTTAGGAGAAGAAGGCTCCATGATGGAAAGGCCTTACAGGCCCAAAACTTTAAGACAGAAACTGAGGGAAAAAAGTCCCTGAGTTTGAGAAAAAGAAAAGAGAAAACCCACCGGCGGTACCGGTGGAGGCGGGGAAACAGCCGCGACCACAAGAAAAAAAGAATTAAAGAATTAAAGAAAAAATTTTCTGCGGTGACAGGAGGACGTCCTGCCGGCTCCGCGGAAAAACGAAAACTGAGGAGAGACAGTTGGAAAGGCGGGAAGGCAGCACGCAGGCGCTGAGGGATGCTCCCAAAAGCTTTCTGATTGGACGCTGGGGAGCGTTCCCGCGCAGGCTCCGTCGGTACCGACGTATCCATATGTGAAGACTCATTCCTGCTTGTTCCTGGAGATAGGGAAGAACCACAACTTGAGCACCCCAAAGTTGCAGAATGAGTGACCACAAGAAAGCAAAGGTTAGTGGTGATTGGTGACTCTCTTCTAAGGAGTACTGAGGCATCCATCTGCCGACCAGACTTGATGTCCAGGGAGATGTGCTGTCCGTCAGGTGCCAAAATCTGAGAAGTTATGGAGAATTTGCCGAGATTCATCAAGCCCACTGACTATTACCCAGTGTTGCTCATCCATGTCGGCATAAATGATACTGCAGACACAAAGAGCAGGAGATGTTGAAGAAAAGGGTCTTTATTGTGCACAGGACACCCCAACGCGTTTCGGCAATGCCTTCCTCAGGGGGAGAAAACCATATGCGCGTTAGTAGAAGTACCGCCAAGACAAACTAGTACGAAGCTAGTCACAATTCCGCTGCTCTCCGTGACACAACTTCATCTCACACAGTTGCCTTTAGCCGTGAGGGCTATTGAGATCGGAATTGTGACTAGCTTCGTACTAGTTTGTCTTGGCGGTACTTCTACTAACGCGCATATGGTTTTCTCCCCCTGAGGAAGGCGTTGCCGAAACGCGTTGGGGTGTCCTGTGCACAATAAAGACCCTTTTCTTCAAAATCTCCTGCTCTTTGTGTCTGCTTGGACTTTCTGCAGGAGCAAGCTCCTCCTTGTGTTCCTGGCATAAATGATACTGCCAGGTATCCCTCAGAGCATATCAACAGTGACTTCATGGCCCTGGAACAGAGGGTAAGGCAGATAGGGGTGTAGGTGGTGTTCTCTTTCATCCTCCCTGTTGAGGGTAAAGGCCAAGGCAGAGATTAATGCATTGATACAGCTGTCAATGGTCTTCTCCTTGAGCAGTTACAACTATCTAATTATTTTATACAAATGCTCAAATTTATCTATATAGAACCTACTCTTAAAGTTTTTAACTATCCTTTCTTTCACACAATACCACCGATCACAGTTACTTATCATTTATTTTGTTTTTTTGTATAGCGTCGGAGGTCTCAGACTTATCTGAACACAACTTTTTGGACCTTGAAATGTCCAACTTTAGTGTTTGCATTGCATCAATGACCTCTGACTTTTTTATGATCAAGACTGAAAACGTCACAAGTATGAGCATGAATTTCTGTCTCCTCTCGACTCCAAACTAAATTGCATACACTACAAAAACACGTTTTTTCCAAAACTCTATCATATGCACGTTCAATTGTGTTATTTCATTACTCAATGGCTGTCCAGCTCTTCACCAATATTTGAAATTCTTCTTATTGCTCACTGATCCCTATGCCTCCCCTTGGCGCATTCATAGTGTTTCACATTAATCATTTCTTCAGGGGATCATTAATCTTCTTGTCTTTTATCATATGATGCTGCACACATTTCATACCAACTCTGTTTTTGGCAATTTTGTCAGATGGAGACTCACAAATGATCGCCGCAGTGACCTCCGACACTATACAAATAAATGATAAGTAACTGTGATCGGTAGTATTGTGTGAAAGAAAGGATAGTTAAAACCTTTAAGAGTAGGTTCTATATAGATAAATTTGAGCAGTTGTATAAATGAATTAGAGATTAATGCATGGCTGCATGGATGTTGTCATCACGAGCATTTTGGTTTTCTAGACCATGGGATGCTGTTCCAAGGGTTGCAGAGCAGAGATGGAGTCCATCTGTCCAAGAAGAATTGATGTGTCTTCAGTAGCAGACTGACTAACCTACTGAAGAGGGTGTTAAACTAGATTCAATCGGGATGGGTGAAGAAAGCCCCCAGGTAAGTGAAACATTAAATACCTTTATGAAAATGGGTAAAAGGGGCAAAATATGGAAAGTAGTGTGTATAAATGCCCAAAGCATGGGAACTAAGATCCCAGATATTGAGGCTTTAATGGAAGAGACTGACTTGGATTTAGTGGTAGTAACAAAGACATGGTTCACAGACAACCATGACTGGGATGTAACTATACCAGGCAATACATTATTCAGAAAGGACAGGGTAGGAGGAAGGGGAGGAGGAGTGGCACTATATGTAAAAAAATAATATTAAAACTATGAAACTATAGGGCTTAAAAGGGAGAGAGGAGGCACTATGGGTTAAACTAGAAAAATGGAAAAAGAAATCTATTTGCATTGGCGTGATATACAGACTTCCTTCACTGGGAGAAGAGGTGGATGGAGTGTTAATTGAAGATATACACAGCATTGCCAGGAAAGGGGACGTGCTACTGATAGGGGATTTCAGTATGACAGATGTTGATTGGCACATCCCTGCTGCAGTATTATCTAGAAGTAAAGAGATCCTGGATTCTCTACAGGGAGAACTATTCAGGCAACTGGTAACAGAACCCATACATGAAGGGGCCATACTGGACTTGGTGCTTACCAATGGTGAAAATGTTTCTGATGTTATAGTGGGGGATCATTTTGCATCCAGTGATCATCAGATGGTATGGTTCAGTATTAGGACTAGGGCTGCTAAAATCCATTTAAAAACAAGGGTCTAAGACTTTAGAAAAACTAACTTTGCCAAGATGGGCCAATACCTCAGTGAGTTGTTAGTGGAATGGGAACAGCTGGTGGATATAGAAAAACAGGGGCAAAACTAAAAGGGGATATTTTAAAGGCAATCAACCTTTTTGTTAAAATGGTAAATAAAGGTAAAAGGAAAAGGAGACCGCTATGGTTTTCGAAAGAAGGAGCTGAAAAGGTGAAGAAAAAGTGGGAGGCCTTCATGAAATACAAGAGATCACAGAGAGAGGAAGACAGGCCTCTATATTTGGAAAAAACTTAGAGAAGCTAGCAAAGTATTCAGGAAAGTAAAGATTCAAAAAGAGGAGGAAATAGCCAATGCAATAAAATGGGGGGGGGGGGAGGGGATAATACATTTTTCAGATATGTTAGTGAGAAGAGGAAGGGCAAAAGTGGTATTGTCAGATTCAAGGATGAAGGGAAGGAATATGTAAAAGCTGATGAGGATAAAGCAAAATTGCTTAACAAATATTTATGTTCTGTATTCACAGATGAAGAGGGTCTGGGATTTCTAGTCCTATAGGCACTCCTTGTGGTCTTGGGCAAGCCACTTTACCCTCCATTGCCCATGTTCCCTGTAAGTATTAGCTTATGTGTCTCATATCCCCTCGTGTTAAATGCATCCCCCAATTGACCGCTTTGACCCGGTGAAAAGTGGGATATAAATACAGCTAAATAAATAAATAAATAAGACCCAGGAGCAGGAACTTAGAAAACACCCACAAACAGGAACAGAAGTGAGGGGCATCTTGAACAATTTTCAGAAAACTGTGTTTGTGAGAAGCTAGCTAAACGTAAAGTAGACAAAGCGATGGGACCGGATGGGATACACCCGAGAATACTGAGGGAACTTGGGACGTTCTAGTAGTTCCACTTGCTGACCTTTTCAATAAAGTCGGGAATGGTGCCAGAGGACTGAAGAGAGGCACATGTAGTCCCTTTACACAAAAGCAGAAGTAAGGATGTGGTTGAAAACTACAGGCCGGTTAGTTTAACCTCAGTGGTGAATAAATTATTGGAAACGCTGCTGAAAGAGAAAATAGTGAGGTTTCTGGAGTCCAACAGATTATCAGATCTGAGGCAGCATGGATTCACCAGAGGCAGGTCTTGTCAGGCAAATCTGATTGATTTCTTTGACTGTGTGACCAGGGAGTTGGACGGAGATGTGGTGTATAAAGATTTCAGTAAAGTTCTTGCATCGTTCTGCACTGGTGACTTATAAACAAACTGAGCACCCTAGGGATGGACCCTAAAGTTACTGCTTAGATTAACAATTGGTTGAGTGGGAGGCAACAAAGGGTACAGGTAAATGGAGTTCACTCTGAGGAGAAGGGGATTACCAGTGGTGTGTCCCAGGGATCTGTCCTTGCTCCAATTCCTTTTATCATATTATTTATTTATATTGCGGAAGGGCTGTCGGGTAAGGTTTGCCTCTTTGCAGACATTACCAAAATCTGCAATAGAGTAGACACCCAGGAAGGTGCAGATAACATGAGGAGGGCTCTAGCTAAGCTTGAAGAATGGTCTAGAATTTGGCAGCTGAAATTTAATGGTAAAAAATGCAAGGTCATATATTTGGGCCGCAGCAATCCAAGGGAGCAATATAGTATAGGGGGTGAAGTATTTCTATCCACAAAAGAACGGGACCTAGGCGTGATTATGTCTGATGATCTTAAAATAGATAAACAGGTAGAAAAGGCAACGGCAAGAGCTAGAAGGATGCTTGAGTGCATAGGGAGAGGAATGGCCAGCAGAAGAAAGGAGGCGATAGTGCTTCTGTATAAGTCTTTGGTGCGACCTCATTTGGAGTATTGTGTGCAATTACTGCTACTACTACTAAGAATTTATAAAGCACTACCAGGTGTATGCAGCGCTGTACAATGAAAACACAAAGAGACAGTCCCTGCTCAAAAGAGCTTACAATCTAAAAAAGTCAAAGCAAGAAAAGGAGAAGAATAAGATAAGAACAAGGGCAAAGAGACAAGAGCAGGAGAGACAGGACAAAGGAAAGAGGTAAGAACAAGTGTAAGAGGAAGTAGGAAAGGTGAAATAAAAGAGGGGAAGGAAGGTGAACAGGAAAATCAAGAGCCAAAGGCAGAGGCGAAAAGATGAGCTTTTAACTTAAGTTTAAAGAGGGACAAAGAAGATGCCTGACGTATAGACAAAGGAAGTTTATTCCAAGCGTAAGGTGCAGCAAGGTGAAAAGAGTGGATCTGGCGTTGGCAATAGAAGAGAAGGGCATAGCAACTGGGTAGAAGAACGAAGTTCACGAGGGGGGAAGTAGGGAGAAATGAGAGAAGAAAGGTACTGAGGAGCCACAGAGTGAATGCACTTATAGGTCAGAAGGAGAAGCTTAAAGTGAATACGGAAACGGATAAGGAGCCAGTGAAGAGATCTGTGGAGAGGAGTGGTGTGGGAAAAATGAGGCTGATGGAAAATCAAACGGGCAACAGAGTGCTGAATAGACTGAAGGGGGAAGAGATGAGACTGAGGGAGACCAGCAAGAAGCAGGTTACAATAATCAAGATGGGAGGTGATTAGGGAATGGATGAGGGTTTTAGTAGTGAGCTCAGAGAGAAAAGGCGGATTTTGCCAATGTTGAAGAGAAAGAAGCGACAGGTCTTAGCGATGAGTTGGATATGAGAGGAGAAAGAGAGCGAAGAGTCAAAAATAACACCCAGATTGTGAACAGATGAAACAGGTTGGAGAACAGAGCCATCAACAGAGACTGAAAAAGAAGGAGAAATGGAAATTTTAGGAGAAAAAATGAGAAGTTCAGTCTTGGCCATGTTCAATTTCAGGCGACAATGGAACATCCAAGCAGCAATGGCAGAGAGACAGCAAGGGATCCGGGACTGGAAAGCAGAAGAAAGATCAGGAGTAGAGAGATAGATCTGGGAGTCATCAGCATAGAGATGGTACTGAAAACCATGAGAGGAAATAAGCACACCAAGGGATTGGGTATAGAGAGAAAAAAGAAGGGGACCCAAGACAGAACCTTGGGGGACACCAATCGAGAGTGGGATAACAGAGGCGGTAGAGCCACCAGAACATACACTAAAGGAGCAATTGGAGAGATATGAGGAGAACCAGGAAAGAACAGAGTCCCTAAAGCCAAGCGAGGACAAAGTGTCAAGGAGAAGATCATGGTCAGCAGTGTCAAAAGCAGCAGAAAGATCAAGGAGGATAAGGACAGAGTAAATGCCTTTAGATTTAGCTAGGAACAAGTCACTGGAGACTTTGACAAGAGCAGTTTCAGTAGAGTACAAGGGACGAAAACCGGATTGTAAGGTATCGAGAAAAGCATGGGAAGAGAGGAAGTCAAGGCAACGGCGGTAAACCGCACGTTCGAGCAGTTTAGAAATGAATGGAAGGAGAGAAATGGGGCGATAATTAGAAGGACAAGAGGGATCAAGTGAGGGTTTCTTAAGGAGGGGCGTGACCACAGCATGTTTAAAGTCAGCCGGGACAGTATCAGTGGAGAGCGAGAGGTTAAGAATATGAGAAATGGAGGGGACAATGGTAGAGGAGATAGAAGAGCGGAGATGGGAGGAGATAGGATCAGAGGAGCAAGTGGTGAGCTTGGAGGAGGAGAGAAGAAGAACAGTTTCATCAATAGAAATCGTAGGAAAGGAAGAGAGGGTAGGATGAGAAGGGGGGGGAGATTGAGAACAGGAAGGGGAAATCAGGGATTTAGAGTGAAATTGGAGAGTGATCTTATGGATTTTATCATGGAAGTAAACAGCCAGGGTCTGGACAGAAAGGGAAGGAGGGATCAGCGGCAGAGGCACTTTGAGGAGAGAATTGAGAGCAATGAAGAGATGGCGAGGATTAGAGGCATGAGAATTAGTCAGGCAAACAAAGTAATTTTGTTTGGCAAGAGCTAAAGCAGATTTGAAAGAGAAGAGCATGAATTTGAAATGAAGGAAATCTTCAGGGGAGCGGAATTTGAGCCAGGCACCCTCAGCAGTGCGGGCACAGGAGTGAAGATAGCGAATAGTGGGAGAGAGCCAGGGCTGAGGTAAGGAACGCCTCACAGGACGAGGGATGAGAGGAGCGAGAACATCCAGAGCTGAGAAGAGCGCAGCATTATAGGACATCACTGCCATATCAACAGACTTGGAGGACAAAACAGAAGAGAGATAAGGAGAAATGGTAGAGGAGAGAACCAGGGGTTCAATGGCAAGAAGGTTCCTAAATAGAGTGGAGGAGACAGGACGAGGTAGGGGCGGTGGGAGGTGAAGATTAAATGAGAGAAGGTGATGATCAGATAAAGGAAGAACAGTATTACTGAAGTTAGAGGGAGAGGAGCAAGAAAAGAAATCCAGATCCAGACTATGGCCACAAAGGTGAGTGGGGGCAAAGGAACAAAGTTGAAGGCCAAATGAGGAGGTAAGAGAGAGGAGCTTCAGAGTAAGAGGATCAGAGGGGTTATCAACATGGATGTTAAAATCACCAAGAATAAGAGTAAGGGAGGTAGGGATAAGAAAGAGGGAAAGCCAAGAGTCAAAGTCAGAGAAAAAAGAAGAAATAGCCTTGTCAGGAGGACGATAGACAACAGCAACCCGGAGAGGAAGTGGGGAAAAGAGGCAAATAGAGTGGACCTCAAAAGAGAGGAAGGAATGAGAGTGAGGCAGGGAAAGAGGTTGGAAATGACAGGAGGGGGAGAGAAGAAGGCCCACCCCACCACCATGTCCTGTAGGACAAGGAGTATGGGAGAACTGGAGGCCACCAAAGCAGAGGGCAGCAACAGAGGCAGTATTGTCAGGGAGGAGCCAGGTCTTAGTTAAGGCAAGAAGATGAAAAGCATTGGAGAGGAAAAGATCATGTGTAAAAGAGAGTTTATTAGAGACATAATGTGTGTTCCAAAGGGCACAAGTGAAAGGGAGAGAGGAAAGGGAAAGAAGGGGGATATGAATAAGATTAGACAAGTTGCGTGAGGAACTCAATACAGAATGAGACAAACGTCTAGGAGGGGAAGGAATAGGGGTGAAATCATCAGAAGAAGGAGGTGGAGGAGAGGGAGAAGGAGAAACTAGAGGGATATGGATGAGATTAGCCAGATTGTGAATCACAAAAGAAGGCAGAAGTGGAGTACCCCAGGGATCTGTACTGGGTCAGCTACTTTTTGACATATTTATAAATGACCTGGAAAAGGGAATAACGAGTGAGGTTATCAAATTTTCAGACGACACAAAACTGTTTAAAGTTGTTAATACCCAAGAGGACTGTGGAAAACTGCAGGAGGATCTGGATAAATTGGAAGACTGGGCATCCAAATGGCAGATGAAATTTAATGTGGACAAGTGCAAAGTTATGCACCTAGAAAAGAACAACCCACACTATGGTTACATGATGCAAGGTTCCAGATTGGGAACCACCACCCAGGAAAAAGATTTAGGAGTCATTGTGGATAACATGTTAAAACCCTCCGCCCAGTGTGCAGCGGCGGCCAAGAAAGCAAATAGAATGCTAGGTATCATAAGGAAAGGAATGGAAAATAAAACAAAGGATATTATAATGCCTCTGTATCGTTCCATGGTACGACCGCACCTTGAATATTGTGTGCAATTCTGGTCGCCGTATCTTAAAAAGGATATAGCGTTATTAGAAAAGGTTCAGAGAAGAGCCACCAAAATGGTAAAGGGGGTGGAAGGCTACTCCTATGAAGAGAGGGTACAAAGGTTAGGGCTCTTCAACCTGGAAAAGAGACGGCAGAGGAGAGATATGATAGAGGTCTATAAATTAATGAATGGAGTGGAACGGGTAAACGTAGATCGGTTGTTTACGCTATCAGAATATAGAAAGACTAGGGGACATGCAATGAAGCTACAGGGTAAACTATTTAAGACAAATAAGAGAAAATATTTTTTCACTCAACGTGTAATCAAACTCTGGAATTTGTTACCAGAGGATGTAGTAAGAGCTGTTAGTGTAGCTAGGTTTAAAAAAGGTTTGGACAAGTTCCTGGAGGAAAGGTCCATAAACCATTATTAAATAGGGACCCAGGATATCAATGCTTGCCCAATACAAGCAATGTGGAACCTGTGTCTTTTGGGGATACTGCTAGGTATGTATGACCTAGATTGGCCACTGTTGGAAACAGGATACTGGACTTGATGGACCTTGGTCTGACCCAGTATGGCATATCTTATGTTCTTATGTTCTTATGTCAAGGGAGCAGCAATAGGGAAGGAGGAGACAAACCTAAAGTGGAGCCAATGTAAGGACAAGAAAGGAGGAGAGAATGTAAGCAACGGGGGTAGAAGAAGAGAGTAGGTTAATAAAATTTAAGAGGAATCAAAGGATAAAATAAGTACAACAGGCAGTGAAATACCAATCAGGAGGCAAAGGGAGCAGACCGTCAATGATGCAGCAGAGGATCCCAGGAAAGGATGACAATAGCAGAGGGAGCAGACATCGATGCAGCAGGAGAAGGCTAAGGTGCAGAAAGCCACTGATCCAGAGCAGTAAGACTGCCTGCAGACCCCACGGAAGGGCCACGCCCAAGGGCCCTCTGGCGAGACCCTCAGGCGCGGGTGCGTCTTCGAGCACTGTTCCATTTAAAGGTGGAGCGGTGGTTTCCTCAGGCCTGATTGGCCTTGGCGGTGAGGAGCAGAGAAGAGCTCACCTGCCTGCTCCCTTCCCGACGCCGATCGGGTCGGTGAACCTGGGTCCCTCGCGCCTTGGAGCGCTGTTCAATTGTGGAGACCGCACCTTCAAAAGGATATAAACAGGTTGTAGTCAGTACAGAGGGTGGCTACTAAGCATATGAGGACAGACTTAAGGATCTTAATATGTCTGCTTTAGAGGAAAAGCGGGATAGAGGTGATATGATTGAGGCATTTAAATACCTCCATGGCATAAATGCACAGGAGGAGGCCCTCTTTCAACTGAAAGCAAGCTCTGCTATGTGGTGACATAGGATGAGGTGAAAGGCAATAGACTCAGGAGTAGTATACGGAAATATTTTTTTACAGAAAGAGTGGTAGATGTGTGGAATAGTCTCCCAGTAGAGGTGGTAGAGATTAGGACAGAATTTGAATTCAAAAAGGCATGGGACAAACACAGAAGATCTGTAAAGGACAAAAGGGGACTGTTGTAGTGGTTGATATGGAAGGGCAGACTAGATAGTGTCACAACCCCATCCCTTTAGCCACGTGCTTAAAGATCAGGGTGGACATGATTGTTGTACTGAAGGTAGAAACTTTTGTTAGCCCAGAAGCCTTCTGGTACCAGTAGTCCCTTTCTTCATAATGAAAAGTTGTGTAAGCCATGTGAATGGTAAAGTATAGGGTTTTATTCCCTTAATGCACAAAAGGTTCAAACGAAGACAACAGGATTTCCACCTTGTTCAGGATTTTCACATAAGGTATTTACATAGGTCAAAAACTTGGATATGCTTCACAGTCTTTGTTAGTTATGCAGGGTTCAAACAAAAGAGGTTATACAAACAAAAGCAATGCTTCTTCTTTCAGCTTGTCAAACAAAACTGTGTTTCAAAAGTATATCCTGCATGCTATATTTCTCTCAAGGCTTCTAAATCCCAGTACAACAAAACGTACAGTCCATAGGGCATTCAGTTAGCAAAGGGTCAGGTTCAGCAGGGTCTATCTGCATAGCCTCTTGTTCTGCTGAGATCTGTGGCCCCTGAGCTTTCCCCATATATTCCTGGTTTTACTTCAGAACTTCTTCCTAAGGCTTTCCAGCCTGGCTGTACCCGGTCTGGCAAATATGCAACAGGACTTTTGGTAAGCACTCTTTCTATAGGTTCCCAAACCTTTATCCAGCTGCCTTGGCTGCTCTTACGGCTCCCTGGCTTGCAGGCCTTTCTGTGACCCAGCCTCAGTTCCTGGTTCAGATCTGTGTCTCTTAGACGCCTTGGCTGAGTCTGGTTCACCCACCTCTGAACTCCTTGGGGCTCACATACAGAGGAAGAAGCATGAAGGTACCTCTGAACTCTTGGGTCTGTGTCTCTGGTATTGTCCCCACCAGGCACTCTCCAGGCTCTCCTTCTGTCCTTCCTGAAGACTTCCTTCTGGAGTTTCCCAGCCTGAAACTGGCTCTCCTGGAACTTGTTCCTTTCCTGTAAGGGCTGCAAGTTCAACTGCCTTTTCTCCTCTCTTTGGAGCCGTCTCCTTTCTCTTTCTTCTCTATCAGCAGCTGCTGCGGCTCGTGCCACTCCTCTCCCCTCTGGCTTGTCTATGCTGTGCTTATAAAGCTGTTTCTCAGCTAAGGATTCTGTCCCTCTGGCCAGGTGTATCTGATTATGCTTTGAATTAGTTCTTGCATCATCTCAACCCGGGCGTGTCAGCCTACCTTCTGAATCTCCGTGCATGCTCCCTCTAGCTGCACTTCTCACTAACTGCACTATATGTATATCATTTCCTTTAAAGAGATCAGTGTTTTCTTCTACCTCCATGGGTTTACTGGCGTCTGCTTCATCACAATAGGTCATGTGGTCTTTTTCTGCCGTCATGTTTCTATGTTTCTATGATTGCAATGTGCACGTTTGCAGACCCAATGTGCTATCGTAACACATAAAAAAGAATATTGATGTGTGTCCTCCAGTCAATGCAGATCCCGACTGTTTCTGGCAGTATATCGAAGTGAGTTTCCCACAGCCACAAAGAGAACAAGTGGGATGCAAATCCTGGTCTGTTGTTTACTGAGCCAAAGCTGTAACCAATAAGCTACATCTCCACACCTTACACTACAGCAATGTCTAGAATCAAAGAGACTGCAGGTTCCTACCTGCAATGGCCGAGACCCAGAACATGAAATAATGTAGCTGACCCCAAAACACCTGCTAGTCTCTTTTTCTGAGAATTCCAATTAACTAGATTAATCACAGGCAGTTTCCATAGGATGGGAAACACTGGGCAGTGTCAGCCACTAACATGCCAGCTGTGCCTAGTCTGCTAATTACCATCCACTACATGGATGCTTAACCACCATGAAAACATTGGCTTTGCACAAACAGCATAGACATCCAGCAGCCTGTCTAGCAACTGAACTACCAAAAAAGAACCACCACCTATATTACTGTAGCCTCACTCTATAACAGCACCATGTGGATACATAGTCATGACATGGTCACAGCTTGGTCAGAGTGAGAGTAGCCTCTCAGCATAAGCAGAATATGCACCCAGGCCATGCCCGTGGCAGACTTACGTTAAGATGGCTCAGCCATTTTCCTAACCTCTGACTCATATACATCCTGTGAAAACCGCTCTGTTTTAGGCAATACCCAGAATCCTCTGCTCCTCATTTTGTACCCTTTTATTTTGAACTTGGGGACAGCTAATTCAATGTGAGGCACAGCGGAATATGGGTCAGAGACAGGCTGTGAGTGCATGCTGACCCACAGTGGCCTACATCAGTCACATATCCAAATACGATGTCCCCCTACTCAGCTTCAGGCAATGAGCATTAAACATATCGCCATGCTTGTACTCCCGTATAATGTCATGTCCCTAGCCATGGACCCTGAAAAACTGGCTAGTGCAGCACATGCACTCTCCCATGCTGCAGATGCAGTGCCCCCCTCCCCCCACCCCCCCCAAAAGTGCATGGAAGCAAGGCAGGTTGGACATGGGGTAAGATGTTGGTATAGTTGCTGGCTGTACAAACACCACTATACCCTGCCTCTTTGTATTCTAACACCATCCTTGTGACTGTCACATTTAGTGCCTATGGGGAGCGGGTGAGGCTGGCATGCAGGTCCTCTGATGTGACACATGCAGATACTGAGTAGGCCCACATAGCTTCTGGGCATCTGAACATAGGCTTTGGCCAGCAATGCCACCTACGAAGAGCCACATTCTCAGCGTGTATGGTACTGTTCCTCCCACCCCTACCCTGACCCCATCATTCACCTCCAGGCACTGCCTTCCCATTTAGTGGCAGGCAATGCAGAGACCATCATGGCATCCTGTGGCACATTTTGGCAGCTGGAATTGTGCACACATCAGAGATCAGTGTCATACAGGCACAAGCAGGCAAAGAAGTGCATTTTGTCTCTCTTTTGCAGTAATAAGTAATCTACTGCTGAATGCTTTGGTCAATGATCAGTAGATAGTGTTTAGATGGCATATATTGTGTGCAAATTTGCCTGACATGGATTTGCCTGTATGTGCACACTGTGCATGGAGCAGAGTCCCCCAGATTGCACTCTGCGACTGCAGCATAGGTCAAGAGCAATGTGCATGCAGGTAAATTGCAGTATTTTTCCAGTGTCAAGGGCTGGCCTCTGTGAACTGGACACAGAGGCCAGCCCTCCACTTCAGCCTAGTTTCCTATAGGCCGTACCTGCACCAAGGTTTTGTACTTACTGCACATTTTGAGTGAAAAATTATGGTATGGTAAGTGCACACACTGTGTGCTATCTGGTACCCTGGTACCCTTACACAAGGAACAGCATTCCCAGTTAGCCACTGAGGGGACACTAAGTGCACTCACACTAATTGCAACATTGATAATCAGTGAGTGGTATGTACCCCCACGCTAAATGCAATGTGCAGCCCATGCCCACTGTCCACCTTTACCTTGCCAGTCACTGCTGTGCAATTAATATGGCAATTAGCACGCTGTAACTGTCATACCAACGCAGTAGCAGCACAGCCTGCACTAACAGTTACAGAGCAGTAATTACCACATTAACCGCTTAGCGCATTTTAGTACAAGAGCCCCTCAGTCTTTGAGTGACTGAATTTCTTAGTACTTGAGGACCTCTCCATATAGTGCACCGTATCGTCTCTTGGCACTGACAGTTCTATTAGCCATCTCATCCTTTTATTCTTCTTGGACACCATGCCTGGATATTGTGCATTGCTTGTTGCCTTCTCCTATATAATCTGGTTGTCATCAGTTCACATTTATCAGTGCTGTTTCTCGTATTAGATCCATCGTTTCCTCTTGCTCTGTAAATTTTGATTAAAATACAATAAAAATCGTATTTAAAATTTCTCCCTTTTTCAGATCTGCCCTTTGCAAACCCTTTTCTTGCCTTTCTTTACTTTGATTCTTCTGACAGAAGAATTACCACCTTTATTCATCAACCCTTGCTGTTTGTTTTACCTAATAATTCATAAACCGCATCTGCTTGCCTCCTAAAATGAATATTTGCACATCCAATAAAGTTCATGCTAATTTCCTGTAGCTGAAAGTAAGAGTCTTCGCTGATAAATTTTAAGTGCAGGATAAAGGGGAGGGGGAGGGGGAGGGGGAAGGATGTGTAGGGTTGTTCACAGCTTAATCTAAAATAGTTTACTCCTCTGAAGACTATTCATTAGGAATAGTCAGTGAAAATAAAAATGCACTTTTGACAATTTAAATTTTAAAGCGTGTTTCAGAGAAAATAGTTAAGTTGCAGCTATAGCAAAACTACTGCTCAAAGCATATATGTTGTCAACCTTTTTTGAAGCAGTAGCTTTGCTATAGCTGCAACTTAATCATAAGGGTTAAAAAGCATAGGAACAAAGAAACGAGAGAAGGGCCTAGGTTACAACTGAGGACAAGTGTAGAAAAAAAAACAGAGACATTCGGAAGGAAGGGAGTAGAAGGGACAAATCAAGACATAATGTAGGCCCACGCTGTTCATGAAGAGTCTGGAGGGGGGAGGATTCCACAGGGTGGGGGCATCAACCCGGAAAGAGGAAGAGCATGCTATAACCAAACGGACAGAACGGGGCCAAGAATATTGAGGAGATGCTGGGAAGCAGAACAGAGTGAGTTGAAGGCTATGTGGGGTCAAGAGTTGTGAGAGAAAAACAGGGTACCTGGAACGAAGGGCATGGAACATTAGTATGAGGAGTTTATACTTAATGCGGGAGGCAACTGGAAGCCAGTGATCAGTAATGAGGAGAGGGGTGACATGGTCAAACTTGCGGGCACCATGGATGAGTTTGATAAAAGTATTCTCGATCAGTTGGAGATGGTGGATTTGGTACAGGAGAAGACCAGAAAAGAGGGAGTTTGCATGGTCAAGACGGGTGATGATTAAGGAGAGTAGTGCCTGTGCTCTGTGCTTTTGCCAGTACTGCCCACAGAGACAGATTTGGAGTCAGTAAAGTACAGTGGGGGGTGGGGCATGCAAATAGGGTGTTTCATCCCACCTCCACGTGGTGTTCTCCCAGAGCTCTTCCTGGTAAGGGACTGCCTTCCACTCCTCCATTCTAGATGTCAGGCCACACGGACTGGTGTTCTCTATGGCGGGTCATGGGGGTGCTTCTTGACCCCCATGGATCCCATCTGGTAGAGGTGCCTTGAGCATGTGTGCTGATTGTGGTTGGCCTAGATAGACCACTTGGCTCTAACGCCCCCCCCCCCCATTCCACCGACATGAGGGATACTATCTAACTATTTAATTTCTCAACAAATAGGGGTGTCCTACACGGAGTGGTGGGTTCACCCCTAAACAAAGACATGGGGAGGAGTGGCCTGCACGGAGCGGCAGGTGCCCTACTCTTGCCATCTTACTGGGCAGACTAGATGGATCATACTGGTCTTTATCTGCCGTCATTTACTATGTTACTATGATACACTCCACAATGGCCATGGTGCTATCCAAAGCCATATCAGAAAAGTGACTGGGAGTGGCGCAAACACACACACACACACACACAGGAACCCTCAGAGCCTCAGAGTGTGGGGAAGTTCATATACCTGTCCCCTATGATCAGGGCCAGCCCAAGGTTTTCTGCTGCCAAATGCTGGAGCCCCAACCATGCCACACTTCCCTTTGTTCCCCTGTGCCATCCCACTCCCACCCCGCCACCACTTCAAGCCATAGCTGATTCCTCTTCTCATTCTGAGGGGGGCATCAGTGACACAATCTGATTTAAAAGACCTGCTTCAGTGCCCCAGCAGCCAAGCCCTTGGGTGCCCCTCTCCAACAGGAAGTTGAATCAGAGTGTGTTCAGAAGTGGCAGGCTATGGTTTCCATGCCATGGGTGCTGAAGCGCATGGCCTTCTGAGGACACCACAGTGGTGGCACCAAGCCGCTGGGCCGCCCAGTAGGGTCTGCTGTCCTACGCGGTCACCTAGCCCATAATGGATGGTCTGGCTCTGCCTATGATAGACAATGAGGACACCCTGCCTGATCTCATACAAGGCCCTCTGCATCTTCAGAAGCCATATTTGCACCCTATCTCCATAGCTGGGGATGCAGCTCAGACTCTCTGCATGCATTTTCTGTTTTGATTTCCATGCCTTGCCCTCTTGTACTTAGCCCCAATACTCTGAGCTGTGCAGCCAGTTGTGCTTTATTCCCTATTCTGAACTGGCCAGTTGCTACTTTCCTGTAGGTGTGATTGAGGCACATTTCTTACTGTCTGTAGTGATTCCTTAGCCCACTGCCACCCCAATAACATATTTGTGACTTTCCTTTGCAGGGCACATGCAGCACACACCTTCATAGTGCGCATGTGCTATTACCGCATGTTCCCTTCTACCATGTAAGTGGTCAGGACCATACCAAGCTTGAAATGGTGGAGTAGTGGCCTAATGGTTGAGAACACTGGCTTGGGAACCCAGAGACCAAGGTTTGATTCCCACTAGCACTCCTTGTGGCCTTGGGCAAGTCACTTGACACTCCACTACCTCAAAAAAATCCAAGTTATCAATCTTCCTGTTTAATGCATATTACCAAGTTTGTTGCAATGTAAGCTGCTTTGACTGAATGATAAAGTGGTATAAAACACCTGTTAAATCAATAAAGAGGCTCTGTGAACCTGGTGCCCCCAGCCATGCATAGGACCTTACTCTTGTTGGTCTTCCTGGATACCCAGTGATGATATCAACAACCCCTCTGTACTTGCAGCCACACTGCTTGCACAGCCCTTGATAGGGCCATACAAGTGACACAACCAGCCGGGCGGCAGTGACCTACCATGGTCCTGTCCTTGCAGCCACCATGGCTGCTAGACTCTGCCCTGGTGAAAACACATGTAACCATATGTTTGCTCCACACTAGTTGTGGCACTTTAGTACACTTTATATTATTATTGTTTCACTTTATATTATTATCTCAACCTACAACATTGATTATTATTAGAAAGATTATAGGAGAGGCATCTAGTCCCTCTAAGATTTCATTACATGGCTAAAATCACTTGCCTGCATGTCAGTCATTATACTGCCTTATTTATATATGTTCAAAAATATTTATAAGTTCCATTTCCATATCTATTAGAGTAAATAGAGAAACAAATATAAATGAAAGAAAAATAGAAGCCTATAATTTGTTGTGCAAAACATACATCCTGTATTGCCCCTGTACAAATTTTATTTAGAAAGTTTTGTATAGCATCTTATCCTTCAATCAAAGTGGTCACAACACAATTGGGGGATATGTTTAACATGAGACACATACTAATACTTGCAGGGAACATGGGCAATGAATGGTTAAGTGGCTTGCCCAAGACCACAAGGAGCACCTGTGAGACTAGAAACCCAGTCCTTCTGGCCCAAGGTTGCTGTCCTCTAGTGAGATTTGAACTGCTGACCTTTTGGCTTGGGGTACCTTGCCCCAACCACTAGGCCACTCCTCACCTCCCTGACAAGTTGTTGAGGAGGCCTCACTTGAAGTATTGTGTTCTGTTTTGGCGACCATATCTCACAAAGGATATAAAGAGACTTGACATGGTTCAGACTAAGGTGACCAAGATGATTTGGGGCCTGCGCCAGAAGGAATATGAAAAAAGACTTGACGACCTAGATATATATACCTTAAAGGAGAGGAGAGAGGGATATGATACAGATGTTTAAATACTTAAAGAGTATTAATGAACAGACAAACCTTTTCCAAAGATGGGGAAGATGTAGAACTAGAGGGCATGAAATGAAATTGCAAGGAGGTAAATTTAAAAGCAACATTTTCACAGAAAAGGTGGTGGATGCCTGCACTGTCCTCCCGAAAGAGGCAGTGGGAGCAAAAACAGTGATAGAATTCAAAAAGGCAAAGGACAGGCACCGAGCATAACTTCATAGCAAGAGGATGGGATCAAAAGAAGCATAAATAACTTCTAAATGGAGAGGGGCAACCTGCCTGCAGCGGCACATGCAACTCGTCAATTCTGCCACCTCACTGGGCAGACTAGATGGCCCGTGCTGGTCTTTATCTGCTGTCACTTCCGATGTTCCTATGTTTCTAGGGGAGTAAAGATTATTATACAGGAGCAAGGAAGTGTCTCTGATGAAGCTCTGAGTCTAGGCATGGAAGACTTGCTTGTTTATAAGTATATAGTTGTTTCCTTTGTTTTTCCTTTCCCCATCTTTGGTTCCATCTCTTTGACCTTTTTCGGTTTCAGGATCTTTGAGTGATAGCTAATATTGTGTGCATGCATTAACTTTGGTCTTTTGGAGAATAAAACAGTCGAAGTAGAAAGCAAAGGACAGTGACAAACATGAACAAAGTGAAGATGAGGAGAACAGAGAGGAAAGATGTAGAAGTGAGCAGTAGGAGGAAGAAAAAAAGGTAGAAAAAAGAGAAGGAAGGCAGAAAGAGATTCTGATGAACAGCACAGGCCAGATCCTGGTCACTTCGGGCAAAAGCTGACATCAGGAATATAACGTTTTGCACATGGAGAGCGTCAGATGTTAAATATCAAGTTAATAAACTGAAACTGAAGTTGAAATTAAGGGACATGTTTACTAATGCATGGTAGCTGGGAGCATGGGGTTTAGAATGGGGCTAATGCACATTTGGGCTATGCAGTAGCAAGGAGCACATGACCCAAAGGTGATCACACTAAAAATGGCATTCTACCCCAGCAACACGTGAATAAGCAGGATTAAGACAGAGAGTGGGAGGAGACATGGTGTGCAACAGAGACAAGCATGTTACCTACACAAACATGCCACTAGTGTGGTAGTTGCACCCACTTTGTAAATGCATCATGAAAGCATGTTCGATATGCAAGTGTTAAGGAATAGGAAGGGCAGAAAAAGGACAACTACACTGGAAGAAAAATGGCAAATAGGAAAGATGGACTATCTAGACACCTGATTTGCAGGCTCCTGATTTGCATGCGACCTCTTGTACTTAGCCCCAGTGCTCTGAGCTGTGCAACCAGTTGTGCCTATTCCTGGTCATCCCTCTTTATTCTGAACTGGTCAGTCGCAACATTCCTGTAGGTGTGGTTGGAGCACATTTTTTACTGGTCGCAGTGGTTCCGTAGTCCACTGCCACCCTAATAACGCTGAACAGGGATCTGAACAGGGATGTCACTGCTGAGGCATCCACTGTGCTTTTTCCTTGTAATTTTTGAAGATGAAATAGACTCATTACTATTGGCTACTTCACCTAAACTGAACTGATTGACACTGACTGATTGGACACCGACCATTCTGGTCCTTCCTAATTTTAGATTAGTTAATTTAGGTACTTTCATCTCTCTCCTTTCTCTTTGACAGTACCGCACCTTCCTTCACAGCCACTTATTAGGTTGTTTTATTTTGGTTTGGTTTTACCTTCAATAGTCCCACTTGCTCCCTCTTCCCTCCAACTTCCTCCTACCTATCCTTCATTTCTCAATTTATGTCCTCTGTCTTCTGCTCTCCTCTCCATTTTCTTATGGCTGCATACCACTTTTCTTCCTTTTATTGACACTCCCTAACTTTCTCCCCTCACTCCAACAACTTAACACTCCCTTACCACCTCTATCTACTTTCCCCATTTCTTCCCCCATTCTGTCTTCCACTCTTTCTTCAGCTCTTGAGCTTCACCTTTTTCTTCCTCTCATTCATCCCTCCCCTTTCTCTCTGAAACTGCCCCATCCTCGTTTCCGCCATGCTGTCTCCTCTCTGCCTCACACTCTTCTTCTCCTTCTCCTTCTATCATCTGGAGATAATAATCCTAACTCTGTCCCTCCCCTAGACTTTTCTCTCACTCCCTTGATAGTTCCTCTCTTGACTACTCCAATCTCATTCATATTCCTCCCCTTCCCCCCTCCTCTCTCCCTTTCTCATGTGCTTTATGGAATGCTCATTCCATATCTAATAAACTTCCCTTTGCTGACGATCGCTTTATCTCTCAAACTTTCCATCTTCTGGCTCTTACTGAGACTCGGCTCCTCCATGATGACACTCCTTCAGTGACTGCCCTCTGTCATGGCAGCTACCAGTTCTCCCACCTGCCTTTTTCCACTGGCTGTGGTGGTGGTGTTGGGTTTCTTCTCTCTCCTTCCTGACAGTTTCAACCTCTCCTTATACCTCTGTCTCTCTCCTTTTCCTCCTTTGAAGTCCATTCCATCTGCCTTTTTAACCCCTTATTTCTCCGAACAGCTGCTATTTATAGATCCCCTGACAAATCCACCTCTACCTTTCTCACTGACTTTGACTCATAACTTTCCTTCTTTCTGGACTCATCCTCCCCCTCCCTTATTCTCAGTGACTTTAATATTCATGTTGACAATCCTTCTGACCCCTATGCTTCTAAGCTCCTTTCACTTACCTCCTCATTAAACCTCCAACTTTGCTCTACTGCCCCCATTCATCAGCATGGTCTCTGTCTTGACCTTGTTTTCTTCTCTGATTGTTTACCCTCTAATTTCCGTTACTTAGTTCTTCCCTTATCTGACCATCACCTGCTAAGGATCACTCTTCATCACTCCCTGCCTCAGTCTCGCCCTGTCTCTTCCTACGTTTTCAGAAATTTTAGAAACATAGAAACATGATGACAGAAAAAGACCACATGACCTATCTAGTCTGTCCTTCCATAACAACAACTACAACAGTCCACTTTTTACCTTTAGCCTGGACAGCAGAACAAAGGACCCTGACAGCCACAAAACCCAGAACCATCAGTGAAAGACTGTATTTGATGGGAGAGTGTGCACACAAACACTTACAGAGCAACAGTAGTCTGCAAAGTATGATGTGCAGGTCTGCATCTGCACTGGCAAGATGTGAGAGGGTAGCTGCTGGGATGATCTGGGGAGGGGTTGGAAGAAAGGGTAAGTGCTCTATGAATCTACCAAAGATAGGGTTGGAGATGGCTGAACACAGTTTGGGGCAGGGCTTGCAAATGAGGTGTTGCAACCACTGGCACAATGTTGGTCTGGCACAGAAATGTGAAATCTGACCACCACCTCCCCTGCATGAAGGGCCACGTGGGGGGGGGGGGCATGCCAGTGCCACAAGCTCTGTCTTGTGTGGGGAGGGGACATGGCTACTCATTCTGACCAAAGAGGGCATGTCTGTGACCTAGTGGCTCAGTGCTTAAGCTTACAGATAGACCACTGAAAGAGTTCTATTGGAGCACCCTGGTCAGTGTTCCCCTCACACATACATATCTGTCATGTTGTAGAGGGGATGAGGTGTTCCTCAGAGATGTGGAGCATATATGGGCTCTATAGAGTTTGGGGGGCCCTCAACTTCCTGAAAAATTCTGTGCTTGGACTGTGGATTGCTGGGGTGTACCCTGCTCCATGGTGGTGTGTGGGTTATATTATAGTGAACCCTCAACATGTTAGGATTATGGGTGATTCCTATAGAGCAGTGATGGCTAACCTTTTTGAGCCCGAGTGCCCAAACTGCCGCACAAAACCAAAGAATTTCCTCAAAGTGCCAGCACGTCAATTTGCATAAATATTTGCATAATGCTAACATACACTAACTTTTAGTAAACATGTCTCTTAATGAGTGTATGGATAAAGACAGACTAAAAGATTTCTACATTACTATAATCCAGTGCCAACCGCCAGGCACATTAGGAACTACTACAAACACTGCCCATTTAGAACCAATAGCAAACCCGCCGTATCCTAACAGCACTACCAGGACTCACAAAGCACCACACCATACCTATCAAAAGGCAACACTGCAAATATTAAACCAATACATTTCAGACAATAACAATACATGACCTACTGGGGAAAGAGAACAAGTGGCAATGTCAAAAAGGAATTACATAAACAGAATACCTCAGCTCAGTTGCAATTGCTCCAGCCACTTTCTTCTGGTTTCTTCATGTTTTCTGCTAACTCTCCATCATCTGCTGTCCATTTGTCTTTTCTTCTCTCTTCTAGTTTTTTTTTCCATTCTCTCTCTCTACATCCGCTTTAACATACTAATCTTTCTCCTTTTGCTCTTTCCTCATTCCTATTTCATCCACTCAAATTTTACCCCTCCATCCTCAATCCCCACTTACTCTCCCAATACCCGGCCAATTGTAGATTTTTTATCCCTCCCACACAAAATATTTTTCCCCTCTCCATTTTACTCTCCCAGCCCCATCCCATTCTAATCCTCCCCCAACATCAGCTCCCTTCTAGTTCCAGCCTCACCCAGCATCCATTCCCTTCTAGTCCCTGCATCAGCCCATTTCCAGTCCTAGCAACCCCCCAACCCAATACCAGTCCTAGCCCCCCCCCCCATCAACTCACTTCCAGCCCTAAACCCCCATCACCCCATTTCCAGACAGCCCCCATCAGCCCACAGCCCATTAGCAGTCCTACCCCCCCAGCCCATTAGCAGTCCTACCCCCCCCCCGCCCGCCCGCCCATTAGCAGTCCTAACCCCCCCAGCCCATTAGCAGTCCTAACACCCCCCCTCCTGCCCATTAGCAGTCCTAACCCTCCCCCCCTGCCCATTAGCAGTCCTAACCCCCCGCCCCCGCCCGCCCCCCGCCCGCCCATTAGCAGTCCTAACCCCCCCAGCCCATTAGCAGTCCTAAACCCCCCGCCCCGCCCATTAGCAGTCCACACCCCCCCCCTCCTGCCCATTAGCAGTCCTAACACCCCCCCTCCTCCTGCCCATTAGCAGTCCTAACCCCCCCCCTCCTGCCCATTAGCAGTCCTAACCCCCCCCCTCCGGCCCATTAGCAGTCCTAACCCCCCCTCCTGCCCATTAGCAGTCCTAACCCTCCCCCCCTGCCCATTAGCAGTCCTATCCCCCCCCCTCCTGCCCATTAGCAGTCCTAACCCCCCCCTGCCCATTAGCAGTCCTAACACCCCCCCCTCCTGCCCATTAGCAGTCCAAACACCCCCCCCTCCTGCCCATTAGAATTCCTAACACCCCCCCCCCCCCACCTGCCCATTAGCAGTCCTAACCCCCCCCCCCCCTCTGGCAAATTTTTTTAAAAAAAAAAGCAGGCTCTGGCTGCTGCCGCGGCAGATTACAATGTCCCGCGGGGCCCCCTCCGCCCGCTAAGCCCCTCTGCAAGGGCTTTCAGATTCGCGAGGGAGAGCGTCTCCCTCGCGTCTCTGTTAAGCCCGCAGGGGCTAATGGGAAATTTCCCATCAGTCCCTCGCGTCTAAAGGGGCTGATGGGAAATTTCCCATTAGCCCCTGCGGGCTTAACAGAGACGCGAGGGAGACGCTCTCCCTCGCGAATCTGAAAGCTCTTGCAGAGGGGCTTAGCGGGCGGAGGGGGCCCCGCGGGACGCTGCATTCTGCCCTTGCCGCATCCGCGGCAGCAGTCAGAGACAGCTTTTTTCTTTTTTTTGCGGACCTATTGCCCGCGTGCCAGCTGCAAGGCCTTCGCGTGCCACAGCTGGCACGCGTGCCATAGGTTCGCCATCGCTGCTATAGAGTATCTCCCACCCCAGGAACACCAGTTGTTTGGGGGGGGGAGCATATATGCCTGCTCTAGGGGCTGTTCTGGAGATCCTTTGCCCCTATAGAGCCTATAGATGCACCCCATATATATTTGGTTTCTATGTTGGAGGGCTCCCCCCTTAACCAGCTTATTTATTTATTTAAATGTTTTTTATACTGCCTTATAAGGCAATCAAAGCTGTTTACAAGGAACAAAACTTAAACATTTATATCTAACAGGATCAAATTTGTACATCAAAACAGTAATTAACTATGTACAGTAACTAGTTGTGTTTACGGTGCAACTAGTTGTGGTTCTTAACATTCAATGACTATTTACAATGAGGTTAATAGCTGATATCTACAGTGCTGTTAGCAAGTACATTGCTTGTATCGAGTGCATGGTCTGTTTATGATGTTGCTGTGTTTCTGCACTGTGGGACTATGTACTCCTACACTTGAGGGGAGTCCACACTCCTCCCTAGCAAGAATTCAGTGATAGGTGTATAAACGGAGCAACAGAGAAGAGTACCAAACCCTTCACCCACACCAGAGTTCTGGCCACCTGTTCATGGAAGCCTAGGTGGTCAAGCACCCTGGGTGACTCAGGCTGAGGTCATATGCTCCAGAGCCCATATGCTGGGCATTGCTGGGAGCATGCGGTCATCAGAAGAGGGCCCCCTGCACATGTATATATGACATTTGCAGAGCTCACTCTCTCTATGGGTTAGCTTCCCTGATTTGCATGCCCCATTCCTTTGTACTTCGGCTCCTATCTCTGTGCTGTGCAGCAGGGTGCACATATTCCTATCCTCCTCTATCCTTTATTGGACACTTGCTCTCTGCTCTGTTAGTGTGGTTGGTGGCCATGTCTTTTTGTCTGTTCTCTCTGCTGGGGTGTGATGGGCGGTATCCTCACATGTTGACAGGGTGGCCCTGCTGTGTTTCTGGGCTGTGGGGACATGTGCTCCTACACTCTACAAGCACAGCTTTGTCATTCCTATGCCATACGTCTGTCCAGGGGCGGTCTCACTAGTGTTAGCACACAAATGCAGGGTGCATGTACGTGCACCTTCATAGCATGCATGTGCACCCAATGTTCGGTTACTACTACTGCACAAATGACATGTCTAGCATGGCATTACTTATCTGCTGTGGCCTCATCCCTTGCTTTTACTAAGGCTGCTTCACCCCTGCCATGGTAGAAATGCGCACTAACCACATGTAAGCTCCGCACTACCTGTAGCACTTTAATGCAGATATGGAAGGGAGACATAATTATGTTACAACCTGGTTCCTATTTTTTTGTGGCTGGGATCTAGGGAGTCTTTTATTGTTTGGATGAATTCTATTGAAGATAGTATGTAATTCAAGATGAACTGCTACTTAGAACAGATTACATTTTTGGATATATTGACTTTTAAAGTGCATGGAAGATTAAATAGAACTTTGTTTAGAAAACCTATAAACCCAAATAATTTGCTAAGGTTCCTTAGCCATTACCCAAGTAAGCTTACACAAAGCGTACCAATTAGCTAGTACCTGCAATTGCGAAGGAACTGTGGCTCTGATGATGAGTATAAAATACAAGCTATTGATTTGGTCAATCGACTCTAACAGTGTGCTTATGCAATGGAAATTATTAAGTTGGCTTATAAACAAGAAGCATCTTCAGGCCACCAGATAGGACACCCACCTCTGTGGCCTGACATCTATAATTGGAGGTGTGAAGCAATATACCCACATAGGGTACCCATGCTCCCCCCACTAGGAAGAGCTCTGGGGGAATATTACAATACAACCTACAAACTCTCTTGAAGGTGGCCAAATCCATGCAGCCCAAAGGCTGAACACTTCAGCTGTCAGGGAACCAAAGCCGCCCTCAGGAGCTTGGAAGCCGACAAGAGCTTGCTAGATCCATGGAATGCCTCATCCCTGGGGCATAGGAGCCATGAAGGGAATACTAAGCAGCAAACTCCAACAAAACAAGCCCATGTTGGGTGCTGTAAATGTTACAGAGCAACTCAGAGCCAGTCAAGGTAAATGACCATCTGACCACAGAAGTAGGGCTCATGGCAGTGGCGCAGCTTATACATGCCTCCCCCCCCCCCCCATGAATGGGAGGTAGGGGTCAGACAGCACCTTTGATGCCACACCATCAAGTTCACATTTATAATTTTATTTAAAGGCGTTTATATACCACCCTTCTACAAGACAGGGCGGTTTACATATAACGATGTGAACGAAACAGTAAAAGATTAACAGTTGTGCTCTTTGCATAGGACAGTGGTTGGGAGGGTGGGGAAGGGGGAGAGGGTTACAGGTTAACTATTTATAGCATGCTGAGGTGGGAATAGTGTCTGTGTTAGCTGGGGGTGAAGGGTTAGTGAGGGTCCGCTCCGTAAAATTCCAGAAATAATTGAGTCTTTATTTTTTTGCAGAGTTCTGCCATGGTGTCAGTTCCTCATAGGTGAGATGATATAGCATTCCTGATGGATGGGGCATATAATGAGAAGGCTCTGTTACATGTCCTTTGGCATACTGGCAATATGATGGTGTGGCATCAAAAGGTGCCATCTGCCCCTACCTCCCTTACATGGGGGGGGGGGGGGGGGGGAAGGGCATGTATCAGTGCATACATGCCACAGGGGAGCTATGCTGCTGCCAGGGTCCATATTCCTGTGGTCAGATGGCCCTTCACCTAATTTGCATACCCCACACCCACCTGTACTGTGCTGGCTCCAACTCTGGCTATATGGCCAGTACTGGATGAAGCATGCAGGCCCTATGTCCTGACACCGACACAGCATACAATACCGCACTAGGAAAGCACTTAGCATGGCGGTATTACCCTACTGCGGCCATGCCCCTGCCACAGTAAAGCCACATGCTAATTGCACGTCAGCCCTGTCCTAATCATGGCACTTTAGTACACATGTCTCTGTGTGCGAGAAGAAGAGGAGAAGGAAACATGGTAAATTACCCTGAAGCAAGCTCAACAAACAAAAGTAAAAAACTAAAACAAAAGAAATGTTAGAAAAGAAATGGGATGTGAGAATGAAATCATCAAGGGGCAGCAGAAGTGAAACATTTCGAAGAAAGTCTAACAGAATAAAGTGGTTAAAAGAAAAAGGAAATAAAATCAGAATGGAGAGGAAATATAGTAAAATGGAAAACAGAAAAGATAAATAAATTAAAATGTGAAGTATAAATTAAAGCATAAATAAAGCAGATAAAGGAAAATGAGATGGAATGTGAACAGGATGATAAATAAAGGATGAAGATGAGAATAAAAGACCAAGAACTACAAAGGTTTCGAAACGTTATTAAAAAAAAGTATGTTATATTTCAGGTGGTAACTTGGCAGACCAGTGGCCTTAGGGTATTCAGGCCTTGTGCAAGAAACTTGCTTGGAATCATTTAGAAGCTTAAATTAGATGATCAATAAGTAAGTTGGATTTTTTTTTTTAATTTCACCCTATCTTATCCATAAACGTGCAATAATGGTCTCATCATGAATGTTAATATTGTTTGGGGGAATTATATAAATAATTGAGTGTTAAAATGCAACTGCAGCCACAAATTTGCAAAATCTCCACCTAAGATGAGAGGTCCCTGGCAGTAGATTGGTTTGTCACCCATTAAGGCATTGGACAGAAGGATGAAAAGTGTTGCAAGAGGTGTACTTAAATGTGACATCAGGAAATACTTTTTTTTCCACATAAAGAGTGGTGGATGCCTGGAATGCTCTCCCAATGGAGGTGGTAGGAGCTAAAACTGTGACAGAATTCAAAAAAATATGGGACAGACACAGAGGATCCCTATATAGCAAGAGGATGGAATCAAAACAAACATAAATGGCTTCATAAATAAAGAAAGGTAACCTGCCTGGAGCGACAGGTACAGCCTTAAGCAAAGGCATAGAGGGGGAGTAGCCTGCACAAAGCGGCAGGTACAGGTCTACAACTCTAGCTCCTTTGCTGGCCAGACTGGTCTTTATCTGTCATCATTTTTGTAGCACTATACGAATGATTAGTAGCAGAAGTAGCACTATGTTTTGCTTTCTTGGGTGCTCTAGTGTGCGCTTAGTATATTCGATTCTGATTTTCTAGTAATATATCACATGCAATATGATATATCGTAAAATGTGATTTCCTCCTCAATGCAGTGATGGACAACACCAGTGTCTATGACGACCTTCGAGAAAAATGGAATTGTTGTAGGTTGTAGGAAATGAGTGTTTTGTCCGCATCCTAAATATCCAGACAACAGGCAGAAAAGAAGATTTTACTTTTGGTTTAGCTTTGGAAATTTGAATGTGCGGTATCTTTTCTATCTTTATATTTTGCACCGTTTAAGAGGAAATACATTTCTGTTTCTACCATACTCCATTGTAAGGCTGTGCACAGACAAAAAAGTCTGTCTCATGCTCATTTAAAATGATTTTTTTTCTGATTTTCAGGTATTTTTTCATGTATGTTCTATAAATTTGTTTTTATTTATTAGTATTTAGCTCACACCTTTCCAGAAGTAGATCAAGGTGAGCTACAATCAGGCACTCTAGGTAGTTCTCTGTCCCCAGAGGGCTTACAATTTAAGTTTGTATCTGAGGTAATGGAGGGTTAAAGTGTCCTGCCCCAGGCCATGAGGATCATCAATGGGATTTAAACTCTGTTCTTTCTGGTTCCAGACTCAGGGGCGGCCCAAGGGGGGTGCGGGGCCATGTGCGGAGACTCCGTGCGGGGCCTCATTTGCATAAGTGGCCTTATTTGCATAAATATTTGCATAATGTTACCATACACTAACTTTTAGTAAACATGTCTCTTAATGAGTGTATGGATAAAGAAAGACTAAAAGATTTCTACATTACTATAATCCAGTGCCAACCGCCAGGCACATTAGGAACTACTACAAACGCTGCCCATTTAGAACCCATAGCAAACCCACCGTATCCTGACAGCATTACCAGGACTCACAAAGCACCAAACCCTACCTATCAAAAGGCAACACTGCAAATATTAAACCAATACATTTCAGAGAATACTGGGGAAAGAGAACAAGTGGCAATGTCAAATAGGAATTACATAAACAGAATACCTCAGCTCAGTTACACATGCAGAACATAGACCATCACCAAACAAGGAATCACAATTTAGAAACAGGAAGGGAATAATTAAACTGGGAACCCCAAAAGCCAAACTTGGAATGTACAACAACACTGTAGAAATAAAACTATAAATTAACTTCCTCTTGTACCAAACAAAGCACAGACGTTAATGATGCACATTTCCCAGAGGTTTCATATTCCAGTTAATAAATTCAAAATAAAGAGATATCTTTCTACCTTTTGTGCATTTTTTTCAGTTGCAATTGCTCCAGCCACTTTCTTCTGGTTTCTTCATGTTTTCTGCTAACTGTCCATCGTCTGCTGTCCATTTGTTCTTTCTTCTCTCTTCTAGTTTTTTTTTCCATTCTCTCTCTCTACATCTGCTTTAACATACTAATCTTTCTCCTTTTGCTCTTTCCTCATTCCTATTTCATCCACACAAATTTTACCACTCCATCCTCAATCCCCACTTACTCTCCCAATACCCGGCCAATTGTAGATTTTTCATTCCTCCCACACAAAATATTTTTGCCCTCTCCATTATACTCTCCCAGCCCCATCCCATTCTAATCCTCCCCCAACATCAGCTCCCTTCTAGTTCCAGTCTCACCCAGCATCCATTCCTTTCTAGTCCCTGCATCAGCCCATTTCCAGTCCTAGCCCCCCATCAACCCATTTCCAATCCTAGCTCCCCCATCCATTTTCAGTCTGAGTCCCTTCATCAGCTCATTTCCAATCCTAGCCCCCCATCAGCCCATTTCTAGTCATTTCCTAGCCCCACCATCAGCCCATGTCAAATCATAGCTCCCCTCCACTCAGTCCAATTCCAGTCCAAGCCCTCCCCCATGAGCCTACTTCCAGTTCTAGCCCCTCCATGAGTCCATTTCAATTCAAGCCCCCACCACAGCCCATTTCCAATCTTAGCTCCCCCCAACAGCCCATTTCCAGTCCTATCCTAGCTGCTCCATCAGCCCATTTTCAGTCCTAGCTCCCTTCCCTCACAGCCCATTTCCATTCCAAGCTCCCTCCCCATCAGCTATTTGCAGTTCAAGCCTCCCCTTCCACTCAGCCCATTTCCAGTCATAGCAACCCCCCAACCCATTACCAGTCCTAGCCCCCCATCAACCCACTTCCAGTCCTAAACCCCCATCACCCCATTTTCAGTTTAAGCCCCCCCTATAACCCATTACCAGTCCTAACCCCCATCACCCCATTTCCAGACATCCCCCATCAGCCCAAAGCCCATTATCAGTCTTAACCCCCCCCCATAGCCCATTATCAGTCCTAACCCCCCCATAGCCCATTACCAGTCTTAACCCCCCCAACAGCCCACAGCCCATTACCAGTCCTAACCCCTCCCCATCAGCCCATTTCCTGTTCTAGCCTCCCCCCCATAGCCCATTATCAGTCCTAACCCCCATCACCCCATTTCCAGACAGCCCCCATCAGCCCAAAGCCCATTACCAGTCTTAACCCCCCCATAGCCCATTACCAGTCCTAACCCCCCCCGCCCACAACCCATTACCAGTCCTAACCCCCCCATCAGCCCATTTCCTGTCCTAACCCCCCATTGCCCCATTTCCAGACAGCTCCCATCAGCCCACAGCCCATTAGCAGTCCTAACCCCTCCCCATCAGCCCATTTCCTGTCCTAGCCCCCCATAGCCCATTACCAGTCCTAACCCCCCATCACCCCATTTCCAGACAGCCCCCATCAGCCCACAGCCCATTAGCAGTCCTAACCCCCCCAGCCCATTAGCAGGCCTAACCCCCCCTAGCCCATTAGCAGTCCTAACCCCCCCCCCCCAGCCCAGCCCAGCCCATTAGCAGTCCTAACCCCCCCCTAGCCCATTAGCAGTCCTAACCCCCCCAGCCCATTAGCAGTCCTAACCCCCCCCCCTAGCCCATTAGCAGTCCTAACCCCCCCCCCCCTCTGGCAAATTTTAAAAAAAAATAAAAAGCTGGCTCTGGCTGCTGCCGCGGCAGAATGCAATGTCCCGCGGGGCCCCCTCCGCCCGCTAAGCCCCTCTGCAAGGGCTTTCAGATTCGCGAGGGAGAGCGTCTCCCTCGCGTCTCTGTTAAGCCCGCAGGGGCTAATGGGAAATTTCCCATCAGCCCCTTTAGACGCGAGGGACTGATGGGAAATTTCCCATTAGCCCCTGCGGGCTTAACAGAGACGCGAGGGAGACGCTCTCCCTCGCGAATCTGAAAGCCCTTGCAGAGGAGCTTAGCAGGCGGAGGGGGCCCCGCGGGACACTGCATTCTGCCGCATCCGCGGCAGCGGCCAGAGCCAGCTTTTTATTTTTTTTATGTCATTTAAAAAAAAAGCAGAATGTTCTTTGCGCGGGGCCCCCTGAAACGCGGGGCCCTGTGCAAAAAACATTCTTGCTCTATGGACGGGCCGGCCCTGTCCAGACTGCTGCCCTAACCAATAGGCAGAGCTCAGTGGCTGCAGTAGACAGAAGGGGTGTGACAGTGCTATGCTGCTATGACATGCTAGTTGTGTCACTAGTGTACTGTAGTAGCAAATGGATGCCCGTAGTGCGTGAGCGTGGTCACACCATGGGGTATGTTTACTAAACTATGGTAACATAGCAGCGGCTACGTTAATGCGCGCTATGTAATGTTAATGCGCGTTAACGTTACCTAATGCGTGTTAGCATTCCCGGCTGCGGTAAACACGGCAGAGGGTGGACAGAGGGCGGACAGAAGGGGGTCAATGGGCGGGGAGTGGGTGGGTAGAGGCTCCTTTTACACTAACGCGGGGAACTGAAGGGCTGAAAAGTACCGCGAATGAAAACCTGTGGTTAGATGCTCATTTGCAGGAAGGAGAAACCATTTAAGTGTCAGCAATGTACAGCATAGGCAGGGAGCCCAAGAAACGTGATAGTAGTGCTCCATTTGCAGCAAAAGCATAGTGCCCATGTATGAAAGGCCAATATGGCGATGGTGCAAATGGGGCATAGAGGGCTGCAGGCGGGACATGTAGCGGGGGCAGCTGGGGCACAGGGTGGACTAGGTGGGTGCCTAGGTGGCACATAGGAACATAGAAACCAGAAATCAGCAAGACAGCAATTGACAAAGGCCAAACACAATCCACCTACATCTACCTGGTCCACCCGAGCTAACAGTTGCCAGGGCACTGACCTGACATCCCCCCAGCCAACTCTCGCCCAAGCGGAAGGGACATACTATTGGTAGGCGTTGATGGGGGGATATGAGGATGTGCATGTATTCCCCACGCCCCAGACCCTGCTCCCTAGGCGACCACCTACCCACACAGTGGATGGTCTGGGACTGTGCACTACCAGCACCAACAGCATATAGTCATGTCAGCATGGCAGGGGGGGTGTGCCCATGCTGGAGGGGGCAGGCCATGCCCTGTACCAGTACGTGGTGTGCAGTGCAACATAAAAGGTCTGGCTGAGGAAAAGTACAGGCAGTTCCAGGGACTACCATGCATGTGTGGTGCAGTACACCTAGCCAGTATACCCAAAAGTAGAGGGTCACAGGTTCAAGTCCCAGCTGTAGTTCCTGTAGAGCATTTCCCTATATTTTACCCTACAATGCAGATACAACAGCAACATGTGCAAAGCCCAAAGCAGCTTCAAACAGGAGTACAAACACCCACTCACCCAGGCTCCACAATCCAAAGCTGCATGGAGAGTCAGGCTGTTGGACCCAGCACTGAGCTGCAGTTATCACCAGAGCACTACTATTACCTCCTGCACAGTTTATCAGTGTTGGCACTGTGATCAGGACCAGTGTGGCGGGCAAGGTTGCCAACCACCCCTATCTTTGCACAATGCTGCAATAGAAGTGAGTGTGTGTATGTTTATCCATTGTTCTGTGGCTACCCACACCTCACTGGGCCCACAATGTCCCACTGTTACCAGCATTAGCCTGAATATGTACATAATGAGGAGCAAGGTATTGTGGGTATGGCCCAGACAGGGCAGATTGGTCAAGATGCATCTTCACAGGGTGTGGGGCAATGGCTGGGACACTGTAGTGCCCAACCACCGCTGCATGGCCACAGCATGGCATGCTGGGAGGGCACTCACTCTGACCGATCAGTGACCATGGCATGTCTAGGTTCCCACATAGTGCTCTATGCTATCTGTCTCCAGTAATGCTTTTGTGTTCCTAATGCTGCCCCTTCCCTCCATCCCATCCATCACTAAGATGCCTGTTTGGTGTACATAGCTTCTCTGTGAGTATGCATTGTGGACTGGCTCATGGACTATCTGCAGTTAGACTGTGCATGGTTGGAACACCTGTCAAGTGCAGTCTGATTGTGCTGTCTGCTCATGACTGGCAGATGGTGGTGTGAGGTAGTTGTGGTTTTCCTGACTAACCCCAGCATTACTGCTGGTCTACCACTGCCCCAGTCTCAGGTATGGCTCTGGCCCACCAACCCTGGAAGGCTGTCTTATACCAGCAGGATAGAGATTGCTTCACTGGTGCTTAGGCAACTGTTCCTTACCTACTAAAAGGGGGATTGTGGGCCCTTTGGGGTATATAGTGTATGCCACATTGACCTGTAAAGGCACTGGTACACAAACCTCATGCAAGTCTAGAAACTCCTCTGCCGTGATAACAGGTGCCCATGTCAGCCAGATCCTAACACCGGCTACACACTAATCTGGGTGGTGTCTAGTCCCAAAGGGCCACATGTGACTGCAGAATACAGATGAACACCAAATTACCTTCAGATGCACTGCAAGGAACACCTGTAACACACTGGCAGTGATGGAGATATACAGCAGGACCTAACTCTAGCACCACAAGTACTGCGGACCTAGTGCTGGGTGCCCATCCTATCCCTCAGCTTGAACACAGAACCTGCACAATGGCATGGTCTGTAGCTACTATGTGCCAGTATCACGCACTGTCAGTTCGTCTTTCCAAGCTGAGGTACCAGAGAGGTGAAGACCCTATTTGGTGATCAGCTGTAGACAGCTATTCAGCATGTGCATTGCATCATGGTGACTGGTGGGGTTACCCTATCCTGGCACTCAGAGCAGACAGGTTGTGCGGTGACCTGCAGTCCTTCTGTACCCAGCCATTGCTGTGGGATACACCATGGAGGTATAGCCTACTGGTTAGTGCAATGCTGTTCTCGGCAGTGTTCATGGGTTCAATTCCTCATTGTTTCCTCCTTTCATGCCTGTTCTACTCAAATAGTTTGCATGCTGGTAACAGTCATATTTTTGCAGATCTGTGCAGCCAGCCCATAATACCCTCGCCACAAATGCCAACATTCCTTCGGTCCGTCTATCTGCGTTAGTCAGCTGTGTAGAGTCCTGTCTGCCTGTGCAGGCTGCCACCCCATGTCCTGCACTGCTACCCTTTCCTGCATTGGACCTTATCATGCTTGCCTCACCTGTGCCTGATCTGCATGGCACCACCACTCCTCTGTCCACCCATCAGTGTAACTATCCTGCCACCTCCGCCTCCACTGGGGGACACGTATTCCCATCATCTGCCACCAACTGTCTTTCCAGTACTTTACATTGCCAACACCCTGTGCTGTGGTACATTTGCCCCCACCATGTTTGTCAACAGTACTGGCAGCCACATGGGATGCCCTCAGGTATGGCAGGTCCAGCAGCTCCCAGCTCTCCGTCCTTCACTCACCTGTTCATTGCCTTTCCTCGGTGCTCTATCTAGTGTTAGGCATCTGTCTCTATGCCTTACAGGTCATGCATGTCATCCTGAAGCACCTTGCAGCCCTTAGGGCACACTAACCTAGGGCACCGTAACCTTGTTAGGCCACCTTAACCTACGGTTCCATAGCCCAGGCTGCCTTCTACGGTGCCTTGTCCAGGGGTGCCTAATACGGTGCTTAGCCCATGGAGCCCTTGTAAGGTGCCTTGTAATGTGCCTTGTAACGTGCGTTAGCTGATACAGCTTGCTGTAACGATGCGCCACCCACGCCTTTATGTGGGCATCTGTACCTTTACCGTGGAACCTAACGCGGGTGACAGTATCGCAGTTTAGTAAACATACCCCCATGAGTTGGGCAAAGGAAAGCTACAGGTGCAATAATAGAGTGACGAGGGACAAGGGAAACACTGTGGACAGTGGGAACTGTGTCCCAAGCACACATACAGGAAGTTATCAACTGGCCAGTTCAGAATACAAAGAGTTGGCTGGAAATGGGCCCAATTGCCTGCATAACTCAGAGCATAGGAGCTTAGTACAAAAGGCTGTGCAAATCACTCATTCACATTGTTCACCTAATTAAATTTTCTCTTTGAAAGCAAAATGTGAATAAGTGTAATTAATGTAATATATTCCATTGCCGATGATTTACTATTGATAGCCAGTTATTTAATTGTATTATTGAGTTGCAATTTAATAGTTAAATGTTTACTTTTATAATTTTGTTCTATGTAAAAACTCTTGTTCTCTATTTACTGTTCTTTGTACTAAAACATGTTCTATGTAAAATAGTTCAAAACCTGTTCTATGTAAAATAGTTTCTAAACCCGTTCTATGTAAAATAATAGCATGCTATTATTAAACTTTGTTTACTTGTAAACCGCCACTGATCGCTGGAAGTGGCGGTGTAGAAGAGATGTATAAATAAATAAATAAATAAAATAAAGCAAATACATGCAGCGGAGGAGTAGCCTAGTGGTAAGAGCACTGGCTTGGGAGCCCAAAGACCAGGGTTCACTCCCCCTAGCACTCCTTGTGGCCTTGGGCAAGTCACTTAACTCTCCATTGCTCAGAAAAGTCCAAGTTTTCAATGTCCCTGTTTAATGTACATTTACCAAGTTTAAGTTATAATGTAAACGACTTGGTATAAAAAAACCTGTTAAATAACTAAATGCAGTGA
Organism: Ichthyophis bannanicus; assembly: GCA_033557465.1. Lineage (NCBI taxonomy): Eukaryota > Metazoa > Chordata > Amphibia > Gymnophiona > Ichthyophiidae > Ichthyophis > Ichthyophis bannanicus. The sequence goes on from CM066031.1 coordinate 1,823,565,130, forward strand.
GTATGCTTTGTGTCCCTAATCATAGGAGATAGAGTGCAAATGTGGCAACTAGAGATACCAGGAGCTTTGTATGGGATCAGGAAGGGTGTCAACAGTGTTTTTCACGGGGAGCAGGGATATAAACCCCATCACCATGAAGTGCCAAAGGTGCCTGTTCACTTAGACTGTAGGGGGCAAAGCATAGGGCCTTTGGTGGGGGTAAGCAGGGCTCCACTTCCTCTGATTTTAGCTTGGGCAGCACCATAGCCATTTTTGAGTGGCTTTCCCCATGTTGGAGGAAGGAAAGTACCGCAACTAGGGGGTCTGGGCACTGAGTCCAACCTGCATATATGCTCAGGGTAGCATACAGATAGGGGAAATAGGGCCAGACAACCATCCTCTTCCAATAGTCTGCCCTAATCAGTATCTATCCACAGAATGCTCCCTTTGCTCCCTTCTACCAAACAGCCCATTACACAGATGGGAGGAGGCAAGGAGAATCAATACTTAAAGCCCACATTCAACAACAAACATGCTAAGTTGATGCTCAGAGCTGGTAGGCCTCTGACACATCCTCCATCATTCAAGGTGAGGGACCATGTCCCCTGGCAGTGGCAGTGGCATGGGCCCCCCCCCCCCCCCATGCATGTATACACTGCACATGCCCCCCCCCCCCAAGCAGGGGAGGCGGGGGCCAGATGGCTCTTTTGGTGCGTCATGTTGCTAGTAAGTGCATTACCTACTTTGCATGCCCCTCCCCCCACTGACTCCAACTCCAGCTATGGGACCAGTACTGATTTTAGCCCAGAGCATAGGTCCAATCTCCTGACACCTTCAGAGCAGACAGCACTCTCTTTTGGTACCCCTGAGGGGCTTGTGACACTCTTGATGATTTGTGGTGCTGTTAGAGATGCCTGCCATGATGTTTTATGCAGGTTTGATTTAAAATAGATGGCAAGCCTGACTCTTCTGTTGTAAAATAGCTTCCTGCAAAGATGAGGATGAATGGGGATGAACACATGAATGCTTTGGTTCCTGAAGACTAACTGAATGGGTATATTCCGTTGAACAAAAATGAGCGCATAAATCTTTGGCACGCACATCCCTATTAATTAGCAAGAGCTGTACTTACCCAGAAGATACTCATCTCTATACATGCCTACCCAAGTTCACGCCCCTGTTCAATGTAATATGCTTACTGTTTATTGTGCAATGTTAGACGTGTGGAGGCACATTCCAATCAGGCCATCCAGCCCCCTGTGCGGCCGATCAGAAGCGAGACGCCCAGAGGTAGACCAGATTCTGATCCCGCGGGGGCTAGATGTGCCTGAGGGATCAGAATCGTGTCTATGGCCTAGATGTGCAGGCCGGGCCCTGATTCTGACCGGCCTGCATGCCAACCACATGCCTGGCTAACTCAGTCATGTTCCTGAATGGAGTAGCAGTGCCATGGCGTCCTATCGCCATGGCACAGCGGCTCCATTCAGGAGCCGCGAATGCCAGCTGCTGCTGAAATCCTCCTTTCCCTGCAGCTGGACCCTCTATCCAGCCTCCCAAGGCCTCCCATGGCCTGGGTCTGGCTGCGGGGAACTTATTGCACCCCCCCACCTGTTTGTGCAGACCCAGCAGCATTGCCTCCCGATGTCCAGGGGGACTATTCTGTGGTGGAATAAGTCTACCATCTAAGTTCACAGCTCCAGACAGTCAGGACTGACCTCTGAATCAGCCCTGTATGTCCGGGGTCATAGCCCACCCTTTCCCCGCCCTTGCTCTACCTCCAGAATGCCCCTCCCAACCCCGTCTAGGCCTCCCCATACAAACATGCTATTCGTACAGGGAGGCTTTAGCCGCGGCCAACAGGAGAGCAAATAGTAGGGATGGACGTCCACTCCCTCTATTCACAGGTCTGAATGACCCCCCTTATTGTATTGCTCTCTGATGCACGTTCAGTGTAAAACATTTATTATATTATGTGTAAACCGTGCTGATTTCAAAATAGTGTGGTATATAAAATCAACTAAATAAATAAATAAATAAATAAATAAATAAAATAAATTCTGACAAAGAGTTGACTGTGACAGAATAAAGGGGTCATGGCAGGATCCAACATGCTTTGCCACCAGATTCAGAAGGTGTATTTTCAAAATGTACATTACTTGTGTGTGCAGGGCATAGAAAGGTTTATGGTTGTGTAGTAGATTACCAGACCAAGAAAAGACACCTGAGGCCTTCGTGAAATCAAACTGTTTTAATAGCATGCGAGAACTCAGTGGAATAGTTTCCAAAGACTGAGCCCCCCTGGACCAAGGTTTCAGTTCCATTTATAGACTTCTAGCTATATGCAAACTAATAATTTGTTATCACATTCTAGCTACTTCATGATAGACACATATTAAGTTCCCCTTGATCGCTCACCAATAGAGGTCAGCTGGGGCGTGTTATGTAAGGTGAGAAGCTGCTAAACTATGCGTTTCTCACTGCATGGTTCTACTACTAAGCAGGCTAAAGTGAAACAAAAGAGACAAAGACATTCCAGCTAGCCACAGGCCTAGTATTTCAAGGTACATTTGAAAGCACACTTCTGACACCACTGCAGTTGTGGTGCTCTAACTTCCACTTCAAAAGATGGTGTTGATACTATCCACAACATCCATGAGAATCCCTAATTCAGTGATATCATTGAAAACATACGATATCTTCCAACTGTACCCTCCTCTGAGGGAATTAGAGCAAATGAGGAAACCTTTCTCAGTCACTTTTGGGCACGCTTTGCATTTGGCTATAATGTCTGGAGAATGAAGCCTATTTTTATTTACCTGGTCCGTTTCAAGAAGTCCCAGTGGAATAGTCCTAGGAAGAAAGATATGCTGGAGGCTTAAGGCTGAGAAATCCTCTCCTCTGTCCTTCCTCTTTCATCTCCTTACCACCAGGGCTGGATTAAGGCATAGGGGTATGTTTACTAAACCATCTTAATGTTACCGGTGCTAGTTGCAGTGATAATGTGAAGAATACCATATAAGGAGAGGGCGTTCCGGCGGCAAGATAGCAAGAATCTGTATCGTGCGATAGTGGGCGCCATGGCATGTTAACACACGTTAACCCTAAATTCATGCCAGCGCAATGTTGCAAGCAACAAAGATGTAGCCCACTGATTACTGCAATGACTGTGGAGGCAGAGGTCATGGGTTTGATTCTGCAGTGGTGTCATGTAAGAAAGTTGTCTGAGACATTTCCTTTTAATTTAAATCAGTACTGTCTGAGGCATTTCCTTTTTTAAATTTAAATCAGTGCTGCCAGCAAAAACACCCTTACAGTGCTGTAACCTAAGGTGCCGCATAAGGCGCCCTATAAGGCACTCCATAGGGCACATTATAGAGTGCCCTGTCCGCCAAGGCACCTTATAATGTGCCCTATAGGGCACCTTATGAGGCACCCTAGGCTATGGCACTGTGAGGGTGTTTTTGCTGGCAGCACCGATTTAAATTAAAAGGAAATGCCTCAGACAGCCTTATTAAGTAACACCACTGTGGGATCAAGCCCATGACCTCTGCTTCTGTAGTCATTGAAGCAACCAGTGGGCTACATCTCTGTAACATCTAACACATCGCTGACTGGCTACAGAAAGACTGCAGGTCACCACACAAACTGTCTGCTGTAGTTACCAGGATAGAGTAAACCCACCCTTACCCATGATGCACTGCACATGCAGATCAGCAGCCTACAGCTGCTCAAAAGATGGAGTATGCGCCTCTATAGCACCCAGGCCTGGTAGGGGGAAATGACCATGTGTGTTACAGGCACAGAGTAGCTACAGACTGTGACATTGTGCGGTTCCTGTGCTCACCCTGAGGGTGAGGTGGGGCGCCCAGCACCAGGTCCGCAGCACCTGGCTTAGCTGAGGTAGCCTGTGCTGCAGGTCACCATCAGTGCCAGTGTATGATAGATAGCCCTTGCAGACACACCTAGGATACGCCTGTGTCTGTCTGTATTTCCCAGTCACATCTAGCCCTTGTGGACCATGATGCACCCAGAATAGTCCATATTCTGTGTGGTTGCCATGGTCACATGTTATTAAAAGAAGGGCAGTGGTTGGACCCAAAAGTGGATTATGTAGCATCATCCAACCCGCCCTCTGTGGGTCAGGGTGGGGTACAGGATCTCCCACCAACAGATCCACATTCTACATCTCTGCAATGGTGGCAGTAGAGGAGACCAGCAACTCCCTGTCCTGCTGGGGACTAGGCCCCCTACAGGGCAGTCAATGCAGATCTGTACACATCACATAGAGCACTTGCAGACAAGGCAGTCAGCCTAGAAAAGCTCAGCTGCTCCCACCGTTATCTGACATTCACCAGCAGAGGGCAAAGTCAGTCTCCACCCACTGCACCCTGCAAGGTGTTCCAGCCATACACATGCAAACTGCAGATAGTCTGCTAGATAGTACATAGTGCATGATCCCGGAGGAACTTTGTGCACCCAAAAATGGGATGTGAGCGCGCACACACACACCAAGCAGATATGTCAGTGATTGAGCCCCAGAAAAAGCAACTCATAGATATCACTTAACAAAAATACAGTACAGCACTATGGGGGAACCTAGCCATGCCATGGTCACTGCTCAGTCAGGGTGAGAGTGACTCCCCCCCCCCCCCCCAGCAAGACATGCTGTGACCACCCTGTCCATGCAGGTGGTGGTCGGGCACGTCAATGTCCCAGCCATTGCCCTATGCCCTGTGCAGATGCATCCTGCCCAGGCCACCCTGTCCGGGCCATACCCACAGTACCTTGCTCCTCATTATGCACATTGGCAGGCTAACACCGGCAACAGTGCAAGCAGTATGGGCTCAGTAAGGTGTAGGCAGCCACAAAACACTGGATAGACATACACACACTCCCACACCTATGCCAGCATTGTGCAAATATAGAGGTTTTTGGCAGCCCTGGCTGCCTCCCCAGTCCTGGGCACAGTGCGGGCATTGCTATGGTACGCAATACTCTTGGGGTCACTCCCCGGGGTGGTAAACACTGTCAGAAGCAAAAACTGAAACACACTCCACAGATACCAGAAAGGTTGTTATGATGAATGTTTAACTTAGGATTTGTTATCTGACATTCATTCATCATAGCAACCTTCTGATATATGTGTAATGTGTTCCCAAGTTTAGGACGGCATTGCTAAGGTATGCAGGTGCTAGTATTGGTAGAGGCTGCTCCGCTCAGGGCCCAACAGCCTGACTCTATGAGGCTTTGGATAGTGGAGCCTGTGGGTGTGGGTGTTTGTGCCCCTGTTAGCCACTGCTCTAGGGCAGAGGTTCCCAACTCCGGTCCTGGAGGGCCAAACATGGTTCAGGTTTTCATGCTGTCTCTAATGAATATGCATGAGATATATTTGCATACAATGGGGATGGTGCATACAAGTGTAGCACAGGCATATTTCTTAGGGACAGCATGAAACCTGAATGGTGTTTGGCCCTCCAGGACTACAGTTCGGAAACTCTGCTCTAGGGATTGCACATGTTTATGGTGTCTGTGCTTTGTAGGGTAAAATATAGGCGTTTCTGGCATGTTTATTTTATCTGCAATAAAGGTTCCATCTATATTACCACGGTTTAGTACTTGGTAAAATATAGGGACATGATTTGCAGGAGCCACAGCTGGGAGTTGAACTTGTGACCTTCTGCCCCTCAACACACTAGCTGCATGTACTGCACAAAACTGTTGCCACAGGGGAAGATCATTCCCTGGAGATACCATGACTGTTCGTCAGACAGACCTTGTCTGTTGCAGTGCACTGCGCCCACCTAAACGGGGCTTGGCCATAGTCTGCTGTGGGCAAATGCCACTGCCCCCTCCGCCACCATGCTGACATGCCCTTCTGCCGGTGGTGCTGGTGGTGCGCGATCCCAGGCCATCCAGTGTGCTGGTTGGCGGCTGCCTATGGTGCGTGATATGAGGTAGGGGTGCCTGCATAGACATCCACCCTTCCCCCCGGCACCGCCTGTCAATGTTATGTGCCCTTTGGGGTAGTTGCTGGGTACTGTCCCCTGGGACACTGTGGGACACACAGTCGAGGCCATGTTTGCCCTTGGTCAGTTGCTGTCTTGCTGGTTTGCCGCTTCTACATTCCTATGTGTCAGCTAGGCATCTGCCTAGCCCTCCCTGTGCCCCAGCTGCCCCACTGCATGTCCCGCCTGCAGCCCCCTGTACCCCATTTATAGCCTCACCGTAGTGTCCTCTCATACTTGGGCACTACAATGTTGCTGCACATGTATCACTACTATCACTTTTCTTGGTTTCCCTGCCTTTGCTGTACATTGCTGACTGAAATGGTCTCTCTCCCCTGAAAATGTGCCTCTAGCGCGAGGTTTTCACTGGCGCTAATTTTCAGACCTTCATTTCACAGTGTTAGTGTGCATGGGGCCTCTCCCCGCCCACTCTCTGCCCATTGACCCCTTATCTCCGCCCCTGGGGAGCCTTACTGCACCATCTTGGGAGCCTTACTCCACCCTCTGCGCACCTTAACGCCACCGGAGATGTTATCGCGCGATATGTGACATTCTCGCACAGTAATGCACCATTATCACACGATAACGTCACGTATCGCGTGATAACGTCTCAGCTGCGACGTTAGTGCCGTTTAGTAAACATACCCCATAATCAAACTAGGCATGTGCCTGGGGCCAAATATCCTGCCAAATGTACTAAGGAAAATTACCAGATAGCTGGCTTTTTCCAACAATCTATACATTTATGCATTCATGTCCAAAACCCAGAAGATATCTAAAGTGTTTGGATATGTTCAGAGTTTAAAACTTATCTGCAGATCTCCCTTCATCTCCACCTGCCTGAGTGAGCTATGAGCAAATCTTTTAAGGATCTTCAAGCAAACAAATCTCATTTCAAGCATACAAAATAGGTTTACTGAAAATCTGCAGCAGACTAGGCTAATTCTAGTAAACATATTTTGTATGCTGTGATTGAGCTGCGAGCCTGCCCTGCCTAGCAGCAAAGATAGTGGTAGGATTCAGCCAATGGTAAGGTAGAGAAGTAGAGCACTAGATGTCTGCGCTAGTCACAGGAAGGCAGATAAGCCAGGAGGAGAGATCCAGTGGAACTAGTGGTTATCTTTCCTTTCCAAATGAATTTAGAATATTTAATGCATTCAACATAAACTTTTCTTTGTCCCTTTTGCTAAGTTTTAGAATAAAGTTATCCAAAATGAAGGCGACGTTAAATTCTTGCTGAAAACATCTGTCATTCTCAAAATGGCTTGTCCTAGTCCCATCAAACACCTAGGAATATGGAGAGGCGGAGCTAGCGGGATCCAATATGGCTGCCTAGGTATCGAGCTGCCCCGATTCTGAGAAGATTTTTTGCTCCCTGCGCCCCCCAGACGACAGATACAGCTGACGGAGAAGACCCAAGTGGTGTTGGAATGCCTTCGGGTAAACCCACTAGGTTGAAATATCCTGCTCCCACTGGTTCTGGAGTTAATCAGGCCAAGTCTGATCCCCCCTTTCCGCAGAAGATGGCGCATGGTGGAGAGTCTCCAACGGGCCTGAAAGCGGTCCTCGATGAAATTCGTGCGATACGGGAAATGGTCGCAGCGAACGGCGAAACACTCAGCGTGCTTCAAGCTGACATGGTGGAATTAAGAGAAATGAAAGCGCAAGTTGCAGCAGTGGCAGAAAAACTCACTCGTGTGGAAGAGGCCGTGGCTGTGCATGAGGACCGGCTGAGGTTGGTCAACTCCAATTCTAAGTGAATAGCTTTGCTGGAACGGAACTTGGAGGACCTAAACAACAGAACCCGTAGGAACAATGTGAGAATTGTGGGGATCCCGGAGGGAGCTGAGGGGTCTGATATAACTGCTTACTTAGTGTCAATGGTGCCAAAATTGCTGAAAATTGTCTTTGAGGTACCGTTCGAGATTGAGCGAGCGCACAGGATTCCGACACACCCGGGCCCTAATGTGAGACAACCGCGTCCTATCATTTTTTATGCTCTGCAGCATTCTCAAGCTACAAAGATCCTGGCAGTGGCTCGGGCGACCCCCTCTCTCAAGGTGGACGGTCAGAAAGTGGCCTTTTACCCAGACTTTCATAAAGCGACTGTGGAAAAGAGGAAACAACTGCTTGCTTTTCGACCTAGACTTCAGGCCCTGGAGGCTCGGTATGGGCTCATGTTTCCAGCACGGCTGCGGGTGACCCTGCACAATCAAATACGTACATTTGAGGATCCTGAAGCGCTTAAAGCATTTGTCGAGGAACATGAGGCAATGCGAATGCATTGAACGGGTCGAGAACCAGAGGTCTGGTTCTAACAGTGCTGGCGAGAGGCAGCATGGTCGCTGTCGCCATCGTGGATGGACATCTGATATCTGTGTTTGGTTCATTTATTTGGATTTAGTGTGTTATAGGTGTGTTGGCCTTAGTTAGCAGTTAATCAGGTTAATGTGGGGGCAGGCTGAGAGGGTGGCGCAGGGGGAAAGCAAGGTTTGGTTCAGGGCGTGGGTAGCAATTGGGCAATGCTGGCTTACCCTAGTGGGTCCCTCATTTGGGGGTATGTGTTGGCTCTTTATGGTTCTGGGGTCCTTTTAAAGCTTGTGATAGGTCCTAGTTTCAGAGGCTATTTTCATTTCCTTGCCGTATTGTATTGTTACAATGTTATAGAGTTTTGTCCATGTATCCTGTCCCATGAGCTCTCTTAAGTTTATATCATTGAACGTGAAGGGCATCAATAATCCCATCAAGCGCAAGAAGATTTTATTATATTGCGCTAGGGAACAAGCAGATGTGGTTTTACTACAAGAGACCCGTTTATCCTCCAAGGAAACCCAAAAGTTGGGGCTAGGGAAGTATACCTTAGTCGCCCACTCTGCAGCGGTGCAAAAAAAAAAAATGGCGTGGCAGTTTTAGTTAAGAAGGCTCTTCTCTCAACAATTGAGTTTTGTCAATCGGATTTAGAGGGCAGATGGTCTTCAGTTTTACTACAAATAAGTGGGAAGAAGTTGGCCATTTTAAATTTATATGCTCCTAATATCAGTGACGTTGTTTTTTTTCATAAGATCGCAGAAGAGCTGTTAACATTTACTACCCATGACATAGTGGTTGGAGGGGATTTTAATTTAGTGCTGGACCCCTTGATTGATTGTAAACCTTATCGCTCTCATCGATCTCATTCAGTCACCTCGGTGGTTGCGTCTCTTATGCAGGAACTGGGCCTATCAGATATCTGGAGGCTTCTGCACCCGGATGAGAGGGATTTTACCTTTTTTTCTCTCCCCCATAAATCGCATTCACGGATCGATTACTTTCTCATTTCTAAAACTCTTATTCCCACAGTGGAAGAAGCCACTATAAATCCCATTCAGATTTCTGATTATGCGGCTATAACACTTTCTGTGTTGTTGGGGGATAGAGAGGATTTTAATCGGAATTTTTATTTTAATAAAGCGCTACTTGGTGATAAGGGGTTTTGTGATTACATGCGACAGGCCATCCAGGAGTATTTTGACATAAATTTGCCTGGAGAGACTTCTGGTTGGGCCTGGTGGGAGGGTTTTAAGGCAAACATTCAGGCCAAAATAATAAGCTATACAATTTCCTTGTCTAAAAAGCAGAAGGGGAAGTTACACACTTTGGATTTGTAAATTAAGGCTGGTGAGCGGCTTTTGGCCGCTAGATCAGATCCCAGTATTCTGTTGCATCTACAGAGGCTTAGATTTCAATATAATCAAATATTAAGCTTGGAGGCTCAGCAGATGCTGCGCCGACAGCAGACTAGAAGCTACTTGGAATCTAACAAGTCAGGTAACTTGTTGGCTAATGTATTAGCTCCCCGGGCAGTTAAGGCTAGAATTGAGGTAATAAAAGGGAATAAGCAAGAGTCTTTCTCGAAGAATACGGATATTGTGGAAGCGTTCCGAGTCTTTTATGAAAAATTGTATTCCTCTGAAGATGAGTTGAGGGAGGAGGATTTTCAGGGTCTGCTGGGTCATCTAGCTCACCCGACTCTCACGGAGATGCAACAGAGTGAGTTGGATGCGGATATAACTATAGCTGAGATTAGAGAGGCTATACAAGCGGGGAAACCTGGGAAAGCGGTTGGGCCTGACGGAATTCCCTGTGAATTTTATCAAGTGTTTATGAATGAGTTGTCACCTCAGTTGTTGGAGTATTATAATCTTCTTGCTGTTCAGTCACCTTTAGTTGGCTCGTTTAACGAGGCCACTATTATAATCCTCCCTAAGCCAGGTAGAGACCCCAAAAAAGTGGAGAACTATCGCCCCATCTCATTATTGAATGCGGATTATAAGCTGTATGCTTCTATTTTGGCTCGAAAGCTCTCTAGGGTCGTTGTTGATCTGATTCATCCTGCTCAATGTGGCTTTATAACTGGTAGAGCCACCTCGGATAATGCCCGGCTCCTTCTGAATTTACTGGCGGTCACGGAATCCCAAGAGAGTCCAATGGTCGGTCTTTCTTTGGATGCAGAGAAAGCTTTCGACCGATTGGAATGGGCTTTTTTGACTCAAACGCTGAAATGGTTCGGTTTTGGGGATACTTTTTTACGTTTCACTCAACTTTTGTTTACCAATCCATCTGTTCATATCCTTGCTAATGGGGTCCTTTCTTCCTCTATAGCCTTGCATAGGGGAATGAGACAGGGTTGTCCCCTATCGCCTCTCTTATTTGATCTAGCTTTAGAACCCCTATTGCTTTTTGTCCGTTCTCATCCAGAGATTAGCGGGGTGCGGATAGGGGAGTTGGAGGTTAAAATATCGGCGTATGAGGATGATTTGTTGTTGTTCGTACGGCCTTCTTCGTTGGACGCCCTATTGGATGCAATTGGAAAATATTCTTGTTTGTCAGGGTATAAAATTAATTGGTCGAAATCTGTTGCATTTCTATTAAATAAGTTTGCTTTCAAGTCAATGATAGAGCCCCATCCCTTTGTATGGGCCACAGAGGACGTTAAGTATCTTGGGGTTCATTATATGAGGGATCTGGATGATATTATTGCATTGAATGGGAAAGTTCTGGGTGAAATGGTCCAGGAGTTTACAAAGCGATGGTCACCTTTACATTTATCTTGGTGGGGAAGACTGGAATCTATGAAAATGGTACTGGCTCCGAAGATTAATTATGTACTGGAAATGTTGCCGTTGAGCTTTCCCTCTCAGGTGTATCACTCTATAGAGAGATGTTTAATAAACTTTCTTTGGCAGGGCAAACCCCTAGAATTGCAACTCGTAAGTTGAAGGCAAAGAAGGAGATGGGGGGTGTCCAATTCCCGGATTTTAAGAATTATCACATCGCCTTCCGCCTCAAGCAGGGGGCCTTGTGGTTGACTGAGATCGTCCAGGAGAGATCCCCTGTGTGGCTGGAGGTGGAAAAGCGAATAGCTCATCCGTTCCCATTGGGTTTGTTAATGAGTATGAAATGGTCCGACTCCTTCCCACTTGGTAGAATTATATCTGCCACTCAGGCTGCATTTCACATGCTGGAGCAGGTAGTCTGTAAAGATTCGTCTCAGTCACGTGAGGTTGCCATTTGGTATAATAATCGGTTTAAAATTGGGCATAAGGTAATTTCTTGGAAGGGCTGGCAAAATAAAGGGATCTGGACGTTAGGGCAATTAGCGACGTTGAGGAATTGGAAGACATTTAAGGAACTTCAAAATGAGTTCATGCTTCCCGCCTCTTCCTATTTTCAATGGATGCAATTAACTCATTGTTTATCTAAGGCCAAGATGGAGGTGGGTCAACTGACTACGGAGTGGGAATTACTGAAATGGGTGGAACTTGGTGGTTCTGGGAAGGGAGTAGCTTCCCGCTTTTATGCTTTTTTTGCGGGATGCCTCCCAGAATTATTTAGTGGAGCTTGAAAAGGTTTGGGAGAAAGAGCTGGAAATTCAAATCCAGCCGATAGATTGGAAAGGGATTTGGATCAAGGCAAATAGAGTGGCACACGCTGCCGCAATTCTGCAATCCCTTTTTTTCCTGACACATAGAGCTCACATTACCCCAGTAAAATTATCTAAATGGGACAGGAATGTCAAAAATGCATGCTGGACGTGCAAGGGTATCCAGGCCACATTGAAACATATGTTGTTTGATTGCCCTCACGTTCAAATTTATTGGCTAAGGGTATGGGACAGGATACAACAAATTTTAGAGTTTCAGATCCCTTTGAGATGGCAGACAATTCTATTACGCTCTGCTGATGATATGGTATGTTTAACTAAAGATAAACTTTACTTGTATGATTTTATGATGGGTGTTGCATTAAAGCTGATTTTCACCTGTTGGAAGGATCTCTCTAAGTTGGATTTTAATCAATGGTGGAATCTTTTATGCATGTATATCGGTTTTGAGAAAGAGCAGGACCGCTCCGGGATCGTTAGAATCTCTGCTTATGGTCGAAATAAGTCTGTTCAGGCAGTGATAAAGGGAAAGTTCAATATGAACAAATGGCAATGTATAGATGACTTTGTTGCTAGGTCTAAATGTTAGTAAGCTGTTGGGAACCATAAGGAGCCGGGGGGCGGGATGGGCTGTAGGTAGTCGGAGGGAAGGGATGGGGGAGGGTTGGGGGGGTTGAGTGGGAGGGTGTTGTCAAGATTGTAAGATTGTTGTGGATGTATCATTGTGTAAAATGAAAATAAACCTTTAAAAAAACAAAACAAAAAAAAACCACCTAGGAATATGATTACTAAACAGCGCTAAGGGCGCAAAAGTGTCATTAGCAGGCATTATCAGCACCTGTTAGTGGATAACGCAGGATTAACAGCCAGTAGCCTTTCAACAGGCATTAAGGTAGAAAGGGGTAGAGAAGGGGTGTTAACAGGCAACAGCAAATAAAAATCGGACACAACATTTCCACCCTTTACTGACAGACACAAGGCGTACCACAAGAATCCACCATATCCCCATTACTCTTCAATATTTACCTTCAACCACCATGTCAAATCATCAGAACTCAGAATATCAACTTCTGCATCTATGCAGATGATATCATGCTTTATAGACCATTCAACCAAAGTCACCCCACCAACACAAACCTAACACACTGCCTCAAAGACATCCTCCAATGGCTAGAAAGCAACAACCTAACCATCAACCTAAAAAAAAATGAAGCACTCTTCATCACTAGGGACATCAACTTCATACCTCCAGAGAGCATCACCCTGAACAACCTTAAAATAAAGGAACAACCCAAAATCAAATATCTAGCGATCACACTAGACCAATACCTCTTCCTCAAATCAGAAATACAAAATACCACAAAAGCTATCTACTATAAGATTGGAATACTACAACGACTCTGCTCCCTCCTCGAACCATCAGACTTCCACTCTGTATGCCAAGCCTTAATCCTTCCCCATATGAATTACTGCAACTCCATTTATTAGGGCCTTCCGCACTTCACCCTACTCCCTCTCCAGACAGCCCTACACACTGCAGCACATACCCTTATGGGAATCTCAAGATACGACCATATCACACCCACACTGAAAATTGCTGCAATGGCTTCCTCTACTCAGCCAAATCAAGTACAAGACACTCTTGCTAGTCCACAAAGCCATCAAAAGCAACCCAGTATCACACTTATTTATTTATTTATTTATTTATTTGAAAGGCTTATATACCACCTTTCTGAAGATGATGGCGGTTTTTATTAAGCATAACATAACTTTCCAGAGAACAAGGTTAATAAAACAGAATTAAATGTAATAAACTGAACAGCTTTACATAGAACTTGTGAACAGTAAACAACATATAGGGACTTGAATGGGCTTATTAGGGGTTGAAAGAGGAGGGAAAGATTGGAGGTTACACTTATGATCTCTGCTCCATACCCCCCCTACTCGACCGTGCAAGATGACAATCCACCAGGAATATTTTAACCATCCCTCACGCAAGAACAAAATCGCCCCAACAAATATGTGCAGGATCTTTTGAATTGTATGCACCATCAGCATGGAATGCACTCCCAGACTCACTACGGGTAATCACAGACCTACCAACATTCAAACAACTGAAAACTCACCTGTTCAGAGAACACTTTGGTCCACCTACCTAACCCCAGCAACAAAGAAAACTCCCAAACCTGCCTACCCCATGCTGTAGAGAAACAGATACTTAAGTTCCTCAGCAAGTTTATACTGAACAACAAGAAGAAACAATATCAATTAGCCTTCCTAAGTTTTAATCTGTTCCTTGTCACATAAAATTAAGCTGCTACTTGTTATTTGTATATAAGTTCAAACTGTTCAATATAATTTCTTATTAGTTGTTTTATGTAAACCACTTTGACCATGGGGAATGGTAGTATAAAAACCATGCTAAATAAACAGATAATCGGGCAGAGTGTGGATGGAGACAGCATGTTGTCCATTAATGGCAGGTGCTATTAAAGGGCGTTAGAGGCACAGCTGCCAGGAAATTTAACGGCAGTTCAAAGCTGGCATTAAGAGCTCATTTTGGAGGGAGAGAGCCATTCTCGGCCGCTAAACACCACAGGGTTACATGTGTTACATTTACATGTTAGCAGTGTGCAGCAACCAGACTGGAGCCCTGAAATTAGTGATAGTAGTGGTCCATTGGCAGTCACAGCATGGTGCCCTTTCAATAAATGGCACTATGTTTATGGTGCCAAAGTGGCAAAGGCGGTGCCCTGTGAGTGGTTAAGCAGGGCCAATTAGTCCGCTAAGCTTTTTGGTGTAGACACTAATTGCAACAGCCGACACAGCCTCTGATTGTCTTCGTGTAAAAATTGTTGATCACACTGTGATTGTCTGGGGCTTTTTTGCTATTTACTTGAAGGCAAATCATTGACTTATAGTCCCATGTTTATGATGATGGTTTATTCTCTGTTTTTCATATTTTGGCTGGGAAGACCGTCTAACTCCCTGATGAAGCCAGACCGGCGAAATACCCGGGGTTGGGGTTCAGACGCTTTTTGAAAGCTAAGGGGTATGTTTACTAAACCGTCTTAACGTGCGCCCGGCGATAGTGTGCAGGCTGCCATAAAAGGAGTGGGCGTTTCAGTCTTAAAGCAGCAAAACGGGAGTATCGCACGATAATGCGCGCTGCTGCGCACATTATCGGGCGAAGCGCCGCTAAGCGCGTTAACGCGCAGTAATCTTAAGTAGGTGCCCAGACATACAAACATAGAAACAGAGGTGTAGCACAATGGCTAATACACTGACTGATGATGCAGGGGTCATGAGTTCAATCCCCCAGTGTGCCTAAGGCATAAGGCTGGCTGAGGCATCAGCTTTAGCATGTAAATATTGTTTCTTGAGGCAGTTTATTTGTATTTTAATTATTGCTGCCAGCAAACACACCCTCGCGTGTCGTAACCTAAGGTGCAGCATAAGGCACCCTATAAGGCACTCCATAGGATACCTTATAAGGCACCTTATATGGACGGTAACCATAACATGCCTCAGAAGGCGCTTTATAGGGCACCCTATAAAGCGCCTCCTGAGGCACCTTATGGTTACAGTACGCTGACGGTGTTTTTGCTGGCAGCACTAATGTAGATTAAAAATTGATAATGCTTTGGACAGCCCTATCAAATAACCTTACTGTGGGTATGAACCTATGACCTCTGGCTTCACAGGCAGTGAAGTAACTAGTGGGCTACAGCTCTATAGCTGCTAGCAAGCCCCTGGCTGGCTGCAGAAGGACTGCATGTCATCACACAAACAGTCTGCTTTGATCACCAGGATAGGGTTAACCCACCCGTACCCATGATGCACTGCACATGCAAATCAGCAGTCTACAGATGAACACAAGATGGGGTATGCACCTCGGCCTGGTAGGGGGAACTGACCGTGTGTGTTACTGGCACAGAGTAGCTACACACCGTCACATTGTGCGGGTACTGTGCTCACCCTGAGGATGAGGTGGAGCGCCAGCACTAGGTCCACAGCACCTTCGCTGGCAAAAATAGGCCATGCTGCAGGTCCCCAGCAGTGCTAGTGTGTGAGAGAGGTAGTTCCTGCAGATACACCTTGGCTACATCTGTATTTCTCAGTTAGGTTTAGCTCTTATGGACCCATAGGCAAATTATGTACCACCACCCCACCCCACCCTCTGGGGCTGAGGTGGGAAACAGGGTATCCCATCAACAGATCCACATTTTTCCTCCCTGCAATGGCAGCAGTAGAGGGGACCATCAACCGCAGTCCTGCTGGGGAACAGACACCCTACAAGGCAGTCAATGCAGCTCTGTACATATCTATAAAGCAATAGCAGACAGACATAAGGCCCAGAAATGCTCAGCTGCACCCCACCACTATCTGATATTCTCCTTCAGCAAGCCTCTAGCAAAACACATACTAGCTGCAGACAGTCTGCTAGCTAGTCTATAGTGCATGTTCCTGGAGAAGATGCATGCACCCAGAACTGAGATGTCAGCATACACACCAAGAGGATAACTCAGTGATTGGGCCCCAAAAGGGAACCCACAAATATCACATGAGAAAAATGTCATAAAGCACGATGGGGGAACCTAGCCATGCCGTGGTCACTGCTCAGTCAGGGTGAGAGTGATCTCCCAGCAGGACATACTGTGGCCACCCTGTCTGTGCAGGTGGTGGCCGGGCACTACAATGTCCCAGCCATTGCTCTATTCCCTGTGCAGATGCATCCTGGCCAGGCCACCCTGTCCGAGCTATACCCATGGTACCTTGCTCCTCATTATGCACATTGGCAGGCCAATACTGGCAATAGTGCTGGCAGTGTGGGCTGTGGAGGGTGTTTACAGCCACCACACACTGGATAGACAGCCACACACTCCCACACCTATGCCAGCATTGTACAACTATAAAGGTGTTTTGCAGCCCTGGCCACTGCTCCAGTCCTGGACACAGTGCAGGCATGGCTATGGTACGCAATACTGTTGGGGTCACTCCCCAGGGTGGTAAACACTGTCAGACAAGACCTGTAGCACATTCCACAGACATCAAAAAGGTTGCCATGATGCAGCTCAATCAGAAAATTGTACTTAACATCAGAATTGCTATCTGCCAGTAACCATAGCAACCTTTTGATAGTTGTGTACCGTATTCCCGGGTTTAGGGTGGCTTTGCTAAGGTATGCAAGTGCTAGTATTGGGAGATGCACGCAGGGCCCAATGTCCTGCCTCTCCAGGAGGCATTGGATAATGGAGCCTGTGGGTGTGGGTGTGTCTGCCCCTGTTTGCTGCTGCTTTATGGCAGAGGTTCCCAACTCCAGTCCTGGTGTGCCAAACATTGTTCGGGTTTTCATGCTGACCCTCATGAATATGCATGAGATACATCTGCATACCATGGGGGCGGCGCATAGAAATGCAGCACAGGCATCTTTACTAGAGGCAGCATGGAACCTGAATGGTGTTTGGCCCTCCAGGACTGCATTTGGGAGACTCTGCTCTAGGGTATGCGCATCTTTATGGTGTCTGTGCTCTGTAGGGTAAAATGTAGGTGTTTTGGGCATGTTTACGTCATCTGCAATAAACGTTCTGTCTGTATTAGCACGTTTTAGTAGTGGGTAAAATATGGGGACTGGGTTGGCAGGAACCACAGCTGGGACTTGAACCTGTGACCTTCTGCTTCTCAACACACTGGCTGTGTGCACTGCACCACTGTGTTGCCACAGGGACAGTGCATTCCCTTGTGATGCCATGACTGTTCGTCAGACAGGGCCTGTCTGTTGCAGTGCATGGCACCCACCTACACAGGGCTAGGCCACAGTCTGCTCTGGGCAGCTGCCACTGCCCCCTCCACCACCAGTATCCCTCTGCCACCATGCTGACATGCCCTTCTGCTGGTGGTGCTGGTGGAGCGCAGTCTCAGGCCATCCAGTGTGCGGGTAGGCGGCTGCCTATGGTGCGGGTTCTGGGGTAGGGGTGCCTGCATAGCTGTCCACGCTTCCCCCCAGCACCACCTGCCACTGTTCTGTGCCCTTGGGGGTACCTGATGAGTACTATCCCCTGTGACACTGTGGGAAGCACACTCGTGCCCATGTTGGGCCCTCAGAATTTGCTATTTGGCTGCTCTACTGTTTCAGCATTCCTATGGGCCAGCTAGACATCACTCTAGTCTGCACTGTGGGCCAGCTGCACCACAGCATGTGCCGCCTGCAGCCCTCTGTGTACCCTTTTCCAGGATCTGTCCGGTTGCCCGTTCCGACATGCCCACCCTGCTATTGTGGAACATGTGCATGCCATAGGAAACCTGGCCGTTGGAGTCGGAAACCCTGCTCAGCGCAATTACACTGTGGGCTCATTCACCTTGTATGCGGACGGAGCATAGACCCTTCCAAAATTCATATATATTTTTTTAGAGCTTTCTTGGGAGTGTTTTTTGATGTTTCCCATTGATATCACTATTGGCCAGCTTGGTTATTTTATTTTTACATTTTCTGCTGTACATTTTCAAGGTTTATTTGCCCTTTTGTTCCGTGCACATGTATCACACTTATCACTTTTTTGTAGGTTTCCCTGGTTTTGCTGTACATTGCTGACGGAAATGGTTGCTTTTCCCTTTAAATCTGCTCTAACGCCAGGGTTTCACTGGCGTTAGTTTTGAACCTCAGATTTCACAGCGTTAGTGTGCAGGGAGCCTCTCCCCTCCCACTCTCCACCCATTGATCCCCTCTCTCCGCCCCTGGGGAGCCTTCCTCCGCCCTCTGGGAGCCTTTCCCCGCCTTCAGCGCTCGTTTGCGCTGCAGTGCGCGTTATCGCGCGATAAGGTACATGTGCGCCATTATCGCGCGATAAGGTACCTTATCGCACGATAACGTTACAGAGCGCACGTTAAGATGGTTTAGTAAACATACCCCTAAGTGTTTTGCTATATTCTAGCTGATGCTGTGGCGATTTATTGGTAGTTGTGTCTTAATTTACCAGCCTGCTGAATATCTTGAGAGGTTTTTCTGATCATTGATGCAGAGGGCTGGCCTCGTATTATTTTGGCTGTCTTCCCCCTTTTTATGACTTAAAAGAATTTTGACTTAGGTTAGGAGTATCTGAGGTATTTTCTTCTCAACATCTTACCTATAGTTGATACATTGAACATATAGGTTTTGCCATCAGTGTGTGATTTGGCCTAATTCAAGCAATTTAATGAGGAGTTATACTTTATTTTTTGGGGGGTTTTTTGGCCGCCTAGGGTATACATCTGCGATGTCGGCTGAGACTCTGCTGTGACAGCGGTGGGCATACATACATGCCGCCACTGTCACAAAGGAGTCTGGCCACTACAACTGCTACCTTGCAGCCATGTTAGCAGCGTGTAGGGGTGGGAGTGGAAGTGGCTTCTGCCTGGTGCAAAAGATACCATTGTCCCTGCCCAACATGAGAGGTGCAATACTGCTTTTCTACTGTCAGGGTCAAGACAAGGATATCTGCCATCCTAAGCAGACCCCCAGTGCAACACCCTCTCCCCCCCCCCCCACACACACACACTGCTGCCTTGAGATTCCCCAGAGCTTGATAGGGAGGAGTCACCATACCACCCCCCACCCCCCTCCCAGCATCCATTATCTTACATAGCGGAGGAGGGCATTACGGCACTTGTTCCTTGTCTCGCAGTGGTGAGCTTAATGTTGAATTATGCATGCTCATGGCATGCTGCTCCTGCCCCCCTCTGACACATCAGAGGGGGCAGGAGTGGCATGCTGGGATGACCCACATGTGCACCGTTGCTTTAAGGCCACCCTTGAGGTGGTGGCTGTGCCATGCTTACAGGGAGGGAAGAATCTAAACTACTCACAGTGGTCTACCAACTATGAGAATAGTCCAAGACTGGCCCACAAGCACACATCAGGAAACAGTTACATTGGTCACTCTGCTAGGTCACCCATGGACTGGAATGTGTGTGTCCATGTATCCTTGCCTCCTCCCCTGGCAGGCTAGATCCCATATGTAAGACATGAATGTCAGTTGATGCAGCAGCATATCAATGCAGTGCTACATACAGACTTAAAAAGATGTCCCTCTTCCACACCTGCCTAACATACCCTGTCAGACAGGTATGGCACAGAGTCTGCAGAGAGCTGCACAGACAGAGGCATACCCCAGCCTTGCAATGACCACATAGACATATATATACATGGGAGTAATGCACTCATACTCCCACATGGCTGCTCTGTGGCTCCTAGCACAAGGCCACTGTGTGTAAAAGAGAAGGGTCATGACCAGCCTGTGGATCAAGAATGATATGTCTTGGTGTGTTAACTTTATCCTACATTTCCATATCTGCATCCACAGGTGCAATCCTCCCCATCTCATCTAGCACAAGTCCTGACAGTCTCCAGCCACACTGAGAAGCTGCATCAATTCCCACTGGATGGCAGTGAGCGCTAATAGCACCCACAAGCTGAGTGGGTCTTAGCAACCTGTGCACACTCAGAACAGGTGTTATCAAAGTCCAAGCATTAAAGGACCCCTAAGGGCCAAGTATGAATGTCAACTTACACCTCTTTTGAACAGAGGGTCATGTGTTTGTGAGTGTGCGTGTTCAGAAGACTGTGAGCAGTACTTATGCACTATGTGTGCATGTGATGCTAGGCTTTATAGCTGTGCATACAATATGCTGCACGGTCAGTTATTCTGCAACTCCACAAATTGTGTGAGACACCACTAATGGGAAAATGATTAGTTTACAGTAAGTAGTTGCAACCTGTGGAGTCGCTGGCTGACCAGCTGTGCCTGTACACATCTTGTCCTCAAAGCTGTGACACTCAAATGCATTCCCTGTTACACCATCCTCAAGGCCCATCCCTACAGGTGAGAGGCCTGATTAATGCCAACTTCCATAATAGCTCTATCCGCGACAACACCCTTGGTGCAGCTGCAGCCTATTGGGAGCTAGGCTCACATTGAGGCCTGACTTCTGTGAATGTCCAATGTAGTAACAGAGTTGGTGAGACAGGAAAAAAATCTGCCATGTAACTGCATCCACCTTGCTCTTGTCTGAAGCTGCATTCACGGAGTGCAATCTGGGGGTCTCAGCTCCATGCACAGTATGAACATACAGGCATATCCATCTGAGGCACATCTGCACAAAATATACACATTATATACCAATTATTGACCATAGCATTTAGCATGACATTGTGTACTACTCTATAGCAACAACCAGTCTTATGTTTACAGAGACAACATGTCTGATTGTGACAGTGGGATACTGACCCCTGAATGGTGTGTGCACAATTCCAGCAGGAGGAATGTACCACAGGATGTCATGTCGCTCTCTGCATTGCCTGGCACCATGTGAGAAGGCAGTGCCTGGAGGTGAATATTGGGGTGGAGGTGGGGGGGAACAGTCCATACCTGTTTTGAATGTACACCTGGTAGGTGAAATTGCCAGCCAGAGGCTCTGTTCAGATGCATAGAGGTTTGAGCGCCTACCAGTCTATGCATGCTTCACATCAGTGGCCCTGAATGACAGCCACGACCACTCTCCATGGATGCCAAGTGGGACAGCCACAAGGATGTTATTAGAGTACAAAGAGGCTGTGAATGGCGACATATGTGTAGCAAGAAACTATACCAAGAGGAACAAGAGAAAAGAGATGCAGTGGAGAAGATAATGAAGATCAGATGTGAAAGAGATGAGTATACATAGCTTGGACACAGCAGTGTGAGACCCAGGAAAATACCATCCATCAGTACTGAGGCAACTACACTCACCCAATTACTAGACTGGAGCTCCGGAATCTCTGAGCCTCCTCTTACCTGTACCATGACAAAGCAGAGATCAAGTCATCTCTGAGCAAGCCCAAGGTGGTTCCAGACTGGCCATCACACACCCAGTCCATAGAAAGGTGTGTAAAAATGACAACTGAGGCTGCAGGTCATGTGTACAATCAGGAGATGAGGGAATATTATATTAGGGGTCAGATGGTCAGCAGGGATCTCATGAGCCAAAACAAAAGCAAACAAAATATGGCTTCTTTGCTGGATTTTGTTAAATATAGTAACATAGTAACATAGTATATGACGGGAGATAAAGACAAGTACGGACCATCTAATCTGTCCAGCAAGGTGTCAAGAGTAGGTGCATCTGCCACTCCGTGCAGGTCACCCCTCCCCATGCCTTTGTTTAGGGGTGTACCCACTGCTCCGTGTAGGTCACTCCTATTTACTGAGATAGAAGAGATAGTTATGTTTGTTTTGATTTTATCCTGTTGCTATAAAGGGATCCACTGTGTCTGTCCCATGCCATTTTGAATTCTGTCACTGTATTTGCCCCCACCATTTCCATCGGGAGGGCATTCCAAGCATCCCCACCGTTTCAGTGAAAAAGCATTTCCTGACATTGCCTTTCAGTGTTTCCTGACATTGCCTTTCAGTTTACCCTCTTGCAGCTTCTTGTTATGCCCTCTAGTTTTACAGCTTCCCCGTCTTTGGAAGAGGTTTGTTTGTTCATTAATACTCTTTAAGTATTTAAAGGTCTGAATCATATCTCCACTGCCCCTTCTCTCCTCCAGAGTGTACATATTTAGATCTTCAAGTCTCTTCTCATAAGTCTTCTGACACAGGCTACAAATCATTTTGGTTGCCTTCCTCTGAACAGTTTCCAGTCTTTTTATGTCCTATGCGAGATATGGTCTCCAAAACTGAACACAACATTCCAGTGGAATTAGTACCTCTTCCTTTCTGCTGGTAATTCCTTTTTGTATGCAATCCAGTATCCTTCTGGCTTTGGCCACCACCTTGTCACACTGTTTTGCCACCTTGAGATGCTCAGAAACAATCATCCCGAGGTCCTTCTCCTGGTCCGTGCACACCAGCCTCTCACCCCCTATCACATACAGTTCCCTTGGATTTCTGCACTTCTTCACATCAAATCTTAACTGCCAAGTTTTAGACCATTCTTCCAGCTTTTGTAGATCTTTCCTCATGTTATCCACTCCCTCAGAAGAGTCCACTCTGTTGCAAATTTTCGTGTCATCTTCAGTCCTTCAGCAATATCACTCACAAATACATTGAATTGTACCGGTCCCAGGACCGAACCCTGGGGCACACCGCTAATCACCTTCTTTTCATCCAAGTGAATTCCGTTTATCGTAACCTTCTGTCGTCTGTCCGTCAACCAATTTCTGATCCAATTTCTGATCCATCCCCAAGCTGTTTAGTATATTTATAAGCTTTCTGTGAGGAACAGTATCAAAGGCTTTGCTGAAATCTAGGTAGATCACATACATCACATGCCCTTGATCTAGTTCTCTTGTCACCCAGTCAAAGAACTCAATCAGATTTGTTTGGCAAGATCGTTGTTTGGTAAAACCATGTTGCTTCGGATCATGCCACCTTTTGGTTTCGAGGAAGTCCACTATTCGCTCTTTCAGGAGCGCCTCCATTACTTTTCCTGCCACCGAGGAAAGGCTTACTGGCCTATAGTTTGACACTTCTTCCCTATTTCCACTTTTGTGGAGAGGTACCACATCAGTCCTTCTCCAATCTTTCAGAACTTCTCCTGTCGCCAAAAATCTATTAAAAACATCCTTTAAAGGCCCTGCAAGAACCTCTCTGAACTCTTTCAATATCCTGGGATGTATCCCATCTGGACCCATGGTCTTGGCCACTTTCAATATTAAATTAATTACATAAATGACATTTTAAAGATAATAATGTGTCTACAGGTGTTGTTCAGACTATTTGCACATTCAAATAATTACTACTTTATTTCTACATATTTTAACTGTGATTTGATGTAGGTAACTTATTTTAAGCAGTTTCTGAAGATAGCTTTAGATTCAGTATGTAAAATGTATAATTTGGTCATTAGTAGCTTTTAAAATAAAAAAAATAAAAAATCTACTCTTAAAATTGAAACACCCTACTACTCCAACATGCTGCAGTTGTAAAGACTGTTAAGCATTTAGCATTCCACTCATCAGAAAACTAGAGCTGCTCTAGAACCTACCTATTGCTGTGCTTGGTCTGGGTACCAGGTGATGTGTATCCTTTCTCCCATTCAGGATGGATGGTGAAAAAGGTCATTTGCACATGTGACGGCTTTTGATTTTTCATAAAACACACAACAATTTTGCACATTCCATAGCTGATGTGATGAATCGCTGCAGTCTCCAAAGGGTAAAAAGTAGCATATAGGTGCTGAGATTGTGAAGTGCATCCTGGGAAATAACGGGCTAACCAATACCAGCACACATAGCCCACATTGCAGCCATAGTGACAACCCTGATCACTGATCACTGAAGCATTGCCCAGTACCGGCATGCCTTGCATGATGAGGGAGCAAGTGTGCATGGCCCCCCAGAGTGGGCAGGATGGTCTGGGATGTAACTCATGAGTCATGACTGAGGTATGAGTATGCCATATGCGAAAAAGTACTTACTTGTAGCATACAGGAGATCACAAGGGAATGCATGCCTTATACATGTGCTGCCAGAGAGATTAAACATAAGAACATAAGAACATAAGATATGCCATACTGGATCAGACCAAGGTCCATCAAGCCCAGTATCCTGTTTCCAACACTGGCCAATCTAAGTCATACGTACCTAGCAGTTTCCCCAAAAGACACAGGTTCCACAATGCTTGTATTGGGTCAAGCATTGATATCCTGGGTCCCTTCTTAATAACACAGGTACACTAAAAAAAATTTTTTTTTAACTGCCTCTAATGTTTTGATTGATTTTTACGTTTTTTGGTGCGCTGAATCCAAATCTGGTAACCAATTTGCTCCATCACGTACAGATTTTTTGCTACATTGGGTTAGCAGTTTGAGGTGAACGTTTCAGATTGAGTGCGATCGAGATAAAAGTTTCTTGGATGAATTCTTTATACTAATTGTTTAGTAGTTATTCAAATAAGAATAAAGAAAATTGTAACAAGGCAGCACATAAGAATAGAGTAATGTCAACAAAACACACTGTGATGGTAGCAAAATTGTCTGCACTTAAAACAGCCACATACATGTGCACAAACATTGAGCATATAAGAGCGAGGTTAGACACAAAGCAAAGCAAAGAAATGTGCAAAAAATGTTGTACAGGTATGTATGTAAGAATAGAAAACGCAAACCGCACCATTGCAATACATGAAGACAAACACCCGATGGTGTGAAAATAAAATTCTAATAAATGAGATCCGACACTGTGGTAATAACTAGCAAATTTTTATTTCAAAGTTTAGTAAAAACACGATATTTGTCAACACAGTTTAGATTTTAAAGTCATTCTTGGGTCAATCAATCTTCTTCTTCCCCCGAATGCTTCTCTTGGTGCGCTGCTTGGCGTATTTTTCATCTGGGGTTTCCCGCAGCAGCAACCAGCAGAAATCAGCCATCATAGTGGTGTTCCATCTTCCTTGGTACCTTCTCTCTGCGTCCTTGATGTCCTGGTGAAACCTTTCACCTTGTTCTTCACTGTACGCCCCCAAGTTTTCGGGAAAGTAGTTCACATGGGAGTGCAAGAAATGGACTTTCAGGCTCATGTTACAGCCTTGTTCTTTGAAGGCATTGAGCATCCTGGCAACAATATCCTTATAGTTCTCATCCCGCCTGTTCCCCAAGAATTTGAGAACAACATCCTTGAAGGAATCCCAGGCTTCTTTTTCCTTCTCAGACATTGTTTCAGCGAATGCTCCATCTGAAATGAGTTTCCTTATATCAGGGCCAACAAACACTCCTTCCTTTAGCTTTGCTTCAGAAAGTCGGGGGAACTTTGAGCAAAGGTACCGAAAGCACTCACCATCTTTTGGAAGGGACTTGATGAATTGCTTAATGAGACCCAACTTAATGTGGAGAGGTGGTAATAGAATTTTATCACGAGGTACCAAGCTCTCATGAAGAACATTTTTCTCACCGGGTCTCAAATACTCCCGAATTGGCCAGTCTTTTTTCCCCCAGTGTAGGTCGCGGGCCCGGCTATCCCACAAGCAAAGGAAGCAGGGATATTTGGTGAAACCGGATTGCTGCCCTAATAGCATGGATAGAATTTTAAAGTCTCCACAAATCATCCACTTATACTCATCATAACGAATCTTCTGAAGAATCAGGGCCAAATTCTCGTATTTTTCTTGGAGGATAACAGAGTGAGCAATAGGAACTGAAGCGAATGTGTTGCCATTATGAAGAAGAACACCTTTTATGCTGTCTTTTGACGAATCAATGAACAGCCGCCATTCAGCAGGATCATACTTGAGTTTAAACTTTTCCATCACTCCGTAAATATCGTTGCAAAATACTAAATCTTCCTCTTTGCTGAAATACTTCAAAAATTGTGTCTCGCGGTTGCGGTACCAATAAAAAGTTGTTCCTGGTGACAATAGATTTTTCTGTTTAAGCCGAGAACCTAGCAGTTGGGCAGCATCTTTTGGGAGTCCTAAATCCCGGACTAAATCATTCAATTCAGCTTTGAGAGAAAAGTTCAGGTTTCGGATCTGGTTCAGTTTCAAACTCGGAAGTACTGGACTCATCGGGAAAAGCCATCTGATGAGTCTCATCATGATCAGAACCGTCCACACAAATATGATCCAAAGATTTTGGTGGTTCAGGCACAGGTACTTCGTTGCTATGAGGCATAGGCCTAATTGCTGAGGGAAGGTTGGGGTAACTTATTACGTTCTTATTTTTTAAGTTGTATCCCTTCACAATGCAAGAGCAAAAATAGCAGTCACTGCTGTGGTCTCTTTGTTCACGCCACATCATAGGTATTCCGAAACGAAATGCTTGTTTTTTACCTTTCATCCATAAGCGTAGATCTTCCTCACATGTCTTGCACACTTTGTGAGGAGCCCACGGTTTGTCTTGATCGCCTAACTTCAAACCGAAATAGGCGAAATATACTTTTTTAATAAATGCAGAAATGTTCCTCTGCCGCTTTTTCACGGTATATTCCCCACAAATAAAACAAAAACTGTCCGGAGAGTTGACGCAACCTCTGGCTCTGTGAGCCATCACAAATACACAGCACTGTAAACTACAACTGTAGTGAACCACTTCGGAATAAAACTGGATCATGACTGAGCAAACAAAAGGTAATAATGAACTTGCAAGAAACTGAAATTTGACAGGAACGTTCATGTCGCAACCACCGTGTGTGAGCGAGCGAACGAGGCGAGGCGAACAGGAAAGAACATGCGCCAGCGCGAGTACTGGATTTAGCCCCCCGCCTCCCAATTGTCCTGTTAATGTATAAAATGAATACAAAACACTCTAAAATAACATGAGGGAGTGTTTCTAGTTAGTTAACCATTACAACCTCTATTTTGGGCCAAGTCGGCTAAAAAGAAATTATGTGAACATTCCTTATATGGGTAAGAAATCTAATTTTGCAAGAAAACGTGACGTGATGGAACATTTTGGCTATTTTTCCTGGATTCAGCACCCCAAAATCTATAGGAATCAGTTGCAAAACTGGAGGCAGTGTGTAATGGTTAATGGTTAATGGTTAATGGTTAATGGACCTTTCCTCCAGGAACTTGTCCAAACCTTTTTTAAACCCAGCTACACTAACAGCCTTTACTACATCCTCCGGTAACAAATTTGAGAGTTTGATTACACGTTAGTCTTAAATAGGTTACCCTGTAGCTTCATTGCATGTCCCCTAGTCTTTCTATATTCTGATAATGTAAACAATCAATCTACGTTTACCCGTTCCACTCCATTCATTAATTTATAAAGTTCTATCATATCTCCCCTCAGCCATTTCTTTTCCAGGTTAAAGAGCCCTAACCTTTTTAGCCTTTCTTCATAGGAGTATCCTTCCATCCCCTTTATCATTTTGGTGGCTCTTCTCTGAACCTATTCTAATAACGCTATATCGTTTTTAAGATACGGCGATCCTTTCCTTATGATACCTAGCATTCTATTTGCTCTCTTGGCCGCCGCTGCACACTGGGCGGAGGGTTTTAACATGTTATCCACAATGATGCCTAAATCTTTTTCCTGGGTGGTGGTTCCTAATGTGGAACCTTGCATCATGTAACCACAGTTTGGGTTGTTCTTTCCTAGGTGCATAACTTTGCACTTGTCCACTTTAAATTTCATCTGCCATTTTGATGCCCAGTCTTCCAATTTATCAAGATCCTCTTGCAATTTTCCACAATTCTCTTGCAATTTTCCACAATTCTCTCTCCAGAAGTAACAGTCCCCTTTTGTAGTCTTGCAAGACTACAAAAGGGGACTGTTACT
This sequence comes from Ichthyophis bannanicus, assembly GCA_033557465.1. Classification (NCBI taxonomy): domain Eukaryota; kingdom Metazoa; phylum Chordata; class Amphibia; order Gymnophiona; family Ichthyophiidae; genus Ichthyophis; species Ichthyophis bannanicus. The sequence goes on from CM066031.1 coordinate 1,823,593,273, forward strand.
TCTGGAGAGAGATCTGCAATTGTGAGTATATACTTCTGGGAATTTTATGTAAAGAATTCTTTGTATTAAAGCTAATTAATCTGTGAACCCACTATTTTTTGTTAAATCAGTCAGTCAGGGCCTAGTAGCAGCAGTTTAAGTTTAAATTTAAAACACAGAAGAGAACTTTCTGGTTACATATCATACCCAGCAGAGAGCTTGTAGTTTAAATTTAATAGTCACTCAGGGCCTAGTATCAGCAAAGTACTTTTAGTTTAAATTTAAAACACAAAAGAGAGCTTTCTGGTTTAATTTGGAATCCAGCAGAGAGCTTGTAGTTTACATTTAATAGTCACTCAGGGCCTAGCATCAGCAAAGTACTTTTAGTTTAAATTTAAAACACAGAAGAGAGCTTTCTGGTTAAATTTAGAACCCAGAAGAGAGCTTGTAGTTTAAATTTCATAATAAGTTAGAGCCTAGCAGCAGCAAAGAGCTATAATTTAAATAAGAATATAGATTAGCACAAAAGGCAAAGCAGGGTCAGTACTCTTTGAAGAGCAAATAAAGTCTTCTAGAGACCTTTACAAAGAGGCCTTCTACCTAGGGGGCAAGAGACCTGTGAAAAGGTTTCAATAGGTGTTAACACCAGGTGGCAGGACAAAAGGCCATTTTGAAAGACTCCTTCTATCCAAGCAAGGACTGGTAATCATCCAGGAAGTTAGTCACAGCTTACCTCAGCAGCACAGGCATAAATAGCTCAACCAGAGCTCTGTGATCTTCAGTCTTTCAGGACTACAAAAGGGGACTGTTACTTCTGGAGAGAGATCTGCAATTGTGAGTATATACTTCTGGGAATTTCCTGTAAGGAATTCTTTGTATTAAAGCTAATTAATCTGTGAACCCACTAATTTTTGTTAAATCAGTCAGTCAGGGCCTGGTAGCAGCAGTTTAAGTTTAAATTTAAAACACAGAAGAGAGCTTGGGGGGGCGGAGCCTGATGTCCAGCGGGTTAGACGCTTCGCGCTGAAGCTCCCGAGAGGCCTACTCAGAATCCTGACTTAATACCTGCCTAAACTTAATATTTTGCTCCGAACTTACCGGGGTACCTCGGGGGGGATGGCGGCCCACAAACCAGCGCGCTTAGACTTCGGGTCTCCCTCTTCTTCACACGGAAAACGCTCCAAAACAGAGTTGTCTTCCCCACAAAAGGCAGTTCCACTTCGGGAAAACTCCGAAATGCAACAGGAGATCTTGGAGGAAATACGCGGTGTGAAGGAACTGGTACAGTCCAACGGAGAAGCGCTCCGAGCCATGCGAGAAGACTTCGGTATGCTTCAGGACCGGCTTGAAGGTCTCTCACTACGGCAGGACAACATGGCGGGGGTCCTCGACTCGCACGCGGTGCGCTTGGTGAAACTGGACAAGGCTGAGCGTCAGATACAGAATCTTCAAAAAGAGTTAGAGGATAGCAATAATCGAGCCCGTCGCAACAATGTAAGGCTCATTGGAGTACCGGAGGGGGCCGAAGCAGGGGATATAAGAGAATTCCTGGTCAAAACTCTTCCCTCCTTGCTGAAGGTTACTTTTCACAGAGATCTGGAAATTGACTGAGCACATCGTGTTCCTACCAACATGGCCCTCAATCGGACGACCCCCCGGCCTATCATCTTTCGATTACTGAGATATCAACAAGTTGAGCAGATTCTAAATGCTGCCCGGGCGAATCATCATCTGGAGTTTGAAAGTCATAAAGTCTCCTTCTTCCCTGACTTGGCAAAGCCCACAGTTGACCGTCGGAAGAGACTCCTTGCTTTTCGCCCTAGACTTCAACAGCTACAGGCTCGCTTTGGCCTATTGTATCCAGCGAAGCTCAGAGTGACTCTCCATAACCAAACTAGAACATTCGAAGATCCTGATCTACTAGCAACATTTTTAGATTCCAAAGAAGCAGACCAGATGCGCTAATCCAACAACTTGGATCTGTAACCCGCCGGATCTGCCCGCCATTTTGAATGGCCCGACGCGGTGATCACCGCCTGGAAGAGAGACTGCCTGGACTTTTCTTTCTGTCTATATATAACTTTCTTGGTCTCCTATCCCTCCATGATGTGCACCTCGGTTGGATTCGGAACACGCACAGCTATACAGGTTATATGTTTCAATCAGGCCTTCTCTGGGGTTTCTCCCCGCAGACACATGGTCGCCAGTAATTTCTGGGGTTCTGCTTCTTCTCTAATGCACTTCGGTGCTTATTTTTTTATATGGGGCGCTTCATTGTTTTTCATTAGCTTATTTTCTATCATGTCATGTGTACAGCCATATACAGATAATATGAGGGACATTGTGAAATTATGTGCGTTATCATGTTCTTCTTCAGAATTTTTAACTTTTCTGAATGGCCTTATGTAAGCTCTTATCACTGAATGTAAAAGGCATCAATAGTCCAATCAAAAGAAAGAAAATCCTTAGCTATCTTAATCATGAGCATGCTGATTTAGTGTTTCTTCAGGAAACGCATTTAAACTCCGCTGAAACACTGAAACTTAATGCTAAGCCTTACATGGTGGCTGCCTACTCTCCCGCCGTTTCCAAACGGTGTGGGGTAGCCATCTTGGTTAAGAAGTCTTTGCAAGCTACTGTACTGGATACTAGCTCTGATAAGGAGGGTAGATGGGCCCGTGCACACCTTAAGGTTGGAGATAGTGAAATCACGTGTATTTGTATTTATGCTCCGAATGTGGATAACCCTGCTTACTATGCAAGTATTGCGCAGTTGGCACAGGCCTCTGCCAATACTCCATTAATACTTGGCGGCGATTTCAACCAAGTACTTGATCCTTTGATAGATAGACAGCCGCCTAGAACGAGTGGTCCACCCAAGAGTCTTGATACCCTTACAGCTCTGATGAAAGATCTTGCGTTAGTGGATATATGGAGGCTGCTTCACCCCTCCGACTTAGAGTTCACCTTTTTCTCAGCCCCCCATCACTCACAATCTAGAATAGATTTTTTTCTTATCTCCAAAGCACTGATATCCCAAGTGGACACGGCTAGGATTCATCCTCTCCATATTTCAGATCATGCTGCCATATCTTTCTCATTACATGTCACTACGCAAGGTGAACATCCCCGTGCTTGGTTTTTTGATAGATCCCTACTAGACCAAAAAGATTTTCAGGTTGACATAAAGGCCGCTATCCAAGACTACTTTCATTTTAATTCACCCCATGACACTGCGAGCTGGGCTTGGTGGGAGGGCTTCAAGGCGTCTATCCGTGCAACTATAACTAGCTATCAAATCCGACAGGGGAAACAACGAAAGCAACATTTACTGATTCTAGAACAACAGATACAAGCTGGAGAGCGTCTCCTCATGTCCCGTACTGACCCATGTATTTTACTTCGCTTACAACGCCTTCGTTTTCAATACAATCAGCTTTTATATACCGCTGCTGCTAAAAATATTGAATCACAACAAGGGATGTACTATCGGGAAAATAACCGTGCTGGCAAATTGCTGGCCAACGCCCTGAAAGGTCAAAAAGAAGCCAAGCGTGTTACTGCTCTCCGCAATCCGTCGGGGGGGAGCTTGGTCACTAAAGATACAGAAATATTAGAACTCTTTCGTGATTTTTATACTCGGCTTTATCAATCTGAATGTGACTTCGAGCCAGAAGTATTTGAACGATTACTATCAGGGGTACAGCGACCGACCCTATCTGACGAAGATAGAGAGGCCATGGACAAACCATTCACTTTAGCAGAAATTCAATCGGCACTCAAGAGATGTGCCACAGGTCGAGCCGCAGGCCCGGACGGTCTCCCAGCTGAATTCTACAAAACTTTTAACGCTGACTTAGCTCCGTTTTTGAAACTTTATTTTTCTGCTCTGGCCGAGGAGGGATCTCCCTCTGGATCCTTCTCAATGGCAAATGTAGTAGTTTTTGAGAAAGAGGGGAGAGATCCGCAACTAACAGCTAATTATCGTCCAATTTCCCTACTAAACGCAGACTATAAAATATTTGCCACCATTCTCTCCACCCGGCTCTCTGACAAGATGTCTACTTTAATACACCCAGATCAATGCGGTTTCATTCCCGGTAGATCAACTGCTGATAATGCTAGGACCCTATGTCATGTACTGACTGCCGCAGTTAATCTTGATCGACCATTGGTTGGCCTCTCACTTGATGCTGAGAAGGCCTTCGACCGCTTAGAATGGCCCTTCTTGTTTGCAACTCTCCGCTGGTACGGATTCGGAGAAGGCTTTCTCCGTTGTCTCCAAACCATGTATGCACAGCCTACAGCTAGTATCTGTGCTAATGCTTTAAAGTCTCAGCCATTTCCCCTGCAACGCGGTACTCGCCAGGGATGCCCACTGTCTCCACTTCTTTTCGATCTCGCACTCGAACCCTTAGCTTTACTAATCCGGCAATCCAAGGATATTCATGGAGTCCCTTTCTCTCATAGGGAAATCAAAATTTCAGCATATGCTGATGACCTTATGCTCTTTGTCTCCCTAGACTCAGTGCCGGCTGTCCTAGAGCAAATTGGTAAATATTCACAACTCTCGGGCTATAAGATAAATTGGACCAAATCGGTAGCCTTTCCACTAAATCCTCTGATCCATCAGGCAGATATGCAATCCTTTCCCTTTTTATGGCAACCTCGCATGGTCAAATACCTTGGGGTGCACTACTGCTCTCCTTTAGAAGACACCATCACCTTTAATGCTAAAGACTTAACCTCTAAGGTCCGGGCGCTTACTCAACGCTGGACTCCTTTAACACTTACTTGGTGGGGCCGCCTAGAAACCATTAAAATGATGATTGTTCCCAAAGTGAACTACATTTTAGAAATGTTGCCATGTCTCCTACCTCGACGTACATATAAAGATTTAGAGGGTCTTCTGACTAGATACTTATGGCAAAACAAGACACCTAGGATAGCGAAACATAAGTTACAAGCAGATAAAGAAAATGGTGGTGTCAGATTCCCTGATTTCCTGAAATACCACCACTCTTTTCTTCTCAAACAAGGCTCTCATTGGCTGGAAGACCTAACACCGAGTAGACCTGTGTGGCTAGATATTGAGGAGGACCTTTGCAAACCAATCCCTCTTACTTATCTCCCTGGTATGACTCTTCCATCAAACTCCCACTATCCACCAATGCTCTTAGACACTTTAGGTGCCTTTAATACCCTTGAGCAATCTCTAGACTCCCGACTTTGTCCGCTAGATAGACTCCCGCTTTGGCACAATGCTCGATTTCAAATACAACATAAACCGATGGCGTGGAGCCCCTGGTACACTAGGGGCATTTGGTTCCCTAACCAACTGTTCTCTGCTGGTCGCTGGAAGACTTTTAGCGAATTACAAATTGAATTTGGTCTCCCAGCGAGACACTACTTTCAGTTGGTGCAACTTCAGCATTGTCTTCGGAGTGCTAAGGTGCTCCCGCCATCGGAACCCCATACCCAAGGATTGTCGGAGATTATCCGATCTATCGGGAGCTTATCGGGTGTAGCATCTAACTTTTACAAAACTTTATGTAATGCTGTAAATAGAGGCACTCCTACAGCACAGAAATCCTGGGAGCGGGAAATGCATGTAACTTTGACCCCGGAGCAATGGAGCCTAGTCCTGGAGCAAGGTGACACGGGTCTCTCGATCCGCCTCACTCACTCAGACACTTTTCTTTCTAGCCCACCGATGTTTCTATACTCCTGACAGGTTAGCCAAATGGAACGCCACCCTGAGCAATAGATGCTGGACATGCCATGCGGCCATTGGTTCACTCACTCATGTTATGTATGAATGCCCCGCATTACAGTATTACTGGAGTCGGGTCTGGGGTCGTATTCAATCTATTTTGCACTTTCAAGAGCCCCTCTCTTGGAAGATAGTGGGACTCCGCTCAGCTGCGGGGATCCCCTCTCTTCCCAAATCGGCTTACTTCCTTTTAGACTTTATGCTGGGCATAGCTATTTCCCTAATTATGAAATACTGGAAAAATAGCTCCCATCTGAGCCCCAATGAATGGTGGAATCATGTCTGTCTCTACAGTAAATATGAGCAAATACCTCGTATGTTAGCTTCTTCCGCTCAGACCCCCCACCACTTGTCTAAATGGAAGATGCTCAACGACTATGTTCAAACTGCTCAATGCTCTCATCTGACTGTTTAAATCTGTGTAAATCTCTGTCACATAATCATTCTGTATCGCAGATACTATTTCTGTTTGTTTTGCTGTACAATTACTGTTGTTTGTAAGCGCTTATATGATGATACTTATCAGCTTAGAGAAGAAGCATAGGGGTGGGGGGTAATTGGGGTTGCTTTTCCTTATTGTATGTTTGTATTTGTTTCCTTTGGTGTGTTGTTTCTTTTTGCTTGTTGTAAAATGAAAATAAAAGTTAAAAAAAAAAAAAAAACACAGAAGAGAACTTACTGGTTACATATCATACCCAGCAGAGAGATAGTAGTTTAAATTTAATAGTCACTCAGGGCCTAGCATCAGCAAAGTACTTTTAGTTTAAATTTAAAACACAGAAGAGAGCTTTCTGGTTAAATTTAGAACCCAGCAGAGAGCTTGTAGTTTAAATTTCATAATAAGTTGGAGCCTAGCAGCAGCAAAGAGCTATAATTTAAAATATAAAATCAAATAAGAGTATAGCTTACCTCAGCAGCCCTCTTTTAATAAGTGTTATTTCCCTCCCTCACTCGCCACACCCACCCACCCCTGGGATAATCGTAGCTTTATAGGTACTTACACATCTTAAAAGACAGGGGGTGCTCTCAGGTGCAGCTCATTACCCAAATCAGTCATACACTAAGGACCTGAGATTAATTAAGCTTCAGGTGAACAAGGTATATTAAACATATCAGGTACAGTTTTATTAGTATAAATATCCATAGCAACCCTTAGGAAGTAAAGAACTTAAAGATCTAAACAAAAACTTAAAATTAAGATGCAGACAGCAGTCCAGCAGCGAGATGGGGGCTTTCCAGTCTTTTGCATTGAGTGTCACATGTATGATTTTCTCCCAGTTGGTGAGAGGTCTTACATGTGCTCTAGGTGCAAGGAGCTCTTTGCTATCAGGGAACAAGTCCGTTCTCTAGAGGCTAGAGTAGCAGACTTGGAAAACATAAGAAAAACAGAGTGGTACATAGATGAGACCTACAGGGATATAGTCCTGAAGTCCCACCTCCAGTCTGGGGGCATCCCTGTTGCCATGGAGTAGAGAGGTCACGTGACAGGAGAGCATCACCCTGGTGTGGCAGGAAGTGATCCTGTAACTAGGACCTGTCCTCCAGGTGATGTAAAACCCTCTTGCACTGAGGAGGTTTCTCCAAGGCCATGTGCCCATGAGGGAAGGTTTAGGACAGCCGTTATAGTTGGTGATTCGATCATTAGGCATGTAGATAGTTGGGTGGCTGATGGACGTGAGAATCACCTGGTAACATGCCTGCCTGGTGTGAAGGTAGCAGACCTCACGCGCCACCTAGATAAGGTCTTAGATAGTGCTGGGGAGGAGTCTGCTGTCTTGGTACATGTCGGTACCAATGACATAGGAAAATGTGGTAGGGAGGTTCTGGAGGCTAAATTTTAAGCTTTTAGGTAGGAAGTTGAAATCCAGAACTTCCAGGGTAGCGTTCTCTGAAATGCTTCCCGTTCCACGTGCAGTACCCAAAAGGCAGGCAGAGCTCCGGAGTCTCAATGCGTGGATGAGACAATGGTGCAGGGATGAGGGTTTTGGATTTGTTAGGAACTGGGGAACATTCTGGGGAAAGGAGAGGCTCTTCCGAAGTGATGGGCTTCACCTTAACCAGGATGGAACCATGCTGCTGGCATTAACCTTTAAAAAGGAGATAGAGCAGCTTTTAAACTAGATAATAGGGGAAAGCTGACAGTCACCCAAGAGCGGATGGTTCAGAAGAACGTATCCTTGAAGGATACTACCAAAACCAGAGAGGTTCCAAAAAAGAGTAAAGTAGTCCAAATGCCCTCGAGTATGGAGCAGACAGAGCTTAAAGATCCCAATTTACCCAAGTCTACCAACAGCCAAACTAATATGAATAAAATACAGTCTCTAAAATGCTTGTATGCAAATGCTAGAAGTCTAAAAAATAAGATGGGAGAGTTAGAATATATAGCACTAAATGAGAGGTTAGATATGATTGGAATATCAGAGACATGGTGGAAGGAGGACAACCAGTGGGACACTGTGATACCTGAATACAAACTATATCGTAATGATAGAGCTGATCAAATTGGTGGAGGGATTGCGCTTAGAGAGGGCATTGAGTCAGAAAGGATTAAAGTTTTGCAGGAAACAAAATTTGCTGTAGAATCTCTATGGATTGAAATTCCATGTAAAAAGGGGAAGGCGATGGCAGTGGGGGTGTACTATTGGCCGCCTGGCCAGAATGAACAAATGGATGATGAAATGCTCAAAGAAATCAAGGAAGCTAACAAACGTTATAGCGCAGTAATAATAATAGGTGATTTCAATTACCCCAGTATCGACTGGGTCAGTGTCACGGCAGGACATACTAGGGAGATAAAGTTCCTAGATGACATAAATGACTGCTTCTTGGAGCAGCTGGTTCATGAACTGACCAGAGGGGAAGCCATATTAGACCTAGTCCTTAGTGGAACACCAGATCTAGTGCAAGAGATAAGGGTGTTGGGGCCACTTGGCAATAGTGATCATAGCATGATCACCTTTGATTTAATTAGTGGAGGAGAGATAGTAAGGAAATCCACAGTACTACCTTTTAACTTTCGAAAGGGAGACTATGATTAAATGAGGAAAATAGTTAAGAAAAGACTAAAAGGAGCAGTTGCAAAGGTAAAGACATCAAGCTTGGGTGTTGTTGAAAAATACTATCTTGGAAGCCCAGACCAGCTGTATTCCACACTTCAAGAAAAGTGAAAGGAAGTCCAAAAAACTGCCAGCATGTTTTAAAGGTGAGGTCAGAGAGGCTGTTGTTGCCAAAAATGTATCTTTCAGGAAATGAAAAAAAGAACCAAACGACGAAACCTGGAAACAGCACAAGCACTGGCAAGTCAAATGCAAGGCATTGATAAAGCAGGCAAAGGGAGAATTTGAGAAGAAGCTTGCTGCGGAAGCAAAAATGTGAAATAAAGATTTTTTCAAGTACATTTGTAGCAAAAAACCTGTGAGAGAGTCAGTTGGTCCATTAGATGATAGAGGAGTTAAAGGGGCACTAAGAGGCGACAAGGCGATAGCGGGGAGACTGAATGAATTCTTTGCTTCGGTCTTTACTGAGGAAGATGTAGGGATGTTACCCTTGACTGAAGTGGTATTTAAAGGTGTGGAAGAATTGAAGGAAATATCGATACATCGGGAAGATGTATTACAACTATTAGATAAACTGAAGAGTAGCAAATCACCTGGGCCGGATGGTATACACCCAAGGGTGTTGAAAGAACTGAAATATGAGATTGCATACCTGCTATTAGTAATCTGTGAATTTTCATTAAAATCATGTCTAATACCTGAAGATTGGAGGATCGCCAATGTAACGCCAATTTTTAAAAAGGGTTTCGGGGTGATCCAGGAAACTACAGACCAGTGAGCCTCACGTCAGTACCAGGGAAAATGGTAGAAACCATCATAAAGAATAAAATTACTCAGCATGTAGATAGTCATAGCCTAATGGGAGACAGCAAACATGGTTTTAAACAAGGAAGATCTTGTCTTACTAATCTATTATGGTTTTTTTGAAAGTGTGAATAAACAGGTGGACAAAGGTGAGTCGGTTGATATAGTGTATATGGACTTTCAGAAAGCCTTTGACAAGGTCCCCCATCAGAGACTTTTGGCAAAACTAAAGAGTCATGGGATAGGAGGCAGTGTACTACTGTGGATCAAGAACTGGTTTAGGCTAAATGGCCAATTTTCCCAATGGAGAAAAGTGAATAGTGGTGTACCCCAGGGATCTGTGCTGGGTCCGCTGATTTTTGACATATTCATAAATGACCTGAAAAGTGGAATAACGAGTGAGGTTATCAAATTTGCAGATGACACAAAACTATTTAAAGTTGTTAAAACCCAAGAGGATTGTGGGAAATTGCAAGAGGATCTTGATAAATTGGAAGACTGGGCATCAAAATGGCAGATAAAATTTAATGTGGACAAGTGCAAAGTTATGCACCTAGGGAAGAACAACCCAAACTATGGTTACACGATGCAAGGTTCCACATTAGGAACCACCACCCAGGAAAAAGATTTAGGTGTCATTGTGGATAGCAGGTTAAAACCCTCGGCCCAGTGTGCAGCGGCGGCCAAGAGAGCAAATAGAATGCTAGGTATGATAAGGAAAGGAATGGAAAATAAAACAAAGGATATTATAATGCCTCTATATCGTTCCATGGTGAGACCGCACCTTGAATATTGTGTGCAATTCTGGTTGCAGTATCTTAAAAAGGATATAGCGTTATTAGAAAAGGTTCAGAGAAGAGCCACCAAAATGGTAAAGGGGATGGAAGGATACTCCTATGAAGAAAGGCTAAAAAGGTTAGGGCTCTTTAACCTGGAAAAGAGACGGCTGAGGGGAGATATGATAGAAGTCTATAAATTAATGAACGGAGTGGAACGGGTAAACGTAGATCGATTGTTTACGTTATCAGAATATAGAAAGACTAGGGGACATGCAATGAAGCTACAGGGTAAACTATTTAAAACTAATAAAAGAAAATATTTCTTCACTCAACGTGTAATCAAACTCTGGAATTTGTAACCGGAGGATATAGTAAAGGCTGTTAGTGTAGCTGGGTTTAAAAAAGGTTTGGACAAGTTCTTGGAGGAAAGGTCCATAAACTATTATTAAGAAGGGGCCCAGGATATCAATGCTTGGCCCAGTACAAGCATTGCAGAACCTGTGTCTTTTGGGGAAACTGCTAGGAATGTATGACCTAGATTGGCCACTGTTGGAGACAGAATACTGGGCTTGATGGACCTTGGTCTGACCCAGTATGGCACATCTTATGTTCTTATGTTCTTGGGTTTTAACAGCTTTAAATAGTTTTGTGTCATCTGCAGATTTGATAACCTCACTCATTATTCTCTTTTCCAGGTCATTTATGAATATGTCAAAAAGCAGCAGACCCAGCAGAGATCTCTGGGGTACTCCACTATTCACCTTTCTCCATTGGGAAAATTGGCCATTTAGCCCTGCCCTCTGCTTTCTATCTTTTAACTAGTCCCTGATCCACAATAGTATATTGCCTCCTATCCCATGACTCTTTAGTTTTGCCAAAAGTCTCTGATGAGGGACCTTGTCAAAGGCTTTCTGAAAGTCCAGATACACTGTATCAACTGACTCACCTTTGTCCACCTGTTTATTCACACCTTCAAAAAAACATAACAGATTAGTAAGACAAGATCTTCCTTGCCTAAAGCAATGTTGGCTGTCTCCCATTAAGCCATGGCTATCTACCGTACATGTTCAGCAATTTTGTTCTTGATAAAGCAGCACTACGACCCAGCAGACCTCTGTGTGCAAATGCTGTTTGGTTTTGGGGGTACAGTACGGTGGAGGGAAGGTTATCTTGCCCTCCCATGTAGATTACCACTGCTGCTGTGTTTCTGTTATGCAGAAGCAGTACTGAGTGTCCAGTGCAGTCTGTACAGCATGTGTACCACTGCAGGCCGGCCCTAGGTGTGCTTTACATCTTTCTCAGAATGCCCCTGCCAGGTTGTATGACTTCTGGGACTTAAGCCATTGCAGGCAGGAATCTGTAGTCTGGTGTATTGTAGAGCATACTTTAGCAACCTATATGGAGCTGTAGCTAAATGGATGGAGCATTATTTCAGTATGTAATAGACTAGGGCTCAAGTCCCCCTTGTCATCTTCAAAACGTCACTTCTCCTCTCTATTACTTCTAAAGTACAGTCTGCCGGTATATTTCTTATCACAGTGCCAAGAAAACCCAGGAGCTGCTGGGTCAACAGGAATCAGAATTGACTTGTGGTTATGCATTGTTATTAGTGTTATTCTTTTTTATGTATTATGCACATTGGTTCTGTAAGCATGCACATTGCAATCATAACCATCTGGCAGCATGACTTTATTGCCTCTGCAAAAACACATTGCAAAGTGTCATTCAACTGGACCCTGTAGATGCATAGCACATGAGTAGTACATGACTGGAGACCGTCATGCCAACTGTGCATGAACATCATTTGCTCCATTGCATTAATGCAATACATGCAGGCATGTCACACTCCTGGGATGCCCACCTGCACAGATCATCCCACATCCTTACTTGCTCCATATGGGTGATATTAGAGACACATCATCTCAGAGACATGAGTGGACACTAGGTGTGTAGTTTTATGTATGTCACCACTGCTGCCCAGGCATTCTTTGTATGCCTACATCGTGGTCATGGTGGCTATTCCATGGCACACTCCTACCCACTCCTTTGTCCCCCATGGAGATTGCTGTGGATTACATGTGCACCCCTACAGTCCATCTGCCTCCCACATTCTCCTCTCACTCACTGTCTCACACGTAAGGGACATATGGATGTGACGTTCATCCAGCTGCTGAAATGTGACTTGCAGAAAGGCTCCCTTATCACACATTAAGGCAACTGGCCTTAGTGGGCATTAATGTGCACATTGGGCACTCTTACTGCCCTCTGTCCACTTACAGCCTACTAACTGGCCGCTAGCATCATTAACACTGGAACACCACTCCCCACCCCTTCCTTTACTACCCGTTGGGACACTTTAGAATGCCGGTTACTGCTTGCCAACGCTGCACCTTTTGTGTCGTTTAGTAATCATACCCTCTAGTTTTGCAAAGTAAAAACCAGACAAAGAATCTGAGAAATTATTTTGGACCTGTAATGTTAATTCCCTGAATTTGCTTATTCTGCTTAACCTTGTGAAGTATTTTACAAAATTCTAAAATTCCCGTCCCACGTTCTCAGTTTTTTGTATAGATTGTAGTTGCAGTACAAGGAGTGCAATGACAAAGCACTAAAATATCTATCAGAAGAATAGGAGCTGCAGAGCTGTAAAAGTGACAGGTGGAGGAGGACGCTTGAAAATCTTTCACACGCTCACAGGGGAATCCGGCTCCTTCACAGCCACATGTTCAGTGCATCTGCTCTGTACTTTATCTCCGTTTTTTCAGCCCACAGCGGCAGTTCAGCAGGGTGAATATGAAGAGGAAACTGTGAGTTAGAAGGACAGACATGTTTGATATTAATGGAAATATTCGTTTTAGTTTTGCTGATTTTGACTTGCCTTTGTAAGATTCAAGCACATCTGAGACGTGCAGTAGCAGCATCACACTACAGTGTTTTAACCAGGATAATCATATGCATCCCGATGAGTGCTCTGGTATTGCTTCTTCAAATATGGTGGAAGCCAGTGGAACCATGACTGCCAGTCCCGCAGCAGTATTGCAATGCTGCATAAAACATAATAAAAATAATATAGTAACATAGTATATGATGGTAGATAAAGACCAGTATGGTCCATCTAGTCTGCCTGGCAAGGCAGCAAGAGTAGGTGCACTTGCCGCTCTGTGCAGGTCGCCTCTCCCCATGCCTTTGTTTAGAGGTGAACCCACCACTCCGTGTAGGTCACCCCTATTTGTTGAGATAAGAGTTATGATTATTTTGATTTTATCCTTCTGCTATAAATTGATCCACTGTGTCTGTCCCATGCCATGTTGAATTCTGTCACTGTATTTGCCCCACCACTTCCATCGGGAGGGCATTCCAAGCATCCACCACCCTGTCAATGAAAAAGTATTTCCTGACATTGCCTTTCAGTTTACCCCCTTGAAGCTTTATGCTATGTCCTCTAGTTTTGCAGCTTGCCCCTCTTTGAAAAAGGTTTGTTTGTTCATTAATACTCTTTAAGTATTTAAAGGTCTGAATCATATCTCCCTTGTCCCTCCTCTCCTCCAGAGTGTACATATTTAGGTCTTCAAGTCTCTTCTCATAAGACTTCTGGCACAGGCTCCAAATCATTTTGGTCGCCTTCCTCTGAACCATTTCCAGTCTTTTCATATCCTTTGTGAGATACAGTCTCCAAAACTGAACACAATATTCCAAGTGAGGCCTCACCAGTGACTTGTACAGAGGCATTAATACCTCTTCCTTTCTGCTGGTAATTCCTCTCTGTATGCAACCCAACATCCTTCTGGCTTTTGCCACTGCCTTGTCACACTGTTTTTCCAGCTTGAAATCCTCAGAAATAATCATCCCGAGGTCCTACTCCTGATCCGTGCAAACCAACCTCTTGCCCTCTATCGCGTACAATTCCCTTGGATTTCTGCTTCCTAAGTGCATGACACTACATTTCTTCACATTAAATCTTAACTGCCAAGCATTAGACCAGTCTTCCAGCTTTTGTAGATCTTTTCTCATGTTTTCCACTCCCTCAGGGGAGTGCACTCTGTTGCAAATTTTTGTGTCCTCTGCAAAAAGACAGACTTTTCCATTCAGTCCTTTAGCAATATCACTCATAAATACATTCAACAGTAATGGTCCCAGGACAGAACCCTGGGGAACACCACTAATCACCTTTCTTTCATCCGAGTGGGTTCCGTTTACCTTCACCTTCTATCGTCTGTAAGTCAACCAATTTCTGATAACTGCAAGAATGCATTAATGGAATAAAACAATGTATGTTTTGCTGATAAGTAATCTCTAATGACTGAAAAGTTTCATTTGGATAGAATACTGGTTTACTTGGATAAGTAAAAATAGAAAGGCACATTTTAGAAGGCTATTTATGTGGCTGCAGTGATGTCCAGGACTGTACCAAGCTAGAAATGTACCTTGTGCAACTCGTGATCCTGCCACCCCCCCCCCCCCCATTCTCCCCAAACCTTGCTCTTTTGGGGCTTCCTAGAAGCCTATTGATGACAGCAGTGCCCCTTCTATAACTTAGCTCTGCGTGGCTGTAGCACTCTCATAGCCCTTGCTACAGTTCTGGCAACATCTAAGTGAAAATAACTGTAAATCAATTTTACGAGAGGGCGTACATATGTAGGGCCAATGTAAAATTGACATAATTTTGCCCCTCATAATGGACATGCATTTGAAATCATAGAAGGAAATGGAAGAATGCATGGGGACGAGCTCTACATGCGCAGGTGGTGTAATTTCACAATCTACACGTGGGGAAAATTGGCAAAGGAACCTTTGCAACTTATATGTTGTCATGAGGCTGGAGCTAGGGAAGAAACAGCCTTGAAAAAAACTCCTGATTTGCATAAGTCTCAGAAAAGCCAGAGAGCGCAGTTCCAGTGTAGCTCAGCCAGAGGGCGCAGGAACAGCTACACACTGCCTGAACCCACGTGCTCAAGCTCTGAGCACCTTAATGATGAGTGTTTTCACCTGTCCTCAAACTCACAGCGTGCAAGCTGGAAATCCCTTTATAAGGGAAGTCAGATGAGCAGAGAGGGGGAACAGGACGGAGATTGGTATGAGAACCAGCAAGGGGGTGACCGGGAAGGGACCTCCGGTGCCAGCACAAGGGAACGAGAAGGAGAACGGTACAGGATCCAGTACAGAGACCAGAAAGGGGGCTCAAGAGATCCAGGTGTGCAGCAAGGACTACAGCAAAGAGTCCAGCACAGAGACCGGGAAGAGAGCTCAGGTACCAGCACAGGAGTGCAGCAGAGAGACCAAGGAGTCCAGCAAAGAGAGGCACCCAGGAGGGTAGCCGACAGACCAACCAGAAGGGTACCAGCGAGGGTACCAGGTATAGTAACAGGAGAAGGAAGGAGAAGAACAGATACAGACAGAGGCAAGTCTCAGCCCTGGGATAAGGCCCAGAGAAGTAGCCTGCCTGTTAAAAGAAGTTCTTCAAATAAAGACTGGAAATCCACGTCTGGTTTTCCTAGCAGCCTTAATTGTAGAGCAGTGCACAGGACAAAGGATCAACAAGAAAAGCTACAGAGTAAGCTGAATCCTAGGCGTGGCACTCCACCGAAGATAAGGTATGAAAAGCCTTTTATATTAAAAGAAACTTTCAATGAAGACAATCTTATGCAGGTAGATAAACCTCATTATCAGAGAAGAAGCAAAGTTAACTATTTAAAACCACTTTCCAAAAGGGTTCTACAGAAGTTATATGAGAAGCCAAGAAACTTCTGTGAGGAACTAAGTAACACTGAGGATACTCTAAACATTGAAGAGTGTAGTGAGCCAGAATCAATGGACTTGGATTACAGCTCCAGTGTTCCCATGCCTCATACAGAACCTATGGAAATGTAACTTGTGCTTAAGAGGTAGTTGCCTGCCATGCTAATTGTACAGTGCAGAAATGAGTCTGAAAATGGTGAAGCTGATAACCATTCTGTTCTAATTGTGTTCTATTGTTGGGAAAATCCCTTAACCCAGCTAAACAGTCAATTGTACAGCCTACATCATTTAACTGTTTAGTCCATGGTGGAACTTCATTATTATTTGAGGAAAGCATTACCTCCACTTTAAGTTTGTTGTCTCATTTGAACCTAGAGCATTAAGCGGGGAAATAAAGCCTTATTTGCCCTCCATTTGGCGTAGTTATTAATTTCAGTGAGCACTACACTACAAGGACCACAATCCTTTGGGTCCTGCAAGTCAAATACTCCCTGATACAAATTAAATGTCGGCAGACGCCCTTACTCTACTACGCCAGTAGGGGCGCCGTCCGACAATGTGTAAATGCCAACACGTGTATTTGGGCCATTTCAAAAGCCTAAATGTGCAGTTGTTCTTAATCAATTACAGAGAACTTTCCGTAATGAAATATTTTCACATATTACTCCTGAGTCTATCCCCTTTCGTCCTCAACCTATGTCCCCTTGTTGCAGAGCTTGCTTTCAATCGAAAGAGACTCTCCTCTTGTGCATATGTGCCACAGAGGTATTTAAACGTCTCTATCATATCTCCTCTATCCCACCTTTCCTCTAATGTATACATATTAAGATCCTTAAGTCTGTCCCCATATGCTTTAGAATGAAGACCACTAACCATTTTAGTGGCTGCCCTCTGCACTGACTCCATTCTGTTTATATCTTTTTGAAGGTGCGGTCTCCAGAATTGCACCAATAGTCCAAATGAAGTCGCACCAAAGACTTATACAGAGGCACTATCACCTCCTTTTTTCTGCTGGCAATTCCTCTTCCTATACACCCAAGCATCTTTCTGGCTCTTACAGTCACTTTTCTACCTGTTTAGCCACTTTAAGATCATCAAAAACTTTAGGGTCCATCCTAGGGTGCTCAAGTTATTTATAAGTCACCTGTGCGAAACAATGTCAAAGGCTTTACTGAAATCTAAGTACTCCGCATCTAGGGCTCTTCCTTGGTCCAACTCTGTGGTTATGCAGTGAAAGAAAATCAGATTTATCTGACATGACCTGCCTCTGGTAAACCTATGCTGCTTCAGATCCTGCAATCTATTGGACTCCAAAAACTTCACTATTCTCTCTTTTAGCAGCATTTCCAATAATTTACTCACTACAAAGGTCAGACTAACCAAACTGTAGTTCTCTACCTTTTCCTTACTTCTGCTTTTGTGTAAAGGGACCACATGTCCCTTTCTCCAGTCCTCTGGGACCACTGCCAATTCTAAAAAAGCACTGAAAAGGTCAGTCAGTGGAGCTGCTAGAACGTCCCCAAGTTCCTTCAATATTCTTGGATGTATCCCATCTGGCCCCATCGCTTTGTTTACGTTTGGGGGTATGTTTACTAAATGGTGGTAAAGTAGTAGGCGTTATCGCGCGTTAATGGCAGCAGAAAGGGGTTTTCCATGTGAAAAAGGCTCTCGGCGGCTAGGGGACATTCATGCAATAAGGGTGCAACGAACCACTTAATGTGTGCTAACAGGACATCGGGTGTTAGGGTGGCAAGCATGCACCTTAACACCTGAAAACAGCTGTCACATTATTGTTGGATAAGGGAGCCCCAGCAAAATCCAATATAAAGGATTTTGAATGAATGGATAAATGAATTTTGAATGAATGGAAGGGCAGGAGGGAGCTGAAGGGCCTGACAGATCAGTAGGCATCTGACATGCCAGCCAGTAAGTGTGACAAGCATGTGGGAGGAAGCTGTACCTATGCACAGGGGTGTACCCACATAAAATGCCGTAGTGCCAGTGTGGCAAAGGATGGGGAAGGCGTTTCCCCTAGTGGAGTCAGAAGTGGGATGATGTGCACCTTGAAAGGAGGATGGAACAGGGCTGGTGACGAGAAGATCAGCCACAGGAGAGGCGTTTGTGAAGTATCCAAATGCAGAAAAGAGTACATGTGTAGGTCATGGTGTAGCAGTCTGCATGAGAAGACATCACTGCACACAGCTGACAGAGGTGGATAGATGGGCTGAAGCAAGAATGACGGCAGAGGAGAGGGTGGCATGAACTGGCAGCACCAATGTGCCATAGGTACCGCCCCCAATGTATTTGTACTGTGTGGGAAAAGGTGCATCAGTGCCACATGGAAGGCCTGATACCAGACAGGTGGGTCGCACACCGTTCCCAGCCACACAACCACCATACAACACCCCAGACAAATGTGCAGATAACAAATGGACACATGTCATCCAAACCTGGCAAATGGAGCACATGTGGACATGAGGTGATACCTGCAGGTGGATACCCGAGGGGTAGAATGTATCCACATGTAGTGCAGAGATGTGATGGAGCCAAAGCTGTATAGTCACAGTTAAGATGTCATACATGACTCATGTCTCACATGTAGGTTACAGTTATATGCATGTAACTGCCTGTTAGTATACCGTTATATCAGTGCAGTCACAATGAATTGGTAATGTCTGATGATATACAGACACAGTAAGGACCTGCAGTCAGCTGAGTCATTGGTGGGTTAAGTGACCCACTCAAGGTCACAAGGAGGTGTTGCAGGCCATGAAGGTTGTGGCAGACATAAATTGCAACAATAACACATTTCGGAATGTCACCTAAAGAGTGGTAGTGAACATCAAACTCTGATATTTTGGCCCTCAAGCCATTGCCATGGCCATTACACAATGCCTCCAAGCAGGGGCCTGACATCTGCAGGGTGAACATGTCTGACCCCCTGCAGTGGGCTGCAGCAGATCCAATAAAGCCGTGTTCTCAGAAGGACATGACGGGGACTAACATATTCGCTGACCCAAAGTGTGGCCAGAACACATAACAAGGTAGAAAATGAATGTCAGCAAGTCATGGCAGAGCCTGAACTGTTACAGCATGGAGGAATTGCACCCTTGTTCCCTGCTTATGGAGATATTGCACTAACCAATAGTCTACACCTCCATACTGCTCAACCCAGCAATGTCTGGATTCAAAGAGCCTGCAGGTCCCTGGCCAAACTGTCTGCTGTGTGTGCCTATATAGGTTACACCCTCCATTGTCCATGAGGCACTGCACACACAGAACAGCAGTCTGCAGCTGATCACCAATAAAGAATGAACTGATCCATCACATCAGCTAAATGGGTAGTAGGCCAGGAACAACTGCTGTCCCAATCATCCAGAACTAGCAATCCACCACAGTCAGACTGCACCTGCTTCCCACCTCTGGGTTCACAGCCATGCACATACCAAATACAGCCAGTCTGCTAGTCAGCAAACATTGCATATGCACAGTGCAACCATGTGCACTCCAGCATGGACACCTAGCAGTTGGCTCAGTGATACAATGTGTGCCTTCCAGTCAGTGCTGACTCCTAGCAACCCAGAAGCTCCGAAAAGGTAAACATAGATCAATTGTTTACACCATCTATATGTAGAACAACTAGGAGACATGCACTGAAACTACAATGTAGCCCATTGCAGACGAATTAGAGAAAATATTTTTACAGTCAATGGGGTATGTTTACTAAAACCCTGGTAAAGTGCGGCCCGCGGTAATGTGCGGGTGCCATATAAGGAGTGGGCGTTTCTTGCTGAAAAATAAAATCCAGAATTTACATATGCGCTAAGGTGCGCGATGCCCATGTGCGCCCCGCACATTAGCGCATGAGATAGCTGCGCGTGAGGCATAAGCTGCGCGCTGATGTGCAAGCAGGAGAGTAGAGCCACAGCACAATGGTGAAGACACTGAGCAATGGTGCAGGGATCAGGTGTTCAATCCCCCACTGTGCCCAATGAAGATGGCTGGCTGAGGCATTATTTTAGGAGGCATATAAATAATGGGCGACATAAGGCGGTGCGCTAATGTTTTTGGAGGCATATCAATATTGGGCGGCATAAGGCGGCGCGCTGATGTGCACACAGAAGAGCAGAGCCACAGCACAATGGTCAAGGCACTAACCAATGGTGCAGGGATCAGGGGCTCAATCCCCCACAGTGCTCAATGAAGACAGCTTGCTGAGGCATTAATTTATGAGGCATTTTAATACTGGGTGGCATAAGGCAGCGCGCTGATGGGCAGTAGGCGGCGGGCTATTGATTTAGGAGGCTTTTTAATATTGGGCGGCATAAGGAAGCACGCTAATGTGTAAGCATAGGAACAGAACCACAGCGCAATGGGTAAGACACTGACCAATGGTGCAAGGATCAAGGGCTCAATCCCCCACAGTGCCCAATGAACAAGGCTGGCTGAGGCATTACCTATTATGGGGAAGATTGCTTTTGGAGTCATTTTATGTATATTTTAATTATCACTACTAGCAAACGCACTCTCAAAGCGTGTTAACATAAGGCACCCTATAAGGCACATTTTAAAGTGCACTGTCCGCCAAGGCACCCTAGAATGTTGCTTATAGGGCGCTTTAGAGGGTGCCGTATGAGGTACCGCAAGGTCAGAGTACTGTTTTTGATAGCAGCACTGTGCAGTTTAAGGAATGAAAAGCATAAGTAGGTGCGCTGACAGGCAAGGAGGAGCAGCAGTGGAGCACAATGGTTAAGGCACTGACTGCTGATACAGGGGTCATGAGTTTGCTCCCCAGGGTGCCTAATACGTAAAGCTGGCTGTGGCATCAGCCTTGCAATGTACATATATTTTCCTGCAGCACTTTATTTTTATTTTATTAATTGCTGTCAGTAAACACGCCCTCACGTGCCGTAAGTGAAGGTGCCGTATAAGGCACCCTATAAGGCACTCCATAGGGCACATTATAAAGTGCACTGTCCACCACAGCACCCTAAAATGTCCCCTAAGGGGCACCCTATAAGTTGTGTCACAGGATAATGTATAGTGCACCTTATATGGACGGGAACCATAAGGTGCCCTATAGGGCGCCCTATAAAGCACCCTCAGAGGCACCTTATGGGTACAGTACGCTGAGGGTGTTTTTGCTGGCATTAAAATATGTACATTAAAAAAAGATATTGCATTGGACAACCCTATCAAATAACCACACTGTGGGTTTGAACCCATGACCTCCGGCTCCACAGGCAATGAAGTAACCATTGGGCTACAGCTCTATAGCTGCTAGCAAGCCCCTGGCTGGCTGCAGAGAACCTGCATGTCACCACAGAGACAGTCTGCTGTGGTCACCAGGATAGGGTTAGCCCACCCATACCCATGATGCACTGCACATGCAAATCAGCTGTACAAAGATAAACACAAGATGGGCAATGCACCCCCACAGCACTTCGGCCTGGTAGGGGGAAGTGACCATGTGCACCCCCACAGCACCTCGGCCTGGTAGGGGGTACTGACCGTGTGTTTTACTGGCACAGAGTAGCTACACACCGTCACATTGTGTGGGTACTGTGCTCACCCTGAGGGTGCAGTGAGGCGCCCAGCACCGTCCATGGTTGAAAGAGGCCATGGCGGAGATCCAAAGCAGTGTTAATGTGTGAGATAGGTAGTTTTTAGCACAAACACCTTGGATATCTCTGTCTGTTTTAGTCAGGTGTAGCCCCCATGGACCCCTAGGTGGGCTATGTACCACCACCCCCCCTCCCCCAGGGCCAAGGGTGGCAAACAGGGTCTTCTAGCAATAGATCCACATTCTACCTCCCTGCAAAGGTGGCAGTAGAGAGGAACATCAACCCCGGTCCTGCTGAGGAACAGACACCCCACAGGGCAGTCAATGCAGCTCTATACACATCCATAACACAATAGCAGACAGACATTAGGCCTGGATATGGTAAGCTGCACCCCAACACTATCTGATATTCTCCTGCTGCAAGCCATCAGCCGCTGCACCCTGCAAGCCGCTCCATCAAGACACATACCAGCTACAAACAGTCGGCTAGTTAGTCCATAGTGCATGTGCCCAGTGGAGATGCGTGCACCCAGAACTGGGATGTCAGCATACACAGCAAGCAGATAAATCAGTGACTGGGCCCCAAAAGAAAACCCATATCTATCACATGAGAGAAATACTATATAGCACTATGGGGGTGCCTAGCCATGCTGTGGTCACTGCACCGTCAGGGTGAGAGTGATCTCTCAGCAGGACATACTGAGGTCACCCTGTCTGTGTAGGTGGTGGCCGGGCACTAACATGTCCCTGTCACTGCTCTATGCCCTGTGCAGATACACCCTGGCCAGGCCACTCTGTCCGGCCTATACCCATGGTACCTTGCTCCTCATTATGCACATTGGCAGCCCAATACTGGCAACATTGCTGGCAGTGTGGGCTGTGGAAGGTGTTTGCAGCCACCACACACTGGATAGACAGACAGCCACCCCCACACCTATGCCAGCATTGTGCTACTATTGAGGTGTTCAGCAGCCATACCCACCACACCAGTCCTGGGCACAGTACAGGCATGGATATGGTACCCAGTACTGTTGGGGGTCACTCCCCAGGGTGGTAAACACTATCAGAGACCAGACATGAAGCACACACCGCAGACATCAGAATGATTGTTATGGTGGAGCTCAATGAGCAGAATGTGCTTAACGTAGGAATTGATATCTGCCAGTTAGCATAGGAAACGTTTGATAGCTGTGTACCATATACCCAGGTGTAGGGTGGCATTGCTAAGGTATGCAACTGCTAGTATTGGGAGATACAGGCAGGGCCCAATGTCCTGCCTCTCCAGGAGGCATTGGCCAATGGGGCCTGTGTGTGTGTGTGTGGGTGTGTCTGGGCCTGTTGGCTGCTGCTTTACGGCAGAGTTTCCCAACTCCAGTCCTGGTGTTCCAAACACTGTTCGGGTTTTCATGCTGTCCCTCATAAATATGCATGAGCTACATCTGCATACCATGGGGGTGGTGCATAGATATGCAGCACAGGCATCTTTATTAGAGGCAGCATGGAACCTGAATGGTGTGGGGCCCTCCAGGACTGCATTTGGGAGACTCTGCTCTAGGTAATGCGCATGTTTATGGTGTCTGTGTTTGGTGTGGTAAAATATAGGCGTATTAACCATGCGTATGTTCTCAGCAATAAACGTTTGTCCTTACTATCACGGTTTAGTTGTGGGAAAAATATGTGGACAGGATTGGCAGTAGCCCCAGCTGGCCTTTGAACCTGTGACCTTCTGTTCTTGCACACACTGTCAGTGTGCACTGCACCACCGTGTTGCTACAGATATGCTGCATTCCCTGGGGAGTCCATGACTGTACATCCAACAGAGCCTGTCTGTTGCGGTGGACGGTGCCAGCCTGCACAGGCCTAGGCCACTGTCTGCTGTGGCTTGCAGCCACTGCCCCCTCCACAACCTGTACCCTTCCGCCAACATGCAGACATGTCCTAATATGGGAAAAGGCATATGACCTGATTGAGTTGTGGCACTCCAGGACTGAATATGGGGGACTCGGCTGTAGGTAATGCCCATTGTTATGGTTTTTGTGCGGTGTAGGGTAAAATATGGGTGTTTGAACCATGCTTATGTTCTCTGCAATAAAGGAGTGTCTTTACTATCACTGTTTAGTGGTGGGTAAAACTATGGGGACTGGGTTGGCAGGAGCCCCAGGTGGGGTTTTAACCTGTGACCCTCTGGTTCTACAGGCACTGGTTGTGTCCGCTGCACCACACTGCGGCCACAGAGATAGTGCAGTCCCTGGAGATGGGAAACCTGGCCGGACGAGTCAGAAACCCTGCTCTGCACAATTTTTCTGTGGGCTCATTTACCTTGTATGGGGACAAAATTGCAAATAAAACATGAAAATGACCACAACAAAAATGTAGAAAATTATAATTCAGCTGGGCAACAGTGATAGCAATGGGCAACAATAAAAAACACTCCCAGGAAAGCTCCAATAAAATGAAATGATTTTTGAAAGGGTCTACGGAGCGTAGACCCTTCCAAAAATCATTTCTTTTTTTTGGAGATTTCCTGGGAGTGTTTTTTCTTGTTGCCCATTGCTATCACTGTTGCCCAGCTGAATTATAATTTTCTACATTTTTGTTGCGGTCATTTTCATGTTTTATTTGCAATTTTGTTCTGTGCACATGTATCACACTGCTCACGGCTTTTAGGTTTCCCTGGTTTTGCTGTACATTGCTGACGGAAATGGTTTCTCTTTCCTTTAAATCGGCTCTAACGCGAGGTTTTCACTCGCGGTATTTTTTTGACCGAAATTCAGCCCCACTCCTGTGCGGGGAGCCTCTCCCCTCCCACTCTCCACCCATTGACCCCGTCCCCCTGCCCTTCGGGAGCCTTCCTCCGCCCTCGGAATGCCTTTCGACGCCTCTATCGCACATCAGCGCGCCGCGCTCTTGTGCGGGCGGCGCGCACTTGTGCGGGCGGCACGCACTTGTGCGGGCGGCACGCACTTGTGCGGGGCACTAAAAACACACTATTAGCGTGCGCTAAGGTACCTTAGCGCACGCTCAAGTGCGCCCCGCACAATTGCACGGTTTAGTAAACATACCCCAATGTGTCATAACACTCTGGAATTCATTACCGGAGGATGTAATAAAGGCTATTAGTGTAGCAAGGTTTCCTGGGGGAAAGGACCATAAGCCATTATTAAAAGGGACCCGGGAAATCCACTACTTGCCCCAATACAGGCATTGTGGAACCTGTGCCTTTTGGGGAAACTGCTAGTTACTTGTGACCTAGATGAGCCACTGTTGGACACAGGATACTGGACTTGATAGACCTTGATCTGACCCAGTATGGCATATCTTATGATCTTATGTGCCACATGGGCAGCTACCTGGTCCACCTTATGTATCAGTAATCCCCACTGCATGACCCACGTGCCACCTTCTTTGCCCTGTTTTCACCATCAACATAGTGCCCTTTCGTACTCAGGCACTATGCTGTTACTGCTAATGGGGCACCACTATCATTGTCCAGGGCTCCCCTGTGTGTGGATCACATTGCAGACAAAAAAATAGACTCTCTCCCCTCCAAATACACCCTTTCTGCAAGGTTTTACTTGGTGTTAGGGTTCCCGGAGTTAAAGGGATTTTAAACACATTGCACAACCGGTGTTAAGGGAACACACATTGTTCAACCCGTTAATGCCCAATCTCTGCCTACTGCACCCTTAATGCTGTTGGAGCCTTTCACGCTAGGTAATCGGACTTTTTCGCAGCATTAAGTGTGCAAGTGTGCCGATAATGGGCGTTAATGACACACATGCTACCTTACCACCGTTTAGTAAACATACCCCTTAGTTAGCAAGTTTCTGACAGTCTTCTGAAAATCATTCAAGATCCCCTTTCACACTCGAAAACTGCACAGCTCTAATGCCAGTTTTCTCCATTGACCTCTAATTTTGTACTTAAGTCAATGAGGGGTTATGACTTGCTCAAGTCCACAAGGAACATCTGTGGGACTTGAACCCTGCCTTCTCTGGCTCTCATCCCACTGATCTAAATAGTTGGCCACTTCTTTTTAGTTAAAACCTAAACTCAGAATCACTATTTGTATAATAACGTGATTACTTTCTTAAGCTTATAAGACTGACCTAGTGACCAATGTTCCCTCTAAGCCACATGAAAGTTCTCTACCTGTGTTTCTAATGGTGGGGTGATGCATCAATATCACAACTTCAATCGCCAAAGGCAGGCAGGTCCTCTGGGAATCCAGCAGTTGATTGAAAACACAATATTGATGCACCACCCGCACTGATAGTAATATGGACTGAGAACGGATGCCTAGAAGAAACATTGATAGTCACAAACCTATCTTTAAGCTAAAGCAAAAATCACATTGCCAGCAAAAATGTAATGGATCAGGAACATAATGTTATTTATAAGCTGAGAATTCAAATAAAAAACACCTTTGCTATTGACCCTGAAATCCATCTTGAAATCCACCACTGGAGTCGGAGCTTTCAGATCGCTGGACATCAAAATGTTGATGGTGTTTTTCTTTTCTTAGACTAGAAAAAATAAGCTGCTTAAAATTCATATCACCTCAAGCAGACTGCCTGAAATCTGAAAAGTTTAAATACTCTCCTGATATAATCAAGTGAAACCCCACTGAGCCTGTTGAGTTATTTCCAGTAGCTCTCCTCCGAAGGCCCTGTTCCGGCTTTGCTCTGTGGGCCTGCTGTTCAATGCCTGCTTCTGCGTGCCTGAACCATGGTACCTCTGCATGAAAGGCTCATTTTGCAACCAAAAAGGAATGCATGGAGGTAATTGTCTTCTCAATATATTTCCCACTGTGGCAGTTCTATAAGTCTTTTGCTGTTCCTTAATTATTTTAAAATACAATTTATACAATTTAAATTGCGGGATATTAGCTATAGGACATGGCTTAGCTGCTCCGATGGAAAGCAGCAATTTTTAAAAAACTTTATTACTTAAGAGGGCATGCAGTTCTTTTAGACAGTGGGTGGTTGAAGTGTCTTTGGAATTTCATTTTTATTGAGATGTTATTATAGTGTTCTAACAAAATGTACTATTACTGCATGCATGCACTTTGCAAAGTTAATCTCCATTTATCTGCAGGGGAGTGGTTGCTTTCAGTCCAAAGAAGCAATGAAACGCAGGTGTATAATTTGTGGGCCACCCTATTCCTTTTGTGAATAAAAATGAACTGTAAGATAAACTACATTGTTTAAATTAGAATGATCATGTACGGACGGTGGTTAGTGCTAGTTATGCAACTTTATTTGCGATATTCCAAAGGAGAGCAAAGATACGATAATTTGGCTTCTTGGGCATGTTTCTTTGAGCTCAGTATCCCAATCCCTTGCTTCTTAGTTGGGTTGCATTCAACTAGGCTTGGCAACTACTAGGAGACTGAGCTTAGGTATAATGGTAGCTTCATCACAACTCACAGGATACTTCTAGAAAAACACAGACATCAAAGTTGATGACCATTTTCCCAACTAACAGGTGACGAAATGTCAGCCCGAAGATTATGATAATCTCCTAACTCTCTGGCATTTTAGGTCTGGGCAATTGGGAGGGATGCAAAAACTATTTAGCCCATTTATGAAAGTGAAGTAAAAATGTGCACATTAGTTTCAAAAATTGTGTGCTAACTACAAAGCCTCTGAAGCATGCCCAGCATCTTCCCATAAAGTTAATAAAGAGGAAAATCTTTTTCCGTGCATTATGTGCATGATAGCTAATGCAGATGAACTTAACACTAGGGATGTCAATGATATTTCCCATTTTGTACTGTTTTCAAATGAAAGCAAAAGAAGAAATATCATAATTTCATCACTTCTCGTCTACTATTAATAGTGTGCACTATTAAGAATGCACAATTTGGGCAAATAGTGTGCACTATTGAGCCACCGTGCACACTATTGCACATTCCTACTTAACACCACTTATGAGGTGGCCAATCTACATTATCTGCTATTGTATCAGTTAACACAGGATAAGCTGCATATGTTAACTGCAAGTTGCAATCTGCGTATATTTCTACTACTACTACTAATCATTTGTATAGTAGTACAAGGAATATACAGAACTGTACATATAGATGTAAGACAGTCCCTGCTCATCGCACCTTACAATATAATCAAGATGAAAAACATCTCAATACTGGGGACTAGAGAAAGGTAAGATATATATAAATACTGACCCAAAGAGTGAGGAACAACAGGATCCAAAAGCAGCCTAGAAGAGAAGGAGCTTGATGCATTGACTCAGGTAGTTTTTTTCCAGGCATATGGAACAGCAGTGACGAATGAATGAAGTCTGGAGTTAGCAGTGGCAGAGAAGGAGACAGATAGAAGGGATCTGCCAGAGGAGTGGAGTTCCTGAGGAGGAGTACAGAGTGAGCTAAGAGAGGAAAGGTAGTGAGGAGCCGTAGAATGAATGCACTTATAGGTGAATAGGAGAAGTTTGAACTGGATGCAAAAAAGGATAAGGAGCCAGTGAAGTTGTAGCAGCAAAGCGCAGACAAACCAATGATACCAGGAGTCTGTTCAGAAGGTCCAAATCATTTATTTGTGCACAAGTCTCAAGCAAGGCAATTTCAAAATGGCTGAGCAAAGTTTTCAAGCATTACAACAACTTTTATAGACTTCTATTCCATTCTAGGTATAGAAAAACAATTCATTGGTCCCGGTACGCTCCCGTACCTCCCATAGCCCTTCTATTGGTCCCGGTACTGATAAGTTTCTCCAATTATGTTCCTTCTGTGGGCTTCTGTAGGCATGACACCTGCCTGCCCCCCTTCTAGTCCCAATTACAATGGTCAGTTCATCAACTTGTTACTTTCACACTTTCAAGGCTATGGGACCATTTGTGCGTGCAGAAGAGCAAGGTTCTGTAACTCATCTGTCAGCACTCCTCAATATTTCTCTGCAAATGTACTCTTTCTTATCAGTAACTTTAAAACACATCTTTTCTGTATTTTTCCATTTCTTAATTCTGCAATTCTGCTTATCTAAGCTAATTCAATATTTCTACTGAGTTCTTTCTTACAATAGCAGCATATTGGGGGATGTGCAATCCTATATGCCTCTCCACAGGCCTCATTTACAGGTCAAGCTAGCCATGCTGGCCTGCCTATGTCAGACACCGTGGGTCACAGGCCTGCACCTGCCACATTCCCCCCTTTGATTAATCTCACCCTATTACTTAATAAGGTGTGAGAATTAAATCACTTTCTAGAAGATTCACATCCTGATTAAAGGATTCTTACTAGTTCCACTAGGGCTAGCTTTGTATAAAGCCATTATTCTAGTTGCGGTCTTCCGCTCTACGGTACTATCAATAGCACTATGAAGGGAACGCATGCAACATGGGATTAAACATGGTAAGCAGAGGACAACAGCAACAAGGATTAGTACTAAGATAACGAAAGTCTTAAATCCTCCCAGCCAAGAGAAAAGGTTAGCAAACCAATTAGGAAATTTCAAGGCGTGCCAAGTCTGTACTGGCACATAAGCATGTCTTTGCATATCTTTAGCAATTTCTTCAACTACTTGACCTTTATCATCTATTTTCAAACAGCAATTAGTTAAATTCAGTTTACCACATACTCCTCCTTCAGCTGCTAGCAAATAATCAAGGGCTAAGCGATTCTGGTATATGGCAGTGCGCATCTGAGTACTTTGTCTAGCTAAGAGAGTGAGAGCATGACTAGTTTCATTGGTTATTATTTCAACTACTGCTTGTAAGCGAATAATACGATTAATCATATAAATTGGGGTACGATAACCATACATACCATCATCATTCCATGTGGCAGGTCCATAATACTCAATAATTCTTTCTGGTGGCCAATCATCGCCTCGCCACTTCTCCCACTTGCCTATCTGTAGGGCCTCTCTTCTTTGTCTGGGTGCTCCTTTGTGTTTGTGGGTAGTATATACAGGGTATCCTAATTGTTCTCCATGTTCAGTGTTTAACAGGAAGAAAGAAGGTCTGATGGTTCCTAAGACACATGCTCCTCCCCATTGTGGTGGGAGTTGCGCATATGCTCGGTTTCCACAGATCCAGTATAGGCCAGGTGGGGCTTGCCAGGCTTGGACTTTGGCAAGATTAGTCCATAGACCTGCAAGTTCAGGGAATCTGGCTAATGGGTTAGGAGGTTCAGGATGTCTGATTCCTGACCACCATGCTGTCTTTTTGGTCGTGGCATTATAGTACTTCTGGCTAAGACAGACCAGCTGTCCTACCTTTTGGGTGAACTGGGGTCCAGTTCTGGCAAAGCAAAGACGTCCAACGATTGAGTGCGCTAACACCCATTCACTGGTTGTCTTGTGTAATTCAGTCTGATTGTAAATCATGGAATAATTCAATTCTTGGGCTTCCCAGGGCCATTGGTCTCCCATTTGGGTTCCGCCACAGAAATAACAATCTGTGATCTTAAGACTAGATACTACTGCTCCGGCTAATTCTAGAAACAAATTCTGTGAAGGGTGAGGGATCTCAAACTTATTTACATGCATAGCTTCATAAAAGGTATTATGAATATGATATTTAGATGACTTATGGGCTTGAGTATTCAATCTAATATATACAATGGTCCCTGGATCTGTTCCCCCTCCAGCAATACGTAAACCAAACTTATATCCTTGTTTCCATGCATGGGGGTTATGTACACGCAAATGTAAGGGGTTGCAAGCATCTTTCTGACATTTATCATTTGTGGTTGGCTTGGTTAGAGTAGCCATCCGTTTATCTATTTTCTCATCAGTTATACCAGTGTTCCAGGTAGCATAGAAAACACATTCCCAATACGGGCAATAGTAGTCTGCCGCAGTAGCAGTACTATACCCTGGTTCCTTTTTACCTGTACACTTCCTCCATCCCGTGGCACCTTCTGGACACATATACTTATGGTCATTCCGATACGCTTTCTCCCATGTACCACAGGTGGACTGACTATCTCTATTAATAGCATTACATGCATCAAAATTCAAAACAGCAGGTTTAGTAATGTCCTTGAGTGGTGGTGTAGCAGCTAATATAGGTCCATCTGCATCCTTCCATCTTATTTCCAACGTGTAATAGGATGGATTCTGATGCGGATTATAGCATGCTTTAATTTTGCCATGAGTGCAAACATTTAATTCAGTGGTGTTATAGATACACCGAGTTATTGTTCCCTTGCAGGTATAGTAAGAATGGTAAAGCAAAGTCTGAGTTACTTTCAGTCCAGTTCTAGTAGAGGTAATACAAGCTGTGCATGGAGGTAGAGCATAAGTCTGTTCAAAACCTCCGAAGAAGGCAACCAAGGCAAAGCAGAAGCAAAGATACATGTTGATGTTGATTGGAGTTCTTCTGAATCCTCAGCTTGCTGATCTTGATCACGACGGTCTATTATTCTTCGTCCCGTTTGCTAATGAAGCAATTTAACGGGTGCTGAGTGTTGATTGAAGATCCTCAAGATGTCCAGCACACATTAACCAACTTAGCAATTCAGTTGGCTTGTGAAGTCTGGCTTAGTCAATGTAGTCTCAAAGTAGTGTGTCAAATCACACACACAAATTGGGTTCGTTGAAACAAAACTGTTGCTGCATGGAAAACAGCAATCCTCTTCGAAAGACTTGGCTACTGCAAAGCACTTGTGATGAAGTGTCTATGCTGCTGGTTGCCATCTCAGAGTAACTCGCAAGGGTACATCAGGGTGCTGCTCTGCTGTCCACCGCTCTGGTTCAGGATCGGCGGCGGGCTTGACTCTGCTGTGGTGGATCCAGGCGTCGATCTCGGCTACCTTTACTGCAGTTGGGGTAGACAGGATGACGGTGTACGGTCCCTTCCAATGGGGTTCCAACGGTATCTTCTTCCAATCTTTGATCCACACCGAAGTTCCAGGCTGGTAGGGATGCAAGGGTTCCGTCAAGTTGATAGGCAACTGGTCTTGGATCCACGTATGGAGAGTCTGCAGAACAAAACTAAGAGCTAGGAGTTCTTGTCTGGTTACTTCTGAACCAATCTGGGCTAGATTTCCTTTGACTCCCTGCACTATTGGTGGGGGTTTACCATACAGAACTTCAAAAGGGGAAAATCCTGTTGACTTTACAGGGGCTGAGCGTATTCTGAGTAAAGCTATGGGGAGCACTTGGGGCCATTTCAAGTGTGTCTCCTGACAAAGCTTAGACATTTGGGCTTTCAAGGTACGATTCATTCGCTCAACTTTCCCTGAACTCTGGGGTCTGTATGCAGTGTGGAGCTTCCACTGTATCTGCAAAGCTTTTGCTAACTGCTGAGTAACTTGAGAGACAAATGAGGGTCCATTGTCTGACCCTATTACTGCTGGGATTCCAAATCTGGGGACAATCTCTCTCATTAAGGCTTTGGTAACTTCTCGGGCTTTCTCAGTTCTGGTTGGGAATGCTTCTACCCACCCAGAGAAAGTACAAACTAATACTAGTAGGTAATGGTATCCATTAGCTTTTGGCATTTCGGTGAAATCAACTTGGAGGTTGTGCATGGGGGTCACACCTCTTGACTGAACTCGGGGTGCTGTAATAAGGCCTTGCTTGGCATTATTCTTGGCACAGATTTGACATTGTCGTGCGACTGAGGCTGATATGGTTGTCATCAGAGGAATGTAGAAATGTGGTCTGAGTGCTTTCTCCATAGCACTCTTTCCATAGTGGGTGGCTTCATGAAAAGCTTTGACAAAGGATGGTCCTAACAGTTCAGGAATTACTATTCTTCCCGGAGGTTGACTGCCTTCTTCTGGCGGCAGCTCAATCCATCCGTCTTTCAATACTCCATTTTCTTTGTCACAATAGTAATCCAATTCTTTGGTGGTATATCGTGGGGTCCATAGATTCAAGGGTACTGGAAACAATGCTGCTTGCATTGGCATAGCTTGTGGGGCAATCTGTCCTGTCATAGCTGCTTGTCGTGCTGAGGCATCTGCGAATCTATTTCCTCGAGCAACTTCTCCTTTTCCTGCTTGATGTCCTCTACAATGCATGACAGCTACACGTGTTGGGGCCCAGACTGCATCAAGTAACATCAATATTTCGGGACCATATTTGACTGATTTTCCTCCGGATGTGATGAGTCCTCTTTCTTTGTAGAGAGCTCCATGGGCATGCAAGGTAGTGAAAGCATATTTGGAATCTGTATATACATTCAGCACAAGTTTTTCTCCTAACAACAATGCTCTGGTGAGTGCTATCAATTCGGCTTTCTGGGCTGATGTGCCTGAGGCTAGGGCTGATGATTCAACTACTTCGTGTTGAGTGACGACTGCATATCCGGCACAGCGTCGTCCGTCAAGGATGAGACTGCTCCCATCAACATAATAGATCTGGTCAGGATTGTCTATGGGCACATCTGTCAAGTCAGGTCGACTGGAGAACACAGTTTCCATGACTTCGATGCAGTCATGTTCTGGGAGTTCTTCACTGATGGGTATCAAGGTAGCTGGGTTCAAGGCATGGCTCACTTCAAGTTGTATCTGTGGGTTTTCACATAACATGCTCTGGTACTTCAACATTCGGGAATTGGTGAGCCAATAATTTGCTTTTTGTTCCATAAGGGCAAGGACTGCATGTGGCACAGTGACTCGTATGTTCTGTCCTAGTGTGAGTTTGTCTGCTTCACTCACTAGTAGCGCTGTAGCTGCAACTGCTCTCAAGCAGGGTGGCCATCCTTTGGCCACAGGGTCCAATTGTTTCGATAGGTAGGCTACAGGTCGTTCCCAATTTCCTAATTTCTGAGTCAACATGCCTAAGGCATTTCCCTGTGCTTCATGTACAAACAAGTGGAAAGGTTTGTGGACATCTGGTAGTCCAAGTGCTGGTGATGACATCAATTCTTCTTTTAACTTCTGGAAGGCTGTATCCTGCTCAAGTCCCCACTCCAGTGGTGACTTCTCTTCTCCTTTTGTGGCTTCATACAGTGGTTTGGCAATTTGGGCAAAGTTGGGTATCCAGATTCGGCAATATCCTGCCGCTCCCAGAAAGGCTCTGACTTGCTTTCTGGTTGTTGGAGTTGGAATTCTGCATACTGCTTCTTTTCTTTCTCTGCCTAATCTTCTGCTTCCTTGTGTAATACGAAAACCCAAGTATTTCACTTCTGTTTGGCATAGTTGTGCTTTGGCTCTGGAAACTTTATATCCAGCTTCATTTAGTAACTGCAAGAGATATTTGGTGGCTAATATACATTCTCTTTCTGATACGGCAGCTATCAACAGATCATCCACGTACTGGAGAAGTACTCTCTTCCCCGGGGCTACTGGATAGCTTGAAAGGTCTTGATTTAGTGCAGCACTAAAGATGGTAGGTGAATTCTTGAATCCTTGGGGTAATCTTGTCCAGGTGAGTTGGCCCCCTCTTCCAGAGATGGGGTCCTGCCATTCAAATGCAAACAATATTTGGCTTACAGGGGCTAATCTTATGCAAAAGAATGCATCTTTTAAATCCAGTACAGTGAAATGGGTAGCTTCAGCAGGTATCAGTCCTAGAAGAGTGTAGGGATTGGGCACAACTGGATGTATAGTTTCAACTGCATCATTTACTCTTCTCAAATCTTGCACTGGGCGATAATCATCTGTCTCAGGTTTCCTCACTGGCAAAAGTGGAGTGTTCCATGGGGATTGACATACTTTCAGTAGGCCATACTCAAGCAATCTCTGTAGGTGGCGATGAATGCCTTCAATTGCGGCTCTTGGGAGAGGGTACTGTTTGACGTGCACTGGTGTAGCACTAGGCTTGAGGGTTACAATCACTGGAGCTATATGTTTGGCTAGGCCTGGGGGACTGCCTTCCGCCCATACTTCAAGTGGTGCATGAATGTTCTTTAAAGTTTGTTCAAAATAGGTATCTTGAATCGAATCATCAATGTAGTATCTCCATTCTTCTTCTCGGGGTACTGTCAGCAGCATTACTCCTGCTGGTTTGGCTTGGGAATTCACTGTCATTTGCATTTCTCCTTGTTCGGAGAAAGATATCTGTGCTTGAAGCTTGGCTAGCATATCTCGTCCCAGTAGGGGTACTGGACATTCGGGCATGTAAAGGAATTGATGAGTTACTTGCTGTCCTCCTAGACTGCATATTCGGTTTTGTAGAAAAGACTTTGTGGCTTTGGCACCAGTTGCTCCTATAATGGTGACTGCTTTCTTGGTGAATGGGGCTATCTTTTTGTCTATTACTGAATGTTCTGCTCCAGTATCAACCATAAAGTTCATAAATTGGTCTCCTATTTGTATTTCGACCATAGGCTCCTGGAGACCTAAAGCAAACTTGGAGCCCGGTCTGTCCTAATCCACGTCATCCTCATCATGGGCCTGTGTGGCCAATGCTTGGATGGCTCCTCCTCCCCTCTCTCTCTGGAATTGTTCTCGATTGGCTCCTCCTCGGCCTCGGGGACGGCCTCGTCTTTCTTCTCGCCACTGATGATCGTTGTCGTCATCTTGCTGGGCGTCTTCGAGTTGCGGGCACGTATCTCTCCAATGTCCTTCCTCTTTGCAATAGGCGCATTGGTTCACGCCTAGTCTCTGGGTCCGGCCTCCGCCTTGACCCCGCCCTCTTCCTCTGCTCCTTCGATTAGGGACACCTCCCCTTTTCTTTTCAACTATGGCCGCAGCCAAAAAATCAGCTTTCTTCTTCATCTTTCTATCACATTCTCTCTGTCTTTCAGTATCACGATTCACATACACTTTATGAGCGACTTCCAATAACTGTGTTGCATTCATGCCCGCAAACCCTTCTAATTTCTGTAATTTACGTCTAATGTCTGGTTGAGACTGGTTTACAAAAGCAGAATTCACCATACATAAACTTCCTGGTGCCTCGGGATCATAGGGAGTATACATTCTGTAAGCTTCAGTTAATCTTTCATAATAATCTGCTGGACTCTCATCTATTCCTTGGATAACTCCTGCTACTTTGGAAAGGTTCATAGCTTTTTGGCCTCCTCTTCTCAGGCCTTGTAAAAAGCCTTGGCGAAAACGGGCTAGGGCGGTGGATCCTTCATCTGTATTTGGATCCCATTGGGGGTCTTCATTCGGGAATTCTCTCTGAGCTGCTTCTCTACGATCTATTATATTCTGCCCCTGCGCCGGAGCGGCAGGGTTTTCTGCCATCCATTCAATAGCTGCTTTTCTAATTCTTGCTCGTTCTTCTGTGGTAAATAGGGTGGTCAGGAGCTGACGGCAATCTGGCCAAGTGGGTTGGTGAGTTTCCATAATACTAGTTACTAATTCTGTCAGCTCCTGGGGCTTGCTAGTATAGGAGGCATAGTGCGACCTCCAATTTAATAAATCAGTTGTAGAGAAAGGGATATACACATAAGTTAGGGGTCCTGCTACCACTTCATCATTATCATTCTTTACGGGCACCCCCGGGACTTGCCTTAAGGGAAACAGTTTGGCTGTCGTCCCAGGCGTCATTTGGGTCTGGGATCTAAGGGCTATTGTCGTTGTCTTTGCAGGAGTCGCTTTCTTTTTCTCAACTGGTTTTGCTTTGGGTTTTTCTTTCACTGGCTTGCTAGTGCTAGCGCTGGCTTTCTCAATTATTTGTACACTGTCCTCTTCTTCTTCTTCTGGGGAATTCCCTCCTTCTTCTTCTAGCTCCGCTTCTGGCTCACTTTTTACATCCTCCTCTTCTCTTCCCGCTAATTCTTTCTCTTCCTCTCCTCCAGGAGGAGGGGGTCAGGGGTTGGGTCTCGCCTCGGCTCCGGCGGTCTCTGGGGTTCTGGGGCAGGACGCCGCCGGGCTATTCTTACTGGACCTGGGGTTCGGGGCTGCCTGAGGACTACTTCTGGGGAATCGGGATCTGCCAAGATGGGTTTCTTCTTGGCTTTCTTATCCTGCTCTTTCATTCTAGGCTGTTCCTTTTTCTGTCTAGAATCTGTTTTAGCTAACATTATTCTGCACTGTTCCTCATAACAGCGCTGCGCCCAGGAGGGCGGATCTTCACAAATACTTAACCAGGAATCTATATAGGGGTACTGATCGGGGTGCGCTACCCGCACTCTACGGTGTATTGACTGGATAATCTCTACGGTGAACGTTCCCTCTCGGGGCCAGATGGGGTCTAGATCGGGCCACTCCCTAGTACACAAAATCTGCAAACGGGCTGCTGTCATTTTAATACCATAATCTCCTGAATATCCCTCTTTAAAATGTGCGATCATACATTCTAATGGAGTGTTTCTAGTAGACTCCGCCCCTCCCATTTCGATGTGTGCGCGCAACAACAGACAGAAGGGAAAAGGTGGGCGGACCGTGGGTAAGGGGTCCTCACGGCCCTGGAAACGTATAGGGAATACAAATAACAAGACAAGACGACAATCGCTTCCCCCTTTTCGCGACCTGAACGCGGTCGCCCGGTCAGGAAATGCGCTAATCAGGGGTCCGCCTTCACTTGGTCCGTGCTGCCAGACCTCTCATTCACACTTCGTTCACACAATCATGCTAGCAACGTATTCCCAGAATGCATTCGTTTCTATCTGTTCTGACTAGTCTTTTTCCCAAATTACAAAAAGGATGAGGGTTTCACCTAGCGAATTCCCATGCCAGGCTACTCGGCTCTTCCTTGAGAGTTGATCAAGCTCTCTTACCAATTTCCAATATCTCGAGATTACAAATTCCAAATTCCAAGTTCCAATGGCAGTACTGCTTTCTATCTGTTTCTGTCTAGACCCAAAATCAAAACTATACTCACCGGATCCGGTCCTCAAAACTTCCCAAGCAGGCGCATGAGTTGGACCTCGGACTCCCCTCACTCGGGTTCGAGGCGTTGACTCCAGCCGGGCTCGTCACCCGCCGAGGTCCGACCAGCTCCCTCCGATACAAGGGACCGGTGGCGCCAGGGAGCGGCCCTCGTCGGAAGGGCGCGATCCCGGCAGGACCAAGCCTATAGAGGCGGAAAGTCGTGGTATATTGCCCTATATACACTTTGATTCCACAACTTCCCGGCCAATGCACCAAGGAATATGTAGCAGCAAAGCGCAGACAAACCAATGATACCAGGAGTCTGTTCAGAAGGTCCAAATCATTTATTTGTGCACAAGTCTCAAGCAAGGCAATTTCAAAATGGCTGAGCAAAGTTTTCAAGCATTACAACAACTTTTATAGACTTCTATTCCATTCTAGGTATAGAAAAACAATTCATTGGTCCCGGTACGCTCCCGTACCTCCCGTAGCCCTTCTATTGGTCCCGGTACTGATAAGTTTCTCCAATTATGTTCCTTCTGTGGGCTTCTGTAGGCATGACACCTGCCTGCCCCCCTTCTAGTCCCAATTACAATGGTCAGTTCATCAACTTGTTACTTTCACACTTTCAAGGCTATGGGACCATTTGTGCGTGCAGAAGAGCAAGGTTCTGTAACTCATCTGTCAGCACTCCTCAATATTTCTCTGCAAATGTACTCTTTCTTATCAGTAACTTTAAAACACATCTTTTCTGTATTTTTCCATTTCTTAATTCTGCAATTCTGCTTATCTAAGCTAATTCAATATTTCTACTGAGTTCTTTCTTACAATAGCAGCATATTGGGGGATGTGCAATCCTATATGCCTCTCCACAGGCCTCATTTACAGGTCAAGCTAGCCATGCTGGCCTGCCTATGTCAGACACCGTGGGTCACAGGCCTGCACCTGCCACATTCCCCCCTTTGATTAATCTCACCCTATTACTTAATAAGGTGTGAGAATTAAATCACTTTCTAGAAGATTCACATCCTGATTAAAGGATTCTTACTAGTTCCACTAAGGAAAAGGAGAGGTGTCAAGACATGTTCATGTTCATGTTCATTTATTTGATTGACCGCTCTTCATTAATAGGTAGAGCGGTTCACAATAAAAATATAAACAGAGTGGCACAAGGCCGGAAACTGGAAAATAAATTACAATTCAAATAGAGAAAGCGATAGAGACAAGAGCAGGTAGGGCAGAGGGAGGGAAAGAGGGACAGGACTAGGGAGGGGGAAGATCAAAGGCGAGGGAGAACAGGTAAGTTTTAAGGGGGCGTTTGAAGGTGGGGTAGTGGGGCTCGAGACGGAGAGGGGGGGGGGGAGGGAGTTCCATAGTGCAGGGCCTGCAAAGAAGAATGCTGAGGAGCGTGTGGACTGGAGATGAGCGTGTGAAGGGGATGGTAGTGCAAGTCTGTTAAGGTGGAATGAACGAGGAGTGTGGCGAGGAGTGTGAAAATGGAGTAAGTCGGCCAGGTATTGAGGGGTAGAAGTATGCAGTGCTTTGTGGGCTAGTATGAGAAGCTTGAATTGAATACGAAAGAAGACGGGGAGCCAGTGAAGTCGGAGAAGAAGGGGGGTGACGTGGTCCCTAGAGGAGGAGTGGGTAACCAGACGGGCGGCAGTGTTTTGGATGCATTGTAGTCGTGAGAGCTGCAATTTAGAAATGCCAGAGAGGATGGAATTGGAGAAGTCAACCCGAGAAATAACAAGGATGAGGAGTAGAGTGGTTAAAGCAGAGGGAGAGAGGAAGGGGCGAATGGCACGGATCTGACGAAGGTGGAAGAAATTAAGTTTAGAGACATGGGAGACATGTGCAGAAAAGGAGAGATCTGAGTCAAAAAGAACCCCGAGATAACGAAAAGTGGTAACCAATGGGACAGGTGCATTAGAAAAGGATGGGGCCAGGGGCGGGGGCTGATGACCGTAGGAGAACCAGATGGCTATGGTTTTTGAAAGGTTAAGGTGTAAACAATTTTGTGTTAACCAGTCGGAGACAGCAGCTAAGCAGGCATTCAACGGGGCTAAGTCGGGGGAGACAGAGGAGGTGTGGTGAAGAAGGAGAATGTCGTCGGCGTAGTAAAAGGCTGTAATTCCAAACTGCTGAATAAGTAGTGTGAGTGGAGTGAGGAAGATGTAGAAAAGGAGAGGAGCCAACACAGAACCTTGAGGAACCCCACAGACTAGTGAAAAGGACTCAGAGGGGGAGTGGGCCGAAGAGGAAGAGGTAACAGCAGCAGAACGAGAGTAAAGAAAAGAGTGAAACCAACGTAACACAGTACTGCGAAGGCCTATGTCATGCAAGCGAGACAGTAAAAGGGAGTGGTCGACCAGGTCAAAGGCAGCAGACAGATCAAGTGCTACCGCCACCGATATGTCACCCCGGTCGTGAGCAGTGTGCAGGGAGTTAGTGAAGGCTAGAAGAACAGTCTCGACACTGTGTCCAGTGCGGAAGCCAGATTGGCGAGGATGAAGGAGATTGGTGGAATCCAGATGGTGAGTGAGCTGTGCAAAGACAATTTTCTCGAGTAATTTGGAAAGGAAAGGAAGGTTGGAAACTGGACGGTAATTACTAGGATCAAGAGGGTCAAGAGTGGGTTTCTTAAGTAATGGACGGATGAGGGCGTGCTTCCAGGGAGTGGGAAAAGAGCCAGAGGAGAGACTGGAGTTCAACACAGTTTGCAAGTAGGGAAGAAAAGATAGAGAGGGAACAAGCAACCAGGAGGATGGAATGGGGTCAAGGGAACAGAAAGTTTTATTAGATGAGGTGATAAGGTGGTGAAGTTCCGTGGTGGAGGTTGGCGAAAAGGAAGACCAAGTGTGAGATAGTGAAGAAGTAGGAGGGGGAGAGGCTACTGGGGGAGGAGAGGACAGAGGAGGGGGATGGAGGGGTAAGGAAGCCAGAACCTTGAGGTACACCAACTAAAAGCAGGATGACAGTTGGTGTAAAAAAAGTGAGATCCACTAGAACAGTGGTTCTGAACCAATCCTCCTTGAACCCCTAGGCCAGTCGGGTGTTCAGGATAGCCCTAATGAATATGCATGAGATATATATGCATTAGAGATATTCTGCCAACCTGACTGGTTTGTGACCCTCTAGGGCTGGATTTGGAGACCCCTGCCTTACACCTCTTTCATTTAAGATTGTGAGTGGGCAAGGTGCAGATCTCCAAGACATCTAAAAGGTTAGATAGAATTTGTCACATGCCTCTTTGCTTCTCACCACCACCAAAATATTGTCTATTAGACAACCTTTTGGTGGTGGTGAGAATTGAGGAGGCATGTGACACATTCTATCTACCATTTTGATGTCTAGGACATCTGCACCTTGCCCACTCAGCAGTGGCAGGTCATATGTGCTGAAGCACATGGCCTGCCACCCATAGAGATCTTATGCCATAGGCAGACACCTAGCCTGCCTAGTGGACAGGCTGACCCTGGGTATGGTTTGTCTCACAGAACATGGAATGAGAGAAGACAGTGCATCCAGAGCAGAGGAGAATATAGTGATATAGGAAGATACTCCCTCATCATGGACTCAGATGACATAGTGAAGAAAAGAGGTGATAAGACAGCAGTGGAGAGTTGAAGGGTCAATAGTGTGAAGATTCCTAAACATGTTGGTAGAGATCGGGTGAGGACAAGATGAGGGGGGATGAAGGTTAGCAGGTGATGGTCATTTCCTGCCCCTTTTTATACTATACACATAAGGAGTCATTCTGAGCAGCATTTAGCAGGGATGGACGTCTGGGTCGGACGTCCATCCCCGCTAAACACCCGTGACCGTATCCCCTGCACAAAGCTCCACGCACATACATAGGAGATGTTCACGGAGGTCTTGACGGGGGCGCGAGGGGGTGGGCCAAGGGAGGAGCGAGGGTGGGCGGCGGGTGGGGATACGACCCCGGACATACAGGGCCGATCCTGAGGTTGGCCCTGTACGTCCTCGGAGGTGGAATAAGTCCCCCTGGATATTGGTGGATGGCAGTGCAGGGTCAGGTCAGTGGGGCGAGGGATTGCAGGAGATTCCCCTCAACCGTATCTTACCTTTGGAAGGCCGCATCGGGGGTCGGGCAGCTGGGAAAGAACTTTGTTGCAGTGGCCATGGATCATGGCTCCTTAATGGAGCCACAGCACCATGGCAACATGACACCATGGCACTG
Organism: Ichthyophis bannanicus; assembly: GCA_033557465.1. Lineage (NCBI taxonomy): Eukaryota > Metazoa > Chordata > Amphibia > Gymnophiona > Ichthyophiidae > Ichthyophis > Ichthyophis bannanicus. The sequence goes on from CM066031.1 coordinate 1,823,634,843, forward strand.
TGGCCCATTAAGAAGCATGGATGAGTTAGCCAGGCAAGAGGCTGGATGTCTGGTGTGCCAGAATCGGGATACCCCTCGGATGTCTAGCCTTGTACTGCGATTCTGCTCCGCCCCCACAGGAGCAGAATTGGGTGCATTTCTGGGCCATCCAGATTTCTGCACCTTCAGAATGGGCTCTTAAAGGGTAATTTTATAGCAGAACACCTAAGTTAAAGCATCCAAAATGCACCTATTTTAAGCTTATTTTATCTAGATAAATAGGCATCTTTTTATTTTTATTTTTGTCTTTTTAAAGTAAAGCTCAGAGACGGACTCCCCTACTCTCAGTTCATCCATTTTAAGCAAAACTGCTCCTCCACCACTGAATTCATTGATCAATCATGGGGGCTTAGATTTTATTTATTTATTTATTTATTTATTTAACAGGTGTGGGTTTTTTATACCGTCTTCCTACAAGCCAAGATGGTTTGCAAATAACTAAAGGGTATGTTTACTAAACCGTCTTAATGTGCGCTCTGCGATGTTATCGAGCGATAAGGTACCTTATCGCGCAATAATGGGGCTTTATCGGGCGCACAGGTACCTTAGCACACGATAACGCGCACAGCGGCGCAAACGAGCGCTAAAGGCGGAGAAAGGCTCCCGGAGGATGGAGGAAGGCTCCCCAGGGGCGGAGGAAGGCTCCCCAGGAGCGGGGAGAGAGGGTCAGTGGGCAGAGAGTGGGAGGGGAGAGGCTCCCCGCACACTAACGCTCTGAAATCCGAGGCTCAAAACTAACGCCAGTGAAACCCTGGTGCTAGAGCCGATTTAAAGGGAAAAGAAACCATTTCCGTCAGCAATGTACAGCAAAACCAGGGAAACCTACAGAAAGTGATAAGTGTGAAATATGTGCACGGAACAAAAGGGCAAATAAACAGTGAAAATGAACAGAAGAAAATGTAAAAAAAACATAACCAAGCTGGGCAATAATGATATAAATGGGAGACATCAAAACACACTCCCAAGAAAGCTCCAAAAAAAGATATGAATTTTGGAAGGGTCTATGCTCCGTCCCCATACAAGGTGAATGAGCCCACAGTGAAATTGCGCTGAGCAGGGGTTCCGACCCCATTGGTCATGTTTCCTATGGCATGCACATGTTCCGCAACAGCAGGGTGGGCATGTCAGAATGGGCAACTGGACAGATGCTGGAAAAGGGGACACAGAGGGCTGCAGGCGGAACATGCTGCGGTGCAGCTGGCTCACAGTGCGGACTAGGGTGATGCCTAGCTGGCCCATAGGAATGCTGAAACAGTAGAGCAGCCAGACAGCAACTGCTGAGGGCCCAACATGGGCATGATTGTGCTTCCCACAGTGGCACAGGGGATAGTACCCAGCAGGTACCCCCAAGGGCACGGAACATTAGCAGGCGGTGCTGGGTGGAAGCGTGGACAGCTATGCAGGCACCCCTACCCCAGAACCCTCACCATAGGCAGCTGCCTACCCACACACTGGAGGCCTGAGACTGCACACCACCAGCACCACCAGCAGAAGGGCATGTCAGCATGGTGGCAGAGGGATACTGGTGGTGGAGGGGGCAGTGGCAGCCGCCCAGAGCAGACCGTGGCCTAGCCCTGTGTAAGTGGGTGCCATGCACTGCAACAGACAGGCCCTGTCTGACAAACAGTCATGGTATCACCAGGGAATGCACTGTCTCTGTGGCAACATGGTGGTGCAGTGCACACAACCAGTGTGTTCAGACGCAGAAGGTCACAGGTTCAAGTCCCAGCTGTGGTTCCTGCTAACCCAGTCCCCATATTTTACCCACTGCTAATACAGACAGAACCTTTATTGCAGATGACATAAACATGCCCAAAACACCTACATTTTACCCTACAGAGCACAGACACCATAAACATGCGCATTACCTAGAGCAGAGTCTCCCAAATGCAGTCCTGGAGGGCCAAACACCATTCAGGTTCCATGCTGTCTCTAATAAAGATGCCTGTACTGCATTTCTTTGCGCCGCCTCCATGGTATGCAGATGTATCTCATGCATATTCATGAAGGACAGCCTGAAAACCCAAACAGTGTCTGGCCCACCAGGACTGGAGTCGGGAACCTCTGCCCTAAAGCAGCGACCAACAGGGGCAAACACACCCGCACCCACAGGCTCCATTATCCAATGCCTCTTGGAGAGGCAGGATGTTAGGCCCTGTGTGCATCTCCCAATACTAGCACTTGCATACCTTAGCAATGCCACCCTAAACCTGGGAATACGGTACACAGCTATCAAAAGGTTGCTATGATTACCGGCAGATAGCAATTCTGAAGTTAAGTACAATTTTCTGAGTGAGCTGCATCATAGCAACCTTTCTGATGTCTTTGGAGTGTGCTACAGGTCTTGTGTCTGACAGTGTTTACCACCCTGGGGAGTGACCCCAACAGGATTGCGTACCATAGCCATGCCTGCACTGTGCCCAGGACTGGTGCGGTGGCCAGGGCTGCCAAACAGCTCTATAGTTGCACAATGCTGGCATAGGTGTGGGGAGTGTGTGTCTGTCTATCCAGTGTGTGGTGGCTGCCAACACCCTCCACAGCCCACACTGCTAGCACTGTTGCCAGTATTGGCCTGCCAATGTGCATAATGAGAAGCAAGGTACTGTGGGAATAGCCTGGATAGGGTGGCCTGGCCTGGATTCATCTGTACATTGTAGTGCCCGGCCACCACTTGCACGGACAGGGTGGCCACAGCATGTCCTGCTGGGAGGTCACTCTCACCATGACTGAGCAGTGACCACGGCATGGCTAGGTTCCCCCATAGTGCTATATAGTGTTTCTCATGTGATTTTTATGGGTTCTCTTTTGGGGCCCAATCACTGACTTAGCACTCCTTGTGGTCTTGGGCAAGTCACTTAACCCTCCATTGACTCGGAAGAAAGGCCTGGCAATCTATTTCCGGTGACACTGCTAAGAAAACCCAGGAGCTTCTGGGTTGCCAGGAGTCAGGACTGACTCGAAGGCACACATTGCATTTGCACTGATTTATCTGCTTGGTGTGTTTGCTGATGTCCCAGTTCTGGGTACACGCATCTCCTCCAGGAACATGGACTAGCTAGCATACTGTCTGCAGCTAGTATGTGTTTTGCTGGGTGCAGTGGCTGGAGGCTTGCTGCTGGAGAATGTCAGATAGTGGTGCGGGGCAGCTGAGCATTTCCTTATGGATGTGTACAGATCTGCATTGACTGCCCTGTAGGGTGTCTGTTCCCCAGCAGGACTGGGGTTGATGGTCCCCTCTACTGCCACCACTGCAGGGAGATAGAATGTGGATCTGTTGGTTGGGAGATCATGTTTCCCACCCTGAGTCCCGGAGGGTGGGTTGTGTGGTGGTATATAATCTGCCTATGGGACCAAACACCACCACCCCTTCCACCTTCATCATGTAACCATGGCACCAACACAGGATTATGCACTATTCAGGGTGCATCATAGCCCATAAGGGCTAGAAATGACTGAGAAATACAGAAGAACACAGACGTATCCTAAGTGTGTCTGCAGGAACTACCTATCACATACAGTAGCACTGATGGGGACCTACAGCATGGCATATTTCAGGTATGAAAGGTGCTATGGACCTGGTGCTGGGTGCCCCACCTCACCCTCAGGGTGAGTACATTACCTGCACAATGTGACAGTCTGTACCTACTCTGTGCCAGTATCACACACAGTCAGTACCCCCTACCAGGCTGAGGTGCTGTGGGGGTGCACACGGTCAGTTCCCCCTACCAGGCTGAGGTGCTGTGGGGGTGCATACCCCATCTTGTGCTCATCTGTAGACTGCTGATTTGCATGTGCAGTGCATCATGGGTACGGGTGGGTTAACGCTATCCTGGTAACCACAGCAGACAGTTGTGTGGTGACATGCAGTCCTTCTGCAGCCAGCCAGTGACTTGGTAGCAGCTATAGAGCTGTAGCCCACTGGTTACTTCACTGCCTGTGGAGCCAGAGTTCGTGGGTTTAAGCCCATGGTGGGGTATTTGATAGGGCTGTCCAAGGCATTATTTATTTTTAATGTACATTAGTGCTGCCAGCAAAAACACCCTCAGTGTACTGTAACCATAAGGCGCCTTATAGGGCGCCCTATAAAGCGCCTTATAAGGTGCCTTATCTGGTGTCCTCTAAAGCGCCTTATAGGGTGCCCTATAGGGGACATTATAGGGTACCTTGGCGGATAGTGCACTTTATAATGTGCCCTATGGAGTGATTTATAGGGCGCCCTATAAAGTGCCTTATTAGGCACCTTATCAGGTGTCCTCTAAAGCGCCTTATAGGGTGCCCTATAGGGGACATTATAGGGTGCCTTGGCGGACAGTGCACTTTATAATGTGCCCTATGGAGTGCCTTATAGGGTGCCTTATGCAGCACCTTAGGTTACGGCACATGAGGGTGTGTTTGCTGGCAGCACTAATTAGAATACAACTAAAATGACTCAAACAGCACTAATTACACGTAAATGCTAATGCCTCAGCCAGCCTTATGCATTAGGCACACTGGGGGATTGAACTCATGACTGCTGTACCATCAGTCTGTGCATTTACCATTGTGCTACACCTCTGTTTCTGTGGTTGCATGTCTGCGCGCCTACTTAAGATTACCACGCGTTAACGTGCTTAGCAGCGTCTCGCCCGATAATGTGCGCAGTGCATGTTATCGCGCGATAATCCCGTTTTGCTACATTAAGACCGACACACCCACTCCTTTTATGGCAATCTGCACACTAACGCCGGGCGCACGTTAAGACGGTTTAGTAAACATGCCCCTTAGTTTGTTGGACATGCTCTGTCATGTGGGTCTATCGCACATTGAGATTAAGGCATTCAGAATGAGAGTAGAAGTGTTGTGAATGATTTTATATGTATTGATAAGGACCTTATATTTGATTCTTTGTGATATGGGCAGCCAGTGAAGTTGTTTGAGGAGTGGCTGAATGTGCCATTGACGAGCTTGTCTGAGGATAATCCTTGCAGCGGTATTCTGTGCTATTTGCAGTGGGTATAGTGAGCTCTTTGGAATGTTGTGATATATTGACTTGCTGTAATTGAGCAGAGGTATTATAATGGCTTGACATACAGATCGGAAGTCGGTTGGTGAGAGGAGTTGGCGTAAATTCTTTTTTCGTAGCTTGTAATAAATTGCAGTTGTTGTGTGTTTTATGTGTGGAAGGAGAGTGAGCTACTGGTCCAGATTTACACCGAGGTATTTGATCTCAGTCTTCACTTTGATTTGGATATTTTCCAGTGTGATTGTTGTTGGTGGTGTGAAATTCTGATCTCTTGTGATGTGTAGTAGTTCAGTTTTGTTATGGTTTATGTTAAGGTTGTATGTATGGAGCCATTTAGACACTGCTATGATGCAATTGTTGAGTTTTGTGTAATCAGAGGCATTCATATTGAATGGAGTAAAGAGGATGATGTCATCTGCATAAATTAGGCAACATATGCCAAAGCTCTTGATCACATCACATATTGGTTGCATGTAGATGTTGAAAAGGATAGAAGAAAGCTCTGATCCCTGTGTTACACCTTGTCATATGTGGTACACATTTGATTTTTTAGCCAGGGATTACCCTAGATCTGTTGTTGATAAGGCATATAAATGAGCGCGATTTAATGATAAGAAATGGCTCTTACGCCCCAGATATGTGCAACATGATGAGGATGGTTTTGTACATTTTGTAATAAATTGCTCTCCCATGAATGCCAAAATACAGCATATAGTGTGGAGGCACTTCCCAGTGGTGCAAACTATTCTGGAATGCTCGCTTTGTTTGGTCTAGGGGGCGTAATTTGAAAGAAATCCTTAGTCCAGCGTGTTTGCTGTCTCAGGATAATGTTGCCATGGGATGCCTGGAGCATCACCCTTGTGATGAGTGTTTCCTTTGTGACATTTTTTGGATGAACTTGAGGTCTTGCATATCTGATTATGTGGTCTACACAGTAAGATACCCTTGTTGGCTAATCTATGTTGGGAAAATGATTCAGTCCTTCAAATTGCAGAACACAAAAGCAGGTTACAATGGGTGTGTAGGGAAGCCCTATGGTACAACACTGTGTGGAATTGAGGCATGAGTTTATTGATCTCAGATCCTTCTGTATTGATTGCATCACAGCAGAAAGGAATGATTTGGATAGGGGTAGAACCCTTTTGAAATGTAAACAGAAATGGATATATTTTTTGAATACTGTCCAATCTCATAGTATGAATATACAGATTAATTGTGGTACCTGTGTGTGATCTGTATGGGAAGAGTGGTTAGGGAAGTCCTTTGTTTTCATTCGCATCGAACATGGGTTGATTGGGTTCATTGGATGATTGAGTTTTTTGAGAGTGGTAGGTGTATAACTGCAAGGCGCATGTGCGGTGTGTTTGTTAGCAATCCCTTGAGCGCGTTGGAGTGACACATTGCATTACATTCTGGTTTACATTTTGAAAAATTCCTATTATTGAATTTGTTTTTGGATTATCTCAGGAGATTTGAGAAAAGTTGTTGTGATGTCAAAAGAGATGGCAATGTCTATTGCTTTTCATGTTCTTTTGTCTGTTGCTTCTCTTGCTGTACAAGATTTAACAGGGACATTTGGTATAAATGAGTATTGTTTTCCATCTCTTACAGCATGTGTTGGTTCCCGAAGAAGCACTTTGTTTCCCGAAGAAGCACTTTGCGAAATGCCACAGAGGGCGTCTGGAGAGATGTTGGGCACAGATAAGTTGACTAAGTTGCTGTATTGGTTGTTGAACCATATATTTTAAAATCTGTAATGCAGCTATGTAGTCACTCATGTATGATGATTTTGGGATGGAAGGCTCTACAAGATCCTCTTTATGTTTTTGAAATCTCTGAATAATAGAGTAATATCCTGAACGTGTGAAAGTCTGAATCTAAAGCCAGTTGGGAGTTTTTCAGGATCTTTGATGAATAGGATAGCACTAAGAATAAAACATTGGTTGCCTATGGTGCAGTTTGTACATCGATCCTTTTCTCTCTTTCTGAAAGGTCCCTATGATAATTGTTTGCGAGTAGTGGAATGAAGGTATAATTGTATTCATAATAATCATATCCCTGGCACTGTTCCAGTTTTTATATTATTTCTTACTATTCCTTTTTTAATTGGTCTTGTTTTATTTGATTCTTTTAGGTGTCAAATATGTGTGCATATAGGGTCCGATATTCAACTGAGCAGGCTTTGCGTCAATATGGCGCATAGCCCTGCCTGCTCTCCCCTAACCCCGGATATTCTAATATCTGGTTTTGGCGCTCAGAGAAAACTGCCACAGCCTAATGGGGTAGTGGCAATATTGCACCACTACCCAGTTAGCATCCACTGCTAAAACTAGGTGAGCCAAAAGCTCACCTAGTTTTAGCCATGGATCACTAACCAAGTAGCGGTGCAATATCAACACTATCCAGTTAGTGGTACTCCCTGCCTCTGCTCCACCCCGGAACATCCCCAACATGCCATGATGCTAACCGGATAGCATCAGGGCACGTAGAGGACTTAGAGGGGGATATTCAATGGCACTAACTGAGTAGGTGCAGTTGAATATCCCTGTTTAAGGCATTTACATGGTTTACTTGGCTGTTTGCTGTGTAAATGCCTTTTGAATATCGGGCCCATATAGTCCAAGGCCATTTCACTTGCCACTTTTTTTAGGAGACATTAGACATTAAGGGATTTAACTGCAAGGATTCCAATAATGTTGACCACAACTGTACCAGCCACTGGACCACTAAAACCGGCCAAAGCTGTCTCCTGAACCTTCAGGGAGCTAAGAGAGACACCCTTCTCCAGATCTTTCTGCAGAAAGAACAGCAGAAATGGCACCTTGGCCACATCAGGAACCAGCTGCCATATGCCACACCATCGATCAAAGAGGAACCATACCCACAAGTATGCCATGTTGATAGACCTTCTCCAGGCTCCGAGCAGAGTAGAAACCATTGCTAGAGAGTAGCCTTTATGTGCTAGCTGTCTTCTTTCAAGAGCCAAGCCATAAGCGAGAAGGGAGCCGGGTCTTCCATGATGATCGACCCCTAATGCAAAAGACCCTGAGAAAGCGGCAAGCAAAGAAGTGGCACTTGCAGGAGTTGCATCAGATCTCTGAACCACACTTTCTTCGGCCAATCTGGTGCCACCAGTATAATCCTTCTCGGGTGGCACTCTATATGTTGAATCACATGCCCCAATGGGGGCCATAAAGGAAACGCATACAGCAGGCATTGAGTTTTCCAAGGCTGAGCCAGGACATCATTGCCCTTGGTCCCCATCTCCATGCAGTGACTGAAGAAGTGGCACACTATAGCATTGGAGCAGATCGTCATCAGATCCATCTCGGGGTGACCCCAGCAGTGCAGAATCAACTATAATGCTTCTTGACTCAATTCCCTCTCTCCTGAATTCAGAGATTGCCAGCTGAGAAGGTCTGCTTCCACATTGTCCACCCCAGCAATGTGCAGAGCTGACAATGCTAGGAGGTTCTTCTCTGCCCAGGCAAAAAGGAGAGCCATCTTCAAGACTACTCCAGCAGGCCTTGTGCTGTCTTGCTTATTGACATAAGCTGCTGCCATTGGCATTGTCTAAAAATACACAAACCACACGGTCATCGACCAGGGGCCAGAAATGCAGAAGATTCAATCTTATGGCCCTTGCCTCGAGGCAGCTGATGGACCACACCACCTCCCTATGGTTCCAACAGCCCTGAGCCATGCAGTCTTAGCAATGGGCTCCCCACTTGGAGAGACTGGCATCCATCGTCAGAAGGATCCACAAGTAATTGTCCAGAGGCGCGCCCTTCCTCAAATGACTGGACTGCCACCACCATCACAGGCTGGCCTCCACCATCATTAGGAATGGAAGCCCAAGCTCAAACTCCTGAGAACTCAGGAACTACTGAGTCAACAAGAACTGTTGGAGTGGCTGCATGTGTGCATGCACCCATAGCATCATCTCAATTGCTGAGGAGCTGTAGATAATTCTGGACTCTGGATGCCTGCTGCGAATAGAACAGCATCAGGCTATCCAACAAGCTGAAGGGGAAGACTCTGCCCAATCAAGTATTGAAATGTGCTCCCAGGAACTCCAGGGACTGGAAAGGCCTCTACTTGCTCTTTCCCTAATTGATCACCCAGCCAAGACTTTCGAAGGACATCACTCAGGTCAGTACCTGAGACATCTCTGAAAGAGAATGGGCTTGGATGAGCTAGTCATCCAGATATGGGTACATACAAATCCCTTGGTACCGAAGTGCCGCAGCCAACACCACCATGACCTTGCAGAACGTCCTTGGGGCAGTGGAGAGTCTGAATGGGAAGGCAGTGAACTGAAAGTGAGAGCCAAGCATGACAGAATGCTGATACGTTTGTTGATCCTCCCAGATTGGGATATGAAAATATACCTCAGCCAAATCCAGAGATGGAGCAGAGTGGCCTAGTGGTTGGAGCAAAGCACTTCAGGCCGGAAGGTTGGGGGTTCAAATCCCACTAGAGGACAGCAACGTTGGGCCGGAAGGACTGAGGTTTCTAGTCCCACAGGTGCTCCTTGTGGTCTTGGGCAAGCCACTTAACCCTCCATAGCCCATGCTCCCTGTAAAATAGTTATCTCCAAATTATAATGCCCTGTTCAATGTAATTTCAGTTTGTTCAATGTAAACCACACTGATGCAGAATAGTGTGGTGTATATAAGAGAAAATAAATAAATGCCAGGAACTTCACTTGGTGCACTACTTGAATCACAGATCACAAAGTTTTCATCTGGAAGCACAAGTGCTGTTAACACCCTTGAGGTCTAGAATGGGCCGGAAGGAGCCATCCTTCTTTGGCACCATGAAATACAGTTCAAAGAATGCTGGAGTGCCATCTTCTCTACACTCTCCTGAACTTTCATGGATCAACCCCAACATTGCTCTTATCAAGAGAGGATGTCTAGATGCGGTGCAGTGTCTCAGGCATGCCTCTGCCATGTCCCCTGCCTATTTAAACATCCTTGCAGTGAATAGTAGGATGCAGTGGATAGTAAAAACCCTAACGAAGGAACCCTCGCCCCCCCCCCCCAACTGACCATGATTCACCCACATGACTATGCAGATTATTTACTGGACAAAACCAATAACGTCGGCAAAGCCACACTGTCCACCCCCAGCAGCAACCTAGCACAACTTAAGCCACTTACCACTATAATGACACAGCTACAGAAATTGAGGACATCACCATTACCATCAATGCCACCACTGCTCCAAACGAACCTTATCCAGCATTCTGGATAAGAGCACTACGTAAGGAAATCAGCCCTATACTATGCAAGATCATGGACTTATCCTTCTCCACAGGTTTATTCCCATCATGCCTCAAGCAGACATAAATCCGGCCACTTCTGAAGAACACCAAACTAAATCCCCAGAAGGTGGAATCATATCGACCAATATCGAGCATTCCGCTGCTAGCAAAGCTAATCGAGAAGGTCGTTCAGCGCAAAATACAGGACCACATTGACTCCACGGCCCCTTTGGACCCATCCCAACATGGCTTTTGAGAATCACACGGCGTGGAAACTCTCCTCACCACACTAATCAACACTCTGATCACAGGAACCGACAACATCAAATAAGGATTTGCATTGATTTTCCTGGACATCGCCGCCGCGTTTGACTCCATAAACCATGATCAACTCCTGATTCGGCTTCAAGATAAGGGAATCAGCGGCTCAGCTTTGAGTTGGTGCATATCGTATCTAATGGACAGATGGCCGCAGGTTCGTACAGGTTCTCAAACCTCTGAACCTTTCCAACAAAAGCATGGTGTACCTCAAGGCTCATCACTCTCTGCCTTATTGTTCAACATATACATGCAACCCATATGTGAAGTAATCCGCTCCTTCAAAGTCTCATGTCTGATCTACGCCGATGATGTACTACAATACGGATTTCTCCCCACTAAAAAAATGTTTCGAGGCTGTAACGGACTGGTTCCACGCACAGGGCCTCAAGATAAATTTCAGCAAAACAGACGTACTCTTCATTACAAAAATCAGTCTTTTTCCCCGCCACTGACACTAAAGACAAGAGACGCTGAGCTCACAAGCAGACCCACTACCTGCTACCTCGGTGTCACATTAGACCAGCAGCTCGAGTTCAAAATGCACATCAGCAACATCATCAGGCAGATCCACCATAAAATATGAACCTTGAGACATCTCCGACCTCTATTGCAACCAGGCAACTTCAGGACAGTCTTTCAGGCCCTTGTGACCCCCCACTTTGACTACGCCAATGCAATCCTTCATGGCCTACCCAAGAACACATTAAGCCCGCTACAACTACCAATGAATACCGCGGCACGCTTCCTACATGGGGCCTCCAGAGGACACCACATCACCCCGATTTTAAAGGACTTGCACTGGCTACCAATCTACTGTTGGACCACATATAAAGTAGTCCTGATGACATTTAAGGCCATCAACAACATGTCCTCCTCCTCCCTAACGGATCTGCTCCACCCTACCCCAGCAAACAGAGCGAGGAGGTCATTCGCCATCAATACCCTTCAGACCCCCAATGAAATAACCAAATGCACCCAAACAACGAAGAGCAGAGCTTTTAAGTTTTATGCTCCCATCTGCTGGAATGCACTCCCAACCTCCATTCGAGCAATTACCAATGTTACTCAATTCAGAAAAGCACTAAAACACCACCTCTTTCTCCTACACTACTCACAACCCAACCTTAGCCACCTTACACCCAGCTAAACAATGATAAGCCACAAGACAACTCATAGCTATAATGTACATAGTTGTAGATACTGTAAATAGTTCCCCTAGATTGAAATCCAAGTTGTATCACCCGTTCACTGTAAGTGCATAACAGACACCCTGAGATGCATAAATGTTATCTGTAAACCGCACTGATTTTAAAGAGCGCGGTATATAAAAGCAATAAATAAATAAAAAGAGCTCGTTCCATAGCTGCAGTGCTTCCAGATGGAAGAGCAAACTGTGCTTTCATCATCACAGTTAATATTTCCTGCCCGAAGAAACCTCCATGTACATACAAACTTCATACATATTATAGGCCCACCGCTGCATGTCAATTATCTGAAATGATTGGCCAGGATGTGCTAGTCCCATAACATAGTCACCCCTCTTCTGAATAATCCATGCAACTGGGACTTAAGATATGCAGTTTTGTGGGTTTGCAATTCTGAGATGTCCAAATTTGTGAAATGGCCTACACCTGTGCACATACCCTGCCTTTCTATCTGCGTGGGACCCATCACCAGAACCGGTTACTGGAACATTCATCTTTCAGGGTAGAGTGATTTCAGGTGCCTCCCCCAGATTTTTGGACATTATGCTCTGGATGTCACAGATTCTCTCGTGATGTCCCTTCTAAAATGCCACTTCACATTCCTAAATATGCATAATTTTTCCCGCAGTCCTTGGAGGCATTCCTGGAGTCATAAGTAATTTTTTAATTGGGCATTCATCCCTCCCCCCAAAAAAACAAAACCCTGTGCATTTAGCAGGCATAAATGCAAGCAAATAGCTTTGCTGAGGTAATTTTCAAAGAACAAATATGCACGTTAGGCTACGGGATTGTATGCATATTAGGCACATAAGGTTAACGTCTGTCAGCAAAAAACCCTCGCAAAATGTACTCTACAAATTCAGTAGCTACACACATTGAGGGTAATTCTATAAGTTCCCGCATAGTTAACCGTATCTATTTTACAATGTCCAATTTGTGTGGATTTGACTTTATGGAATACAAGCATAAGTGACTGCTAATGCATGAAACTTTAAGCTGTAGTCACTTTTACTAGCTCTAGAGCTGGTGTAAATGGTGTGTATTTTACATGTGTAAGTCCGTATCCATAAATTATGCATGTCAGTGCATGTTCCACCCATGCTAGGCACAAACTCCACCCTTGTTCATACACAATGTAAAAGTACATATGATGGGTTCTGTGTATGTACTTACAGAATCACAGCTGTGTAATTTACGCCCTTAAGTGCATATTGATATACCTGATTTGATATATATATATATATATATATATACAGTAAATATATAAGTAAGTCATAGTCATGGATGGGCAAATCAATTTGGATGTGGTTCTAACATCTTTAAATTGGGATGAGGAAGTAGAAGTTGGGTTTGATTCAGTTAAACTGAGTTATGGCAGGCTATGACCAAAGATAAATCCAAACATTTAGCTCATCAAAAACTGAGCCAATTCCAACTCAGCTCATATTCCCACCTCTAAATCAGCTCATTGATCCAGATCAAGGGTGGTTCATTTCTGAATACTTACTTCATCCATCTGCTGTAATTTTGCTGCCAAAACACTGCACGGATTAGTAGTACATCATAAATCTTCTTGCACCTCCTATACATGGTGAATGGAGAAAATCCAAGTCACCTCATTAGGAAATTCAAACTGAAGTGATGAAAAATTGGAACTGAAATGAACCTGGCTAATATCCTGGCATTCGAAATATTCAGATTTTCATCAAAACTTGGTTTTACATGGCTCAGGTATCTGGACAAAATTTAGAAAAGAAACCCCTCTGAACTGCTGTCACAGATCCAGTGGGCCCACCCATCTGTAATAGAGGCCTTCTATAAGCAGTGGTTCCAGAAATTTCTGTAAGTACTGCAGTAGGCTGAACAAGATGAACTGGCCAAAATTTGTGAGTTGCTAGTTGCTTTTAGCTTCACCTGTTTGAGAGAACGAGGTGGAACTGAAAGACTCCAATGCATGATTTGCAATTTGGTAACTGGAGTTGACAGAAAATGGTGCACCTTTAGAAAGAGATGCAGCAAGCGTAGTTGGTGTGAAAGCACATTGTAAAATTAATTGGGCACTGAAGCAGGACAATCATATAAAACAATTTTTTGTACATTTTTACCACTATGCCAGTTAGTAAAACAATGATTAAAATGGAAAATATTGATCAAAGAGGTCTATTCTGAACCATGAATATTCATCTGCCTTTCCTGTCCCCGCCAAGCGTCCCCGTATGAACAGGGAGTTTGTACGGGAAAGTTGGACCGAGGCGGGAAAGGGGCGGTGGGGAGGCGGAGATGGGGCAGGCAGTGGGCGGCCCTGGACATACAGGGCCCGATTCTGATGTCGGTCCTGTACGTCCGAGGCCGGCAGAGTAGACAGGGAAGTTATTCTACATCTGAGGTGGAATAAGTTCCCCTAGATGGGGGGAGACAGCAGGCCTGGGGCGTGTCAAAGATAGGAATGGGTGCAGTGGATTCCCTGCGGCCTAACTCTGGCCGTAGGATGTCAGATCGGGATTGGGCTTTGGGGAAAGCACAGTCATTGGTGGCCGGGGATTGTGACTCCTGAATGGAGCCACAGTGCCATGGCAACCGGATGCCATGGCACCACAACTCCATTCAGGAGCCTTGACTGCGTTAGCTGGGCAGGTATATTCAGGTCTGGGGCTGCACGTGCAGGCTTAGATGGTATTCTGATCCTGCAGGGGCTAGACGTGCTCCGTGGGATCAGAATCCCATCTATCTCTGTGCGTCTGGTTCTCCATGAATTCAATTTACTTTTAATTGCTAAGACATGGGTTCTTAATTGGGCAGATTTATACCCCTTGAGGGTATACGAACCAAACAATGGGGGTATGGGACTGGATCTCTGAATAATTAAAAAAAGATGCCGTTAGAGTAAAATTTAGATTATTAATTATCACAGTTGGGTATTAATTATCACAGTTATCAACATGGAATGAGGTGGAAAAGCCACTAACCCATCAGCCATCAGATCATTCACTGTGGACGTCTTCCCACTTTCCCGTGTTGTCAGTTGATATGTTGGTGGCATTGACATTAGTTTGTTTGGAGTCTTGAAGGACTAGAAAGGGGGGCTGTTACTTCTGGAGAGAAATCTGAAATTGTGAGTATATACTTCTGGGAATTTTTCTGAAAGGAATTTTTTTTCTTTTAAAGCTAATTAATCTGTGAACCCACTATTTTTTTGTTAAATCAGTCAGGGCCTAGTAGCAACAGTTTAAGATTCAATTTAAAACACAGAAGAGAACTTTCTGGTTAGCTTTCATACCCAGTAGACAGCTGTAGTTTAAATTTCATAGTCACTCAGGGCCTAGCATCAGCAAAGTACTTTTAGTTTCAAATTAAAACACAGAAGAAAGCTTTCTGGTTAAATTTAGAATCCAGCAGAGAGCTTGTAGTTTAAATTTCTTAATAGGTTAGAGCCTAGTAGCAGCAAAGAGCTATAATTTAAATCAAATCAGAATATAGCTTAGCACAAAAGGCAAAACAAGGTCAATTCTCCTTGAGCAGCATATAAAGTCTTCTAGAGACCTTTACAAAGAGGCCTTCTACCTAGTGGGTAAGCGACCTGTGAAACTTTTTCAATAGGTGTTAACATCAGCTGGCAGTTCAAAAGGCCATTTTGAAAGACTCCTTCTATCCAAGCAAGGACTGTTAATTACCCAGGAAGTAGGTCACTGCTTACATCAGCAGCACAAGCATAAATAGCTAAACCAGAGCTCTGTGACCCTCAGTCTTGAAGGACTAGAAAGGGGGGCTGTTACTTCTGGAGAGAAATCTGAAATTGTGAGTATATACTTCTGGGAATTTTTCTGAAAGGAATTTTTTTTCTTTTAAACCTAATTAATCTGTGAACCCACTATTTTTTTGTTAAATCAGTCAGGGCCTAGTAGCAACAGTTTAAGATTCAATTTAAAACACAGAAGAGAACTTTCTGGTTAGCTTTCATACCCAGTAGACAGCTGTAGTTTAAATTTCATAGTCACTCAGGGCCTAGCATCAGCAAAGTACTTTTAGTTTCAAATTAAAACACAGAAGAAAGCTTTCTGGTTAAATTTAGAATCCAGCAGAGAGCTTGTAGTTTAAATTTCTTAATAGGTTAGAGCCTAGTAGCAGCAAAGAGCTATAATTTAAATCAAATCAGAATATAGCTTAGCACAAAAGGCAAAACAAGGTCAATTCTCCTTGAGCAGCATATAAAGTCTTCTAGAGACCTTTACAAAGAGGCCTTCTACCTAGTGGGTAAGCGACCTGTGAAACTTTTTCAATAGGTGTTAACATCAGCTGGCAGTTCAAAAGGCCATTTTGAAAGACTCCTTCTATCCAAGCAAGGACTGTTAATTACCCAGGAAGTAGGTCACTGCTTACATCAGCAGCACAAGCATAAATAGCTAAACCAGAGCTCTGTGACCCTCAGTCTTGAAGGACTAGAAAGGGGGGCTGTTACTTCTGGAGAGAAATCTGAAATTGTGAGTATATACTTCTGGGAATTTTTCTGAAAGGAATTTTTTTCTTTTAAACCTAATTAATCTGTGAACCCACTATTTTTTTGTTAAATCAGTCAGGGCCTAGTAGCAACAGTTTAAGATTCAATTTAAAACACAGAAGAGAACTTTCTGGTTAGCTTTCATACCCAGTAGACAGCTGTAGTTTAAATTTCATAGTCACTCAGGGCCTAGCATCAGCAAAGTACTTTTAGTTTCAAATTAAAACACAGAAGAAAGCTTTCTGGTTAAATTTAGAATCCAGCAGAGAGCTTGTAGTTTAAATTTCTTAATAGGTTAGAGCCTAGTAGCAGCAAAGAGCTATAATTTAAATCAAATCAGAATATAGCTTACCTCAGCGGCACAGGACAAGGTACTGTGTAGCAGCCCTTTTTTAATAAGTGTTATATCCCTCCCTCCATCCCCACACCCACCCTCCCCTGGGATAATCACAGCTTTATAGGTACTTGCACAACTTAAAAGACAGGAGGTGCTCTCAGGTGAAGCTCATTACCCAAATCAGTCATACACTAAGGACCTGAGATTAATTAAGCTTCAGGTGAACAAGGTATATTAAACTTCTTAGGTACAGTTTTAGTGGTATAAATATCCATAGCACCCTTTAGTACATAAAGAACTTAAAGATCTAAACACAAACTTAAAACTAAGATGCAGACAGCAGTCCAACAGCGGGATGTGGGCTTTCCAGTCTTTTGCATTGAGTGTCACATGTATGATTTTCTCCCAGCTGGTGAGAGGTCTTACGTGTGCACTAGGTGCAAGGAGCTCTCTGCTCTCAGGGAACGAGTCCGTTCTCTAGAGGCTAGAGTAGCAGACTTGGAAAACATAAGACAGACAGAGAGGTACATAGACGAGACCTACAGGGATATGTTTAATTTATGATGTTCTATGTAAAAGTTATGACGTTCTATGTAAAACAAACTGCGCTTTGTTAATTGTTGTTAATTGTACACCGCAACTGAACTTTGGAAGATGCGGTATATAAATGTTAAATAAATAAAAATAAATAAAAAATATAGTCCTGAAGTCCCACCTCCAGTCTGGCAGCATCCCTGTTGCCAGGGAGGAGAGAGGTCACGTGACAGGAGAGCATCACCCTGGTGTGGCAGGAAGTGATCCTGTAACTAGGACCTGTCCTCCAGGTGATGTAAACCCCTCTCGCACCGAGGAGGTTTCTCCAGGGCCAAGTGCCCATGAGGGAAGGGTTAGGACAGCAGTTATAGTTGGTGATTCGATCATTAGGCATGTAGATAGCTGGGTGGCTGGTGGATGTGAGGATCGCCTGGTAACATGCCTGCCTGGTGCGAAGGTAGCGGACCTCACACGCCACCTAGATAAGGTCTTAGATAGTGCTGGGGAGGAGTCTGCTGTATTGGTACATGTCGGTACCAATGACATAGGAAAATGTGGTAGGGAGGTTCTGGAAGCTAAATTTAGGCTTTTAGGTAGGAAGTTGAAATCCAGAACTTCCAGGGTAGCGTTCTCCGAAATGCTTCCCGTTCCACGCGCAGGACCCAAAAGGCAGGCAGAGCTCCGGAGTCTCAATGCGTGGATGAGACAATGGTGCAGAGATGAGGGGTTCGGATTTGTTAGGAACTGGGGAACATTCTGGGGAAAGGAGGGGCTCTTCCGAAGGGATGGGCTTCACCTTAACCGGGATGGAACCAGGCTGCTGGCATTAACCTTTAAAAAGGAGATAGAGCAGCTTTTAAACTAGATAATAGGGGAAAGCCGACAGTCGCCCAAGAGCACATGGTTCGGAAGAATGTATCCTTGAAGGATACTACAAAAAGCAGAGAGGTTCCAAAAAAGAGTAAAGTAGCCCAAATGCCCTCGAGTATGGAGCAGACAGAACTTAAAGATCCCAAATTACCCATGTCTACCAATAGCCAAATTAATATGAATAAAATACAGTCTCTAAAATGTTTGTATGCAAATGCTAGAAGTCTACAAAACAAGATGGGAGAGTTAGAATATATAGCACTAAACGAGAGGTTAGATATGATTGGAATATCAGAGACATGGTGGAAGGAGGACAACCAGTGGGACACTGCGATACCTGGGTACAAACTATATCGTAATGATAGAGTTGACCAAATTGGTGGAGGGGTTGCGCTCTATGTTAGAGAGGGCATTGAGTCAGAAAGGATTAAAGTTTTGCAAGAAACAAAATTTGCTGTAGAATCTCTATGGATTGAAATTCCATGTAAAAAGGGGAAGGCGATGGCAGTGGGGGTGTACTATCGTCCGCCTGGCCAGAATGAACAAATGGATGATGAAATGCTCAAAGAAATCAAGGAAGCTAGCAAAAGTTACAGTGCAGTAATAATAATGGGTGATTTCAATTACCCCGGCATCGACTGGGTCAGTGTCACAACAGGACATGCTAGGGAGATAAAGTTCCTAGATGAAATAAATGACTGCTTCTTGGAGCAGCTGGTTCATGAACCAACCAGAGGGGAAGCAATATTAGACCTAGTCCTTAGTGGAACACCAGATGTAGTGCAAGAGATAAGGGTGTTGGGGCCACTTGGCAATAGTGATCATAGCATGATCACCTTTGATTTAATTAGTGGAGGAGGGATAGTAAGGAAATCCACAGTACTACCCTTTAACTTTCGAAAGGGAGACTATGATAAAATGAGGAAAACAGTTAAGAAAAAACTAAAAGGAGCAGTTGCAAAGGTTAAAGACGTACATCAAGCATGGGTGTTGTTGAAAAATACTATCTTGGAAGCACAGACCAGCTGTATTCCACGCTTTAAGAAAAGTGGAAGGAAGTCCAAAAAACTGCCAGCATGGTTTAAAGGTGAGGTCAGAGAGGCTGTTGTTGCCAAAAAAGCATCTTTCAGGAAATGGAAAAAAGAGCCAAACGATGAAACCTGGAAACAGCACAAGCACTGGCAAGTCAAATGCAAGGCATTGATAAGGCAGGTAAAGAGAGAATTTGAGAAGAAGCTTGCTGCGGAAGCAAAAACGCGAAATAAAGACCTTTTTTAAGTACATTCGTAGCAAAAAACCTGTGAGAGAGTCAGTTGGTCCATTAGATGATAAAGGGGTTAAAGGAGCACTAAGAGGCGACAAGGCGATAGCGGAAAGACTGAATGAATTCTTTGCTTCGGTCTTTACTGAGGAAGATGTAGGGATGTTACCCATGACTGAAGTGGTATTTAAAGGTGTGGAAGAATTGAAGGAAATATCGATACATCGGGAAGATGTCTTACAACTATTAGATAAACTGCAGAGTAGCAAATCACCTGGGCCGGATGGTATACATCCAAGGGTGTTGAAAGAACTGAAATTTGAGATTGCAGACCTGCTATCAGTAATCTGTGAACTATCATTAAAATCATCTCTAATACCTGAGGATTGGAGGATCGCCAATGTAACACCAATTTTTAAAAAGGGTTCGAGGGGTGATCCGGGAAACCACAGACCAGTGAGCCTGACATCAGTACCGGGAAAAATGGTAGAAACCATCATAAAGAATAAAATTACTCAGCATGTAGATAGTCACGACCTAATGGGAGACAGCCAACATGGCTTTAGACAAGGAAGATCTTGTCTTACTAATCTGTTATGTTTTTTTGAAGGAGTGAATAAACAGGTGGACAAAGGTGAGTCGGTTGATATTGTGTATCTGGACTTTCAGAAAGCCTTTGACAAAGTCCCTCATGAGAGACTTTTGGCAAAACTAAAGAGTCATGGGATAGGAGGCAGTGTACTACTGTGGATCAGGAACTGGTTAAAAGATAGAAAGCAGAGGGTAGGGCTAAATGGCCAATTTTCCCAATGGAGAAAGGTGAATAGTGGTGTACCCCAGGGATCTGTGCTGGGTCCGCTGCTTTTTGACATATTCATAAATGACCTGGAAAGTGGAATAACAAGTGAGGTTATCAAATTTGCAGATGACACAAAACTATTTAAAGTTGTTAAAACCCAGGAGGATTGTGGAAAATTGCAAGAGGATCTTGATAAATTGGAAGACTGGGCATCAAAATGGCAGATGAAATTTAATGTGGAGAAGTGCAAGGTTATGCACCTAGGGAAGAACAACCCAAATTTTGGTTACACGATGCAAGGTTCCACATTAGGAACCACCACCCAGGAAAAAGATTTAGGCGTCATTGTGGATACCTTGTTAAAACCCTCGGCCCAGTGTGCAGCGGCGGCCAAGAGAGCAAATAGAATGCTAGGTATGATAAGGAAAGGAATGGAAAATAAAACAAAAGATATTACAATGCCTCTATATCGTTCCATGGTGAGACCGCACCTTGAATATTGTGTGCAATTCTGGTCGCCGTATCTTAAAAAGGATATAGCGATTTTAGAAAAGGTTCAGAGAAGAGCCACCAAAATGGTAAAGGGGATGGAAGGCTGCTCCTATGAAGAAAGGCTAAAAAGGTTGGGGCTCTTTAGCCTGGAGAAGAGACGGCTGAGGGGAGATATGATAGAAGTCTATAAATTAATGAACAGAGTGGAACGGGTAAACGTAGATCGATTGTTTACCTTATCAGAATATGGAAAGACTAGGGGACATGCAATGAAGCTACAGGGTAAACTATTTAAGACTAATAAAAGAAAATATTTTTCACTCAACGTGTAATCAAACTCTGGAATTTGTTACCGGAGGATGTAGTAAAGGCTGTTAGTGTAGCTGGGTTTAAAAAAGGTTTGGACAAGTTCCTGGAGGAAAGGTCCATAAACCATTATTAAGAAGGGACCCAGGATATCAATGCTTGAACCAGTACAAGCATTGTGGAACCTGTGTTCCTTGGGGAAACTGCTAGGTACGTATGACCTAGATTGGCCACTGTTGGAAACAGAATGCTGTGCTTGATGGACCTTGGTCTGACCCAGTATGGCATATCTTATGTTCTTATGTTCTTGTTTTCTAAGGCTTCCAGCCCACCCAGCCCTTACACACAACTTTCTTTTTGTTACAAGTGACTATTTTGAAATTTTTTCTTGGATACTGTTTCTTCATAAAACATTATTTGTCATCTGTAATCTACATTTTTTATTTTTTTTTAAACAGATTTGTTGCAAAATGTCATCTGTTAAAAAATAGAAGTGGAAAGATGAATATGTTGCTTTTGGCTTCACCTGTTTGAGAGAAAAAGGTGGAACTAAAAGATTTCAATGCATGATTTGCAATTTGGTAACGAGCAATGGAAATTTGAAGCCATGTAAAATCATGTTGGAACCTCGATTTATGCTTTCAAGTTGAAAATAATTTGTTATGCTCGGAAGGGAACTCTTTCATCATGTGGGTTTGCTCCTCCTGGGAAACCTCTTCTGAAAGCTTCCTACAAAGTTTTATACATGATTGCCAAAGAAAATATGCCCCACACAATGCGAGAAAACCTAGTAAAGCCCTATGAGCTAGAGATGGCAGTTTTAGCCTAGCTTGGCGATGAGGGCAATGAATGTTTTGGTTCTCTTTACAACTACTTATCTCTGTGAAACAGGATTCTCTGCATTATTAAACCTGAAATCAAAGTGGAGAAATGGACTTGATGTGTCAGATACATAACAAGTGAGAGGCAATAGGAGGTCACAGGTGCTTTTATTAATGAAAGACCGCAAAATAAAAGCACCTGTGACCTCCTATTGTCTCTCGCTTGTTGTGTCTCTCCTCTGCTGGTGCGAGGGTCCTGCTCCCTTTTGTGTCCTTTTGATGTGTCAGATGACATGCAAGTAACATTGTCAGTAACTGTATCTCAATTCCCTGTTTTGATTGCAAGAAAACGAAAGCAAAAATCGTACTAATTGTAGCTAGCTTGTGTATTTGTGATTTGAATAAATATGACAAAATCCTTAAGATTTTCTTTAAACTGTTCTGTTTCTAGCTATATATACATGATTTTGACAGTCTGGAGAAGGGGGTATGGGAACATACTGGGCAATCCATTGGGGGTCTGTAGTCCTAAAAAGGTTAAGAACCCCTGTGCTAAGGTGTCAGACAACCACACAAATGTAAATACTCTGGATTTGTCTAGCAGCAAAGATGTTTAATGCCATTTTCTTTCAATTGACCTTTTATTTGACCGAAAGATCATGCCTCGATCATCATCCACTAATGAGAAATGGACACACTCCAACACCAACATGTACAAAAATATGATAAAAAGAGACCTAAGAGCGGGGCAGATTTCCAGCTGAATCTGCTGCGCTGTCAGCCCATAGGTTCAATCACTGGTCTCGCAGACAAACCTTTTTCACCAGTTATAGTATTTTGCATATAAAATAGAAGCCAGAAAGTACTTATCACTTCTACCTGTATCTGGGCCATGTTGCAAACATACATATTGTCGTGAGGGCATCCCCTGGTGACCATTCGAAGTATGGGCATGCTCCACGATAGAAATTATTTAGGGAGCGTGATGAAATGTAAGGTCCACGAATGGCGAATGGTCTTACTTATTTCCAGCTTCCTATGAGAGCTCAATGATCAAACCAAGTGTAGGGAAAACAAGGCTTTATTCCCTGTCTGTGCAAGGGTTCAAATAAGACATTGAGAAATCAAAAGAATGTCCTTTGTTTCAAAAGGTACCAGTATTAACAAGCTGACTAATTGTTAAACTCCACAATTAGTGCAA
Source organism: Ichthyophis bannanicus (assembly GCA_033557465.1). Taxonomy (NCBI): domain Eukaryota; kingdom Metazoa; phylum Chordata; class Amphibia; order Gymnophiona; family Ichthyophiidae; genus Ichthyophis; species Ichthyophis bannanicus. The sequence goes on from CM066031.1 coordinate 1,823,657,795, forward strand.
GGGTTAATCAGAGGAATTCACTTCATTCCAACACAATAAGAATTAAACAAACTTCTTTTCAGTTATACAGTGGCTACAGATTCTAGGCTTGTGGCCATGCACAAACCACAATCCATCTCTTCTGGTGGAGGAATGGGAACAGCATTTATATATTCAATTTCCATGGATTCTGCTCCACTACATTCATCATCAGAGTAGTCACTGTCCCTGTCTGCTACAGGTCTACGTGAAGTGTCCCTAGGCTCTTGCCTCCAATAAGACTGTGTTTTAAGTTCTCTGGGAATTTTCTGAAACCACCCTGGTTTCTTCTCTTCCTTGCAAACTGAGTATTTGTTTTAGCAGTGCCTCTAGGTGTTAAGCATTCAGTATCATGAATAAAGCTTTCATACCTGGAGCCTCTGTGGTTTGAATCCATGGAGCTTTCTCTCCCAGAAACGTTTCTCCTGCAACAGGTTCTCTGCCGACAGGCTTTAGGCACGGCTGTGCTTTCTGGCAGCTTGGTAAAACCTGGTGTGGATTCAACTTTATGCTTCGGTAAGAACTTAGCTTTGTCAGAAACTGCTTTTCCTTTGGTGCCTGGTAAAACTTGCCTAGTATTTCCCAGAGACTGCAGGCTTTCCTCCAAACCTATCTCTCTGGTTCTCTGGATACATCTCTCTGCCTTTGAATCAGGAACGTTGTTGGAACAGGGAGTGGCACACTCTCTAGCCTTAGTGCTTTCTCCAGCAGACTCCCTCTGAACAGCTGCTCGCTTAGCCTGGCCCTTCTGAACTCCACCTTTGTGAACTCTGTTCCTTTGGGCTTGCTCAGGTAGGATTCTTTCTCCAAGTCCTTCTCCTTCTCTTAGAGCTGCTCCTTCCCTCAGAGCTGTTCCTTCTCTCTGTCCTCTCCTTTGAGATGTTCCTCTCTTCTGTCCTTCTCCTGGAGCTGTTCCTCTCAATAGATCTGTTCCTCTCAATAGAGGTGTTCCTCCTTTGCTAGCATTCAGCTTCTGCTTATAAAGGAATCTTTCCTTTGAAACTCCCGGGCTCATTCCCAGATGCAAGTCATTAGCTCTCTTAGGCTCATTAGCTCCTGTATGATCACTCCTGCCCCCTCTAGCTGTGCCTTGAGGTAACTGCACATCTAGATTTCTCTGAGAAACAGGGTTTCTTTTCAGGTTTGCATCTTTATTGATACCCACTTCATGACAATATATATGGGGAAAAAATGTTGCCATCGGGTTTGATACCTGCTCAGAGGTTCTAAAAGATTTTCATTTAAGTACACAAGCTGCACTTTTTATGTATTTTCATTTTAGAGGAGGAAATACAATGGGGGGATTAGGGAGATTTACTCCCTAAATCCTTCATGTAAAGCCCTGGCAGAAATGAGCAATTTTAGAAAATCTATTTATGCCTCTGAGCCAATGGCAACATTTTTTTTCCTATATGTGTATCCCCTTTGCAAAATGGAAAAAATCTGTAGATTTTTGGCCTGTCTGAGCCATGCCCAAACCATCCCACCACTACCATGCTGCTTTGAAATCTCTATTTGCTGTAAATTTCCGTGGATAAACAGCAGCTTTCTTAAGTCGCTATTCGCACGTGTAGCTGATCTACGAGGGGAAGCTGATGTCTCTGGCCTTGTAACGAAACAGAAAGCTACAGGCACACTTCAGTTCCGGAGGTCCGAATGATCTTTCTGCAGTTCAGTTTTATTTGGTACCAAATAAAGCGAAACTGCAGAGAGATTACTTGGACCTTCAGAACTGAAGTATGCCCATAGCTTTCTGTTTTAATATGAGGCCAGAGACCTATCAGTCCCCTTTTGTATATGTGTGATACTTCTAAAACAAAGACCCATATGTCTTTAGAAAATAGACTAAAAAAGTCACATTCTTACCCATTTCACCTAGGTGACCTGTTATAAAATCCCCTCTTTCCCCCACATGGATTAACTAATCATCTTCTACTCTTTACGAGCGATTCATAGACAAATTTGATAGGCAAAGAAAAATGTGCCAATTTGTTGAAACTATGGGGTATGTTTACTAAATTGTGGTAACGTTACATACCGCACGTTATGTAATGTTAACGATCGTTAGGTAACGTTAACACGCGGTATGTAATGCTAACGCGCATTAATGTTACTTAACGATCGTTAACGTCCCCGGCCGCAGTAAACACGGCAGAAGGGGGAGAGAGGGCGGAGAGAAGGGGTCAATGGACGGAGAGTGGGCGGGGAGAGGCCCCTTTCACACTAACGCGCTGAACTGAAGGGCTGAATCCTACTGCGAATGAAAACCTGCCTTTAGATGCACATTTGCAGGAGAGAGAAACCATTTAAGTGTCAGCAATGTACAACCTAGGCAGGGAGCCCAAGAAATGTGATAGTAGTGCTCCATTTTCAGCAACACCATAGTGCCAAAGTATGTATGGCCACTATGGCGATGGTGCAAATGGGGCATAGGGGGCCGCAGGTGGGACATGTAGAATGGGCAGCTGGGGCACAGGGTGGACCAGGTGGGTGCCTAGGTGGCACATAGGAACATAGAAACCAGAAATCAGCAAGACAGCAGCTGACCAAGGCAAAACACAATCCTATATCTACCTGGTTCACCCTAGCCAATAGTTGCTAGGACACTGACCTGACATCCCCCCAGCCATCCCGCCCCCATATGGGAGGGACATAATATTGGTAGGCAGTGATGGGGGGGATGTGAGGATGTCCATGTATGCCCCCCACCCCGGGATCTGCTCCCTAGGCAGCGCCTACCTACACAGTGGATGGCCTGGGACTGCACACTACCAGCACCGACAGCAAATGGCCATGTCAGCTTGGCAGGGGTGTGTGTGCCCGTGCTGGAGGGGGCAGTGCCACCTCGCTGCAGTAGTGGACCTAGGCCATGCCCTGCATCAATACATGGCATGCAGTGCCAAATACAAAGTCTGGCTGAGGAAAAGTACAGGTAGCCCCAGGGACTATTGTGTATCTGCGGCAACAGTGTGGTGCAGTACACCCAGCCAGTGTGTCAAGAAGCAGAGGGTCACAGGTTCAAGCCCCAGCCGTGGTTCCTGCAGAGCATGTCCCTATGTTTTACCCTACAATGCAGATACAACAGCAACATGTGCAAAGCCCAAAGCGGCGGCAAACAGGGCGGCAAACACCCACCACCCACAAGCCAAAGATGCATGGAGAGTCAGGCTGTTGGCCCCAGCATTGAGCTGACGTTATCACCAGAGCACTACTACTACCCCCTGCACAGTTTAGTAATGTCGACACTCTGATCAAGACCAGTGTGGCGGGCAGGGTTGCCAACCACCCCTATCTTTGTACAATGCTGCAATAGGAGTGAGCATGTGTGTATGTCTATCCATTGTTCTGTGGCTGCCCACCCTTCACTGGGCCCAAAATGTCCCACTGTTACCAACATTAGCCTGAATAGGTGCATAATGAGGAGCAAGGTATTTTGGGTATGGCCTGGACAGGGCAGATTGGCCAGGATGCATCTTCACAGGGAGTGGGGCAATGGCTGTGACACTGTAGTGCCTGACCACCACCTACATGGACAGGGTGGCCACAGCATGGCATGCTGGGAGGGCACTCACTCTGACCGAGCAGTGACCATGGCAGGTCTAGGTTCCCACATAGCGCTCTACACTATCTGACTCCAGTGATATATTTGTGTTCCCCAGTGCTGGCCTCCCAGTCACTGAGATGTCTGCCTGCTGCACATAGTTTCTCTGTGAGTATGGATTGGCTGGTGGACTGTCTGCAGTTAGACTGTGCATGGTCAGGACATCTATAAGGCACAGTCTGATTGTGCTGTCTGCTGGTGACTGGCAGACCATGGTGGGAGGCAGTTGGGGTTTTCTAGACCTAACCCCAGCATTGCTGCTGGTCTGCCACTGCCCCGGTCATAGGTTTGGCTCTGGCCCACCAATCCTGGGGGGCTGTCTCATACAAACAGGATGGAGGTTGCTTCTCCAGGGTGGGGTCACCTGTTCTTTACCTACAAAAAGGGGTGATGTGGGCCTTTTGGGGTATGTAGTGTATACCACTGTGACCTATAAAGGCACTACTCCACACACCTGATGCAATTATATGAACCCCACTGCCCTGGTAACAGCTGCTCATGTCAGCCAGACCCTAACACAAGGTACACACCAATCTGGCTGGTGTCTGGTCCCACAGGGCCACATGTGACTGCAGGATACAGATGGACACAAAATTACCTTTGGCTGCACTGGAAGGAACACCTGTCACACACTGGTAGTGAAGGGGATGTACTGCAGACCTAGTGCTGGGCACCCATCCTATCCCTCAAGGTGAACACAGAACCTGCACAATGGCATGGTCTGTAGCTACTCTGTGCCAGTATCACACACTGTCAGTTCGTCTTTCCAAGCTGAGGTACTGGAGAGGTGCATACCCCATTTGGTGAACAACTGTAGACTGCTATTCAGCATGTGCATTGCATCATGGGTACTGGTGGGGTTACCCTATCCTGGCACTCAGAACAGACAGTTTGTGCGATGACCTGCAGTCCTTCTGTACCCAGACATTGCTGTGACATACACCATGGAGGTATAGCCTACTGGTTAATACAATGCCATTCTTGGCAGTGTTCATGGGTTCAGTTCTTCATTGTTCCCTCCTCTCATGCCTGTCCTACGCAAATAGTGTGCATGCCTGTAGAAGTCATATTTTTGCAGATCTGTGCTTCCAGTCATAATACCCTCTCCACAATTGTCAACATTCCCTCGGTCTGTCTATCTGTGTCTGTCAGCTGTGTAGAGTCCTGTCTGCCAGTGCAGGCTGCCACCCCATGTCATGCACTGCTACCCTTTCCTGCATTGCGCCTCTTCATGTTTGCCTCGCCTGTGCCTGATCTGCATGGCATCTCCACTCCTCTGTCCACTCATCATTGTAACTATCCTGCCACCTCCGCCTCCACTGGGGGACACGTATTCCCATCATCTGCCACCAACTGTTTTTCCGGTACTTTACATTGCCAACACCCTGTGTTGTGGTACAGTGGCCCCATCATATTTGTCATCAGTACTGGCAGGCACATGGGATGTCCGCAGATATGGCAGGTCCAGCGGCTCCCACCTCTCCCTCCTCCACTCACCTGTTCATTGCTTTTCCTCAGTGCTCTATCTGGTGTTAGGGCTACATCTGTCTCTGTTCCGCACAGGTCATGCATGTCATCCTGAGGCACCTTGCAGTCCCTAGGGCACACTAACCTAGGACACCATAACCTTGTTAGGCCACCTTAACCTATGGTTCCATAGCCCAGGGTGCCTTCTGCGGTGCTTTTTCCAAGGGTGCCTAATAGGGCGCTTAGCCTAGGAGGCCCTATAGGGCGCCTTATAAGGCACCTTACAGGGCACCTTACTAGGCACCTTACATGGCACCTTACTGGGCACCATACAAGGCACCTCACAAGGCGCCTTGCAAGGCGCCTTGTAATGCTCATTAGTCTAAGGCGCCTTGTAATGCGCGTTAGCTGCTTCAGCTTGCTGTAACGATGCAACGCCCATGCCTTTATATGGGCATCTCTACCTTTACCGCAGAACCTAACGCGAATGGCATTACCGCAGTTTAGTAAACATACCCCTATGAAACTTTCTTTTAGGAGAAAAAAGCCACTTTCTGATCAAATCTACATTGCACCTACCTAAATTTACTACTGATCCATGAAATTCTGCTTTAGATCCAATTCGGGTGATGCTGACACATGATGCAAGTTTACCTTTTTCTAGGATTGATTAGAACTAACGGCACATCTTTAATTCCGATCACTATATAAAAGTTGCCATATTCAAATTACTATTCTGTGGATGCTAGCTGTGCTCCTCGCATTCCACATCTCCTAGTGTTAATGACAACGTGACTGATGGATGTTTTCACGTGTATTAGTATGCACAGACAGAAGGCTGAACAGTTCGTGCTTCTGTACACCAGCTGTACAGATGCGGCTCTGATTAATGCAAACTGCCTGACAGCGATGACAGGCAGAATACAATGCTCCTATTAAAAGTACTGTCCACACTACTGAAAGTGACTTTGTGTAAATGAGATGTTAGCTTTCCATATATAACCATGATGTTTGACCTCCTGCTCAAGTCACTCAAAGGCCTCTTTGCTAAAGCGCAGTAAGGCTTTTGCACTTACCAGTGTTAGGTGCAAGAACTACTGTGTGGAAACTGTAAGAGGCGCGGTCAGCAAAATCTTTTTTTTTCTAACTTCACAAATTTTTTTGCAGTTTAAGAAAATAATTCAAAATAAGAAACACAACAAAGTTAATATAAGAAATAAGGAGAGCTAGCCAGTCAGTAATCACTCGTTACCACAACAGGACCTGAGGAAAATAGGCAGAGAAATGAAACAGATTTAAGCATTACCACATTCTTTTCCAATATATGAGTCAAGGGGTTCCCACATTTTAAGCACTGTTTGCACAGACTGTGACTTAACAGCCAACATCTTCTCATTTCTATACACCTGGCACACCATATTCCATCAGAAGAGGAAAAGCAGTAGGAGGGTAATCGTAACCGGCAAATCAAACAGCTTGCATTGACTAGCAGTAAGGATATCAGGGACATATGCAAAGAACGAAATATTAGAAAATTCCAATTGGAATGTGGAAGATCTCCTGCAACCCCTCATAATTTCAGAGCAAAAACTCTTAATAGATGAACAATTGTAAATCATATGCAACAATGTTCCCGACACTGATTCACAATGCTAGCATCGATTACCTGTTGACAGGCCAGCTTTCCATTTCTTCCACCGGGTCCATAGTGCCTAATGAGCCCATTCTGCACTAAGCTGGCAGAATGAGTAGGTGATTAATACATAAAGAAAAACTTTCCCATTGTTCATCCTCCAACTCTGCACCCACATCTCGGGACCAAGCCTCCTCCAGGTACACATGGGCTTGGTATGAATCGCCTTGCAATGGTCTATAAATTCGGGGCACAACATGCCCCTTATTCAAAATCCAAGTACTAAACTCCTTCATATCCAGCTCTCTATGAAATCTCCATATCCTTCAATACTTTCCTGAATACTGTGCATAAGTTGCAAACATCTGAAAAAATTAGCATCCAGGAGATTAAATCACATGGGCCAAATATCATACCTTACATTGTTGCCACCTTGACCAATTCAACATTTTCTTGTCTACGAGTCTCTTAAGCTTCAGATTACACCATAAGGGTAACACAAGGATTCATGCTATGGGATGTTAAACATCTTGTCTAATGTTTGCAGTGCTACATGAGTGACTCAAATTGGAGAAAAAGGAGAGATGAATTCAACAAATTCTTATCCAGGTAGAAGCAATGGATATGGAACAAATTGTGCCCACTCCACCCATAAGCAGAAAGGATCCTCCTCTACCTGGTCGGATTCCTGCACACAGAACATCCCATAACCTGCCAAAAAAGAAACATGATATAACTAAAAGTCTGGAAACCTAACCCCTTTATTTTACTTCTAGTCACACATAATACTATTCTTGCTATATGAGGTACCTACTCTGCCAAATATAATCAACTAGCAATCTGTCCACTCACCTGTAAAATTCTTTAGGATAAAGACAGCGCATCATATTCAAAATAAAGATAACCCAAGGGACCAAAATCATTTTAATTGCTTCCACCCTTTCCCATCAAGAAACAGCTAATGGGGATCATATCTTAGTAGTGTCAGTAATGAGGGTAACAATTTGTTTCAATATTTAACTGCAACAACTGTTCTGGATCACAATTACTGTATATAAGGAGTCCCCAGAAAGCCCCCAAGTAAGTGAAAGCCCTCTGGTAAGTTAAAACACTGAATACCTCCAACATGAGTAAAAAGGGCAATATCTGGAAAATGGTGTGTTTTTTTTTTTTTGAAACTTTTATTTTCAGTTTACAACAAGCAAACGAAACAACAAACCAAAGGAGACAAATACAAATATACACATAAGGAAAGCAACCCCAATTACCCCCCACCCCTAAGCTTCTTCTCTGGAACTGAGGAGTATCATCAAAGAGGCGTATACATATAGCAGTGATTGTACATCCAAACAAACAAAAGAGTATCAGCAATATAGACTGATCAGGTGAAATAGATTTAAACAGTCAGATGGGAGCATTTAGCATTTTAGCATTTTAAACATAATCGTGGAGTATCCTCCATTCAGACAAATGATAGAGGGTCTGAACGGAGAGACCAACAGATGAGGTATTTGTTCATATTTACTGTATAGACTGACAGGATGCCACCATTCATTGAAATTAAGAGGGGACCTATTTTTCCCCCAGTATTTTCCAGTAATATTATGGTACCGGGCATTCAAACATAATATAATATAAGTTAGTATGTGAATGGCCGTGTGGCATATCCAAAATCTGTTGCTCTGGGTAGCGGTCATTTGACGACCTATCAGGAGTATAGAAACTTCGGTGGATTAAAAGAAAAAAGTGTCTGAGTAAGTGAGGGAGATCGAGAGATCCATGTCAACCTGCTCCAGGCTGGGCTCCCATGCTCCGGGGTCAAAGCTACATGCAACTCCCGCTCCCAGAATTTCGGTGCTGTCTGAGCGCATTGGTGGATAATGGGAGTGAGGGGAGAAGCAGCCTCCATATATCTTCTAGCACAAAATCTGTTATCAAAGCAGTAAAAGAATCAAGACTCTTGGGTGGACCACTCGTTCTGGGCGGCAGCCAAGCTGTCAAGGGCTCAAATACTTGGTTGAATCGCCGCCGAGCATTAATGGAGGGCTGGCAAATGCCTGTGCTAACTGCATAATACTTGCATAATAAACAGGATTATCCACATTCGGAGCATAAATACCAATACACGTAAATTACAGTCTCAACCTGAAGGTGTGCACGGGCCCATCTACCCTCCTTATCAAAGCTAACATCCATTACAATAGCTTGCAGAGACTTCTTAACCAAAATGGCTACCCCACACCGCTTGGAAACAGCGGAAGAGAAGGCAGTCGCCATATTAGGCGTGGTATTAAGTTTCAATGCCGCAGCGGAATTTAAATGCATTTCCTGAAGAAACATTAAATTAACATGCTCATGATTAAGATAGCTAAGGATTTTCTTTCTTTTGATTGGACTATTAATGCCATTTACGTTTTATGAGAAGAACTGACACAAGGCCATCAAGAAAGATTATAAATTCTGAGAAAGAACACAATAATGCACACAGTTTCCCAATGTCCCTCATCTTAACTATGTATGACTGTGCACATAACATAATAATCAATGGGTTAATGAAAATCATGGAAACGCCCCATAGAAAAAAAAATAAGCACCGAGGTGCACTAGAGAAGAAGCAAAACCCCAGAAATTACTGGCGACCTAATGTCTGCGGGGAGAAACTCCAGAGAGGGCCCAAGCTAAAACATATAACCTGTATAACTATGCATGTTTCGAATCCCACCGAGGTGCACATCATGGAGGGATAGAAGGCCAAGTAAATTATAGATAGAAAGAAAAGTCCAGGCAGTCTCTATTCCAGGCTGGGATCACCGCGTCGGGCCGTTCAAGATGGCGGGCAAATCCGGCGAATTACAGATCAAGATTGTTGAATCATAGTGGTTGGATTAGCGCATCTGATCTGCGTTATTTGGAGTCCAAAAACATTGCTAGTAGATCGGGATCTTCGAATGTTATGGCTGGGTTATGGAGAGTCACTCTGAGCTTCACTGGATATATTAGGCCAAAGTGAGCCTGTAGTTATTGAAGTCCAGGGCGAGAAGCAAGGAGTCTCCTCCGTCGGTCAACTGTGGACTTTGCCACGTCAGGGGAAAAGAAACTTTATGACTTTCAAATTCAAGATGATAGTTCGCCCGGGCAGCAGTGCGAATTTGCTCTACTTACTGGTATCGCAATAATCGAAAATTGAGAGCCCGAGGGGTCGTCCGATTGAGCGCCATATTAGCAGGAACACGATGCGCTCGGTCAGTCTCCAGATCTCTGTAAATAATAATCTTTAGAAAGGGAGGGAGAGTTATGACCAAGAATTCTCGCATGTCTCCTGCTCTCACATCCTCCGGTACTCCAATGAGCCCCATATGGTTGCAACCAGCTCGATCATTGCTATCCTCCAGCTCTTTTCGAAAATTCTGGATCATACGCTCAGCCTTGCCCAATTTCACCAAGCGCACCGCGTGCGAGACAAGGACCTCCGCCATGTTGTCCTGTCGTAGTGGGAGACTTTCGAGCCGGTTCTGAAGTGTGCCAAAGTCTTCACGCATGGTTCGGAGCACCGCTCCGTTGGATTGTACCAGCTCCTTCACACCGCGTATCTCCTCCAAGATCCCCTGTGGCGTTGCGGGGTTTTCCCAAAGTGGGGCCATCTTTTGTGGGGAAGAACTCTGTTTTGGAGCGTTTTCCGTGTGAAGAAGAGGGAGACCCGAGGTCCAGTCGCACTGGCTTGTGGCCCGCCGTTCCCCCCGAGGCACCCCGGTAAGTTCAGAGCAAAAAATGAAATTTATGCAGGTATTAATTCAGGATTCTGAGTAGGCCTCTCGGGAGCTTCAACGCGAAGCATCTATCCCGCTGGACATCAGGCTCCGCCCCCCGAAAATGGTGTGTTTTGATGCCTGTATTATGGGAAATAAGATTCCAGATATTGAGGCTTTAATGGAAGAGGCTGACTAGTTTCAGTGGTGGTTACGGAGACATGAGTCACAGAGAACCATGACTGGGATGTAATTAAAACGGGAAGAAAGGGAAGAGGAGTGGCACTATGGGGTATGTTTACTAAACTGCGGTAACGTAGCAGCGGCTACGTTAAGGCACGTTATGTAACGTTAAGGCGCCTTAACGTTACATAACGTGCCTTAATGTTCCCGGCCGCGGTAAGTCCAGAAAAGGGTGGAGAGAGAGCGGAGAGAAGGGGTCAATGGGCGGGGAGAGGCCCCTTTCACACTAACACGGAGAAATTAAGGGCTGAATCCTAACGCAACTGAAAACCTGGCGTTAGCACACATTTGCAAGAGAAAGTATTTCAGTGTCAGCAATGTACAGCATAGCAGGGAGCCCAAGAAAGGGGATAGTAGTGCTCCATTTGCAGCAACAACATAGTGCCCAGGTATGAAAGGCCACTATGGTGATGGTGCAAATGGGGCATGGGGGCTGCAGGCGGGACATGCAGTGGGGGCTACTGGGGCACAGGGTGGACTAGGCAGTTGCCGAGGTGGCACATAGGAATGCAGAAAATGGAAACCAGCAAGACAGCAACTGACCAGGGTCAGACATGCCCATGAGTCTGTGGCCCACAGTGTCCCATCCAGGAGACATTACCCAGCAGGTATCCCAAGGGGCACATAACATTGACAGGCGATGCCGGGGGAAGCGTGGACATCTATGTAGGCACCCCTACCCCAGAGCCCACACCTTAGGCAGCCACCTACCTGCTCCCTGGATGGTCTGGGATGGCGCACCACTGGCACCGACAGCATATGGTCATGGTGGCATGGCAGAGGGGATGGGTGATTGTGCTGGAGGGAGCAGTGGCACCCGCCTGCAGTGGACCTAGACCATGCCCTGTACCAGTATGTGGTGTGTAGTGCAACAGAAGAGGTATGGCCGAGGAAGATAAGGGTAGCCCCAGGGACAACTCTGCTGCTGTGGCAAGAGTGTGGTGCAGTACACCCAGCTAGCATGGCCAAAAGCGGAAGGTCCGAGGTTCAGGTCCCATCTGTGGATGCTGCAGAGCATCTCCCCATGGTTTTAGCCCACAATGCAGCCACAACAACAACATGGGCAAACCCCAATGCAGTGGTGCACAGGGGTATGGACACCCACTCACAAGGGCTCCACTATCCACAGCTTCATGGCGTGTCAAGCTGTTAGCCCCAGCACAGAGCTGCAGTTATCACCAGAGCACTACTACTACCCCCTGCACAGATTAGCAATGTCGGCACTGTGATCAGGACCAGTGCGGCGGGTAGGGTTGTCAACCACCTCCATCTCTGCACAATGCTGAGATAGGTGTGGGAGTGTGCGTATGTCTCTCCATTGTTTTGTATCTGCCAACACCTCACTGAGCCCACATTGCTCACACTGCTTCCAGTGTTAGCCTGCAAATGTGCATAATGAGGAGCAAGGTATTGTGGGTATGGCCCAGACAGGGCGGATTGGCCAGGATGCATCTGCACAGGGTGGAGGGCAATGGCTGAGACACTGTAGTGCTCGACCACCACCTGCATGGACAAGGTGGCCACAGCATGTCACACTGGGGGGGGGGGGGGGGTGTAACTCTCACTCTGTCCGAGCAGTGACCATGGCATGTCTATGTTCCCACATAGTGCTACATATTATTTGTTTCCAGCGCTTCCTGTGTGTTCCCAGTTCTGTGTCTCAATCACAGGAATACCTGCTTGGTGTCTGTGCTATGCATCCCACCTCTGGGTGCATGCACTATGGACTGGTTAGTGGGCTGTTTGCAGTTCACCTGTGCATGGAGGGGGGGGGACGCACCTTGTAGGATGCTGCAGGTGCAGTCTGACTGTGCTGTCTGTTGATGTATGACAGATGGTGGTGTGGGGGCAGTTGAGCCTTCCCCTACCTACCCCAAGCATCATTGCTGGTTTGCAATGGTCACAAGTATGGAACTAGCCCTGGAGGGCTGTCATCTGCCAGCAGGACTGTAGTTGCTGGTACTACAGCCATTCTGAAGGGTGCAGGCACCTGTCCCACCACACCCTCATCTACAGAAGGGGTGATTGAGGCCCCTTGGGGTATGTAGTGCATACCACTTAGACCAGGGGTAGGGAACCCTGGTCCTGGAGAGCCACAGACCAGTCAGGTTTTTGGGATATCCCTAATGAATATGCATGAGATATATATGCATTAGAGATATCCTACCAACCTGACTGGTTTGTGGCCCTCCAGGGCTGGATTTGGAGACCCCTGCCTTACACCTCTGTCATTTAAGATTGTGAGTGGGCAAGGTGCAGATGTCCAAGACATCAAAAGGTTAGATAGATTGTGTCACATTCCTCCTCACTTCTCACCACCACCAAAATATTGTCTGTTAGACAACGTTTTGGTGGTGGTGAGAATCGAGGAGGAATGTGACACATTCTATATACCCTTTCGATGTCTAGGACATCTGCACCTTGCCCACTCACAATCTTAAATGACAGAGGTGTAAGGCAGGGGTCTCCACATCCAGCCCTGGAGGGCCACAAATCAGTCAGGTTGGCAAGATATCTCTAATGCATATATATCTCATGCATATTCATTAGGGATATCCCAAAAACCTGACTGTTCTGCGGCTCTCCAGGACCAGGGTTCCCTACCCCTGACTTAGACCCATAGTGGCAGTGCTACATTGCCCTCATGTGAATCTCGACATCCCACTGCCCTGATAACAGGTACCCATGGCAGCCAGACCCCAACACTGGGCACGCACTAATCTGGGTGGTGTCTGGTCCCCCAGGGCCATATATGACTGCAGAACACAGCTGGAACAGATGTACCTTCAGGTGCACTGCTGGGGACACCTGTCACACACCGGTAGTGCTGGGGATGTGCAGCAGGACCGATCTCTAACACCACATGTACTGTGGACCTAGTGCTGGGCGCCCATCCTATCCCTCAGGGTGCACACGGAACATGCACAATGGCATGGTCTGTAGCTACTCTGTGCTAGTATCACGCACTGTCAGTCCATCTTACCACGCTGCAGTACCGGAGAGGTGCAGACCCCATTTGGTGGTCAGCTGTAGGCCGCTGTTCTGCATGTGCAATGCATCATGGGTGCTGGTGGGGTTACCCTATCCTGGCACACAGATCAGACGGTTTGTGCAGTGACCTGCAGTCCTTCTGTACCCAGCCATTGCTGTGCAACAGGCCATAGAGGTATAGCCTACTGGTTAATACACTGATGTTCTAGGTGGAGGTTATGGGTTTGATTCCTCATTGTTTCCTCCTGTCCAAGGCAGATATTTTGCTTGCCTGCAACAGTCATATCTTTGCAGATCTGTGCTGCAAGCCCATAGTACCCTCACCACAGTTGCCAGCAATCCTTATAAGGCGTTATAAGGCTCCTAATTAGGCACAGTACAAGACACATTACAAGGCACCTTATTGGGCACAGTACAAGGCACGTTACAAGGCACGTTATAAGGCGCTTTATTAGATACAGTACAGGGCATGTTATAAGGCACGTTACAAGGCGCCTTATTAGGCACAGTACAAGGCACGTTACAAGGCACCTTATTAGGCAAAGTACAAGGCACGTTAAGGCACGTGCCTTGTACTGTGCCTTATAACATGCCTTATAGCGGGTCTTATAACGTGCGTTACCTGACATGCTTGCCATAATGATGCCACGCCCACGCCTTTATATGGGCATCTGTACATTTACCGCGGAACCTAACTCACATGACATTACCGCAGTTTAGTAAACATGCCCCTATATGTACAAAATAATATTAAGGAGAAGAGGGACAGGGGAGATATTATACAGACTTTTAAATACTTAAAGGGTATCAGGGTATCAATGAACCTTTTTCAAAGAAGGGGTAGCTGTAAAATTAAAGGGCTGCCCACATCCACAGCACCATTAAAACTACCAGTTCAAGGGCCTTCATTTATGTTGCCCCTACTGTCTGGAACGCGCTCCCAGATAACTTAAGGCTTATAAAAGATCTTCAGTCTTTTCAAAAGGAACTGAAAATGTACTTTTTCATCCAACACTATGGGGTATGTTTACTAAACGGTGCTAACAGTGCAGCTGCGACGTTATCGCACGATACATGACATTATCATGCGATAATGGCGCATTACTGTACGAGAACATCACGTATCACGCGATAACGTATCCTACAGTGTTAAGGTGTGCAGAGGGTGGAGTACGGCTCCCCAGAGGGCGGAGGAACGCTTCCCAGGGGCGGAGAGAAGGGGTCAATGGGCAGAGAGTGGGCGGGGAGAGGCTCCATGCACACTAACGCCGTGGAATGAAGCTCTGAAAATTAGCGCCAGTGAAACCCTCGCGCTAGGCACATTTGCAGGACAGAGAAACCATTTCAGTCAGCAATGTACAGAAAAGGCAGGGAGACCCAGAAAAGTAATAGTAGTGATACATCTGCAGCAAACAAAAAGGCAAAAACCATAAATAATGACCAGAACCAAAATTGAAATCCAAAACACCAAGCTGGCCAATAGAACAAATAATGGCAAGCGGTAATGAACACAACCTATAAAGAAGAAAAAGGACGAGCTCATTTTTGGAAGGGTCAATTCACAGTCCCCCCACAAAGTGAATGTGCCAACATAGAAATAGTGCTGATGAGGGTTTTCTGTGGTGTGTATGGGGTAGCTTGCCTTTGTGGCTTACACATGTGCAGCAACAACGGAGTGGGCACGTGGGAAAGGGCACTATGGTGATGGTGTAACTGGGGTACAGGGGGCTGCAGGCGGCACATGCAGTGGGCCATCTGGGGCACAGTGTGGACTAGGCAGATGCCTACCTGGCACATAGGAATGCAGAAACTGAAAAGCAGCAAGACAGCAACTGACCAGGGTCCAATATGGCCACGAGTGTGCGTCCCACAGTGTCCCAGGGGATAGCACCCAACAGGTACACTCAAGGGCACAGAACACTGGCAGGCAATGCTGGGGGGATGTGCTGATGTCCATGTCAGCACCCCTACCCCAGACCCCACACAATAGGCAGCCACCTAGCAGCACATTGGATAGCATGGGACTGGGCATAAGGGCATGTCAGCATGGTGGTAGAGGAGGTGCCGGCACTGGAGGAGGTAGTGGCAGCTGCCCACAGCAGAGCAAGGCCAAGCCCTGTATAGGTGGGTGGGGTGCAGTGCAACAGATAAGGTCTGTCTGAGGAACAGTCATGGGATCCCCAGGGAACAACCTGCCAGTGTGGTGCAGTACACACAGCCAGTATGCCCAAAGGCAGACGGTCACAGGTTCACATCCCAACTGGGGCCCCTGCAGACCATCTCCCACTATTTTACCCTACAGAGTGCAGACACCATAAACATGTCCACTGCCTAGAGCAGAGGTTCCCAACCCCAGTCCAGGAGGTACAAGCACCAGTTAGGTTGTCAGGATGTCCCTAAGAAATATCCATGAGATGCATTTACATGCACTGCCCCCATTGTATGCAAATGTAGCCATGCATATTCATTAGCGACATCCAGGAAACCGGAATTGTGTTTGGCCCACCAGGACCGGGGTCTGGACCCTCTGCACCAGAGCTGCGGCCAACAGATGCACAAACACCTACACCCACGGGCCCCACTATACAAAGCCTCATGGAGAGTCAAGCTGTAGGGCCATGTGCGAAGCAGTAGCTACCACCACCTGCACCTCTATACCTAGCAATGCAGTCATAACCATGGAAACACGTTCCATATATGTATCAAAAGCATGATATGATTAATGTGAGATCACAAATCCTAAAATATTTGCTAAAAGAGATTCATCATACCAACCTTTCTGATATCTGTGGAGTGTGCTGCCATATGTATTTACAACACTGTCTACCACCCCGGAGAGTGACCCTAATAGTATTGCGTACTGTCGCACTGCCTGCACAGTGCCCAGGACTGGTGTGGCAGTCAGGGCTGGCAGCCAACTCTACCATTGCACAATGTAGAAATAGGTGTTGGAGTGTGTATATGTCTATCCAGTGTTTTGTGGCTGCCCACACCTTACTGAGCCCACAATGCTTGCACAGCGTTAGCCTGCCATTGTGCATAATGAGGGCTAAGGTATAGTGGGTATGGGCCAGACAAGGCGGTCTAGGCAGGATGCATGTGTACAGGGCATAGGGCAATAGCTGGGATATTATAGTGCGCATCCACCACCAGCAAAAACACAGTGGCCACAGCATGTCATGCTGTGAGGTCAGTCCCACTCTGACTGAGCAGTGACCACGGCATGTCCAGGTTCCCACATAATGCTATGCAGTGTTTCTGTAAGTGTTATTTGTGGATTCCCATTTCTGGGGCCCAATCATTGACAAACCTGCTTGGTGTGTGTGTGCTAGATCCCATGCCTGGGTGCACATTGTTCCTTTTGGAACATGCAATATGTATGTGCTAGCAGACTGTCTGCAGTTAGCAGGTGTATGGTTGCAACACCTTGCAGGATGCAGCAGGTGCACACTGACTGCCTCTCTGCTGGGGAATGTCAGATTGTAGGAGGGGGGCGGGGGGCAGCTGAGCTGACCAGGCACCCTACCTGTCTGCCAGTGGTCCAGTTCCAGGTGCAGATCTGTACCAGCTCTGTGTTTGTCAGTTGTCCGGGGGTTGCTGGTCCCACAGTCCGTCATCATTTTCCACAACTGGCCCTATTGCAAACGCTGACAGTGTGTGTCTCTTGTTTGCAGGTCATGTACCCTACCCTGAACCACAGAGGGCAGGCTTGCTACGTAATGTGAGCCAGACATGCCCCTGCTCCAAAAACTGGTGTCCATGGCAACTTCACTGAATATGCATTATGTTGCAAGCATCATGGTCCACATGGGCTACACATTATTGGCAAATAGAAATGGACATAGAAAACTCCTAAGGCTGTCTGCAAAGAATACCTCACACATTGGTAGTGATGGTGAACTGCAGCAAAACCTACCACAAACAACATGGGTACTGTGGACCTGGTGCTGTCCACATGACGTTACCCTCAGGGTGATCACAGAACACGCACAATGGCATGCTCAGTAGGCACACTGTGCCAGTAACACGCACGGTCAGTCCCCCTACCCAGTTGATGTGCTGCAGAGGTGCAAACCCCAACTGGTGAGCAGATGTAGACTGTTGTTCTGCATGTGAAGTGCATCATGGGTACTCTTCTTGCTAACCTATCCTGGTAGCCACATCAGACAGTGTGTCTGGTGACCTGCACTGGTTCAGTAGCTAACCATAGTTTATTTGCAAACAGTATTGATGTAGGACAATGGTTACTATAATAACCTCAGTGAGTAGAGGTCATGGGTTCAATACCCCAGTGGGCCTGTATATTGATGTATCTGGACAGATATAATATACCGTATTATCATTACATCTGAGTGTTTTACTACATGAAACAATTTTTACAAGTGTGGCCAGTCGCATGCAGTGGGTATGTTGGAAGAGTGGTGTGGGCTGCAGGTTGCTAGATTAGCTGGTGAGCTATATACAAAGTGTGTCCATCAGTAAAACTGTTCGAGGCTACAGCTGTTTATTCCTGTAACAGTCTGACATTGATCTGAAATCAGTGTGCACATCCCAAAGCACCCTCAGCTCAGTTGCCCAAACTAAGGTGCCCTGTAAAGTGCCTTAGCTGTCACCTTACACTATCCCGGTAAGCAGACCAGAAAGTGTGTGCAGATGACCTGGTGTTGCTGTATAGCCAGCTAGTGCTATGTTAAAAGGCATAGCACACTGGTTAATACAATACTATTACAGCCAGTGGTGATGGGTTCAAGACCCCAGTGCGTCAACATCAAGATAAATGCTTAAGACATATATCATGGTAAGAATAGTCAGACACATGTCTTCAGCATAAACCTTTTCACCGTAGCCGTATACCCCAAGGTGCCTCACAGCATGGCTTGGTGGAAAGTGGGTGCTAAGGTGCCCCATGAAGCGGCCCAGACAAAGGGCAGAAAGCCTGCTACACCCTGTATCTTGGCGGTGCCACCATTCGCCGTATACCGGCCGTGGCACTGGCACGTAGCTAGCATGCCATAGTGATGCACAGCAGCGCACATGCGTGCATATGCAACATGCATGCATGCGTCAGCAAGGCATCAGAGAAAATGGTGATGTGGTCAAGGACACCTGCCTTCACCCGCCGGGAGCTGCGACACCTTGCAGGACTAATCTGCACTAGGCAGCACAAACTCTTTCCAGGCTTCTCCAAATGCCAGGACCTCTGCCGCGTTAGGAGGGCATGGGAGCACATCATGAGGCGGTACAATCGTATTGCGGACTACTCACGTGAGGTAAGTGTATGGGGACAGGTCACACAATGCAAGGTGTGCAACACATTATCCAGCAATGAACACACATCATACATGTACAACATGGTAGAGACACCAGTCTTTGGGCCATCCAGTGCTGAATGTAGCTGCGTATGCTGCTGTGTGTAGGTATGTCCTATCCCCAGGAGGCTAAGGAACTGATCACAGAGGTCCAGTTGTCAGCCTGGTGTTATGGTACCTGCTGCTGTTGATGTGTGAAAATCCACCCTAACCCCAGGAGGCCTTAGATCTGCCTAAAGAGGTCTGGTAAACAGCATGCTGATATGGTAGTTTCTGCAGTTGCAGGTTCACACATCTGCCCTGCCCCCAGGAGTTCTGAGACTTGATTACAAAGGTTTGTAATAAATCCAGATATTGTGATAGTTTATGCAGGGTCAGGTCACACATCTGCCCTATTCCCAGGAGGCCCAGACCTGATTACAGGAGGAGCTGAGCCATCTACCCGAGTCGAAGCCTCATCGAAGGGAGCCTGCCCTGCTCCAGAAGATCGGCGGCAAGAAAAGAGCAAGCCAGCTACAAAAGACCTTGCTGCACACAAAAGAGCTCTTCGGGGGAAGCTGCTTTTTGGCTCCACCCCTCCAGCAGCGTGTCTCAGAGCATCTCTACCCAATCGGGGCACAGCTCTCCATTTAAAAGGAGAAGCCACAGGCACAGGATCCTCTCTTGCTCTGCTTAGCTCCAGGAGGAGCTGAGCCATCTACCCGAGTCGAAGCCTCATCGAAGGGAGCCTGCCCTGCTCCAGAAGATCGGCGGCAAGAAAAGAGCAAGCCAGCTACAAAAGACCTTGCTGCACACAAAAGAGCTCTTCGGGGGAAGCTGCTTTTTGGCTCCACCCCTCCAGCAGCGTGTCTCAGAGTATCTCTACCCAATCGGGGCACAGCTCTCCATTTAAAAGGAGAAGCCACAGGCACAGGATCCTCTCTTGCTCTGCTTAGCTCCAGGAGTAGCTGAGCCATCTACCCGAGTCGAAGCCTCATCGAAGGGAGCCTGCCCTGCTCCAGAAGATCGGCGGCAAGAAAAGAGCAAGCCAGCTACAAAAGACCTTGCTGCACACAAAAGAGCTCTTCGGGGGAAGCTGCTTTTTGGCTCCACCCCTCCAGCAGCGTGTCTCAGAGCATCTCTACCCAATCGGGGCACAGCTCTCCATTTAAAAGGAGAACGCCACAGGCGCACCCGCGCCTTGCGGGCCCGCGCCTGAGGGCCGCGCAAGAGGGCCCTTTGGCACGGCCCTTAGGCAAAGGCACCCCCAAGATCGTCACAGAAACATAACAGAAAAAACGACGCTGAGACTACACCTCCCTCTTGGTACAGCTGAGCTCCCTCGGGGTCGAGCTCGCGTACAATCAAGGAACTGACAATCCACCAACTCACAGTGGAAACGCAGAATACCAACTCCGAAGACGCCGAACTGCCTAAAGAGCTGAAACTCTGGGGCACGTAAGTCACACTCATTTGAGTGATTTTTAAACTATCAACACTGCTTCATTACTTATATGAATTAACTGCACTCCTAACAATAATTGAATGTATAGTTCTGATTAAATCATCTGATTGCAGCAGCACCACTCTCTACAGCTAGGATTATCCTCCTGCCTCTCATAAAAATACTAATTTAAAGGGTAGAAATTCATGTTTGGGACTAGAATCCAAGATCAGTGTTGGGCACTCTAGTGACTAGTTCCCTCTGGATACTGTTGTTAGCTTCCAGCATTTACAGGCCATATTAGGTATTACCATGTTTGTCCAGATCGATACTGTAAACCCAGGGATATGCCAGTGTTGTTAACTACCATCGTTTATAGGCCATATTTGGTATTACCATGTTTGTCCAGATTGATACCTTAAACCCAGAGATATGCCAGTGCTGATGCTATGTTAGAGCAATGTCATCTTTAGCTAGATAAGAACATAGGGACTTGGGATGTACCATAGTGGGTCAGACCAAGAGTTCATCAACAGATCCAGCTGCACATACACGAAACAGGCTCCCTCCACGGGACAGGCTCCCGCACCGCGACAAACCCAGCTCCACATCCACGGGACAGACCCCCGCAACAGGGCAACCACCACACATCCGGCTCCACCTCCACGGGACAGGCTCCCTCCACGGGACAGGCTCCCGCACCGTGACAGACCCAGCTCCACATCCACGGGACAGGCCCCCGCACCAAGGCGACCAACACAGATCCAGCTCCACACACACGGGACAGGCTCCCTCCACGGGACAGGCTCCCGCACCAAGGCGTCCGCCACAGATCCAGCTCCACATCCACGGGACAGGCTCCCTCCACGGGACAGGCTCCCGCACCGCATCAGATCCAGCTCCACATCCAAGGGACAGGCTCCCTCCACGGGACAGGCTCCCGCACCGCAACAGATACAACTTCACATCCCCAGGACAAGCCCCTGCAACAAGTACAGCTCTCCTCAAAAAAGCAAACAACAGACGAAAACCTAAGGACACAGGCGTCGCCCTATCAGAACATCACAAGCTATCAACATGCACACCACATACTTCCTCCCACTATACCTACTAGTCACACAACTCCTCCCACCAACTACACACCCCCACTACCCTCAAACAAACACACCATGGTACCCACCAACTGCACTGCCATATCTCGGTCCACAACACACACACAAAGAGACACTCGCAACCTCCCAAACAAAGAGACAAAACAGACACAAATCAAACCCCAACACCGGCCCTAAGGAAGCACACGTCGCAACAACCTCTTCCACAAAGAAAACATCAATTGAGCTCATAAACGCCAGATCCATCTGCAACAAGATACACACTCTGGTAGACCACATTGAAGAGCGACAGCCAGACATAATATGCATCACAGAGACATGGCTCAACCCTACAGACAGTGTACTACTCAACCAACTAGTACCGAACAACTACTCAGCATACAACTGCCCACGCATCCACAAGCGTGGAGGAGGAGTCCTAATAATAGCAAAAACAGAACTCAAGTTCAAGACACTGAATCTCACAGATACAAAGCAGTGTAACACAATTAGCATCAAGAACAAGAATATTGCAATCTGCCTAACCTACAGAGCACCCCGTGCTCCACCCGACGAACTAGCCTTCATACTCGAAGAAGCCTGTGCCATAACGTCAAACAACAAACCAGCACTACTAATCGGAGACTTCAACCTCAAGTCCGCCAATACAAAAGATGCAGAGGCCTTCCTTCAGGCAATGTCATCACTTCAATTCACACAGATAGTCAATGCACCAACACACAGACTAGGATCATCCCCAGACCTCATCTTCGCATCAAACTACCTAACTTCAAGAGACCTAATCTCTACACCCACCATCACCCCAGTACCATGGTCTGACCATTACTTAATCGAGACAAATCTGCAATCACAAGAAGACTGGACAAGCGAAAGAGCGAACTTCCCACACACACAAAGACGATTCAAGTCCTTTGACAAGGACGAATTCATCCAGGACACAATACAACACTTGAACATTGACTCAGAGGACCTGGAGGAACAAGTTTCCAACTGGAACAATGTCCTAGCTAACGCCGCCAAACCATCCGTTGACAGGACCAAGAAACAACACCACAACAAGAGACAAAACAAACCATGGTACTCAGCAAAAATACGACAAGAAAAGAGGGAGCTCAGGAAAATTGAACGGAGATGGAGAAAAAAACAAAACTACTTCCGACCAACATCTTTACCTAACAAAGCAAAAACAATACAATGAACACATCAACCAATCAAAGAGAGAATTCCACACAAACCTGATAAATTCTTCCATCAACAAACCCAGAGAACTTTTCGAAATAGTAAAAACCCTGACAAAAGAGCAAGCAGCAGAAAGAGAAATACAAGTGGATCCACAGATATTCGCCGACCACATCAAAGACAAATTTCACTCCACAGAGCGCACAACACCCAGTAGAACCAACAGAACGAACGTCCACCCCAAAACCTGGGGCACATTCCACTCACCCTCAAAAGAGCAGATATCAGACATCATCTCCACAATCAACACAAGCACTGCTCCTACAGACCCTTGCCCAGTGTCATGGGTCAAAGCCACCAAAGCAAGCCTCATACCAAACATTCATAAAATGGTACACAACTCACTCACTCAAGGACTCATGCCACAGCAATTAAAGCTTGCCTCAGTAAGACCAATCACAAAGAAAACTTCTCTCGACAAAAAGGACCCAGCAGCATACCGACCAATCTCCAGCATACCCTTCCTCGCAAAAATAATCGAAAAAACGGTTCAACTACAACTTCAGGAACACATTGACGAACACGGAACTCTCGACGACAACCAACACGGATTTCGTCCCAACCATGGAGTCGAAACTCTCCTGATCTACCTCTTCGACAGCATCATAAGAATAATTGACGACATCAGGAATGGAATTATAATGATCTTCATCGACATCTCCTCAGCGTTCGACACAGTTGATCACAATATACTCCTGGAGAGACTGAAGAACACTGGTATACACGGTACCACTCTAAAATGGTTCCACTCGTACCTAACAGAAAGACAGCTACAGGTCAAGGTGGGACAGGACACCTCCCGGCCCATAAACGTCCAACAAGGAGTACCACAAGGATCCGCACTCTCAGCACTCCTTTTTAACATCTACATCCAACAATATGCAACATTATGAAAGAGAACAACATCCAATACACAATATACGCAGACGATATAATGGTATACTCCCCGATATCAATCGAA
Source organism: Ichthyophis bannanicus (assembly GCA_033557465.1). NCBI lineage: Eukaryota > Metazoa > Chordata > Amphibia > Gymnophiona > Ichthyophiidae > Ichthyophis > Ichthyophis bannanicus. Next base: position 1,823,681,538 of record CM066031.1, read on the forward strand.
AACCCGGACTTCTCTAAGATAGCAGACTGCCTTACCCAAATGGCGAAGTGGTGCCAAAACAACAATCTAGCTATAAACTACAACAAGACTGAAGCTTTAATCATCACTCGAAACCAAAGCTTCACACACCCACCAAACATAAAGATACAAAGCACCACGATACCGATAAGATCGGAGGTGAGATACCTTGGGGTTACTCTGGACAGTAAACTCAACCTCAAACCACACATAGACAAAACAATCCAAAAAGCATATTACAGGATGCGAATCATCAGGAGACTGAAACCACTCCTCGCTCCAGAACACTTCCGTACAGTCTGTCAAGCACTGATAACCCCAATACTGGACTTCTGCAATCCGATATACCTCGGACTACCAAAACAAGCTCTCAAACCACTACAGCTGGCACAAAACACTGCAGCTCGAATCATATCCGGAGCCGCAAGGCAGGAGCACATCACACCTACACTAAAGGACTTACACTGGCTCCCAATCATTGCTCGCATCAGATACAAGACTATCATAAACCTATTTAAGATAAAAGAACACACATCAGCCAACAGCCTCCACCTGCTCATACAACCGGAAACCAGCGCACGTCCCAGAAGAAGTCAAACACGCAACCGAGTCAGCACCCCAAATGAGTACAAGCACACACGCAAGGACACAACAGACAGAGCTCTCTCCATGGCTGCTCCAACAATATGGAACAATCTACCGGACGATCTAAGGGCAACTCCAGACCTCAAAGACTTCAGAAAACAACTGAAAACCATGCTGTTCATAGAGCACTATGGTCACATCACATAACCTAAGAGAATGGATAACAGCACTCCAATCCTCCCAAACAACTGAATATATATAAAATATGATTCTAGCACCACTGTAAATAGCCCACCCTGTATATAGCTCAAACAAATCAAGCACCCAACACATCCCTCACACAACTAAGTTTTATCCTCACTGCATGTACAACACACACACTTTACCTGATTGCTTGCTGTGATACCACCTTGATTATTAAGATAAGGCGGTTTAGAAATACTGTTAAATAAATAAATAAATAAAATAAATACACAGGTCTGTTATAGATCCTGATGGTATGGTAGGTGCTGATGTGGATGTGTTCCAAGCCACCCCACCCCCAGGAGTCCTGAGACCTGATTACAGAGGTCTGTAATAACTCCTGTCAGTATGGTAGTGTATGCAGTAGCAGGTTCACACATCTGCCCTACCCCCAGGAGTCCTGAGACCTGATCAAAGTGGTCTGTTATTCATCCTGGTGTTATGGTATCTGCTGCTGTTGCTGTGTTCAGATCCACCCTACCCCCAGGAGTCTTGAGACCTGACCAAAGTGGTCTGTTATTTATCCTGGTGTTATGGTATCTGCTGCTGTTGATGTGTTCAGATCCACCACACCCCCAGGAGTCCTGAGACCTGATTACAAAGGTTTGTAATAAATCCAGATATTGTGGTAGTTTATGCAGGGTCAGATCACACATCTGCCCTATTCCCAGGAGGCCCAGACCTGATTACACAGGTCTGTGTTTGATCCTGATGGTATGGTAGGTGCTGCTGTGGATGTGTTCCAATCCACCCCATCCCCAGGAGTCCTGAGACCTGATTACAGAGGTCTGTGATAACTACTGTCAGTATGGTATTGTATGCAGTTGCAGGTCACACATCTGCCCTATTCCCAGGAGGCCCAGACCTGATTATACAGGTCTGTTTTGGATCCTGATGGTATGGTAGGTGCTGCTGTGGATGTGTTCCAATCCACCCCATCCCCAGGAGTCCTGAGACCTGATTACAGAGGTCTGTAATAACTCCTGTCAGTATGGTAGTGTATGCAGTTGCAGATCACACATCTGCCCTATTCCCAGGAGGCCCAGACCTGATTACACAGGTCTGTAATATATCCTGTCGGCATGGTAATGTATGCAGTTGCAGGTTCGCACATCTGCACTACCCACAGGAGTCCTGAGACCTGATCAAAGTGGTCTGTTATTCATCCTGGTGTTATGGTATCTGCTGCTGTTGATGTGTTCAGATCCACCCCACCCCCAGGAGTCCTGAGACATGATTACAAAGATTTGTAATAAATCCAGATATTGTGGTAGTTTATGCATGGTCAGGTCACACATCTGCCCTACCCCCAGGAGTCCTGAGACCTGATTTCAGAGGTCTGTAATAACTCCTGTCAGTATGGTAGTGTATACAGTTGCAGGTTCCCACATCTGCCCAAGGAGTCCTGAGACCTGATCAAAGTGGTCTGATATTCATCCTGGTGTTATGGTATCTGCTGCTGTTGATGTGTTCAGATCCACCCTACCCCAAGGAGGCCTGAGACCTGATCAAAGTGGTCTGTTATTCGTCCTGGTGTTATGGTATCTGCTGCTGTTGATGTGTCCAGCTCCTCCATACCCTCAGGAGTCCTGAGACCTGATCAAAGTGTTCTGTTATTCGTCCTGGTATTATGGTATCTGCTGCTGTTGATGTGTCCAGCTCCTCCCTACCCCCAGGAGTCCTGAGACCTGATCAAAGTGGTCTGTTATTCATCCTGGTGTTATGGTATCTGCTGCTGTTGATGTGTTCAGATCCACCCCACCCCCAGGAGTCCTGAGACCTGATTACAAAGGTCTGTATGAAATCCAGATATTATGGTAGTGTATGCAGTTTCAGGTCACACATCTGCCCTATCCCCAGGAGGCCCATACCTGATTGCAGAGAACTATTATAGATGCTGGTGTCAGGGTACCTGCACCTGTTGGGGTTTTACAGCTCTGCCCTAAAACCAGGAGGCCCAAGACCAGATCACAGATGTTAATAGCTCAGCTAGATGTGGTGGGTCATGCTCCTGTTGCAGCCGCCCACAACTTCCCTATTCATAGGAGGCCTTAGTCCTGACCATAGAGGGATAGTAGAAGGCCTGGTGTCATGGTAGTGGTGCCTGGTGATGTGTCCAGGGCCACCCACCTCCCGCTCCATCTCAGAACACATCACCCATGTTTTGTAAGGATATCATGGTGCCATGGCGGGTGTGTCGGCTATGTGTGTAGGTCAGGCAAACACACAGGTGTGTGCCGGACCACACAGGGAGTTAGGGAACACCTCCCCTGGAGACCAGCATGGCCAACCCACACATGGCATGGTGCTGCCATGTCATGCAAGGATAGTGTAGGAATAGGGTTTGGGGGTCCTGGGGGTTGCGCACAGTACACATAGGTGGCACCTCACACATGCCCCGACCCACAGCCACGCATGCAGGCGGCGCTGGCAACAGGTAGTAGAGGACACACTGGCCAGAGCAGCAGCAGCAGCACCCTGCAGCTCACAGTGATGTGTGATATGTGTTGGGCACCAACCAGAGATATCTGGCCCCTAATGCTCCCACCCATTGCTTTCCCCCCCAGGTAGAGGATCTACGGAAAAAGGGTCGGGATTTGCGGCTGCACTGCCCAGAGTTCCTTGCTCGCCTCCAAAGGAGGGTGCTGGAGCAAAGTGGTGGTGAGTGTTGCGGCCTCTGCAGCACAGTACAGCATGCCACAGTGGCCCAACAGCCTGTGGGTGTCCAAACTATGTACATGTGGTATGTGACTCACACATGATGGTGTGTTAATGACTGTCTTCCCCCACAGAGGATGCTGCTGCTGGTGAGGACCCATCTACATCGGGGCCCCCCCAGAACAGGCCCCACAGCACCAGTCCAGCCAGAGGAGGAGGAGGAGGGGGCAGAGGCCGAAGAGTAAGAGGACAACATGGAGGGGGCAGAGGGCAGGGTGGGGCAGGAGGGAGGGGAGAGGAGGGGGAGGGGGAGTTGTATGCAGCAGGGGATGAGGTGGGCGAGGGGGAGGAGGAGGCAGAGGAGGAGGAGGAGGAGGGAAGCAGGAGGGGGTGAGAGAGAGGGAGGTGTCAGGGGGAAGGAGGGGTGTGTAGAGGGGGGAGTGTGGCTCTGTGGGTGGGAGGGGACACAGGACAGCACAGGCACTGTGGGTCCCTGCCAGCTGCCACATGTGTGTGGCGATGGTGGCTGCCTGGGAGTATCATCCCCACCCATTGCCACAGACAGGGCCCATGCACATGCCACCACACAACATCGGGCACCTGGCATGGATGTGGTGGCAGGTGTGTGCAGGACCTGTATGTGGCAGTGGGTGGTGTGCTGCAACACCATCCAGTGGCTGGCAGGCACCATTCAGTGGCTGGCTGCCGAGATGCACATGTAGCGTGCAGCTGCTATGGGCGGTGCATCTCAACAGCCATCCCCTGATGGGCATCCCAGGAGCATTTAAGGGACACAGGGGCACCCACACACGTTCCCTGATCTGTCCTGTCATCCAGGACAGAACATGGGGTGTCATGTACATATTACCCACTTTAATTGTTATAATAAACAAGTTTGTACATACAGCACAATGGTCACAATGGTCAGACAGACTGGACATGAGCATGGGACATGTGTGTAGATCCCTATGTGTATGCGTGGTAGACATAGGTAACATACATGGACCATCTCGACATGCAGGTGTGGGGGCTGCCCATGTGCGAAGGCGTCTGTGTCTCCTGGTGCCACTGTGTTGTGCCGATGTGCATTGTGTCCCAATAGCTATGATCACATGCATGCTGCCTGTGATGTGTAGGCTGCATATCTGATGCACCATGCTCAGGGGGGCAATAGGGGAAAAGGATAGCAGCAGGTATGTGGCTGTAAGGGTAAGAGGGACTTCTGTACCCAGGAGCTGCACAGGGTGATAGCTGGTGGGGCCGTGACAGGTGGGTGCTGGTCAGGAGAATGAGCGACGGCGCACTACAAGTGCTGGGAATGAGTAACCAGCTGACTGTAGGTAGATACCTTTGTCTGCCTGTGCCCCCGCAAGTATATGTGTGTCATAAGCCACGTAGGCTCTGGTGTGGGCAGAGAGGATGGGCACACATGTGTGGAGAGTAATGTAGAGCATATGGGATGTGAGAGAGTGACATATCCAAAAAACATACATGTACCACCATAAATATATTGCTGGTCGATAGGAGAGGTAGGGTATACCCAAACACATAGGTAGAAAGGCACTCACATGGCACGGTGCTTGGCACACAGGGAATGGTATTACGTATATGCGGTGATTGGTGGCAGTGCAGACTCCACACCCCTATGGGAACTGTGGTGGCACATGTGGCCAAGATGATAACATGGGTTGCAGGGTACGCAGGGGAGCACAGTGGCCCACACTGGAGACGTACACATAGGTATACATAGGTTATGATTTTTTTATTGTAACAGATGTGTTGACCCCATCCCCACCCTCACATCCTGCATCTCCGCCCACATCCATGGTGCCCAAGAGCCAACCCACCCCTCTGTGCTGGGGCCACTGGGGCCGCCTCTGGAGCTGGTGCTGGCTGCTGGTGATGTCGAGCCATGGACTCCTGAGCATCCGCAATGTGCACTAGTGCAGCTGCTGCCATCATCTCAGCTGTGGTGTGCAGCTGGCTCACCTCCTCACAAATGGCCATCAGAGCCTGACGAGTGGCTGTGGAGAGACACAAGGTGATGTGTGAGACATGTGTTGCACCCCCCACCATGACCCATGCACATGTCTGGCATATCCGAACAGACCGGTTTGCAGAGCCACCATGTATGTGACGACTATCAACGCAGTACTATGTTTACATCTGTGTGTCCCATGATCCATTCTCAGACCAGGAGGTGATCCTGCTGAGGTGTCGTGGAAGTCACAGATATGACACATGGTACTGTGTTGCAGTGCACTGTGTGACTGCCTGATCTGCGCACTGGTCGTATGGGACTGGACGGATAACGTGGGGATGCATGGCACACAGATAGATATCTGGGGGGCGTTCTATGCTCTGAACCTGACACACAATACTGATTGCCCCGACTATCTATGCTAGGTACCATTACCCAGGGAGAGGGGTCCTCCGAGTAAGCTGTATAGGTGCTCACATCCTTGTACAGTGCCAGCTGTCTATCTGCAAGCCGTCTGCCACATCACTGGGTGTTATGGGCTCCCCTACACACATTCCCTTTGAGGTAATATCTTTACATTGTGCTTGCAGTGGTTGTTTGGGATAATGGTTACAGACATGTGATGACACACCATAGGTTGCAGGTTTGATTCCCACATGGGTTTTTTTGGGGGGGTTGTGCTAACCTGACCATGAGCTGCCTGCAGATTCGTCACCTCTCCACACACCCTTCCATCTCTTCACTGTACACCACAGTGTGCCCTCTGTGCTGCCTATCCATCATATATTAGCTGTAACATATGTCTCTTTTTTTGAACTCTCCATGTGAGCAGTCCTCTTGGGGGATTGGCATTGCTGTTGTCCAGCTGATCTGGGCCACACCCATTTGCAGGTTCAATTCTCACATGCTTCTGTTCTGTTCCCTATTTTGGTGGCAGATCACGGTCTGTAATTGGGACGACATATGAAACAATGAAATGTTATGCATCCACTGCCACCATTTGGGTCTAGGTTATTTCCTCTTTTGCATGCTGTATCCACTGCATAACAGTTCATTGTGTATGTGCATGTAGTTATATGTGGCTCTCGTCCCAATTACAGACTGTGATCTGGCTGTACACACCAGTTTTGCATGCACATTCCATCATTGTTACTATTGGGGGTTGCCCTATCCTGGCAGACAGTAGGCTTTTTGTCTGGTGCCCTGCAGTGTTCTTGTATGCAGCCTTTGCTAATGAACTCACATTGGTGGTGTAGCCTACCGGTTTGTGCATTGACATTTGTGCTAATGGTCATGGTTTTGATTCCTCTCTGTTCTATTTCATTTGTATGCCTGTCCTACTCAGCTCCTTTTTATTCTTGTAACAGTCATATCTGTGCAGATCTGTGCTGTTGGCACATTGTACCCTTTTTGCAGTTGCCAAACATACTTCTGTCTGTCTATGTGTGTCTGCCAGCTGTGTGGCGTTCTGCCTTGATGTGCAGGCTGCTACCCCATGTCCTGCACTGGTACATATTTCTGCATTGTGGCTCTACCTGCTTGCCCCACCTGTGTCTGCTCTGCATGGCACTACTGCCCCTCTGTCCTCCTGTCATTGCACTTATCCTGCCACCTCTACCTCCTCTACTGGACATGTCTTCTCATCCTGTGCCACACACTGTCATTGTTGCACGGTATATTACCATCTCGCTGTGCATCGGTACAGCTGTACACGATATGTTTTTACACTTTACCAGCTGCCACATGGGCTGGACGCAGATTTGTCTGGACCATCAGCTCTGATCTACTTCCTTCCATCACTTGTGCATTGCCTTTCATTGTTGCTCTATGCAGTGTTAGGGTTACATCTGTGTTTGGGCCATAACGTTCTGGCTTGTCAGCTTGGGGCACCTTACTGCCCTTGGCCACCATTTCTTGAGTCACATATAGATCCTTGGGGCATCTTTGGCGGCACCATAGATTCTGACAGCTTATGGTTCACCTTATATGGTGCTGTGGGGGTTGCCAACCTTTCGTGCTGCCCTCTGGGGCACATTATGACCCACCTTGGCTGACGTGGTGGTTTATGATGTGCCTTCTGGTGCACCCTAAAAGGTGCATTAGGTTGCGGCACTGGGGTGCGGGTATTTTTAGCTGGCAGCACAGATTGTTGGAATGTGTCTGACTGTTCCAAGCAGGAAAAGGAATTGCCTTTGTCACCCTTATTCATTGGGCCCACTGAGGGATTGAACTCATGAACCCTGTCTCAGCAGTCATTGCATTAACCAGTGTGCTACTCCTCTGTTGCTATGCTTGCAGATCAGCGCGCGAAGTTAAGGTTAACGCGCGTTAATGTGCCATGGCTCCCTCTATCATGCAATAACGGACATGTGCCCTCTATCGCGCGATAGCCCGCCATTGCTACCTTAAGACCAGAACGCCCACTCCTTATATGGCATCCTTCACATTATCGCTGCAACTAGCGCCGGTAATATTAAGGCGGTTTAGTAAACATACCCCTATAGCTCTAGTACCTTTAACCAAAATCTAAAAACACCCTAATTCCTCCCCAATCTAATTCAACCATCCTCCTTAACTCTCATATATCAAAAGTTTATGTACCAGTGAATTGAGACTTATATAAAGTCCTGAAAATAACTTCATCTTCAACTTCATTACTTGTAAATAAGCTATACACTGTTATAATGTAAAGTTAACTGTTACGGTTACCGTTCACTGTAAGTTTGTTCCTCTGATATTATAATGTAAACCTATTTGTTGTGTTCATTGTAAACTGCCACTGATCTCTGGAAGTGGTGGCATATAAAAGTTTATAAATAAATAAAATCAAATAAATGAAGTTGCAAGGCAGTAAACTTAAAAGCAACATCAGGAAATACTTTTTCACTGAAAAGTTGGTGGATGCTTGGAATGCCCTCCTGATGGAGGTGGTGGGGACAAATGCAGTGACAGAATTAAAAATGGCATGGGACAGACACAGTTGATAGCAAGAGGATGAAAGCAAAGCAAACTTAAATATCTTTTATACTTCAATAAATAGAGGGGGCTGACCTGCATAGAGCAGCAGATATAACCTTAAACACAGGCATAGAGGGGAGGGACCTGTATGGAGCTGCAGTTACAACCACTCTAGCCACCTTATTGGGCAGATTATATGGACAATACTGGTCTTTATCTGCCGTCTAATACTATGTTAATATTATTGTTCTGTGTTCAGAGATAAAGGGCCAGGAGCAGAACCTCAGAAAACACTGAGAAATAGGAACAGAAATGAGGCAGATTTTGAATGATTTTCAGAAGACTGTTCTCAAGCTAAACTAAAAGTAGGTAGAGTGATGGGGCTAGATGGGATACATCTGAGCATATTGAAGGAACTTAGGGATGTTCTAGTGGCTCAAATGTCTGAACTTTTCAATGTTTCTTTAGAGTCAAGTGTGGTCCTTTTACAAAACAGCAGAAGTAAGGAAGATGTTGGGAACTGGTACACATCTTTTTAACATCTTTGTTAGTGATATAGCGGAAGGGCTGTCGGGTAAGGTTTGCCTCTTTGTGGATGATACCAAAATCTGAAATAGAGTAGACACCCAGGAAGGGGTAGATAACATGAGGAGGGATCTAGCTAAGCTTGAAGAATGGTCTAGAATTTGGCAGCTGGGATTTAATGTTAAAAAATGTAAGGTCATGCATTTGGGCTGCAGCAATCCAAGGGAGCACTACAGTATAGGAGGTGAAGTACTTTTGTCCACTAAAGAAGAGCGGGACCTAGGCGTGGTTGTGTCTGATGATCTTAAAGTAGCTAAACAGGTAGAAAAGGCGACGGCAAAAGCTAGAAGGATGCTTGGGTGCATACGGAGAGGAATGGCTAGCAGAAAAAAGGAGGTGATAATGCCTCTGTATAAGTCTTTGGTGCGACCTCATTTGGAGTATGGTGTGCAATTCTGGAGACCGCACCTTCAAAAGGATGTGAACAGGATGGAGTCGGTGCAGAGGGTTGCTACTAAAATGATTAATGGGCTTCATTATAAAGCATATGAGGACAGACTTAAGGATCTTAATATGTACACCTTAGAGGAAAGGTGGGATAGAGGTGATATGATTGAGATGTTTAAATACCTCCGTGGCATAAATGTTCAGGGAGAGAGCCTCTTTCAATTGAAAGCAAGTTCTGCTACGAGGGGACATGGGATGAGGGTGAAGGGAGATAGATTAAGGAGTGATATGCAGAAATATTTCTTTACGGAAAGAGTAGTGGATCCATGGAATAGTCTCCCAGTGGAGGTGGTAGAGATGAGGACAGTAACTGAATTCAAAAAAGCATGGGACCAACACAGAGGATCTCTAAAGGTAAAAAGTGGACTGTTGTAGTTGTTGTTATGGAAGGACAGACTAGATAGGCCATGTGGTCTTTTTCTGTCATCATGTTTCTATGTTTCTATGAACTATAGGCTGATTAGTCTGACCTCTGCAGTGAGCAAACTAATGGAAATTTTGCTAAAACTAAGGATAGTGAAGGTTCTGGAATACAGGATCAGAGGCAGCATGGTTTTACTAGAGGCACGTCTTGTCAGATAAATCTCATTGATTTCTTTGACTGAGTGACCTGAGGGTTGGACCGAGGAAGAGCTCTAGATGTGGTATACTTAGATTTCAGTAAAGCCTTTGATACTGATCCACATAAGTGACTTATAAATAAATTGAGTGCCCTAATGATGTACCCTAAAGTGACTGACTGGATTAGAAATTGGTTGCGTGGGAGTCAGGAAAGGTGACACTTTACTTACCATTTAATGTCCTTTCCTTGAGTCTTCCTAGACCAGTCCAGACAAGTGGGTTGTGTTCCCCTACCAGCAGATTAGTGGAGACAAAGAGCCAATGAAAAGCCAAGGTTTTAATGGCATCACTCCCATGCCTCTCTTTACCTCAGCCACCAGAGGTCCTTTCAGTATTCCTCCCAAAGTATATGGGAGAAACATGGTAAGCCTCACACAATCTCAATCATGGGCAACAATAAGTAATCAACAGTAGAGAACTATATACAGGAATGCATAAACAGAAGGCTCTCAGTTGAAGATGACTCTGCATCGCAAAGTATAAAAATCATAGAGGACCCAAGGTATCCGCAGCAGAAGAACAAAGAAAATACAGCTTCAGGGGCAGGCTCTGATCTGGTCTAGCAGGACTCAAGGAAAGGACATTGACTGATAAGTATAATGTCACATTCCATATCATCCTGCTAGACCAGTCCAGACAAGTGGGATGTACCAAAGCTACAACTCCACTGAGTGAGAAGAAAACACAGCAGCTCACAAACCTCTGAGCCAAGGCCATGTCCACTTGCATATGGACATCCAAGTGGTAAAGCTTGACAAAAGTGGAAAATGATGCCCACATTGCTGCCCAAGAAATGTCTGCAGAGGCTACCGAGCTCTACTCCACCCACGAGGATACTCGTGCTCAGGTAGAATGGGTGAGCAAACCATCCGGAACCAGCCTGTTCTGCAACAGATACTCTGAGGCAATGACTTCCTTAATCCAGCATCCTAAAGCTGACTTGGCCACTGTGTACCCCTTATACAGGCCAGTAAACAGTACAAAAATGGTTGAACTTAAGAAAGGAATTTGCAATCTCCAAATATCAGAGAAGCACCCTCCGGAAATCCACAAGGTGAAGATCCCTATTCTTCCTCCAACACTGCTCCTTAGAGGAGGAGGGTAGGTAGACTACCTGGTTTACATGAAGGGGAGAACTCACCTTAGGCAAGAAGGAAGGCATGGGCCAAATAAAAATGGCTTCTTTAGAAAAAGACAGATAAGGATCTTGGCAAGATAGAGCCTGTAGTTTGGAAATCCATCTTGCAGAAAAAATCGCAAACAAGAAGACCATCTTGAACATCAAATCCTTTAAGGTAGCGTGCATCAATGGCTCAAAAAGTGCCTCCATCAGGATCCTGAGCACCATATACAGATCTCAGGAAGGGATCACAGACCGGAGGGGAGGACACAGACATTGAACTCCCTAGACAAAGTGTGAGATGTCTGGGTGCAAGGCTAGAGACCTATCAGTTACTGGACCTCAGAAACAGGCTAAAGCTGCCACCTGAACTTTCAGGGAACTAAAGGAAAGGCCCTTCTCCAGGCCATCCTGTAGAAAGGCCAACAGAGATAGCACCTTGGCCGCCTCAGGAGCCAACTGCCGAAAGCTGCATCATCACTCATGAGGCACCAGATCCACAAATATGTTAGCTTGGTAGACCTCTTCTGGGCTCCAAGCAGAGTAGAGACCACCGCTGGAGAGTAGCCCCTATATGCTAGACATTGCAATATATAGCCCAATGTATATAGCTCAACCTCTATGTAATTCACCCCAAATCAAGATCTACCTATCCACACACGAACACTACCTTCACAACCACTGCATGCCGACACCCCCACACTACCCTACTTGATTGGTTTGCAGTGAAATCCACTTTGATTCAAGGATAAAGTGGGATATAAATACTTTTAAATAAATAAATAAATAAAATTCTCCTTTCAAAAGCCAAGCTGTAAGCAAGAAGGGAACTGGATCCCCCAGGATGATCGGTCTCCGCTGCAATAGGCCCCGGGATGGAGGCAACTGAAAAGGAGGTACCTGCAGGAGCCGCATCAAGTCTCCGAACCACAGTCTCCTCAGCAAAACTGGCGCCAACAGGACATCCTTCCTGGATTTTGTTTTATACGCTGAATCATATTCCCTACCAGGGAACATGGAGGAAACATGTTCAGCACATGCTGACTAGACCGAGGCAGGGTCAGGAAGTTGATGCCCTTGGAACCCATCTCCATACAGCAACTGAAGAAGCAGCAAACATTGGCATTGGAAGGTCACCATCAGACCCATTTCAGAGCAATCCAAGCAATGCAGAATCAATTGAAATGGTCTGACTCAACTCCCACTCACTAGGATCCAGAGTGCTGGCTGAGGAAGTCCGCTTCAACATTGTCCACCCTGGCAATGTGCTGAGCTGAAAAAGCTAGGAGGTTCTTCTCTGCCCAGGCAAACAGAAGAGCCATCTCCAGAGCTAACCTGGCACTCCTTGTAGTGCCTTACCGATTGACATATTATCACCGTGACATTGTCTAAAAACATTCGAGCTGCCTGGCCCTCGAGCAGGGGCAGAAAATACAGAAGATCCACCCTGATGCCCCTCCACTCGAGGTGGATGATGGACCACACTGTTTTTCTGTGGTTCCAACAGCTCTTGGCCATACTTTCCTGTCAATGGGTTCTGCAGCCCGAGAGATAGATATCCATCATCAGGAAGAGCCAGGCAAAATCATCCAGCAGCACACCCTTCCTCAGATGACAAGGCTGCTGCCAACACCACAGACTGGTGTTCATTATCATCTGGAGTGGGAACTTGCACTCAAACTCCAGTGAACCCAGGAACCACTGAGCCAGCAAGGACCGCAGAAGCAGTCACATGTGAGGACGTGCCCACGGTGCCATCTCTATGGTCACTACACAATTCTAGGAGCTGAAGATAATCCCAGACTCTGGAAGCCCAGTGCACACAGAACAGTGCCAGGTAATCCAACAGTCTTTGACTTTCTTCTCTGACAGGAAAACTCTGCCCACTCAAGCGTCAAATGTGTTCCAGAAACTCCAGGGACTTGGAAGGCAACAGCTAGCTTTTTCCCTGATTGATCACCCAGTCGAGGCTCTCCAAAAAGGACAGCATTCAGGATGCCTCCCAAGACGCTTCCGAAAGGAAACGGGTCTGGATGAACCAGTTGTCTAGATATGGATGTACATAAATTCCTCGGTGCTGCAGCACCACATTTGCCATCACTAGGACCTTGTAGAACGTCCTCAGGATGGTGGATATCCTGAAAGAGAGGGCAGCAAACTGATAGAGCAAGCCAAGCATGGCAAAACTCAGATATTTGTTCATCTGCCCAGATCGGGATATAAAAGTTTGCCTCGGCCAGATCCAGAGAAGCCAGGAACTCACCTCGGTGTACTGCTTGAATCACAGAGCATTGTCATTCAGGGTGCAAAAGTACTCACTGACCCCACTGAGGTCCAAAATGGGCCAGAAAAAAAGTCCTGTTTTAGACACCACCACCTTTAGGTGCAACAACTAGTCCAAGGTGGCCCGCTCAGCAGTGCTTTTGATCACAGACCCAGAAGGGGAGATGATAAAGGCATCCAGAACTGGTTCTTTTCCTCCCAGGACAACACAGCTTTAGCCAAGGAAGGTCTTTCTTACTAATCTGTTATATGTTTTTGAAAGTATGAATAAACAGGTAGGCAAAGGTGAGTCAGTTGATATAGTGTATCTGGATTTTCAGAAGGCTTTTCAGAAGGTCCCTCATGAGAGACTCTTGGTCAAATTAAAAGTCATGGGATAGGAAACAATGTACTATTGTGGATCAGGAACTGGTTAAAAGATAGAAAGCAGAGGGTTGAGCTATATGGCCAACTCTCCCAATGGAGAAAGGAGAACAGTGGAGTACCCCAGGGATCTGTGCTGGGTCCGCTGCTTTTTAGCATATTTGTAAATGACCTGGAGATGGGAATAATGAGTGAGATCATCAAATTTGACACAAAATTATTCAAAATTGTTAAAGCCCAAGAGGACTGTGAAAAATTGCGAGAGGACCTTGATAAATTGAAAGACTGGATATTCAAATGGCACATGAAATTTAATGTGGACAAGTGAAAAATTATGCACCTAGAAAAGAACAACTCAAACTATGGTTACATGATGCGAGGTTCCACATTAGGAACCCAGGAAAAAGATTTAGGTGCCATCGTGGATAACAAGTTGAAACCCTCCTCCCAGTGTGCAGTGACAGCTAAGAAGGCAAATAGAATGCTAGGAATCATAAGGAAAGGAATGGAGAATAAAACCAAGGATATTATAATGCCTCTATATCGTTCCATGGTACGACCGCACCTTAAATATTGTGTGCAATTCTGGTCGTCGTATCTTAAAAAGGATATAGCAGAATTAGAAAAGGTACAGAGAAGAGCCACCTAAATGGTAAAGGAGATGGAAGGATACCCCTATGAAGAGAGGCTTAAAAGGTTAGGGTTCTTCAACCTGGAAAAGAGAAGGCTGAGGGGAGATATGATAGAGGTCTATAAATTAGTGGAGTGGAACACGTAAACATAGATCAATTGTTTATGCCATCAAAATATAGAAAGACTAGGGGACATGCAATGAAGCTACAGTGTAACCCATTTAAGACTAATAAGAGAAAATATGTTTTCACTCAATGTGTAATCAAACTCTGGAATTCATTACCGGAGGATATAGCAAAAGCTGTTAACCCTTTCCAGGCCGAGCCCAAAACTCTCGGGATCCAAAATTCTGACTAAATATTCCTATCAAATGGTATATAATACATGACCATAGCAGAAGGAAAATCACTATTAGAACATATTGAATAAGACGGGTACAATTTTCCTGAAATATGCAAAAATTAACCCGGCTGCAGAATGTGGATTAAAATTTTAAAGTAGGCCTTAATATAGCTGTGTTTAAAAAACGTTTGGACAAATTCCTCAAGGAAAGGTCCATAAACCAAAAGAGGACCCGGGAAATCCACTGCTTGCCCCAATACAAGCATTGTGCAACCAGTGTGTATTTTTGGGAAACTGCTAGGTACTTGTGACCTAGATTGGCTAGTGTTGGAAACAGTATACTGGGCTTGATGGACCTTAGTCTGACCCAGTATGGCATATCTTATGTTCTTATGGTATCTAGCATGCAGCGATCCTTGGTAACCAGGGCCCATTCCTGAAAGGTTAAGCCTGCCTCCAATTAGAGGAACTAGGGATTGTGCCCACAAACCTTCATTTCACAGCCCAGGTGGGGTCCTTTTCTGGGTGGGACCGATTCCCTGGACCCATGCATGCCATGAAAGGACTAAGAACAAGCCCAAAGCCCAGAAGCAGAGAGGAAGAATGTTTTTTTTTTTTCAGGTCAGTGACAACAAGATTCCTGAGACCCCCAGGGATCCTGCCAGTGTACCCTAGATTGACAGGCAGAGGCTGATGAGAAAGGAACACCAGCTCACTTCACAGTTCCCTTGAGCCTGTCTTCCAGAAGGCGGTAAGATTTTTGTCTCACCCAGGTCCTTCACCAGCTTCTCCAAATCAGCTCCAAAAAGAAGCTTCCCCTTAAAAGTCAGATAAGCCAACCAGGCTTTTGAAGATGTATCCACTGCCCATTGTCGGAGCCAAATCCAATGCCATGACACCATCATCAGGGCACATCCCTGGCCGCCAAAAGTACAGATCATACATGGCAACAGAAAGGAAGGCCGTAGCCAGTTCCAAAAGAGGAGTAGAATCATCTGGCAGAAGAGACTGAATCCCCTGGAGCAGGACTTGAGACATCAGGCCTGCAAATAAAGCAACTGAAGGATAGCAGCCGCCGAAGAGAACTGTTTTTTTAACATGAATCTACCTTTTGGTCTAGAATATTCTTTAAGGCCAATCCGCCTTCCACAGGAATGGTGGTGTGTCTCATAACCACTGTGATCTGCATATCCACCTTGGAAATATCAACCACACAACACACTCCTTCTCCAGGAGAACATGCTTCTTTTTATACACCCTTAGCCCCTTAGGCAGGGAGTTGGGAGAATCCCACTCTGGCCAGAATAGGCCCTTGAGGACCTCCAGTAATTGGCATCAGTAGTAGATTTCTGCACCACTTGCAGGAGTTAATGCCTCTTGAGGTCCTGCTCCATGTCTGGAACATCCGCCAAACTCAAGATGGATAAGAACTTGGGATCCATGCTTCCAGTTCCTACCCCCGGAACATGTGGATAGCATTGGCCTCCTCAGAAGCCTCTGAATTTGGGAGTACTTCTTCATCTCCATCAAACATCTCAATCTAAGTCATCCAGCTGATCCCCATCTCCAGAGGCCACCCTTTGCCATGGACGCTTAGCCATCAATTGACCAGGGCTTTCACTCCCATCCTGCCCCTCATGAGACTGCGCACGGGGGAAACCAAAGGCCACAGGGCCTGAATTTCCAAGCCAGAATGACCAGGCCTGCTGTAAAAGGAAAGGAATCCCAGGGAGAACAATCCAGACTCCGGAAGCTCTCCTTGCAGATATGACCCCTCCCGCACTAGGGGGCATAGTCACTGTTGATCTCCTAGAGGACAGAGAGAGGCCCACAGCATGGTCACTGGAGCCTCTGGCTGGCTGAATATCCTTACCCTCAGCGTCATCTGCTGCTCTGATGCAAGCTAGGACAGACAAAATGCATCCCTTGGCTGAGAGAGGGGGAGCAGGTCCTCAAGGGACGACTCAGAAACTGCCATGCAAAAAGAGCAGAATCCAGAATCCTGAGATGAGGCATCTCGCTTGCCACAGGCTAAACTGCATTTCCTGGAAGAAGACATAAACAGTTAAGGCAAGTATCACAACAGTGCACATTAAGGCCACGGTGGTCTGAAGGCACACGGCAACTGTGTTTTTACTACAGTGTGTATTAACTGCACTTTTACTGTGGCATGCATTAACTGTGTTCTTTAGTGCAATGCACGTTACAGTGCTAGGGAAGGAATGTGAGTTGGAGCCACTTGGGCAGAACATGTGTTAGGATTGCCTGACCGCCAGGCACACATTAGGTAAAAACGCTACTAACGGGTGCAGAAAACAAAAGGACACCCCCACATGGCTCCAATGGTCACCAGTGGCTATGAAAAATAGTCAGTGGGCTTCATCATAAGGCATATGGGGACAGACTTAAAGATCTCAATATGTACACTTTGAAAGACGAGAGGGGGGAGACATGACAGAGATACCTCTGTGGCTTAACTGCACAGGAGGAGAGCCTCTTTCAATTGAAAGAAAGCTCTACGACAAGGGGGAATAGGATGACGGTGAAAGGAGATAGACTCACGAGTAACTTGCCGAAATATTTCTTTATGGAAAGAGTGGTAGATGCATGGAATAGTCTCCTAGTGGAGGTAGTAGAGACAAAAACTGGATCTAAATTCAAGAGAGCATGGGTAGCTTTTTCAGATCTCTCGGATTCTGTTTCCACCAGGACAATCCTTCTCGTCACCCTCATCTCTGAAGTTGATAAAATCTTAATTCCAAAATCTTTTTTTCAAAAATAAAGATTGTTTATATTGTAGATATGAAGTGTCAGTTTTTCTGGATGTCTGTTAGGTAACCCAGCTTCGTAGGAAAGCTTTTCTTTGGTTGAAATCACGAGTTTTGCAGCTAGGTACCCTTTTTATTTATGTTTTCCTTGTAAGTGTATAGTAACTAATCAGGAGAATCGATGTATATTTCAGGATCCCCCTCATCTTTGAGACATTTTTATTGGATAAGTGATGTTTCCTCTATTTTCCAGAAGCAATTGGAGGACTGTAGATATCAGCACTAATTTATGGGCGGTATTTCTCCCTAGTTTTTCCTTGATTGCAAGATTCTTTTGTGTAATTAGAATCAATCTCCCTTAAGGTGGACTGAAACTGCTGAAAGTTTTCTTTGTATGTACCTCTGCCTATGTTGTTAGGATGTTGTAGGATGTTGTATCTATTGCTTTTTATGTATGCATTGGTTTGCAACATACAATTTTGAAAAATCTTCAGTAAAAAGAAATTTAAAAAATGGAAATGCACTGTCTTTCTGTCCTTTCCTCTTAACTTTCAGATACTGTGCCGACAGTCTACCTACTTTGTTACAGGTGGTATAATACATGACATTCTGCATATATAAATTCCATTGTGCATCACTAAGCCTATTATTATAATACTTGCATTTTAATTATACAGATTATTAAGAGTACCTTTATCCCCCTGAGCGATATGCGGTTTCTCCAAAACATCCATTGCTTGAAACTGAACAGCATTCACCTTCTTTTTCCAAGAAGAATAACTATTTTTTCTCCTCAGAGTGACACTTTATAAGCCTCCCAAACAAGGGAAAGGGGACCTCACAATTATCATTCTGAGGAAAAAAGTCACCAGTAAAAGCTGTAATCCATTTTATAAACTGGAGATCAGCCAAAAGGCTATTATTAAATCTCCAGGATGCCAACTGAGACTTTCTTTTCTCTCTCCAAAAGAGAAATTTGTGAAACAAGAAAATAATTAATTCTAGAGTATGTAGCATGTGGATGAGAATAGAAAGCAAATTCCTGCCAGTAGGATGAAAAAGTCTCCAAAGATCTGTCAAAGCTGCAATGTCCATAATATTATGAATTTCCCTCAAGGATTTAGAAGAAGCCCTTCTTTGAGATTGGCTGTCCAGGATCAGAAATCGCCAACAACAATCTGCTCCACATCTCCATACTCCGCCAACAGAGATGGGTGAAAAAACGTGGGCATGTCAACGTTTGGTGCATATAGATTTAAAAGAAGAAAACACCGACTCTCAATATTTGTAATCACCAACAGCCACCTACCATCCGGATCAGCAAGATGGTGTTAGATCTTAACCTGGAGAGACTTGCTAAAGAACACAGAGACCTCATATTTCTTTCTATCTACTGGTGCATAAACATGCTCGCCCAACCAATCCACCTTCAATTTAGAAAACAGTGCATGCGGCATATGGGTTTCTTGTAAAACAGTATATCACCTTTTTCTATTTTGTATTTAACTGGATGATTAAGACCATTAACATTGCAGTATATCACTTTAAGCTCTTTCATAATCACATACCTTGCAAGTTGACATACGCATCCATCCATCCCCATTGTAGACACACAGACTCTCTCTGTCTTACTGTAGGCGTATTACAACTTGTCTACTTCTAGTCAGCGTAGCTCTCCAAAAACCTAACCAAAAAAACATCTGCAATGGCGGATGCTCACCAAACCATTTGTACAAACAAGGGGGTGGGGGAGGGGTGAAAACCATACTGCTGGGAGCAGCATACTTCCTGAAACCAACCAGCCAAATAAGTAACTACCCAATCACCAGACACCAAAAACCCTCAACAGAAATAGTTACAGCCATCACTCTCTCACATACAAACATCCTAAAACTACGGATGCCTCACCAAGCCCATTCATATCCCCCCTAAACCATACTATTCAACTACTACCATTCAACTACCACCATTCAACTACCACCATTCAAATGCAATAAACCATGTAAATGCCCCTAAGTGAGAAATTCAGCAGCACTAACACAGTTGGTGTTGCTGAATTTTCCTGCGTACCACCCCCAGAACGCCCTAAATGCTAACTGTGTAGCACTGGAGCATATAGCGGTGGTACCCGGGGATATTCAGATTTCTAGATAAATACTTTATCCATCTCATAAAGAAAAGTCATCAAGAGGATGGCTCTGTTGGTAATATCATCCTGAGATGCCTCCAAAAAATCAATAAAGTTGAGACTGTCAGGAGAACCCACTGAACCCAATTTGAAGCACCATATTACTTGAAACATAATAACATTCTGAGCACCCAATATCATCAGCATTAGCTAGACTAAACTCTTCTTTCAAGTACTTTTTCAATAATACTGCATATCAGGTGAAAACATATGAGTAATTGCAAAGTTGAGAAAATACAAATTCCTTGATCTGACATTATTTTCCAAGGCTTCCTGTTTATAATATATTTAATAAATTATAATTCCAGAGATGTTGACTGTCTGTCATCATTTATGGTTCAGTTGAATCATTCTTATTTTCACTCTCTTATAGCATAACCACAACTTGTTTGGTAAAACCACAGAGTTGAACAACAGAACCTCTCAACAAATCCTCAGTCATTGTAACCATCTGCCAAATATCCATAAGGGAAACATTTACATTTTGACGGGAGGTGCTGCAACACCTCCCATGTCAAGCCTACTAGAGCTCCAAATTTCTCTGCCTGCCTCTGATCATTCTGTGATCTTTTGCTCCCCTCCACACTCCTCTGGGCTCTGAAGGGGCTCCAAAGGGACATACCCCTTTGACAATACCACTTCAATCATGTGCCTGTGGCCACATGCCCACAGTTGTATGCCACATGGCTTAAAAATTAAATATCCTTCATCCTGCTCCACAGGATGACATCAGCTGCAACATTCCAGCTGTATCTGGAGATCTCGGTCCCGCTCTGCAGAGGAACTTGAGGGCTTACACCACCAGCCTCGTGAGTATCATTCTCTCATTCCTCACCCTTACCTGGGAGTCTTGAACAGGTGGAAGTAATTTTAGTATTTGTGCCCAATTAAGCAAGGGGCAGGGGAACTCAAAAGACAGACCAGCTGCAAAGAAGAAAAAGAGAGAGTCCATCACAAAAACATCCAGGAAAGAAGCCCTCCAAATATCCACAAACAGAAAGACCCCCAAATATTTCCACACATCAAACACACCCATCATATACCACCCGCATAACCATAGGACTGATCAACGCGAGACAAACAAACACTATTATTGATCACATCCAAGAAAGCAACATTGATATCCTATGCATTACAGAATCATGGCTCAAAAGCTCCAACCAGGTGATACTGAATCAAATAACACTGCCAACATTCACAGCATACAACTATCCCAGAGCCCACAAATGAGGAGAAGGTGTGCTAATTCTTGCCAGATCAGACCTAAGACTTAAAACGTCTACCACAAAAACCTATGAATACTGTGACTTCATCAACACAGAAAACAAGTACCTTTCCATCTGTCTTATCTACCCTTCCACACAACACAAGGAGTTCCCCAAGGCTCCACATTATCTGCACTCCTCTTCAACATATATATCCAACCTATTTGCAAAATATTTAATAAATACAAGATTCAATATGCCATATATGCCGACGATATCATGGCATATACTCCAATCCACCTGGATGCCCCAGACTATACAGTCATATCAACATGCATTCACAAAATAACGACATGGCTGAATAACAACAATTTTAAAAATCAACATTAAAAAAATGAAGCAATCATCAACACAAGGGACTCCACATTCACTCCTCCTACCACCATCAACATTTCAAATACACCAATCACCGTAAAAGAGGAAGCTCGGTATCTTGGAGTGATACTAGACAAACAATTTACTCTTCAGGCATATATTAACAAAACATCCAAAACAGTCTTCTTCAAACTAGCAATGCTCCGAAGACTAAAACCTCTACTCAGCAAGGAACACTTCCGTACAGTATACAAGGCAATTATCACACCTGTGCTGGACTATTGTAATCTCCTCTTCCAAGGCCTACCCAAACAATCCACCTGTCCACTTCAAATAGTCCAAAACACCACTGCCCGCATCATTGCTGGCGCATCACTACAAGACTATATAACTCCCATACTACAAGATCTGCATTGGCTACCAATTTCCTCAAAAGCAAAATATAAATCAGCGCTCACAATCTTCAAGATCAAAAACAACATGTCAGCAGATATACTTCAAGAGCTCATCGGAACCAAAACAAAACAAAGACCGGACAGAAACAGTACTAAAAACACAATACCAACTCCCAGATTATTTACAAATACCAATAAATCCACATCAATGCGAGCTTTCTCCCTAGCTGCCCCTGCTATTTGGAATGCACTCCCAGAGAAGCTAAGATCCCCAACTGATTTAAAAGACTTCCGAAAGTTACTCAAGACTACCTTATTCATTGAACATTATAACGAAGACCAACAATCACACCAATCTCAATCTTAATATGGGAAGTTACAAGACTGTCTACGTTTGAAATGCAATGTCACAATTTACAATTGAACACTCATAGTAAAAGGAGCAAGAAGTCACAAGCATGCTTAAATTGTTAACATATGATGTTAATGTTTACAATTGAAAGTTCTTTGTAGAAGCTATTGGTATTGTTTAAAATTGATGCCCTTGTATAAGTTATGTCGCGTCCTCCCACCCGGGCCAGTGGCCGATGAGCAAGAGGGCTCGCCTTAATTGCCCTTCTGAATACTGTCCCCAATATGGCTGCCAGCATGGACTGCTGGGATATGTAGTTTCAGCTATTCTTTTGAGCAAGCAGTGTGACCACACGGTTTGTTTGGCAAAAACAGAGAAATTTATTTTTCAGGGTTTCCCCCTCGCATCAAATTCGTTGCACTAAACACAGGTAAGGATAATTTCTCCCAAAAGCAAAGGATAAATAAACTCCAACAGGCTTAACTCAAACAGACAGGAATTTCTTCTTCACATTGTCAACTCTTAGCTTCTTTCTGATAACTACCTTCTAAAGCTAAGGCTGTTGACCGTATCAAAGTAACTTAAACTTTCAACAAGTTTGTTTTCTTTCACAGCTCCCATAAAAAAGAAGTTATAACTGTTTTTAAACTTCCAGCAAGTTTCTTTTCTTTCACATCATATAGAAACAAGCTACCACGGCTTTTAAACTTCTAGCACGTTTCTTTCCCTTCTCAGTTCCCAGAAACAAGCTTATAATGGCTTTAAACAAACCACTCCTTCACATGGGCTTGAGCTTAGCACATGTTCAGTTCATTTGCCTTGCAATAAGAACATTGCATTTCTTCAGTATCACTTTCACATGTGCTTTCACACAATTCTATTTCCATTTCATGAGTAGACTCACTAGAGCTATCTTCCTGTAGACGGGTATCATAGGATTTATGATTTACACCCTGCAGCAGCTCATCCAGCTTTAACAGCAAGCTTTCCCTCTGCTCTGTAGCAACGGGCTTTAAAGACGGAGTTTCTCCCTTATCAGCCTTTCAATATCTCTCACTGCTGAGTCACGGCAGTCACTGGCACACTTCTTATTTCTGTCTGAAGCTTGCTTTACAGCCTTCTGGCTAACACAGAGTCTGGCACTTTTCTTAGCTCTCTAACCACTTCTTCAGAAAGAGCTTTGCTAGGGACTTCAGGCAACTTATTCTCTCTACTTCCAGGGCTCAACTGGCTTCCCGAGCTGTTTCCCCACCTGGGAATTGACTCCTTCAGCTTCCTTTCTCTGAGGTATCTTGAGACACGTTTCTGCCTTGATTCCAGGGCTCTCTGCTGCTCAGCTCCCAGCTGCTTCGGACTCTCTTGCTGCGTGCTTTCCTGCAAGTTCTGCCATGTCTGCTGCTGCCTGCCTTGCTTCTCACCTTCTCCGCTTCTATCAAACGCTGAAGCAGTTTTAAACTGGTGCACACATGAGAGCTGTTAGGGCTCAACCTAGCTCTAACGTCATTAAGTGGGCGGGGCTTAGTACTAGCTGTAGTCTGCCTCGGAAGCTTGTGGTTACTATGGGAACTCTGTTGATCTCTGCTTTCAAAGGCACAGGTCTCACTTTCTTCCCATTTATTTATTTATTATTTATTTATTTAGCTGTATTTATATCCCGCTTTTCACCGGGTCAAAGCGGTCAATTGGGAGATACATTTAACACGAGGGGATATGACACACATATGCTAATACTTACAGGGAACATGGGCAATGGAGGGTTAAGTGGCTTGCCCAAGACCACAAGGAGTGCCATTCCATCACTTCTATACAGCTCTCCTTACCACACATTCCCCCCCTTAAGATATTACGGGCTGGGGTGATATCCTCATCACAGCACATAATTCTAGCTGCAGCATCACTATCTTTCTCTTCGCATGTGACTCTAGACAACGCATCTGCGTTCTGATGTAGCTTTCCATAAGTACAGATAGCGAGTTGGGACAGGGCTACCCTTTCATGCCAGGGCCTTAACAGATTGACATGATAAACCTGCCTGTGGCCTTTTCTATTCTGCAGTAAACAGGTTACGGGGTCTACCTGTTCAACTACGCGGAATGGGCCTTTCCACTGACTTTCGAATTTCGGGACCGCCCCTGCTACCATAACAATTACTTTTTCACCAATAGTAAGCTGGCGAGGCTTGGTATTGCGATCATAATATGTCTTTTGTTTTTGTTGGCTCGCCCTCAAATTATCCTCTGCTATCTGGGAGGTTCGTGTCAGACAACCCCTCAAACCTTTGAGAAACTGGGGAACCTCTACTTCCTCTATCCCTGGTTCTACCCACTGTTCTCTAAGGATATCTAAGATACCCCTCGGAGTTCGACCGTACATTAATTCATTCGGGGAAGTACCTAGGGACGCTTGTTTCCTTTCCCTACAGGCGTATAAGGCGAAGGGAAGCATCGTGTCCCACTCCGTCATCTTCCCTTCCAATCCCCGTCTCAACATATTCTTTAGGGTCTGATTAGTCCTTTCTACTAACCCATTTGTTTGCGGGTGATACGCCGCCGTCTTTATATGCCTGATCCCGAAGGCATCCCAGACATGGGCTAAGTAATGCGACATAAAATTACTGCCGCGGTCCGTCAAGACTTCCCTCGGGAATCCGACTTCACAAAACAATTTTATCAATTCTGCCGCCACTGTGCGGGCAGAAATACAATGAAGGGGCACCGCCCAGGGGAATCTCGTAGCATCGTCTACCATAACCAATATGTATTGAAACCCCCGCGGTGTCTTAATCATGGGGCCCACTATATCAACAGCTATCCTATGTATGGGTACCGAGATCACCGGTACCGGGATCATTGGCACTTCCGTTGGTCTAGCTTCCTTTCTCTGAGGTACCTTGAGACGTTTCTGCCTTGATTCCAGGGCTCTCTGCTGCTCAGCTCCCAGCTGCTTCGGACTCTCTTACTGCGTGCTTTCCTGCAAGTTCTGCCGTGTCTGCTGCTGCCTGCCTTGCTTCTCACCTTCCCCGCTTCTATCAAACGCTGAAGCAGTTTTACACTGGTGCTTCTTAGGCACCACGCCTTTCTCCCTGCACACGTGAGAGCTGTTAGGGCTCAACCTAGCTCTAACGTCATTAAGTGGGCGGGGCTTAGTACTAGCTGTAGTCTGCCTCGGAGGCTTGTGGTTACTATGGGAACTCTGTTGATCTCTGCTTTCAAAGGCACAGGTCTCACTTTCTTCCCATTCCATCCCTTCTATACAGCTCTCCTTACCACAGTTAATATTAAGTTATTGTTTGAAAAACCTCCAGTGTACCCCTTTACTCTCCCTGTATATAGCCACTTGTACATAGCTCATCCTGTAAACAGGGGCGGCCCAAGGGGGGTGCGGGGCCATGTGCGGAGACTCGGTGTGGGGCCTCATTTGCATAAGGGACCTCATTTGCATAAATATTTGCGTAATGTTACCATACACTAACTTTTAGTAAACATGCCTCTTAATGAGTGTATGGATAAAGAAAGACTAAAAGATTTCTACATTACTATAATCCAGTGACAACTGCCAGGCACATTAGGAACTACTACAAACACTGCCCATTTAGAACCCATAGCAAACCCGCCGTATCATAACAGCACTACCAGGACTCACAAAGCACAAGACCCTACCTATCAAAAGGCGACACTATAAATATTAAACCAATACATTTCAGAGAACAACAATACATGACCTACTGGGGAAAGAGAACAAGTGGCAATGTCAAATAGGAATCACATAAACAGAATACCTCAGCTCAGTTAAATGTGCAGAACATAGACCGTCACCAAACAAGAAATCACAATGTAGAAACAGGAAGACAATAATTAAACTGGGAACCCCAAAAGAATTTCCTCTTGTACTAAACAAAGCACAGACATTAATGATGCACATTTCCCAGAGCTGGCATATTTCAGTTAATAAATTCAATAAAGAGATATTTTTCTACCTTTTGTGCATTTTTTTTCAGTTGCAATTGCTCCAGCCACTTTCTTCTGGTTTCTTTGTGTCTTCTGCTAACTCTCTATCGTCTGCTGTCCATTTGTTCTTTCTTCACACTTCTAGTTTTTTTCCATTCTCTCTCTACATCTGCTTTAACATACTAATCTTTTTCCTTTTGCTCTTTCCTCATTCCTATTTCATCCACTCAAATTTTACCCCGCCATCCTGAATCCCCACTTACTCTCCCAATATCCGGCCAATTGTAGATTTGTCTTCCCTCCCACACAAAATACTTTTCCCTCTCCATTTCACTCTCCCAGCTCTATCCCATTCTAATCCTCCCCCAACATCAGCTCCCTTCTAGTTCCAGCCCCACCCAGCACCCGCTCCCTTCTAGTCCCCGCATCAGTCCATTTCCAGTCCTAGCTCCCCCATCCGAATCCCTCCATCAACTCATTTCCAATCCCAGCCCCCCATCAGCCCATTTCTAGTCCTTTCCTAGCCCCACCATCAGCCCATGTCAAATCCTAGCTCCCCTCCACTCAGCCCATTTCCAAGCCAAGCCCCCCATGAGCCTACTTCCAGTTCTAGCCCCTCCATGAGTCCATTTCAATCCAAGCCCCCCCAACAGCCCATTTCCAGTCCTATCCTAGCCCTCCATCAGCCCATTTCCTGTCCTAGCCCCCCCTCACTCAGCCCATTTCCAGTCCTAGCTCCCTCCCCTCACAGCCCATTTCCATTCCAAGCCTCCCTCCCCATCAGCTATTTGCAGTTCAAGCCCTCCTTCCACTCAGCCCATTTCCAGTCCTAGCCACCCTCCAGCCCATTACCACTCCTAGCGCCCCATAGCCCATTACCAGTCCTAAGCCCCCCATAACCCATTACCAGTCCTAGCCCATCAGCCCACTTCCAGTCCTAAGCCCCCCATCACCCCATTTTCAGTCTTAGCCCCCCCCCCATAGCCCATTACCAGTCCTAACCCCCATCAGCCCATTTCAAGTCCTAGCTCAGCCATCTGAGTCCCTCCATCAGCTCATTTCCAATCCCAGCCCCCCATCAGCCCATTTCTAGTCCTTTACTAGCCACACCATCATCAGCCCATATCAAATCCTAGCTCCCCTCCACTCAGCCCATTTCCAATCCAAGCCCCCCATGAGCCTACTTCCAGTTCTATCCCCTCCATGAGTCCATTTCAATCCAAGCCCCCCCCCCAACAGCCCATTTCCAGTCCTATCCTAGCCCTACATCAGTCCATTTCCTGTCCTAGCCCCCCTCACTCAGCCCATTTCCAGTCCTAGCTCCCTCCCCTCACAGCCCATTTCCATTCCAAGCCTCCCTCCCCATCAGCTATTTGCAGTTCAAGCCCTCCTTCCACTCAGCCCATTTCCAGTCCTAGCCACCCCCCAGCCCATTACCAGTCCTAGCCCCCCCATAGCCCATTACCAGTCCTAAGCCCCCCATAACCCATTACCAGTCCTAAGCCCATCAGCCCACTTCCAGTCCTAAGCCCCCCCATCATCCCATTTTCAGTCTTAGCCCTCCCATAGCCCATTACCAGTCCTAACCCCCATCAGCCCATTTCAAGTCCTAGCTCCCCCATCTGAGTCCCTCCATCAGCTCATTTCCAATCCCAGCCCCCCATCAGCCCATTTCTAGTCCTTTACTAGCCCCACCATCATCAACCTATATCAAATCCTAGCTCCCCTCCACTCAGCCCATTTCCAATCTAAGCCCCCCATGAGCCTACTTCCAGTTCTAGCCCCTCCGTGAGGCCAGTTCAATCCAAGCCCCCCAACAGCCCATTTCCAGTCCTATCCTAGCCCTCCATCAGCCCATTTCCTGTCCTAGCCCCCCCCCCTCACTCAGCCCATTTCCAGTCCTAGCTCCCTCCCCTTACAGCCCATTTCCATTCCAAGCCCCCTCCCCATCAGCTATTTGCAGTTCAAGCCCTCCTTCCACTCAGCCCATTTCCAGTCCTAGCCACCCCCCAGCCCATTACCAGTCCTAGCCCCCCCATAGCCCATTACCAGTCCTAAGCCCCCCATCAGCCCACTTCCAGTCCTAAGCCCCCCAACACCCCATTTTCAGTCTTAGCCCCCCCATCAGCCCATTTCCAGTCTTAGCCTCTTCACAGCCCATTCCAGTCCTAACCCCCCATTAGCCCATTTCCAGTCCTAGCCCCCCATAGCCCATTTCCAGTCCTAGCCCCCCCATAGCCCATTACTAGTCCTAACCCCCCATCAGCCCACTTCCAATCATAGCCCCCCCATAGCCCATTAGTAGTCCTAACCCCCATAGCCCATTACCAGTCCTAACCCCTCTCCCCATCAACCCACTTCCAGTCTTAGCCCCCCCCCATAGCCCATTACCAGTCCTAACCCCCCCAAAGCCCATTACCAGTCCTAACCCCCTCCCCCCATCAGCCCTGATAGATTAAAACAAAACAAACCGGCTGCTGCTGCTGCTGCCGCCGTGGCAGCGGCAGAATCAAATGTCCCGCCGCGGGGCCCACCTGCCCGGCAGAGCCTCCCTTCACCATCAGCTCCCGATTCCCTCCCAATGCGCAGGCTTTCAGAGCCGCGAGAGTTTCCCTTTCTTCTCGCGGCTCTGTTAATCTCGCCGGGGCTGATGGGATTTCCCATCAGCCCCGGCGGGATTAACAGAGCCGCGAGAGGTCAGAGAGGTTTGCGTTAGAGGAGGGAGAGACCAGACCAGCCATTCAAACGCAGGTCTTTGCAACTCCACGCTTGAGTGGCTGGTCTGGTCCCTCCCTCCTCTGACGCAACCTATATTAGAGAAGAGAGAGGGACCTGACCTGTGTACAAGCGCAGAGTCGGAAAGACCTGCGTGTTTTTTTTTTAATTTGAGGTCAGGTCTGCTCTGTTGCTGCAGGCACTGACGATGACGAGAAAACAAAAAGTGACGGCAGCAGGGCAACAGCAGGCAGCGTGGGGGGGAGGGTGGGAGAGCAGAGGCCAGCATCCTGAAACGCACCCCTAATCCTTTGCACCCTGTGTAGTTGCATCGCTTGCACAGGGTTAAGTACGGCACTGTGGGTGGGGGAGAAGACAGAAATGGGAGACACAGGATGAGATGAAAGCGGGGGATAGGTGAGAGATAGGGAAGATGCTGGATGGCTAATAGGGCGGAAAGTGAGATAAAACAGATGTTAGAAGGATGGTGGGAGCAGACAGAGACACAAGGAAGATACTAGATAGATGTGGCAGAGAGAGATAGAGAGACGCTGGATGGGTGGCAGAGAAAGAGAGAGAGAGAGGGATATTCTGGCTAGATGCTGAGGCAGAGAGAGAGGAGAAATAGAGGAGATGCCGGATAGATATGGATAGAGAGAGATAGAGAGACGCTGGATGTATCATGCAGGATCTAGATAGGTGCTTTGCCTGGCAAGTGAATGAGTCCGTGAAATCATACCATGGCCACGCTAGTGTTTCTGTGTTCAACTCTATTCCCCAATGTCATATACATTCTCCAGTCCTTGCCTCTCCTGCAGAGGTAGTCACACATACAGAGAACCATAATGAAGGTAATTTTTATAGCACGGTGCCAATAAGAATGTTTAAAAAATGTGCCTAATGTATAACTATTTTATATATACAAGATGTATACATATGAGGCTTCATAAAATAGAACTGACCCCCAGTAGCGCAGCAATACTATCACACAAAAATACGCTCACTCCAGGGAAGGAGCAAATTTGTTGCAATTCTGCCCAGAAACACAGCTCCTGGGAACACATAAACATACATCACGTAAAAGTGCATGTGCTCTAGCCAGTAGGCATACTTGTTCGCACTGGACATGGAAATGCTTTATACAATTTCCCTCAATAGGTATAAAAGAATGGAATGAGTGTGTCTGAAATTGTGAGTGCTATTTCTTTCAGTACATCTTTAGAAATTCATAAAGGAGTTGACAGATTTGGAGAAAGAGGATGTTGTCAGCCACATACAGTAGCATAAAACAATCAGCATCTTTACTTTAATAAGCAAACTCTGAGGGTGGTCTATTCAGATATGAGGGCATCGAAACAATTAATGAGAGATGGTGCATATGTATAGCTAGATAGATATTTATAAATGCACACACACACACACATACACACCTATGTCAACCTAGCCAAATACTCTCACTCAGCAAATCTAAAAATAGTCAGAACTGAAATATGAGGCTTGATGTGTCCTTCATAAAAGAGGAAGGCCGCTCACAAGATCACAGATGTGAAAGATAAATCTACGCTTTTTGAATGCTTGCAGAGAGTGTGTGTGTGTGTGTGGTTTATGGCAGACAGGCCAAGGTTCCATTTCCTGCCATACCATCAACCCTAAGAGGCTGGTACTGATTCAAAACCCTGGGACTGCAGCATATAAATGTAAGGTCACAGCTGCAGGTGCGAGACAGAAGGTGCCTGCTCTTTGGTGCACACCTTGGGGCAGTTTGGGGGAAAACAGAGCCCAGTGAAACACCTGGTGATAGAATACATCAAACCATTTTATTGTTTTTAGTGTCTGCTGTTGGTGGGCCTTTTCTTTGCCATTCGGTGCTGTTTATGTTGCTGTTTTAAAGACAGATTTGGAATCTGTTCAGTTGTTTTATCTGGTCTGGTATCAGAGTACTGTCAGGATTATGATTTGTGATGCTCCCTTGCAGTTTTCTACCAGATGGTTGGCAAGACATTCAGAATTTGAATCATGTACAGTATTTTTAGAGGCACGCACTATTTCATTCATATTCCATTAAAAATGTCATTGTCTCTTGTAAATTTGGCTATTTTAAATGGAGTGATCAATCAACAATCAGGACTTTATAAGCATCACCTTTCAAAAGACTGAATTCAGGAGACAGGCCTTTAGATAGCTTTTGTGACTCAAAGATGGGTTGGGAAGAGAGGCTTGATCACTCCCTGTTTGGTTTAATATAAACACAGGGGGTCATTCTGAACCACGAATAAGCCAGTTAGACGTGCGGGATAGAAGTTTTTCTCATGAATACATCTAGAATCGTATTCCGAAAACATGCATACCTGCATATACACGGCACTAGCACAGGGATCTCTGAACATGGGTGGGAGGAGGCGGAATGGGGTGTGGCCAGCCGCAGAGACATATGAAGCGTATTCAGTAGAGCCCATGTATGTCTTCAGCGTTACCTGCTGATGTCCAAGTTATACCTGTGGAAACATGGAATAAGGCCAGGACTTAGAAATATTCTGCTCTGATCTCCATCGCATCCCTTAGAGATGAATGGCTGTGACATGTCTATACTGTACTGGTGTGTCTGCAGTCTGGGAGAGCACACGATGCAGTTGTACAGAATGGAATGCACAGATGAGGAACGTTTGTAAGGTTGAGGAACAATAAAAAAAACACCCCTG
This sequence comes from Ichthyophis bannanicus, assembly GCA_033557465.1. Lineage (NCBI taxonomy): Eukaryota > Metazoa > Chordata > Amphibia > Gymnophiona > Ichthyophiidae > Ichthyophis > Ichthyophis bannanicus. Next base: position 1,823,713,019 of record CM066031.1, read on the forward strand.
CAGAAATATAAAGCCTTTCAATAGACTTTATTCTGTCTATGCTGACATTTGCTGCTTGTGCCAAAGGGGCTATTCTCGGCTTCCCTAACAATTCCAGTGTCCATAATAATGTGTGTGGTCCGAGTGCTGCACAGGAGGATTAGTTGTGCTCATCCACTAATCTGGGGGGACACAAATGTCTGGCCGGTATCTGGACCGTAGGGATGACTGCAGCGTCACCAGGTGCCAATGTGATCAGAGAGGTCAAATTAGAAGAGGTTCTCTATAGCAAAATGTCACAACATATCCCTGTCACTAATAAGGGCCCCCCAGAATGAGAGCAGTCAACAGTGCAAACAGCACTAAGACAATCCCAGGGGCATCATCATAGCTCTCTAGAAATGTGCACAATTGTAGACAGTGATGATGGTGCCTTTGATCATGTATCAGCGCTGTTTGAACTGTTGAATAGTCCCATTCTGCAGCTCCCTTATCAGTGACAGGGATATGTTGTGACATTTCACTAGAGAGACCTTTTTTTATTTCCTCTGGGCCATACTCAGCATTGCACAGACTGTTTTCAGGGATGACCAATGCAAGTATACAGTAACTAAGGATGTCTTCCACTGCCATGTATGTTTTGATGAGAGGTATCCACTCAAAAAAAAAACCCAGTTAATCAAAGCACTTTGCGTAGCAAATAAACTTTGTTATTCAACCCTCAGAGAATACTTCCACATAACCTTCTGCATTAATCAAACTCTCTTATTTTAATCAAAAACAGAGGAGAAAAGACCTCAGTGAAGCCACGTCTTCCACTATGCGGCAAGAACATTACATGCCTGAAGGGAATGTGCCATTTTACTCCATCATCGGCCTAAAAAACTCCTCACTGTCTATATAATTATACCACCCAACTTCCCACAACATTCACAAAATCTCAATATCACAATATCTGCAACTTAACTTTCTATATATACTTGTGCAATGGTGCTATACATCACCACCATAAAGCACAAATGCTGTATTCCAAAACAGCGGGCACTCCTTATCTGAAACAAAGGAAAATGGAGCAAACTAAATACATCAACTTCATAAAACTGCCTAAACTGCTACTTTTTGCAGCTTTAAAGGCTGAAAATGTTCTCCAAAAGCTGGAAGGCTCCTCCTAGGGAGATAAATTACAGTCTTCATCCTATAGCATCTGAGGTTAGCTTACATTTAAATAAAAAGGAAAATCAAAATCAAAAGCAGAGCATGGCAAGAAGGAGGGACTATTATCAGTTCTTACAAGAAAACTCCCCATTCAGTGGAGGAATTGAGACCCTTTGGTTCCAATGTGGTTAATTCAAAAATCCAACGTAGTTCTTTCTGCAACAATAATTCCCCACATTTACCACCCCACTCATAGAGCGGAATATGATCCATCACCCAACAGAGAAATTCAAAAAATTCATGACTTAATTCCTGGCAATGCGCCAGCATAGGGGCATCCTTCTTTGATCTTGACAAGCAATACTTATGCTCTGCCAATTGCACCCTTAGTGGATGAGTGGTTTTACCTATATAAAATTTATCACATGGGCATTTCAATATATAGACTACATGGTCGGTCAAACAAGAGGTCTGAAAATGTGAGCGAATTGTCCGATCACCAACAGTCATCACATCCCCCTCTATCATTAATGCACAGCATTGACAGTGTCCATATTTCATATTTCCTGGCTGTAATACATAAGGCACATGCCTCAGCTGTCCGTGCTTTCGTCAGGTAGTACCTGAAAACAAAGACTGATAAAACACGTATTATCCACATGGTTTCAACTGGGTGATGTGTTTCCAATACTGCTGGTTGTCGGGCATTAGGATCTGGTATAGGCTTGGGCCTAAGGTATCCTTAACTAAGTACGGTCCCTCCCACTTTGCAGTTCCAAAGAGGAGGTTTGGTCTAGGTGTCAGGGTCATCACTTTACTCCCAACCTTGAGGGGCCTTAAATCGGAACCTTTTGCATGTACCTCCTGCAGATAATCTCTAGCTTTTTCTGTGTTAGCTAGCACAGTGGTCTGAATTTCTTTTAGATGTTCTTGCAGGGATTTCATCCACTCACTGGTAAGAATTACGGTCTGGTCCTCTGGAAGAAAAGGACTCAGCATATTTTCCCACCGTTGCATTGGCTTTCCCATTAAGGCTTCATAGGGTACTAAACCTGTGGATTTACAGACATTAGCTCTGATACGCATAAGGACTAAAGGGAGCACCAGATCCCAATTTTTCCCGGTCAGATTAAGCATAGGGCTAGGGTTGCCAACTGGCCGGTTTTCAGCCGGCCTGGCCGGTTTTTCCATGGCCAGGCCGGCTGCCGGCGCAGAGGCAAAACCGGCCCTTGAAAAGCCGGTTTTTTTGCTCTGGCCGCAAGATCGGGAGCGGCCAGAGCAAAAAAACGGCTTTTCTCCCAACCCGGAGGGCTTCAGAGGGAGCCGGGGAAGCCCGCGCGAGGCCCCGGCTCCCTCTCTACAGCCGCCAGCGTGAAGAGCCTTTACCTTCACGCTGGCGGCTGTTCCTGTGAAGCCGCGAGTGGTGGGAAAGGTTAAAGGCAATGGGGGTGGGGGGGTGGGGGGGGGTGGGGTGGGGGGGGGGAGGCCAAGGACTCCCAGGGCTGTGTTGGGGGGTGGGGGCCGGGACGGAAAAGGGCTAGGAGGGGGAATTTGACTGGGAAATGGGTTGTGATGGGGGGGGGGACTTGGACTGGAAAGAAATGGGCTGTGATGGGAGAGGACCTGGACTGTAAAAGGGCTATGTGGGGGGGGGGGGGGACATGGACTGGAAATGGGTTTTGTTGGGGGGGGGGACCTGGACTGGAAAAGGACTTGGGGGGGGGGAAATGGACTGGAAATGGGTTGTGATGGGGAGGGGGACCTGGACTGGAAAAGGGCTATGGGGGGCGGTGGGAACTTGGACTGGAAAAGGGCTATGGGGGGGGGCGGGGGGGGGAACTTGGACTGGAAAAGGGCTATGGGGGGGGGGAACTTGGACTGGAAATGGGCTATGGTGGAGGGAGGGGGAACTTGGACTGGAAATAGGCTGTGATTAGGGGGACATGGACTGGAAATGGGTTGTGAAGGGGGGGGATGGACCTGGACTGGAAAAGGGCTATGGGGGGCATTGGACTGGAAAGAAATGGGCTGTGATGGGGAGGGGGACCTGGACTGTAAAAGGGCTATGTGGGGGGGGGGGAAAAGGAAATGAAATGGGTTTTTGATGGGGAGGGGGACCTGGACTGGAAAAGGGCTATGGGGGGGGGACATGGACTGGAAATGGGTTTTGATGGGGAGGGGGACCTGGACTGGAAAAGGGCTATGGGGGGGGGGACATGGACTGGAAATGGGTTGTGATGGGGAGGGGGACCTGGACTGGAAAAAGGCTATGGGGGGGGGGGACTTGGACTGGAAATGGGCTATGGTGGAGGGAGGGGGAACTTGGACTGGAAATAGGCTGTGATTAGGGGGGCTAGGACTGCAAATGGACTGTGATGGTGGGGGGGGGGGTAGGACTGCAAATGGGCTGTGATGGTGCGGGGGGACTCGGACTGGAAATGGGCTGTGATGGGGGGGGCTAGGACTGGAAATAGGCTGTGATGGGGGACTTGGACTGGAAATGGGCTGTGATGGGGGGGGCTAGGACTGGAAATGGTCTGTGATGTGAGGGCTAGCACTGGAAATGGGCTGATGAAGAGCTGGAATAGGACTGGAAATGGGCTGATGTGGGGCATGGGAGAATGGGATTAGAAGGGAGTGGATGCTGGGTGGGTCTAGAACTATAAGGGAACTGATTTTGGGGGAGGACTAGAATAGATGGGGAAATGAGAATGGAGCGGGGATAAATCTTGTGTGTGGAAGAAAAGTCTATGATGGGCTGGGTATTGGGAGAGTGAGGGGCTTGAGAATGGAAGGGTGAAATTTAAATGGATGATAAAGGAATAAGGAAAGAATTGAGGGAAAGAGCAAAAGGGAAACAATCAGTATGTTAAAGCAGAAATAGAGAGAGAATGGAAAACATCTAAAAGAGAAGAAAGGATAAATGGATAGCTCGCAGAAGACACGAAGAAACCAGAAGAAAGTGACTGGAGCAATTGCAACTGAAAATAAAACGCCCAAACAGAAGGTAGAAAAATACTTTTTATTTTGAATTTATTAGCTGGAATATGTTTTGGTCTGGGAAGTGTGTATTGATAACATCTTTGCGTTTTTGTTTAGTGCAAGAGGAAATTACTTTATAGTTTTATTTCTCCAGTGTTGTACATTTCATGTTTGGATTTTGGGGTTCCCAGTTTAATTATTATATGACCAAGGAAGTTAGCCTACACGTATCCTCGGTAATTTTTGGGGGTGGGGCTGGGGGCGGGGCAGGGGTGGGACTAGGGGCGGAGAATGGGTGGAGCATGGCGAGCCACAGGTGTCGGGTTTTTCTCGGTGAAAAAGTTGGTAACCCTACATAGGGCTGAGGTGGGCCTTAATTGTTTGATTCATTCTTTCTACCTGCCCTGCTGCCTTTGGATGGTGCGGAATGTGGAGTTGTTGTTCTATGCCTAGAAAATCAAACAATTCCTTGATGAGCTGAGAAACAAATGCAGGGCCATTATCAGAATCAATAGTCTTGGGAATGCCCCAGCGTGTAAAATATTGCATAGTTAGGATTTCTGCAGTGGTTCGAGCGGTTTGATCTGGGACAGGGAATGCTTCTACCCAATGAGAAAAGGAATCAACAACAGTGAGTAAAAATCTATTTTTCCTAGCTGTTAATGGGAGAGGGCCCACATGATCTATTTGCAATCTCTCAAATGGGCCACGAGGAGGTGCTCTCATTAACTGTCCCCTTCTCTTTTTAGGTTGCCTCCCAAATGAAGCACAGATTACACAGGAGGAAACACGATCCTGTATATCATGTTTCATTTCTGGCCACCATATCAACCTATTGAGGATAGTCTGCATTTCTTCTGCTTTAGGGTGTCCCATAGGACCTGCACCATGAACCCAATGCATCCATTCTTTACCTCAAGCTCTAGGGATAGTTATAACCAAGCCTTCCTCTCTTTTTGCACATAGAATGTCTTTCTCTATAGCGAGTGTGAGAAAGGGTGTGTGCTGATATAGGTTATCTGGGGCGTCCTGCACAAGCTTCCTCAAATTGGAAAGCTCAGGGTCCTTTGTCTGCAGTGCTACGAAGTAATCTGGTGGTATTATCTGATCATAATCTGTGGAACGTGTAGCAATAGCCACCATGCGTGTCTGCTCATACCAAGGCCATATGAGGCCTACATGGCATGCTTCCTTGGCTAGTGAGTCTGCTAATGTGTTTCCTTTCACTAAAGGGCATTTCTTCCTATGTGCCTTTACTTTAACTAAATGTACTCTCTGAAACTTCTCACTCAGTTCTTGTGCCATAGTCCACAGTGATGAATTTTTCACTGTGGACCCATCTGTAGATTTAAATTTATTTGCCAGCCACCAGGGTAACAGGGCAATGGCACTTTTAAAGACATAATCGGAATCTAAAATGATTTGTATCTCTGGGTGTGAATCCTGATATTGTTGCATACAAGCTATAAAAGCAGCCAGCTCACAGTACTGTGCTGATGCTGACCCACAGGAATACTGTCTCTGCAGTACCACTTGGTTATTTGGGTCCAATTGTACAATTGCAAAACCTGCTAGTCGCCTGCCTCCTTCACATTGACTACTACCATCAATATATACTGTAGGAAGAAAAGGTGAAATTTTGTCTAGTCCCAGTTCCCTAAAGATCATGTGATTGGGGGTACTGGGTGAGGACTGACAGTCATGAGGTTGCCCCTCCAGCAAATTTCCAGCCACTTGCACGTTAGGTTCTTTCAACAATTCAAACTTTACATTCTGTGCTTGCAACATGAGAGTCCACTGGACTATTCTCTCAGTCTTAATCTTGCTACATGCTAACTTTCCCTCTACAATGAATTTGAGGGGGTGTGATGGCTGCATATGTATGTGGTTTGAGCACCAATGATGTATGTAAATTTCTGCATAGCAGCATAGGAAGCCAGTACATGTTTTTCACAGTTTCCCATTTTGAGTTCAAGAGAAGTGAGAGCTCTGGAACAGAAGGCATTAGGGTGATCTACTCCTCCTAGGCGTTGTGTTAGAGCTGCACCTATACTGTTCTCTCCAACTACAGGGTACAGGAAAAAATGTTGTGTGTGATCTGGGTGTGCAGGAACAGGAGCAGAAGTCAGAATGTGCTTTAATTTAGTTACAGCTTCTGTATGTTCTTCCTCCCAAACATAACTTTTACTTTTTAGCAGGGAGTAAAGTGGAGCTGCCACTTCAGCATAATTGTGCATGAAGTCACGACAGAAACCAGTGAGCCCTAGAAATGACTGGAGTGATTTCTGATCTGTAGGAAGTGGAAATTCTGTATCAGCTCTATCCTCTGAGAATCTACAGATTTACCATCCTGGCCAATAGTAACCCCTAAAAAGGAAACCTGTGATTTGCACAGTTGAGCCTTGGCAGGATAAACTTTAAGACCAGCTTGTAAAAGGGCTTTTAAAACTTCTCTTACATGATTCCAGTGTATAGCTTCATTCTCAGACTGAATCAGAATGTCATCTACATACTGAATTATATTATCTCTGCAAGACAATAGTGACAGGGCTTCCTGCATGTATTTATGAAATATTGAGGGGGAATCCTTATAGCCCTGTGGAAGCACAGTCCATGAATATTGTTTATTCAGCCACTGAAAGGCTGTTTTATACTGGCATTCAAGGGCCAGGGGCATACTCCAAAACCCATTGGATATGTCTAAAACAGAGAAAAATTTACATTTGGGGTTCAGTTTAGAGATCATTTCAGGGTATGAGGCCACCACAGGCACTACAGATTTTGAAACTTGATTCAGGGCACGGAAGTCCATAGTGAGCCTGAAGGAACCCCCCGGATTAACTATCGGCCAGGCTGGTGAATTGCATGTGGAAGAAATAGGTCTAATCAGACCCCTCTCCTCCAGTATCTTCATAATTTTAGTCACTGGTTCTATAGCCTGATGAGGTACTGGGTATCGTTTCTGTGGTGGAGGATCCTCGCCTTCCAACAGTATTTCTGTGTGCATTTTCCCACAATCTAACTTGTCTTGAGCCCAGACTGGAATATCAGCCACCTCTGAGGGAAATACACACAGATCATACTGCTGAGCTGCCTTGGTGCACTGAGTTGCTAACTGCATGGGAATGACTTCATGCACTAACGTTTTAGAAGCACTTGAAGTTCCTGAATACTGCCACAATTTAAGATTAGCCATATACACCAGCAAATTTAACTGGTTGAGAACGTCAATTCCAATTATTTCTTTTGGTGTGTTCACTATAGTGGAGGCAGTGGTTTCCAACATTTCCTTGTTTTGTTCACTGTGCACAGGGATACCCCATTTAACTGGGATAGCCACACATTTGGAAGCTGTGTCATTAATTCCTTGAATTTCATAAATTTCCATATTTTTCTGATCTGCAGTGGGAGAAGCTCTGTTTGTAAAACTAATTCCAGCCCCTGTGTCAATCAAAGCTAGTTTATCCTGACCCCCTATTCTGCTGATAACATTGGGGCATCCACAAGAGTCCAGTATCAAGGATGTTACAAGCCTTAAACTGTATTCTGGGCCTGTATCTGTTTCATCATCCAGAGGCTCTGGAATCGAGTCCTCTGCTGAGAGAACAGAGACAGGCTGGGCTATGAAGGCTTGAGACATTTTGATATCTGAACACAGGAGGTCAGGACACCCCTATGCACTAGCCTTGTGTTTGTCCTGAGCTGCTTGTAAGTCCTGTTTTAATTTATCTATTTCTTCCTGCAGTATGTGTGTGTCCTGTTCCCATTTAATTTTCTCCTTTTCTAATCCATCTGTCTGTGCTTTGAGCTCTTGAAAGGAGATGTAACCTGAGGAATTTCTAAAAGTCCCTCTGCCTTGTCCTCTCCAAGGTGTCTGTCCTCTGTATCCTTTGTCTGTGGTTTTTGTGTATTGAGAGGATCCCTCAGCTTGCCACTTCCGTGCGTCTGATACTGTTATGACCTGCGATGGCTGGGTTTTCCAAACACACCCAATTCTGAGCATTAAAGTATCAAAAGGGGTTGCTTTAGGGTCTTCAGAAAATAACAGAAGGTGTTTTGTAATCTCAGGGGATAGCAATTCTAATAAAAATGCCTTATGCGTGTTCTCCCCATAATCTTCTGCATTGGGCCAGGACTCCTGCTCATTAAGAACTGCTTTTAAAATCCAGGCTCTACAGGCAAACTGTTCCAGTGTATCATTTGGTAGAGGTGAAATAATTTTAAATACTTGCATTGGGAAACAGTGAAATAGTTTCTCAATGCCCCTTTTAACCAACTGGTATGGGTGAGTGAGAGAGCCAACTTTATAATAGTGTGGCCCCAGAGCCAGATGCATAAGTCTATCAAAGTCCGATTGTTTTCTTCTGTATTTCCCTAGACCTCAGTGAATCAGAATATCAGTGGCCCATTTGCACCAGTCATTAACATTAAAAGGCATAGGGCCAGTTTTCTCAACTATCCTTTCCATGTCCCTATCTTTTAAATTGTCCTGCAGCATCACTTTAACTGGTGCTCTGAGTTCGGTACTGGGTGCCGGGTCTGAGTCATCTGAATTATCCTCCTGACACAGGTCCTGGTTATTGCTCTGTTCTGGCTGAGATAAACTATTAGGATTTCTTCCTCTGATTCTTCTTTATTTTTTCCATTCCTAAGCTCAGCTATAGATACTTCTGTATTCTTTTGTTTATAGGGTGTGTCATAGGCAGGGGGGGGGCTGAGGGTGAAATAGTGCAGAGCTTATGTTTCTTTTGTCTTTCAGAGGCCAATTCATCCTTAACGTGCCTCAATTCAAGTTTAAGTGCTTCTAATTGCTCACTAATATTTATAAAGGAATTTGTGGCTTGTATCACCTGAGCCCTTTGCATAGAAATGCCAATTTGTGCCTCCTCAAGGTCTTTGGTTAATTGTATACAATGAGAAGTCAGTTCAGTATTGTCCTGTTTCATGCTAATGAGCCTCCTGCACATGCCTTAGATAAAAAGGCATTTTCTTTTATTTGTTTTCTTTTTGAATTCTTGATAATGGTTTAACAATTGCCTTTGAATATTATACCATGATGCCTCAGGGAATTCCCTTCAAAGGGACCACCTTTTCTCTTACAGTATGTCAATACTATTTCTTTAAGTTCTTTAAAATCAAAGGCTTCCATATTTGAGACTGCAGAAAGACTGTAGTTGGTACAGGGGCCTAGCTTATTATGTTTTTATTTGGTTTTATGCGACTTTCTAAAATGTGTAACCTTGGAAGGAGGAATGCTCACTTTTATGAAGAAGTGAGACTTAGAATTATAGTTGGAATGGCATAAATTTTATGGGTGTTCAGTAAAGAGTACTGGCATAAAGACCACGCCTTAAAATTATACCTGAATAAAAAGTGCTTACCACCTTTTAACAGGGTGGAAGTTTAGGATGAAATTATAGTAAGAAGGGTGTTAGGAGATTAACAGAATTGTCCGTTACTGTATCAATTGCAGCAAACTTTAAGTCTGCTCTCACCAAGATACCTACTGACAGGAGACTGAGAAATAAAAGGCAAAGGGACAGGAGGTAATAGTGTTACCAGGAAAGATGTATATTGTATTCAATGAGGGACTGTTTACCTGTGTACCACTTCCAAACTAAAGCTGGACTATCTCTCTGTCTTTTCTTAGCAGCTCAAGTACTAGAGAAAAATCTGTGCCTTGTAACAAACTGTAACAAGCCTCTACATACAAATAAGAAAATTGCAAGCCACTCTATGTAATGTCCCTAGATGTAGGTAATATTAAAATCCAGGATTCTTGCAGAGCCTTTTGACAATAAAAATCTCACCTTGTCTAACCCACAAAACAAATGGTCACAAGGGCTTTTGATTTTCCTGTTGCACCCTGTCTGAAATCCACTTTAATGTATCAAACTAAATTATTACTTACCCAACTGGAGATCTGCTGTGAAGTCTGAGATGGCCCCCATAAATGTAATCTTCTGGAAAATGTAATCTTTCACCGCTCTCTACTTTTGGTTACACTCCGTTTGGTCCTGGGTTCATGTCACAGAGACAGTAGGGTAAGCAGCACAAATAAGACAACCAAAACTGGTGTGGCTTGGAAAAAGAGTTTTATATAGAAATAGGCTTATTACATAGGTACAGAACAGAGTTATAAGGCTGTTACAGAGCTGCATCTGTGTGTGTGTATAGAGTGAGAAAGAGGGCTGAGGGGAAGTGTGTGTCAGAGTCTCATAGTAAGAAGAATATAGAGAGAAAGAAAAGAACAAGGGGGGGGAGAGAGAGAGAAGTATGGGTCAGAGCCTAATAGTAGTAAGTGTCCCATCAACAGAGAGAGAGCTATTTTTGTGTTTCTGTATTTATAGTGAAAATCTTCAGCACCTCCCTTTGTCATAATTTGGTTTGTTTGAGGTCTTCTATCACTTGATTTAGCAAGGAGGGGCTGCAGACCAATCTCATCAGACCCAGAGACTGACATCACCAGGGGGTCAGAGCTAATCTCATCTTGTAAACTACCCTCATTAAGTTTGGAGACTGACATCACCAGTGTAACAAAGCTGCTTGAAATCCAAGGTCTGGGAAAAAGCCATGACATCTATGCTAGGCATAATGTCATGCTGATGTATGCTGACACTCTACAGGAAGAACTATTCAGGCAATTGGTAACAGACCCCACACGTGAAGAGGCCATACTGGACTTGGTGCTTACCAATGGTGAAAGTGTTTCTGATGTTGTAGTGGGAGATCATTTTGCATCCAGTGATCACCAGATGGTGTGGTTCAGTATTAGGACTAGGGCTGTTAGAATCCATTCAAAGGTGAGAATCTTAGACTTTAGGAAGACTAACTTTGCGAAGATGGGCCAATACCTCAGGGAGTCATTAGTGGGATGGGAACAGCTGGGGGATGTAGAAAAACAGTGGGCAAAACTGAAAGGGGATATTTTAAGGGCAACCAACCTTTTTGTTAAAATGGTAAATAAAGGTAAAAGGAAAAGGAGACCGCTATGGTTATCGAAAGAAGTAGCTGAAAAAGTAAAGAAAAAGAGGGAGGCCTTCATGAAATACAAGAGATCACAGAGAGAGGAAGACAGGCATCTGTATTTGGAAAAACTTAGAGAAGCTAGCGAAGTAGTCAAGAAGGCAAAGTTTCAAAAGGAGGAGGAAATAGCCAATGCAATAAAATGGGGGAATAAGACATTTTTCAGATATATTAATGAGAAGAGAAAGGGCAAAAGTGGTATTGTCAGACTCAAGGGTGCAGGGGAGGAATATGTAGAAGCTGATAAGGATAAAGCGGAATTGCTTAACAAATATTTTTGTTCTGTGTTCACAGATGAAGAACCAGGAGCAGGACCTCAGAAAACACCCACAAATAGGAACAGAAGCGAGGATCATCTTGAACAATTTTCAGAAGACTGTGTTCGTGAGAAACTAGCTCAACTTAAAATAGACAAAGCGAAGGGACTGGATGGGATACACCCTAGAATACTGAGGGAACTTGGGGACGTTCTAGTAGCTCCACTGACTGACCTTTTCAATGCCTCGTTGGAGTTGGGAGTGGTGCCAAAGGACTGGAGAGAGGCTCATGTGGTGCCTTTACACAAAAGCGGAAGTAAGGATGTGGTTGAAAACTACAGGCCGGTTAGCTTAACTTCGGTGGTGAGTAAATTATTGGAAACGCTGCTGAAAGAGAAAATAGTGAGGCTTCTGGAGTCCAGCAGATTACAGGATCCGAGGCAGCATGGATTCACCAGAGGCAGGTCTTGTCAGACAAATCTGATTGATTTCTTTGACTGGGTGACCAGGGAGTTGGACCGAGGGAGATCCCTAGATATGGTGTATTTAGATTTCAGTAAAGCCTTTGACACTGTTCCTCACAGGCAACTTATAAACAAACTGAGCACCCTAGGGATGGACCCTAAAGTTACTACTTGGGTTAGAAATTGGTTGGGTGGGAGGCGACAAAGAGTACAAGTAAATGGAGCTCACTCTGAGGAGAAGGATGTTACCAGTGGGGTGCCCCAGGGATCTTTCCTTGGTCCAATTCTTTTTAACATCTTTGTCAGTGATATAGCAGAAGGGCTGTTGGGTAAGGTTTGCCTCTTTGCGGATGATACCAAAATCTGCAATAGAGTAGACACCCAGGAAGTTGTAGATAACATGAAGAGAGATATAGATAAGCTTGAAGAATGGTCTAGAATTTGGCAGCTGGGATTTAATGTTAAAAAATGTAAGGTTGGGGGGGCGGAGCCTGATGTCCAGCGGGTAGGACGCTTTGCGTTGAAGCTCCCGAGAGGCCTACTTAGAATCCTGACTTAATACCTATACAAATTTACTATTTCGCTCCGAGCTGACCGGGGCACCTCGGGGGGGATGGCGGCCCATAAACCAGCGCGCTTGGACTTCGGGTCTCCTTCTTCTTCTCACGGAAAACGCTCCAAAACAGAGGTGTCCTCCCCACAGAAGATGGTCCCATTTCGTGAAAACCCCGAAATGCACCTGGAGATTTTGGAGGAAATACGCGGCGTGAAGGAATTGGTGCAGTCCAATGGAGAAGCGCTTCGAGCCATGCGAGAAGACTTTGGAGTGCTCCAGGACCGACTTGAAAGTCTTTCATTACGGCAGGACAACATGGCGGGGGTCCTCGACTCGCACGAGGTGCGCTTGGGCAAACTGGACAAGGCTGAGCGCCAGATACAGAATCTTCAAAAGGAGTTAGAAGATAGCAATAATCGAGCCCGTCGCAACAATGTGAGGCTCCTCGGAATGCCGGAGGGGGTGGAAGCAGGAGATATAAGAGAATTCTTGCTCAAAACTCTTCCCTCCTTGCTGAAGATCACTTTTCACAGAGAACTGGAAATCGATCGAGCACACCGTGTTTCCTGCTCACATGGCGCTCAACCGCACGACCCCCCGGCCTATTATCTTTAGCTTGCTACGATATCAACAAGTGGAACAAATTTTACATGCTGCCCGAGCGAATCATCATTTGGAATTTGAAGGTCGTAAGGTCTCCTTCTTTCCTGATTTGGCAAAGCCTACCGTTGACCGTCGGAAGAAACTCCTTGCTTTTCGCCCTCGACTTCAACAGCTACAGGCTCGCTTTGGCCTGTTGTATCCAGCGAAGCTCCGAGTGACTCTCCACAACCAAACCAGGACGTTCGAAGATCCTGATCTACTATCAACATTTTTAGACTCCAAAGAAGCAGAGCAGATGCGCTAATCCCAAATCTTGGACTCTTATCTGCCGGCTCTATCCGCCATTTTGAAGGGCCCGATGCGGCGGTCATAGCCAAGCACAGAAATAGCCTGGACTTTCTTTCTATCTCTATATGACTTTTGTTTTTTTTGGTCTCCTATCCCTTCATGATGTGTGCCTCGGTCGGATTCGGAGCACGCACAGTCCTACAGGTTATGTGTTTTTTCAATTTCGGCCTTCTCTGGGGTTTCTCTTCTCCCCGCAGACACATGGTCGCCAGTAATTTTGGGGTTTTGCTTCTCCTCTACCGTACTGCGGTTTTCTTTGTTAATGTGGGGCGCTTCATTGTATTATATTAGCTTATTTTTCCTATGTCATGTGTACAGCCAGATACAGTCAGTTTGAGGGACATAGTGAAATTATGTGTGCTATCATGCTCGGAACTTTAACTTTTCTGAATGGCCTTATGTAAAATCTTATCATTCACCGTCAAAGGCATTAATGGTCCACTCAAAGGAAAGAAAATCCTTAGCTATCTTAGCCATGCGCATGTTGATTTAGTGTTTCTTCAGGAAACGCATTTAAACTCTGCTGAAACACTGAAACTCAATGCTAAGTCTCACATGGTAGCTGCCTATTCTCCCACCGTTTCCAAATGGTACGGGATAACCATTCTGGTTAAGAAGTCTTTGCATGCTACTGTACCTGATATTAGCGCTGACAAGGAGGGTAGATGGGCCCGTGTACACCTTGAGGTTGGAGATAGTGAATTCACGTGTATTTGCATTATGCCCCGAATGTGGACAACCCTGCTTACTATGCAAGTATTGCGCAGTTGGCCTTGGCCTCTGCCAATGCTCCATTAATACTTGGTGGCGATTTTACTCAAGTGTTCCCTCAATCTTTTCTTCTCAAACAAGGTGCTCGTTGGTTGGAAGATCCAGTACCGAGTAGACCTGTGTGGCTAGATATAGAAGCGGGCCTTTGCAAACCGATTCCTCTTACCTTTCTCCCTGGTATGACTCTCCCATCAGACTCCCACTATCTACCAATGCTTTTAGACACTTTAGGTGCCTTTAATACTCTTATGCAATCTTTAGACTCCCGACTCTGGTCAGTGCAACTTCAGCATCGCCTTCGGAGCACTAGAGTACTCCCGCCATCGGCATTCCCTACATAAGGTTGATTGGAGACTTTCCGATCTCTCGGTAGTTCACCGGGTGTGTAGCATCCAATTTTATTAAACCTTATGTAATGCTATAACTAGAGATACCCCTATAGCGCAGAAAGTATGGGAGAGAGAATTGCATGTGACTTTGACCTCGGAGCAATGGAGCCTTATCTGGAGTAGAGGGACACGGGTTCCCGATCCGCCTCACTCACTCAGACCCTCTTCTTTCTAGCCCACTGGTGTTTTTACACTTCTCACAGATTAGACAAATGGAACACTACTCAGGGCAATGGTTGCTGGACACGTCCTGCGGCCATTGGTTCATTGCCTCATGTTATGCATGAATATACCGCACTACAGTATTACTGGCGTCGGGTCTGGGGTCGTATTTAGTCTATCTCGCACTCTCAGGAGCCCCTTTCTTGGAGGATAGTGGGACTTCGCCCAATTGCGGGGATCCCCTCTCTCCCAAAAATGGCTTATCTCCTTTCGAACTTTATGCTTGGCATTGCTATTTCCCTAATTAAGTAATACTGGAAAATTAGCTCCCATCTGAGCCCCAATGAATGGTGGAATCATGCCTGTCTTTACAGTAAATATGAACAAATACCTCGTCTGTTCGCTTCCTCCGTTCAGACTCCTTCTCATTGGTCTCAATGGAAGCTGCTCAATGACTATGTACATTTTGCTAAATGCTCTCATCTGACTGTTTAACTTTGTATATATCTCTGTCCCATGATCATGCTGTATTGTAGATACTCTTTTGATCGTTTGATGTATAATCACTGTTAATTGGAAGCGCTCACATGCTGATATACTCGGGTAGAGAAGAAGCATCGGGGTGGGGGGTAATGGGTTTACTTTTCCTTATTGTATACCTGTTTTGTCTCTTTTGGTGTGTTGTTTCTTTTGTTTGTTGCAAAATGAAAATAAAAGTTTTAAAAAAAAAAAAAATGTAAGGTCATGCATTTTGGCTGCAGCAATCCAAGGGAGCAATATAGTATAGGGTGTGAAGTACTTTTGTCCACTAAAGAAGAGCCAGACCTAGGCGTGGTTGTGTCTGATGATCTTAAAGTAGCTAAACAGGTAGAAAAGGCGACAGCAAAAGCTAAAAGGATGCTTGGGTGCATACGGAGAGGAATGGCTAGCAGAAAAAAGGAGGTGATAATGCCTCTGTATAAGTCTTTGGTGCGACCTCATTTGGAGTATAGTGTGCAATTCTGGAGGCCACACCTTCAAAAAGATGTGAACAGGATGGAGTCGGTGCAGAGGGTGGCTGCTAAAATGATCAGTGGTCTTCATTACAAAAGCATATGAGGACAGACTGAAGGATCTTAATATGTACACCTTAGAGGAAAGGCGGTGATATGATTGAGATGTTTAAATACCTCCGTGGCATAAATGTTCAGGAAGAGAGCCTCTTTCAATTGAAAGCAAGTTCTGCTATGAGGGGACATGGGATGAGTGTGAAGGGAGATAGATTCAGGAGTGATATGCGGAAATATTTCTTTACGGAAAGAGTAGTGGATCCATGGAATAGTCTCCCAGTGGAGGTGGTAGAGATGAGGACAGTAACTGAATTCAAAAAAGCATTGGACAAACACAGAGGATCTCTAAAGGTAAAAAAGGGACTGTTGTAGTTGTTGATATGGAAGGACAGACTAGAAAGGCCATGTGGTCTTTTTCTGTTATCATATTTCTATGTTTCTATGCTGAACCGCAAGACAGAGATGGTTCTTCCAGTTCTTCCAGTCCTTCCCTCATTGATAGGCTATGCAAACTCACTGATCTTGAAAGCATGGCAGATCCTGTACAATTGACCATCTATTTCTAATGCCGGCAGAAAATAAAGGATATGGTAAGACACATGTGATACACTCATCTTCACTTTGAGAACCTTGCTAACAATGTTCATTTGTAGAATCCAATAGCCATTCTCTATGATTGTTACTCACTCTCTTATAATCCTTATAAACGATCTTACTAGGGTAAATTCTCTTCCTAGAACGTTCGCTTAGCAGTTTCAGCTGGTCTGCCAACTGGGATTTTGCAGAACAGATTCTCCGATAACAAAGCATTTGAGAATATGGCAAACTATTCCTTAGTGCCACAGGATGGAAACTTCTATAGTTTAATAAAGTATTACGATCAGTTGGTTTTGAGAACACTGATGTACAAAAGCCATCTCTCACTTTGGTCACTTGCACATCCAAAAACTGAATAAAGTGACAATTATATTTCATTTCAAACTGAATCACAGGATTACATTGATTCAAATAACCCAAGTATTCATGTAATAATGCTTTGGAACCAGTCCACAGTAAGATGATATTGTCAAAGTAATGATACCAACCTTTCATGTACATTTGGAAAGCAGAGTCATATATCTATTTGAATGAATGAATGAATGAATGAATGAAATGGAATGTGTACAACTTGATCTGTTGGGTGTCAGTGAACTGAAATGGACTGGCATCGGGCACTTTGCATCAGATGTTCACATGGTCGCTATGCTGGAAGTGAAAGATAAAGAAGAAATGGTGTTGCATTTATAATAACAAAGAAATTTGCTAGAACTATAATGAAATACAATGCAGTCAGAGAACACTTAATCTCTATTCGTCTATGAGGAATTTCTATCAACACAACTATAATTCAAGTATATGCCCCAACAACAGCTGCAGAGGAGAATGAAATTGAAGAGTTCTATGAACAAGTACAAGCTGAAATTGACAGAACATGCAAACAGGATATCCTGATAGTCATGGGTGACCGGAACGCAAAAGTTGGCAACAAAGAAGAAGGCAAAGTAGTTGGAAAATATGGATGTCTGACTGCTGATGTAGCTGTACATGAAATGAGAGTCAGAAGCTTGTGATACCGCAAGCCCTCTGATGCAAGAAAGGAAACTTTTAAATCTTGAAAAAAACAGGATTTGCCTGCAATTACGAGAAGGGACACATAGAGGGAGCAGGAGAACAAACCTGAAAGTGGAAGAACCACACCTCTATGGGCAGGACTCAGAAGCAGCTGCTCTGGATTTAAGTAGGAACAGAGCACTGCAAGAGGGAGAGCCAAGAGAGAGAGAGCCGAGAGAGCCAAGAGAGGCAAAGGTGCCAGGAAGGCAGTCAAGAGAGCCAGAAAGGCAACAGAGAAACCCCGAAGGGAAGAACCCAGAGGAGAAGCACAGGAGGAGGCAAGGAGCTTGGCAGAGACCTTCATGTGGAGAACAGGAGGCAGTGCCGAGGGAAGCTCCAGAGGCCAGACTCAGAGACCGAGGTGAGGTCACTGACAAACCCAGCAGAGCTAAAGGAAAGGAAGCTACTGGGAGAGCAGGCCTAGAGAAAGGCCATACACAACTTCAAGGGGCAGTATCACGGACTGCAGCCAAGGAAGGAAGTGCTTATCCCTCCGGTTGGAGAAGAAACCTTCAAGAGAAAAAAGGTACTTTTAAAAGCTTTTACAAAAGTAACTTGAAAGATAAAGGAAAAGTTCATAGCCTTGAGAGAAAGGATATACCTGGAGCACAAAACTCTCAGACTAGGCCTCAAGCCTTTTTCAAGAAGCCTAGAGAGGAACAAAGGGCTAGTTTTTATCTGGACAATAAGGACTGTTTTAAACCAGATATAACTGATAAGTTTTACAGGAAAAAGTTTAATGTTGCCAGAGAATGGAAGGAGCAAACTTTTAGTCCTGAAACGACAGCAAGCCCAGGGAGATATACTAGACCTAAAAGCCGACGCCCCAAACTCCCAAGCCAGCACTGGGATACAGTATGGCATGCTTTTAGGAAACCAGGTTTTAATATCCAAGAGATCTCAGAGACCTCAGTTTCAGATCCCATAGACATGGAATGGCTGCCAGGGGAATCTGAGAGCACTGAAGATATAGAACCAATGGAATGTGACTTTTGCACAAGAAGATATCTTTGAGTAAAAGGCAAACAAATCTAATGTGTGCAAACTGTACTGGAAAGTTTATGCTTTAAGTTGGTGAAGGAACCATGTTATTTTGAGTGTTTTGCTGACTCACGTTTTGATGCAACTGAATTTATGTTCTGTTACTCATTACCTCATATTTTTGAATTTCTTCATGCGAAAAGGGGAAATAAAAGCCTTTTTGTACCCTACACTTGGCAAGAGTTACTTTTTAGGTTGTTGACCCTGAGGCTGACAATGTGACCTGCTATCCCATTGACCCTCACAACAGATCAACCCTGAACCTTTTAATTCTTATGCGCTCCCCAGCCCCTGTGGAACCACTACGCCGCCACTAGAGGGGGCTGCGGGGGACATAAGTGGCGTAGTTTCACGGATTTTTGGGGTACTCTTGAGTGTACAGAGCAACGTGGGCAACTACTCAAAAGAGAAATAGAAGCTCTTTTCTTTTTGAAAAAAAAAAAAAAAACTGCAAGTAAAACCCGGACTGACCTGTATTAGAATCCGGATCGGAAGAGGAAAACCAGGAGACCGGAGCAGTTGCTAGAAAGTGGACCGGAGTTAAAAACCAGGAGTGGAGTCCTAGGAATCCGGACCGGAGTGGAAAAAGAAAAAAAAAAAAAAAAAAAGGAGGAAAATCCTAAAGGTGAAAGATCATCTGGCGAATCCAGGAGCAGTGGAGCAACCCCTGGACGACCGCACTACATTCCCCAAAAGCTGATGCAACACTAAAGCAAGGTAAGGCGTAGATAACCCTACCTAGTGTTGGACACCTGGGGAAGTTGAAAGAAAAAATATAGAGGGTCTGAAAAATATATTTTGTGAAGAGCCGCACTTGGGTTTTTTTTTCTCTTTCTGTTTTTTAACAGGTACAATGGAGCCCAAGGAGCTGTGTGCCTGGATGGCACACCAATTCACCAAACAGGCTGAGCTGGCGCAACAGAGCCAGGAGCAGGCTCTAAAGGCGATGCAGGAGCAGCAGACGCCTGTCATAGAAACAATGAGCGCATGGCTGGCGCAACAGCGAGAGGAGCTGGCTCAAAGCAGGAAAGAAGGAACATCACTCGTCGGACGGGTAAACCCTGAACTTGGACATTGGTCTTGTTCGGACTTAATGATAGGGAAGCTCAGTCCAAGTGACGATATTGATGACTTTCTAGACACTTTCGCTAGGATTGCGAATTCGGCTAAGTGGCCTGAGGAGCAGTGGGCCATACGCCTAGCGGCATCACTTACAGGTGAAGCGCTGGCGGCCTACAGGTCCATGTCCCCAGAGCTCGCAAATTCATATCAGGATGTAGTAAACGCAATTAGAGATCGTGTTGGTCTTACGCCGGTGGCGTACAATAAAGTGTTCAGAGCTGCTATGCTTAAGGTAGATGAGACACCTAAGGCATTAGGCCACAGGTTGCGTAGTCTTGCTTACAAGTGGCTACAACCTGAAAGGAGAAGTATAAATACGCTCATGGATGCGATAATTTTAGAGCAATATATGAATGCACTACCTAACAGGGTGCAGAATTTTCTGATGCTCCAAAATTGTAGCAATACCACTGAAGCTATTGTGCTCACTGAAAGATACTTAGAGGCTGAAAAGGTGACACAGCCTAGTGTAAGTCCACGAAGTGCCATGGGATTGGAGGCACAAGGAAGGGAAGTCCCTCACGTCCTCCAGCTGGTAGGTGGCAGAGTTATAAACCCCTGGAGAAAGTGAATACAAAAAAATGTTTTGCGTGTGGAAAAAAGGACATGTACAGTATGAATGTCATGCGAGAACAGCCTTGGTAGGAGAGTCACCAAGAATAGTGCATGATGGGTTTCTTGTCAATGTAAAAATACATGGCATAAGTGTACGAGCATTGTTAGATTCTGGAGCCGACCAGACTATGCTTTCAAAAAGGTTATGGTCGACCATCCAGGATCATGGACTGTCGGTCCCAGAATCACCCGAGGGGTATGTCAAGATTAAGTGTGTACATGGAGCAGCTACCCGCTACCCCATTTATAAGTTGTGGATAAAGGGGATGGGTATTGTGAAAGAGATGCCAATGGCAGTGGTGCCAAGATTACCGCAGGATTTAGTCCTGGGCCGAGATTGGCCTCAATTTAGAAAAACTTTGAAGAAAGAATGTTTACCTCAAGATAAACCAGATTCCACTGGCAGGCCACTCGACTTTATTAAAAACTCCACAGTACAGCGGAGCAGCCTGGCTGCTGCGACGGATATCACGATCCCTAGCCCGCTGTGGGAGAAACCCCCAAAGACCGTTGTAAAGGATCCGTCACAGCCGCTCAAAAAGTTTGTGCTTCGCTACTGCAAGACATCCGCAAGAGCGCGGACACCTCAAAGAGCATCAGCACAAGCGGCAGGCTATGACCTCCATAGCGCCGTGGATATGGTCATACCGAAGCGAGGGAGAACATTAGTGACCACGGACTTACAAATTGAACTGCCACCTGGATGTTATGGAAGAATAGCCCCGAGGTCCGGACTGGCCGCCAAACACAACATTGATGTAGCTGCAGGAGTCGTGGACCCTGATTATAGGGGTGTCCTAAAGGTCCTCTTATGCAATTGTTCAGAGAAGGACTACGAGGTTCAAGTCGGCGACAGAGTGGCACAGCTCATTTGTGAGCGGGTAGGATTTCCTGATCTGGAGGAAGTCCCGATGTTAAATCCCACAAGCCGAGGAGTGGGAGGTTTTGGCTCGACGGGGAGAGCAGAAGTAGAAAATTTAATGGCCATAGGCGCTGATCCACCCGAGGAAGAATTGGGCCCTCGTCTGGAGGATTGTAAAGAAGACTCTACCCCAAAGCTAGGAGAAGAACTCTCGATAAAACAAAAGGAAGATTTGACCCGATTGTTAAATAAATACAAAGATGTCTTAACGCCAATGCCTGGAGAGACCTCGTTGGTGGCGCACGAGATCCAGACTCCTCCCGGTAAAATTATCCGGCAGCGTCCATACCGACTGCCGGAGGCGAAAAAGCAGGAGGTCATTAATCAGGTGCAAGAAATGTTACAGATGGAGATAATAGAAGAGTCACACAGTCCCTGGTGCAGCCCGGTGGTGTTAGTACCAAAGCCAGATGGATCTATGCGTTTTTGCATAGACTTTCGGCAAGTCAACGCGATTTCAACTTTCGACGCGTACCCGATGCCGCGTATAGAGGAGCTATTAGATCGGCTCGGGCAAGCAAAATACCTGACGACATTGGACATGACCAAAGGATATTGGCAGGTCCCTTTAACGCGAGATGCCAAGCCGAAAACTGCCTTTAGTACACCTTAGGTGCTCTACCAGTTTAGGAGAATGCCTTTTGGCTTGCATGGGGCAGCCGCCACATGCCAACGCCTAATGGATGTGATTCTTCGACCGTATCAGAATTTTGCGACCGCATATATGGATGATGTGGTGATCCACAGCGCCACGTGGACAGAACACCTCCAGCAGATAGGCACCATATTAGAGGCTATGAGGAGAGCGGGCCTCACTCTTAATCCTAAGAAATGCACGTTCTCAGCGGGGGAGGTCAAGTACCTGGGTCATCTAGTAGGTCGGGGAACCGTACGGCCACTATTGGATAAAGTTGAATGTGTCAGGAACTTCCCGGTTCCTCAGAATAAGAAGCAGCTGAGAAGTTTCCTCGGACTCATAGGGTATTATCGTCGGTTCATACCGCATTTTGCCGAGGAGAGCAACATCTTTACAGAGATGCTTAGAAAAAATGCCCCGAATATAGTACGATGGACGCCCGAAGCAGAAGCTGCTTTCCAAAGATTGAAAGGGAAGTTGTGCCAGGCCACCGTTCTACGCGGGGTAGATTTCCAGCAAACGTTCCTACTTCAAACTGATGCCTCAGAAACCGGGCTGGGTGCCGTTTTATCCCAGGTACAAGAAGGAGCAGAACATCCCATTCTGTTCCTTAGCAGAAAGCTCTCATTAGCGGAAAGAAAATATGCCACCATTGAACGCGAATGCCTCGCTATCAAGTGGGCCATTGAAGCATTAAAATTTTACCTTACCGGGAGGAAGTTTGTCCTCATTACAGACCATGCCCCCCTGAAATGGCTGCATACAATGAGGAACGAAAATGCCAGGTTAACCCGGTGGTATATGGCTTTACAACCTTATGACTTTCGTGTTGAGCATAGAGCTGGGAAGCTACATTGTAACGCAGACACCATGTCTCGGATTACGTGCTGCGGTGAAGAGCTTCCCCCAGCCCGTAATATTTTGAGAAGGGGGATATGTGATACCGCAAGCCCTCTGATGCAAGAAAGGAAACTTTTAAATCTTGAAAAAAACAGGATTTGCCTGCAATTACGAGAAGGGACACATAGAGGGAGCAGGAGAACAAACCTGAAAGTGGAAGAACCACACCTCTATGGGCAGGACTCAGAAGCAGCTGCTCTGGATTTAAGTAGGAACAGAGCACTGCAAGAGGGAGAGCCAAGAGAGAGAGAGCCGAGAGAGCCAAGAGAGGCAAAGGTGCCAGGAAGGCAGTCAAGAGAGCCAGAAAGGCAACAGAGAAACCCCGAAGGGAAGAACCCAGAGGAGAAGCACAGGAGGAGGCAAGGAGCTTGGCAGAGACCTTCATGTGGAGAACAGGAGGCAGTGCCGAGGGAAGCTCCAGAGGCCAGACTCAGAGACCGAGGTGAGGTCACTGACAAACCCAGCAGAGCTAAAGGAAAGGAAGCTACTGGGAGAGCAGGCCTAGAGAAAGGCCATACACAACTTCAAGGGGCAGTATCACGGACTGCAGCCAAGGAAGGAAGTGCTTATCCCTCCGGTTGGAGAAGAAACCTTCAAGAGAAAAAAGGTACTTTTAAAAGCTTTTACAAAAGTAACTTGAAAGATAAAGGAAAAGTTCATAGCCTTGAGAGAAAGGATATACCTGGAGCACAAAACTCTCAGACTAGGCCTCAAGCCTTTTTCAAGAAGCCTAGAGAGGAACAAAGGGCTAGTTTTTATCTGGACAATAAGGACTGTTTTAAACCAGATATAACTGATAAGTTTTACAGGAAAAAGTTTAATGTTGCCAGAGAATGGAAGGAGCAAACTTTTAGTCCTGAAACGACAGCAAGCCCAGGGAGATATACTAGACCTAAAAGCCGACGCCCCAAACTCCCAAGCCAGCACTGGGATACAGTATGGCATGCTTTTAGGAAACCAGGTTTTAATATCCAAGAGATCTCAGAGACCTCAGTTTCAGATCCCATAGACATGGAATGGCTGCCAGGGGAATCTGAGAGCACTGAAGATATAGAACCAATGGAATGTGACTTTTGCACAAGAAGATATCTTTGAGTAAAAGGCAAACAAATCTAATGTGTGCAAACTGTACTGGAAAGTTTATGCTTTAAGTTGGTGAAGGAACCATGTTATTTTGAGTGTTTTGCTGACTCACGTTTTGATGCAACTAAATTTATGTTCTGTTACTCATTACCTCATATTTTGAATTTCTTCATGCGAAAAGGGGAAATAAAAGCCTTTTTGTACCCTACACTTGGCAAGAGTTACTTTTTAGGTTGTTGACCCTGAGGCTGACAATGTGACCTGCTATCCCATTGACCCTCACAACAGATCAACCCTGAACCTTTTAATTCTTATGCGCTCCCCAGCCCCTGTGGAACCACTACGCCGCCACTAGAGGGGGCTGCGGGGGACAAGCTGTAAAGATGTCTTACACATTGGAACATGGAACATACGAAGGATGAACCAAGGGAAGTTGGAGGTGGTCAAGAATGAAATGGAACATGTACAACTTGATCTGTTGGGTGTCAGCGAACTGAAATGGACTGGCATCGGGCACTTTGCATCAGATGATCACATGGTATACTATGCTGGAAATGAAAGACAAAGAAGAAATGGTGTTGCATTTATAATAAAGAAGAAACTTGCAAGAACTGTAATGAAATACAATGCAGACAGCGAACGCTTAATCTCAATTTGTCTAAAAGGATATTCTGATAATCATGGATGACTGAAATGCAAAAGTTGGCAACAAAGAAGAAGGCAAAATGGTTGGAAAATATGAGTCGTCATCGATTCGATGGCAGTTGTTGTTGTTGTTAAGTGCCGTCGAGTCAGAGTCGACTCCTGGAGACCCTCTGGATAGCTATCCTAAATTGTGTTCGGTCTTCAGTCAGGCGGCTCATTGTTGACAGACTGGTACCCGTAGCTGCTGTTATTGTATTGATCCATCTCATTGCTGGCCTTCCTCTTTTGCATTGATCTTCTATCATGCCAAGCATGAAGTCTTTCTCTAATGATCTCTCTCTTCGCATGATGTGTCCAAAGTATGAAAGTCGAAGTCTTGTCATCTGAGCTTCTAAAGAAAGCTTAGGTTTGATCTCCTCTAGTACCGACTGGTTTGTTCTTCGGGCAGTCCATGGTATACACAGTATTCGCGCCAGCACCATAATTCAAAGGCATCAATTTTCTTCCTGTCTATCTTTTTCACTGTCCAGCTTTCACATCCATATGATGTTATTGAAAATACCATGGCTTGAACAAGTCAAATCTTTGTATGGAGAAAGACATCTCTGCTCTTGAGAATCTTATCTAGGTCTTTCATGGCCATTCTGCCAAGAGCAATGCGTCGTCTGATTTCTTGACTGCTTGTTGCTTCTTTATTGATAGTTGATCCAAGCAGGTTAAAGTTGTTCACGATTTCAATTTCTTCTCCTTCAACGATGAACCTATTGATTATGCCAGTTGTCATGATCTTCGTCTTCTTTACATTAAGGTGCAGGCCCATTTTGAGACTATGGGGCTTGTTTACAAAGCCACGGTAGTGGTTCGCGATCGCGATCGCAGCCGCGGCCCCATTGAAATCAATGGGGCCGCGGCTCCGATTACGATCGCAAACCGCTACCGCGGCTTTGTAAACAAGCCCCTATGTTCTTTGATTGTGAGAAGCAAATGTTTCAGATCATCTTCACTTTCAGTCAGTAATGTGGTATCATCAGCATAGCGAAGGTTATTGATGAGTCTTCCACCAATCTTCACACCTCTGTTGTTTTCATACAATCCTGCTTCTCTGATGATCTGTTCTGCATATAAATTAAACAGGTAGGGGGAAAGTACGCAGCCTTGTCTTACACCTTTGCTTATTTTAAACCATTCTGTTTCTCCTTGTTCCATTTGAACTGTTGCTTCTTGATCAATGTACAGATTGTGCAAGAGTACGATCAGGTGTTCTGTTATACCCATGCTTCTTAACGTGGTCCAGAGTTTCTCATGGTTTACACAGTCAAAAGCCTTGCTATAGTCAATAAAGCACAAATAGATATCCTTTTGGTATTCTTTAGTCTTTTCAAGGATTCATCTCACATCTGCAATGATGTCTCTCGTTCCTCGCCCTTTCCTGAACCCTGCTTGCACTTCCGGTAGTTCTTGTTCCAGGTATGGTTGTAGTCTCTTTTGAATAATCTTCAGTAGAATCTTGCTGGCATGTGGGATCAGAGCGATTGTGCGATAATTTCCAGAGTCAGTTGGATCACCTTTCTTTAGTTTTGGTATAAACACAGATCTTTTCCAGTCAGTTGGCCATGATGTTGTCTTCCATATTTCTTGGCAAAGCCTTGTAAGTATGGTAAAGCTGCATCAGATTATTGTAATACTTCTATGGAAATGCTATCAATGCCTGGTGCTTTGTTCTTTAATAAGGCTTTCAATGCTGCTTCAACTTCTTCTTTCATCACCAATGGTTCCCGATCATAAGGATCATAAGGTACAGTTTGAAACGGCTGTTGGTCCGCTTGATCTTTGTCGTATAAAAACTCTGTATATTCCTGCCACCTTTTCTTGATCTTCTCAGCATCATTCAACATAGAACCCCGAGCATCTTGTAACATTCCAATTCGAAGCTGGAACTTTTTCTTTAATTCTCGTAGCTTTACGAAAGCCAATCTTGTACTTCCTCTAATAGTTTCTGCTTCTATTTCCTTGCATGCGTCATTGTAGTACTTTTCCTTGTCCTGTCTTGTTGCACGTTGGAAATCTCTGTTGAGTTCTGTGATGTCATTCCATAACTCTTCTGGAGCTCTGTCATTTGTATCTAAAGCAGCAAATTGATTTTTCAGGCAGTCTTTAAATTCCAGTGGTATATTCTCAAGGTTATATTTTGCTACATTCATGGGTGGCTTGCTCTTTTTCAACTTTAGCTTGAGTTTGCATACTAGTAGTTGATGATCTGTACCACAGTCAGCTCCAGGTTTTGTCTTTTTTGATGTTATAGAGCTTTTCCATCGTTGACTTCCACAGATGTAGTCAATTTGATTTTTATACAATCCATTGGGTGAAGTCCATGTGTACAGTCACTGCTTGTGTTGCTGGAAGAAAGTGTTTGAGATGAATAGATCGTTGGTCTTGCAGAATTCTATCAGTCTTTCTCCAGCTTCATTTCTGTTGCCAAGTCCATATTTTCCAACTACTTTGCCTTCTTCTTTGTTGCCAACTTTTGCGTTCCAGTCTCCCATGCATATCAGGATATTCTGTTTGCATGTTCTGTCAATTTCAACTTGTACTTGTTCATAGAACCCATCAATTTCAACCTCTTCTGCAGTTGTTGTTAGGGCATATACTTGAATTATAGTTGTGTTGATAGGCATTCCTTTTAGACAAACAGAGATTAAGCATTCACTGTCTGCATTGTATTTTATTCCAGTTCTTGCAAGTTTCTTCTTTATTATAAATGCAACACCATTTCTTCTTTGTCTTTCATTTCCAGCATAGTAGACCATGTGATAATCTGATGCAAAGTGCCCAATGCCAGTCCATTTCAGTTCGCTGACACCCAACAGATCAAGTTGTACACGTTCCATTTCATTCTTGACCACCTCCATCTTCCCTTGGTTCATGCTTTGTATGTTCCATGTTCCAATGTGTAAGACATCTTTACAGCTTCTGACTCTCATTTCATGCACAGATACATCAGCAGTCAGATGTCCCGAGGGCTTTGATACAACCACATAATAAATGCTGACTTTACTCTGAAAAGTCTTCAGCTCTTCCCGAGTAGCTAGTTGAGTGCCTTCCAACCTGGGGGTCTCATCTTCCAGCACTATAGCACAATTTGTTTTGTTGTAAATATCCATTGGGTTTTCATGGCAAGATACAGGATCCACTAAAGAAGAGCAGGACCTAGGCGTGGTTGTGTCTGATGATCTTAAAGTAGCTAAACAGGTAGAAAAGGCGATGGGAAAAGCTAGAAGGATGCTTGGGTGCATACGGAGAGGAATGGCTAACAGAAAAAAGGAGGTGATAATGCCTCTGTATAAGTCTTTGGTGCAACCTCATTTGGAGTATGGTGTGCAATTCTGGAGACCGCACCTTTAAAAGGATGTGAACAGGATGGAGTCGGTGCAGAGGGTTGCTACTAAAATGATTAATGGGCTTCATTATAAAGCATATGAGGACAGACTTAAGGATCTTAAATATGTACACCTTAGAGGAAAGGCGGGATAGAGGTGATATGATTGAGATGTTTAAATACCTCCGTGGCATAAATGTTTAGGGAGAGAGCCTCTTTCAATTGAAAGTAAGTTCTGCTACGAGGGGACATGGGATGAGGGTGAAGGGAGATAGATTCAGGAGTGATATGCGGAAATATTTCTTTACAGAAAGAGTAGTGGATCCGTGGAATAGTCTCCCAGTGGAGGTGGTAGAGATGAGGACAGTAACTGAATTCAAAAAAGCATGGGACCAACACAGAGGATCTCTAAAGGTAAAAAGTGGACTGTTGTAGTTGTTGTTATGGAAGGACAGACTAGATAGGCCATGTGGTCTTTTTCTGTCATCATGTTTCTATGTTTCTATGTTTCTAGGAGTAGTTTGTTGGGCCTTTCTTCCGCGCAGTTTAAGTTTGGTGTTGTTGCCGTTGTCACAGAAATGTGATCCTCCGCCGTCAACACTATCCCATTCTGCTGCTGCCCAGATGGGTGGTTTGTCTTGGTCTGGCACCTCAGATGAGAACTGTCTTTCTTGGGAGACCCTGCCAATAGTTAAACTACCGATAATTTAGCTCTCAGCATCACTGATGCACACAAGCCCTCACAGCACGACAAGCTGCAAACCAAGTGAGGGAACAACAGAAAGGATTTAAATGTAAGCTGACATCAGACGCTATAGGGTGAAGACTGCAATTTATCTCCCTAGGAGGAGCCTTCCAGTTTTTGGACAACCTTTTAAGCCTTTAAAGCTAAGTAAAAAGTAGCAGTTTAGGCAGTTTTATGAAGTTGATGTATTTAGTTTGCTCCATTTTCCTTTGTTTCAGATAAGGAGTGCCCGCTGTTTTGGAATACAGCGTTTGTGCTTCATGGTGGCTATGTATCTTGCCATTGCAAAAGTATGCACAAGTATATATTGAAAGTTAAGTTGCAGATATTGTGATATTGAAATTTTGTGAATGTTGTGGGAAGTTGGGTGGTATAATTGTATAGACATCGAGGAGTTTTTTAGGCCGATGATGGTGTAAAATGGTGCATCCCCTTCAGGCATGTAATGTTCTTGCCGCATAATGGGAGAAGTAGCTTCACTGAGGTCTTTTCTCCTCTGTTTTTGATTACAATAAGAGACTTTGGTTAATGAAGAAGGTTATGTGGAGGTATCCTCTGAGGGTTGAATAACAAAGTTTATTTGATTCACAAAGTGCTTTGATTAACTGGGGGGGGGGGGGGGGGGTTTGGAGTGGATTTGTTACATACCCCAGTCGGTGGTTTTGTTGAGTAGTGTTGATGCGAGGTATGTCTTGTCAAACAAATCACTTTCTACCTGCTTTCAGAGTGCACTGAGCTATCTTTGCAGTGTTCTGGCCATGAAACAGACTGATATAGTCTAGTTTGCATCACCGTTTCTGTATGGTGGTTGTCAGTGAGTGGAGCTGCTAGGAGGATGCACGTTTTACATGGGGGTGTGGCTGTTCATGGGTCTATATTAAAGACATGCAGATTCATGAACATCCAACCTTTCAGAATATGGTGAGCATCAGGATGTACAAAGCAGTTTGTTTCGTATAGCCGTGTTCCATATTCTATTGTGCTCTGTTCATGCAGCGCCGAAAATGTGTATGTCCCTATTCTGAACCACGTGTGCATCTAATTTGGAATCCTGTTTAAATCAGGCACATTTATGATTGTGTCATGCCCGCATCCAGGATGTGTATGTAATGGAATTGGCCCCACAATGTCAGAAATGGATCAGCATCCTAGAATTCAAATGTATCAAATTTGGGAGAAGGAGTATTGCTATATAAGAGGCATTGGAAGAACAGCAAGATCTAGGTGAGTTAGCAAATGGTAGGCTAAATTAAAATGAGTCATAGAAAAAGCAACAAATCTTTATAGTTGAAAAGTAAATGAAGGGAAATCTGGAGGAAACAGGACATGCAGTACCACAAATATGCATGTAGAATAAAAACCAGCTCAAGCAGTAAAACAAGGTGACATCTTGATTCAGATACATTAATGAAAGGCAGATATGAAGAGGTGGGACAGTAAAAGACACGTGGAAATTGGGAATCTGTTCAGGCTGACAAAGCAGAAATATAGAAATATATACTTCTGTTAAGGGTTTTCCAAATAAAGAATTGGAGAAGGATTACAGAGAGATGGCAGAGGTACATACCAACTACTCTATCGACAGAAGAAAGACTTTGTATGGAATAAGAATACTCGGATCTCTATCCCTCCTGTCCAGTCCACCAATCAAGAATAAGACCTCCACAGGCAGGAATGCTTACCGCCTAGATCTAGATCAAGCTCAAATGGGACAATCACTCCGCCAGGGGCAGCTCCATCATTAGGCAGGGTGAGGCAGCTGCCTTAATTGGAAAATTTGGGTGGTGGCAAAAGGTGCACCCGAAACCTCCCGCCATGGCTGCTTTAGAAAAAGGTGCACCCGAAACCTCCCGCCATGGCTGCTTTAGAAAAAGGTGCACCCGAAACCTCCCGCCATGGCTGCTTTATAGTTTTCCCTACATTTTTATTTTGTACTCTGCAGCAGCGGTGGCAGTGTCAAGAAGATAAACACTAAGTGTGAGGTCTTTCAGAGGCCATGCTGGTACCGACCATCTCTGATGCATACTTGTCGCATCAGAGAGAGGAGGGACCATCAGGGCCATGGAAGTGAACGTGAGTTTGGGTCCTTGCCACAGCTGCTGACCTCAGTAGAAGTGGCGCAGCTGGGGAGAGGAGAGGATAATGGAGACTGTGGGCCCATGCTTGTGTAGCTTATTGTCACGGCTTCTCCTGAGGTCAGCAGTGGCAGCAAGGACCTAAATCCTAAACACAGACTAGACCACACTTATAAGGCCCTTCTAGTCCCTCTGCTCTTGTTGCATACTTTGTGTCAGAGGAAGAAGGGACCAACAGGGCCTTGAAGGCGCACTCAAGTCTGAAAACCCCTGTGCTTAGGGTTTAAGTCCTTGCCACTGCTGCTGACCTTGGGAGAAGTGACAGCAATGGCAGTAGCTGGGGAGAGGAGATGACAGTGGACACTGCAAGTCAAAGGATATGGGGGCAGATTGGGGGTTTCTGGACATGGGAGGGGCAGACAGAGGGGGAACTGGATATATAAAGTGGTTACAGGAAATGGAAGAATATGGAGGAAGGATGCTGGAAATGCAAGAGGGCCATAGGGAATTAGAGGGAGGATGTTGGACATGGGACAGAGATGCTGGGCACAGAAGGGGGGATGCTGGACACAGAAGGAAGAAATGAGCTAGGCAGGGGACAGAGGAGGGGGATATTAGGCATAGGAGGGGGCTAGAGTGAAATGGAGGAGGATGCTGGGCATGGGGATGGGAGCATGAAGATGTAGACAGATGGAGGGGGATGCTGGACACAGAAGGGAGCCATAGGATGCTTGTTATGAGAGGGGAGTTATAGGGGATGGAAGGGATTGATGGGCAAGGAAGGGAGACAGAGGGGGGATGCTGGACTTGAGGAGGGATAGAGGGAGAACGAGAGAGGAGAGACTGACATCAAGGGGATAGGGATAGAGAAAGAGAAAGAGAGAGAGGAGAGGCTGGACATGAGGGGGATAGGATAGATAGAGAAGAGAGGCAGAATATAGGGGGATAGGGATAGAAAAAGAGAAAGAGAAAGAGGAGAGGCTGGACATGTGGGCATGGACATGGAAAAAAGGAGATACTGGACATGAGGGGATGAAGTCAGAAAAAAAGGGGGGAGGAGACACTGCACTGTATGGGAGAGACATTGAATAGGGGAGAAGAGAAGAAGAGAGATCCTGAACAATGGGGGGGGGGGAGATGGTAGAGAGAAAAAGGAGAATTAGTACAAAGCTGGGGAGGGAGAGAGATGGGGAATTGGAGGGCTGTGTTAAGGGTTGAAAAGTGGTAGGTAGATACAGTAAAAAGAGGAAAATTGAGTACTTGATGGTAAGAAGGAGGAGGAGTGACATTGAGTTGATAGAGAGAAAAATAAATGTAAGAAAGCAGACAGGAAAAAATCATAGATAGAAGAAAGTAAAGAAGGCAGGAGGGAAGAAAAGTAGCAGATGGGCTGAAGGCACTAGAAAGTGAAAGTCTATCTCAACCTATCACTCTCTACTGCAACCATCCCTGCAGCCTTCAAGCATGCTGTAGTTATACCTCTCCTCAAGAAACCCTCACTAGATCCTACATGTCCTTCTAGCTATCAACCCATCTCCCTCCTCCCCTTCGTTTCTAAACTACTTGAACATGCAGTTCACTGTCATTGCCTTGACTTTCTCTCTTCTCAAGTCCTCCTGGATCCTTTACAATCTGGCTTTTGCCCTTTACATTCTACTGAAATATCTCTTGCAAAAGTCTCCAATGGCTTGTTTCTGGCAAAATCCAAGGGCCTTTACTCAGTCCTCATCCTTCTTGACATCTCTGCTGCTTTTGACATTGTTAAGCACACCCTTCTCCTTGCTACCCTGTCCTTGCTTGGTTTTAAAATCCTGGTTCTCCTCTTATCTCTCCCATTGCTCTTTCAGTGTTTGTTCTGGTGGATTCTCCTCTGCTGCTATCTCACTTTCAGTTGGTGTGCCCCAAGGATCTGTCTTGGGTCCACTTCTTTTCTCTCTATATATGTAGTCCCTTGGTGCACTCCTCTTCCCTTGGCTTTCAGTACCATCTTTATGCTGATGACTCCCAGATCTACCTCTCTATACCTGAAATCTCTCCATCAATCCAAATCTGGATCTCTGCCTGTCTTTCTGACATTGCTGCTTGGATGTCTCATCGCTGCTTGAAATTGAACATGACCAAAACTGTGCTTCTTATTTTTCCCCCTAAAACCACCTCTCTCCTTCTTCCTTTCTCAGTCTCTGTGGATAACTCTCTTCTCCTCCCTGTTGCCTCGGCTCGCAACCTTGGGGTCGCCTTTGACTCCTCCCTCTCCTCCACACACATCCATCTGATAGCTAAGAGCTGCTGTTTCTTTCTCTATAACATCAACAAAATCAATCCATTCCTTCCTGAACACACTACTAAGACACTTATCCACTCCTTAATCACCTCCCTTCTTGACTACTGTAACCTATTCCTTGCTGGTCTCCCTCTGAATCATCTCTCTCCCCTTCAATCTGTTCAACACTCTGCTGCTCAGCTAATGTTCTGCCACCTTCGTCATGCTCATATTACCCCTCTTCACAAGTCACTTCATTGGCTTTCTATCCATTTCCACATCCAGTTCAAACTTCTCCTGCCGACCTATA
Source organism: Ichthyophis bannanicus (assembly GCA_033557465.1). Lineage (NCBI taxonomy): Eukaryota > Metazoa > Chordata > Amphibia > Gymnophiona > Ichthyophiidae > Ichthyophis > Ichthyophis bannanicus. The sequence goes on from CM066031.1 coordinate 1,823,746,141, forward strand.
AATGCATTCATTCTGAAGCTCCTCACTACCCTTCCTCTCATATACCTCCTAACACCCCTCCCCGGAAACTCTGCTCTTCAGGCAAATTGCTTCTATCTGTGCCCTTCTCTTCTATTGCTAACTCTAGACTTCAGTCCTTTCACCTTGCTGCTGCTTATGCCTGGAACAAACTACCTGAGTCTGTACATCAGGTGCCTTCTCTGACCCTTTTCAAATCCAGGCTAATAGCTCATCTCTTCGCTGCCGCTTTCGGATCTTGACTCACCGGATCTCCTTTGTGTTTCCTTACCATTTCCCCTAGATGTATCCCTGTCTACACCTACTGTCTGTCTTGACTAGATTGTAAGCTCTGATGAGCAGGGATTGTCTCTTACATGTCTGTGCAGCATTGTGTTTGTCTTATAGCACTATACAAATGCTCAGTAGTAGTAGTAGTAGAATGCAAGTTAATAGAAGACAGGAGAGCAAAACCAGAGACTGAGACCAGACAACAAAGGTAGAAAAAATGAATTGTATTTTCAGTTTAGTGATTGGAATATGTTAGGAATTTATGTATTCAATTTTCTTTTAATTTTACACAGTACAGGAGGCTATCTACATATCTTTCTGTTTCTCTGGGGGTTTACTGCATGCAGATTCCAGTTTCTTGGGGTTTTAATTTAATTTTTTTCTCCATATTTCTATTGTTCATTCATATTCACTTATTATATACTTGGTGAGGGCCCTTCAGTGTCCTGCATGTGCAATCGAGGCCATGTCGTTTGTTAGCTTGGAGTTTTAATCTAGGAATCTAGGAACTAGACAAGATTCTCAAGAGCAGAGAAGTATCTCTTCATATAAAGATTCAACTTGTCCAAGCCATGGTATTTTCAATGGTGTTACCTATATGGATGCAAACGTTGGACAGTGAAAAAGCTAGGAAGAAAACTGATGCATTTGAATTATGGTGCTGGCGAAGAACACTGTGTGTATACCATGGACTACCTGAAGAACAAACCCATCAATATTAGAGAGAATAAAAGCAAATCTTTCTTTAGAAGCTCAGAGGAGAAGAGTTCAACTTTCATATTTTGGATTCATAATGCAAAGAGAGATCATTAGAGAAAGACATCATGCTTGGTGAAGTTGAAGGTCAGTGCAAAAGAAGAAGGCCAGAAATGAGATGGATCAATACAATAACAGCAACTATGGATGCCACTCTATCAACAATTAGCCACCTGATTGAAGACCAGACACAGTCTAGGACAACTATCCAGAGGGTGGCCATGAGTTGGCACTGACTTGACAGCACTTAATAAAAACTACAGCATGCTGCTATGATCATGCCACCCTTCCTTTCAAAACACTGCATTGCCTTCCCATTTATTTTCACCTAAAATTCAAACTGCTTGTACTTGCCTCCAATCGCATTTACCTTGCAGGTCCTCATTATTTTAGATTTATATTTAACTTTTTATACCATCCTTTGGACAAAAATGCACAGCAAAATGGTTTACAAAGGTAAAATATATCAAAGCTCACAGCAAGAAATATAGGGAATGGTCAACAGAAGGAAAGGGGGAAGGAAGGAGGGAGGGAGGGATGAGAACAGGCTACCATATCTCACAGAATCAAAGCTCTTGTCAAAAGCAAGAGAAAACAGTCATATTTTCATGGCTGTCTTGAAGTTAGGAAAACAAGGTTCCCAGCTGATATGAGGAGGAAGAGAATTCCAGAGGGAAGGTCTGAAGCAGAAAAAAAGCAGAGACACATGAGGTTTTAAGGTGAAAACAGGACAGAGGAGGTAAAACAAGCAAGGAGGTTTGGGAGACCAAAGGCAAATAAGAGTATAAGGAGACAGAAGGCAAGATAAGCAAGAGGCTGTGTCTGAGTGAAAGACATAGTGGACAAAAATTAGGACTTTGAATATGAGACACGAGGAGATAGGAAGCCAATATTGTGATTGGAAAAGAGGGGGGGATATGGTCAAAGTGGCAAGTCCTGAAGAGAAGCTTGATAGTAGACTGGGTGAGTTGCAATTGCTTGAGGGAAGCCAAATGTAGATCATTGTAAAGGGAGCTGCCATAATCTAATCCTGAGGTAACCAAAACAGAGGATGGATCTGACAAAACTGTTGTGGTGCAGGGAGAAGAAAGATGAGCAAACCATCTGTTTTCCCTGAATTCATTCATCAGGCAAGCTACTTTTCTCCGTTCCCTTTTTTTCCATCACAAAATCTCAGGACCAGACCTTTAACCTTGGTACACTGAATGTGTGGAATAGTCTTTCTAAACAGATAAGCCAGGCTCCCCTTCTGGCTAGATTGCCACTACAACTACTACTACTACTTCAAAGCCAACCACAAGGCTTGCATCTTTGTTGCTTCTTTTACCATTTAGAGGTTCATTTCCTAAACCGAGTTATCATTTTAATGAAGGATAATCTATTATATTTATCCTGAATTCCATTATATTCTCAGAGGATCCCTTAAGGATTCTCATTATTCCGACATGCTTAGTGAACAAAACCATTCCATTTTAGCCTTAGCAGTAGATGCAGGCCATCTTGTGGTAATGTCCCCCTTGTGGGATGTCTGTGATAATTCTATGTATGGTGGTTTTGGTTCTTCTGAGCAGTGATCCCGTTTGAGTCCTATTTTATTTTGTATTTCTCTCTTGATTCCACACTACTTGTGAAATGTATGTTGTGAGTCACAAGCCTAAAGAGGACACAGAAGTACTGGTTTGGACTTGCCTACTGGAGAAGGCATAGTGGGATAGCTTCCTCCAGGTTGGAAGGAAAAGAGAATAGAATAGAGCTAGTAATAGAAATATGATGACAGAAAAAGACCACATGGCCTATCTAGCCTGTCCTTCCATATCAACAACTACAACAGTCCCCTTTTTACCTTTAGAGATCCTCTGTGTTTGTCCCATGCTTTTTTGAATTTAGTTACTGTCCTCATCTCTACCACCTCCACTGGGAGACTATTCCATGGATCCACTACTCTTTCCGTAAAGAAATATTTCCGCATATCACTCCTGAATCTATCCCCCATCACCCTCATCCCATGTCCCCTCGTAGCAGAACTTGCTTTCAATTGAAAGAGGCTCTCTCCCTGAACATTTATGCCACAGAGGTATTTAAACATCTCAATCATATCACCTCTATCCCGCCTTTCCTCTAAGGTGTACATATTAAGATCCTTAAGTCTGTCCTCATATGCTTTATAATGAAGCCCACTAATCATTTTAGTAGCCACCCTCTGCACCGACTCCATCCTGTTCACTTCCTTTTGAAGGTGCGGTCTCCAGAATTGCACACTATACTCCAAATGAGGTCGCACCAAAGACTTATAGAGAGGCATTATCACCACCTTTTTTCTGCTAGCCATTCCTCTCCATATGCACCCAAGCATCTTTATAGCTTTTGCCGTCACCTTTTCTACCTGTTTATCTACTTTAAGATCATCAGACACAACCATGCCTAGGTCCCGCTCTTCTTTAGTGGACAAAAGTTCTTCACCCCCTATACTATATTGCTCCCTTGGAATGAGAATGAGTGAAGTAGGATCCCATTGAGGAAGGAGAAAGATAATGGTGTCTGCTAATTATTTCAGAAGCCCGGGAGGGGGATCTTCTGCCTATTGTAGGACAGCCAAGTGGGCAGATTGAGATTACACACAGTTACCCCAGGTGATACAAAGTGTGTTACCAAGGACTGTGTATTTACTGTGCAGAAGGAATGTACTTGGATACTGTTTTGACTTACAACCAGTATGTACTGTACTTATAACCAGTAAAATGAATTGGAACACTCAATTGGTGTCAAAAATTTCATTGGACTTGTGCACCGAGACCATAAAGGGATTCCCCCCTCCCATTTAAGGATCTGCTTCCTTTGGATAAGAGTGTAATAGTTGAGTTACAAAGTGGGAGAGAGCCCGGAAAATAATTTGCTTTGAGTGGGCCCCTAGGATGAGTGCGACCCCAGCTACAATTCGATGGGGTTATTCACTATTAGCATGAATTTTCCATATTAAGGGGATAATTCTATAAGCCATTTTTGCACCTAAAAAGCAGCTGGTATGTACTTGTAGAGTAAGCATGCTCAGTAGAAGACTTCAGGCAGAGCATGAGATGAGTCATAATTTATACTGAATATATATTTTATAAAATATGTCCAAGGTATACTATTATAAAATTACCCTCTACCTCTATAAAGGTAAGTGAATCGGCCTCTTAAACCTAAATCTTTCTGTTCATTCAATAAATGTTGACACTCGGGGCCATGTATGAAGGAGCTCATTTCTCAACTCATACAGTACTTGAATTGATATTCTATATCTATCTACATTAATTAAAATAGGGAGATCAGCAATCAATGGGTTAATATTTAAACCATATGATCAGAATTCTTTTTAAATATGGGTCGAGATGTTTAAATATTTCATGCATATTCAGCATCCCTATTCTTAGAAGCAATGGTGCCCGTGATATTCAGCCACTATCCATACAATTAAGTACAGTCAAACCTCGGTTTTCATGATTAATCCGTTCGAAAAAGTCTGACTAAAACCGAAACGTATGAAAACTGAAGCAATATTTACCATAAGAAATAATGTAAATCCAATTAATCCGTTCCAGACACCCAAAAATATTCACAAAAATACGTTTTATAGAGAATAACTATATTTTTACATACAGAAAACAATGAGAAATAAATATAAATGACTAATGAAATGGATAAATGAACATTTAACATCACTGAAAGCAAGCTAAGTACAGTACTGTACAGTACAGTATGTTAGCATCTGGCCTTAGCCACCCCTGACAAGCTGCTGTGCCCAGCTCTCTTCGGAATCACATTGGATTCAGCCCATTAAAATACCTTTACATTATCTGCTCAATGCTTCAGAATGGCAGAAAATCAGACGTACCCTGCAAGAGAAAGAACTGCCTCCCACATTCATGCAACATCTCCTGCTTACGTTGACAGCTTTTCTTCCCTGCTACCTCCGAGCCTGAGCGGGCGCTCCAGAGAACGGGCAGGCGGTGGACGAGATCGGGGCCTTCCTCTCCACGCAATCCTTGCCTCTCTAATTCTGACCAGGCTCAAGGATGTGTTTCATTTACGTGCTCAGCTGGCTTTCGCTTCTCATCACGCTGGTGATCGGTGAGTCCGGGGGGCAGTGCTGCCGGGGCCGGGCGGGCGTTCTAGCAGTGTATAAAGACCGGTGTGCAGCGCGAGGGTGTATGTATTTACAGTACTGTACTTTACGAAAACCGAGGCGATGTACGAGAACCAGGACAAAATCTCAGTCAAAAAAGACGTTGAAAACCAAAGCGATGTATGAGAACCGGGACAAAATCTCAGTCAAAAAAGACGTTGAAAACCGAAGCGTATGAAAACCGGGGCAAATGAAAACCGAGGTTTGACTGTAGTTTAATTTAGGGCAGCCTATTTGACGCTCTAAACTAAACCACTTAAGTATATGGATAATGGTTTAATATCACCAGTAATCCATAGTTAGGCAGAACTCCCATGCTCTACCCTCACTCCACCCAGATAGTGTCACAGCAGTCTGTAAGAATTTCAGGACTATCACATGTATAGTGCTACTGAAAAGTCAAGATAAGGGGTTTATATATTTAATAGCCACCACTAACTGTATAAACTAATTTGGATATTGGGCCAAAAATATTTGCTGGGCCTGATTTTCAAAGGAATTTACATGGGTAACTGCCCTAGTTACCCATATAAATGCCTTATCCAGGATTTTTGAAGGGCACCTACACGGGTAGTGCCCTTCGAAAATCCCAGATAAATTCCTAACATGCTCAGATGCTATGCGGTTAGCATCGGGGCATGTTGGGGGCATTCTGGGGCAGAGTGGGGGTGGAAGAAAGGGCTAACTGAGTAGCACCAATTTTCGATGTTACCCGCTTAACCCTCTGCACCTTAAAGATAGGCCTCAATTTTCTTCCTGCCTTTCTTCTTCACTGTCCAACCTTCACATCCATATGGCGTTATTGAAAATACCATGGATTTGGACAAGTTGAATCTTTGTATGCAGAGATATGTCTCTGCCCTTAAGAATCTTGTCTAGGTCCTTCATAGTCCTTCTGCCAAGAACAATTCCATATTAGATTTTTACTGCTTGTCTTTATAGATTATTAATCTAAGCAGACAATGGTGTCCCCAGTACTCCTGTCACCATATTCTCCTCCAACTGCCACCATATTCTCCTCCTACGCTTGGACCCCCAACATCCAGTATATCTGCAAATACCCCCAAAATTATCATCAGACCCCCTCCACCCATTGAAACCTCTCCAACACCATCATCAGACCCTCACCCACTATTCAACCTTCCTCTGATACCATCACAACCCACCTTCCACATCCACCCCTGATATCTTTCTATCTCTTATTGGGAATCTCACTGGTGGTATATTGGGAACAAGAGTATTCCCATTTGCTCCAGCACTGTTAAGCACCTGGCAAAAATGCAATGTGTGCCTTCGAGTCAGTCCTGACTCCTGGCGACCTAGAAGCTCCTGGGTTTTCTTGGCAGTGTCACTGGAAGTAGATTGCCAGGCCTTTCTTCCGAGGCAATGGAGGGTTAACTGACTTGCCCAAGGCCACAACCCTGGCATCAAAGTGAATTCTATGACCCCTTAGAAATAGTCTTGCTGCATTCTTGCTAGATATCAAGCTCCAAATAAAGAGCATGCACCATTATTTGGAAGCTTGATCCCTTGTAGTAGTATCATAAGACTACCACTAGGGTCAGAAGTGCCATTTTGATTTTGGGTGCTCAACAGATTAAGATGGACTGGGGATGGAACCCCACTAAACCACCAGGGAAACCCTTGGTTAGAGCCAGGGAGGTGTTGGGGGTAGGGGTTGGCTGTGATAATGTTGGGGTCATGGAGTCTAGTGATAGCACCAGGTGGCATCGGAGATGGGAACACACACTTATGGTATCTCAGGGTTGTCAGGATTTCAGTATATCAGGGAGGGGTGTAACTTGTATTGGGGGGGGGGGGGGTCTGGATGCCATGTGAGCTTCCTTGTATTTTGCACTTGCACCTTGCCTAAGACCCCAGGTCTACATCAGTAGTTAGCACTTGTGAGTGCCTTGAGGCAGATGCAGAACCCAACATGGAATTGTTTTTTTTATTTATGTTTATTCCCATTGTAAGTTGGGGAATACACATGCAAATGTTTAGCTCACTCAACCCACAACCAAGCCATGCCCAAACAATGCCTCTTTGGAAGCTCTGCGTGATATGCATCTCCTTGTAACAGCGGCTGTCTGAAATCATTATTTACACGTATATACAATATGTATTTGTAAATTGTTGGACATGTGGCAATTGAATGTGTGAATATTAGGAGAGAAAATTTAAACAGCTTACCTAGGTTAAGAGGCCAAGTAGACACTTACTTAGGTGCTGTTTTATAAAGACATATAGGCACCTATTGTCATTATAAAATACTTGCTTAAGTGGTAGAAATTGTGCCTCGAGAGCAGGTGTAAATGTTCGCACATAGAGTTTGCAAGGAGTATAACTTAAGATATTTTATTTGCAAACTTCATCCACACTCCACTCAGAGTGGAGAAGTAGCCTAATGGTTAGGTTACTGGCTTAGAAACTAAAAGACCAGAGTTTGATTCCCATTAGCACATCTTGGGTAAATCACTTAACCTTCCATTGTTTCAGAAAAATCCAAGCTATAAATGTCCCTATCAAATATGCATTGCAAGTGTAAGTTACAAAATAAACAGTTTTGACTGAAATGCATGTATGTGGCCACATATGCATAAAAGAAGCTTTATAAAATCAATCCCTACATGTGCAAGCGATAGAGGGCTGGATATTCTGAAAGATGCTAGGACTTTATCATGTACTAACACACATTGAAGAGCATTTATTACTGCAAGTTCCATTTTATTAACTAATAATGCATGTTTATGACATTACTGTACAATAACACGATAGCACACTTTAGTAAATCTTGCCTTAAGTGTGATACAGAGACATGGAAGCTCTTTTGCTAAAGTGCAGTAAGTGCAAACCCTATGAGGTAAATACAGGGGTGTGTGCCCAGAATTTGCCCTACATATACCATTCAGGGAAGACACTTACCAGATGCCAAGATATGTAACATGGGCCCTGGCCCAGAAAAAATAAGTTAAATTTACTTACATATGGCAGAACCCCTAGCGCCCCCTCCCCCGATCACAGTCCCCGTCCCCCCCATCCTGATCCCTGATTACAAACTGATCATCCTGAACACAACCTCCCTATGCTTGGATCCCTCTTATGTTCTCCCATCATCATACTCTCTCTCTCCCCTCTTCCGCACCCCCAACCTCCAGAAAGCAAATACCAGTAGTAATACAACTGCCCTTTTCAGCATTCTCCCTCTTCATCATTGGAAAACAGGCCATTTCTAAATGAAACCAACCAGCCCACAAGACACAATCCCCAGTCTCATACCTTCTGACAACATCTACATGGGTCACTCGCTGGTAGTCCAAGAGGTAATGGAGACAGAAGGAGTTCACCTCCACTCCTGCCTCATCTGCCGGGGGGATCCAAAATGGTGCCAGTAACCCTTAGTTGTAGTCTCATAGGCACAGGAGGTTGGATCTTGGGAACCAACTGGTTGAGTGGGTTATATTTAGAAATAGCCTGTCTTTCTGATAGGAGGGGGCTCTGAAGAAGACACCAGGTGGGGGGGTTCTGAGGAAGAAGGTATTCTAGTTAGGGAGAGGGTGTTACAAGGGAGTATCCGAGGATAGTGAGGTTGTTTTTAGACAGGAGGTTTACAATGGGGGAGTAATGTGATTAGAGGGTGGGGGCATTGGATGTTAGAAACCTAGAAACATGACATCAGAAAAAGACCACATGTCCAACCCAGTCTGCCCTTCCACATCAACCACAATAGTCCCCTTTTATCCTTTATAGATCTTCTGTGTTTGTTCCATACTTTCTTGAATTCAGATAGAGGCCAGTTCCAGGTTGTGCATCCCCGGGCCATCTGGACGGCCAGGAGATGCATGTGATTTTGCTCCTGTGGGGGCTAAATATTCCCACGGGAGCAGAATCGCATCACAATGGCTGGATGTCCAGGAGCTGCCCCAATTCAGTCACTCCGAATGTCCAGCCACTTGCCCAGTTAATTCAGTCAGGCTCCCTCATGGAGCCGCAGTGCCATGGCATCCCGTCGCCATGGCACTGCGGCTCCATGAGGGAGCCATGATCACCGACTGCTGCCACAAAGATTCTTTCCCCGCAGCCCGACCCCCAATCCAGTCTTCTGTGGCCAGTGTCGGGCTACAGGAAACCCCCTGCATCCTTCATCTTTCTGTCTCCACTGGACTCCGCTGTCCACCCACTTCCATGGAGACTTATTCCACCTCCGAGGTTGAATAAGTTCTCCATCTAATTGTACGTCTGGGGTCGCAGTCCCACCTGCCACCTGACCTCACTTCTCCCCCGACCAACCCCCTCCCACCCACAAACAGAGCTCCCCACACAAGTGGCCCATAAATGTAGGGAGCTCTGCTGCCACCGGAGGGCTCCAGCTGTCTAGCAGGTATGGACATCTGGATCGGACGCTAAACAGACTGGAATGACCCTCATACTGTCCTTGTCTCTACTACCTCCACTGGGAGACTATCCCATCCATCTACCACTCTTTCCGTAAAGAAATATTTCCACATAATATCCCCTTTCACCCTCATCCTATGCCCCCTAGTAGCAGTGCTTGCTTTCAATCTCTTTTTAGTTAATGGCCTGTGTCAGCACTACCAGGCTACCTCTTGAGGAGGCAGTAAATGCACCCGTGCTATCGGCTGCCATGAAAGTGCACAGTGTTGTCCTGCATGCCCGTTCTTGACCGTGATTCCACTCCCATCTCGCCCCATCCCACTTAGAGCAATTATCATGAGATTTTTATCACACTGGTTGCTCTTAGCATGTGGTAGCTTTACCATGGGTTGTTAGCATGTGTCAAATCCCACAGTAACCACTTCATCAGCTTTATAGAAGGGCCCGAGAAGTGGAAAAGTAGCTTAGTGATTAGAGAACTTACTTGGTAATTGGGAGACCAGGGTTTTATTCCTGCTGGCACACCTTAGGCAAATCACTTAACCTTCCATTGCCTTGGAAGAAAGGCCTGACAATCTATTTCCAGTTACACTGCCAAGAAAACCCATAGAGCTGCTGGGTCACCAGGAGTTAGTATTGACTCAAAGGTACACATTGCATTGATATAGGCTATAATGAAAGCATGAGCTATTAGGGAACAGAAAGTGCTGTTCTAGTGAAAATGGTATTTCCCTAAAGAAGTTTGACAAAGTTGAAAAATAGAAATGTGAAGCTGATATTTAAACTCCGCTATTGACATTTTTTTTAAAATACCAGCCATAGAACTTAAATAAAGAGGCATGTTTACTAAAGTGTGCTACATTAGGGCACAATTGGGCTGTGAACCCTGCATAGAGGCTTTCACTAACCTCAGGGGACATGTGTATCCATCCCTCTGTCATTAGTATGTTGCAGCTCTGCGGCACTGTACTAAAAGGCATGTGGGTGCACTTAATGCCACTCTTAGAGATAGCATTAAGTACACCCATGCTAAAGGTCACAGCTGCAGTTAGCATGTGCCAAAGATCCCTACGCTACCCACTTTACACTATCAATGCCCATGATCTTCCCCAACTTGTCCAGTCCCCACCCAATCCTGTGCTAATTGGTTAGTGGATGATTTTTTCTGTGGGGCCCTGTGCTAACATTTGGTGTGGTACACTTAGCGTACTTCAAACCCTGCGCTAACCATTAGTGCCCAAAAATGGATATTCTGTGCCAATATTGCTATCCAAATAATGATCAGTGTTAAATATTAAGTGGTCACTGTTACTTTGTATTCAGATATTGGCAATATTTATTGGCAGTATATATATAGTGCTGCTGAATGTCTATAACTAGCACCAGCTAGAAGAAATATTCTGATAATAACAAGATGGGAGTTCAGAGAGTCAATATTATTTAATTTTTTAACTAACGTGTTAAAAGAGTGACCTTCACAATGAGATGTGATCTAGTAGCATTGCCACAAGCTGCTTCACTCTACAGTAAATATATTCAGCTTTGAAGGCTTGCAGTAGCGAACAACAATGTATGTATTCCCATTTTTATACTTCCAGCAATAAAAACTATTTTGGATGGTGAGATGAGAACTAAGAGAGTCAAATCAATGAAGTCTCAAGAGCTGAAGGACTAATTGGTATGAAATCCCTTTCTAATGCTCTGGTGGAGAAGGGTCCCGTGGTGAGTTATGAGAAGGCAGATTTTAGATTAGCATAGAAAAGGGAATTCACACATCATAGAAACATAGAAACAGAAAAAGATCACATGGCCTATCTATGTTTATGTTTATTACATTTGATATACCGCTCAGGCCAAAGCATCAGAGCGGTTTACAATATTACATAAATGATACTGAAAATATGAAAAGAACGCCATTAATAAGATAGGACAGAGTAAGAGATAGTGATAGTCAAAGAAATAGAAGAGACAAGAGGAAAGGTTCATTATAACACCAGAGAGGCAGAATATCATACCACCACAGCTCAGTCCTTCCAAACAGACTTGACCATAATCGTTACTCATCACAAATTCAAGCCAGGCAGGAATACGCCGCAGAAATGGCTCCTTATTAACCTCTGCTGCCTGGATATACTTGACAGAAGCAGGTGATGAGGCAGAGCTCTCACTCACAGCCTGCGACGCCGGCATCATTCCTCCATCGTCCCGCTCGTCGTGGCATGCAAACCAAATACAGCAGATAACCCATATCAACAACTACAACAGTCCCCTTTTTTTCCTTTAGAGATCCTCTGTGTTTCTCCCATGCTTTTTTGAATTCAGATACTGTCCTCATCTCTACCACCTCCACTGGGAGACTATTCCATGGATCCACCACTCTTTTCGTAAAGAAATATTTCCGCATATCACTCCTGAATCTATCCCCTTTCACCCTCATTCCATGTCCCCTCATAGCAGAACTTGCTTTCAATCGAAAGAGGCTCTCCCCCTGTGCATTTATGCTATGGAGGTATTTAGATGTCTCAATCTTATCACCTCTATCCCGCCTTTCCTCTAAGATGTACATATTAAGATCCTTAAATCTGTCCTCATATGCTTTATAATGAAGACCACTAACCATTTTAGGAGCCACCCTCTGTACTGACTCCATCCTGTTTATATCCTTTTGAAGGTGCGGTCTCCAGAATTGCACACAATACTCCAAATGAGGTCGCACCAAAGACTTATACAGAGGCACTATCACCTCCTTTTTTCTGCTAGCCATTCCTCTCCATATGCACCCAAGCATCCTTCTAGCTTTTGCTGTCAACTTTTCTACCTGTTTAGCTACTTTAAGATCATCAGACACAACCAAGCCTAGATCATGCTCTCCTTTAGTAGACAAAAGTACTTCACCCCCTATATTATATTGCTCCCTTGGATTGCTGCAGCCCAAATGCATGACCCTGCATTTTTTAACATTAAATCCCAGCTGCCAAATTCTAGACCATTCTTCAAGCTTAGCTACAGATTCATCCTCATGTTATCTACACCTTCCTGATTTGGTATCATCCACAAAGAGGCAAACCTTACCCAACAGCCTTTCCGCTATATCACTAACAAAGATGTTAAAAAAATCGGACCAAGGACAGATCCCTGGGGCACATCACTGGTAAATTCTTTATCCTCATAGCAAGCTCCATTTATCTGTACTCTTAGTCGCCTCCCACTCAACCAATTTCTAACCCAAACAGTTACTTTAGGGTCCATCCCTAGGGTGCTCAGTTTGTTTATAAGTCACCTGTGAGGAACGGTGTCAAAGGCTTTACTGAAATCTAAATACACCACATCTAGGGCTCTCCCTCGGTCCAACTCCCTGGTCACCCAGTCAAAGAAATCAATCAGATTTGTCTGACAAGACCTGCCTCTGGTGAATCCATGCTGCCTCAGATCCTGTAATCCTCTGGACTCCAGAAACCTCACTATTTTCTCTTTCAGCAGCACTTCCAATAATTTACTCACCACCGAAATTAAACTAACCAGCCTGTAGTTTTCAACCACATCCTTACTTCCGCTTTTGTGTAAAGGCACTGCATGAGCCTCTCTCCAGTCCTTTGGCACCACTCCAGACTCCAACAAAGCTTTGAGAAGATCAGTCAGTGGAGCTGCTAGAACATCCCCGAGTTCTCTCTAGGGCATATCCCATCTGGTCCCATTGCTTTGTCTACTTTAAGTTTAGCAAGTTTCTCACGATCACAGTCTTCTGAAAATTGTTCAAGATGCCCCTTGCTTCTGTTTCTTTTTGTGGATGTTTTCTGAGGTCCTGTTCCTGGTTCTCCATCTGTGAACACAGAACAGAAATATTTGTTAAGCAATTCCACTTTATTTTCATCAGATTCTACATATTCCTCCCCTTCACTCTTGATTCTGACAATACCACTTTTGCCCTTCCTCTTCTCACTAACATATCTGAAAAATGTATTATCCCCCATTTTATGTCACGGAGGTCAGGATGTGGAAAACTCCCATATTATCTTATTTATTTAACATTCCTTATATACCACCTTTCTGTGTTATCAAGGCCGTTTACATCGAACACAACTGAGCTCTTCCACTCACACCTGCCCGATCGGCATCGGGGAGTGGGAAGGGAAGCCCCTCCCCGATCACCACCACAAGGCCAATCAGGTCCATCGTACCCCAGCAACTTTAAATATAGATGCCTGGAAGGCCTTCACCTGAAGGCCTCACCAGAGGGTCCTTTGGCATGGCCCTTAGGTGCAGACCGAAGACGCAGACCAAAAGATAATGTCCAGTGTATGGCAACTTGCTCCCACACAAGGTAGAAAAAAGTTTAGTCCAGATCCTCCCTACTACCCCACACCAAACTGACCATATAAAAAATAACAGCTAAACAAGCTACTTCTCAGCCACTCTTCCAACCCCATCTGAAAGAAACTCCCAACACACCATCACAACCAACCTCACCTTAGGGAATCCACAACCACAACAGAAATCTCAGCCAGCTAATCAATAGAACAAAACCGTCAACCCCCCCCCCCCCAAATAATCAACATTCACCTTTCTAAGCCAGTGCTCAACACCCAGCCTCACCATGCTCTCCATATATGCTCTGACCTACTCTCTGATCACCCTCATAGCACTAATTTTAATCTCCAATGCCTTCCTTCTCCCCCACAGCCACTTCATTCTCATCCCCTATGTTTCCTATTACGCCCCCCCCCCATGCATACTCCCATCCAAGGTAAGCCCCTTGCCTCATACATATTTTTCCACCCTCCCACTCCCTGCAAACACACACCCATCTCCATCTCACCCCACAAAACAAACTAAAATGTGCATTAATTAATGCATGTTCAATCAAGAAAAAGATCCAACTAATCCGAGACCTCACCGTAAGCAAGGACATGGACATCCTTTGTCTAACTGAAACCTGGATGTAAGAAACAGGCTCAATCACCTCCCCTGCCCAAGAATACCAACTATATCACAGCCCTTGTCTCCATTGACAAGGAGGTGGAGTACTCATCCTCTCAAAGCTACAGCACAACTTCTGGACTCAAGCCTCCAACAACACGAGCAGCTCCGACACCCTCACCATCTATAATAAGCACATCACACTATGCCTTGTCTACTGGCCACTGTCTTCCCCTGCCTCTGAATTAACCAGCTTCCTGGAAAATGCTCTCTCGATCACCAAGAGAAACAAGACCATTGTACTTCTAGGAGACTTCAACCTACCCACCATCCAACAAAATCAAGCCTTCCTGGATGCCATGAAAGTCATGGAGTTTGGCCAGATATGACACTCTCCCACCCATGATAAAGACAACATCCTTGACCTGATCTTCTTCTCCCACCCATGATAAAGACAACATCCTTGACCTGATCTTCATCAACAACTTCACCCCCCCCCCCAACACACACATCACTCCACCTGCGCATCTACAAATACAACCAGTCCCCTGGTCTGACCGCTGCCTCATCCACTTCAACCTTTCACTCCACCACAAACTGCCCTAAACCCAACAAAACCAATAAAAAGAAGATTCAAGCAATTCAACAAAGATGACTTCCTCCACAACATATTACCCCAAATTGACAACAAAGCCAATGACCCTCAAGCATTCCCTGAGCTATGGAACATGACCATCTACACAACCTCAGCAGCCCCAGCTAACGCACAAACCCAACAAAATCCCTAAAACCCCATGGTACACACCAGAACTCCAGAGAATCAAAACTCACTTGCAGAAACTGGAAAGGAAATGGTGTAAATTCAAACACTCTCAGATGGCAACCTCTATATGAATCTACTAGACAACTACAGAACTTCAATAGACAATGCAAAACAAGAATATTACTCAAAACTAAACAACTTATCCCTCAACTGCCCAGGAGAACTCTTCAGTATTGTAAACAAACTAACCAATCTTCCAACCAAGCCTACCCCAGGAAACTCAATCAACCCTCAACAATTAGCAGACCACTACAAATAACTACAATGACAACCCCAGAAAAAGTAGTATGCCAACAACTCCAGGATCACTTTGAAACCAATGCCCCACTTGACCCCCAACAACATGGCTTCCTCCCTCACTACGGAGTTGAAACCCTCCTCCTCTCCCTTTTAAACAATCTCATCCAAGGCATCCAGTCAGCATATCAAGGATTTATCCTAGTTTTGTTTGATCTTTTTGTAGCATTCGACTCAGTAAGCCACACCAGCCTCCTCCAATGCCTCCAATCAATCGGAATCCAGAACACAGTAATGAACTGGTTCCAGTCCTTCCTGTCCAACCGCCAGCAGCAAATCAAAACATGTGATGTCAAGGGGAGGGGGGAAGGGGGGAGGGGGGGAGTAAAGGAAGTCCCTAGTTCCTGGGAGGATAGTTACTACTCCTTGGTCTTCTCCCTTCTTGATGGGAGGTTTTCCTCGTATGGGGGGCTTGGGTCTAGAGTTTGGATGGTACTTTGGGATAGGGCGTTGCTATGGATTGTCCTCAGGGGTGGACAGACCTTCTACACTTGCTTGATTACATATCTTTCTTATTCGCTTTCTTGTTGTCTGCTTTCTGCCTCCCTTTGAGTCTGGGCTGTTAGTGCCCACTGTCTGTACTAGAAGTACCAGAGTCTGTTTGTAATTACTCACTATTAGGCTCAAGGGATATTACAATGTTTCCCGTGGTGGTATGTTGTGCACTGCTGGGGGGAGTTAACCGATGTTTGTTCGTTTTGTATGCTGTGGTGACTTCAATAAAAAACTTTATGCACAAAAAAAAAACCACGTGATGTCTCCTCCACCTCATTCACTCAAACCCAAGGTGTTCCACAAGGCTCCACCCTCTCTGTCCTGCTTCTCAACATATTCTTATAGCCACTCTGCTCAATTATTAAGTCCCACAACCTACTCTAACACCTCTATGTTAATGACATCCTTATCTATACTCCACTAAACAACCCACCCTCACAAAATTACAGCTCTGCTTCTCCAAAATCTCAGTGGTTCACAAATAACCATCTCTCCATCAACTACAAAAAAACTGAGGCCCTCTTCATAATCAAAGACAGTACATTCATCCCCCCTACTACCATAATCTAAACAACACTCACATCAAAGTACAAGAAATAAAATACCTCGGCATCACTCTGGACCATAAACTCTCCTTCAAACAACAAGTGAAGAAAACAGCAAACTCAATCTTCTATAAGATCCGCACCCTCTAGCACCTCCGCCCAATCCTAGACCCCCCAGACTTCAGATCAGCACTACAAGCAGCCGTCCTTCCAATCCTTGATTACTGAAACTCCATTTACCAAGCTCTCCTGCAATCAACCATTCTCCCACTACGTACAGCTCTCCATACCACCACATGCAGCCTTTTGGCAGCCCCTAAACATGAACACATAAACCCCCATCCTCAGGCATCTCCACTGGCTTCCCCTCAACAGTCACATCAAATACAAATCAATGATATTGAACTACAAAACACTTATGGGTCTCTCCTTCTCACCCCTTCTCAGCCTCCTACACCCCTTCAAACCAAACAGAGCCAGCTGATAATCTACCAGAAACACTCTGATCACCCCGCACTCGAAAACTAAGAGCACCCAATAAACCTGTGCAAGAGCATTTGAACTTTATGCACCCACTCTATGGAACTCTCTCCCTGCCACCATCAGATGCAACAGAGATCTTTCAATGTTCAGGAAGCTCCTGAAAAATCATCTATTCATTGAACACTATGTGCCTGGAACTTAACCCTACCTACCCACACACCCCAACAAAAGCATACCAATGTATATTGCTAAGTACCCGTATAAACCAGTCCATAACTAAGTTATTTGCACATAGTTAATATACGTTTATTCCACGTTTTATTGTATCCTTCAGTTGACTGTAATCTGCTTTGACCTGGCTAAAAGAGGTATAAAAGCACAGCTAAATAAATTAAATAAATAAACTAACAATAAGTTACATGCTATTTTAATCCTTAAACAGTTAACTATTTACAGTTTAAACCATAGACAGTTAACTATTTACTGTATAGTCCTTGAACTGTTAACTATTTACAGTTTGGATGATAAAGGGACGGTTCTTGGTGTATTTAGGCAGTTTGGATGTGAGGAAAGATTAACAATTTGACCAGTAACAATCCAGGAAAGATCTTCCAAATATAGAGCTTCTTGTAAAGTAGGTGCAAGATGGCATGTGTATGTCTTTCCATGCATAGCAGGAACATGATTTTATAAAATGCTGCATGTTGGCACAAAACTGTGCAAGTACCCCTCACATATGCATGGGAGAAGCTTTTTAAAATTGCTACTCCCGATCTACATGGACACCCACTGCAGTACCACCATTTCCTCCTAATCACTCCCTTGACCTTGATCTCTCCCAGTCACCCCCAATACTTCCCTTCCCTGACCACCACCAGAAGATCTGATGCCTGCCTCAATCTCTCTGCTCCTGCCCAGTAGATTCCAGGTTCAAAAGTGTGGTGATGACTCCTAGCAGTAATATAATGGTACTACTGCTAAGGTGCAACCTGTCATATAAGAACAATCATTCCTAATATGGCAGATTGGCCTCTAGAGGTAGGACTACAAGACTACCACTGGGGGTCATCACTGTCATTTTGGGACCTGGCTGCTACTGGGCAGGAGTAGAGAGGAGACACTCCTGATCTGCTCTACTAGACACCAGAGAAACCCCTGGGTGAATCATGGTGGGTGGGGTGGGGAGGGGGAGGTCAAGTTATAGTCTGTGGAAACTTCTTTTTGGGGGGCTTGTTTGGGGGTGATCCTGAAGCAGGTTCTTTGAGACTTGGAGGTCTGGCATCAGACACTTTCCATCAGATGATCACATGGTCTACTATGCTGGAAATGAAAGACAAAGAAGAAATGATGTTGCATTTATAATAAAGAAGAAACTTGCAAGAACTGTAATGAAATACAATGCAGTCAGTGAATGCTTAATCTCTATTTGTCTAAAAGGAATGTCTATCAGCACAACTATAATTCAAGTATATGCCCTAACAACAGCTGCAGAAGAGGATGAAATTGATGGGTTCTATGAACAAGTACAAGCTGAAATTGACAGAACATGCAAACAGAATATCCTGATATGCATGGGAGACTGAAACGCAAAAGTTGGCAACAAAGAAGAAGGCAAAGTGATTGGAAAATATGGACTTGGCAACAGAAATGAAGCTGGAGAAAGCTCTATAACATCAGCAAAGACAAAACCTGGAGCTGATTCTGGTACAGATCACCAACTACTAGTAGCAAATTCAAGCTAAAGTTGAAAAAGAGCAAGCCACTCATGAATGTAGCAAAATATGACCTTGAGAATATACCACTGGAATTTAAAGACTGCCTGCAAAATTGATTTGCTGCTTTAGACACAAATGACAGAGCTCCAGAAGAGTTATGGAATGACAACAAGAAGGTTGTGTTGGAAGAAAGCGAGAAGTCTCTACAAAAGGTAAAAAAGCAAAAACGGCCAAAATGGATGATGGAAGAAACTCTGAAAATTGCCCAGAAACGCAGAGAAGCTAAAGCCAGAGGAGAAAGAAAGATAATCACAGAACTCAACAATGATTTCCAATGTGCAGCAAGAGAGGACAAGGAAAAGTACTACTATGACACATGCAAGGAAATAGAAGCAGACACTATTAGAGAAAGAACACGATCAGCTTTCCTAAAGCTAGGAGAGTTAAAGAAAAAATCCCATCCTCGAATTGGAATATTACAAGATGCTCAAGGTTCTATGTTGAATGATGCTGAGAAGATCAAGAAAAGGTGGAAAGAATATACAGAGTTTTCATATGATAAAGATCAAGTGGGCCAACAGCCATTTCAACCTGCACCTTATGATCTGGAACCATTGGTGATGAAAGAAAATGTCGAAGCAGCATTGAAAGCCTTATCAAACAACAAAGCACCAGGCATTGATGGCATTACCATAGAAGTATTACAGAAATCTGATGCAGCTCTTACCATACTTACAAGGCTCTGCCAGGAAATTTGGAAGACAACATCATGGCCAATTGACTGGAAAAGATCTGTGTTTATACCAATACTAAAGTAAGGTGATCCAACTGACTGTGGAAATTATCGCACACTCGCTCTGATCCCACATGCCAGCAAGATTCTACTGAAGATTATTCAACAGAGACTACAACCATACCTGGAATAAGAATTACCTGAAGTGCAAGCAGGGTTCAGGAAAGGGTGAGGAATGAGAGACATCATCGCGGATGTGAGATGGATACTTGAAAAGGCTAAATAATACCAAAAGGATATCTATTTGTGTTTTAACAGCTACAGAAAGGCTTTTGACCTTGTAAACCATGAGAAGCTCTTGGCCACATTAAGAAGCATGGATATACCAGAACACCTGATTGTTCTCTTGCACAATCTGTACATTGATCAAGAAGCAAGAGTTTGAACGGAATAAGGAGAAACAGAATGGTTTAAAATAAGCAAAGGTGTATGACAAGTCTGTATACATTCCCCCTACCTGTTTAATTTGTATGATGACAACAGAGGTGTGAAGATTGGAGGAAGACTCATCAACATCTTTGCTATGCTGATGATACCACATTACTGGTTGAAAGTGAAGATGATCTGAAACATTTGCTTCTCACGATCAAGGAACATAGGGGTATGTTTACTAAACGGTCCTAATGTTACTGGTGCTAGATGCAGCAATAACGTGAGGAATGCCATATAAGGTGGTGGGCGTTCCAGCATAAAGGAAGCAATGGCGGGGTATCGCGTGATAGAGGGCGCCCTGGCCAACATCATGCGATAGACGCGACGTGGCACGTCATCGCGTGGTAACCTTAAGTTTGCATGCTGAGCTGTGATCAAAGGACTAGAGGTGTAGCACACAGCGGTGATATGTAATTAGGCTGTCTGAGCCAATTCCTTTACCTGCCTGTAACAGTCAGACACATCTCAACAATCTGCACTGTCCCCCAAAGAAAATGCTCATCCCTGTGCCCTAACCTAAAGCACCTTTTAGAGCACACCATAAGGCACATCATTAAGTGCCACGTCAACCAAGGTGGGTCATAATGTGGCCCAGAGAGCGGCACGAATGGGTGGTACCCTCCAAGGCATCATATAAGGTGCCCCAGAGGCTGGCCGAACCCCAGGTGGTGCTAAAGATGCCGCAAGGATGTTAAGATGACCAAAGAAATGTTGGCCAAGGGCAGTAAGGTGCACCAACCTCACAAGCATGAAATGTATGGGTCAAACACAGATGTAACCCTAACACGGCATATAGAGCAGCAATGAAAGCCAATGAAGAAGTGATGTAAGGAAGTAGATGTCTGAGATGATGGACCTGAGAAATTTGCGAGCAGCCCATGTGCAAGCTGGTAAAGTGGACAAATATATCAGGGGCAGCTGTACCGATGCATAGGGTGATGGTACTGTAAAGTGCAACAATGACATTGTGAGGCAGTGGATGGGAATACGTGTCCAGCAGAGGAGCCAGAGGTGGCAGGAGAAGTGCAATGACAGGAGGACAAAGGAGTAGCAGTGCCATGCAGAGCAGACACCATAGAGGCAAGAATGAAGAGCTGCAATGCAGAAAAGGGTGCCTGTGCAGGACATGGGGTAGCAGCCTGCACAGTAGGGCAGGACACCACAGAGCTTGCAGACACAGATAGACTGACAGAAGGATGATTGGCAACAGTCATGAGGGTATAATGTGCCAGCAGCACAGACCATCACATTTAGGACTGTGACAGGAATGGAAAGTACATGTGTACGAGAGGTATAAAATAATTAGAACAGAGAGGAATCAAACCCATGACCACTAGCACAGATGGCAATGCACAAACCAGTAGGCTACAACACCAACGTGAGTACCACAGCAAAGGCTGCATACAAGGAATATAGTTAAGAAAAAACTAAAAGGAGCGATTGCAACGGTTAAAGACTTACATCAAGCTTGGGTATTGTTTAAAAATATTATCCTGGAAGCCCAGACCAGCTGTATTCCACACATTAAGAAAAGTGGAAGAAAGTCCAAAAAACTGCCAGCATGGTTTAAAGGTGAGGTCAGAGAGGCTGTTGCTGCCAAAAATGCATCTTTCAGGAAATGGAAAAAAGAGCCAAACGAGCTGGTCTGGGGCCTCCTGGGGTTAGGGCAGAGCTGGGAACCTGCAACAACAACAACCACCATAACACCAGGATGTAGAATAGACCTGTGTCAGCTGGTCTTATGCCTCCTGGGGTTAAGGCAGAGCTGGGAACCTGCAACAACAGCAACCACCATAACACCAGAATGTAGAATAGACCTGTGCCAGCTGGTCAGGAGCCTCCTGGGGTTAGGGCACAGCTGGGAACCTGCGACGACTGTTTCTTTCTGCCACCGCTATCACCACTGTTGTTCTATCCCTTGTGATCACCCGTCTAGATTACTGAAATTCTGTCTTCACTAGTCTCCCTCGTCATCAATTAGTCCAGAACACTGCCGCCCGCCTGATTACTCACACCCCTTTTACTGCTCATATTACCCCCTCTCTCCTCTCCCTCCATTGGCTTCCAATCAATGTTAGATTTATCTATAAACTCCTTACCATCACACATAAGGTCCTCTACACTAGCACCCCGCAGTACCTGGCTGATATCCTCCACCTCCAACCATCCCCTCGCCTCCTCCGGTCTGCACATGGAAACCACCTCTAACTCCCTTCCTCTTCCCAGGCCCACCTTGAGCTCACCTGTCACTCTGCTTTCTTCTTCCTTAGCCCCGCTCTTTGGAATTCTCTCCCACACCCCCTCCGCACCAAGCTATCCTTCACACATTTTAGGGCTCTTCTTAAAACACACCTCTTTTACCAGGCCTATGATCTTCCTGCTCCCGCTGGTGGCTCTGACCCTCCCTCGCCGAGACCCCCAACACCAGTGTCATAGTAATACTTCCCGTTCCCATTTTGCAGCTCCTTCCCCCCACCCTCACACTTGTTCTCTCTATGCTAATCTTTGCTTCTGTACTTTCTTATGTCTCTCTACTCTTCTTTACTTTCCTATATAATTAATGGCGTTCCTTTCACTTTTCTGTATCCAATATATTATTTTATTGTATACCACCCTGACGCTCTGGCAAGGGCGGTATATCAAATCCCACAAATAAAGAATAAAGAATAACAGCAACCACCATACCACCAGGATGTAGACTAGACCTGTGCAATCTGGTCTGATGCCTCCTGGGGTTAGGGCACAGCTGGGAACCTGCAACAACAGCAACCACCATAACACCAGGATGTAGAATAGACCTGTGTCAGCTGGTCTGGGGCCTCCTGTGGTTAGGGCAGAGTTGGGAACCTGCAACAACAGCAACCACCATAACGCCAGGATATAGAATAGACCTGTATCAGCTGGTCTGATGCCTCCTGGGGTTAGGGCAGAGCTGGGAACCTGCGACAACAGCAACCACCATAACACCAGGATGTAGAATAGACCTGTGTCAGCTGGTCTGGGCCCTCCTGGGGTTAGGGCACAGCTGGAAAACTGCGACAACAGCAGCCACCATACCACCAGGATGTAGGCTAGACCTGTGTAATCTGGTCTGATGTCTCCTGGGGTTAGGCCACAGCTGGGAACCTGTGACAACAGCAACCACCATAACACCAGAATGTAGAATAGACCTGTGTAATCTGGTCTGATGCCTCCTGGGGATAGGGCAGAGCTGGGAACCTGCAACAACAGCAACCACCATAACAGCAGGATATAGAATAGACCTGTGTCAGCTGGTCTGGGGCCTCCTGGGGTTAGGACACAGCTGGTAACCTGCAACAACAGCAGCCACCATAACACCAGGATGTAGAATAGACCTGTGTCAGCTGGTCTGGGGCCTCCTGGCGTTAGGGCACAGCTGAGAACCCACACCGCCAGCAGAGCCAGCTCCCCCGATTGGGGTAGAAGCGCCTGAGTGGGAAATCGTCCTGCTCAGAAGCTCCTGCCCAATCGGGGCTGTGGGAGAGCAACAAAAGCAGCCAGAACATCAGCGCAGCAGCACTCCCCACACCACCAGCAGAGCCAGCTCCCCCGATCAGGGTAGAAGCGCCTGAGTGGAAAATCGTCCCGCTCAGAGGTTCCTGCCCAATTGGGGCAGTGGGAGAGCAACAAAAGCAGCCAGAACATCGGCAAAGCAGCACTCCCCACACCGCCAGCAGAGCCAGCTCCCCCGATTGGGGTAGAAGCACCTGAGTGGGAAATCGTCCCTCTCAGAAGCTCCTGCCCAATTGGGGCAGTGGGAGAGCAACAAAAGCAGCCAGAACATCGGCGCAGCCGCACCTAGCGGGCCCGTGCCTGAGGGCCTCGCCAGAGGGCCCTTTGGCGTGGCCCTTAGGCAGGGCACAGGGGCGAGCACAGAAAAACGGAACAGGCACAACTACAAGGCCCACAGGAGCTACACAAAAAAACACCAAAAACAACCAAAAACAACAAGAGCAGCGAAAAGTAAGCAAAACTTTACACCACAGACAGCCCAGAAGACAACATGCATACAACTCTGATTCTCCCCATCAGCCTCTTACTCACACAACTCCTTCAACTGCATGCACCCAACCACCACCTACACACAAACACTCCATGGCTTATACCAACAGCACAGATATATGCATGCCCACAGTATAATCACGGGATCACACAGGACACCCATGCACAAAAGGCAAACCAGGCACAAGAACGACACCCACACAAACCCAAAGGAAGCGCACAGAACAACAAACACCCCAGCAACAATCCAATAGAGCTCATATACGCCAGATCCATATGAAACAAAGTCAGCATAATAGCAGACCACATAGATGATCAATAACCCGACATACTTTGCATAACAGAAACATGGCTCACCCCCACCGACCATGTACTACTCAATCAATTAGTGCCTGACACATACTCAGCATTCAACTGCCCATGTGCTCACAGGAGAGTAGGAGGAGTCCTGATCATCGCAAAGAACAGCCTAAAGTTCAAATCACGAAGTGCCACAGATACCCAACAATGCAACACCATCACTGTTGAGAACAAACGTATGGCCCTATGCCTCTCCTACAGAGCCCCCAATGCGCCACCTGATGAACTAGCCTCCACACTCGAAGCAGTCTGCACAATCAGCTCAAACCACAAACCCACAATACTGCTAGGAGACTTCAACCTCAAATCTACCACCATCAAAGATGCAGAAACTTTCCTCCTAGCAATGAGCTCCTTTCAATACACCCAAATAATTAACACCCCGACACACAGACACAGATCATCACCAAATCTCATATTCACACCCAACTATCTACTCGACAGAGGACTCATTTCAACCCCCATTGTCACACCAGTACCATGGTCAGACCACCACATAACTAAAATAAATATTATGCCACAAGGAGGAAAACAAGATGAAAAATCGGACAACCTACCCACACAAAGAAGATTCAAGAGCTTCGACAGGGACCAATTCCTACAGGACACTATACCACACCTGAACTCAGAAGCAGATGATCTAGAAGCTCAAATCAGAAACTGGAACACCATCATCAATGACGCTGCCAAAGCCACAGAACATAGACCCAAGAAAACTCGCTGCACCAAATTACTTCACAAACCATGGTACTCAAAAGTCATATGTAACGAAAAGAGGAAACTAAGAAAGTTAGAACGGCGATGGAGACACACCAAGTTGTCCAATATCCAGGAACTATACCTAACAAAGCAAAAAAACTACAATGAACTCATCAACCAAACAAAGAGAGAATACCACACAAACATTATACTCAAATCCAACAACAAACATAGAGAGCTCTTCGAAATTGTGAAAACCCTCACCAAAGAACAGAAGGCCGAAAGCGAAGTCCAAATAGACCCACAACAATTTGCAGACCACATCCAAGAAAAATTCCATTCATCTTTACAACCAAAATCAAACACAACCACCAAACCAAACACACCCCTGAAAACCTGGGGCACATTCAGCACCCCATCCAAAGAGCAGCTCTCACACATCATCACCACACTCAATACAAGCACGGCACCAACGGACCCATGCCCAGTGACATGGATCAAAGCCACTAAGTCAAACTTCATCAACACTATACACAACATGGTGCACAGCTCTCTGACCCAAGGAACCATGCCGAACCAACTAAAGCTCGCCACTATAAGACCAATCCCAAAGAAATCCACACTTGATAAGAACAATCCAGGAGCATACAGATCAATCTCAAGCATACCTCTACTGGCAAAAATTATTGAGAAGGTAGTACAGCATCAGCTACAAGACCACATTGACAACCACGCACTACTAGACATCAGCCAACACGGTTTCCGCCCCAACCACGGAGTCGAAACACTCCTGTTATACCTATTCAATAACATACTCCGCCTCATAGACAACTGCAAGAACGGAATACTAATGATCTTCATTGACATTTCATCAGCATTTGACACAGTGGATCACAGAACTCTACTGAAAAGACTACAGAACATTGGACTACAGGGTTCCACTCTGAAATGGTTCCACTCATACCTAACGGACAGACAGATACAGGTCAAGGTCGGCTCCAACACATCCCGACCCATAAAGGTCCTGCAAGGAGTACTACAAGGATCCGACTTATCAGCACTATTATATAACCTCTACATTCAGCCAATATGCGACATCATGAAAGAACACGAGATACAATACACAATTTACGCTGATGACATCATGATATACACACCAATCACAATCAACAACCCGGACTACTCCAAAAAACAAACTGTCTCATACACATGACCAGCTGGTTACAAGACAACAACCTGACCATAAACAGCAAAACCGAGGCACTAATCATCACTCGAAGCACTGAATTCATTCCTCCACTCAACATCAAGGTAAACAACACAACCATACCCATAAAATCAGAAGTAAAATACCTCGGAGTGACTCTGGACAAAGAACTGAACCTACAATCACACATAAGCAGAACCACCAAAAACGCATACCACAGGATGAGAATAATCTGACGCCTTAAACCCCCTCCTCTCCCCGGAGCACTTCCGCGCAGTCTGCCAGGCTCTAATAACCCCAATTCTAGACTTCTGCAACCCATTCTATCTCGGTCTCACAAAACAAACACTCATACCACTGCAACTGGCACAAAACACAGCGGCACGCATAATATCTGGTACAGCAAGACAAGAACACATCACACCCATCCTGAAAGATCTACACTGGCTTCCAATCAGCTCATGCATCAAATATAAGACAGTCATAAACATATTCAAAATCAAACAACAGTCATCAGCTATCAGCTTACAACCAATCATACAATCTGACACAAGCACACGACCGAGGAGGAGGGGCACCTCCAACTGTGTTAACACACCAAAAGACCTCACCAAGGTCCTCAAGGACACCGTGGACCGAGCCCTTTCTCTGGCTGCACCAGAAATTTGGAACGCCCTCCCAGATGACCTACGATTAACAACAGACATCAAAGACTTTCGGAAGCAGCTTAAGACAACACTATTCATCGAATACTATGGGGACGTCACATGATCTACTCGCCAGTCAAGACCGCAGACCAACCCCCCTTCCCCATGTTCATAGGAATGTATAATAGCACATGCTGTAAATAGCTCAACATGAATCTACTTAACACCACCACACACACACACACACACTGTATCACTGCATGAACACACCTAACCCATTCTTGTTGATTGTTTGCTGTGTAGATCACCTTGATTGAAGGAGAAGGTGGTATAGAAATCCTTTTAAATAAATAAACCAACAACATCAACCAACATGATGTAGAATAGATCTGTGTCAGCTGGTCTAGGGCCTTCAGGGGTTAGGGCTCAGCTGGGAACCTACAACAACTTCTTTCTTTTAAGTGCCTTCAAGTCAGTCCTGACTCCTGGTGACCCAGAAGCTCCTGGGTTTTCTTGGCAGTGTCACCAGAAGTAGATTGCCAGGCTTTTCTTCCGAGGCAATGGAGGGTTAAGTAACTTGCCCAAGGCCACAAGGAGTGCTAGTGGGAATTGAACCCTGGTTGCTTGGTTACCAAGTCAGTGTTCTAACCACTAGGCTACTCCTCCACTCCTGCAACAACAGCAGCCACCATAACACCAGGATGTAGACTACACCTGTGTCAGCTGGTCTGGGGCCTCCTTGGGTTAGGGCACAGCTGAGAACCTGCAACAACAGAAGCCACCATAACACCAGGATGTAGAATAGACCTGTGTCAGCTGATCTGATGCCTCCTGGGGATTGGGCAGACCTGTGACACTGCAACTGGAGCAACCACCTTGACACCAGGATGTTTGATACACCTCTGTATGCAGGTCTGGGAGCCTTCGGGTCAAGGGTGATGTTCCACACATAAATAGCAGCAACTACCACACCACCAGGATGACTGCTGGACCTCTGTCATCAGATCTGATGCCTCCTGGGGATGGGGCAGGGCTGTGATACTCCAACTGCAGCAACTACCAGTGCACTATGATGACTACTTGACCTCTGTGATCAGGTCAGATGTTTCCTGGGGATTGTCCAGAGCTGGTAGTGTCATAGCAGCAGCCATCATGGCACCGGGATGCCTAATAGAGCTCTGTCATGGGGGCTGCAACTCCTGGGGGTTGGGCAGAGGTGTGCACTGCAACAGGAGCAGCTTACATCACACCGCTCTAACCTCTGCACCACTGCTTTTATGTCTGTGGCTCCTGGGGATTGGGCATACGTGCACACAGCAACATACACAGATAGCTTGATCACAGGTTTGCCCACTTACAGGTGTCTCGCACATGTGGTGCATGTCTTATGTGTTTTGTTTGCTGAATATTGTGTTGCCCACTTTCCATTTTGTGACCTGTCCCCACACACTTACCTCACGTGGGTAGTCTGCTACATGAACATAAGAACATAAGAACATAAGAACATAAGATATGCCATACTGGGTCAGACCAAGGTCCATCAAGCCCAGTATTCTGTTTCCAACAGTGGCCAATCTAGGTCATATGTACCTAGCAATTTCCCCAAGAGACACAAGTTCCACAATGCTTGTACTTGGTCAAGCATTGATATCTTCGGTCACTTCTTAATAATGGTTTATGGACCTTTCCTCCAGGAACTTGTCCAAACCTTTTTTAAACCCAGCTACACTAACAGCCTTTACTACATCCTCCGGTAACAAATTCCAGAGTTTGATTACACGTTGAGTGAAAAAATATTTTCTTTTATTAGTCTTAAATAGTTTACCCTGTAGCTTCATTGCATGTCCCCTAGTCTTTCTATATTCTGATAAGGTAAACAAGCGATCTAGGTTTACCCGTTCCACTCCGTTCATCAATTTATAGACTTCTATCATATCTCCCCTCAGCCGTCTCTTTTCCAGGTTAAAGAGCCCTATCCTTTTTAGCCTTTCTTCATAGGAGTATCCTTCCATCCCCTTTACCATTTTGGTGGCCCTTCTCTGTACCTTTTCTAAAATCGCTATATCCTTTTAAGATACGGCGACCAGAATTGCACACAATATTCAAGGTGCGGTCTCACCATGGAACGATATAGAGGCATTATAATATCTTTTGTTTTATTTTCCATTCCTTTCCTTATCATACCTAGCATTCTATTTGTTCTCTTGGCCGCCGCTGCACACTGGGCTGAGGGTTTCAACATGGTATCCACAATGATGCCTAAATCTTTTTCCTGGGTGGTGGTTCCTAATGTGGAATCTTGCATCGTGTAACCATAGTTTGGGTTGTTCTTCCCTAGGTGCATAACCCTGCACTTGTCCACATTAAATTTCATCTGCCATTTTGATGCCCACTCTTCCAATTTATCTTGATCCTCTTGCAATTGTTCAAAATCCTCTTGGGTTTTAACAACTTTAAATAGTTTTGTGTCATCTGCAAATTTGATAACCTCACTCGTTATTCCATTTTCCAGGTCATTTATGAATATGTCAAAAAGCAGCGGACCCAGCACAGATCCCTGGGGTACACCACCATTCACCTTTCTCCATTGGTTGAAGTACCTTGTGATGCGCACCCACGCCCTCCTGACACGTTCCAGATCCTGGCATTTTGAAGCACCTGGGAAGAGACGCAGCTGCCTGGTGCAGATTAATGCTGCCAGCTGTCATAGGTCAGGGCGGATAAATGCTGGCTTGCAGGATTGCGTCGCCATTTTGGGGGATGCCCATGTGTTAATGACGCACGCACGTACACTGTGCATGTGCTGTATCACGCATATGCCGTGCCGTGCCCTACTATGCTGCGCATTCCACGTGCGTGTTTCATGGACGCCACATTGCGAACTATCTCTGGGGCCGCATGACTACATGTCGGATACGGCGATTGGCGGCCACGGTGGCTGGCTTTAGTTTACAGCATTGCATGCCTTATGCTGGTTGGCCTGGACTACATCTGGTGCGCCTTAGCTTTCGGCACCTTATGATATGCTTTTGGCGATGCAACGCCACACCTCTCCTTAGGGTATGGGACAAAGGTTAAAGTGTATTAGGCTTGTGTCGCTGATTGCAGAGATGTGTCTGACCGTTACTAACACTCATCTTGCTGTTGGTGCACTGGGGATTCAAACCCATAAGCAGTGACTCTGAGGGCATCGTATTAACCAGAATGCTATGTCGTTTCTCATAGCATGGGTTGACTACACAACAACTGCAGGTCAACCTAGTAAATGTCAGCTGTGCTTACCGGGATCGGTTAGACCCCCAGCTAAGGCACTTTAGAGGGTACCTTAGGTTTTCCAGCTGAGATGATGGTTTATTTTTGGTGGACACACTGATATTTGCTACGGGGTCTGTGTAATACACCGTTCTAATGTTACCGGTGAAACTCCCAGAGATAATGTGAGCAATGCCATATAGGGAGGTGGGCGTGCCGGCATCTATGTAGAATGCACTGTGTATTGCCCGATGGGGGGGTGCATTGACTGTTTACGCATGGTAACCTTAACTTCGTGGCAGCGCTATGAGAATATGTATAGAGCTGTAGCCCACTGGTTAATACAATGACCACCAAGCCAGAGGTCATGGGTTCAATCCCTCAGATGTCTCATCTAATATGGCTGTCTGAGGCAATCTCGTTTGTTGCATGTAACAGTCAGACACATCTCTACAATCTGTGCAGCCAGCAGAAACACCCTCATTGCCATCACCTACATCATCCTATAGGGTGTGTGTGGGGGGGGGGGGGTCTGGACCCACATGTGGATTAAGGAGCACCGCCTACCGACCTGCCCTCTTGGGGCCAGGGTGGGGGGACAGGATCTGCCACCAACAGACCCACACTCTACATCTTTGCAATGGTGGCAGTGGAGGGACATGATGAAGGGCTGTGGGACCAGCAAACCCAGTCCTGCAGGGGAAGGGGCACCCTCCAGGGCAGTCAATGCAGATCTGTTTGTATCACACAGGGCACTGACAGACAGGCAGTAGGCCTGTAAACACTCAGATCCCCCCCCCCCACCACCACCACCATCTGACATTCACCTGCAGAGGGCACAGTCAGTCTGTACCCTGCAAGGTGCTCCAGCCATACACACACTAACTGCAGACAGTCTGCTAACTAGTACATAGTGCATCTTCCTGGTGAAACTCTGTGCACCCAGAGGTGGTATGTCAGTGATTGGGCCCCAGCCAGCGGAACTCCCAGATATCACTTGAGAGAAGCACTGTACAGCACTATGTGGGGACCTAGACATGCCATGGTCACTGCTCAGTCAGGCTGAGAGTGACCCCCCCCCCCAGCATGACATGCTGTGGTCACCCTGTCCGTGTAGATGGTGGTTGGCCAATACAATGTCCCAGCCATTGCCCTATGCCCAGGCTGCGCTGTCTGGCCCATACCCACAGTACCTTGCTTCTCATTATGCACATAGGCAGGCTAACACTGGAAACAGTGAGAGCATTGTGGGCTTATTAAGGTGTGGGAAGCCACAAAACACTGGATAGACATACACACACTCCAACTCCTATTTCAGCATTGTGCAAATATAGAGGTGGTTGGCAGCCCTGGCCACCACACCAGTCCTGGGCACAGTGCAGGCATTGCTATGGTACTCAATACTGTTGGGGCCACTCTCCGGGGTAGTAAACACTGTCAGAAACAAAAACTGAGACACACTCCACAGATATCAGAAAGGTTGCTCTGATCGATCTCTGTTAACAAATTGTGTTGCATTTGGGACTTGCTATCTGACTTTAATCATAGCAACTGCTTGAAATACGTGGAACGTGTTTCCAAGTTTATGACAGCATTGCTAAGGTATGCAGGTTCTAGTATTGATAGATGCTGCACTGCAGAGGGCCCAACAGCCTGACTCTCCATGAGGCTTTGGACAGTGGAGCTGGCCGATGCTCTGGGGCAGAGGTTCCCAACTCCAGTCCTGGTGGGCCCAACACGATTCAGGTTTTCATGATGTCCCTAATGAATATGCAGGGATACATTTGCATACAATGGGGGCGGTACATACAAATGCATCTCAAGCATATTTCTTAGGGACAGCATGAAACCTGAATGGTGTTTGGCTCTCCAGGACTGCAGTTGGGAACCTCTGCTCTAGGGACTGCACATGTCTATAGTGAATGTGCTCTGTAGGGTAGAATATAGGCGTTTATGGCGTGTTTATTTTATCTGCAAAAAGGTTCCTTCTTTATTACCATGGTTTAGTACTGGGTAATATATAGGGACATGGTCTGCAGGAGCCACAGCTGGGACTTGAACATGTGACCTTCTGCCCCTGAATGCACTGGCTGGGTGTACTGCACCAAACTGTTGCCACAGAGGCATGTCATTCCCTGGGAATACCATTACTGTTTGTCAGACGGTCAGACGTCTTTTGCAGTGCATGACACCCACCGAGACAGGGCTTGGGCTTGGTCTGCTGTGGGTAGATGCCACTTCCCCCTCCACCACCAGCACCCCTCCGCCACCATGCTGACATGCCCTTTTGCCGGTGGTGCTGGTGGTGCGCAGTCCCAGGCCATCCAGTGTGCCGGTAAGCGGCTGCCAATGGTGTGTAATCTGGGGTAGGGGTGCCTGCATAGACATCCATGCTTCCCCCTGGCACCACCTGCCAATGTTCTGTGACCTTTGGGGTATTTGCTGGGTACTGTCCCCTGGGACACTGTGGGACACACACACTCGTGGGCATGTTTGACCTTGATCAGTTGCTGATATTCCATTTCTGCTTTTCTATGTGTCACCTAGGCATCTGCCTAGCCTGCCCTCTGCCCCAGCTGCCCAACTGCATTTCACACCTGCAGCCCCCTGTACCCCATGTGCAGCCACACCATAGTGCCCTTTTGTACTTGGGCACTATCTGGTGCTGCTGCACATGTATCACTACTATCACTGTTCTTGTTCTCCCTGCCTTTGCTGTACATTGCTGACTGAAATGGTTTCTCTCTCCTTCACTTTTGCCCCTAACGCCAGGTTTTCACTCACGCTATTTTTTGGACCTTCATTTCACAGCGATAGTGTGCCTGGAGCCTCTCCCCGCCCACACCCCCGCCCATTGACCCCTTCTCCCCACCCTCTGGGGAGCCTTACTCCACCTTTTCAGTGTCTTAGCGCCGCCAGGGACGCTGTCAGGCAAAATGGCATGTTTTTGCACAAAAACATTAATTTATCACAGGATAACGTCATGTATCGCGTGATAACATTATGTAGCATGCGATAATTGTGCCGCTGCTACGTTATCGCCATTTAGTAAACATACCCCATAGTCTTAAAATGGGCCTGCACCTTAATGTAAAGAAGACAAAGATCATGACAACTGGCAAAATCAATAAGTTCATCATTGAAGGAGAAAAAATTGAAACTGTGGACAACTTTAACCTACTTGGATCAATTACACAGGTACACTAAAAAAATTTTTTTTTAAGCTGCCTCTAATGTTTCGATTGATTTTTACGTTTTTTGGTGCGCTGAATCCAAATCTGGTAACCAATTTGCTCCATCACGTACAGATTTTTTGCTACATTGGGTTAGCAGTTTGAGGTGAACGTTTCAGATTGAGTGCGATCGAGATAAGTTTCTTGGATGAATTCTTTATACTAATTGTTTAGTAGTTATTCAAATAAGAATAAAGAAAATTGTAACAAGGCAGCACATAAGAATAGAGTAATGTCAACAAAACACACTGTGATGGTAGCAAAATTGTCTGCACTTAAAACAGCCACATACATGTGCACAAACATTGAGCATATAAGAGCGAGGTTAGACACAAAGCAAAGCAAAGAAATGTGCAAAAAATGTACAGGTATGTATGTAAGAATAGAAAACGCAAACCGCACCATTGCAATACATGAAGACAAACACCTGATGGTGTGAAAATAAAATTCTAATAAATGAGATCCGACACTGTGGTAATAACTAGCAAATTTTTATTTCAAAGTTTAGTAAAAACACGATATTTGTCAACACAGTTTAGATTTTAAAGTCATTCTTGGGTCAATCAATCTCCTGGTGGGCCCGTTTCTTCTTCCCCCGAATGCTTCTCTTGGTGCGCTGCTTGGCGTATTTTTCATCTGGGGTTTCCCGCAGCAGCAACCAGCAGAAATCAGCCATCATAGTGGTGTTCCATCTTCCTTGGTACCTTCTCTCTGCGTCCTTGATGTCCTGGTGAAACCTTTCACCTTGTTCTTCACTGTACGCCCCCAAGTTTTCGGGAAAGTAGTTCACATGGGAGTGCAAGAAATGGACTTTCAGGCTCATGTTACAGCCTTGTTCTTTGAAGGCATTGAGCATCCTGGCAACAATATCCTTATAGTTCTTATCCCGCCTGTTCCCCAAGAATTTGAGAACAACATCCTTGAAGGAATCCCAGGCTTCTTTTTCCTTCTCAGACATCGTTTCAGCGAATGCTCCATCTGAAATGAGTTTCCTTATATCAGGGCCAACAAACACTCCTTCCTTTAGCTTTGCTTCAGAAAGTCGGGAGAACTTTGAGCAAAGGTACCGAAAGCACTCACCATCTTTTGGAAGGGACTTGATGAATTGCTTAATGAGACCCAACTTAATGTGGAGAGGTGGTAATAGAATTTTATCATGAGGTACCAAGCTCTCATGAAGAACATTTTCTCACCGGGTCTCAAATACTCCCGAATTGGCCAGTCTTTTTTCCCCCAGTGTAGGTCGCGGGCCCGGCTATCCCACAAGCAAAGGAAGCAGGGATATTTGGTGTGAAACCGGATTGCTGCCCTAATAGCATGGATAGAATTTTAAAGTCTCCACAAATCATCCACTTATGCTCATCATAACGAATCTTCTGAAGAATCAGGGCCAAATTCTCGTATTTTTCTTGGAGAATAACAGAGTGAGCAATAGGAACTGAAGCGAATGCGTTGCCATTATGAAGAAGAACACCTTTTATGCTGTCTTTTGACGAATCAATGAACAGCCGCCATTCAGCAGGATCATACTTGAGTTTAAACTTTTCCATCACTCCGTATATATCGTTGCAAAATACCAAATCTTCCTCTTTGCTGAAATACTTCAAAAATTGTGTCTCGCGGTTGCGGTACCAATAAACAGTTGTTCCTGGTGACAATAGATTTTTCTGTTTAAGCCGAGAACCTAGCAGTTGGGCAGCATCTTTTGGGAGTCCTAAATCCCGGACTAAATCATTCAATTCAGCTTGAGAGAAAAGTTCAGGTTTCCGATCTGGTTCAGTTTCAAACTCGGAAGTACTGGACTCATCGGGAAAAGCCATCTGATGAGTCTCATCATGATCAGAACCGTCCACACAAATATGATCCAAAGATTTTGGTGGTTCAGGCACAGGTACTTCGTTGCTATGAGGCATAGGCCTAATTGCTGAGGGAAGGTTGGGGTAAATGCAAGGCCGCGGGGCAGGGTCCCGGCGGCCGATGGTAACCGGGTGCTCGGCCGATGCGGGGACCCTGTCCCGCTGACGTCATGGCAGGGGGGCTGGGGCGTGATGACGTTGCGGGTGCCGG
The DNA here is from genome assembly GCA_033557465.1 of Ichthyophis bannanicus. NCBI lineage: Eukaryota > Metazoa > Chordata > Amphibia > Gymnophiona > Ichthyophiidae > Ichthyophis > Ichthyophis bannanicus. The sequence continues at coordinate 1,823,781,733 of CM066031.1, forward strand.
TAGCATTGATTGGCTCCAACCGCGTACAGGAGCGTGGTGGAGCCTGGGAGGAGGAATGCGTGTGGCATGGGAGGGGGAGGAGCCAGGATTCAGCAGCGGTTGCCGAGGCTCCTGCTCCTCCTCGGGGACGATGCCGGCTTCCCTCCCTCCCTCCCTATGTGAAGGATGTGGGGGGGGCTGAAGGGGTGTCGCAGCTGGGGGGGGGGATCCCGGAGGTTTCCGGTGTCCGGAGCCTTAGGCTATACTTGGGCCGGGGGCGGGGTGCCCCCGACCCGGACATCCCCTGGCTGACTTTTGATAATTACATGGCGAGGTCGGGGAAAGGGGATTAGGAAGATTGCGGTTGGCATGACCGCGGCAGAAGCGGAGGCAGGGTCACCTTGCTAATAGCATGGCTGGTGAGGCATTGCTCTGCTGCGGGTCACCTTGCTAATAGCATGGCTGGTGAGGCATTGCTCCGCTGGATGGATTGTTATGAGGAATTTACTTAGACTGTATGTTATAAAGTTAATAAAGCTGCGACCGGTGCTTTTCCCAAGAGTGGTGTATGTGTGTATTCTGTGGGAAAGGAGGGTGGAGCTAAATGCGGGGGGCAGGGGTGGACGGTTAGAGGGGCCCGGAGCACCATGTCCGAGCTACCTCGGTTACTTATTACGTTCTTATTTTTTAAGTTGTATCCCTTCACAATGCAAGAGCAAAAATAGCAGTCACTGCTGTGGTCTCTTTGTTCACGCCACATCATAGGTATTCCGAAACGAAATGCTTGTTTTTTACCTTTCATCCATAAGCGTAGATCTTCCTCACATGTCTTGCACACTTTGTGAGGAGCCCACGGTTTGTCTTGATCGCCTAACTTCAAACCGAAATAGGCGAAATATACTTTTTTAATAAATGCAGAAATGTTCCTCTGCCGCTTTTCACGGTATATTCCCCACAAATAAAACAAAAACTGTCCGGAGAGTTGACGCAACCTCTGGCTCTGTGAGCCATCACAAATACACAGCACTGCAAACTACAACTGTAGTGAACCACTTCGGAATAAAGCTGGATTACGACTGAGCAAACAAAAGGTAATAATGAACTTGCAAGAAACTGAAATTTGACAGGAACGTTCATGTCGCAACCACCGTGTTTGAGCGAGCGAACGAGGCGAGGCGAACAGGAAAGAACATGCGCCAGCGCGAGTACTGGATTTAGCCCCCCGCCTCCCAATTGTCCTGTTAATGTATAAAATGAATACAAAACACTCTAAAATATCATGAGGGAGTGTTTCTAGTTAGTTAACCATTACAACCTCTATTTTGGGCCAAGAAAATAAGCTGCAGTCGGCTAAAAAGAAATTATGTGAACATTCCTTATATGGGTAAGAAATCTAATTTTGCAAGAAAACGTGACATGATGGAGCATTTTGGCTATTTTTCCTGGATTCAGCACCCCAAAATCTATAGGAATCAGTTGCAAAACTGGAGGCAGTTTTTTGGTAGTGTACCTGTGTTATCAACAAAGAAGCAACAAGCAGTCTAGAAATCTGACAACGCATTGCTCTTGGCAGAATGGCTATGAAAGATTTAGACAAGATTCTCAAGAGCAGAGATGTCGCTCTCCATACAAAGATTTGACTTGTTCAAGCTGTGGTATTTTCAATAACATCATATGGATGTGAAAGCTGGACAGTGAAAAAGATAGAGAGGAAGAAAATTGATGCCTTTGAATTATGGTGCTGGCGGTGCATACTGTGTATACCATAGACTGCCCGAAGAACAAACCAGTCAGTATTAGAGGAGATCAAACCTAAGCTTTCTTTAGAAGCTCAGATGACAAGACTTTGACTTTCATACTTTGGATACATCATGCGAAGAGAGAAATCATTAGAGAAAGACATCATGGTTGGCAAGATAGAAGGTCAATGTAAAAGAGGAAGGCCAGCAATGAGATGGATTAATACAATAACAGCAGCTACCTGTACTAGTCTGTCAACAATGAGCCGCTTGACTGAAGATCGAACACAATTTAGGACAACTATCCAAAGGATCACCATGAGTCGGCAGTGACTCGACGGCACTTAACAACAGCAATATCTGGGTGAGTTGATTTTGGAGACATGATTGTGGGATGGGTTGCTAATTGAGTTAATGTTAAGTGCAGCTATGTTATCACCAGTTGTGACAGCTACCATGCGGTAATTGCCTGCCATGCCTGATCTCCTCCTAGAGTCTGCCCTAATCTTAAACACTTACTGTGGTAGCTTTTACAGCCCAGTAGCTATTAGCATTGCCTCAGATTAACAGTTACCGTGCATGAAAACGTACGCTAAGTGATTAGCGCAGTTTAGTAAAAATGTTTAGTAAAAATGCCCCTAAATCTTAAAGGGAGAAAAAAGATGTACTCCTAATAAATGTTGTGATTTAAATCATTTATATGAATACACCTTTCTTCCCTTTAAAACTTAGTATAAAAATAGTATGTAGTGAATGACTTCTAAGGTGGTGTACTATTGTTTGGGATTTCAAATTCTGTATGTTTTGAATATTTAAGTGAATGCAGATGACCTTACAATGGTAGAAAGAAGGGTAAGGGGAGGGGGAAGAGAGAAGGACGGTGATATGCTGGCAGAGTGATGAGTGTGATAGAGAAGCAGTCAAATTGTGTCAGCTAGTGAGTTTGCCCATTCATTTTTGTTTAGATTTGTCTAATCATTGTAATTTGGAATGTTGTACTGTATGTTCTTAAGTATTGCTTGTTGTAGGAAGAGTTCAGTGAAAAAGAAAGAAAGGAATATTTGTTATCTTGAATGGCGATTTCATAAATAATCTTAACTCCAAATTGTTATATAAATTTCCCTTAAAGTCTGTTAGCATTACTCCTTCTCAACTACTACAGACCAGGGGCCTGATTTACTAGGCTTTGTTCCCATAAACACAGAATGGGAAAGGGGCCCTTAGTAAATCAGTCCCTTTGTTAATTACATAAAATATAATTAGACAGGTTCTGTACATCACTGCTCTGTGAATAAAAAAGGTTCTATAGAGTTTATCTTAATTAACAAGAAATGCCCAGCACAATTAGATAATCAGTCATCAACCTTCAGTGACCCCATAGTTACTGCATTATGATACAATGCATTCAACAACTGACCATTAAAACAAATGGATTCCATTAGATCTAATAAGTTCACTGAATCCATTCTTCTCATTTATTTTTAATTTACACTGACTAGAAACCAATGAGCTCTGTTGAAAGCAACTCACAATAGTGCAATCAAAGGAATGCGGAACAGGAGAATAAGGTTTAAATGAAATTATTCATGAACAATAAAAATGGTAATGAAGTTTGTTTTATATGGATTCTCTCTCTCTGGTACTAAGGAAGTTTCTCAACTCTTATATTAGAACATTCTAGAATCAAGTATTCTGTGGTGATTGGGAAATCTTGATCTGAATTCTCTGGTCAGTGGAATAATGCTTGCTATCATCCCATAATATTATTTAACCATTATTTTCTTGTGCTGTTAATGTTTCTTTCAAACCTTTATTCCATAGAACAGTCTGACTTCAAAATACTATTGCTTATTTCTCATACAATGGCATGGCAGATACTAAAATGCGTACATTAAACTTGTGTTTAGATTTTAAAAACAGGCAAAGTAATTGTCTTATGCTCCCAACTAACTATATTCAAAATGTTTTTAAATTTATATTGAAGTCCAACATAGAGCACTCAACACAGGAAAAGATTGAATAGTTTTGTTTAGTGGTTCACTGCTGAATATATTGGATATAAATTATAATTGAAGTAGTTTGTTCTTTATAACATCACAAACAGTAAAAACATAAATCTCCAAGTTTAACCTGGATGGTTTAATGGGAAAATGAATCAAACCTTAGTTAGGCTTTGCAAATATCTGAGCATTGCCAAGTCACAGTAATTACTCATTAAGGCCCATTTTACAAAGTGTCTTAAGACTGGATTGAAGATGTCCGGGTTGCGATGTGTTTAATTCTGACAGTATTTTATATAAGGTTCTGCCGAATACTGAGCCTTTTGTAAAATATGCATAAGGACGTTCAGGATTGCAGGTGGATTTGTCACCAGGCTAAAGGCAGCACTTGTCCACATTAGATTTTATCTGCCATTTGGATGCTCAGTCTCCCACTTTCTCAAGGTCCTCTTGCAATTTTTCACAATCCTCTTGTGTTTTAACAACTTTGAATAATTTTGTGTCATCTACAAATTTGATCACCTCACTCGTTACCCATTTCCAGGTCATTTATGTTATAAAGCAGTGGGCCCAGCAAAGATTCCTGAAGTGCTCCACTATTCACATTTCCCCACTGAGAAAGTTGGCCATTTAACACCACACTATGTTTTCTGTCTTTTAACCAGTTCTTAATCCATAATACTAAATTGCCTCCTATCCTATGGCTTTTTAATTTCCTCAAGAGTCTCTCATGAGGAACCTTGTCAAAGGCTTTCTGAAAATCAATGTATAATATGGGGGTTATTCCAGAAGCCGAATAAGCATTTGAACATGTGTCAAAAATGTCTACGAACGTATTCCGGTACATGGTGCCCACATTTATTTATCTCATTTGAACAGGGATATCTGCACACATCCCTGAGGGGGCAGAATGGTACACTGCCAGATGCAGAGACATGTAACTGATATTCTGGAAATTGTCGTGCATGTTTATGGGCAAGCCACTTAACCCTCCATAGCCCATGTTCCCTGTAAAATAGTTATCTCCAAGTTATAATGTCCTGTTCAATGTAATTTCAGTTTGTTCAATGTAAACCGCCTTGATATCATGAAAGGCGGTATATAAGAAATGTTAAATAAATAAATAAAAAATAAAATATGGTGTTTAATGTGGATGTGCCCATTATTCCTACAGGAATAAAGCTAGGACTTTTCTGCTGTGTTCAATGCATCCCTGCAAGTGAATGGGTGTGTTTGTGGTTGAAGATTACATGGGAGGATCTGGTGTGCTGCAATTCAGGGAAGACATGAATGCCTAGCCAGTACTTGGACCTTACGGATGACTGCAGTGTCACCAGGATCCATTGATAGGACAGCCATATAATCAGCTGTGCCAGGCACTGGGGGACATGACTGATATTGTACCGACATTTCCAAATTGTGTCATGAAGACCACATCCTTACCCATTCTAGGATCTATGCAAGCTGTGAGAGTGGTGATATATCTGGAAGCTGGTTACCTGGTATGATAGCACAGGAATCTCCCCTTCCATGCCCACACAGGCCTGACCAGGGGAGCATTGCCACAAAGCAAACTGTGGGAAGGCAGGCAGGGTTGCCTTACAGATAGAAGATATTTACAGACTGAAATAGGCCAGGACATTGTATGGGACAGGTGTAGCCACATGTAGGGAGCTGCTGTGAGAAATGCCAGTACCCAGATATGTGGGAAACAGATGCCATAGCCAGAGAGCCATAAGTCATTAAAAATATACTTTTGTAGTTAAACAATGTTATGCATCCTTTGGGGAATTGCAAAGTTAGTTTAGGTTGTTGTGAACCTGGTAAAGGTCCACACTTAGCATTATAAATAGTGTTTTTAGAGATGGACATTGCAAGAAAAACTGAAGTATTTGCATACCACAAAGTAATTTTTGATGCAAGGTATGTCATGGCAAACATGTTAATATTTATTTCATCTTCTAATATATTAGAGTGCACAGAGATTACTTAGTGCTTTTCTGAGCATGAAAAAGACTAGCATTCATCTAGTTTGCATCAGCATTTATTTATCATCCATTTTTATGTCTAGTTTGCATTAGCAAAATACTGTCAGTGAGTACAACAGCTTAGGAGAAAACACAGCAAAAGCAAGGGTAAAATATTGCTTTATTGTAGGAAAGTCCCGATGTGTTTTGGCAAACGCTTTCTTCAGGGGGTAACAGCCTCAAATTAAAAATACATAAATACAAAATTACAATCAAAATAAATAAAACAATGTAAATGATAATTTAAAAAAAACATAAATTAAAAGATATTTTAAAAAAGTAAAACTTAAGCGCTCAAAGGCTGGTAAAACAAATAAATATAACATAATCTAAACTCAAATAACACAGAAGTAAAAATAGTGGATTGTTACTGAATGAGATTACCACAACAATGCATATCAAAAGAATTAAGTGTAAAGAGAAAACCAAACCCATATGTCAAACAGATTTAAAGACAGATATCAAACCGCCTATCTTGGCTAAGAATACTTTGTTTCTATACTCTTAGGGAGAATGGAAGTATAGGGATGAAGATGACAAAGCAATAGTAATAAAAATAAAAAAATCAAATGGAGAACTCACTCATTTTTCTAATCATAACAAACAGATCAGTGAAGTTAAATACCATCACTGAAAATCCTACAAGACACACAATTATGACAAAAATACTAAAAGTGCCATTGTGTTTTTGAAAACAATCTCAGAGAAGAGGAAAAGGACCTATTGTTTTACAGTCCACCACAACATATGTAAGTGGAGCTATAAGCTTTAATAAAATCAAGAAACTTCCCAATGACAATGCATAATACTTGTGGGCATCGGCATTGGAATGAAAAGACCTAGGGGGATAGCGTCAGGCATTTAAACTGCACAGATTTTGCACCACAAAGAGGGTTAAAGGGCACGACAAGACTTCTCTCAAGTTATATGGAGTGAAAATAGCACTTAATGAGCCCATACATGCTCATATAATGTCCTAAAAAACTATGGGGTATGTTTAGTAAACTGTGGTAACGTTACAGACCGCACGTTAGGTAACATTAACGCTCGTTAGGTAACGTTAACGCGCGTTATGTAATGTTAACACGCAGTAACATTACAAACCATGCGGAAGTGTTCCACGGCATGGTACACACTGCAGAGGGAGGAGAGAGGGTGGAGAGCATGGGTCAATGGGTGGGGAGTGGGCGGGGAGAGGCTCTCTGCACACTAATGCGCTGAACTGAAGGGCTGAATCCTACCGTTAGATGCACATTTGCAGGAGAGAAAAACCATTTCAGTGTCAGGCGCCATGTTGCATATGTAGACCGGCCGTAGAGTGGATGAGACCTGTACAGCCCCTATGATGGGAGCAAGGTTGGGGCACATTACTGCGACTACAAACGGAGGACATAGGATGCTCTAGGTGGGAGACGGATCAGACATATAAGTGCAGGCATGTTTATGGCCGCCACACCTGAAGGTATGTTGTCAGAAGGGTGGCCCGCTGACGCATGTCCCCTGAGGTAGGCGCAGTACCGATAGGTAGGCCTGTTGAGCTGGTAGGTCTAGCTCATCTAAAGCATGTACAAGGGTATGCCACACCACGGGAGGGGGATCCCCCATGGTGAAACATCCAACACTGAATAGTGGGGAGCCCCTATATGAGGGTGTGGGAATGAGGGGAGCTTCCAGGGAGTCACCCTGCCAGTATCCCTCCAATGGGCCCAGTGACCTATACCAGTGCACTCATGGCACGGCGTCTGGCATGGGTGGCACACAGTACCCACATTCATAGGATGGAGCCAGGACAGTGCACACACCCCCCTGCATTGCGTGTTATGGACAGTAGACGGCGTGCCAGTGGGTCTGTGTGCCATGTCTATATGTCTGTCCATGTCCCACCCTAACTGCACATACTGGCCATACCAAGTTGCAACTGGCTGGTGTTGTAACAATGGCCACAGCCATGGGGTTGCGTAAAATGGCATAAGGGGTCACCATGAACACCATCATGCACGGGACAGGGACGGCATGGAGCAGTAGTGGTGGGACGTGCAAGAGTATGACCAGTAGTGGCGAGGGTTACGACACAGGGTGAACAGTGCAAGGTACGTGGACGTGGGGATGGCGGACCAAGGGGTGAAAAGGGCGGTGGGCTTGGAGGGACAGAGAGGTGCTCCAATCACAGTGTGCGAGGGGCAGGGCAGGGGATGGGTGGGGGTGCGCATACATGGAGCAGATGAGGTGTGCCACGGGACAGTCGTGGGGAGTCATAGTGCTTCCAGGCAGAGGGCAGGGAGGGCCCAGAGACCAGGACCAGGGATGCAGGATGCTGAGGGACATGTGGCAGTCAGGGGGCCTGGGGGTGGGGTCTAACATGCACCAATGTGGCTGGACACGTGCGTATGGGGAGGGGGTGGGGATGTACCTTGGCATTGGGGTGGGTCGGGGCACAGGACCAACGAGACCTGTGTATAACTATGGGAGCAAACACCTGGGAACTGTTGCAGGCCCCATAGGAAGGGGGAGATGTGGCCAGGCCATGTAGCATGAGTCTGACTACGTACAGCAGCAGTGTTTACGTGTCTCAGGAGATGGGCCCACTAGGGGGGGCACCTCCACGGCACACATCACACTGACCAGGACAGAGCAGAGAACAGGACACCAGCAGTGTGCTGCCAGAGGTGGATGTGTGGACGGGACAGACAGCATGGATATGTCACTGGGCATAAAGAGTACGAAGTCCAACCGATGAGATGTGGACGGCACTGCAAGGAGACAAATCCGGCGCTACACCAACATGCTCTAAGCAGGTACCAGTGGGGACAGGTGGTGGGGGGAGCAGAGGGATGGGGGGCGGGGGGGTCCAGACACTGGAGGGGCAGGGGGGCAGTAGGGGTGTTGGGGCCAGCGGGTGGGTGTGGGTGGCATGGTTGCTGCCACAAACCATGGTAATCCCAGCTAGGAGGGGCACAGATTGCCCAATGGGTGGCATGGGGGTCGGTGTCCAGGACGGCCACAGGTAGGGTAGGGCGTACATGGGGCTGTCACATTAACCACAGGACACATGACTTCAGGCAGTGCCACATGTGCGGCCATTTATTTCCCGCGTGGTCTGCCGCGCTTTGAGCGGCCCCTCCCACCCCAATCTGCAGGTGCCACAGCTGCCACTGCTGCTGCTGCTGGCTGACCATGTTGTTCCAAGGGGGTCCCCCGGCCAGCCGTCATACACTCCGCACTGGCAGCTATGGCCCACGCTGATGTGGCCAGGCCCCTCATATCGGCCAGGATCCCCTCCACCGCAAGCCTCTGGCGCTCCACTGCATGGCGCATGTGACATGCCTCGTGCTGCTGCCGGCGCTGCTCTCGCAGGACCGCACACAATACATAAGAACATAAGAACATAAGATATGCCATACTGGGTCAGACCAAGGTCCATCAAGCCCAGTATCCTGTTTCCAACAGTGGCCAATCTAGGTCATACGTACCTAGCAGTTTCCCCAAAAGACACAGGTTCCACAATGCTTGTACTGGGACAAGTATTGATATCCTGGGTCCCTTCTTAGTAATGGTTTATGGACCTTTCCTCCAGGAACTTGTCCAAACCTTTTTTAAACCCAGCTACACTAACAGCCTCTACTACATCCTCCGGTAACAAATTCCAGAGTTTGATTACACGTTGAGTGAAAAAATATTTTCTTTTATTAGTCTTAAATAGTTTACCCTGTAGCTTCATTGCATGTCCCCTAGTCTTTCTATATTCTGATAATGTAAACAATCGATCTACGTTTACCTGTTCCACTCTGTTCATTAATGTATAGACTTCTATCATATCTCCCCTCAGCCATCTCTTTTCCAGGTTAAAGAACCCTAACCTTTTTAGCCTTTTTCATAGCATCCCCTTTACCATTTTGGTGGCTCTTCTCTGAACCTTTTCTAATATCGCTATATCCTTTTTAAGATACGGCAACCAGAACTGCACACAATATTCAAGGTGCGGTCTCACCATGGAACGATATAGAGGCATTATAATATCTTTTGTTTTATTTTCCATTCCTTTCCTTATGATACCTAGCATTCTATTTGCTCTTTTGGCCGCCGATGCACACTGTGCTGAGGGTTTTAACATGGTATCCACAATGACCCCTAAATCTTTTTCCTGGGTGGCGTTTCCTAATGTGGAACCTTGCATCGTGTAACCATAGTTTGGGTTGTTCTTCCCTAGGTGCATAACTTTGCACTTGTCCACATTAAATTTCATTTTCAATTTTGATACCCAGTCTTCCAATTTATCAAGATCCTCTTGCAATTTTCCACAATCCTCTTGGGTTTTAACAACTTTAAATAGTTTTGTGTCATCTGCAAATTTGATAACCTCACTCGTTTATTCCACTTTCCAGGTCATTTATGAATATGTCTAAAAGCAGCAGACCCAGCACAGATCCCTGGGGTACACCACTATTCACCATTCTCCATTGGGAAAATTGGCCATTTAGCTCCACCCTCTGCTTTCTATCTTTTAACCAGTTCCTGATCCACAATAGTACACTGCCTTGTATCCCATGACTCTTTAGTTTTGCCAAAGGTCTCTGATGAGGGACTTTGTCAATGGCTTTCTGAAAGTCCAGATACACTATATCAACCAACTCACCTTTGTCCACCTGTTTATTCACTCCTTCAAAAAAACATAACAGATTAGTAATTCAAGATCTTCCTTGTCTAAAGCCATGTTGGCTGTCTCCCATTAGGCCATGACTATCTACATGCTGAGTAATTTTATTTTTTATGATGGTTTTTACCATTTTTCCTGGTACTGACGTCAGGCTCACCAGTCTGTAGTTTCCCGGATCACCCCTGGAACCCTTTTTAAAAAGTGGTGCTACATTGGCGATCCTCCAATCTTCAGGTATCAGAGATGATTTTAATGATACTTCACAGATTACTAATAGCAGGTCTGCAATCTCATATTTCAGTTCTTTCAACACCCTTGGATGTATACCATCCGGCCCAGGTGATTTGCTACTCTTCAGTTTATCTAACAGTTGTAATACATCTTCCTGATGTATCTATTTCCTTCAATTCTTCTGCACCTTTAAATACCACTTCAGTTATGGGTAACATCCCTACATCTTCCTCAGTAAAGACTGGAACAAAGAATTCATTCAGTCTCTCCACTATCGCCTTTTCGCCTCTTAGTTCGCCTTTAACCCCTCTATCATCTAATGGACCAACTGACTCTCTCACAGGTTTTTTGCTACGAATATACTTGAAAAAGTCTTTTTTTCACATTTTTGCTTCCGCAGCAAGCTTCTTCTTAAATTCTCCCTTTGCTTGCCTTATCAATGCCTTGCATTTGACTTGCCAGTGCTTGTGCTGTTTCCAAGTTTCGTCGTTTGACTCATTTTTCCAATTCCTGAAAGATGCTTTTTTGGCAACAACAGCCTCTCTGACCTCACCTTTAAACCATGCTGGCAGTGTTTTGGACTTCCTTCCTCTTTTCTTAAAGCGTGGAATACAGCTGGTCTGGGCTTCCAAGATAGTATTTTTCAGCAACACCCAAGCTTGATGTAAGTCTTTAACCTTTGCAACTGCTCCTTTTAGTTTTTTCTTAACTATTTTCCTCATTTTATCATAGTCTCCCTTTCGAAAGTTAAAAGGTAGTACTGTGGATTTCCTTACTATCCCTCCTCCACTAATTAAATCAAAGGCGATCATGCTATGATCACTATTGCCAAGTGGCCCCAACAACCTTATCTCTTGCACTAGATCTGGTGTTCCATTAAGGAGTAGGTCTAATATGGCTTCCCCTCTGGTCGGTTCATGAACCAGCTGCTCCAAGAAGCAGTCATTTATTTCATCTAGGAACTTTATCTCCCTAGCATGTCCTGCCGTGACACTGACCCAGTCGATACCAGGGTAATTGAAATCACCCATTATTATTACTGCGCTGTAACCTTTGTTAGCTTCCTTGATTTCTTTGAGCATTTCATCATCCATTTGTTCATTCTGGCAAGGCGGTCGATAGTACACCCCCACTGCCATCGCCTTCACTTTTTTACATAGAATTTCAATCCATAGAGATTCTACAGCAAATTTTGTTTCCTGCAAAACTTTAATCCTTTCTGACTCAATGCCATCTCTAACATAGAGCGCAACCCCTCCACCGATTTCATCAGCTCTATCATTACGATATAGTTTGTACCCAGGTATCACAGTGTCACACTGGTTGTCCTTCCACCATGTCTCTGATATTCCAATCATATCTAACCTTTCATTTAGTGCTATATATTCTAACTCTCCCATCTTATTTTTTAGACTTCTAGCATTTGCATGCAGGCATTTTAGAGACCGTATTTTATTCATATTAATTTGGCTATTGGTAGACATGGGTAATTTGGGATCTTTAAACTCTGTCTGCTCCATACTTGAGGGCATTTGGGCTACTTTACTCTTTTTTGGAACCTCTCTGCTTTTGGTAGTATCCTTCAAGGATACATTCTTCCGAACCATCCGCTCTTTGACGACTGTCGGCTTTCCCCTATTATCTAGTTTAAAAGCTGCTCTATCTCCTTTTTAAAAGTTAATGCCAGCAGCCTGGTTCCATCCCGGTTAAAGTGTAGCCCATCCCTTCGGAAGAGCCTCTCTTTTCCCCAAAATGTTTCCCATTTCCTAACAAATCCAAAACCCTCATCTCTGCACCATTGTCTCATCCACGCATTGAGACTCCGGAGCTCTGCCTGCCTTTTGGGTCTTGCGCGTAGAACGGGAAGCATTTCGGAGAACGCTACCCTGGAAGATCTGGATTTTAACTTCCTACCTAAAAGCCTAAATTTAGTCTCCGGAACCTCCCTACCACATTTTCCTATGTCATTGGTACCGACATGTACCAAGACAGCAGACTCCTCCCCAACACTATCTAAGACCTTATCTAGGTGGTACGTGAGGTCCGCTACCTTCGCACCAGGCAGGCATGTTACCAGGCGATCCTCATGTCCACCAGCCACCCAGCTATCTACATGCCTAATGATCGAATCACCAACTATAATGGCTGTCCTAATCCTTCCCTCATGGGCACATGGCCCTGGAGAAACTTCCTCGGTGTGAGAGGGTTTTACATTACCTGGAGGACAGGTCCTAGTTACAGGATCACTTCCTGCCACATCAGGGTGATGCTCTCCTGTCACGTGACCTCTCTCCTCTATGGCAACAGGGATGCTGCCATACTGGAGGTGGGACTTCAGGACTATATCCCTGTAGGTCTCGTCTATGTACCTCTCTGTCTTTCTTATATTTTCCAAGTCTGCTACTCTATCCTCTAGAGAACGGACTCGTTCCCTGAGAGCAAAGAGCTCCTTGCACCTAGTGCACACGTAAGACCTCTCACCAACTGGGAGAAAATCATACATGTGACTCTCAATGCAAAAGACTGGAAAGCCCCCATCTCGCTTCTGGACTGCTGTCTGCATCTTAGTTGTAAGTTTGTGTTTAGATCTTTAAGTTCTTTACTTACTAAGGGTTGCTATGGATATGTATACTAATAAAACTGTACCTAATACGTTTAATATACCTTGTTCACCTGAAGCTTAATTAATCTCAGGTCCTTAGTGTATGACTGACTTGGGTAATTAGCTTTAATAAAAAAATTCCTTTCAGAAAATTCCAAGAAGTATATACTCACAATTGCAGATCTCTCTCCAGAAGTAACAGTCCCCTTTTCTAGTCCTTCAATACCTACTATACGCCTGTGGGGGAGACAAGTTGTGTGCTGTGAGACATAGTTTGCACCTGCCACCTGTACACATGCAACATCATATACACATGGTAGGACACTCACCCTGTGCATCGCCATGCACCACTTCAGAGTGCACCCGCATCACCCCGATCACCTCCGCCAGGGCAGATCGTGCATCCTGCATGGCGTGTTGTGAGGCAGCAGGCTTCACCGCCCCAGTGGCTGCAGCGGCAGGTGGCATACTGTCTTCTGCTGGCCCCTGGCTCGGCCCATCATCGCCCTCCAGAGATGGTGCTGGACTCCCCACCTCCACATTTGCCACAGCTTCCCCTCCTGTTGGCCCCGCCTCCAGCCCTACATCATCAAGGGGCCACAACCCGGGGTCTGGGTGCTCCGCCCCCTCCTCCCTCGATGGCATGTATGTCACCTGTGGGAGATCAGGGTACACAGCTCAGGTGGGGCATGGCTGCCTGCCTGCCCTTGTCACACCCTATATCAATGAACCATGTGGGATGCAGGCACCCTGGTCAGTTTGCGGGTACCCAGGCTGCATACATGTGGCCATGGATGTTACCGGTGCAGGGATGTGTGTGGTACCGTCCCATGTCCATGTCCCAGGTGCCTGTTGCAGGTCATCGGTGCCTGCGTGTGTGTGTGACTAGGAGCACCCCACATGGCCAGGCATGACTGTTGGGATGGGGCTGGGGTGCTGTACCAGTGCAGCCGGGGACAGGAGTGCCCTGTTGTGGTGGGGATATGCGTACATGGGTGCAATATCTGGGGTGGGGTGGGCCTGTGGTAGTGCAACTTGTGGTGGGCTGTGGGTGGCTGCACGTAGCAGTTGCATGTGTGGGTGTGAGCCTCACGGGTCTATGTTGTGGCCCCTATGCCCCACACCAACACTGCCCCTTGTATATTGGTGCCTCCTGTGTCCGGCATCTGATGCTACCATGGCCATTCTCCCCCCCCCCCCACTGCCAGCACACGCAGCCACCCACCCCATGCCACCCCATTGCCACTGCGTCCCTGCACCCAGCGCCTATGGCACACTCAGGTAGAGTCCACCTCTCTCTTCCCTAAATACCGATCCATGTGGCCTTGCTGTCCTCGCCACCCCTGCACTGGGTCCCCACAACACATTGTTGCCTAACGCTGCTACCACGGGCCTGTCACCCCACTGCCCCTGCACCCTTACACCATGCCGTGCTGACCCCCGTTCAACATCGCCACATCCACCCCCATTCTGGCCCCTGCACCTTCAGCAATGCCTGTGCCACCCACTCACTGTCTCTGTGTAGGTCCCCTCCCCTTGATCTATGGCAGCCATGCCATGCTTCTGTACTTCTGACCCCTTTCTGCCTGCCACCATGCCCCCCTGCACTGTCTCCCAGCCAGGGCTGTCACCCTGGCACCTGCTCCCATGGACCGCTGTCGCTCCCTGGGGGGTGTCGTCATGCAACATGCCTGATGCGCATCCATGGTCCCCACCCACCCCTCAACCCATGCGCTTTCCGGTGCCATGTGGGGTGCATGCCCTGCCCCTCCTGCCCCAGCTTCCAGACATGATCCCCCCATCTCTGCTGGCCTGACCCATTGTGTACTGCCTGGCACCTGCCGACCCCCTGACGGGTCCGCACCTGGATCCGTGCTCTGTCCTGGGGCCCCTGCATTCACCCACATGCCTCGTCCCTCTGGCTGGGGTGATGGTGTTGGGCCCGGCCCCTCGCCCGCATACCAGGCCAGCCCCCCCTTCAAACCTGGTCCCGGCACCTCCACCATTGGCTGGTCCATCTAACCATGGTCCCCCTCTGCCCCCCCCCTGCTAGCTGGCCACTGCCAGGTACATCCTTGTGTCTGTGTTCTCTGTTGGGTGTATGGCTCTGTAATGTCCTCAGTGGCCCCCCACCCTATGCAATGCTACCTTTGTGTGTGTACCTGTCACTGCACCCCCACTGCTTTGCCATCCCCAGGGGTTGTACCCCATGGCTCTGTTCATGGCCTGCTCATTTCACCCTGTTTACACAGTCCCTTGGTGCATTACCCATGCCCATGTGCAGTGGCGGTCTGTGCACCTCACAGGACTATTCTTGGCTCAAGGCCACACATAGCAGTTGGAAGCATGCTGTCCACGCCCCTGTCTGTGGTTCTGAGGGCTGCCAGCATGTGAATGGATGAGTGGGGTCCCTGGACCTGGCTGTGTGCCTTTGCAGGGTCCTGCTGGGATTGGCAGGTACCCTGGGATGGCAATGCATGTTGACCAATGTTGTGTCAGTGCCACATGGTGTGGGGCTGGGGACATGGGGTGGGGGGGTGTGGGATGGTGACCCCCATTGGGCCAGGTTTCATCCATATGCATGTGTGGGGTCTGCGGGTGGCGGGATGCACCGTGCATGGCTGACAGGGGGCTGTGGTCCAGGAGCAGTGTGGGGATGGTGCACCAGAGGTGGGTTACGCCATATGTTGCATGGGACTGGCTGAGGACATGCGTCTCTGTGGGACTCCTGACATGGCCCCCCTCCCCCCTGCGTCCGTCCCTGCACTCACTTGTTTATGGTCTGTCACCGGAACACCTCTCATGTGGCACCGGAACACCTCTCTCCATCTTACCTGCACATGGGTGTGCTGAATCCAGTGCAGGGGGCAGGCCACATATGTACATGGGCCCTAGTTGGTCCACCAGGCACTGCTCCAAGGTGGTCAGGGTGGCCCTCTGTGCTGGACCCCCACCTGTGCCCTGCACATTGTGCCTCTCCCACGAGAGTTGGGCATGGATGTTTCTCTTGATGTTGCAGTAGTGCTTGCAGAGGCTCTCTATGTTGTGGTGTGGGCCCCCTGCTGCCGCCACCTCTGACTGGACCTCTGCCCATGCCCTTGTGCACATGCCAATGGTGGTGGTTGAGCTCAGCTGGCCGAAGAGCACCTCAAACCTGTTGAGGATGCTAGCCAGGAAAAGGTCATTCTCCTCCTGGGTGAAGTGGACCTCTCTCCTCCTGGCTTCCTCGGCTACGGGCGTCCGGCGGTGCTTCGGGCCTGGTGCACCTCCAGGCTGTTCCGCTGGGTGGTGTATGGCCCCGGATGGGCCTGCCCTCTCACTCTCTGGATCTTCAGTGGTGTTGACTACTGGTGGCTGCTGGCTGCACTCCCCTCCTGCCTCATGGTGTTCCTCATCCTCCATGATGTGCTACATACTGTGTACCATACACCCTTGGTGTTATGGGCATGCTGTGTCCAGTTATGTACCTAAGGAATGGTCCTATGCATGTTCCGCATGGTCATTGTGCGCATGCACAGTAGCGTGCGTTATGTTTGTGTGCACTCCACTGATATTGGGTCCGCGGTGCGTTCACGCACACGTCTGAAGATGCCAGTGCATGGGGACACCTCGTCTGCCCCATACGAGCACTGCTCACATCCCACGCACAGGTACACGCCTTCCGCATGACGTATCTCGTCCCGCGCTGTGTGCACGTAAGGCATGTTCCTAGACATGCTATGCCAATTCCCTGCACTTCCCACCCTCAGATCTATCCTCGGTGTTGCTATTGGTGTGCACCGCTGCATATACAGGCGATTTATCCTCCAGCGTGGTCCCCTGGCGCTGCATACACCGGCGTTTATCCTCCGGCATGCACGCACACTCTGCTATTTATCATTGTTTTGGGTGCTGTCTGTTATATACGGTGTGTTCCGATGCACGTAGGTGGGTCATGCAGTGTGTCCCCACATGCTAGTCTGTATCAGACGTACGTGTGGATGCACTGTCTGCACACGTTGGAACGTACCTTGCGTTCTGCCCTCACCTACTTGTCTGGGTGGGGCACGCAGTGTGAAACGCCGTACATTTGTGCAATGCTTGGGCATGGGGACACGCTGCATGCTCCTCCTACCCTCATTCAGTGTAGTCAATCACGGAACATGCATTTTGGGGAATGTGCCTTTCTGCAAGCGCTACGGCATTACGCTTCCATACATGCAGGGCATTGTCTCATGCTGTTGCTGGTGTACGTCCCAGCATCACCAAGTGTGGAAGGTTTGCTCTGATTATTTTCCGCACCCCACACCCTATTTAACATCTAACTGTGCTCCATCTCATGTCTATCATGGCTCAGATCGTGAATGCGGGTTGTGCAGTGGTGGTGTTGGTGGAGCTAGTGGAGCTGTGGTTGCCTGAAGGGGAAGATGGTATCCCTGGGGCTGTGGCACTGGGCATGGGTGCAGTCCCGCTGCAACCCAGACCTGCAGCTGTAGGGGCTCCACAGGCGGAGGTGATACCAGCACGGCACCATAGGTGTGTTGAGGCATGGCCCCGCCTGCCATGCCTCTATAGGCCCAGGCCATGCTCCAGGACATACATGAGGACCAGTTCATCTCCCTATACCATCTGGACACAGGGGCTATTAGGGAGCTCTTTGAGGATCTATGACCTGACCTTGAGCCCCAGACTGCCCAGTCACATGCCATACCAGGATTGGCCAAGCTCCTGGCTGCCCTACATTTCTTTGCCTCTGGCTGTTTCCAATCCTCGGTGGCTGCAGTGGGTGGGATGAGCAGGCCAACCTTCTCAAGCTGTCTCCACCAGGTACTGCGGGCCATGGTCAGCCGGGTTCGGAATTATATCGTGATTCCTAACAGTAGACAACATTGGGGGGCCCTGGGCCAGGCATTCCAGCAGATTGCAGGGATACCACATGTGATGGGAGCTATTGATTGCACACATGTTGCCCTGGTCCCGCCATGCAACAGGGAGGTTGTGTTCCAAAGGTTGTTTGTGATGCAAATATGTGTATTCTGAATGTGGTTCCACGGTTCACAGGGTCAGCCCATGACTCCTATATCCTGCAGCACTCGGTACTGTTTGGCCAATTTGAGGACGGACAATATGGGGACTGTGTCCTGCTGGGTGGGTATTTACCATATCTCACATGCGCGTACAGTGTATGATATCTGGCGTCCCATTGTCACCTGTGTCCTCTGCATGCCTTTCCTTGCATTGTGGTTGTGGGGCACTGCCTTGTATGGGGCTTTGTACAATGTCACACCCTGTCACTGGGGACGTGGTCACATACCTCTGTGTAATTCTAAATGTCTCTATGTATACCATGTGTGTCTCATTGCTCATCTGGGTGTCTCGGCACACATATGGGTGACACTGGTATCTGCTACTGCTGTTCTGTTGCACAGGTCTTATGTACAGGAACACTCTGGGCATATATGGTGTGTCCCTTCTATGGCTGGGTGCGACACCTCTTGGTTGACAACGACTCCAGCACATGGCCTCAGACATACCGCACATGCAGATGTACATGTGTATGCCTTTGTGGTGTGAACCTCATGGACTCCATATCCAACGTGTGTGTTTGTGGTCCAGGAGTGGGGGTTAGTTATGCACCCAGAACCATCCTCATGCTTTATGGTGTGTGTGGGGGCTATTCTCCATTGTCCATGTGTGTGACAACATGTGGATGGAGCTGTGGTCGCACTTGATATCACATATGTATGCTGTATGTCTGTCCACGTTATCTTGTCTCTACTGCCATTCCAACCTGGCCCCTCAGGTATGTGTTCCGGTGACATCTGTGTGTGCAATGTATCATAGGTGTCACATGGTTGCACACATGCACATCTCTGCCCCTTCCAGTATGCTTTGCCACTGTCAGTCAGATGCCTTCACACCTGCCACTGCTGCCATTTAGGTGCAGGTTTTTGGCCGTGTGTTTGGCCTGGATACAGTTGATGTTTGTTGCCCTCATTAGGCTTCCCTGGGGTTCTGGGTCTCCCAGCTCCAGATGCTGGTGCAGTGCCATCATGTGTCATTCTATGACGTTGTATGTTTGTGTCCCTGTTTATCTGTTGTCCAGTTAAACGTTGCTACTTCTGTGCTTTTGTGTGTCCATAATCTCCTGCTTGACCGTACCACATTTTTTCTGCAGGTGATGCGGGATATGGCTGTCATGCCTGGTTGCTGACCCCTGTGCATCTCCCTCGGCCAGGTGCAGAGATGAGGTACAATGAGGCCCATGCCTCCAGCCACTCAGTCATTGAGCGCACCTTTGGCATTCTGAAGAGTCGCTTCAGGTGTCTGGATAGGACTGGCGGTGCCTTACAATATGGACCCATGACTGTGGCACATATTATTCTGGCCTGTTGCATCCTGCACAACATTACTCTCAGGCACAATGTCCCAGTCGAAATTAATGAGGATCTGGAGGAGGATCCTGTGTTCCGTCCTGTATGTGGCTGTGGTGACACATGAGGGGATGGCAGTCAGGCAACATCTGATCGAGGAGCTGTTTTCCTGTAAGTTCTGCATATGTGGGGATGTGCATATGTGTCTCCATGTTTGTGCTGACCTATGTGTTTCACGGCACTATCATGACATGTATTTATGCCACTTGTGTTTTTGACTCCCCAGGATAGGCTGCAGACCCTGCCCGGTGCTGTGGTGCATGTGGGAACTGTGTGTACATCATTCAGACCTGCAGGTGACTGGGGTGGGTGAACATACAGGTAAGTGTACTGTGGGGGCAGTGCAGCATTACACATATCTGTGTTTCCCTATCCACTGCACCTATGTTGTTGTACACGTGTTTGGCCTGCGGCTCCATCCCCCATATGTCCCAGTTGACACGCATATGGCCATTGGCCTGTGCACATTTCGGGTGTTTACACACTGTATCTAAGGCACATGTTACTGGGCTGTGTGTGTCTCCAGGCACAGGGTGTGGGGTTGGTGGATAGCACATACAGCCTTCCCTGGCATTGTGGCATTACACAACATCAGTGTATCATTGCATGGACTGTAATGATTGTCTCCACTGGTCATTGATTGTGCACAGACATGCCATATGCAACTTATGGCATGTTCACCTTGTCTCACGGTGTATGTCTCTATGTTTTTGGGGTGTGTCTAGGTGATGGTACCTTCTGATGCCCTCTGCCATTGTCGGGTGCAGGGATGTGTCTGGCCACCTGTGCAGTGTGTTAACCCATCTCTCTGTGACCTTCTGTTGTTGCCCTTGTGTACATTGTGTGCATGTGTCTATGCATGTGTCATGTATTTTTGCCTGACGTGTATCATGTTGGATGACAGGACACTATGCATCAACATTTTGGTTACACGCAACTCACCATACCTTGGACATGTGCCACTGAAGGCTGACCATGATGATGTGGTGATGGACACATTTAATTGACATCTGCTGCCTCTACTGTAGCCCCTTGGCCCTTTGCCTGGCTCAGACAGTCCCCATCAGACACCTGCTGTACAATGAAGGTAGGTTGCACTTTAGATCTTCTATGACTGACATCCACGTGTAGATGTTTCTTTTGGGCTGTTTGTATCATCATGCCTTTTTGTGAGATCTCTGTCCACCACCACTGCTGGACATGCTGTGGACCTCTAGGGTGCCTGTGTGACGACATGGGCATAGACATGACCATGTCAAGATGGTAACCTGGTCTGAAGTGACATCTCCTGTTGTGGTCAACATGCACTGTGCTGTGTGTTGTGGCCGTGTCATGTTTTAATATCTGTGGATTCATTTTGCACATAATGTGCTGTCACTGTCTGCATTGTAAAACTGATGGTGTGTGTAGCATACCTTTACCTTTTCTCTACTCCTTTTAACACAGGGTGCAGCCAACACACAAGGCACATCTACTACGCTGCATCTGGAGTCCCCATCGCCCAACTATGGTTGAACAGGACACCTCCATGCAACGGTCCCTGGGTGATGGTGCCAGTGGGAGATGGACCTATGCGAGTCAGACACATGCCTATGTTGGACATCATTGTTGGCCTGCTACTTTGGGCATCACTGGGGGGGGACCGACACACCATTGCTTCTGTGCTCTGTCTGGGTGTTGCGTTTATCGCAGCAGAGACACATCACCTTTGCATTGCTGTGGAACATTGAGACGTCATCGTGACTTTGCATGACCATGTAATCTGGGATGGTCATAGCCAGACTTGTAGGTTTACAGGTGGCATTTGCACTGTGGACACTTGTACGTACATCTACAGCAGGAACTCACATGCGGGCTGTATGTTGTACATCCATCTGACATTGTGTCACTGTGTGTGGCTCACATCTCAGGCATTGCACCAATATTTGGCTACACAGGAGATACATTATGTAGGTCTTGCTTATTTGTGTGGCTAACTTCCACTTGTGTGGCTAACTTCCACTTGTACATGACACACTATTTGCCTCTAGAACACTGTGATGCATGCCACCATCTCTGATTGCTGTTTGACCATCGCAGGGGGTGTTACAATGGATATGGGGCAGCACTCTGTGGTGTTTCAACGTACACGGTGCATGTGCATGTGCCTGACTCATCTCTTACACTGGTGCATGTGCCGGGGTGGGATTTGTGTGGGTATGTGCACTGTTGTGGACATCTCTTTGTAGCTCTACATACATGTTATTGTGTGTGTTTACTGGACAGATGTGGCAATGTACATTGATCTGCTAGCTTATCTTTGCATATGTGCGCAGTCCTCTTTCTGACATGACATTGCTCCACTCACATTGCGCCAGTACCTTTGCACTGTGGCGGCAGGCATGTCCATTTCCAGGCTTCATTTGTGCAGTCCCTGTACATTGCCATGTTATGACTGCTCCTGCTTCCACAGCACCCATTGCGGTGGGCCTTCCACATAGTGCTACCTCTGTATGTTAGTGGGATCCCGTCTTTATTTATTTTTTGTACCGTGCTATTTAGAATCAGTGTGGTTTACATGTATACTAACAGGTACTTTTTATTCCCTTGTCCCCAAAGGGCTCACAATCTAAGTGTGCTTGAGGCAATGGAGGTTTAAGTGGCTTGCCCAAGGCCACAAGGAGTGGCCATGGGACTAGAGACCCCAGTCCCTCCGGCCTTAAGGTGCTTGTCCCCATGCAGGAATTGAACCCCCATCCTTCCGGCCTGAGGTAACCTGTCCCAACCACTGAGCCACTCCTCCCTGTGCACTGTGTATGCACTACACTGTGTGGCAGCATGACATTGCATCTCTGTATCTTCCCTTCAAACCTTATTGCCTTGTGTGTGTGTTGTCAGCCTGGTGTGCCTGCCTGATATGTGCCACCTGTCAGCTGTATGTACTGGTGCTGTGGCCATGATGGTGCAGACATGTACTACTACTACTACTACTACTACTGAGCATTTGTATACTGCTACATGGCGAATGTGGTGCTGTGCAGACAGGTGGGAGACATGTTCTGCACATCAGGGATTACTATCTAGTCATCACGGACACAGATGGGGTGGGAGGGATACTGCTGGGGACAGTGTGGGGGGGGGGGGTGTCAGGGGAATCATGCTTCCATGGCTGCAGCGAGGACGTGTGGTTTCATCCTGAATTTGTGTGGGGTTAGAGACAGTACCTGCTGTATAGACAGTGGAAGTTTGCTCACGGCGTACGGGGCATCATGGAGAGAGGGGCGGAGTGTGGGGTTAGCAGTAGGGGTGTACTGCACAGGTGGTGGGTGTCTGCTTGGGGCCGATGTTTTCAGGGGGGTTTGAACGGGGAGATGGGAGATGAGGGGTGGTGGGGAGCCACAGAATATCTGCATTTTGAGCTCAGCAGGGGATGTTTGACATGGGGTTCGGTAAAGGTTAGGGAGGCTTTGACGTGACCTGACAAGGGGGGTAATGTGGCCATGAGTGGCCTGGCGCACGGTTGGATGCACAGCAAATTGTTGCACACATTGACAGGGAATGAGGTATGTCCAGGTGAGACCTGCAGGGGGCAGACTACTCAGGTACTGATGGGATGCAATTGGGCAGTGCATTGGCATATTGGTGGAGTGTTCAGGGTGGATGAAGCGGGTATCACTGCTGTTGTGGAGGAAGGGGGCAGGTGTTAGCTATCAGATGGCTGTGTGTCGTGAACAGGGGTGAGGGGTCAGGGATGGCCCCAGATTGCAGCCTGTGGACACTGGGGAAGGTACAGAGTTGTCCACAGACACCGACAACAAGGGGGGCAGGGAGGTGTTATGATGATGGATGGGAGGTACGGTCGTGGCCATGTTCACTTTCAGGCTGTGGTGAGACATCCAGGCAGCAATGTCATCATGACAGGTGTGGATCAGGGTTTGGTTAGCTGGGTAGGGTTCAGGTGTGCATAGGTGGCTCTGTGAGCCATCAGTATCTAGCTGGTACAGCCAGCCATGGGTGGTGATGGGCACACCAGGGGACTGTGTATGGAGGGGGTAATGGGGGATCCACGCCAGATCCTTGGGGTACACCATCTGGGTGCATGGTTGCGGGGGAGGGGGTAGGTGTACAGGTATTGTTACAGTGTACCGTGTATGGGTATAGTTACATCACAAAGTTTAATCTCACTAATTTCATTACTACCACACCTACTGCACCTGCACAGTGGGAGACATGGCCTGTTGGTTAGGACATGGTACCTCAGGCCAGAGGGCCATGGGTTCACATCTCACCTGGGGACAGCAATGTCAGGGCTATGGGACTGGGGTTTCTCGTCTTATTGGCATTCCTTGTGGCCTCGGGCATGCCATGTGGCCCTCCATTGGCCACCGCTTTATTTGATGGGTAAGGCGGGATAGACAACTGGTTACTTACAGAGATAACTCAGTACTTATGTCTGGCACTGCCCCTTGTACACAGCGCTGGGCAGACACCTTACTCACCACAGCTTACATTCTAGTTAGGATAAGTGAGAGAATGTGGGAGCAGGGGTAGGAGAGGCGACGGAGGAGGAGGATCAGGGTAGTTAGAGTCCACAGGCAGCAGCGGGTAGGTGATCTCTCAGCATGGATTGGATGTGTGTTTGCGAGGGTGCCTGGCATACAGACCCTGGAAGTTCATCCAAGGTGTAAGGTGCATCAGGGTGATGGACACGATGTCTGCTGTTCCCAGTGGAGCAGAGGGGCTGTCCGTTTCAGCACTGTGATCCAGTGTGTGCCCTTTGTGGTAACCTGTTTGCATTGTGCTTGTTGGGGTTGTTTGGGATAGTGGTCACAGACACCCGTTGGTAGTCTGTAGGTTGCCAGTTTGATTCCCACATGTTCTGTTCCTTTTCCTTTCCTGTGTTCTGCTAACCTGCCCATGCAATGGCAGCAGCCTTGTCACCTCTCCACACACCCTTCCATCTCTGCACTGTGCGCCATAGTGTGCCCTCTCTGCAGCCTATCTGTCGCATATTGTGTGTTACATATGGCTATATCTTTGTAGTGTCCATGTGAACAGTTGGCTTGGTAGATTGGTACTGCTGTTATTGGCTGGTCTGTGCCACATCTCTGTGCAGGTTGGATTCTCACATGCTCCTTTTTCGTTCCGTTGCTCTGGTCCATGGGCTGTCCACATAGCTGTCCCTTCAGCCGGCCCCTGACATACTTTGTGTATCGCTCCCATGCTCTTTTGCATGCTGTTTACACTGCATTATATCTCATGGTGTGTGTGCATGTGTTTCAATGTGGCTCCCGTCCCACTTACAGACTGTGATATGAGCTGTGGATGCCTGTTGTGCATGTGCGTTGCATCATGGTGGTTGTTTGGGTTGCCCTCTCCTGGCACACAGCAGACATTTTGTGTGGTGCCCTGCAGTGTTCTTGTATGTAGCCATTGCTGTGGACCTCACAGTGGTGGCGTGGCCTACTGGTTTGAGCAGTGATTTTTCAGGCTAGTGGTCATGGGTTCGCTCACTCTTTGTTCTCCTTCTTTTATGCCTTTCCTACACCGGTACTTGTCATTCCTGTAACAGTCATATTTCTGCTGATATGTGCTGCCAGCACATATTACCCTCATCACAGTTGCCAACCATCCTTCTGTCCATCTCTCTGTGTCTGTCAGCTGTGTGGCATCCGGCGTTCATGTGCAGGCTGCTACCCCATGTCCTGCTTTTCAGGTGACTTAACCTATGGTGCCTTATGGGGCACCTTGCCGGCACCTTATATGGGGCCTTCAGGGGGTGGCTGCATGGTGCCTTAGGTTAAGGCACCTTGTAGTGTGCATGACAACATACCTTGTGAGGCGCCTCCGGTTAAGGTGCCTTGTGATGTACCCTATATTGCGCCTTGCGATGCGCGTTACCTGATGGTGCATTGTTACACGCGTTACCTGGCACTGCTTGTCGCATGATGCACCACCCACTCCTTTATATGGGTATTTGTACCATTACTGCGGGAACTACCATGGGTGACATTATCGCGGTTTAGTAAACATACCCCTATTTACCAAAAATTTAGATCAGTGCTCTAAATAATCAAAATATATAATCAGATCCAATGAACAACACAAAGGACAAACATTACAATTAAACAACAGGACAATATTTTTGTAGGAACGTTCGTCAGGTCAGGGGACAGAATAACCCCTTCAAATAGCGAACTTCTCCCTTTAATCTTAAATAAACATGTGCAGACAATTTAAATCATAACTTCAAGAATGGATCCATAAAGCCACATTGCTAAGAAACAAAAATTAGAACCGAAGTTCATAAACTCAAACTTAGCTGGCAATTTGGTCCCAGGTAGGAGATGCCGAGTAGATCGTAGCAATTATAGTTGAGCTAGGAGACCATTCACCCCCATAAGGGTTAAAAGATGTTATTCTCCCCTATTGGGGTAACCACAAGATATTTTTCTCCCCTGCTGGAGTCACCACGACACAGCGCTGCATTTCAGATCCAATGATCCTGCCTCAGGTGGTAAAAAGTTAGAATTGCTCCAAATTCTCAAATAGTCAGCACTCCAAGTTGGTAAAAGTCCTGTTACAAACTCAACATGTCCTCTAAAGAGGATGGCTTCTGATGTCACACAAAGGACCTGATGATTCATTTATACTCGTCACATCAGCTGAGAGTAATCACACAGACAAACAATTTCAAGTAGGTAATATGCTCCACCAATCAAGCTCCAGATTAAGTCCCCCTGGAATCACAGTATCCAAAACAAAAATCCAGCGCTGTTCAAGGAGCTGCAATCGCTGCTCTTGATCCCCCCGCGAGGGTCCAAAGGCACATGATCCATAAATGGACCAAGTAAAATCAGTAAAAATGTGATCGGCTTGAATGCAGTGGGATACTAAGGGGGCCATTAAAGTTTTTGTATCTATTCAAGATTTATGTTCAGAGAGACGCCTCTTAATCAGGCGAATAGTCCGTCCCACATAATGAAGTCTACAAGGACAGGTGAGTATATATACAACATAAGTCAAAGAACAATCAGTGTGCCACTTCAAAAGAAAGACCCGATCAGTCTTATTATGCTTCCAAGATTGGCCAATTTGCGATTGTTTACAATGGTTACATCGTGTTGAATGACAAGAAAAATGTCCCAGGTTATCATGAACCCTATTTAGTCAATCCTCTCCAACAACGGAATGTACTACTAGATAACATATGTTAGTACCACGTTGATAAGCTATAAGAAGATCCTGCTGAAAACATGGATATAAATTTAATATATACCAATACTTTCGTAAAATTGCTACAACTTGTGGAGAACCTATCATGTAAGGCAAGACCCCAACAATTTTCTTATCAGTGTTATTCTTGTTGTTGTTCATAATTTCAGAGGAAGAATTTATATTAGTGCATTCAGAAGATGAGATATCCCGATTGGTAGATTGTAGAAGCCAATCACGATGTGCATATTTTGCTTTTTTATACGCTCTTGTAATAACCCCAACTGTGTATCCCTGACGAAACAGACGTTGACTTAAATCCCTCGCATGAATAATGAAATCTTCCTTAGTGGAGCAGTTACGTTTAATACAGAGGATCTGTCCTAATGGAAGAGTTCTCCTTAAAGCACCTGGATGATGACTTTGGAATTGCAGCAATGTATTACGCTGAACCGGTTTACGATACAGAGTTGAAAAAAGACTGTGGCCAGATTTATAAAGACATATGTCTAAAAATTTAATAGTGCTGTAATTATATTTGGCCGTAAATCATATAGTTTTTATAGTGTTAATCTGTTCCAGAAATAAAAGTAAAGTATGTTCATCAGCAGTCCAAACAAAAAAGATGTCATCCAAGAATCGTGCCCAAAATGGTATATATTTGAACCGATCCGATACATATAAGGAAATTTCTTCAAGTGAAGCTAAATATATGGTAGCTATAGAAGGAGCTACAGTGACTCCCATTGCTATCCCATGCATTTGTTGGTAAAATTTTGAATCGTACAAAAAATAATTTTGAGTAAGCACTAAAGTAAGAAAATCCATAATTAGTGTTTTGGGGATACGTTCCGGTAATGCAATCGGGGCTGCAGCTATGATCTCCAGAGCTTCCTTCTGATAGATATTAGTATATAAAGCAGTAACATCAACTGTAACCAGCCACACTGAAGCAAAATAAAAATCACATTGGGCTATCAAGGATAGAAAATAGGATGTATCTTGTGGTGGCGAGAATGTAGTAGAGCCCAGGGAAATGGATAGAAAACAGACATTTACCCCTATGCTGAAGAATAGTTCAGGGAGTTTTGACTTTGAAACTCCAGCCAAGGAAAAAAAAACACACACATAGAGTTGCTGAGTGCAAGCCACGCCCTAGCTCCAAGGCAACCAGGGTAGGTAATGGGGAACACCCGGGGGTGGAGTTTGAAGCCATAGGGCAGCCCCAGTCATTTAAGCCTGAGGAAACAAGAAGAGAGGGAGCAGCCGAGGAACCAGGGAGAGAGGGGACAACCGAGGAACCAGGAAGAGAAGGAACAACTGAGGAACCAGGAAGAGAAGGGAAAGATTCTTGCAAGAAAGCTGAGAGAGAGAGGTGTTCTAGAAGCAGCCTCAGGAAAGGTTCTCGTTGCAGCCAGCACACAGGAAACTACAGCTCTGAAGGAAGCCCATGTTGTAGGAGCATTACAGCAGGCCCTGAAGACAGGAGAGTTTATCCTGAGGAAAGTGCTGTCTTTGAGCTGAGCACGGGCGTGGTCCTGCCAGAACCTGGGGGAAGAGCTTCACCTCGCGGAAGGTCTGTAAAGAGCTCTGTTACTAGAAGTAAGGTGAGCCCATTTGAAACCTTGCATAGTTTATTGAAGGATAAAAATCCCCTCAGCCCTTCAAATATTCCTCAGCATAGAAAGAGGTCTCATTGGGAGAAGGTTTTAAAGTTATTAGAAGAAATAAAACCTGAAATCCCAGAAGATGATTCCAGCCAGATGCTAACTGACCCCGAGTATGAGAGCATGCAGGTAGACAACTATGATTCTGATAATAGTTCTGCCGACTCTCAAATGGACTGTTCTTTGTGTGTAAAGCAAAGGTGAAGGAGCTGTAAGGTTTAAAACTGAGAAAACCCAGAAGCTTTTTACTTGCCTGTTCTGCTAGAAATGTTTGGAATGAAGTGCTAACATTTTGAAGCTGGCAGAGAATGTTCAGAAGCGTTGATTTGAATGCTTAAGAAGTCACTATCTACACGTATAAACAGCCAGAAGTAAAGTGGGTTGTGCTTTGCATAGTGCTCAGTTTGGAGGAGCAGTTATTTGGGCTGAATTGAGCAAGGAACCCTTAAGCTGTATTCTTGAACCATGGAAAAAGATATACTACTGGTATAACAAGCTGAGAGAAGCAGTTGCTACCGGTGTTACTGTGAAAGTTCCTTTTTCTTTATTTGGCGAAGTATCCTACTTTTGTTGCTGCATGTTTGAAAGGACAAAAGAAGAAAATAATAAATTTTTCCTGTATTTGCCTTCCACCCTTGGCTATTCATTTTTTCACAACTACAATCCCCAGAAGCCTTGGCTCTGGGAACCCATACTTCCAAGGGACAATAGGAGGTACACCCACTGCCTATAGGCAACCGCCTAGCCAGCAGGGGGCGCGACAATCTCTAAGATAAGACTTCACAGAGCTCACTAATTTATGTAAAAAACTATCATAAAATTTTGATAGAGGTTCTAAAATTGAGTCACGACATGAAACAATAGGTCTACATGGGGGAGCAGTTAAAGATTTGTGTATTTTGGGTACCAAATAGAAAACAGGAATTCTAGGATGTTGTGAAATTAAAAATTTTGCTTCTTTAGAAGTCAGTTGTCCTGTATCCTTTTTACCCTTACAGGGGGTGAATGGTCTCCTGACTCAACTATAATTGCTACGATCTACTCAGTATCTCCTACCTGGGATCCAATTGCCAGCTAAGTTTGAGTTTAAGAACTTCGGTTTTAATTTTTGTTTCTTAGCAATGTGGCTTTATGGGTCCATTCTTGACATTCTGATTTAAATTGTCTGCACATGGTTATTTAAGATTAAAGGGAGAAGTCTGTTATTCGAAGGGGTTATTCTGTCCCCTGACCTGACGAATGTTCCTACAAAAATATTGTCCTGTTGTTTAATTGTAATGTTTGTCCTTTGTGTTGTTCATTGGATCTGATTATATATTTTGATCATATAATGTCCTATACATGCCCTATATAATGTCATGCTCAGGACAATTCATGCTCAGTTTAAACAACACGAGGACCAGAAATAAGGTACAGTGGAACTATACACATGTGAGGCATAATATCAGGTTTTTAACTAAACTTATGTAATTGTTTAGAAGCTCAAGAAATTTTCATAAAATGCTTATTAGTCATGAGCCATATAAATTATAACAAAGTTGTTCACATAGAGACACGAGTGACTGCAAGAGAAATTGCTGCTTGGTGATATTTATTTATTGATATTCTCTTATATACTGTGCTATTTTGCATCAGTGTGGTTTACATTGAACAAACTGAAATTACATTGAACAGGGCATTATAACTTGGAGATTAACTATTTTACAGGGAACATGGGCTATGGAGGGTTAACTGACTTGCCCAAGACCACAAGGAGCATCTGTGGGACTAGAAACCCCAGTCTGTCTGGCCCAAGGTTGCTGTCCTCTAGTGGGATTTGAACCCCCGACTTTCTGGCCTGAAGTACCTTGCCCCAACCACTAGGCCACTCCTCCACTCCATTGATATGAATACCTAAGTCAAAAAAGGGGGCATTGTGTATCTCATTCTGTGTCACAGACTCCTGACACATTATTAGCAATTGTGAATATTAAGACAGAGGGGCTAAAACCTGTCTAATACTAAGGGCTATGTTTACTAAAGGGCGTTAAGAGAGCAGGCATTAGCAAGTGTTAGCAGCAGCGATAAGGGGTTTTACATGTGAAAATGGCTCTGGTCATGTAGGAAGTATTCCGGCGTTTAGGGCACTAAGAATTAACGGGACATCGGGCGTTAAGGTGTCAAGCATGCACTTTAATGTCCAAAAATGGCTGTAACCCTAACGCTGGATAAAGGAGCAGCAAGGAAAGTCAATCTGAAGGTGAAGGATGGAAGGACAGATGGGAGCAGATGAACCTGCCAGATCCACGGACACCTTGTGTGGCAGCCAGTAAAGTGGATGAGCATGTGGGAGGCAGCTGTACTAATGCACAGGGAGGTGCCAATGTAAAATGGTGCAATGTCAGTGTGTGGCATAGGATGAAGAAGACGTGTCCTCCAGCAGAGTCAGATGTGGCAGGATGTGTGCAGTGACAGTATGACAAGGTAGAGATGCGTGCATGGATTTGAAATGAGGAAGAGTACCATTGTAGGCCATGGTGTAGCAGCTTCACAAGAAGACATGACTGCACACAGCCGACAGAGGTAGATAGATAGGCTGAAGGAAGGATGGCGGCTGAGGAGAGGGTGGTATGGGCTGGCAGCACCGATGTGCCATAGGTGCCATCCCAAAGTATTTGTACTGGGCATGAAAATGTGTGCCAGTGCCACTTGGAAGGCCTTATACCAGACATGTGGGACTCACAACTGTCCCAGCCACACATCCACCATTCAACAGCTCAGACAAATGTGTGGATAACAACTACACAAGTATCATCCAAACTGGGCAAATGGGGCAAGGACGGCCATGAGGTGATACCTGCAGGTTGCTGTCCGAGGAGTAGGATATGTCTGTATGTAGTGAAGAGGAGCCAAAGTTGTACAGACACAGTCATGATATTATACATGACTAATGTTACCCAAGTAGATAAGAACATAAGATATGCCATACAAGGTCCATCGAGCCCACTATCCTGTTTCCAACAGTGGTCAATCTACGTCATACATACCTAGCAGTATCCCCAAGAGACACAGGTTCCACAATGCTTGTATTGGGTCAAGCAGTTGGGTCAAGCAGATTACAGCTGTATGCATGTAACTGCCTGTTAGTATACCACTGTAGCAGTGCAGTTACATTGGTAATGTCTGATGATAAACTGGGGCTGTAGAGACCTGCAGTCAGCTAAGCCATTGGTGGGTAAGTGATCTGCTCAAGGTCACAAGGAGTTGTTGTCACTCCATGAAGTTTGTGGCAGACATAAAATGTGGCAGTAAAACATTCCAAAATGTCACATAAAGAGCGGTAGTGGGCCTCAAACTGTGGCATTTTTGCCCCCAAGCCATTACCATCACGCCTCCCAGCAGGGGTCTGGCATCTGCAGAGTGAACATATCTGACCCCCCTGCAATGGGCTGCAGCAGAGCCAGGAAAGCCATGCTCTCAGAAGGTCATGATGGGGAATAGCATGTTTGCTGACCCAAAGTGTAGCAAGAATGTATAAAAACATAGAAGCATGAGTGTCTGCAAGTCACAGCAAAGCCAGGTCTGTTACAGGCAGGGAAATGACCTGAGTAGCACACAGGCGCAGAATGAACAAGTTCAAATCAAACTTTTGTCCCCTGCTTATGGAGACATTGCACTAACCAGTAGGCTATACTTCAACACCTCTCTAGCAGTGTTTGGGTATAAAGAGCCTGCATGTCTTTGCCTAAGCCTTCTGCTGTGTGTGCCAGTATACATTAGCCCCCTCCAGTACCTATGAGGCACTGCAAATGTGGAACAGCAGTCTGCAGCTGATCACCAAATGAAGAATGCACTGACAGTGTGGGCTACAAGCACCTAACGGCTACAAACTGCTATTGAGAAGTTTTAGCAGTCACCCTTAGGGTGAGGATGGGCACCCAGCACCTGGTCCCCAGAACTTGCACTACTAGAGATGGTCCCTATTGGCCATGTGGAAGGTCCACTTCACTGCCAGTGTGTTGTGATTGTCTTCTTGTTTCCTGCACAATTACAGCATGCTGTAGGTACCAGTCATAGCTGGCCCTGTGGCTTGGCCCTGCTGAACAGGGATCCTCCTAGAACAGTGCATAGCAAGCTGATGCCATAGATATCAAATGCAGTGGGAGCTTCCAGGCTTGCATGGAGCTGCTGCTACTGTCATGGTGTTCCTGCTATGACCACAGTGAGTAGGCCAGGAACAACTGCTGTCCCAACCATCTAGGACTAACAATCCACCACAACAAGCCGTATAGCAGCACTGTGGCTCAACTCACATATACACTGACTGGGTGTGTTGAGCCACAGTGCTGCTATAGGGCTAAAACCATCCCTTGCACTGATATGCTCCCTATCAGACAGACCTTGGCACATGTTGCAATGTGCATGGTTAAAGAATCAGGACATGGTTTTGTGCAGCTGCAGGTGGTGGCCACTGCCCCTGCCCCTGCCACCAGCACCCCCACACTATGCTGACTTGCCCTGCATGCTGTCATTGGTGGTGGTGCGCAGTCACAGCCTGTCCAACATGTGGGTTTGGCAGGCGACTAGGGCACAAAGTCTGGATTGGGGGGACAGAGGCTCACATGGACTGTCACACAGCTCCTCAACCATCTGCCTCTGCAGAGGCCCCATCACTGCCTGCCACCGATATGTCTCAGGGGGAGGATGATAGCCACTGCTATGGTAGTTCCCCGGGTGCCTGCATTTTGTAGCTACCTGGAGGACTACAGCTGCTGGAGCTATGAGCCTCTTCCTCCACAGCTAGGTTCAGTGGCCGTGAGGGGGGCCAGCCAGGATCTCTGCCTAGGGTGCCAGGACCCTTGGACCACCCCATGTGGCACATTACCTTTTTGCAGAAGCAACATATCTGTGTGCCACCTCTGTCACTGTGGGATCTCGACAGACATCATAGATGACAATGCGATTGGAAAAATACCGCTATGAGGAGAGGCTAAAGAGGTTAGGGCTTTTCAGCCTGAAGAAGAGGTGGCTGAGGGGAGATATGATAGAGGTCTATATATTAATGAGTGGAGTGGAATGGGCAAACATAGATCGATTGTTTACACCATCAAAATGTAGCGAGACTAGGGGACATGCAATTAAGCTACAGTGTAATCCATTTAAGACTAATAAAAGAAAATATATTTTCAGTTAATGCATATTCATGCTCTGGGATTAATTACCAGAGGATGTAGTAAAAGCTGTTCATGTAACTGGGTTTCAAAAAGGTTTGGACAGGTTCCTGGAGAAAAGGTCCATATACCATTATTCAAAGGGACCCGGGAAATCCACTGCTTGCCCCACGACAGGCACTATGGAACCTGTATGTCTTTTGTGGAAATTGCTAGGTACTTGTGACCTAGACTGGCCACTGTTGGACACAGGATACTGGACTTGATGGACCTTGGTCTGACCCAATATGGTATATCTTATGATCTTATGTTCTTATGTGCCACCTGGGAGCTGTCTAGTGCACTCTGTGCACCAGAAACCCCCACTGCATGACCCAGTGCCACCTCCCTTGCCCCATTTGCACCATCAACATAGTGCCCTTTCATACTTGGGCACCATGCTGTTGCTGCTTACAGAGCGCTACTATCAATGTCTGAGGCTCCCCTATCAGTACATCACATTGCACACATTTAAATAGGTTCTCTCCCCTCTACATAAACTCTTTCCGCGCAATTTTACTTTGCGTTAGGGTTCCCAGCATTAAAGGGCTTTTAAACATGTTGCGTAACAGGCTTTAAGGGAGCACATGTTGTTAAAGCCCACTCTCCACCCTGTTAATGCCCACTCTCCAACTATTGTGCCCTTAATGCAGCTGGAGCCTTTAACACCTGTTAAAGCAGCTTTTTCAGAGCATTAAGGGCGCAAGGGTGCCAATAACAGGCATTAATGGCACAGTGGCTCCCTTAACACCCTTTAGTAAACATACCCTTAAATGCACCATGCAATAAATAGATATAATAAAAAAAGGGTAGTACTAAAAAACAACTAAAAATCAATGAAATGAACAAAGGCATGTGCGGTCAATTTCCTGGGTAACCAATGTAATCATAAAAAACCAGAATGGTCTTGTTCAAGGTTCAATCCTAATCTCTGCTCTAATCTTAAAAGGATCTTATCAATATCTCCCCCTCTCCAGTGGGAGTGTATTCCTTTGAGTACTAAAAACTTCAAGTCAGATAGACTATGATGTTGATCCTCCCATTGAGAAACCAATGGTTTGTCTGCTGTTTTTCTTCTTTTATGTTCTATTATGTGTGTCACGATGCAATGTTTTGTTTTTTCCACGTACAGCAAGTTGCAAGAGTGCAAAATTAAATAAATAAATAAATAACTTGTAGAGACTCACAATTTGAAAACCCATCCGGAAAGAACGTTTTATTTGTACTGGGTGGTTGAAGCATTCTTTGGTAACAAGTGAGTTTTCACAGACTGAACATTGTCCGCATCGAAAATGTCCTCTCACTTTAGAAACAACCCTAGGCTTGGAGAGAGCTAACAACACGAGAATGTTGGCTATGTTCTGGTTTCTCTTATGGGCTATGGTGGGCCGACATGTGTGGAGTGAGGGAAATGCCCCTAGCCCCCTGTGGCTTTCCCCTCCTGCCTTTGGGGATCCCTTCTTTTACAGGCAGAAGAGAAGGGAATGACTGCGATCACAGTGGACTCCTGTCTGACCACGGGAGATCGGATCCCGATAGGTAGAAGGGAAAGGCTGCTGCGATCGCGGCAAAGACTCCTTCTAGACAGGAGTCTTTGCTGTAATCATGGCAGGCTTCCACCCTGCCCACAGGGATCCGATCTCCCACGGGCAGACCGGTGTCTGCCGCGATCATGGATGGTGGGCAACATTTTTCTGGGGCTAGGGCCCATGTGGGCCACCCCATTCCAATGCCTATGAACGGTGCTTAGTAAAGGGGCCCCTAAACTTTTGCTGGCTGAAACTAACATGCTAAATCTCCTTGCTTCCTATATTGTATGGGCTCCCACAATATTATC
The DNA here is from genome assembly GCA_033557465.1 of Ichthyophis bannanicus. Lineage (NCBI taxonomy): Eukaryota > Metazoa > Chordata > Amphibia > Gymnophiona > Ichthyophiidae > Ichthyophis > Ichthyophis bannanicus. Next base: position 1,823,817,265 of record CM066031.1, read on the forward strand.
TAGCTTTATAAGTTTATTTACTTCAGCCTTAAAGTCAGGTCTGAAGAAGGGACTTAAGAGGTCTTAAAAACTGATACATTTACAGCAGCACCATACCTAGCCCTGTGCGAGCAGTCCCCCCCCCCCCCACCCCCAAGCTGCCTCCCTTTTCCCTGCTGCCGTGACTTTTTGTGTTTCCTCATTGACTGCGATGCTGCAGCAGAAGAGCAGACCTGACCTCCAATTTTAAAAAAACACATGGGTTTTTCCAACGTTGTGCTTGCACACAAGTCTGATGTCTCCATCCTTTGATGTAGGTTCACATCATAGGAGGGAGGGACCAAACCAGCCATTCGAGTGCGGAGTTGCAAAGACCCACGTTTGAATAGCTGGTCTTGTACTTCCCTCCTCTGATGCAAACCGATGTCAGAGGAGGAAATGATCAAACCTGTATGCAAGCGTGAGTCGGAAAGAGCCGTGAGGGTTTTTTTTTCAATTAGAAGTCAGGTCTGCTCTGCTGCTGTCAGCATCGCTGCTGACGAGGGAACACACAAAGTGGCAGCGGCAGGGTAAGAGCAGGCAGCGTGGATGGAGAGCTGGCTGGACATAAAGGTGTAGTGTAAGATGGGGAGAGGCTGGGCATGGAGCAAATGTGATCGGGGGGCACGCCAGATGTGCAAGGGTGCAATTATGACTTGGTATGGCCCTGATTTACAGTACAACATACATTTTGTTGATTCAATGAAAAAAAAAAACACAACCTGCAAAAATGCCAGTTCTCTCACAGACAGATATTTGCTGCCATGACCTAAATGCTATACTGGAACTAAAACTTCACTGAATCTGATTCTGCAGTCTCAACTTCCATTCCTTAAAGTGACAGATCTACACTTTATCTTCTTAAAGTGGCAGCCAACTTAAATTACGGGTTTGATATTCTAAACTGTAAGTCTTCATGGCGATATTTTTTTTTGATCAAGAGTAGATGATACTTTTTTCAAGCATTTGCTTGAGATTTAGCTGTTCTTAATTGTAGAAAGCTTATTTTCCAACAGCGTGATATCATAGAAACATACTGTGTCCTATGGGAATAATTTCTAAATAATGATAATGAAGTTCCCCCTATTGAATAGCAATGATCGATTTATCCATATCCACCTTCTTACCGATGTGTAACTGCGAGACTGTGTTTACTCACAGTTTGAAGTTACAGGGCAAGTCACCAGGGGTTATTGATTTTACTCCATGAAAATAGATGGCTTTGTTTAGTATGGAAAAAGTGAGCAATTTTCCTGACACCGACTGCTTGTTTAATAGTCTCAGAATAATCTATATTTCATTAAAATGATGACATATTACACCCAAGCATTCCCCTCTCTTCTAAGCAATTGATTTAAAGCAATGTAATACTTGGATAGCATATAATAAATTGGTCCAGACTGACAGCACTTTGTTATCAAGTCATTCTTCTCTATATAAACACCATGTTTGCATATATTTTAAACCTCTTCCGGCCATTTGTTTCCCCCTCTCTGACAAGATTCTCTGCACTGAACTCTTTCACTGAAATAGATTCACTACAATTTTTTATACGCCACATAAAACTTTTAGATAACTAGAAAGTCCCACAATCAATATTCATAGCATGATTTATAGAACAAGGACACTTTCCACTAAATCCTGGCCATAAACCCGGTAGCGTGAAGTATTTAGTAATCTATCTCATTGATATCTGAAACTGGGAATTAATGATGATGAAAAATAGTCACCGTGAATCACCTGAATTTGATGTAGGTGGTTAGTAACTTTATTGGCCTAGAATATTCAAATCCATTAACACGTTCATAATTTTAATCTTGGATCACCAACTTGTGTATATCCCTATTTGATTTCAATGTTCTAGGATGAATGCGTTTATAGCATTTTACTCAGGTACATAGATGTGAGGGGAATTTTATTTTATTTTTTTACTATCTAGAATAGAAGACTACAGAGCACATAAATTGTTTAGTTTTGCCACTGCCTTTTAGTAAGAGATTTTGTATGGAGGGATGAGTTTTCTGAGCTTGGATTTGCAAGCATGGATTCCGTTTGTTTGGGCACCTACAAATTTAAAATTATTATTTATTTATTTTATTAGAGTCTCTTTTATACCGCGCTATTCAGCATCAGTGCGGTTTACAATGAACAATAAAATACACATTTCCGATGGTACTTTGTGTTTACAGTTGAACAGGTAATGCAACTTGGATAACAGGGTAACTATTTACAATTTAAGACATAATTGGGAAATCTTTTGACTTCAGTCAAGGGGGTTCTGAGAGGCTTGTGAGGATGGTGCAGCGTCCACATTGGCATGTAAATCACTTGTACGTGCATATACCTATGAATTACCATGCATATATTGCGTGCATTTTAAAGTTCTTTATTTGAAGACATCATCCTAGTTTTGTGCATGTTCCAAGAAAAGCGGGCAGATAGTTTTCTTTATAATACAGAGGCATAAGTTGTGAGATACGAGTGCCAGACCTAGATGCAAGCACTTATAGCAGCCCTTGACTTGATGCAAATGCACACACCTAGCCTTGCAAATAGCACGTGTAAGTTGTAGTATTTTATAGCTTATGAATGTACATTTATACTTTGCCTATGCTCCACCCAAGCTATGCTCCTGGCCATGCCCAGTCCAAGAATATGGACCTGATGTGCATTCTTATAGAACGATGGCTGTTTAAAGTATGCACACGTGCCCATCCATGCAAATATGTCATTGAAAATACATGACTTAATACATGCAGATAGTACATAGCTTTACGCAGCTGCTTACAAAATTATCTCCATAAGATGTATCTAAAAAATCACAAGTAAATCAAAAACATGCCCAGAAATTGGAGAAAATTCATTTAAAACAAGAACATAAGAAATGTCATACTGGGTCAGACCAAGGTCCATTCAGCCCAGTATCCTGTTTCCAACAGTGGCCAATCCAGGTCACGAGTACTTGGTGGGTTCCCAAAAAAAAGTACAAAGGTTCCACAGTGCTTGTCCTGGGGTACACAATGGATTTCCCAGGTCTTCTTTAATAATGGCTTGTGGACCTTTCCTCCAGAAACTTGTTCAAATCTTTTTTAAACCCAGCTACGCTAACAGCTTTTACTACATCTTCCGTGAACGAATTCCAGAGTTTGATTACACGTTGAGTGAAAAAATATATTCTCTTTTTAGTCTTAAATAGGTTACACTGTAGCTTCATTGCTTGTCCTCTAGTCGTTCTATATTTTAATGGCGTAAACAATCGATCTATGTTTAACTGTTCCACTCCATTCATTAATTTATAGACCTCTGCCATATCTCTCCTCAGCCATCTCTTTTCCAGGTTGAAGAATCCTAACCTTTTTAGCATCTCTTCAAAGGAGTATCCTTTCATCCCCTTTATCATTTTGGTGGCCGAAACACCGAAATGCGTAGGGGTAATAAAGAAAGGGTTTTTTTCAAACCTGAAAAACTCTGCCAGTCTGGTATTTGTTTCTTTGGTTCTATTATATCTTACAAATACTTTGTTGCTTTCTTTGGTCTTCTTGTGGACCTTTCCTCCAGGAATTTGTCCAAACCATTTTTAAACCCAGCTATGCTAACAATTTTTACTACATCCTCTGGTAATGAAAGGCCAGCACTGAAAGGATGCAGGCCACATAACTGGGCTATCAGGAGAGGAGGCCCTGGATAATGCAGAGGACCTGATGATGCGCCGCTGGTGGGGGCTACCTGCTGCAGCATGAGGACGGATCCTGCCTGTCACATTATCAGTTCTGGACTATGTGGCTGAGGATGCTTGAGGAGAAGGGGTTCGAGCATGCGGGGATGACACTGCACTCCTTCTGAATAGGGGTGGTGACTGCAGTACAAAGCCTGAGCCTGGGGGCAGGTCACATTCAGGCCATTGCAAAATGGGAGTCAAACAGGTACCAGCTTTACATCAGGCAGTAAGGTGGTTGGCTAATGTTCTTGTCTTCTTACACAACAGGTCACTGTGCAATGTTGGTCTGGATCGTGGGCATTCCTACATCTACTGGGCAAGATGAAGGGCAACCGAGGATATGGTAGTAGGCTGCTTGGTTTCCACCCTGACAGCATCCTCATGCAATGGTTGAGAAAAAGGGGTCTGCAATGGAACCAGCTGAGGCCAGTGCTCACCTGCTGGCATGGGGCAACCAGCCACCAGACATCATGGTCCTTCACTTGGGGGTAACAACCTAGTGTTCACCAAGGGCATAGACCTCATTCTCAAGATCAAGACTGATATAGCCTGGATGAGGGCTGACATGGGGACATGAATCATCTGGTCCCAGATCATCCCCGGCAAAGGTGGCCGAAGGGCATAGAGAGAAGCAGACAGAAGATGAACAGAGAGATGGGGAATTTCATGTGGGCGATGGGGGTGGAGCCTATTGAAACCAAAAAAAGACTTCTCTGATAGAAAGGATGTGAATCATGAAAGGACCAATCATAGAGTCTGATATAATGAACACAGTTGAGCAAAACGTCATGATTAAATCAAACGCGGTGGTTAGGATACAGCTATGGCAATCCTACCATAGTCAAATGAGTAGTGCAGTTCATTCAAAAAGGATATACAAATTGTTTCCGTACTATGGTCACTGCGAAATTCTGATTGTCTGGGATAAACAGTGCAAGTATGTTCCAAATGATCTATTAACTGAAGAAAGACAATGTCTCTCTGCTAATTTGAAGAGCAATTTGGAGTGGAGGAGCGGCCTAGTGGTTGGGGCAAGGTACTTCAGGCCAGAAGGTTGGAGGTTGAAATCTCACTAGAGGACAGCAACCTTGGGCTGGAAGGACTGGGGTTTCTAGTCCCACAGATGCTCCTTGTGGTCTTGGGCAAGCCACTTAAACCCCCATAGCCCATGTTTCCCTGTAAAATAGTTATCTCCAAGTTATAATGTCCTGTTCAATGTAATTTCAGTTTGTTCAATGTAAACCACACTGATACAGAATAGCTCAGTATATAAGAGAATGTAAATTAAATAAATAATGGCAAATGAGAGACTGGACAATAGCTGGTTCAAGTACATCTGCAGAAAGTTTTTTTAGTAGCAGATGAACAGTATCCTTCTTCCAGGAGGAGGAGACAGTCCCAATCTCCAGGCTATATTTATGATGGTACAAGCTATGGGCATTAAGCCCAAGGAGGATTCTGAAAGCTAGCCAGAGGGAAATGGATCAGATGGTGCAGTAGACTTATAAACAGATGCCAGAATTCTAGATAAAGAAGAGTTGGTGAGCTGCTGAAAAGTCGACCACGTGTGTGGATATATCCTAGTCATTGTGTCACTAGGCTCAGAAGCGAGGCAAAGCAGCAGAAAGCTCTGCCAAATACTATTGATTTTGTCGTAAAAGTAACGTGCTAATGCAGTGGCAGATAGATCTGACCAGGAGGTGTCAGGTGAAGAAGTAACTACTAATAATAATAATCATTTGTGTAGCTCTATATGGCATACCCAGAGCTGCACAGACACATGCAAGAGACAGTCCCTATTCATCAGAGCTTTCAATCTACTCAAGACAGAGAATACAACAACTGGGAACTAGGATATGTCGAGGGGAATGGTAAGAAAACACATAGGAGGTGAACAGGAGGCTTAAGGGTTCAGGATCCAAAAGCAGTCTCAAAGAGGTGAGTTTTTAGCCTAAATTTGAACTGGGCTAGAATAATTTGTTCCCAGCATAAGGAACAGCAAGGAGGAAACTAAGAAGGAAAGCCTAGCCACAGTTGAAAACAAAGTTTTTGGACAGCGAGAGGAATTAGAAATCAGAGTAGTAAAGTGTTTTTTCTTCACAGACATTATCTGAGCATGATAGAAATAATGGATCTCACAAAAATGGGCAAAGTTCTGTGGCATTTTGTTGTGCAACATAGTCATTCCATTCTTCTGGTCTATTTTTTCAGTAGGTGCTACATTGTCAAGGGCCATCTTCAGATGGGTATTCCAAGAATTAGTCTGCTCTTCCAGACCATCATATTGAACTCCTGAGGAAAAAGCATTTCAGATGCTGGGAATTTTGAAAGCATTTTTGGAGAAATATTTCAACAAAGTACCACGCGCCCTGTTATCTGAGCTGTGAAACTGACAATGTCAAGAGCAGTAAACATGGTCAGTCCATGGTAAACATAATTCATGGAGATACCAGGGTCAAATCCTGGAGCTGCGGTCCATTATAATGAGAACTAAGGTATAACTTGCTATAAGTGTTTGGAAAGATATATGCTGTGTCAGATTCAGGTCAGAAAGGAGAGTGGCAAAAGACCTATCTCATGGCCTAGAAGGATCTCATAATGACTGTAAGTTGCCTGCAATGAAGATATTGGGAAGAGAGGCTACTAATGATGAAAAGGTTTGTTGGAAGGTTTGAGTTCATGGGAGGCAGATGATAAAATACCACTATATGAAAATTAGAACTGCTATTAACATGGGCAAGAAGGATATGTGCTAAGTATAGCATTCCTAAAAATCAAGGCCACCCCAATCCCAGAACATCACATATGAGGACCAGAAAATGTGGAGTAACCCAAGGGAAGACAGTGAGAGAGAAAGATAGGGTTGTTCACCATCTTTCAGCCAAGATTTGGTCAAATAGAGAACATCAAGTGAATTATTAGAAATGAGAAATGCTAGTCTTGGCTTTAAGTGCCCTACAACTGAGCAAACCAATGTGGAGATCAGTATGGATTCCATGATTCTCTGAAGAAGTCATGAATGAAGAGAACAATATATAAGTGAATTTACTCTACTCTGTCATTTGTATTGTCATGATGTGGGTATTGATAAAGTTGAAAACTTGAAAAGAAATCCTGTTTCTTTTAAGAATCTAGAGGTGCAATTACCTCCAGGCACAGCTAGAGGGAGCAGGAAGGAACATTCAGGAGCTAATGAGCTTGAGAAACTTAATGACTTGCACCTGGAAATGACCCCGGAAGTCAGGCAGGAAAGATTTCCTTATAAGCCAGAGCTGAATGCTTGCAAGTGGTGCAAGAGGTGCACGGTTACACAGGGGTGCCCGGCTGCCTTAAGGAAGAGGTGCACGGCTACACAGGGGTGTCTGGCTGCCTTAAGGAAGAGGTGCACCGCTACACAGGGGAGCACGGCTTCACCAAAGAAAGAGAAAGAGAAGGACCTGAGAAGGAACAGAGACAGAGGGACGTCTTCCCAAGGGGGGAACAGCTCTATCAAGAGGTTCATCTCCAAGAGAAGGAGTAACTGAAGAAATCCTAGAGGAGCAAGCCCACAGGTACGGGGTTCACAAGGGTGAAATCCAGAAGGGCCAGGCTGACGGTGCAGCTGTCCCAAGAAAGTTTGTTAGAGCCAGCTCTGAAGTTAGAGGCTGTGCCACGCCCTGTTCTCACAGCGTTCCTGACTCAAGAACAGAGAGTCCTAAGCAAGGAGCCAAAGGGAATGGTTTAAAGAGAAGCTTAAGAGTCTCTGAGAAATAATTACCCAGTTTTACCAAGCAAGAAAGGAAAGGCATTTTATAATAAACCTGAGTTCTTACCAAGAGAGAGAAGAGAATTCATACCAGGTTTCACCAAACTGCCAAGAAGCACAGCCCTGCCTAATGCTGACAGGCAGAGAAATTGCTACAGCAGGAAAATTGCTGAAAAGGAAAACACTGGGGATTCAAGCCAGCAAAGCTCCAGGTATAAAACCTTTATTGATGATATTGAATGTTTGAATCCTAGAGGCCCTGTTAAAACAAGTCCTCACTCTACAAAGAAGGAGAAACCATACTGGTTTGATAAAATCCCTAAAGCCCTGAGAACAGACTGTTATTGGAGACAAGGCCCTAGAGGCATAGCACACCGACCCGAGTCAGACAGTGTTTATTCCCCTGATGATTCTAGTGATGAAGAATGCATGGAAATAGAATGCATAAATACAGTTTCCCCATCTCCACCAGAACAGATGGAGTGTGACCTGTGCACAGCCTCATGTCAAGAGTCTGTAGTCTTTAAGTAACATAGAAGAGTTTATAGAGTTTTATGCTTTTGGAATGAACTGAATTCCTGTTACCCAAGCTCTGCATTAATTGTGAAGTGTAACAATTAAGCACATGTTTTTGAATACTGGTACCTTTTGAAACAAAGGACTTTCTGTTTCATTATCCATCTCTTATGTTGAACCCTTGCACTGACAGGGAATAAAAGCCTTAATTCCCTCCACTTGGTCTTGTTACTGAGTTCTTTTAGGCAGCCAGAATTGGTAAGGACATTTTACTACGTCGATGGACCTTACGTTCCCTGTGGCTCTCTAAAAATAATCTTTGCCGTGGATTGCCCATAGACGTAGGGGGCGCTCCCCACGACAGTATCTAAAGCAGCAAATCGATTTTACAGGCAGTCTTTAAATTCCAGTGGTATATTCTCAAGGTCATATTTTGCTGCATTCATGAGTTGTTTGCTCTTTTTCAACTTTAGCTTGAGTTTGCAAACTAGTAGTTGATGATCTGTACCACAGTCAGCTCCAGGTTTTGTCTTTGTTGATGTTATAGAGCTTTTCCATTGTTGACTTCCACAGATGTAGTCAATTTGATTTTTGTACAATCCATGTGTACAGTCATCGCCTGTGTTGCTGGAAGAAGGTGTTTGAGATGAATAGATCGTTGGTCTTGCAGAATTCTATCAGTCCTTCTCCAGCTTCATTTCTGTTGCCAAGTCCATATTTTCCAAGCACTTTGCCTTCTTCTTTGTTGCCAACATTTGCGTTCCAGTCACAAATGACTATCAGGATATCCTGTTTGCATGTTCTGTCAGTTTCAGCTTGAACTTGTTCATAGAACTCTTCAATTTCATCCTCTTCTGCAGCTGTTGCTGGGGCATGTACTTGAATTATAGTTGTGTCGATAGGCATTCCTCATAGACGAATAGAGATTAAGTGTTCACTGACTGCATTGTATTTCATTACAGTTCTTGCAAGTTTCTTCTTTATTATAAATGCAACACCATTTCTTTTTTGCCTTTCATTTCCAGCATAGTAGACCATGTGATCTTCTGATGCAAAGTGCCCAATGCCAGTCCATTTCAGTTTGCTGACACCCAACAGATCAAGTTGTACATGTTCCATTCATTCTTGACCACCTCCAACTTCCCTTGGTTCATGTTTCGTATGTTCCATGTCCCAATATGTAAGACATCTCTACAGCTTCTGACTCTCATTTCATGCACAGCTACATCAGCAGTCAGATGTCCTGAGAGCTTTGATCCAACCACATCATAAATGTTGACTTTACTCTGAAAAGTCTTTAGCTCTTCCCCAGTAGCTAGTTGAGTGTCTTCCAACCTGGGGTCTCATCTTCCAGCATTATAGTGCAATTTGTTTTGTTGTGACTATACATTGAGTTTTCATGGCAAGATACAAAAGTAGATTGCCGGGCCTTTCCTCCGCACAGTTTAAGTTTAGTGTTGTTGCCATTATCACAGAAATGTGATCCTCCGCCACTAACACCATCCCATTCTGCTGCTGCCCAGATGGGTTTTCATGGCAAGACACAGAAGTAGATTGCCGGGCCTTTTCTCCACACAGTTTAAGTTTAGTGTTGTTGCCCTTGTCACAGAAATGTGATCCTCCGCCATCAACATTGTCCCATTCTGCTACAAGCAGTCAAGAAATCCGACGATGCATTGCTCTTGGCAGAATGGTTATGAAAGACCTAGACAAGATTCTCAAGAGCAGAGATTTCTTTCTCCATACAAAGATTCAACTTGTTCAAGCTATGGTGTTTTCAGTAACATCATATGAATGTGAAAGCTGGACAATAAAAAGATAGACAGTGTCAGACGGCTGCCTGGGTGAGAATCTTCACAGTCTTGACAAGTGCATATATCTATATGATTTGCAAGGTATTGTGGGCAATGTAGTTCATTCACACCAGACACAGCTGCTGACAATAATTTAGTTGTGCTCTTGGGGTTATTTCTCCCAACACAGATATGCTTGGTAGCACATAAATTAGGTAACTTGCTTTCAGTGTTAACTTGGAAAAAACAAAGTAAAAATCAGGAAAACAACCAATGAAAAGCTACAAAGCAAGAAACAAACTGTTCTTTTCAGGTTAATTTCTGAGTACTTCCCACATAAATTCAGAAATAATTCTCTCCTAGCTCACAAGCAATTAGGTAAGGCTTAATTGCTAGCAGTCACCAGCTGAAACCCCTTAGCTGGCTTGCCTTCCACTGTGTGGGTCAAATCCTGCTTCAGGAGCTTTTCTGAGTAGATTAAAGAACAAATTTGTATTTCTTTGTGATGGTTGCTGTACTTTATAACAGAAAGTTACCAACGGAGTTTAGATAGAGAGCAGTCCATATAAACAGGATCCTCATCTGCTATTATTCCCCCTTGTTCAACAAGCATGGGTTCAATATCATGGATTGGCACAGATGAATCTCTCAATGGAGCATTTTCAGGAGAATACTTGTTTCCCTGCTGTCTTTCAAGGTTATAGCTAGGGCATAGATCAGTGTTCATACCTGAGCTTCCATTGCTGCTAGAGTTCCTCTCTATATAGCCTGGCCAGTATGTAGTCCAGTTCTTATGTCCAGCCTTCCAATCCAGATCCCTGGACACTGGATCTCTCTTCACATACCTTCTGGCACAGGTCTTAGGGTCCCTTCCACGTGCAGCCGTCTCCCTCACAGGTAGCCTCTGGTGATTCCTAGCTCTGCAGCACCATTCCTCTGGCTTTCCCCAGTCCAATGGTGTATGCTGGCCCTTGGAATACCTCCCAGTATACGTACTGCTTTGGACTCTTCTAGACCTCTCAAAGGCTTTTCTCTTCCTTCTTCCAAAGGGTCTCTTTCCCTCTCTGTCCGTCCGGTTTGGCTTCTGCTTCTGATGATCCTTCAGATGAAACTGATGATCAAACTCAAGCTGATTCTCAGGATACTGAGGACAATTCTCTGGATATCCAAGGTGATCATGAAGATGGTCATCTGTAGAATAAACTCTACTCTTATTCTGCTTAGATGAGTGCTCCTCCCTAACACAGCGCAGCTGTGCTGAATCAGGCCTTGCCCTTTGAGATGAGTGTTCCATCCTAGCACAGCGCAGCTGTGCTGAATCAAGCCCTGCCCTTTGCAATGAGTGCTTGGGGATTACCTCATAGCTCTTTTGATTGAACACACGTTTTCTCACTTCAGCTCCTCTCATGGCTGTTGGAAACCTGGTGCATTCTGGGACTGGTAGTCTTTTATGGCAAAATTCTTTTTCTCATTTCTACCAGCACTGACAGGTTGCTTGTTCAGAGACACTTCACCTTTTCTATAGCCCCTTCCTGAGCTATGATAAGCTTCCTTATCACAACAGGAAGAAAATTGATGCCTTTGAATTATGGTGCTGGCGGCAAATACTGCATATACCAAGGACTGCCCGAAGAACAAACCAGTCAGTACTAGAGGAGATCAAACCTAAGCTTTCTTTAGAAGCTCAGATGACAAGACTTTGACTTTCATACTTTGGACACATCATGCGACGAGAGAGAACATTAGAAAAAGACATCATGCTTGGCAAGATAGAAGGTCAACACAAAAGAGGAAGGCCAGCAATGAGATGGATCAATATAATAACAGCAGCTACAGGTGCCAGTCTGTCAACAATGAGCTGCCTGACTGAAGACCGAACACAATTTAGGACAACTATCCAGAGTGTCGCCATGAGTCGACACCGACTCGACGGCACATAACAACAACAACAACAGTTCTCACTGGATGCAGAGAAGGATATGGTCGAAGCGATAGCCCCAGACCACAGGGATAGCAGACATGGCCCTAGATTGAAAGTGGGCCAGAGAAGATAACTCCAAAAGAAGAGAAGGGAGCAGGCACAAAAACTGTGGGACCAGAACAAAAACAAAAACAAAGGGCATTGGTGAGGGAGGACATGAGCCTTGAGGGATGTAGGAGCCTGGGAGGATAGATGACTGTGGGAATGATTGCTGCTGTGTGGGGGAAAGGGGGTTCTGGGTTAGTGTGGTGAGTAAGAGGGAGGAGTGGTCTGTAGTTGGGGCAAGTTGCCAGAGGGTTGGGGGTTCAAATCCCACTGGAAAACAGCAACCTTGGGCTGGAGGGACTGGGGTTTCTTATCCCACAGGTGCTCCTTGTGCCCTTAGACAAGCCACTTAACCCTCTGTTGCCTCAGGTACAAAATGTAGATTGTGAGCCCCTTTGGGGACAAGGGGAAATATATACAGTACCTGAATGTGCATGGCTTTGACCTGGTGAAGAGTGGTATATGAGTTAAGCATTGCTAAATAAATAACAGAGGCAGGCATGATTGGGAGCACTGAGTGAGAAGAGGATGTAGGAGTTGGGCTCAGGTGTGCAGTGATGTGGAGGATGGATGAAAATACTTGTGCCCATGTGTTATTTATTTTATTTATTTATTTTTATTTAGCGTACACTTGTATCCCACTACTTCCAGCGATCAGCAGCGTTTTTCTATACATAAGGGAGAGGCTGTACAGGCCAGAATTAGAACATACAGTATGATTGCAGGGATGGGTAATAAGCATAGCAAACGGTTACAAGTTTACATTTGATTTGTTTGAGAGGAATCTTACATATATACATTTGATTGCATAAGAAGCGGCTTATGATTATGTTTGTAGTAAAACACTTGCCATTAAATGAAATATCTCTTAATTAGTTCATTTCTGGATTTCAGGCCTGTATAGCTGCTCCACTTCCTCATGGTTGGGGGCTAGCCCTTCCTCTGTATCCGTCTCTGCTCTTAGGTAATCAGGTGACATTTGTTGTTGCCTCCTCAACGCAAGGTTATGCAACATGCCATGAAGATCTTGCAAACTCTGTTGGGGCGGTATAGTAACTCACCTCTAGATCTGTCCAGGCACCTAAAAAGGGTCTTCAGTTGGCCAAACATTCTTTCAATGATAGCTCCGGTGGTTCTGTGGAATTGATTATATCAATCCTCTGCCTCAGTCCTGGGTGCCATGACCCAGCTTTTTAAAAGATATCTTCTGTCACCTGCAAGAGATGTTGGTAGAGAGGACATTGGAGATGAGTGCTCATGGTTATGGGCATAGCTGTCTCTTGGCCCTTGGCATCTGTTCTGCAGTGTTTGATAGGGCCTGCCACCTGCAGCATCTGGTCCATTGTTGTCTGTGGCTGCTGACAGCCATTTTTTATTTCTTTAAAATATGTTTATACAGGGGTGGCCCAAGGGGGGTGCGGGGCCATGTGCGGAGACTCGGTGTGGGGCCTTATTTGCATAAGGGTCTCATTTGCATAAATATTTGCATAATGTTACCATACACTAACTTTTAGTAAACATGCCTCTTAATGAGTGTATGGATAAAGAAAGACTAAAAGATTTCTACATTACTATAATCCAGTGCCAACCGCCAGGCACATTAGGAACTACTACAAACACTGCCCATTTAGAACCCATAGCAAACCTGCCGTATCCTAACAGCACTACCAGGACTCACAAAGCACCATACCCTACCTATCAAAAGGCAACAATGCAAATATTAAACCAATACATTTCAGAGAATAACAATATATGACCTACTGGGGAAAGCAAACAAGTGGCAATGTCAAATAGGAATTATATATATATGGAGTGGAGGAGTAGCCTAGTGGTTGGGGCAAGGTACTTCAGGCCGGAAGGTCAGGGGTTCAAATCCCACTAGAGGACAGCAACCTTGGGCCAGAAGGACTGGGGTTTCTAGTCCCACAGGTGCTCCTTGTGGTCTTGGGCAAGCCACTTAACCCTCCATAGCCCATGTTCCCTGTAAAATAGTTATCTCCAAGTTATAATACCCTGTTCAATGTAATTTCAGTTTGTTCAATGTAAACCGCACTGATGCAGAATAGCGCGGTATATAAGAGAATGTAAATAAATAAATAAATATAAACAGAATACCTCAGCCCAGTTACACATGCAGAACACAGACCATCACCAAACAAGGAATCACAATTTAGAAACAGGAAGACAATTAAACTGGGAACCCCAAAAGCCAAACTTGGAATGTACAACAACACTGTAGAAATAAAACTATAAATTAATTTCCTCTTGTACTAAACAAAGCGCAGACGTTAATGATGCACATTTCCCAGAGCTTTCATATTCCAGTTAATAAATTCAAAATAAAGAGATATCTTTCTACCTTTTGTGCATTTTTTTTCAGTTGCAATTGCTCCAGACACTTTCTTCTGGTTTCTTTGTGTCTTCTGCTAACTCTCCATCGTCTGCTGTCCATTTGTCCTTTCTTCTCTCTTCTAATTTTTTTCCATTCTCTCTCTACATCTGCTTTAACATACTAATCTTTCTCCTTTTGCTCTTTCCTCATTCCTATTTCATCCACTCAAATTTTACCCCTCCATCCTCAATCCCCACTTACTCTCCCAATATCCGGCCAATTGTAGATTTTTCTTCCGTCCCACACAAAATATTTTTCCCCTCTCCATTTCACTCTCCCAGCTCCACCCCATTCTAATCTCCCCCAACATCAGCTCCCTTCTAGTTCCAGCCCCTCCCTGTATCTGCTCCCTTCTAGTCCCCACATCAGCCCATTTCCAGTCCTAGCCCCCCCCATCAGTCCATTTCCAGTCCTAGCTCCCCCATCCATTTCCAGTCCGAGTCCCTTCATCAGCTCATTTCCAATCCTAGCCCCCCATCAGCCCATTTCTAGTCCTTTCCAAGCCCCACCATCAGCCCATGTCAAATCCTAGCTCCCCCTCCACTCAGCCCATTTCCAATCCAAGCCCCCCATGAGCCCATTTCCAATCTTAGCTCCCCCCAACACCCAATTCCCAGTCCTATCCTAGCCCCCTCCATCAGCCCATTTCCTGTCCTAGCTCCCTCCCCTCACAACCCATTTCCATTCCAAGCCCCCTCCCCATCAGCTATTTGCAGTTCAAGCCCCCCTTCCACTCAGCCCATTTCCATTCCAAGCCCCCATCCCCATCAGCTATTTGCAGTTCAAGCCTTCCCTTCCACTCAGCCATTTCCAGTCCTACGAACCCCCCCAACCCATTACCAGTCCTAGCCCCCCCCCATAGCCTCTTACCAGTCCTAAGTCCCCATCAGCCCACTCTCAGTCCTAATCCAATCAGCCCATTTCCAGTCCTAACCCCTAAAATCCCATCAGCTCCTGGGGGCTTAACAGAGCCACAAAAGGGAAACTAGTCTCCCTTCGCGCTCTGAAAGCCGGTGCGACTGCGGAGACAGAGCTGATGCAGGGAGGGCAGGCTCTGTTGGGCAGTGGGGGGCCCTGTGGGATATTCGATTCTGCTGTTGCCGCCGTGGTGACAGCGGCAGCGGCAGCAGCAGCAGACAGCTTTTTTTTTTTTAAATTTACTTTTAAAGCAGAATGTTCTTTGCGCGGGGCCCCTTGAAACACGGAGCCCTGTGCAAAAAACATTCTTGCTCAATGGACGGGCCAGCCATGCGTTTATACAGTACCACAAAACTTCCAATTATTCATTGGATCAGTGAGGTTTACAAGTAAAAAATGCACAAATCATAAATATACAAATTTGCCAACACAATTTATAAAAATAAATACAATAAAATATTCAATCAGAAAAAAAGTCAGGCTTTAAGTTTCTTTCAAAACACCACAATCAATTCAATTTCCTTCAAATTCTTTGGTAGCCTAGACCAAAATTCAGCTGCTTTAAATGGAATAGTCTTTTTTTACTCATAATTTTCCCACTTGAGGGGGAAAGGAGGGTCATATTGATCTGCAAGCGGCTAGACTTCATACCTAAAAATGGAAACAACATATTAGAAAAATGAACTGGGACAAATTCTTTAAAAAATGTATATAAAAACAAATAACATTTAAAACATACACTCTCTGATGCTGACACAACACATCCCCTCCCCTCTCCCCATGGGTGTAATTGCAATCTTCCATGACCTCTGCCATAATTGCATCCTTCCCTCTCTCCAGTAGGCAGTAGGCAGTGGGCAGAGATTGGCATATGGGAGTTTGCTGTAACACAATGCCTGGAATATCCTGGAGTTGGAGAGCTGCAGCTGACTGGGGAAACTGTGGAATAGTACAAAGTATGCGCCTGCCATGCTGTGGCTCCTGCCCAAATCCTAAATCCTATGACTAGGCAACTGTCTATGCTCACCTGCTGTGGGCCTGGAGGCTGTTATTGGCTGCCCTCTTCTCTGTCCTTTCACTTGCTGACAAAGGGATGATTTTAGGGGGGTTCTCTGGCACTTGGACTTTGTCAGACGGCTGCCTGGGTGAGAATGTTCACAGTCTTGGCAAGTGCGTATATCAATATGATTTGCAAGGGATTGTGGGCAATGCAGTTCATTCACACCAGACACAGCTGCTGACAATAATTAGTTGTGCTTGAGGGTAAAGCCAATAAGATATTTATTTATGGGATTATTTCTCCCAACACAGATATGCTTGGTAGCACATAAATCAGGATACTTGCTTTCAGTGTTAAACTTGGAAAAACAAAATCAGGAAAAACAACATTTGAACTTGTCAGGCAATCAAAGCAAAAGAATAAAGACCTGGTTGGTAACAAACTGGTCTTTTCTGTAGGCTTTAGCTAATATTTTCTTAGCAGTGTATCAAACAACAAACAAAATCCACAAAGAAGGGAAAAACTGTTCTTTTCTGGTTAACTTCTTATATCTTCCCACATAGATTCAGAAGTGATTCCCTCAGAGCTCACAAACAATTAGGTAAGGCTCAATTGCTAGCAGCTACCCAGCTGAAGCCCCTTAGCTGGCTTGCTTTCTACTGCGTGGCTAAAAATCCTACTCAGGAGCTTTTCTGAGTAGATTAAAGAACAAGTTTGTATTTCTTTGTGATGTTTGCTGTACTTTGTAACAGAAAATTACCAAAGGAGTTTAGACAGAAAGCAATCCATATAAACACAGCCTGTATCTAAGACCATTCCCCCTTCTTCATCAACAATCATGGGTTCAATATCATGGATTGGCACAGAGGAATTTCTCAATGTAGCACTCTCAGGAGAATACTTGTTTCCCTGCTGTCTTTCAAGGTTATAGCTAGGGCATAGATCAGTGTTCATACCTGAGCTTCCATTGCTGTTAGAGTTCCTCTCTAAATAGCCTGGCCAGTATGTAGTCCAGTTCTTATGTCCAGCCTTCCAATCCAGATCCCTGGACACTGGATCTCTCTTCACATACCTTCTGGCACGGGTCCTAGGATCCCTTCCACGTGCAGCCGTCTCCCTCACAGGTACCCTCTGGAGATTCCTAGCTCTGCAGCACCATTCCTCTGGCTTTCCCCAGTCCAATGGTGTATGCTGGCCCTTGGAATGCTTTCCAGTATACGTACTGCTCTGGATTCCTTTAGACCTCTCAAAGGCTTTTCTCTTCCTTCTTCCAAAGGGTTTCTTGCCCTCTCTGTCCGTCCGGTTTGGCTTCTGCTTCTGATGATCCTCCAGATGAAACTGAGGATGAGGATATCCAAGTTGATCATGAAGATGATGATGATGATTCTCTGTAGAATAAACTCTACCTTTATTCTGCTTAGATGAGTGCTCCTCCCTAACACAGTGCTCCTCCCTAACACAGAGCTGTGCTGAATCAGGCCCTGCCCTTTGAGATGAGTGCTTAGGGATTACTCATAGCCCTCCTGATTGAACACACGTTTCCCCACTTCAGCTCCTCTAATGGCTGTTGGAAACCTGGTGCATTCTGGGACTGGTAGTCTTTTATGGGAAAATTCTGTTTTCTTATTTCTACCAGAACTGACAGGTTGCTTGTTCAGAGTCACTTCACCTTTTCTATAGCTCCTTCCTGAGCTATGATAAGCTTCCTTATCACAACGTGCGGAACAGTGGTGGTATTTGTACCTGGCTCTCCGGGTTTCCTGCCTATCACTCTCTTCTACAAACTACACTTGTTGTCCTTTCTTGCAGTACTACTGCTTGCTCTGTAGTGGCACAACTTGCAGGTAGATTGTTCTGGGACTACTGGTAGCCTTTTCACATCCTCTACACTTACTTGACACCCATGGCCTTGTTTCTCTGCCTGCTTAACAACGAAACAGCTCCTGGTGATGTATTCGCTAGTGAAACACTCATATATGCCTGCATGATAGGAAGCATGGAAAGTGTGATAGAGCTGAAGCTAGTGAAGCTATGAACTTAGAAAAAAAAGCTGTTTTTCATAAAGCAACTGACTTGCAGAGGGTGCAATTACCTAGCAGGACAGCTAGAGGGGTCAGGCATGAGCCTGCAGATGCTGAGCTGACACACCCAGGTACTGATGAAGCAGAAGCTAATCAGGTGCACCTGAGGAGAGGGTCAGAAAACTCAAGGGAAAAAGGGCTTTATAAGCAGGGCTCTGCAGGAAGGATAGAGAGAGTCACGGCAAGAGAGAGAGCCACGGCAAGAGAGAGAGCCATGCCTAGAGAGAGAGCCACGCCTAGAGAGAGGCCTACGCATAGAGAGAAGCTCTGAGAAAGGATCTGGAAAGGAACCCAAAGATACTGGGAAGAAAGGACCTGATAGAGGAACCTCCTTTACTGCAAGGCAGAGGAGCTTGGAATCCTTACGTGGCCGAGCTAAGCTCTAGGGAAGACAAGCCCAGCCCAGAGAACTCCAAGAAACAGTCTTCAGAGAAGACGGTATCAGAAGGAGGGTGCCTGCTAGGGGGAATACCAGTGGCACAGACTTCAAGGAGCCAAGGTACAGTGATACTTTATTTCTCACAAAGAAGCCAGGTCCTAGAAAGACTTATAACTCATATAGCAATACTGAGAGGAAAGAAAGCTGGCAGAAGTTTTGAAAACCACTACAAAGAGGCATAGGAACAAGACATACCACTTGTTTGCAAAACCCAGAACTGACAGGCTGGAAACTAGGGAAGAGAACTTCTGAACTGCAAACTATTTCAGCCAGGGAAAGCTCAGGTGTAAAGGAAAGCACGGCTGAGCTGGAACCCATGCAGATTGAGCGTGGGGAACCAGAGCCATTGATGCCTGAAGAACAAATGGACTGTTCGATGTGTATTGCTGAAAGCCTAGAGTCTCTCCCAGAGCTGTAATTACCAGAACATGCTTTAACAATATCTTTTGTCTGTGTTGAGCTAAAGAAGAGCTTGTTTATTTGTTTTACTACAGTGTTGAAAACCCTGTGTATTTTTACAAGGAACTGTGAAGCTCTCATAACAGTTTTCTTGCTCTGTAATTACTTTGGCATAAACCTGAAAATAAGGTAAATTCTACTTTTTGGTTTCTTAGTGAACCTTAGTGCTAAAGGTGAATAAAAAGCCTTTTGTACACAAGGCGTACACAACTCATTTCTTTAAGAAGAAGGACTACAAGGACCATGATCCCTCTGGTCCAAAAAGGTTTCCTACTTCTACAAAATAATTAAAATGTCCACCAGTTCCCTTCAACAAGCTACCAGCAGGGGGCATGGTGACAAAAGATATCACTAGTTCACCCAGGGCATTGCAGACCACTTGCATATTCATGGAGTAGAAGGCCTTTTTTCTGTAGGTAGGTTCCCGCTCTCTTGGAGACCTGAGGGCCATATGTGTGCAGTCAATGACACCCAGCACTGTAAGGAATTCTGCAGCTTCATGGAAGCACAGCATGGTCTGCTGCCTCTGTTGCCCATGTGGTGGGGGAGGCTATATTGTCATCTGTTCTGGAGATACAAACTGCTAAGAATTGGGTTAAGCAATGGAACCCTATTGACTGGCTGAGTTCTGCAATCGCAGCCAGCACTGATTGGAAGCTGCTGGTGGACAGAAATAATAGAACTGTAGTTACCTTCATCTTTCAAAATACAAAACCTCCGCCAAACAATGACTACTAAACACATCAATCAAAGAAAAAAGTCATTGATCATTGCCTGATGGGTATAGAAAGCAAAATAGCAAGGCCCATATCATCGTTTTTTTGTCGGGACCAACTTGCCGGAGAGGAGAAATGTAGAAACTCCCCCCTCAGAGCAAGAAGTGCCCTTTTAATCAAGTGAAAAATTCACCCAAAATATTAAAAATAGTGACAATGCACTTAGCTTAGACGGCTTCCCCGGTCCAAGAAAACTGGAATCCAGACATAAATCCACACCTTAGACGGCTTCCCCGGTCCAAGAAAACTGGAATCCAGACATAAATCCACACCTTAGACGGCTTCCCCAGTCCAAGAAAACTGGAATCCAGACATAAATCCACACAACATGCATGTTTCGGGCTAAAAAAAAGCCCTGTATCAAGTATTCCACCGTTGAATGTCTTCCAGTCTATTTTCCCGCCATCAAATCGCTAAAAACGCCAAACCCAACAGCTGCTTATAACATGTAATGATGGTTGCTGATAGGTCCCCCCAGCGAACATCTGAGAGACCACATGATGAATCCAGCCAATCAAAACAACATCACGGAGGAAACCAGATAACAACAGTCATGAATGAATGTCCAAAAATTGACAAACAAACCCCTGGTATTGAGTGATTAAATTGAATTGAATTGAATTAGATCAGACACCACCAATCCAGTTCGGCATTCAAGCCCGAAGGAGCTACTGATCCTAATCGGAAGATCCAACTCTGTTCCCCTCGCTGTAAATATTGTTCCCGATCACCCTCCCCCCCCCCCCGAAGAAGAGGCGGTACGTGATCAATCATTCTCCATTTAAAATCAAAAAAGGAAGAATGATGTTTGAGGATGCAATGTTCAACCACCGGTGCCGACAAAACGCCATGTTTTATCCACGAGGCATGTTCGCCCAAGCGTATCTTCACCGGGTGAATGGTCCTCCCCACATACACAAGTCCACAAGGACAAATCAAGATGTATACCACATAACTAGACTGACAAGTGGTAACTCCCGAAAATGAAAAAGACCGATGAGATTTTGGGCAAACCCAATGTGAACCATCCAAAGTAGTAGCACAAAATTTACAACTACCACACGCCCAGTGACCCCGTACCAAACTAGTCCCATCAGAGGCAGAGGTTGGCAGAATGGAATGAACCAAACGATCCCGTAAGTTAGGGCCCCTGGTATACGCAAACCACACAGGTTTTTGAAAGCAATGATGTAATTGTAACACTTGCCAATGTTTGCGTAACACCTGTACCACCCAGGACGTGTGAGACATGAAAGTTACCTTCATGGCTGACTTTTCAGTGGAACTGAGCAAAGGAGGAGCTCCAGCTCCAGACATAGCTGGTGTACAGCCGCCTTATCTTATTTTAATTCTCTTTTATTTTAATTCTCTTATATACCGCGCTATTCTGCATCAGTACGGTTTACATTGAACAAACTGAAATTACATTGAACAGGGCATTATAACTTGGAGATAACTATTTTACAGGGAACATGGGCTATGGAGGGTTAAGTGGCTTGCCCAAGACCACAAGGAGCACCTATGGGACTAGAAACCCCAGTCCTTCCTGCCCAAGATTGCTGTCCTCTAGTGGGATTTGAACCCCCGACCTTCCGGCCTGAAGTACCTTGCCCCAACCACTAGGCCACTCCTCCACTTATCAAATCTGAACCAGTCAAACACTGGTCATCTATGAGGTCCAGATATTTGACCATGGCCAAGTACATCTTCGGGTACAGGTGCTGTCTTCTCGCCCTCTTGTGCTCCCTTCTCCTGCAGGACCAGCGCAAACCTAGCTGCCACAGCATGCATGGTTTATATCTACCACCAACACACTTGTGCCACCACTACCAACATTCAGTGCTCTGTGTTACACTGAAACACCGACACACTGGCACACACATGCTCAGTGTCACGGCATGGGCACAAACAGGCACACACTGCAACACAAAGGCTGTTGGGCAGAACAGGGAGGACGCACACCTGTAAGACAAGACACTGATGATAAGCACATCAACTCTCTCCAGTCCATGTTCCTCCAGTCACAATCACAAACTGCAATCAGCATGGACAGCAAACTTGCTTACCTATTTATACTTTATAGCAGGAATAGAGCAAGACATTTGAATACGGCACCTGCCACACCCCAAATGCTATATGAAATACATCTTGGAATATCAGCCACTTGTTCCGCCCTAGCCATGCCCAACCTCCCCCCCCCCCACCCCAAACATGCCCACTCCATGATGACCAGACTTGGACATGGCTACTGCTGGAATGTGCAGATCTGCCCTGTTCTGAAATGCCTTAAGCACGCCCTTGAGGTTTCAATGTCCATGTCGGCTTTTTGGGATATACATCTCACATTTATCTCTCCTAAAATAACTCCTTAAATTATAAAACCCTTTATTTTATGCATCGACTTCAATAACACAGGTACACTACCAAAAAACTGCCTCCAGTTTTGCAACTGATTCCTATAGATTTTGGGGTGCTGAATCCAGGAAAAATAGCCAAAATGTTCCATCACGTCACGTTTTCTTGCAAAATTAGATTTCTTACCCATATAAGGAATGTTCACATAATTTCTTTTTAGCCGACTGCAGTTTATTTTCTTGGCCCAAAATAGAGGTTGTAATGGTTAACTAACTAGAAACACTCCCTCATGATATTTTAGAGTGTTTTGTATTCATTTTATACATTAACAGGACAATTGGGAGGCGGGGGGCTAAATCCAGTACTCGCGCTGGCGCATGTTCTTTCCTGTTCGCCTCGCCTCGTTCGCTCGCTCAAACACGGTGGTTGCGACATGAACGTTCCTGTCAAATTTCAGTTTCTTGCAAGTTCATTATTACCTTTTGTTTGCTCAGTCGTAATCCAGCTTTATTCCGAAGTGGTTCACTACAGTTGTAGTTTGCAGTGCTGTGTATTTGTGATGGCTCACAGAGCCAGAGGTTGCGTCACCTCTCCGGACAGTTTTTGTTTTATTTGTGGGGAATATACCGTGAAAAAGCGGCAGAGGAACATTTCTGCATTTATTAAAAAAGTATATTTCGCCTATTTCGGTTTGAAGATAGGCGATCAAGACAAACCGTGGGCTCCTCACAAGGTGTGCAAGACATGTGAGGAAGATCTACGCTTATGGATGAAAGGTAAAAAACAAGCATTTCGTTTCGGAATACCTATGATGTGGCGTGAACAAAGAGACCACAGCAGTGACTGCTATTTTTGCTCTTGCATTGTGAAGGGATACAACTTAAAAAATAAGAACGTAATAAGTTACCCCAACCTTCCCTCAGCAATTAGGCCTATGCCTCATAGCAACGAAGTACCTGTGCCTGAACCACCAAAATCTTTGGATCATATTTGTGTGGACGGTTCTGATCATGATGAGACTCATCAGATGGCTTTTCCCGATGAGTCCAGTACTTCCGAGTTTGAAACTGAACCAGATCCGAAACCTGAACTTTTCTCTCAAGCTGAATTGAATGATTTAGTCCGGGATTTAGGACTCCCAAAAGATGCTGCCCAACTGCTAGGTTCTCGGCTTAAACAGAAAAATCTATTGTCACCAGGAACAACTTTTTATTGGTACCGCAACCGCGAGACACAATTTTTGAAGTATTTCAGCAAAGAGGAAGATTTGGTATTTTGCAACGATATATACGGAGTGATGGAAAAGTTTAAACTCAAGTATGATCCTGCTGAATGGCGGCTGTTCATTGATTCGTCAAAAGACAGCATAAAAGGTGTTCTTCTTCATAATGGCAACACATTCGCTTCAGTTCCTATTGCTCACTCTGTTATTCTCCAAGAAAAATACGAGAATTTGGCCCTGATTCTTCAGAAGATTCGTTATGATGAGCATAAGTGGATGATTTGTGGAGACTTTAAAATTCTATCCATGCTATTAGGGCAGCAATCCGGTTTCACCAAATATCCCTGCTTCCTTTGCTTGTGGGATAGCCGGGCCCGCGACCTACACTGGGGGAAAAAAGACTGGCCAATTCGGGAGTATTTGAGACCCGGTGAGAAAAATGTTCTTCATGAGAGCTTGGTACCTCGTGATAAAATTCTATTACCACCTCTCCACATTAAGTTGGGTCTCATTAAGCAATTCATCAAGTCCCTTCCAAAAGATGGTGAGTGCTTTCGGTACCTTTGCTCAAAGTTCCCCCGACTTTCTGAAGCAAAGCTAAAGGAAGGAGTGTTTGTTGGCCCTGATATAAGGAAATTCATTTCAGATGGAGCATTCGCTGAAACGATGTCTGAGAAGGAAAAAGAAGCCTGGGATTCCTTCAAGGATGTTGTTCTCAAATTCTTGGGGAACAGGCGGGATGAGAACTATAAGGATATTGTTGCCAGGATGCTCAATGCCTTCAAAGAACAAGGCTGTAATATGAGCCTGAAAGTCCATTTCTTGCACTCCCATGTGAACTACTTTCTCGAAAACTTGGGGGCGTACAGTGAAGAACAAGGTGAAAGGTTTCACCAGGACATCAAGGACGCAGAGAGAAGGTACCAAGGAAGATGGAACACCACTATGATGGCTGATTTCTGCTGGTTGCTGCTGCGGGAAACCCCAGATGAAAAATACGCCAAGCAGCGCACCAAGAGAAGCATTCGGGGGAAGAAGAAACGGGCCCACCAGGAGATTGATTGACCCAAGAATGACTTCAAAATCTAAACTGTGTTGACAAATATCGTGTTTTTACTAAACTTTGAAATAAAAATTTGCTAGTTATTACCACAGTGTCGGATCTCATTTATTAGAATTTTATTTTCACACCATCTGGTGTTTGTCTTCATGTATTGCAATGGTGCGGTTTGCGTTTTCTATTCTTACATACATACCTGCACAACATTTTTTGCACATTTCTTTGCTTTGCTTTGTGTCTAACCTCGCTCTTATATGCTCAATGTTTGTGCACATGTATGTGGCTGTTTTAAGTGCAGACAATTTTGCTACCATCACAGTGTGTTTTGTTGACATTACTCTATTCTTATGTGCTGCCTTGTTACAATTTTCTTTATTCTTATTTGAACAATTAGTATAAAGAATTCATCCAAGAAACTTTTATCTCGATCGCACTCAATCTGAAACGTTCACCTCAAACTGCTAACCCAATGTAGCAAAAAATCTGTACGTGATGGAGCAAATTGGTTACCAGATTTGGATTCAGCGCACCAAAAAACGTAAAAATCAATCGAAACATTAGAGGCAGTTTAAAAAAATTTTTTTTTAGTGTACCTGTGTAATCTATACACAGACATTTACATCTGCTCTCAAGAAGGCATAATGTTTATACATAAAATGTAGTTGTAATCTCTATAGGATTACTGCTGCTGACTGTGGTACTAATTCGATATAGGGCACACAGAGAGTTGCAAGCTTGAAATCTGCGTAATCCTATTCTGAAAGACGTATGCGCATGAATGGGCACTTGCGTGTGCGCTTTCGACAGTCACTATTCTGTAAGCGTGCGCCTAAGTCCCATCATGCATATGTTCAGGTGGGGTGTATAAGGGGTGGAGCCTGGGCAGAACACAGATGGGACCTAAATCTATGTGCATAAGTTATACAATACTATGACTTATGTGACTAACTGCTACATCTAGACTCAGGCAGTCCAACCACTCCCTATTCTTTAAAAGAAAGTCCACGTGTGCTTTACTTTATAGAATAGGCCCAAATACATGCACAGCAATACACTTTGCCCATGCATGAGATTAGAGAATTACCCTCATAGCCAGGCTGAATATGCATATTAATTTCAATTCTGATACTGGTGTTCAAGCCTTTCTCTGCTGCTGCTATTTGATGGTATCCAATGGCCGCAAATAGGTCAGATTTTGAAGGTATTTCTAATATATTTATATAAGATAGATCTGTATACAATGGAGATAGTATGCATTCAAATCTATTTCAGGCACGCTCATTATGAAGATCCTGAAAACCTGAACCATTTGTGGTCCTTGAGGACCAGAAGCAAATGCAACTGGTCTCTCAATATAAATATTTTGTTTTTGAAAAATCTTGTATGTGTTTTTATTGAGTGGATTTGGGTATTAGAGAAATGTGCTTTTCTTTCACATATCCTCTTCCCTAACAGGAGATTAAAAGTAGTTAAGAAATAGATTATAAAATGAGAAGATAAAAGAGTTTGGAGGTTCCCTTACCTCTCTCTGCCTACTACTCATATGTTCAGGACTTTGTTGTCTGCTGAATACTAGGCTGTTGAAATCGAAGGCCTACCCTATTTTCCATTTATCGGAAAGGAATAATGTACCCTTACACCCTTCATACTCCCAGTCATGTACTGGTTTCCTCTCTTTCCACCTCTGGTTCAATATTCAACTCCTTCTTCCTCTTGATTTATTCATTATGTATTTATTTAACACATTTCTATACTGCTCTTCTACAATTCACAGCAGTTTACATAGAACAAAACAAGTCAAAGAAAAATCATGAAATTTGTTGTTCAGTACATGGAACAGTAAATCATGGCAACAGAACTATGTACAGGTGGTGGGAATGTAACTATGTACAGGGCATATGAGGATTGAATGATCTACAGCTGGGAAGAGGGAATTCCTGGGTAAGTCTAGGGAGGAGTCCAGGGATGAGTTGTAACACTGCACGCCAACCTAAGTTTCTGGTATTGGATGTGTGTTATAACTGTCATGGAGAGGTAAGTCTTTAATTTCTTATGGAATGAGCTCAGGTTGTTATATGTCCTTATGGCTGGTGGTAGGGAGTTCCACAATGTGGAACTCTCTACCGTCAGTCATAATGGCAAATACAGTCCCGGTTGCAGGTGCACTGTTTAGTTTTGGTTCTCTGAGGAGGGATGTAGAGAAGAATGTTGGTGCAGTGGCATTGTAATCTCCAATTTTCAGTTCTGTTTATCAAGGTCTGTAGGCAGTTAGCAGACTCCTTGTGTAGGACTTTGGTTAATGTGAGAGCCTTGATTCTGACTCTTGCAGCAATAGGGAACCAGTTGAACTATAATAGGATGGGAGTGGCTTCTGTCTTATCTATATTGATGTGAATATTATGTGAAATGAGCCATCTTTTCACTTCTGTGAAGCAATTCTATAAGGTTGTGAAGACTGGGGATGAGGTATTGAATGGGGTAAAGAACATGATGTCATTAGCATAGAGTTGATAATATGGAGTCTTTGAGAGGAAGAAGGTTGGAATGCTGCTTCCACCTTAATACTGGCAAATGTGAGTGACTAGCATGTTGCTTTCAGTATAGATGTAGCGTGTGTGGTGGCCCACAACAGGCCTTCCAATGTTCTAGCCCTGGAGTTGAGTTGCCGGCTCCAGCAAGAAATTACTCACCAAAGTGCTTTCCCTCATTAAGTTGGTGGCATTATGGCAGTGGCTGCAGGCTTAACTGGATGGGGGTTGCCCATTTCTTGTAGGATGAGTTCTCAAGGGGCTTTATGATGCCATTCGAGTGCATGTTACTGCAGCATGAGAGCCCTAGTGCCCCATCAGCCATATAGAACCCATGCATTGCGCATGAGAGGTTTGCCAAAGAGTTACTCATAAGGTAGATTGCCGGTCCTTTTCAGGAGTCTCCTTTTGATGATTCCGTAGTTTCACCTTTGGGTTATTTACTCAACAATGAGTCAGGCAGGTTTCACCTAATCCACAATCTTTCTTATCCAGCCAGAGGCCGTGCCATTTCTTCATTGATCCTAGTCTCTGCTTGGTGTAATATACCTCATATGACCAGGTGGTGGATATGCTGTGCCAGTTGGGTCCAGGGACATTGATAGCAAAGGCCAATAGTGAGTCAGAATTTTGCCTATTGCTGGTTCAACTTGGGTTCTTCCACCTGATGGGTTTTGATTTAGACGGGAGATTCTATTTTGACAAGTGCATGCCTATGGGCTGCTCAGTGGCATGCACTTGTTTCGAGACCCTTTATGACTTTTGTGAATTGGATGGTACATAGGATATCAGGATTTGATTTTTGGGATTTGGCTTGATCGTAGGACTGTGCCCAGTTGGTTGAAGCCTTCTGGTATGTGGAATATCAGTTGGGCATACCAATAACAGAAGATAAGTCATAGGGGCTATGTATGAACATAAGAACATAAGATATGCCATACTGGGTCAGAGAAAGGTCCATCAAGACCAATATCCTGTTTCTAACAGTGGCCAATCTTGGTCACAAGTACCTAGCAGTTTCCCTAAAAAACACAGGTTCCACAAATGCTTATATTGGGTTAAGCAGTAAATATTCTGGGTCCCTTTTAATAATGGTTTATGGACCTTTCCTCCAGTAACTTGTCCAAACCTTTTTTAAACCCGGCTACACTAACAGCTTTTACTACAACCTCTGGTAGCAAATTCCAGAGTTTGATTACACGTCGAGTGAAAAAATATTTTCTCTTATTAGTCTTAAATACTGTAGGTTACCCTGTAGCTTCATCGCATGCCCCCTAGTCTTTCTATATTTTGATGGCGTAAACAATTGATCTACGTTTATCCGTTCCACTCCATTCATTAATTTATAGACCTCTATCATATCTCCCCTCAGTCATCTTTTTGCCAGGTTGAACAACCCTAACCTTTTTAGCGTCTCTTCATAGGGTATCCTTCCATCACTGTTACCATTTTGGTGGCTCTTCTCTGTACCTTTTCTAATAACACTATATCCTTTTTAAGATATGATGACCAGAACTGCACACAATATTCAAGGTATGGTCGCACCATGGAATGGTACAGAGGCATTACAATATCATTTGTATTATTCTCCATTCTTTTCCTTATGATATCTAGCATTCTGTTTGCTCTCTTGGCCACTGCTGCACACTGGGCGGAGGGTTTTAACATGTTATCCATGATGACGCCTAAATCTTTTTCCTGAGTGGTAGTTCCTAATGTGGAACCTTGCATCGTGTAACAATAGTTTGGGTTTTTCTTTCCTAGGTGCATAACTTTGCACTTGTCCACATTAAATTTCATCTGCCATTTGGATGCCCATTCTTCCAATTTATCAAGATCCTCTTGCAATTTTGCACAATCTTCTTGGGTTTTAACAACTTTGAATAGTTTTGTGTCATCTGCAAATTTGATAACCTCACTCGTTATTCCCATTTCCAGGTCATTTATGAATATGTTAAAAAGCAGCAGACCCAGAACAGATCCCTGGGGTACTCCACTATTCACCGTTCTCCAGTGGGAAAATTGGCCATTTAGCCCTACCCTCTGCTTTCTATCTTTTAACCAGTTCCTGATCCACAATAGTACACTGCCTCTTATACCATGACTTTTTAATTTTGCCAAAAGTCTCCCATGAGGGACCTTGTCAAAAGCTTTCTGAAAGTCCAGATACATTATATCAACCGACTCATCTTTGTCTACCTGTTTATTCACACCTTCAAAAAAACATAACAGATTAGTAAGACAAGACCTTCCATGTTTGCTGTCTCCCATTGAAGGTCTTGTGTCTCACCTTCCTGGGGCTCAAGATGGACTCAGTGTATATGGAGTCAAGGCTTCCCAGGGACAAAGCAGAAGCACTATTGACAACAATCGTGGGTGCTGGGGCCATAAGAAACTCATGCTATAGCAGATTCATTCTCTGCTCAGGAGGTGAAGATTTGCTTGCTGGATGATCCTCATGTGCTGAGTGTTCATGTTTAACTTGATACAGTTGATGTGCAGGTTGGTGCAGAAGCATCACTTGTGACAGACTTGAGTTTGTGGGGTTCATTCTTGGAACATTTCAATGATGTCTGTTTTTGGCAGACAACGCTAGTGACTTACTAGGACCTTGATCTGTTTTCTGGGGGTACATGGTTTGGGCTTCTTTTTCTGTGGTGCCTGGTGTACACAGGCATGGTTTCAGGTTTGAAGGAGAGGGGCTGGTGCCAGAACATTACTTTCTTGGATTTGTTCCCAGTGTAGGTGGTGTAAGATATTCAGTTGTTACATCAACAAGTAGTCTTGTGGTTGGACAATGCAGTAGTTGTGCAGGCCATCAACCAATAGTATGCCCATTGCCCACTGTTATCAGAGTTATTTCAGTTGACAATCTTGCGTTGATTGCTGTTGAATGTACCTTTGACAGTGAGCTATGCCCCAGACATTTGAAACCAGATTGGAGGTGCTCTGTCTCATTTCCAGCAGGTGCACTCCTGGGCATTGGTCCCCAGTGTGGATGACAATTCCATTAAGATGTAAAAGGACCTGTGGATGACTTTACTGGAGTCTTTGGAAGCCTGCTGAGGAGTGCCCTAGAACTATAAACTTGGAAGAACTATAAGGCAGCATGGAAAAGGTCTGAAGATTTTCTGAGGTTTCTGGAGTTGTGGGTACATCTTCTTTTTACAGAGTGGGTAGTGGTCGACTTTACTGTGGATGACAAGAGAGTGGGGATATCTATTGGTATACTGGCAGCCTTGCTGGTGAGTGTTGCCTTTCTCAGTAAGTTTAGAGGGTTCATAGGATTCCTTCTTGATAAGCAGTTGATGCGGAGGGTATATAGCAGGCCTTCAGCATACACAGATGCTCAAGGCTGCATGCTATCCGCATTGATTTTTGTTTAAAACTATAACTGCCATGCTGGTGATGCCCCCAGACCTATGCTACTCACATAGAGCATAGGAGTAAAGTACATTAAAATATTATACCAACATGACAACATTAGAATAACAGAAAAAAAACAGGCACCTCATAAATAGTAGTACATGATAAAAACAAACAAAAAAAAATAGACATTTAAGAATTGACAAACCTTCAAATCTCATGAACCCCACCCTGCAGGAACCCCTTAAAGTCCCACATTCCAGCAGAAAAACCCAGGTTTTTGGTCAGAAGTCTGATAACATAAGTCTTCCCTCGGTTACATGGGGAGCTGATTTGGCATTCTAGAACCTGCATAACTAAAAGATATCTTTCTCGTGGATGATAGACAGATCTCGTCTCAAGGGGAGGGGCCCAAAACCCTTGCTGAGTCCATGAAGGGTCTGAAGGATTTCCTGAATGTAACTGGCCTTGAACTACTAGTGAAAAAGGATGAGCTAAATTCAAATAAACAATTGACTACAAACCTCAGATATCCTTTATAAATGCACTTACACCCAAGTTTTTAAATGAACCCTATATATTTAATTGTAGCGATAACAATCAAAAGACAAAAAGAACCTGTGTTTGTTTTAATTGTAGCATTTATTTTTGTAATTTAAATTGTAGCACACAGGCAAAATCTCACTCCTTCAGTGAAATAAAAATGTAATGCTTGGCTGATGGGCCATACTGAGTGTAAGAGAGAAGAGGCTCACCCAATGTGTAAGTCACCAGCGAGAAGGCTTAAGGGGCGCATTTTAGCTGTCTGACATTGCCTGCTGCCACTGAGAGAAGAAAAGGTGGCAGCAGCAGGCAACGGCAGACAGCTAAAATGTGCCCTTAAGCCGCCTTTGCGCCCTATGCGGCCGCACCGCTCGCACAGGGCTAGGTACAGTCCTACTTGGCTGCAAACACTGATCCCAGTGGAGGAAAATTTAACACCCTGTTTTTGATGCCTGTATACATCAAATTATTTGTTATATTCTGCTGAGACCTAGTAGCATTCCACTTTTTCCCTTAATGTTTGGGTGGAAGAATCTTTACTTATAGTTCTGTTTTCAGCAATAACGTAACAAAGCCTTAGACAATTTAGAGAGAATTTATGAGGCATTAACAAACTGGAAGGTAAGAGAGGGCATTAGCAATGGACAACGCATCTGTAGTAAAGCATCTGCCTAACAGACCACACTATAAAGATTCATTTCCACTTAATAAGAGCAATAAAACATTTGATTCCCTTGCATATCTCTTTAACACTACCTCTTTGCTCTTGTTTTATTTTTTTTATTACTAATTCCTTCATTCATGTCTCATTTAGGAAGGAGATAAGTATATTCACATATCCAAAAGATATAATACATGCTTGTGAGGGCTTTTTTATGTACAATGGATGTTGTAGAACAAGAGGTCACTATATAAGATGGAGGCGGATAGAAGCTAATCCGTCCAGATGAGACATTTAACTAATCAGTACCAGAGCAATACATAAGACTACATTGAGTGGAGGAGTGGCCTAGTGGTTGGGGCAAGGTACTTCAGGCCAAAAGGTTGGGGGTTCAAATCCCTCTAGAAGACAGCAATCTTGGGCTGGAAGGACTGGGGTTTCTAGTCCCACAGGTGCTCCTTGTGGTCTTGGGCAAGCCACTTAACCCTCCATGTCCCCTGTGAAATAGTTATCTCCAAGTTATAATGCCCTGTTCAATGTTATTTCAGTTTGTTCAATGTAAACCACACTGATACAGAATAGCACAGTATATAAGAGAATAAAAATAAATAAATACAGTGTGTTACACTGGCTGAATTTTGCTGTAATGTTTCTCTCTACTGAATTATACCCTGCACTCTTTTAATTTTGCTTTCTAGAGTGTTTCATAAGAAAATAGCTGCAAAAGAAGCAAAGGTGACATTTTACTTCCCAGTTTGTGTCCTTTCCTTGAGTCCTGCTAGACCAGTCCAGACAAATGGGTTGTGTTCCCCTATCAGCAGATTGGTGGCGACAAAAAAAAAAAAAAACAATGAAAAGCCCAGGTTTCAATGACATCACTCCCATGAATCTATTCACCCAAAGCATGGGGAAGAAACATGGCAAGCCTCACACAACCTCAATCGTGGACAACAAAGAGTAAGCAACAGTAGAGAACTATGTACAGGAAAGCATAAACAGAAAGCTGTCCGTAGAAGATGAACCTGCAGAGCCAAGTATTAAAATCATAGTGGACCAAAGGGAACAGCAGCAGAAGAGCAAAGCAAATACAGTTTCAGGGGTGGACTTTGGACTGGTCTAGCAGGACTCAAGGAAAGGAAGTTAACTGGCAAATTAAATGGCACCTTCCATATCATCCTGATAGACCAGTCCAGACAAGTGAGATGTTGTTTTGTTGTTAAGTGCCGTCGCGTTGGTGTCAACTCATGGCGACCCTCTGGATAGTTGTCCTAAATTGTGTTCAGTCTTCAGTCAGGCGGCTCATTGTTGACAGACTGGTACCCATAGCTGCTGTTATTGTATTGATCCATCTCATTGATGGCCTTCCTCTTTTGCGCTGACCTTCTATCTTGCCAAGCATGATATCTTTCTCTAATGATCTCTCCTTCGCATAATGTGACCAAAGTATGAAAGTCGAAGTCTTGTCATTTGAGCTTCTAAAAAAGCTTAGGTTCCTTATCGTCACTCCAGTCCAGTCCCTTTACTTTAGGGTTACGCAACCCTTCCAGCAGCTTGGAGGCTGAGCCCAACCTTTTTGGGGGTGGAGCGGTATATATACCACTGGTGCCACCCACCAACTCCAGTATACTCAGCCTCCAAGCAGCTGGAGGGTTCCGTAAGCCTAGGGCTTACTGGAGTCTTACCTTCTTTTAATTTTGGCTAAATCTTACTAATTTTAATTTAATTTTCATTCATTTATATATTTATTTCTTTAGGCAATCTTCCTTCTCTACTGTTTGCTGTTTTTTCTCCCTCCCCCCCCCCCCCGGCCCGGGCCGAGGAACGGAGGTGTTAACATTTTGCTTACAGCAGCGAGCAGGGGAATCAGAAGCCTCTCGCTGCTGACCAGGCCTGCTGCGGCTCCTCTTCAACTCTCCGGAAGGCCTGCGTCCTCGCGCCGAAGCCCTCCCCGGTGGCTGAGCGCTGGAGGAGACGCGAAGCGGAGGAGCGGTCTGCGGCGCTCAGCCTTTACCGCCCCCCCCCCCCCCCCCCCGAGTCAGCCGAGTGCAGGGGCGAGCTCCGGAGACGCGATCGCAGCGCAGGTGAACAACCGCGAGCGGGTAAAGCAGCACTCGTCCTCCTCTGTCCCTCTCTTCAGCCGGAGGCTCCAGAGAGGCGCTAAGACCAGCCGCATCCCTCCGTTCTGAGCTCCACGTGGCCGCGGCCTGCCACGTGTTGAGCCAACGGTGCAGGAATCGCAGCTCCAGTCCGGGTAACAGCAGAGGAGCTGGAAGAGAAGCATACAAACAAATCGCAAGTACTCAGCCCATTGGCTCTAGGGAGATTGTAATTGCTGTTTTCTTTTTTGTTTAACTTCAGTTTGCTTTAATTCTTGTCTATTCCCCAGTGGTTTAAGGAGATTTCGCTGCCTTATCCTTGCTCCTGGAGAGAGCAGTGCAGGAAGTTTTAGAGGGAATTTTAATTATATATATTTTCATTGGAATTTTATTTTAAGTTTAAAGTTGAAAATTTATTTTAAGTTATCCTCTAGATAGCATGACTGGCAAGTCAAGGTGCCCATCTTGTGGCACACGTAGGGGTACTGCATCTGAGGCAGGAGTCTGCAGAGGCTGCGCTGCAGTAGCCACCTCAATAGAACAAGAAATCAGCCTTTCTATGGCCCAGTCATCCCAGGGGTCCTCGGATCCTATGGAGGGGGAAGTAGTGTCCCAGTTATCCCTTCCCTCTCACTCGGAAGCACCCCCTCCTCCGCTCCCCCCCTCCTCCCTTCCCCCTGGGGAGGGGGCAGTCGGGGACTTCTTTTCCCCTGACTTCGTGCTTTTATTACACCAGGCCTATTGCATGCGCAGACAGGGGCTTGCGACAGGAGAGGGGGGCTCGACATCCGAAGGCAGAGTAGCCAGATCCCTGAGGGCAAGCGTTCAGGACTCAGGAATACCCCCTAAGCGCCCCAGGCTGCTGCATGAGGAACCTCTCTCTTCCCTTTCCCAGGGCACCCTAGAGGAGGAGGTCTCTGAAAAGGAATTAGAGGAGGAAGAGGAGGAGCTGGAAGAAGGGGAGATCCCTGAGGAGGACCAGGCTCGCATAATTAGAGTGTTCCGACGAGAGGAGCTGCCTGCTCTAATTAATGATTCCCTGAAAGCTCTCAATGTAGCCTCAGATACCCCAGGGGAAGAGGAGGCATTGGAGGATCCCTTAATCCAGGCCATCAGGAAGTCCCAGAAAGTTTTTCCAGTCCACAGAGTGGTACGTCAGATGATACAGGAGGAATGGGATCAGCCTGAGTCTGGGTTAAGAGGGGTCCGGGCCATGTCCCGCCTCTACCCTCTCCCTGAATCGGACAAAGAGCTGCTGAAGTCCCCCAGGGTGGATGCGGCGGTTTCAGCAGTAACAAAGAAAACTACTATCCCAGTTGAGGGCAGCGCGGCGCTAAGGGATCCCCAGGATAGGAAATTGGACACGCTCCTAAAACAAGCCTTTGATGTCAGCGCTCTGGCCTTACAAGCTTCAGTCTCAGGGGCCTGGGTAGCGCGGGCCTGTTTGAGGTGGGCTCAGCAACTCCAGGCAGAGGAGGTTTCCGCCGAAGGATCATTGGCCAACGCAGCGAGGTTGGAATCCGGTACGGCCTTAGTCAGTATGACCTCATCCGCAGCTTAGCTAAGAACATGGCCTCGGTGGTAGCAGCCAGACGCTATTTGTGGCTACGGAATTGGGCGGCCGATGCTTCCTCCAAAACTCGCCTGAGTCGTCTTCCCTTCAAAGGGAAGCTGTTATTCGGTGAGGACTTAGATAAGCTGGTAAAGGACCTGGGCGAATCCAAGGGCGGCAGGCTTCCGGAGGACAGGCCGAAACAAGCGCGGCCCTTAACCCCAGCACGGAACCAACCTAGGGACCCCCGGAGGTTTCGCTCGACAAGACCGAACCCCTTTCTTAGGGGTCGTTTTCCCGGTAGAGGACAAAGCTCCCGAGGTTTTCGGGGGGCGGGCAGAGGTTTCTCTCCGCCTCCTCCTTTTCCACGGGCCCCAGGAAACAACAATGAGAGTCCGGGGGTCCAGGAGGGCGGAATGCCGATAGGCGGTCGCCTGAGGCTCTTTCTTCCCGCCTGGTCCCGGGTCACGTCCGATCAATGGGTTCTGGAGGTGATCCGAGAGGGCTACGCTCTCGAATTTGCAAAGCAAATACCTCCAGCATTTGTTCAGTCTCCTTGCGGCTCCCCAACAAAAAGAGCCGCTATAGAATCTACACTGTCCCGTCTCTTACAGCTCGGGGCCGTGGTGCCCGTCCCTCCAGGCCAGGTCGGTACAGGTCGGTACTCGATTTACTTCGTGGTCCCAAAGAAGGAGGAGACCTTTCGTCCAATCCTGGATCTAAAGCAGGTCAATCGATGTCTCAAGGTGCCACACTTCAGGATGGAAACCCTTCGGTCGGTCATAGCGGCCGTAAGGGACGGCGAGTTCCTAACAGCACTGGACTTGACAGAGGCCTATTTGCATATCCCCGTCAGAAAATCTCATCAACAATTCCTGAGATTCGCGGTTCCTCGGGGCCATTTTCAGTTTCAGGCGCTGCCCTTCGGTCTAGCGACCGCGCCAAGGACGTTCACCAAGGTGATGGTTGTAGTAGCGGCGTCACTACGAAAGGAGGGAATCCTGGTGCACCCCTACTTGGACGACTGGCTCATTCGGGCAAAGTCGGAAGAGGAAAGTCGCTGGACAACAGCCAGAGTGATACAGGTGCTGGAGGACTTGGGGTGGGTCATCAACCGCGCAAAGAGCAGTCTGGTACCCTCCCAAGAGCTCGAGTATCTCGGAGCAAGGTTCCACACAGGCAGGGGCAGGGTTTTCCTGTCCAGCACAAGGGTGAGGGACCTAAGGATCCTAGTCACGCAGTTCATGTCCAGGCGCCTTCCTTCGGCGTGGCATTACCTGCAACTCCTGGGAACCATGGCGGCAGCCATAGAGGTAGTCCCGTGGGCCAGGGCGCACATGCGTCCTTTACAGCGATCCCTGTTGCGTCGATGGTCCCCTCAACAGCACCCTTTGTTCCTTCAGCTGCCCTGCGCCCCTCGAACCAAGCAGTCCCTCCACTGGTGGAGGTGTCCAAAGAACCTCAATCGCGGTATGCCCCTCGAACCTCCACAATGGTTGCTGTTGACGACGGACGCCAGCCTAGCAGGCTGGGGAGCACATTGCGAGGACCAGTTTGTCCAGGGGCGTTGGACGACGTTGGAATCTCAGTGGCCTATCAACCGGCTGGAATTGAGGGCAGTCACCCTGGCACTCAAGGCTCTCGAGTCTTTAGTGCTAGGGAAGGCGATTCGGGTACTTTCCGACAATGTCACCGCGGTGGCATACATCAATCATCAAGGAGGCACCAGCAGTCCAGCCTTGGAAAAGGAGGCGGACACACTGTTCCAGTGGGCAGAACATCGCTTGGAAGCACTCTCAGCACAGCACGTGGCCGGCACGGACAACATCACCGCCGACTACCTCAGCAGGTGCAAGATAGACCACGGGGAGTGGGAACTACATCAGGAAATCTTCGACCAGATAGTAGCTCTTTGGGGCCCCCCAGTCATGGACCTCATGGCGCGGTTCTCATCCGCCAAGGCCAGCCGATTCTTCAGCCGACGGAAAGAAAGGATGTCCGAAGGCTTAGACGCTCTGGCCCAGAAGTGGCCCTCGGAGGGTCTCCTTTATGTCTTTCCCCCTTGGGCGCTGATAGGGAAAGTCATCCAGCGGATAGAAGCTCACCAGGGCATAGTAATCCTCATTGCCCCGGACTGGCCCCGTCGCCCCTGGTATGCGGATCTGGAAAGGATGATCGCCGACCGCCCCTGGCGGCTCCCCAACAGGAGGGACCTTCTGAAACAAGGTCCAGTCCAGATGCCACACGTGGATCGATTCTCGCTTACGGCTTGGCTATTGAAAGGGCACGGCTCTTGAAGCGCGGCTACTCGGCGGCAGTAATCACCACTTTGTTGAGCGCTCGGAAGCGCTCAACTTGCCTCTCCTATGTGAGAGTGTGGCGCATCTTCGAGGCATGGTGTGCAGAGCGCCGGAGGAAACCTCTGGCTTCCTCGATCCCGGAGGTCCTGGAATTTTTGCAAGCCGGATTCGACAAGGGCCTAGCACATAGCTCCCTCCGGGTCCAATTGGCGGCCATCTCCTGCTATAGGGGTAAGGTCTGCGGGAAGCCTTTAGGAGCACACGCGGACGTTTCCAGGTTCCTGAAAGCGGTCAGACGGCTCCGTCCGCAGAGGAGATCGGTCATCCCCCCTTGGGACCTCAACTTGGTACTAAACGCACTAGTCACGGAGCCGTTCGAACCATTGAAGAAGGCCTCCTTGAAGGATCTGACTCTGAAGACAGTCTTTTTGGTGGCCATTTGCTCGGCCAGGCGGGTCTCCGAATTACAAGCCCTGTCTTCTCGGCCGCCCTTTCTGTACTTTCTCAAAGATAAGGTAGTTCTTAGGACGGTCCCCTCGTTCTTGCCTAAGGTCATCTCCCCCTTTCATGTCAACCAATCGATCACTCTCCCGTCCCTTCCGGCGGATGAGCTCGGAGGGGGAGATAGTAGGCTCCTCCTACTCGACGTACGCAGGACATTAAAGCGTTACCTCTCCTGCACAGCCCCCTTCAGGAAGTCCGAGCGACTGTTCGTTCAGTTTGGGGGTCCCCATAAGGGGAAAGCGGCGGCCAAAGCCTCAATCTCAAGATGGATCAGGGAAGCGATTGCCTCCGCCTATATCCTCAAGGGGAAGCAAGTTCCAGGAGGGCTGCGCGCCCACTCAACTAGGGCGCAGGCCACCTCTTGGGCGGAGTTCAGTTTGGTTCCCCCGCTGGACATCTGTAGAGCGGCGACCTGGTCCTCCCTGCACTCCTTTACCAAGCACTATAGACTGGACGTGCAGAGTGCTACGGACTCCAGGTTTGCGCATGCGGTTCTATGTTCCGGAATGGCGAATCCCACCCGGGCGGGTACTGCTCTGGTACTTCCCTAAAGTAAAGGGACTGGACTGGAGTGACGATAAGGAAGAAGTAATTAGATCTTACCTGCTAATTATTGTTCCTGAAGGAACGACAGTCCAGTCCCTGTTCCCTCCCGAGGTTGCCATTCCGGACGTTTGTTTTCAGGGTCGGACTCCGGCTCGAGGGCGGACACAGGCCTATCTGGAGGGTCACTGGGGTGGGAGGACCGGGCAGTAGCAGGCATTCGGCTTCCGCCCTTGACCCCCCCCCCCTCATTCTTTCTCGTTGGTTTTTCATTCTCTCTTTCGTCTACGCCTGTATATAAAAAAAAAAAAAAAAAAAAATACGCTTGGCTTAGAGTGTTTTTCATTTATGATATTTTGGAATGTTTGTTTCAAGTCTGCTTTTGCAGTAGGTTACTGGAGTTGGTGGGTGGCACCAGTGGTATATATACCGCTCCACCCCCAAAAAGGTTGGGCTCAGCCTCCAAGCTGCTGGAAGGGTTGCGTAACCCTAAAGTAAAGGGACTGGACTGTCGTTCCTTCAGGAACAATAATTAGCAGGTAAGATCTAATTACTTCTTTGATCTCCTCTAGTACTGACTGGTTTGTTCTTTGGGAAGTCCATGGTATATGTACCAAAGTTATAATTCCATTGGGCGGGAAGAAGACACAGCAGCTCACAAAACCCCAAAGCCAAGGCCGTGTCCACTCACGTATGGACAACCAAATGGTAGTGCCTGACAAAAGTGGAAAGTGATGCCCATGTTGCTGCCTGGCAAAGTATGCACTGACTACCAAGCTCTGCTCCGCACAGGAAGATGCTTGTGCTCAAGTAGAATTGGCACGCAAACTCTTCGGATCCGGCCGGTTCCGCAACAGATATACTGAGACAATGGCTTCCTTAATCTAGTACCCTAAAGCCGACTTGGCCACTGCATTATCCTTGTATGGGCCAGCCATCAGCATAAAAAAATGGTCAGACTTATGAAGGGAATTTGTACATCCACATACTGAAGAAACACTCTCCGGACATCAACAAGGCAAAGATCCTTATCCTTCCCCCAAAACTGCCCCTTAGAGAAGGAGAGCAGGCAGAAAACATCTGGTTCACATGGAGGGGAGAAATCACTTTAGGCAAGCAGGAAGGAACAGGCCAAATGGAAATGGCTTCCTTAGAAATGACAGATAAGGATCTCAGCAAGACAGAGCCTGCAATTTGGAAATCTGCCTTGCGACACAAATTGCAACCAAGAAGACCATCTTGAATGTCAAATCCTTGAAGGTAGTGCACTTCAGTGGCTCAAAAGCTGCTGTTATCAGGGCCCTTAGCACCATACCAGATCCCAGAAAGAGATTATAGACCAGAGGGAAGGACATAAGAACATAAGATATGCCATACTGGGTCAGACCAAGGTCCATCAAGCCCAGTATCCTGTTTCCAACAGTGGCCAATCTAGGTCATACGTACCTAGCAGTTTCCCCAAAAGACACAGGTTCCACAATGCTTGTACTGGGTCAAGCATTGATATCCTGGGTCCCTTCTTAATAATGGTTTATGGATCTTTCCTCCAGGAACTTGTCCAAACCTTTTTTAAACCCAGCTACACTAAGAGCCTTTACTACATCCTCCGGTAACAAATTCCAGAGTTTGATTACACATTGAGTGAAAAAATATTTTCTTTTATTAGTCTTAAATAGTTTACCCTGTAGCTTCATTGCATGTCCCCTAGTCTTTCTATATTCTGATAACGTAAACAATCGTTCAGTAATTTATAGACTTCTATATATTTATAGACACAGATGCTGAACCTCCTGGAGAAAGTGTGAGACATCTGGAGGCAAGGCTAGAGACTTACCAGGCTTCAGACCAAAGAAACAGGCCAAAGTTGCCACTTGAACTTTCAGGGAGCTAAAGGAAGGGCCCTTCTCCAGCCCATCCTGTAGGAAGGCCTACAGAGAAGGCATTTTGGCTGCCTCAGGAGCCAACTGCCAAGCTCTGCACATTGCTCAAAGAGGCAACAGATCCACACATATACTAGATTGGTAGACATTCTCTGGGCTCCAGGCAGAGTAACCACAGCTGGAGAGTAGTCCTTCTGCCCTAGCAATCTCCTTCCAAGAGTTAAGCCATAAGCGAGAAGTGAACCGGGTCCTCTAGGATGATTGGTTCTTGCTGCAATAGGTCCCAAGAGGGAGGCAACTGAAAAGGAGGTGCCTGCAGGAGCCACATCAGGTCTCCAAACCATACTCTCCTCTACCAATCTGGTGCCATCAGAACAATCTTGCCTGGGTGGCATTTTATATGCTGAAACACACACCCCGCCAGGGGCCATGGAAGAAACACATATAGCAGGTGCTGATTCTGCCAAGTCTGGGTCAGGGCATCAACGCCCTTGGACCCCATATCCGTGAGACGAGTGCAAAATCAGCAAATGTTGATATTGGCAGGTCACCATCAGATCCATTTTGGGGTGAATCCAACAGCGCAAAATCAACTGAAATACCTCCTGACTCAACTTCCACTCTCCAGGATCCAGAGGGTACCGGCTGAGGAAGTCCGCTTCCACATTGTCCACTCTGACAATGTGCCAAGCTGACAAAGTTAAGGCATTCTTATCCACCCAGGCAAACAGGACAGCCATCTCTAGGGCTACCCTGGCACTCCTCATGCCACATTACTAATTGACATAAGCCACTACTGTGGCATTGTCTAAAAGCACTCAAACCACCTGGCCCTCAAGCAGGGGCCATAAATGCAGAAGATCCAACCTTATGGCCCTTGTTTCGAG
Organism: Ichthyophis bannanicus; assembly: GCA_033557465.1. Lineage (NCBI taxonomy): Eukaryota > Metazoa > Chordata > Amphibia > Gymnophiona > Ichthyophiidae > Ichthyophis > Ichthyophis bannanicus. The sequence goes on from CM066031.1 coordinate 1,823,858,643, forward strand.
ATGGTTGATGGATCACACTGCTTCCCTGCAGTTCTAATGGCCCTGGACTGTATGGTTTTGGCAATGGGCTCTCAAGCTTGAGAGACTGGCATCCGTCATCAGGAGGATCCAGGAAAAATCATCCAGTGGCATGCCCTTCCTCAGATGGTTGGGCTGCTGCCAAATGCACAGGTAGGACTTCACCATCAATGGGAGTGGGAGCCTGTGCTCAAACTCCTGAGAACTCGTGGAGCACCAAGCCAGCAAGGATTGCTGGAGCGGTCACATATGAGGATGCGCCCACGGCACCATCTCTACGGTTGCTGTCATCAATCGAGCAGCTGAAGATAATCCCAGACTCTGGGAGTCTGCTGTGCATGGAACAGTGGCAAGCAAATCAACAGTCTTTGACTTTCTCTTCTGGCATGAAAACTCTGCCCACTGAAGTGCCAAAATGTGTTCCCAGGAATGCCAAGGACTGAGAAAGCTACAGCTGGCTCTTTCCCAGATTGAACACCCAGCTGAGGCTTTACAAAACAGACACCACTTGGTTAACCATGAGAGGCACCTCCAAAAGGAAACAGGTCCAGATGAGCTAATCATCCTGAGAGGGATGGACACAGACTCCTCGGCACCACAGTGCCAGCTGCCACCATCTTCACCTTGAAGAACATCCTCGGGGTGATGGGAAGCTCAACAGGGAGGGCAGCAAATTGATAGTTATAGCCAAGCATGTAAAAACTCAGATATTTTGCTGATCCACCCAGATCGGGATATGAAAATACACCTTGGCCAGAACCAGAGAAGCCAAGAATTCCCCTTGGCGCACTGCTTGAATCATGGCGCGCAAGGTTTCCATCCAAAAGCGCAGGACAGCACACATGCTCATTGACCTCCTTAAGGTTCAGAATAGGCCAGAAGGAACAGTCCTTTTTCTTGGCATGACAAATGAAATGGCGTATCTGCACGTGCCCCACTCGTCTGGCAGGAGGGGCACCACCACCTTTAGGCGCAACAACTTTTCCAAGGAGGTCCACACAGCAACACTTTTGATCTTAGACCTACAAGGGGAGATGATGACAGCATCTGGAATCTGCTCTTTGCATCCCAGGACATAGCCAAACTGAATGGTTGTCTAGCACCCAGCAATCCATGGAAACCCAAGCCCATTTGTGAAAGAAAAGGTGAAGCCTGCCTCTGACCAGAGGAACTGGAGAAAAGGCCCCAAGCCTTCATTGTACAGCCCAGGAGGGTTCTCCTCTTGGTGGGGACCAAGTTCTTGGATCCATGCGCTCCACAAAAAGATTAAGAACAAGCCTGAAGCCAAGAAGCAGAGAGCAGATGGGAAGAAAGATGTTTTTTTTTCCCCCCAAGTCGGTAACAACGAGAGTCCTGAGACCTTCAGGGATCCAGCCAGCCTGCCCTCAGTTTACAGGCAGAGGCTTACAAGAGAGGAGCACAAACCCACTTCACAGGCCCCTTGGACCTGTCTTCCAAAAGATAGTAAGATTTTGTCTTGTCCAAGTCATTCACCAGTTTTTCCAAATTGGCTCCAAAAGAAGCTTCCCCTTAAAAGCCAGGTAGGGCAACTGGGCTTTGGAAGATGTCCAGAGCCAAATCCAACACCGTGACACCATCATTAGAACACTATCTATGATCACAAAAAGTACCAGGTCATACATCAGAAAGGAAGACTACAGCCGACTCCAAAAGAGAGGTAGAAACATCCTGCAGAAGAGACTGAATCCACTGGAGCAGGGCTCAAGACATCAAACATGCAAATACCACAACTGAAGTGCAGCAGCCCCCAAAGTGAACTGGTTCCAAAACATGAATCCACATTTAGGTCCAGAGTACGCTTTAAGGCCAATCCATCTTCCACAGGAATGGTGGTCTGTCTGGTAACCGTCATGTTTATGTTTATATTTATTATGATTCTTGATATACTGCACCTCATTGTATCAGGGCAGTTTACAAATTAACACAAATAAAGAAATGATGGCCCATGGCCAGAAAAAAGGAAAGAACCTCCATTTCATGACAGGACAGAGAGAGGAGAGCAGGTAGATAGAAAGGGAAAGGAAGTAGCTGAAAAGATCTTGAAAGGGAAAAGGCAGAGGGGCATTAAGAACAGGTGGAGGGTAGGTCAAAAGCAATCTGAAATAGGTGAGTTTTCAAAAGGTTCTTGAATTTTGTGAATGATGATTCTTGATGGAGGGTGGTGGGGAGGGAGTTCCAGAGGGAATGGCCAAGGAAAAAGAAGGAAGAATGTCGAGTGGATTGAAGGCGTGTATGAGAGGGGGATGGAAGTACCAGACGATTCACAGGGATAGAGCGTAAACTGCGAGGATGGATGTGAAAATGCAGCAGATCAGCAAGGTATTTTGGGGTATTAGAGTAGATGACATGATGTGTTAAGGTGAGGAGCTTCTACTGGATGTGGTAAGGAACTGGAAGCCAATGGAGCTCTATGAGGGTGGGGGTGATATGATCGTGGCGTGAGGTATTGGAAATGATCCTTGCGGCAGTGTTCTACAAAAGTTGTAAGCACTGGAGTTGAGTCTTGGTAACAGGCAAGATTACAGAAGTCTAAGGGGTATGTTTACTAAACCATCTTAACGTAGCAGCGGCGACGTTATCGCACGATATGTAATGTTATCGCACGATAATGCAACATTATCGTGCGATAACGTTACATTTTGCGTGATAACATCTCCAGCGGCGTTAAGGTACACAGAGGGGGGAGAGAGGGCGGAAAGACGGGGTCAATGGGCGGGGTGTGGGTGGGAGAGGTGCCTGCTACACTAACGCTGGCATCTGAAGACCGGAAAATTAGCGCCAGTGAAAACCTGGTGTTAGAGGCACATTTGCAGGAGAGAGAAACCATTTCAGTCAGCAATGTACAGCAAAGGCAGGGAAACCCAGAAAAAGTGATAGTAGTGATACATGTGCAGCAACCAAAGATGCAAACACCATATAAAATGACCAGAACCATAAGTGAAATCCGAAACACCAAGCTGGCCAAGAGAAACAATATTGAAGAAGGGTACTCAACGCCACCTATAAAGAATAAAAAGGAGGATCGCAATTCAGGAAGGGTCAAGTCACATTCCCCCTACAAAATGAATGTTCCAACACTGAAATAGTGTTGATGAGGGTGTTCTCTGGTGACTATTGGGCAGTTTGCTTTTGTGGCAATCACATGTGCAGCAACAGCAGAGTGGCCACGTAGGAAAGGGCACTATGGTGATGGTGGAAATGGGGTACAGGGGTCTGCAGGCGGCACATGCAGTGGGCCAGCTGGGGCACAGTGTGGACTGGACAGATGCCTAGGTGGCACATAGGAATGCCAAAACTGTAAAGCAGCAAGACAGAAACTGACCAGGGTCCAACATGGCCACGAGTGTGTGTCCCACAGTGTCCCAGGGGACAGTACCCAACAGGTACCCCGAAGGGCACATACCATTGGCAGGCTGTGCCAGGGGGAAGTGCAGATGTCCATGTAGGCACCCCTACCCCAGACCCCACACCATAGGCAACTGCCTAGAGGCACACTGGATAGCATGGGACTGCGCACCACCGGCATAAGGGCATGTCAGCATGGTGGTGGAGTGGTGCCGGTGGCAGAGGGGGCAGTGGCAGCTGCCCACAGCAGAACAAGGCCAAGCCCTGTTTAGGTGGGTGGCATGCGTGCAACAGATAAGGTCTGTCTGAAGAACAGTCATGGGATCCCCAGAGAACAGCCTGATTCTGTGGAAACAGTTTGGTGCAGTGCATGCAGCCAGTGTGCTCAAAGGCAGAAGGGCACAGGTTCAAATCCCAGCTGGGGTTCCTGCAGACCATGTCCCAATATTTTACCCTACAGAGCACATACTCCATAAACATGTCCACTTCCTAGAGCAGAGGTTCCGAACTCCAGTACTGGAGGGCCAAACACCATTCAGGTTGTCAGGATGTCCCTAATAAATATGCATGAGATGCATTTACATGCACTGCCCCCATTGTATGCAAATGTGACCATGCATATTCAACAGGGACAGCCAGGAAACCGGAATCATGTTTGGCCGACCAGGACCGGAGTCTGGAACCTCTGCCCCAGAGCATCGGCCAACAGAGGCACAAACACCCACACCCATGGGCTCCACTATCCAAAGTCTCATGGAGAGGCAGGCTGTTGGGCCCTGCGCGGAGCAGCAGCTACCACTACTTGCACCTGTATACCTTAGCAATGCTGTCAGAGACATGGAAACACATTCCATATATATATCAAAAGGTTGCTATGCTTAATGTCAGATCACAAATCCAAAGCTAAACCAATTTGTTAAGAGATTCATCACAGCAACCTTTCTGATATATGTGGAGTGTGCTTCCAGATATGTTTACGACAGTGGTTACCACCCCGGAGAGTGACCCTAACAGTATTGTGTTCCTTCGCACTGCCTGCACTGTGCCCAGGACTGGTGTGGCAGCCAGGGCTGGCAACCACCTCTATCTTTGCATAATGCAGAAATAGGCGTGGGAGTGTGTATATGTCTATCCAGTGTTTTGAGGCTATGTACACCTTACTGAGCCCACAATGCTTGCACAGTTTCCAGCGTTAGCCTGTCAATGTGCATAATGAGGGGCAAGGTATTGTGGGTATGGCCGGTACAGGGCGGTCTGGGCAGGATGCATCTGCACAGGGCATAGGGCAATGGCTGGGATATTGTAGTGCGTGACCACCACCTGCAAGGACAATGTGGCCACATCATGTCATGCTGGGAGGTCACTCTCACTCTGACTGAGCAGTAACCATGGCATGTCTAGGTTCCCAGTGTTTCTGTCAAGTGATATTTGTGGGTTCCTGTTTCTGGGGCCCAATCACTAACAAGCCTGCTTGGTGTTTGTGCCAAATCCCATGTTTGGGTGCACATTGTTCCTCTAAGAACATAAGAACATAAGATATGCCATACCGTGTCAGACCAAGGTCCATCAAGCCCAGTATTCTGTTTCCAACAGTGGCCAATCTAGGTCATATGTACCTAGCAGTTTCCCCAAAAGACACAGGTTCCACAATGCTTGTACTGGGTCAAGCATTGATATCCTGGGTCCCTTCTTAATAATGGTTTATGGATCTTTCCTCCAGGAACTTGTCCAAACCTTTTTTAAACCCAGCTACACTAACAGCCTTTACTACATCCTCCGGTAACAAATTCCAGAGTTTGATTACACGTTGAGTGAAAAAATATTTTCTTTTATTAGTCTTAAATAGTTTACCCTGTAGCTTCATTGCATGTCCCCTAGTCTTTCTAGATTCTGATAACGTAAACAATCGATCTACGTTTACCCGTTCCACTCCGTTCATTAATTTATAGACTTCTATCATATCTCCCCTCAGCCGTCTCTTTTCCAGGTTAAAGAGCCCTAACCTTTTTAGCCTTTCCTCATAGGAGTATCCTTCCATCCCCTTTACCATTTTGGTGGCTCTTCTCTGAACCTTTTCTAAAATCGCTATATCCTTTTTAAGATACGGCGACCAGAATTGCACACAATATTCAAGGTGCGGTCTCACCATGGAACGATATAGAGGCATTATAATATCTTTTGTTTTATTTTCCATTCCTTTCCTTATCATACCTAGCATTCTATTTGCTCTCTTGGCTGCCACTGCACACTGGGCCGAGGGTTTTAACATGGTATCCACAATGACGCCTAAATCTTTTTCCTGGGTGGTGGTTCCTAATGTGGAACCTTGCATCGTGTAACCATAGTTTGGGTTGTTCTTTCCTAGGTGCATAACTTTGCACTTGTCCACATTAAATTTCATCTGCCATTTTGATGCCCAGTCTTCCAATTTATCAAGATCCTCTTGCAATTCTTCACAATCCTCTTGGGTTTTAACAACTTTAAATAGTTTTGTGTCATCTGCAAATTTGATAACCTCACTCGTTATTCCACTTTCCAGGTCATTTATGAATGTCAAAAAGCAGCGGACCCAGCACAGATCCCTGGGGTACACCACTATTCACCTTTCTCCATTTGGAAAATTGGCCATTTAGCCCTACCCTCTGCTTTCTATCTTTTAACCAGTTCCTGATCCACATTAGTACACTGCCTCCTATCCCATGACTCTTTAGTTTTGCCAAAAGTCTCTGATGAGGGACCTTGTCAAAGGCTTTCTGAAAGTCTAGATACACAATATCAACTGACTCACCTTTGTCCACTTGTTTATTCACTCCTTCAAAAAAACATAACAGATTAGTAAGACAAGATCTTCCTTGTCTAAAGCCATGTTGGCTGTCTCCCATTAGGTCGTGACTATCTACATGCTGAGTAATTTTATTCTTTATGATGGTTTCTACCATTTTTCCCGGTACTGACGTCAGGCTCACCGGTCTGTAGTTTCCCGGATCACCCCTGGAACCCTTTTTAAAAATTGGTGTTACATTGGCGATCCTCCAATCTTCAGGTATTAGAGATGATTTTAATGATAGTTCACAGATTACTAATAGCAGGTCTGCAATCTCATATTTCAGTTCTTTCAACACCCTTGGATGTATACCATCCGGCCCAGGTGATTTGCTACTCTTCAGTTTATCTAATAGTTGTAAGACATCTTCCCGATGTATCGATATTTCCTTCAATTCTTCCGCACCTTTAAATACCACTTCAGTCATGGGTAACATCCCTACATCTTCCTCAGTAAAGACCGAAGCAAAGAATTCATTCAGTCTCTCCGCTATCGCCTTGTCGTCTCTCAGTGCTCCTTTAACCCCTTTATCATCTAATGGACCAACTGACTCTCTCACAGGTTTTTTGCTACAAATGTACTTGAAAAGGTCTTTATTTCGTGTTTTTGCTTCCGCAGCAAGCTTCTTCTCAAATTCTCTCTTTGCCTGCCTTATCAATGCCTTGCATTTGACTTGCCAGTGCTTGTGCTGTTTCCAGGTTTCGTCATTTGGCTCTTTTTTCCATTTCCTGAAAGATGCTTTTTTGGCAACAACAGCCTCTCTGACCTCACCTTTAAACCATGCTGGCAGTTTTTTGGACTTCCTTCCACTTTTCTTAAAGCATGGAATACAGCTGGTCTGGGCTTCCAAGATAGTATTTTTCAACAACATCCAAGCTTGATGTACGTCTTTAACCTTTGCAACTGCTCCTTTTAGTTTTTTCTTAACTGTTTTCCTCATTTTATCATAGTCTCCCTTTCGAAAGTTAAAGGGTAGTACTGTGGATTTCCTTACTATCCCTCCTCCACTAATTAAATCAAAGGCGATCATGCTATGATCACTATTGCCAAGTGGCCCCAACACTCTTATCTCTTGCACTAGATCTGGTGGTCCACTAAGGACTAGGTCTAATATGGCTTCCCCTCTGGTCGGTTCATGAACCAGCTGCTCCAAGAAGCAGTCATTTATTTCATCTAGGAACTTTATCTCCCTAGCATGTCCTGCTGTGACACTGACCCAGTCGATGCTGGGGTAATTGAAATCACCCATTATTATTATTGCACTGTAACTTTTGCCAGCTTCCTTGATTTCTTTGAGCATTTCATCATCCATTTGTTCATTCTGGCCAGGCGGACGATAGTACACCCCCACTGCCATCACCTTCCCCTTTTTACATGGAATTTCAATCCATAGAGATTCTACAGCAAATTTTGTTTCTTGCAAAACTTTAATCCTTTCTGACTCAATGCCCTCTCTAACATAGAGCGCAACCCCTCCACCAATTTGATCAGCTCTATCATTACGATATAGTTTGTACCCAGGTATCACAGTGTCCCACTGGTTGTCCTCCTTCCACCATGTCTCTGATATTCCAATCATATCTAACCTCTCGTTTAGTGCTATATATTCTAACTCTCCCATCTTGTTTTTTAGACTTCAAGCATTTGCATACAAGCATTTTAGGGACTGTATTTTATTCATATTAATTTGGCTATTTGTAGACATGGGTAATTTGGGATCTTTAAACTCTGTCTGCTCCATACTCGAGGGCATTTGGGCTACTTTACTCTTTTTTGGAACCTCTCTGCTTTTTGTAGTATCCTTCAAGGATACATTCTTCCGAACCATGCACTCTTGGGCGACTGTCGGCTTTCCCCTATTATCTAGTTTAAAAGCTGCTCTATCTCCTTTTTAAAGGTTAATGCCAGCAGCCTGGTTCCATCCCGGATAAGGTGAAGCCCATCCCTTCGGAAGAGCCCCTCCTTTCCCCAGAATGTTCCCCAGTTCCTAACAAATCCAAACCCCTCATCTCTGCACCATTGTCTCATCCACGCATTGCCTTTTGGGTCCTGCGCGTGGAACGGGAAGTATTTCGGAGAATGCTACCCTGGAAGTTCTGGATTTCAGCTTCCTACCTAAAAGCCTAAATTTAGCTTCCAGAACCTCCCTACCACATTTTCCTATGTCATTGGTACCGACATGTACCAAGACAGCAGACTCCTCCCCAGCACTATCTAAGACCTTATCTAGGTGGCGCATGAGGTCCGCTACCTTCGCACCTGGCAGGCATGTTACCAGGCGATCCTCACGTCCACCAGCCACCCAGCTATCTACATGCCTAATGATCGAATCACCAACTATAACTGCTGTCCTAACCCTTCCCTCATGGGCACTTGGCCCTGGAGAAACCTCCTCGGTGCGAGAGGGGTTTACATCACCTGGAGGACAGGTCCTAGTTACAGGATCACTTCCTGCCACACCAGGGTGATGCTCTCCTCTCACGTGACCTCTCTCCTCCATGGCAATAGGGATGCTGCCAGACTGGAGGTGGGACTTCAGGACTATATCCCTGTAGGTCTCGTCTATGTACCTCTCTGTCTGTCTTATGCTTTCCAAGTCTGCTACTTTAGCCTCTAGAGAATGGACTTGTTCCCTGAGAGCAAAGAGCTCCTTGCACCTAGTGCACACGTAAGACCTCTCACCAGCTGGGAGAAAATAATACATGTGACACTCAATGCAAAAGACTGGAAAGCCCACATCCCGCTGCTGGACTGCTGTCTGCATCTTAGTTTTAAGTTTGTGTTTAGATCTTTAAGTTCTTTACATACTAAAGGGTGCTATGGATATTTATACCACTAAAACTGTACCTAATAAGTTTAATATACCTTGTTCACCTGAAGGTTAATTAATCTCAGGTCCTTAGTGTATGACTGATTTGGGTAATGAGCTTCACCTGAGAGCACCTCCTGTCTTTTAAGTTGTGCAAGTACCTATAAAGCTGTGATTATCCCAGGGGAGGGTGGGTGTGGGGAGGGAGGGAGGGATATAACACTTATTAAAAGAGGGCTGCTACACAGTACCCTGTCCTGTGCTGCTGAGGTAAGCTATATTCTGATTTGATTTAAATTATAGCTCTTTGCTGCAGCTAGGCTCTAACCTATTATGAAGTTTAAACTACAAGCTCTCTGCTGGATTCTAAATTTAACCAGAAAGCTCTCTTCTGTGTTTTAATTTGAAACTAAAAGTACTTAGCTGATGCTAGGCCCTGAGTGACCATGAAATTTAAACTACAAGCTCTCTGCTGGATTCTAAAGTTAACCAGAAAGCTCTCTTCTGTGTTTTAATTTGAAACTAAAAGTACTTTGCTGATGCTAGGCCCTAACCTATTATGAAATTTAAACTACAAGCTCTCTGCTGGATTCTAAAGTTAACCAGAAAGCTCTCTTCTGTGTTTTAATTTGAAACTAAAAGTACTTTGCTGATGCTAGGCCCTGAGTGACTATGAAATTTAAACTACAAGCTCTCTGCTGTATTCTTTTTTTTTTTTTTTTTTTTAAAGTTTTTTATTGAGTGTAGCACAGCGCACTACAAGGAGTTGCACAATAGGCATACAATGTCTCTAGAAAACATAACAGAGCTCGGAGAACAATCGAGCAACATAGTATGCCCACCCCATATCCTATACGCCCCACACCCAGAAGAACAGACAGTGAGCTACAACAGTAATAACATTCCCACCATTAGAGGAGACTCACAGCATGTTCAAGGACAATTCAAAAAAGGAGAAGAAAGAAAGAGAAAGGGAAAGGAGAGAGGAGAGAGGAAAGAAAAAAGAAAGATTACCCCCCCCCCCCAGAGGCACTGCAGGCACCAAGATAAGGAAAAGGATAAAGAACTTCTTAGGGACTGGAGTGTATGGGGCTATTACACAGTGGAGGCTCTGCAATAGAAAAAAAAAAAGGATTTGCAGTACTATCAAGTAGTACAGGTATAATGATCTAAGGCCGACCATTTGGAGAGGTTAGGTATTCTGCCCCTTGTGCCCAGGATCCTATCAGAGGCTTTTTCATATTTTGAGAATAGGCACAACTGGTTCCACCATTCTGAGTAAGTGGGTTTGGAGGGGTTTTTCCAGCGAGTTAGAATAAGTTTCAACGCTATCGTGATCATAAAGTTGAGGAGAAAATAGTTGTGTTCGTCCAACTCATGGAGTCGTGCAGTGTTCCAAAAGGCAACTATTTGCCAGGTCAGATCAGCCCTGAACCGCAGTACGCGTTGAATTCGATCCCAAACCTGCGCCCAAAACCTCTGAATGGGAGGGCAGTCCAGCAACATATGCCTGAGTGTACCCACCGCTGCTCGACAAGTCCAGCACCATTTAGTTTCATTCTTATTCCACTTGCTCAGAGTGATGGGAGTGATAAAAGCCCTGTGCGCTAGGAAAAACATTGACTGAGTAAGAGCCGCAGATCGTGATGCTCGGACCGAGGACCTCCAGAATTTCTGCCAGTCTGCCGGCGACAGCGTAAGTTGCGCCTCTTCTTCCCATATATGGCGGACTCCAGAATTAGACAGGGTAAAATGATCTACGAACATAGCATAAAAGCGGGAAGCAACCCCTGAGGTGGCGTTGATTTCAGCAACCACCCTCAGCAGTCCCCAAGAGTCGGTCAAAGTCGCAAGAGATGGAAGTGCCTTGCCAATGCAGTGCCGCAGCTGCAACCATTGGAAGTAGCAGGTAGAGGGTAGGCCATATTCCCGCTGAAGAGCGTCAAAAGGCTTCCAGGCCGCATTGTCCAGCAGCTGTCCAACAGTCCATAAACCTAGACTGTACCAGTTTGCCCAACAACATATCTTTTTGTTTACCTTGAAATCAGGGTTGAACCACGTGGGTACGGCCCTTGAGGGCAGGTTGCAATGCGCAATGATAGAGAGGAAAGACCGGAAAGCCATTTGAGTTGAGATTATCATCCTCCCAACGTTAGAGGTCTCCGGGTGCATCATCCCCATCAATAGCCGGAGAGGACAGGGGGCAGCCAGCCGTTCTTCCAGTTGGAGCCATGTGGGCTTATCCTCTAGTGTGTCGCTCAAAGCCCATAACGAGCCTTGTTTCAGCAAAAAAGCTTTATGGTACCATGAAAAATCAGGGAAATAAATTCCAGCAGTTGCCTTGGCGGCTTTTAACTTCTTTAGCGCTATTCTGGGGGTCTTTCCATTCCAGAGAAAGGCGCTTAGGGTCCATTCCAGGGCCCGGTACACTGCAGGTGAAAACAGGATGGGGAGCATACTCAGGATATAATTTATTTTAGGCGCCAAGGTCATTTTGATTGCTTCCATCCGGCCCCACCACGTAAGATGGAGTGGGGACCATGACAGGGTATAGGAGCGGGCTATGTCCACAACCTTCTCTGCATTCAAATGCACAGTGTCCTCAATGGATGTAGAATACAGGACTCCCAGATATTTTATAACAGCAGGCTCCCAGTGGAAGTGGTACTTGTCGATCAGGTAGGGGGATGCCCATTTATTCATCGGGAAAGCCACAGTTTTCGCCAGTTTACTTTGTACCCTGAGAACTGAGAATATAGGGAGATTAAGTGCAGAGTGGCGGTATCGATGCTGGCTGAAGAAAGACCAGAAGGTCATCTGCATAAGCTGATAGTTTAACATGAAGATCAGCAATCATAACCCCATGGATCTCTTCAGACTGTCGAATTAACAGGGTCAAAGGCTCTAGGGCAAGATTAAACAGCAGCGGAGAGAGCGCACACCCCTGCCTTGTGCCCCGCCGCAGAGGGAAAGGCTGGGAAAGGGTGCCGTTGGCCAGGATTCGCGCAGTGGGACTGTCGTACAGGATCTGTACCATAGCAATGTATTCGTTAGGCAGTCCAAACCATTCTAGTATGTGATACAAAAAAGGCCACTCGAGCCTATCAAAGGCCTTTTCCGCATCTATAGAGAGACCCATTATAGGATGATCAATGTTTTGAGTCCTTTCCAGCACATCACACAGGAGGCGGCCGTTATCTGCAGTGGACCGGCCGGTCACAAAACCACACTGATCGGGGTGAATTAACAAATGCAGCACTCTATTCAGTCATCTAGCCAGTACGCTGGAAAATAACTTGTAATCAGCGTTGAGAAGAGAAATGGGCCGGTAGTTCCCGACAGCCGTTGGATCTTTGCCCGGTTTTTCAAGTACTACAATGGTTGCTTCAGCAAAGGTCCCAGTTCGTTGACCAGGGGAAAGAAAATTGATGTAATATTGTATTAGCTGCGGAAGTAACTCGGCCGCGAACGTTCTGTAGAATTCAACCGGTAGCCCGTCCGGGCCAGCAGCTTTCCCAGTCTGCATGGCGTTCAGGGCTTCACGCAATTCGCCAATAGTCAGGGGGTCCCCCAGGGCGGACTTCTGCTGCGATTGTAAAGTGGGTCGCTCAACCTTGGCGAGCAGGTCTTTGCAGGCCTTAGTATCAAATGACACCTCAGAGGTATACAGCTGTTCGTAGAACGTCCGGAATGCGGACGCAATTTCAGAATTATCAGTCAGAGGGTTCATCTGTGAGTCCACAATGTGAGTTATATGTGAGTTATTACGCGGGGCCCTTAGTCTGGCAGCCAGCAGCTTGCCTGCCTTGTTGTTATCAACATGATAGCGAGCTCGATTGTCGAACAGACCTTTCTCCACTTCTGTACTCAAAAGCGTATTGTATTGGTATCGCAGCTTTTGCAGGCGACTTAAGGTGCGAACGTCCGAGCGTTGTTGTGACAATCTTTCACCCGCTCTGATCTGTTGGTCAAGCTCCTGGAGCTGCGCTCGAGTCGTCTTAGCTTTGGCAATGCTAAAACTGGTAATACGCGCTCTGATAGAGGCTTTAAAAGCTTCCCACCATGCCCAATTGGGCGAATCGTCTTGCTTATTGCAAGCAAAATACTCCTCTATAGCTTGTCTGATAGTGGTCTGGAAAGCCATGTCTCCAAGCAGGGCTCTGTTGAAGGACCAACACTGCTGTCTGACCAGTGCTGCATCAGGGTGAAAATCCAGTGTTATTGCCGCATGATCAGAGACATGAGTGCTAAGGATGCTTGCTCCGCAAATTTCTGAGAATAACGGTCTGGAAACCAAAAAGAAATCCAACCTGGAATAGGAGCCGTGCGGACAGGAGAAAAAAGTATAATCTCTTTCCGTCGGAAACAGGATTCTCCAAGCGTCCACCAGCCCAATCTCGTGCATGAGCGATCGAAGTGCCATTTGCGCTCTGCCAGTTCTGGTACGGCTGGGATTGCAATCCAGTAGGGGGTCCAAGACCAGATTGAAATCACCTCCGAGGATTAGTGGATAAGCAATATCTTCCTGAAGTGCTTCTGCTAGAGAGAGGAAAAACGCCGGTTGATCACCGTTAGGGCCATAGACATTTACAATGACCAAGTGTTTGGCTCCCAAGGACATATGGACTTTAGCCCAGCGCCCCTCACTATCTGCTCTGGTGGAGAGGACCTGGAAAGGGATCTTTCCTCGGGTTAATGTTGCAACCCCATTTTTCTTCCCTGAGGCTGGGGAAAAAGTAGCTAGCTTATACTGATTGGAACCTAGCTTCAGAGTCTCATTAGAAGATAGGTGCGTTTCTTGAAGGAGTATAATATCTGCTTTCTGTTTCTGGGCATAGACCATTATCTTCTTTCTTTTGGCTGGGTGCTGGATACCCTTCACATTCAGAGACAGAATTCTAAGGGGAGACGTCAGCATCAGAGTAAGGAAAATGATACCCCAACCTCTCCATGGTCACGAGTAGATACATTCTAGTTACCTGCATATTTCCCCAAGTAGGGAGAGAAGAAACCCCAACATGTCTGCAGCGCCCCAAACCCTCTCCCCTAGAGAAAAACAAAGATATTGGGTGAGACAGCGTGGGATGCAAGAGAGAGGCACAACAGCAACCATAAGACCCCGTACCGGAAAGACACCCCTTACACACAGATGAGGGAGAAGAATAAAAACACCACCCGGGGGGTGCCGTTCTGAGGGAGAGAAAGCAAAGACCCTCATAAGGCCTAACACAACGTGGCAGGAAACAATACAATATAAAAACATATTTTACAACAATGAAGGTGTAATACCCCCCCTGCCCCCCCCCTATTTAGAAACCGCAAACTTCAGCATGCACGCCAAAATTACCAGTGTTTCCCCGAAATGCAGCTAGGCCAAACAACACGGCAGAATAGATCTACCCAAGGTTACTTGCACAAAGTAGAAAAAGAAAAGACCGGAGAGTCCTTTCACATCAGGGGCTAGGAGCCGCTGTCCGTTTGCATTTTCAGCGCTTCTTGTTCTTCAATGAAGTGCAGGAGCCCCTCGGGATCATCAAAGGACTTAGTTTGATTATGTAGAGTCACTTTAAAACGCGCTGGGTAGAACAGGCCAAACTTTGCTTGTAGTTGTTGAAGACGAGGGCGCAGCTCCAGGAATTTCTTTCTTCTATCCATTGTAGCCTTGCAGAGATCCGGGAAGAAGGAGATTCTGTGCCCCTCAAAGGACACCGACGACATCGCTCTGGCCGCTGCCATGATTTGCATGGCCTGTTGGTGTCTCAGGAGGCAAAAGATTAGGGGCTGGGGCCTCGAGTTGCGGCCACTCGAGTATGTAGGTATGCGGTGTGCCCGCTCCACTTCCAGCGGTTTGCTGAGCTTGATTTTAAGCAGAGTAGGCAGGACTTTTTCAATGAAGCCAATCGTGTCCGACCCTTCCGCGCCCTCAGGGACCCCAACAAGCCTGATGTTGTTTCTGCGAGACCGGTTCGACAGATCTTCAAATTGTGTCTCTAGCAAGTTAACCTTTTTCAGGGCCCTGGTCAGCTTCTGCAGGCGATCCTCGTGCGCGAGCACCGCGCCGTCAATTTTATCCATTCGCGCGGTAAGCCCCTGCGTTCTTTCTTTAAACTCCTGCATATCCGCCTGCATCTGCATCAGGGTATCCCCGTTAGCTGAAATCATCCCTCTCATTGTCCGGAGTTCAACCAAAATTTCGTTTCTTCCATCATCGGGATCTTTCCCGGGTGCCATTTTAACAGGGGAAGGGGGATCCTGCTTGGCCCTCTTAGAGCCTGTGCTCCCGCTCGAGACAAAGTCTAGCTTGGACTGCTTTCCGGCTGCCATCCTTCAGAATTCCCAGAAACACAGTCCAGAGAGAGGAAAGTACCCCAAAAGATCAAGGCAGAGGTGGTTAAAATCAGGGATAATTCAGTGGGTCCGCAGGAGCTGAGCACCTAGGCGTCCATCTTGCTCCTTCGCTAGGCTTTGCCCCCTCTCTGCTGTATTCTAAAGTTAACCAGAAAGCTCTCTTCTGTGTTTTAAATTGGAACTAAAAGTACTTTGCTGATGCTAGGCCCTGAGTGACTATTAAATTTAAACTACAAGCTCTCTGCTGGATTCTAAATTTAACCAGAAAGCTCTCTTCTGTGTTTTAAATTGAAACTAAAAGTACTTTGCTGATGCTAGGCCCTGAGTGACTATGAAATTTAAACTACAGCTCTCTACTGGGTATGAAAGGTAACCAGAAAGTTCTCTTCTGTGTTTTAAATTGAATCTTAAACTGTTGCTACTAGGCCCTGACTGATTTAACAAAAAATAGTGGGTTCACAGATTAATTAGCTTTAAAAGAAAAAAATTTCTTTCAGAAAAAATTCCCAGAAGTATATGCACTATGTATTTGCTAGCAGACTGTCTGCAGTTGACATGTGTATGGCTGCAACACCTTGCAGGGTGCAGCAGGTGTACACTGACTGTCCTCTGCTGGTGAATGTCAGATTGTAGTGTGGGGCAGCTGAGCTGACCAGGCACAGTACCTGTCTGTCAGTGGCCCTACCCCAACTGCAGATCTGCATCAGCTGTCTGTTTGCCAGCAGGGCTGTGGTTGCTGGTCCCACAGTCCATCATCATGTGCCACCATTGCAAACAGTGAGAGTGCGGGTCTGTTGGGGGCGGGGCAGATCATATCCTCCACCCTGACCCAGAGAGGGTGGTTTGCTACATCCATCATCATCATCATGTGTGACCTGATACACCCCTGCTCCTGAAACAAGTGACCATGGCAAGCACACTGGACATGCACTATGTTGGGTGCACCATGGTCCACAAGGACCAGACATGACTGGCAAATACAAATAGACACAGAAAACCCCTAAGTGTGTCTACAACAAATACCTGTCACACACTGGCACTGATAAGAGACCTGCAGCAAAGCCTACTTCACCCAACACGGGTACTGCGGACCTGATGTTGGCCACCCACCTCACCCTCATGGTGAGCACTGCACAATGGCATGGCCTGTAGGTACGCTGTGCCAGTAACACACACGGTCATTCCCCCCTACCAAGCTGACATGCTGTAGGGGTGCATACCCCATCTGGTGAGAAGATGTAGATTGCTGTTCTGCATGTGAATTGCATTATGGGTACTGTTGGTTCTATCACATCCTGGTAAGCACAGCAGACAGTTTGTTCAGTGACCTGCACTCTTTCTGTAGCCAGCCATTGGTATGCTAAAGCCCATATTGTTGAAGCACAATGGTTACTACAATGACCCCAGTGGCAGAGATCATGTGTTCAATTCCTCTCTGTTCCCCTTTTTTATGCCATGCACTGCAACAGACAAGGTCTGTCTGACAAACAGTCATGGTATCCCCAGGGAATGACCTGCCTCGGTAACAACAGTTTGGTGGAGTACACACGGCCCCTGTGTTCAGGGGCAGGTCATATATTCAAGTCCCAGCCGTGGCTCCTGCAGACCATGTCCCTATATCTTAACCAGTACTAAACCATGGTAATAAAGAAGGAACCTTTATTGCAGATAAAATAAACACCATAAATGCCTATATTTTACCCTACAGAGCACATAAACCATAAACATGTGCAGTCCTTAGAGCAGAGGTTCTCAACTGCAGTCCTGGAGGGCCCAATACCATTCAGATTTTATGCTGTCCCTAATAAATAAGCTTGTGATGCATTTGTATGCACCACCCCCATTGTATGCAAATGTATCCATGCATATTCATTAGGGACAGCATGAAAACCTGAACCGTGTTTGGCACACCAGGACTGGCGCTGGGAACCTTTGCCCTAGAGCATCAGCCAACAGGGGCACAAACACCCACACCCACAGACTCCACTATCCAAAGCCTCATGGAGAGTCAGGCTGTTGGGCCCTGCGCGGAGCAGCATCTACCAATACTAGCACCTGCATACCTTAGCACTGCCGTCATACACTTGGAAACATGTTCCACATATATCAAAAGGTTGCTATGATTAATGTCAGATAACAAATCCTAAATTAGACAAAATTTGTTAACAGAGATTCATCATAGCAACCTTTCTGATATCTGTGGATATCAGTATTGATTATCATAGCAATGCATGTACTGTGCCCATGACTGGTGTGGCGGCCAGGACTGCCAACCACCTCTATCTTTGCACAATGCTGAAATAGGTGTGGGAGTGTGTGTATGTCTACCCAGTGTTTTGTGGATGCCTACACCTTAGTGATCCCACAGTGCTTGCATTGTTTCCAGTGTTAGCCTGCCAATGTGCATAATGAGGATCAAGGTACTGTGGGTATGGCCCAGACAGGGCGGTCTGGGCAGGATGCATCTGCACAGGGCATAGGGAAATGGCTGGGACATTGTAGTGCCCGACCACCACCTGCACACACAGGGTGGCCACAGCATGTCATGTTGGGAGGTCACTCTCACCCTGACTGAGCAGTGACCATGACATGTCTAGGTCCCCACATAGTGCTATACAGTGCTTGTCTCAAGTGATATCTATGAGTTCCCTTTTCTGGGGCCCAATCACTGACATACCTGCTTTGTGTTTTTATGCTTACATCCCACTTCTGGGTGCACACAGTTTTTCCAAGAACATGCACTATGTATTAGCTAGCAGACTGTCTGCAGTTAGCTTGTGTATGGCTGGAGCACTTTGCAAGATGCAGTGGGTGAAGACTAACTGTGTTCTCTGCTGGTGAATGTCAGATTGTAGTGGAGGCAGCTGTGCTTTTCCAGGTCTACTGCTTGTCTGCCAGTGCCCAATGTGATATATACAGATCTGCATTGACTGCCCTGGAGGGCGCCCTTTCCCCTGCAGGACTGGGGTTGCTGGTCTCACAGCCCTTTGTTAGGTCCCTCTACTGCCTCCATTGCAAAGATGTAGAGTGTGGTTCTGTTGGTGGCAGATCCTGTCCCCCACCCTGACCCAGAGAGGGCGGGTTGGTAGGTGGTGCTACATAATCCACATATGGGTCCAGACAGCCCCCTGCTCTTATAACAAGTGACCATAGCAACCACAAAGTATATGCACTATTCTGGGTGCATCATAGTCCACAAGGGCTAAACGTGACTGGGTACTACAGATGGCTACAGAAGTATCCTAGGTGTATATGCAAAGACTACCTGTCACCCAATGGCACTGATGGGGACCTGCAGCATAGCCTATCTCAGCCAGGCTGTGTACTGCGGACCTGGTGCTGGGTGCCCAAATCACCCTCAGGGTGAGCACAGGGACTGCAAAATGTCACGGTCTGTAGCTACTCTGTGTCTGTAGCACACACAGTCAGTTCTTCCTACCAGGCTGAGGTGCTGTAGAGACGCTTACCCCATCCTGTGATCAGATGTAGACTGCTGTTCTGCATGTGCATTGCATCATGGGTACTGGAGGGTTTCTTATTCTGGTAACCACAGCAGTCATTTTGTGCAGTGACCTGCAGTCTTTCTGTAGCCAGCCAGTGTTGTGCTAATTGTTAGACAGACATAGTCCACTGGTTAATACACTGTCTGCTAAACCAGTGGTCATGAGTTTAATCCTTCAGAGGTCTCATCTAATAAAGCTGTCTGGTGTAATCCCTTTTGCTGCGTGTAACAGTCAGACACATCTCTACAATCTGTGATGCCAACAGAAACACCCTCACCTCAGTGCCGTAACCTATCAGGCACATTATACAGTGCCTTGTCAGCCAAGTGCTGTATAATGTGCCCTATAGGGTACCCTGTCTGCCACTGTATGGGGTGCTCTATAGGGCACGATATACAGCACTCGTAGTGGTATACTTAATGCATACCACTACGAGACCGACAAAGCAAAGAAAACCTACCACACCAAAGTCCTGAACTCTGCCATAAATAAACCCCGTGAACTCTTTCAGCTTGTCAAAAAACTGACAAAAGAACCTCACAACTCTGACCAATTACCGAAGATTCCACAAGAGCTACTAGCCCGTCAATACAAACAACTACAACGGCCTCAAAACCCGCAACCACACGTATCAACAACTACAACAGGCCACCACCCCATCATGCACAGTGACTGGATTACCTTCAAAGAAACCACTACAGATGAAGTATCATCCACCATCTCCCACCTCAACACCACCACCTCTCCACTGGACCCCTGCCCCACTGACTGGATAAAGAAATCCAAAGACGAACTAAGCACCCCACTAACCCACATCATCAATGAATCCTTTTCCCAAGGCCACATGCCAGACACTCTCAAAACTACGGTCATCCGACCATCCCTAAAAAAGCATAACCTGGATCCCCTAGACCCAGCATCCTACAGACCAATAGCAAGCCTACCTTTCGCCGCCAAGATAATTGAAAAAATCGTCCAGCAACAGCTTCAAGAACACCTAGACATCAATGACATACTGGATCCACAACAACATGGCTTCTGCCCACTTCATGGGGTTGAGACCCTCATGACCACACTGATGAACACCCTCCTCATAGGAACACAAGAAAAACATTCTGGATATGCCATGATCTTCCTCGATATATCTGCAGCTTTTGACACCATATCCCACAGCTTCCTCCTACGCAGACTTCAAACAATTGGGATCAAAGACACCGTACTTAAGTGGTTCCAATCCTACCTAATAGACAACAACTAATCCGCACCAGCACCTCGACCTCGCCCCCCTTCCAACAATACCAAGGAGTACCGCAAGGATCTACCCTGTCAGCCATGCTCTTCAATATTTACCTCCAGCCACTCTGCTCAGTCATACGCACTCACAACGTCAGCTTCCACATATATGCTGATGATATCATGCTCTACGCCCCCATTACAACCACTAACCCAACCAACTCACATCTAACAGCATGCTTCTCCGAGGTGTCCAACTGGTTACAAGAAAATAACCTATCCATCAACATAAAGAAAACTGAAGCCCTCATAGCGACAAGAGACCCAGACTTCAAACCACCTACACACCTCATTGTTGGATCCACAAGCATCCAAATACAGCCACAAATAAGATATCTGGGCATCATCATTGACCAAGCCCTCACCCTAAAACAACAAATTACTAAAACATCTGGAACTATATTTCACAAGGCGAAAACCATACAACGTCTCAGACCCCTTCTCGAACATCAGGACTTCCTGACGATAATGCAAGCCATGACACTCCCACATCTGGATTATTGCAACGTACTCTACCATGGCCTGCCAGCAACACAGACCAACCCTCTCCAAACAGCACTGAACACCACAGCAAGGATCATTCAGAGAGCAAAGAAATCCGGCCACATCACCCCAATTCTAAAAGACCTTCACATACTTCCCCTTGAAGCAAGAACTAAATACAAATCCATCCTACTTACCCACAAAGCCATTCACCAAACACAAAACACCCAGCTTTGCACTCTACTATCTCATCCAGCCCACGGCAAACCAACCAGACATGCCTCCAGTAATTCCCTCACCATCCCCCACAAAAGAACCAAATGTTCTCAATGGACATGCAACCGAGCCTTTGAACTGTATGCTCCATCCTTATGGAACTCTCTACCGACCCATCTCAGAAACAATGCTGATCTACTATCCTTCAGAAAGCAGCTGAAAACCATCTTATTCCAGCAATACTTCAACACGACTCCCACCAAAAAACGCATCAACCTCTGACCGCCCACCATGAACCTCTGACCCAAAACTGCCCTAACCTCTGATCCAAAGTTACTCTACCATGTCCAATTTCCAATGTCTGTCTCATGTCACAATCACCAATGTTGTCTTCCCGGTGATGGCCCTACCCTAATGCTTAATTTCCCCCCTTATATGTAACGCTGCTTTGACCCGGTGAAAAGCGGGATATAAATACAGTTAAATAAATAAACTACTATCTACAGTACATGTTCAGCAATTTTGTTCTTTATGATGGTTTCTACCATTTTTCCCGGTACTGACATCAAGCTCACCAGTCTGTAGTTTCCCTGATCACCCCTGGAACCCTTTTTAAAAATTGGTGTTACATTCACCATCTTCCAATCTTCAGGTATTGGAGATGACTTTAATGATAGTTCACAGATTACTAATAGCAGGTCTGCAATCTCACATGTCAGTTCCTTCAACACCCTTGGATGTATATCATCAGGCCCAGGTGATCTGTTACTCTTTAGTTTATCTAATAGTTGTAATACATCTTCCCAATGTATCGATATTTTCTTCAATTCTTCCGCACCTTTGAATGCCACTTCAGTCATGAGTAACATCCCTACATCTTCCTCAGTAAAGACCGAAGCAAAGAATTCTCCGCTATCATCTTGTCACCTCTTAGTGCCCCTCTAACCCCTCTATCATCTAATGGACAAACTGACTCTCTCTCAGTTTTTTTGCTATGAATGTACTTGCAAAAGTCTTTATTACGCATTTTTTCTTCTGCAGCAAGCTTCTTCTCAAATTCTCCCTTTGCCTGCCTTATCAATGCCTTGCATTTAACTTGCCAGTGCTTGTGTTGTTTCCAGGTTTTGTCATTTGGCTCTTTTTTCCATTTCCTGAAAGATGCTTTTTTGGCAACAACAGCCTCTCTGACCTCACCTTTAAACCATGCTGGCAGTTTTTTGGACTTCCTTCCACTTTTCTTAAAGCATGGAATACAGCTGGTCTGGGCTTCCAAGGTAGTATTTTTCAACAACACCCAAGCTTAATATAAGTCTTTAACCTTTGTAACTGCTCCTTTTAGTTTTTTTCTTAACTCTTTTCCTCATTTTATCATAGTCTCTCTTTCGAAAGTTAAAAGGTAGTACTATGGATTTCCTTACTATCCCTCCTCCACTAATTAAATCAAACGCGATCATGCTATGATCACTAAAATATTGTCTATTAGACGACTTCTTAGTGGTGGTGAGAATCGAGGAGGAATGTGACACATTCTATATACCCTTTTGATGTCTAGGACATCTGTACCTTGCCCACTCACAATCTTAAATGACAGAGGTGTAAGGCAGGGGCCTCCAAATCCATCCCTGGAGGGCCACAAACCTGTCAGGTTGGCAGGATAGCTCTAATGCATATATATCTCATGCATATTCATTAGGGCTATCCCGAAAACATGACTGGTCTGCGGCCCTCCAGGACCGGAGTTGCCCACCCCAGCCCTATGTGATGGGTACAGATCTGCATTGACTGCTCTGTAGGGTGCCTGTTCCCCAGCAGAACTGGGGTTGATGTTCCCCTCTACTGCCACCATTGCAGAGATGTAGAATGTGGATCTGGTGGTAGGAGATCCTGTTATCCACCCTGATCCACTGAGAGCGGGTTGGGTGGTACTACATAATCTGCTTTTGGGTTCAAACACCACCCTTCTCTTTTAACATGTGACCATGGTAACCACACAGAATATGTACTATTCTGGGTGCATCATAGTCCACAAGGGCTAAACATGAATGGGAAATACAGATGGACACAGGTGTATCCTAGGTGTATCCTAAGTGAGCAACAAATCATAAGCATCATAACCAATTTAAACACCACTACCCCCCCTCTTGACCCATGCCCAGCCGCTTGGATAAAAGCAACTAAGAAGGAAATCGCAAAACCCATCGCTTACATTGTTAACCAGTCTCTGCAACAAGGTATCATGCCGACCCATCTCAAGAAATCACTTATAAGACCCATCTTAAAGAACAAATCTCTCAACAAAAGTGACCCTGCATCATATCGCCCAATCTCAAGCATATCATTCTTAGCTAAAACAATCGAAAAAGCGGTTCAGCAACAACTGCAAGATCACATAGACGATAGAAAAGCCCTGGATAAGCATCAATATGGGTTTCGTCAGCATCACGGAGTTGAAACACTACTGCTGGCACTCCTTGACAATCTCCTCAGGGGTCTCGAAAACAAAAATGCTATGCAATATGTGCCTTCGAGTCAGTCCTGACTCCTGGCAACCCAGAAGCTCCTGGGTTTTCTTGGCAGTGTCACCGGAAGTAGATTGCCAGGCCTTTCTTCCGAGGCAATGGAGGGTTAAGTGACTTGCCCAAAGCCACAACGAGTGCTAGTGGGATTTGAACCCTGATTGCTTGGTTACCAAGCCAGTGTTCTAACCACTAGGCTATTCCTCCACTCCTTCATTGATATCTCAGCTGCTTTTGATACAGTTCACCACAACACCCTCTTAAACCGTCTTGCCTCCATAGGTATAGCAGGGACCCCCTTAAAATGGTTTGCATCATATATATCCAATAGGATGCAACAAGTGCAGTTCAACAATGATAAAGCTGATGCCTTCCCCCAAACCCAAGGGATCCCTCAAGGATCCGCCTTATCATCTCTCTTATTCAATTTGTATATAAAGCCGGTCTGCGAGATCTTTCAGAAACGCAACATCAATTACCACATCTATGCCGACGATGTGATGCTATACACGCAGCTTGAAATAACACAACCAAACTTCAATCCGCTAGAAGAATGCCTTGACATGCTCCAATCATGGCTTCAACAAAACAACATGTCAATAAACCACAAGAAAACAGAGGTCATGTTTATCTCCAAGAAAGCCAATTTCATCCTGCCCACCACAGTCACCCTTAACAAAAACATATATCATACGAAACCTGTAATAAAATATCTGGGAGTCCTACTGGACTGCAACCTTAGGATGGACAAACACCTCCGAATAATTAACCGAGCCATCTTTTACAAACTGAAAATTCTGCAACCACTTCGCAATATCCTCGAGAAATCTGACTTTAGGACTGTTGCACAAGCTCTAATTATTCCACACCTGGACTACTGCAACGCCATTCTGCAAGGGCTTCCAAAGAACACCCTAAGCATCCTGCAAATGGCTCAAAATGTTGCTGCAAGAGTCATCATGGCAAAGAAAGTCACAGACCACATAACCCCTGTACTAATGGAACTGCACTGGCTCCCAGTGGCCGCTCGCATCATCTTCAAACTGCTCATAACAACGTTTAAACTCATCCATAGCATCGCACCATCCTACCTCAATAACCTAATCGCTATTCAAACATGCAACAGGAACAGAAGAACCATGAATCTCAACACTCTATGTGTTCCGACCAGCATAAGATCTGTCAAGGCTGAAACAAGCAATAGGGCATTCACATATACAGCACCAATCCACTGGAACCAACTCCCACATGAGTTGAGACTCACAAACAACTTGAGTGAATTTAGACGAAAGCTTAAAACCCATTTGTTTCAGACCCACTACAACCTGACCTAACTGCGATACTCTACCTCAACCAGATGACCTTTGCCTGCCACGGCGGCTTTAGGAATACTGGCATGTAATCATGTATGGATTGTACTTTTTGGCATGTAATCATGTATAAATTGTATATATTGGGCCCCTCCCACGCTATCGCAATCAAATGTATACCCAGATCTGCGTGCCCTAATCAAATGTATATTGTATCCAACTGATTCTCCGTGTTATATAAATCATTGACTAATCAAAAATGTAAATCTGAAAGATCTCGCTGTATTGTACGATACATTTTGATTCTGTAAAGTAAACCGCTGCTGATCATAGGAAGCAGCGGTATACAAATGTTTACTAAATAAATAAATAAATAAATATCTACAAGGACTACCTATCACACACTAGCACTGATGGAAACCTGCAGCACTGCCTATCTCAACAAAGCCAGGTGCTGCGGATCTGGTGCTTGGTGCCCCACCTCACCCTCAGGGTGAGCACAGGAACCGCACACTGTCATGGTCTGTAGCTACTCTGTTCCAGTAACACACACGGTTAGTTCCCCCTACCAGGCTGGGGTGCTATAGAGGAGCATACCCCATCTTGTGATCAGATGTAGGATGCTGATCTGCATGTGCAGTGCATCATGGGTACGGGTGGGTTTATCCTATCCTGGTAACCACAGCAGACAGTTTGTGTGGTGACCTGCAGTCTTTCTGTAGCCAGCCAGTGGTGTGCTAGACACTATAGAGATGTAGCCTACTGGTTACTTCAATTACTGTAAAGGCAGAGGTCATGGGTTTGATCCCACAGTGGTGTAATTTAATAAGGCTCTCTGAGGCTTTTCCTTTTAATTTAAATCAGTGCTGCCAGCAAAAACACCTTCACAGTGCCGTATCCTATGGTGCCTCATAAGGCACCCTATAGGGCACATTATAAGGTACCTTGGCGGACAGGGCACTTTATATTGTGCCCTATGGAGTGCCTTATAGGGCGCCTTATGCTGCACCTTAAGTTATAGACTGAAAAACTGTAAATACTATCCCACTATTATCCACAACCTAAAAAGAGATAGTCAACTATCCTTTTAAACTAGCCCTATAATTCAGTATCCTTTTAAACCCAATATTTTTGTCGGATCATTTGTCTTATAAGTAGGGACTTCCCCCTCTCACTTGTGACAAACCCTCCTTTTTTTCGTTTTTTTTAAAAATCTGAGGAAAATCCTCCTTCCAAGGATTCGCCCAAGGCAGAATACCTTAATTCCCCTCAGCTTATCCCAACAGTCTTAATGGAGTTGTCCCAAAAGTGGTAGAAAATAGAACTTATCTGAGGAATCCCGGGAAGGCACAACTAAGGTTCACAGGTATCCCTGCTGGCTTTAAAGGTCTTCAAAGGTCTTCCCGAAGCCAAACGACTCATATCAATATTCCACCTTATGAAGACTGCCAATCAATCCCGGATCCAAGTCCTTCATGAGATAATTCCACGACACCCCACTGCAATGAATTCAATAGACGTCTCCAAATAGAGGTGTACACAACGCTGTGTTTCGGACCGCTGAAACTCCCGATCCTTCTTCTCGCACTAATGCCTAAAGAAAGAACTTCTGCTGCCTTCTTTTTAAACTAAGCCTCGTTCCCATTTCACACAGAAAACGGGCTATCATTAGTCAATCAAGGAATTCAATCAATCAAACTCCACCAATCCAGCGAGTCTGAATCTGGCTTTGGATTGGTGGAGTTTGATTGATTGAATTCCTTGATTGACCAATGATAGCCCATTTTCTGTGTGAAATGGGAACGAGGCTTAGTTTAAAAAGAAGGCAGCAGAAGTTCTTTCTTTAGGCATTAGTGCGAGAAGAAGGATCGGGAGTTTCAGCGGTCCGAAACACAGCGTTGTGTACACCTCTATTTGGAGACGTCTATTGAATTCATTGCAGTGGGGTGTCGTGGAATTATCTCATGAAGGACTTGGATCCGGGATTGATTGGCAGTCTTCATAGGGTGGAATATTGATACGAGTCGTTTGGCTTCGGGAAGACCTTTGAAGACCTTTAAAGCCAGCAGGGATACCTGTGAACCTTAGTTGTGCCTTCCCGGGATTCCTCAGATAAGTTCTATTTTCTACCACTTTTGGGACAACTCCATTAAGACTGTTGGGATAAGCTGAGGGGAATTACAGTATTCTGCCTCGGGCGAATCCTTGGAAGGAGGACTTTCCTCAGATTTTTAAAAAAAACGAAAAAAAGGAGGGTTTGTCACAAGTGAGAGGGGGAAGTCCCTACTTATAAGACAAACGATCCGACAAAAATATTGGGTTTAAAAGGATACTGAATTATAGGGCTAGTTTAAAAGCACCTTAAGTTATGGCACTGTGAGGGTGTTTTTGCTGGCAGCACTGATTTAAATTAAAAAAGGAAATGCCTCAGACAGCCTTCTTACATAACACCACTGCAGGATCAAACCCATGACCTCTGCCTTCACAGTCATTGCAGAAACCAGTGGGCTACATCTTCACAGTACCTAACACTGCGCTGGCATGAACTTAGGGTTAACGCGTGTTAACGTGCCATGGCGCACACTATCACATGATACCATTTCCTTGCAACCTTACCTCCGGATCGCCCACTATCTTATATGGCATTCTGCACATTAACTCTGCAACTAGCGCCAGTAACATTAAGACGGTTTAGTAAACATACTCCAATATGCTTTTTAAGATACGGCAACAGGAACTGCACATATTATTCAAGGTGCAATTGAACCATGGAATGATACAGAGGCATTATAATATCCTTTGTTTTATTCTCCATCCCTTTCCTTATGATACCTAGCATTCTATTTGCTCTCTTGGCTGTGCTGAACACTGGGCGGAGGGTTTCAAAATGTTATCCACGATGACGCCTAAATCTTTTTCCTGGGTGGTGGTTCCTAATGTGGAACCTTGCATCGTGTAACCATAGCTTGGGTTGTTCTTTCCTAGGTGCATAACTTTGCACGTGTCCACATTAAATTTCATCTGCCACTTGGATGCCCAGTCTTCCAATTTATCAAGGTCCTCTTGCAAGTTTTCACAATTCTCATGGGTTTTAACAACTTTGAATAATTTTTTGTCATCTGCAGATTTGATTACCTTACTCATTATACCATTTGCAGGTCATTTATGAATATGTTAAAAAACAACGGATCCAGCACAGATACCATTGTGAAAATTGTCCATTTAGCCCCACCCTCTGCTTTCTATCTTTTAACCAGTTCCTGATCCACAATAGTACACTGCCTCTTATCCCATGACTTCTTAATTTTGCCAAAGGTCTCTCATAAGGGACCTTGTCAAAGGCTTTCTGAAAATCCAGATATACTATATCAACCAACTTTCCTTTATCTACCTGTCTATTCATACCTTCAAAAAACATAAGAGATTAGTAAGACAAGACCTTCCTTGGCTAAAGCCATGTTGTCCGTCTGCCATTAAGCCATGACTAACTACATGTTCAGTAATTTTGTTCTTTATAATGGTTTCTACCAGTTTTTCCAGTACTGACATCAGGCTCACCAGTCTGTAGTTTCCCAGATCAACCCTGGAACGCTTTTTAAAAATTGGCGTTACACTGGCCATCCTCCAATCTTCGAGTATTACAGATGATTTTAATGATAGTTCACAGATTACTAATAGTAGGTCTGAAATCTCTTATTTCAGTTCTTGCAACACCCTTGGATGTATACCATCTGGTCCAGTGGATTTTCTACTCGTCATTTTATCAAATAGTTGTAATACAACTTCCCAGTGTATCAATATTTCTTTCAATTCTTCTGTGGCATCACCTTTGAATACCATTTCAGTCTTCCTCAGTAAAGACTGAAGCAAAGAATTAATTCAGTCTCTCTGCTATGGCCTTGTCCCCTCTTATTGCCCCTTTTACCCTTATATCATCTAATGGTCCAACTGACTCTTTCACAGGCTTTTTGCTAAAAATGTACTTGAAAAATTCTTTATTATGCATTTTTGCTTCTATAGCAAGTTTCTTCTCAAATTCTCTCTTTGCCTGCCTTATCAATGCCTTGCATCTAACTTGCCATTGGTTATGTTGTTTCCAGTTTTTATAATTTGGCTCTTTTTTCCATTTCTTGAAAGATGCTTTTTTGGCAACAACAGCCTCTCTGACCTTACCTTTAAACCATGCTGGCAGTTTTTTGAACTTCCTTCCCCTTTTCTTAAAGTATGGAATACAGCTGGCCGGGTCATCCACCACTACCCCTGACTTCCCTGTCCTCAGTTACAGCCCCGAATACTTCCCTCCCCCCTAACACCAGCCTCTCCCTCTCCCCTGTGCTGTGTCAATGTTTCAATAAAATGTAATTGAAACTGAAAAGAAAATGAGGGCCAAAGTGAGTGGATTGCCGCCGAGAGCTCCATTGTGCATACCTAATGAGTCACACCCAGGCAACACTTGCCAACTGTTTCCTTCTTCTAGCATAGTAGCTGCATATGACATCATTTCCTGCCAGATGCAACTGTGGAGGGAGGGGGGGTTATGGCCAGCGAGGAGCTCCAGAAAGTTTCAGCTTGCAGGTGGA
Source organism: Ichthyophis bannanicus (assembly GCA_033557465.1). Lineage (NCBI taxonomy): Eukaryota > Metazoa > Chordata > Amphibia > Gymnophiona > Ichthyophiidae > Ichthyophis > Ichthyophis bannanicus. The sequence continues at coordinate 1,823,887,909 of CM066031.1, forward strand.
CAGGAGATTGAGAATTACATTCACAATGAACAGAATGCTCCGGTCTGCTTTTATTGATTCAACTGCAGCAGTAACAGGGCTTGGTAGTGCTTCCCTCCCAAAACTGTGCCGCTCTAGGCTGCTGTCTACCTTGTCTTGTGCTAGGATGGCGCTGTTAGCCCTTTATCAAACCTGCTAACTAGCTAAAATGCAGTCACTGAGATATTCAGCTTGGATAAAGAAGTATGGCAGCCACTATATTGGTAGTTACAAGTAAATAAAAAAGGAAAACAAAAAGGAAAATAAGGTGATACCTTTTTATTGGACTAACTTAATGCATTTATAGACTAGCTTTCGAAGGCAATACCTTCTTCCTCAGGGCAGGAGAATATGAGCAACAGATGTTGATACCAAAATATATACAGGAATCTACATCTGTTGCTCATAATGTCCTGACCTGAGGAAGAAGGTTTTGCCTTCTCAACTCATTTTCCATTTTTTTTTAAATTTCTTTATTTACATTTTCAAACAAATTACAACAAAAGTGAACAAATACAATTAAAATGATAATGCTCTTTAAACATAAAGCGAAAAGGAAAACAAGGCTTTAACAGCCTACCCCAAACCTTACCCCTCCCTTCACCATGAAAAAACTATGAATTGAGCACAAAAAGGGGGAGGGGGCGACCTACAAGGACTATGATTTCACACCAGCTCCTCACCTTGTGATAACATGATGGGAGGTCTACCTTACCCCTTAATTTACACCACAACGTGCTTTAGAGATGTAAGTATTTAGGGGTTTCCATTTGAGGAGGGTGGAAGGCATGACAGTTATGCCATAACGTGCCATTCATTAAAGCCTTCCCACCACGCCCAACCTGAGGTATCCTGAGTTAAGTTAAACTGAAAATATTCCTCTATAGCCAACAGAATAGTTTTCCGGAACTCCTGATTACCAAGAAGATTTCTATCAAAATGCCAGGGTGAATGAGATGGGCTGCTCGTTGAGTCAAATAGGGTGAATGAGATTGCAGAATGATCGGATATATGAGCCGCATGGATATTGGACTCACTTAATTCTAGAACATAGTCGTTTGGAGACTAGGAAATAATCGATGCGTGAAACCGAGTTATGAGGAGAAAAGAAAGTGTATTCTTTGTCCATAGGGTGCTGCAACCGCCATATGTCTAGCAGCCCCAATTCTTGCATTGGAAACAAAAGAACAGGGTGAGCTTGGAGGACCTTATTAGTTCTCACTGTACTCCTGTCTAACAAGGGGTCAAGTACGAGGTTGAAGTCTCCCCCCACAATAGTTGGATAGCTAGACACCTCTTGTGCCAAGGCCGCAATGGAGCTAAAGAAGGCAGGACAATCCACATTAGGAGCATATATATTAATTAAGACCAGTTCTGTGGATGCTATTTAAGGACAACCATTGCCCACCTCCCCTCTGTATCAGATCTAGTTTGTACTACAATGGGGGATAGAGATTTCCTTACTAGGATGGCTACCCTGTTTTTTTTTTTTTATTGGCTGCAGAAAAAGCCACTAGTGAAATTGGTTTTATATCTAATTTTAACGACTCCTTCACATTTAAATGTGTCTCCTGTAACAGTAGGATGTCAGCACTTTCCTTGCATCCATATAGAAATATCTTTTTCCTCTTTATGGGGTTGTTAGTCTCACTGAATATTAAGGGCATTATCTTAAAGGAAGACATTGATAATGTAGTACAAAATGACAGTCAAGTGTTAAAGAAACATACCAAATTGTAACATATGATATTACATTGTTGATCCACACCTTAAAAGACCTCATAGTGATAGCTGCATTTATAGCCCAAGAAAAAAAAACATAAAAGGAAAAGCCACTGTTTAGCCGTTGCCCCTATGGAAGTTCGCTCAAAAATAAAAAACACCTAGTTCTAAATAACAAGTCACCAAGCCCTGGGGGGCTATAACAGCTCAAAAATTAGCGGGTGAGCCCAAAGGGACAAGATAGGCATGGAGGGGGAAATTAACTAGTTTACTTCAGTTCCTCTGTAACTTAAATCAACTTAAACCACACACTACCCAATCCAGAAACAGGAAAACAGCGTCCCCAAACCCGGAGCGCCAAAGCTATGGCAAAACTGCCCCCACCAAGAAATTTATAAACACAAAAGGCCGCATGTATGTAAGTAAGGGCTATCCCGCTCCTCTAAGCCCCGCTGCCCTCCCACCATAACAGACATCACAAACAACACAAAACACAAAAGAAGAGAACAAGAAACAAAGAGTAAGGCATTATTGACCAGGGCAATACCCTGGAGTTTCTCCAAGAGAGTTCCATTGAATGGCACATTGAATGTCAACTCTGCATGATTGAATGTCAACTCTGTAGGGATAAGTCGCTACTTCACGACCTCAGACCAGTCAAACCGCCCAAATAAGAAAGCGCTGAAGAACCTTTACGGGCCACTGGTTGCAAGGCCACTGGTTGCCACCATGCTCTCCACCTTCTCCAATCTGACCGTAATTGACTCCAAAGTATTTTTCAAGGCGCTGATATCCTCCTGCATTGTGCACGAGTCTCCCTTAGCTTTGACCAAGTCCTTAACAGCGCAAATCTCAGCCAGAAGTTCTTGTAAGGCCTCAGGACAATCTCTGATGACCGCCATCTTGTGAGGTGAGAGAGGCTCTGTTTTGGTTCTCTTTGTGCTGGCATTTTGAGGTATTTGGTAATCCAGCCGTGTCTGCTTGGGGCCAGACATATCGAGGATCAAATGATATCAGAGTAGGTAGGAACTACTTAGTTAAAGACTGCAGAATTCAGGATTTTTGACCATTGCCCTCTGGAGCACAGCTCTTACGCGGCCATCTTGCCCGATGCTAGGCTCTGCCCCTCAACTCATTTTCCTTTTTATTTCACTGCGATATTCCAGGGCAGTCTGGGGGCAGGGGGGGATGACAGATACAATCTGGTCAGCAACGATATTTAGTTGCTAAGAAGACAGCTTCAGTGGTTAAAGGTAGGACAGGTGAATGGCTGTTCCAATGTCAACCACTTAGTGGCTAAATAGCACCACTAACCGGATCGCATCTCTAGTGCAAGGGCAGCCTAGATACTCAGTGGTGGAAACAGGATATGTATATCTGGTCTCAATTAAAGTGGCAGAGTTTAGGTGCCACTGCGGAATACGCTTCCCTAGGTTTGTACTGGAAACAATAAAGCATCAGGCAGATTTCAACCATGACATCCCTTGTTCTCAGGCCACCGCTCTAACCACCCCCTTTTCAAGCAAGTTTCACTGACAATGGATGGAGAACCCAGTGTTACAGCACAAAATTGCCTGCTCCGTTGATTTCAATGAAAACTAATGAAACAAGTAACCTCAAACTGCCCCAACTGCACCCATGGACTTCCCTGGCACTGAGATGTAGAGAGTAAATAATTACTGGCATTCTCTCTCACTAGCACTTATTCGCTAGCAGGTACTTGTAACTAGGTAAGTGGGAATTGGATTTGGATTGAAATATTGGCCCCTATGTGATTTATTTGCACCTTTTTAATTACTATGCATTTTAAGTGAGTCTATTTTTAATCTTACATGACTTGCCAGGAGTCAGAACTGACTTGATGGCACTAAAAAAAAATAATTTTAATTTATAGACACTGATCTATAAGCTGTTTCTCTTCTATGAACACTTTATGGCTTTTGCAAATTTCTTTCATGTTTTTCTTATAAAAGCTGGTTAAGGAAATCATTAAATACAACTAATGCTCGGTGTTCCTTGTACATACAGGTATAGCAGTGCCTTCCTTTTAATGATCTCCATGGACATTAATAGTCTATATACAACTATTCCTCAAGATAGAGCTTTGAATGTGATTATGAACACTTTGGGGTATGTTCACTAAATGGCAGTAAGGGAGTATGTCTTTCCGAGCGGTACCAGCAGCAATAAGAGGTTACCATGCGGTAAGTCTCCTGGGTGTATTAGAGCAATTACAGTATTAAGGGGTGGTAGTGGACACTTAATGGGTGGTAACAGGACATGCTGCATTAAGGTGTCTTGCAAGCACCTTAATGCAGGAAAGCCTCTGAAATGCTGAAAGGGGGGCAGGGAAGCCATTGGGGAAGGTATGGATGCAAGCACAGTTAGTAGCTGAAGAAGTTGATTCACCTGATGCCTGGCTATGTGGAAGTATTTGTGATGAGCATGTTTGATCATACAGCAGGCCTGTGCTCTCGACTAGGTGAGATAGGCGGCTGCCTAGTGATGCTGATCAGTGCGGGTGTTTGCAGTGTCAAGGGTGGGTGGTGGCAGCAGCAGAGTCAGCGGATGGGTTGCAGCAGTGAGGGCTGTGACAGGCATGCAGTCCTAGATGCTCCTGAAAGCATACACCGTGCCGTAAGCTATATTATAGTGTCTGTGAGGTGTGGACATGTATCCTGATGTGCTGTCAGTGTGTGGCAAGCCATAGGCTAGGACAGTGTCTGGGTGGAGGCAGCATGTTCCTGATGTGGGCAGCAAAGTGAGCATTGTCCATGAGTGCTCATGTGGAGCAGTCACAGGAGAAGTGTACATGATATGGCTAACTGCGGCAAACGACCCTTGAAGGCCATGGTGGGGCAGCTTATTGGCAAATACATGAATCCCTCTGACAGCCAAATGATGGGTATAGGGCTGTGCCATGGATTTTTCAAGTAGAGAATTTGCATTGTGTGTGGTGGGTGGATGTATGGGATCTTACTAGCCAAAAGCATTTGGTTTGTGTGATCGAAAAGTAGCAGTGCCATGGGGTACATGAAACACTATTTGTGTGGGTGGGACTGGTGCCTCAGCCTGTGCAACTACAAGACAATACACCCAACAGAGTGGCATGATAGAAAGGAACAGATTGAACCCATTTTCCCCATGTGGAGCAAGTAATGATGGCAGAACAGTGTAGGGTATGGCTATGCAACGAGTGTTATGTGCCTGAATGTATGAGATATATCCTCTTTACGTAAAGCTGGGAGGTCACAATGATGGCACAATAGAAAACACATCCATACCAGTTGTCCCAGACATCTGCTGTGTAACCATCACTGACCCACTGCAATGGGCTGCAGCAGAGCCACTAAAGCCATGCTCTCAGATGCCCATGATGGGGAATGTCATGCAGGGCTACCCAATGCATGGCCATAATGCATAGAAGTATAGAACATAAGAACATAAGATATACGTACCATACTGGGTCAGACCAAGGTCCATCAAGCCCAGTATCCTGTTTCCAGTAGTGGCCAATCTAGGTCACAAGTACCTAGCAGTTTCCCTAAAAGACACAGGTTCCACAATGCTTGTATTGGGGGCAGTGGATATCCCGGGTCCCTTTGAATAATGGTTTATGGACCTTTCCTCCAGAAACTTGTCCAAACCTTTTTTAAACCTGGTTACACTGACAGCTTTTACTACATCCTCCGGTAATGAATTCCAGAGTTTGATTAAACAGTGAGAGAAAAAATATTTTCTCGTTAGTTTTAAATAGGTTACCCTGTAGCTTCATTGCATGTCCCCTAGTCTTTCTATATTTTGATGGCGTAAACAATCAATCTACTTTTACCCATTCCACTCTTCATTAATTTATAGACCTCTATCATATCTCCCCTCAGCTGTCTCTTTTGCAGGTTGAAGAGCCCTAACCTTTTTAGCCTCCCTTCATAGGGGTATCCTTCCATCCCCTTTACCATTTTGGTGACTCTTCTTTGTACCTTTTCTAGTAATGCTATATCCTTTTTAAGATATGGTGACCAGAATTGCCCACTATATTCAAGGTGCGGTTGCACCATGGAACGATACAGAGGCATTATAATATCCTTTGTTTTATTCTCCATTCCTTTCCTTATGATACCTAGCATTCTATTTACTCTCTTGGCCACCGCTGGTTCCTAATGTGGAACCTTGCATCGTGTAACCATAGTTGGGGTTGTTCTTTCCTAGGTGCATAACTTTGCACTTGTCCACATTAAAATTCATCTGCCATTTGGATGCCCAGTCTTCCAATTTATCAAGGCCCTCTTGCAATTTTTCACAATCCTCATGGGTTTTAACAACTTTTAATAACTTTGTGTCATCTACAAATTTAATTACCTCACTCGTTATTCCCATTCCCAGGTCATTTATGAATATGTTTAAAAGCAGCGGACCCAGCACAGATCCCTGGGATATTCCACTATTCACCTTTTTCCATTGGGATGATTGTTTGCAGGTCACAGAGGAGCCAGGACTGTGTGAGGTGGGCAAGTGATCTGAGTAGCACCCAGTCACAAAATAAAGAAATGGGAATTGAAGCTTTGCCTTTGGAGACAATGCCCCAATCAGTAGGCTACACCCCCACATAGTTGTGTAGAGCCTGCAGGACTCTGATCAAACTGTTTGTTGTGTGTGCCAGTATAGATTAGGTACTCCATTACCCATGAGGCACTGCACATGCAAAACTGTGGTCTGAAGCTGAAGAACCAATGGAGAATACACTGATCCAGCACATCAGCTCAGTAAGATTCACTGACGGCGTGTGCTACATGCACATAACAACTGCAAGTCGTGCTGCAGAGCGGTTTCAGCTGTCACCCTGATGGTGAGTATGGGTGCCAAGCACCCGGTCCACTGAACCTGCACTATTAGAAATAGTCTTTGATGGTTGTGCTACATGTCCATATTATTGCTAGTGTGTGGCATGTATTGTCTGCAGTTTGCTATGCTTTTCTCCTTATTTCCTGCATGTTATAGGCAACAGCTTGGCCCTGTGTTCTGTCCATGTTGTGGGGCTATGTCTACTGCTCTTCCATGATCTCAATGAGTAGGTCATGAACCACTGATGCCCCAACCAATGAGGACCAACAATTGACCACAGCACACCTAGTAAGACTGCCCCTGCTGCTCTTCACTGGGCAGTGTCAGCCATGCACAAACCAACTATGGTCAGCACACATAGCATATGCTTAGAGCAATCACAAGCACCCTATCTTGGAATACTCAGCATTGTCACCCAGTATTTTGCTCAGTGATTAGATTCCCCAGACAGAAAATGTATCCACATTACTGAAGTTAGACATGGCAACCGCTCTATGTGGATACATAGCCATGCCATAGTCACTTTTTGGTCATAGTGAGAGTGCCACTGCAGCATGACATGCTGTGGCCACCCAGGCAATGCACATGGCAGACGGGCATAATGACATCTCAGCCATTGACCCTACTGTTGCAACAGACACATCCAGGCCAATCTGTGCTGTTTCAGGCTATACCCACAATCCTCTGCCTTGCGTTATTCACATTTTCAAACAAAGGCTGGAAACAACTCAGACAATGTGAGCCAAAGTGAAGTGTATAAAGGCAGAGGACAAAGGGGAGCCATACACACACATACATGCATACACTCTTATTAGCTCTGTGCAAAAGTGGGAATGCTTGGCATTTTTGCTTGCCACTCCTGCTCAATGTCAGCTCAAGGACTGATAATGTGTGCTCTGTGTGCAGGCGCTATTAGTGCACCTTGGCCTCACCACACGTAGTTACCACCTTGTCAGTGTGCTATTACCCTCCAACCAGCTGTGGATAGTGGAGCCTGTCAGTACCGCTGGTAGGTATTTTCACTTTTGCTGGCTGCCTCTTTGGGGGTTCGCACATGCTGGAGCTACAACTTTCACTGTCAGCTAAACCTTTCCCACAGGAAGATGCAATACAGAAACCCCAGCAGGGACGTGAACCAATGACCCTCTGTACATATACACACCAACTGTGTGTGTTGCACCAAAGTGCTGCCATATGGCAATGGCAGCCTCTGTTACTGTCATGCTTCCCTTTGGCTGGCCTTTGATACATGCTGCAATGTGCATGGCACACAGGACTAGGACAAAGCTTCTGTCTGCTGCAGGCTGGTGCCGCTGCCCATGCAATCACCACCACCACACCATGCACACATGCTCACGCACTGTCAGTGGTGGTGGTGCGCAGTCCCAGCATGTTAAACATGTGGGTTAGGCAGGCTCCTTGGGTGCAAGGCCTGGATGGGGGGGGTCATAGGTACACATGGACAGCCACGCAGTCCTCCCACCAGCTGACTATGCAGGGGCCCCATCACCGCCTGCCACTGATATGTCTCAGGGGGAGGATGGCAGCCACTGCTGTGGTATTTTCCCAGGCACCTGCATTTTCCAGCTACCTGGAAGGCCACACCAGCAGGCACTATTGGCCTCTTCCTCCACAGTTGGGTTCAGCAGCACCGTTGAAGGGGCCTGCTGGGATCTCTGCCTAGGGTACCATGTCCCTTGGACCGTCCTATGTGACAGATCTCCTTTCCACAGCTGCCATATGTCTGTGTTTCACCAAATTCACTGTGTGATCATGATGGACATCACTGATAGTGCAGATGGGGGGATGCCCCTATGTGTGGCGGTTACAACGGTTTGGCCCCTTCAACCTGGAGGACAGATGGCTAAGGGGAGATATGCTGGGGGATCTATACATTACTGAATGGCATGGAATGGGTAAATGTTGATCAATTGTTTATGCTTTCAAAATGTGGGCGGACAAAGAGACATGCAATGTCGCTACAGTTTAACACATTTCAGACTGATGGGGGCATATAGTTTGTCAGGTAACGCATAGGCAATCTCTGGCACTTTTATCATGAAGATGTTGTTAAGGCTCCTCATGTAACTATGCTTAGAGAAGGTTTGGTTAGGTTCCAGCGGAATGGTCATTGCACCATTATGCAGGGGGCACTACAGATCCACAGCTTGCCTCACTAAGGCATCATTGAACATGGGTACTTTTTAAGGACCCAGCTAGGTACTTGTGAGAGTGATTGGCCATTGTGGGACAGAGGATACGGGGCTTGACAGACCATGGTCTTACCCAGTATGGCATATCTGCAGATCCTCTGTTCTTTTGCCACTATGTGCAACCTGGGCAGCTCTCTGGTCTGCAATGTCCACCTGCACCTACCACTGCATGACCAATGTGCCACCCCCTTTGCTCCATTGGCAGCATCAGCATGGTGCCCTTTCCTACTTGTGCACCATGCTGATGCTGTTATTGGAGCACTACTATCACTGACTTGGGCGCCCTTGTCATTTTATCACACTGCTCACGTTTAATTTAGGCTCTCTCCCCTCTGCAGACACTCTTTCCTTGAGGTTTTACATTGTGGTAAGTTTACAGGCACTAAGGGGCTCTTAGGGATGTTAACGCCCTATATTTGTTCTCCTGTACTTGTACTCTGCTTCTGCTGCTTTATTGACTGTCTGCTGCTCTCTAGGTCTATCCACCCATTGTGCTTGTCTGCTGCCTCCCAGGAAGTGACGCGGCCGCATTCCCATGGCCACGTGCATCAAGGTACCTCCCCCACAGGCAATCATATAAGATCCAGGCACTGATGGTGTACCGCGCCACAGGAGCACACCCAAGGAGCAGGACATGCTCCTTGGGCAAGCTTCTTGGGGGACTCCAGGGACGGATGGGAAGAACACCTGAACACCCTTTCCTACTACAGGTCACATTGGGTCAGTTTCTTCATATTCATTCTGATTGTTCTCATCATTATTAAGATGTTCTCTATTCCCATACACTGGACTGGACGTGCTTTATGCCTTTCGCATCCCACACACTTAGCTAGTTGGTTGGCATCTTCATGGGTTTCTTCAAATTTGATCTATTGTTTGGGTAAAAAGTCTATACAGCCAGACTCTATGTCATTTTGTAACTCTACTTTCCTCCAGTTTGGTCTTGTGAATTGCCGTTCCCTTCGTAACAAAACTCTCCTGCTCAATGTCCTTATTTTACAAAAAAAACGTAGATTTTTTTGTTTCTCTGCGAAACCTGGTTAAAAGAAGGGGAGGTTCCCCTAGTGAATCGCTGTCTCCCCCCAAACCTTTCAGCCTTCTCCCTTCCTCGGGCTAGACAGCACGGAGGGGGGGGGGGGCAGTAGCTTATCATTCTTCCTAGCCAGTTTCTTAATTGCAGTCTCCTACTCTTCAGTATCCTGAGGCCCTTTTACTCCGCTTCCACTCCTCCCCCCCTTCATTGTCTTCTTATCTACTCCCCTCCTGCACTTCATCCACAGTTATGGGATGACCTTCTGTCTACCAATACTGATGCAGTCCTCCAGTTCTCCTACTTAATTATTTTAGGGGATTTTAATATTCACTTTCACTCTCCCTCCTCTTCTCGTGATCTTGCCTTTGTTACCCTGGTTTGAGATTTAGCACTTGTCCAACACATTATCCCAGCAACTCACATAGCAGGTCATATACTGGATTTAGTCCTCTCCTCCTCTTCCTCCATATTCCAGCTTTCCGATTTTGAGGTGACTCCACTGCTCTGGTCAGACCATGCCTTTATTCAGTTTCATGTGCAGTCACCCTCCCTGCCCGCACGTACATCTTTGCATCACCAGTCAAACCGTTGGGTCCGCCACATTTCCCCTCAGACTTTGGAGCAATTTCCTGCTGCTGACCACATTTTTCCTTCAGACTCTTCTCAAATGTCAACTGAACAACAGGTCTCATGGTGGACCTCCTCACTCACGGCAGCTCTAGAGCAAGTTGCTCCTTTGCAGTTGAAGCGAGCTGCCCACTCTACTCTATCATTGCAATCTTGGTATCACTCAGGGCTACAACTATTGCGTTCTCAACTACGGCACACTGAGCACATTTGGCGTCAGCATCGCACACCGGCAACCCTACAGCTTTTTATGTCTTCATACCAGGCTTTTTGCACACAGGTCCATCAGGCAAAGCGCAAACACTTCTCTGTTTCTCCTCAGCTCCGAACTCCTCCTGCTGTCTTTACTCACTACTACAATCCCTGTCCACTCTGCAGTCTCAATCTTAATCTCATGACTCCTCTGAGATCCCATCAGCCTCCCAGCTGGCCCTCTCCTTTGATACCAAGATTCAATCTTTTTGTTCCTCCTTCAACAACTTCTCTTCTCCCATAGAATCTCCTCCCCTCTCCCCCCCTCTTCTCAATCAACCTCCCCCCCCCCCCCCTTCTCTTGCTCATTCTTGGTCCACTTTTCGCCCAGTTTCCACCATGGAACTTTCTAAACTGATCTCCACCTCTCATAAAACCTTCAGTGCATTAGATCCTATTCCCTCTGCTTGAAATCTTTGTTGGCACTTCTCCCCCTTGTCCTTACCATCCTCAATAAGAGTCTGTCATCTGGTGTTTTTCCCTCTACCTGGAAGCACGCAATTGTTTGTCCCCTCTTAAAGAAATTGTCCCTTGATCCACATGATCCTTCCAACTATGGTCCTGTTTCCAATTTGCGATTCCTTGCTAAAATTCTGGAAAAAGCCGTTTTCTCCCAGTTATCCCACCATCTTGACTAAACTCACCTATTTCACCCTCGTCAGTCTGGTTTCTGTACAGGTCATAGTGTCAACACTGTTTTACTCTCATTCCTTAATGACATCCACACAGCTCATGAACGTGGTGATATCACCTTGGCAGTTTCATGTTCTATCAGCAACTTTTGACCTCATTGATCACACTCTCCTGCTTTAAAACCTTCGGGACTCTGGGCTCCGTGGGATGGTCTATCGGTGGTTTCATTCCTATTTTTCTTCTCGTTTCTTCTCAGTGCATTTCAACTCAGCCTCCTCTGATCATGCCCCACTGCGTTGTGGTGTTCCTCAAGGCTCTGTTTTGGCCCTCTTCTTTTTAACATCTTTTTAGCACCTCTCGTACTCGTTATACAACAATTTGGGTTGTCCGCATATTATTATGTGGATGACATTATTTTGTTCCACCATACTACTCTGCATCAGCCGAATCTCTCCACAATTAATGATTGTTTGCAGCACGTCTCTTCCTGGCTCTCTTCCAGCTGTCTACATCTTAACCTGTCTAAGACCTTCACTATTTGGTTTACTTTCGGTAGCCCATGTCCCGCAGCTGCCCCAACTCTCGCTGGTACTGCTATTCCCCTAGTCCCTTCTATTTGGTATCTTGGCCTGACCCTTGACTCTGCACTTACCTTTCGAGAACATATCTCACTCCTTTCCCATTGCTCCTTCTATTACTTCTGGCAGATACGTGCTATCCACCCTTTCCTCTCCCCACAGGCTTTGACTATGCTGCTTTTGTCTTTAGTATGTCTCATTTAGATTTCTGTAACTTAGCTTTCTCTGGTATTACTAAAACTCAACTTCATTGATTACAACTGATACAGAATACGGCTGCCCAGATCATAACCCATTCCTCCCGCCGTGACCATATCACACCAGTTCTTATCAAGTTATACTGGCTTCCTGTAGCCTATTACTTTCAATACAAAATCTTAACACTGAACCATTGCATTATATATACAAGTATTCCACAGTATTTGCTTGACTTAGTGCAATTGGAGTGGAGGAGTAGCCTAGTGGTTGGGGCAAGGTACTTCAGGCTGGAAGGTTGGGGGTTCAAATCCCACTAGAGGACAGCAACCTTGGGCCGGAAGGACTGGGGTTTCTAGTCCCACAGGTGCTCCTTGTGGTCTTGGGCAAGCCACTTAACCCTCCAAAGCCCATGTTCCCTGTAAAATAGTTATCTCCAAGTTATAATACCCTGTTCAATGTAATTTCAGTTCGTTCAATGTAAACTGCACTGATGCAGAATAGCACAGTATATAAGAGAATGTAAATAAAATAAATTCCATACCCCCCTCTCATAGCCTTCGCTCTATTCATGTTAACCGCCTGGTGCTCCCATCTCCCTCCTGTGCGCACCTCCAATCTACCCAGCACTCTGCATTTGTTTTACTGGGACCCTCACTATGGAACTCTCTCCCCTCTGCAATATAGCAGGAGTCCGTTTTTGTAAAATGCAAAACCCTTCTAAAAACTCATCTTTTTCAAACCACTTTTGATTTGCAATCAACCATTACCTAGCCTCTGTCCTCCAGACCCTTCAAGGAACCTTTTCTCTTCTTCTTTTGTTCTACCTTTCCCTTTCTCTTTCCTGTCATTTAATGGAGTTATTTTCTTTTCCCCGGCCTATGGTGTTTGTTATTGATTGTAAACTGCCCTGGACTGATAAGGCACGGTATATCAAGTATTCTAATAAACATAAACATAAAAACACCCGTTCTCTGCCTCCTGTTCCCTTTATGCAGCAGGAGCCTTTTACGCACGGAAACTCAGCATTTTTGCAGCATTAAGGGGACATGTGTGCCGTTACCACATGTAAATGGCACACTTGTTCCCTTACCGCCGTTTAGTAAACATACCCCGTTATCTCATACATCATCGGCGACTCACATACCACAAGACTTTTTTCACCAACTGTCTGAATTGGTCTTGCATAGAAATTATTTCTGATTCAAAAAAGTGTTTCATCAACAGAACCATGGTGTGGCTATGGGGGTGACCATGGCCCCTCTGTAGCCTCTCTATATGTGGCTGAATTTGAGCAGCTTCATCTAGCCACTTCTTTATACTCTTCTAATATCTGCCTGTGGAAACAGTATCTAGATGATGTCTTCATTTTGTGGAGAGGTTCAGAAGCTGAATTGCTTTCATTTCATTCATTGTTAAACCCACTGGATAACAACTTGCAATTTTCATTGAATTGCCATGCTTCGGTGCTTGAATTTCTGGATGTATGTGTGGAAAGGTGGACAGTTTCTGCACTTCAGTTTATCGATATACGGTTGATAAGAATGCTTATTTACAGTTTGATAGCTGCTATCCTTACCGCTTAAAATCCATTTTACCAATCAGCCAATTTTTACGTGCTTGCCATATTTGCTCTACTGAATTTCACTTCAAAGCCAAATCTTGATTATTGATGTCATGTTTTTTGGCTTGATGGTATCAAGCTTCTACAGTTAAGCATACAATAGAGCCAAATATGCTCAGCACACACTGATACTACAGTATAGACAATCCATTTTAGACGAATCACTAGTGTGTGTTCTTCCATATACTATGGGCTCCCATCGGGTAGTGGAGTCTATGCATAAATACTGGAGTGTGCTCAGCCTGCATTCTTGTCTAGCTGAGTTTCCTTGTATTGCCTATAAACAAGGTAAAAATTTGAATGAATTGCTAAGTTCCTATCTCTCTGCTACTTCAAATGTTGATGTGATTTATCCTGTGGGCCATTTCTGTTGAGATCATTGTAATTGCTGTTAGTATGCTCTTACTGGTGATAGTTGGAAGCATCCTAATAAGAAGATTTTTTTCTCTAAACATCATACTACCTGTGACACAGATAGGGTAATATATGTTATCATTTGCCCATGCCCTCTGCTCTATATTGGTCACAATACGAGGAAGATACATTTACGACTTAATGAACACAAAAGTCACATTAATACTGGTGTGGAGTCTGCCCCTCTTGTCACTTATTGGCTCCAATTTCATCATCAGTTTTCTGAACTTTATTGGCATATCTTGGACCATCATCCACTGACCTGGCATAGAGGTAATAGACTTAAACAAATGGACCTCCGTGGACATGTTTAGATGTTTAATCTGAATTCAATTGAACCATTTGACTTAAGTCAAGCAGTTGATTGGGCTCCTTTGCTCTGATTGGCTATCGTGGTGTTATATCTGCTCAGCTGCCATTTTAAAAGTTTTTGCATTTTCTTTGTATATTTACTTATTTTATTTATTTATCATTACTTTTATACCGCTCCTTTCTGAGATCAGGGACGGTGTACAATAAACAACATTATTACATAGAATACATTTTTAACATTCTAAAATTGTAACAGGCAGAACTATGAACAAGATAAGGTGTAGGCTTTACAAGGCAGGGCATATATGGGAGCATTCAGCTGGACCTTTTGCTCTGGGAACTTCGAATTGTTTTTTTCTCCCTGAAGCAGATAAGTCTTCTTCCTTATTGAAACACAATTGTGTCGGATATGTGAGTTTGGTAAATGTAGATCCGTATCACACTTCACAGTTTTGTAATTTGTTTTTTGCACTGCTATTGTCATGACATTTTAAGGACCTCTGATGATTTTGAGCATACTAGTCATGACCCTTTGAGGCTGTTATGCTAGAGGGTCTTTTCAGGCCTTAATAAACTCACGATTATTTGAGGTCCCTTCCTATATATTTTTGTAATAATTTTGATCCGTCTCTTTGCTGTGTTATTCCTTTCTATGCAGTACTTTTCTGCTTCTTGTGAACTCTGTCATCTTTCATAACCTATATAGCATTGTTCCATTATCCTATTCTGTTGTTTCATGCATACCTATGTCGTCATCTTGCCCCGATACCTACAAGCCCTGTCGCCACTCAACCTTTCCATGTACAGCCCTATTCTTTATCATCGTCTTAATTTCCATGCTGTTTTGTGTGGCTCCAATCTTACAAGCACAACTCACAATTTTTCAGCAGAAGATTTTGAAAGAACGAGTTACTTTTGAAATGAACACTGCAAGTGCTGTTGTGTTCCAGACATTGTAAATAGTAATTAACATTCGCTATTGATCTGACTAGGAAAACAATAGCTCAATAAGTGCTTCACAATAAATTTACATTAAACTGAGGGCTTTTTTATTTTTTGCATTCCTAGTTTAGAGGGTGAGTATTGAAAAAGAAATATCAATAACAGTAAACTGCGCCATGCCTAGGTCTCTATTGCTACATACTGCAGTACAATAGACTGCAATCCATTGAGCAGGAAGAAAGGTGATTAACACTACTGTGGCGACACCTGCTGGTCATAATAAGTGATGCTGAAGGATCGTCTTGGTAGAGAGTCTCGCAACCCTTAGGGCAGGCGAGAGTTCCTGGTTTTACATGGACATGCTTTTTGTAATAGGAGAGAAGGAGAAAATATCAAAAGAAGCATCTATGACACTCAAAAGATCGACAAACATGATCAGCCAATACTTTGTTAATGAAAATTTATCAAATGTAGAGAGATATGAATGCCTTAAATTGCATATTATAATTCTGATATTTATCCCCAGAATGCTTAGGTAGCTCCACTTGAAAAACTTGAACTCAGCTGTATTGTATTTGCTGAACTATTTTACCAAAGTTCTTACGTTTTAACCTTCTATAATTATGAATAGTAAAAGTGTCTTCCTTACTTTGTCTGGCTTAATGTAATCCTCCCCTGTTCCCTTCCATAATTAAAAAAATATATATGTAATGATTAAACCAGTTTACTCCCCACTCTAGGCATTGAACCAAATCACAAGGTGTGAACTAAAACTGACAAGGGCAAATGGAAATTTTATAACAAGTGGGGAGGATAAAGAGTGTAGTAATGAAATAATACTTGGTTTATATATCATATACTCCTGTAGCAATTGAAATAATGGAGAAAATTACTCATGATACTGTCATAGTCCCACAAACACATTCAAGGCGATTACGAGGTCATGATGCCCTTGTGGTCCTGTTTCATTGCTGCATTCTACTACCGCTTTAACTATAGTGGTTACAGCAAGAGGCTAACAAAACCCAGGAAAAGCCGGGTTTAATCCCTGCTCCTGCTACTGGCACTGTTTGTAACCTTGGGCAAGTCACTTTATCGCCCCTTTCCTTGGGTCCCCACTTAGATTGCACATTGCACACTCTTCTAGGCAGGGACATAGTTACACCTGGGGGAATTCTACACAAAAAAAAAAAAAATTCTGTCACAGTATTTTAAAATTCTGCAAAATGCTGCATGTTTCATTAGTAAATTGTTGCGCAGAATTCTCTCATCATATAGCTTGACGCCTCTCAATCTGAAATTTCTCCTACCTTTATCCTCCATAGCTCTCTTGCTCCAATCACAGTTCTACGCCAACCCATCCTTGCCACCATCTGTTTTCTCTCCCTGTAACTTCTAACCCCCCAGCTATCCCCTGACTTACTAGCATTCCTCTCCAGCCCACAGCAACCCCCAACTCACCGGCCCCTCATCTCCAGCCCCAGCAACCCCTCTGATTCATCAGCAGCCCATCTCCAGCGCCCGGTCACTCCCCAATTCACCAGCAGCCCTTCTCCTGCTCCCAGCAATCCCCTCTCTTACCAGCAGCCCCCTCACTCACCAGCAGCCCTTTCCTGCCCTAGCCAGGTGCCCAACTCACCAGCATCCCTTTTCTATCCCTAGCCAGCGCCCCCCCCCCAATTCACCAATAGCTCTTTCCTGCCCCCCAACTCACCAGTAGCCTAATCCCCAATCGCAACAACACAGCCGTGGGAGCACTTTCGTTTGCTCCTTCAACTGTGCTAGAGTCTGATGCCAGAGTGTTTTCAAAGTTACACAGTGTCAGACTCTAGCACAGCCATGGGAGCAAATGGAAGTTCTCCTGTGGCTGTGTTTCTGGCTAACAGTGAGGCAGGATCGGCGCTCTTAAAACTTGTGTGCCCAATCCTGCCTTACTGTCTGGCTGACTGGTGATGTGCAGAAATCTGCACAGCAAATGCGGAATTCTGCAGAAATTCTGTGTTGCACAGTTGTGCATAATTCCCCCAGGAATACATATTGTATCTGAGTACTTATCACCACTGCATACAGGACCGTACCTAGTCCTGTGCAAGCAATGCGGCCGCACAGGGCGCAAAGGCTTAAGGGGGTGCATTTCAACTATCTACTGTTGCCTGCCGCCGCCACTTTTTCTTCTGTCAGTGGTGGCAGGCAACAGCAGACAGCTGAAATGTGCCCCTTAAGCCTTCTCACGGCACTCTAAGCAGGTCTGGTCTCTCCGCCTCTGACGCGATGTCAGAGCAGGGAGGGACAGATCTGCCTAGCATGCCGGCAACTGCACATCGGGTGCGCTTCTTCTCTCCTGCCACCATCCAGAAAGTAGCTGGGGAGGGGGGGCGTGCACCCAATGTGCAAGTTGCGCAGGGTGCGATTCACGCTTGGTACGGCCCTGACTGCATACGTCCAGTAAGGCTACAAAAATAATACGTATTAACAGTGTATTTTTGCTAGCAAAAAAGATACAGGTATTCTTTAAGGATGTGCTTTCATTTGAAATGAGAGCTGCGAGATCTAGGCAAAAAAGAAAATGATGAAAATGTTATCATTTCCTGGTTCTTGTCAACAGTGCACACTTTTTTGTGAACAGTGAGTGCTCTTGTGTAATAGTGTGAGCTCTTGCGAAAGAGTGTGCACTATTGAGGGAAAATTTTACAAGATGAAAAATAATGGAAATCACAAACAATATGAAACAAATATTGTTTGACCTGCACACTCCTAATATTCATATGCGGGGCTCTGTTATTAATACATGAGGACTAGGGGGCTTACGAAAAATGGCTCTAATGCTAGAAGGAAAGCACCACATAACTGTGGCCATCTTGAGAAGCTTCAATGCAAGGAGCAGGAGTGGAGAGGACAGCTCTTGCCCTCTGTGGCCACTAGACCACTACAGAGTATGATAGTGGCTTTGGGGGGGGGGGTCGTGGGGTGGGAGAGGCCAGGAGGGCTCCTTTAAGCCTGCTGACTAACTGGAATTTTGGGTCTGAAAGAGGAGGAAGGGGTTATGGGGCTTGATTGGCTAGCTGGGCATTCAACTTGGTCAGGAGGTGCACCAATGCCCCCTAGACAGCTCCCAGTGGGGAATGGGAGCTGTCCGAAGGGGATTGGTGCTGAAGGGGGGCACACTTTTTTTATTGTCAGTGCCATGGATCTGTACACCCGCAGTGCTGACAATGTCCTTAGGT
Source organism: Ichthyophis bannanicus (assembly GCA_033557465.1). Taxonomy (NCBI): domain Eukaryota; kingdom Metazoa; phylum Chordata; class Amphibia; order Gymnophiona; family Ichthyophiidae; genus Ichthyophis; species Ichthyophis bannanicus. Next base: position 1,823,906,538 of record CM066031.1, read on the forward strand.
GGGGGGGGGGGGCAATCAGGACCTAGGGAGTAGAATTGCTAGCGATTGGGGGAGACAGATCTAGTAAGAGCTCTCTCCACCTGATCCCTACCTGTCCTCCCCTTGCATTTTCTGCAGAGACCCGCAATCCCTGCATTATCAGGCACCGTGGGGCTTCCCACGCTACCTGCCAATGCAAGGATCACACAATATCTGCAGGGGGAAATCTGGAAACACCCCCTGCACTTACCACTGCCCTTTTGCTGCTACCGCGGGTCTATGGCAGCTATTGCATTATGATAATTGCAACAGACTACCGTGTTTTAATAAACATGCCTTTTTATCTTCAGAGCAATAACCACACACATTTATACTTGCTAATTTGTGTGAGTAGATTTTCTGAAGAAAAGAAATACCGCATACTTTTTAAAATGCAAAATTAAGAATGAAAATGCAGACTCCTCCCCAGCTCACCCTCAAGAATGACTCTTCTCACTGCAGTGGCAATGCATATATAATTTTGTTTGTTATTATTTTTGTTTATTATTATGAACATAATACTGTACATTGTAGTCTGCTTTGTAGTATTCCATAGGTAGGCAATAAATAATACATTAAATTAAATTAAATTTGATAAAATTTTATTTTTACATGGGAAGTGAAATTCTCTAAAATCCCCTTTCCAAGAGTATTTATTTATGTATAAAAATGTATACCACTTTTCAGGGTAATGTAATGCACACTACAATAATCCAAGGTCCACTGAACATACAACCAAACCACCAAGCATAAGGCTTATCATCCAAAAATGGTCGCAGTTGGCGAAACAACTGCAATTTCAACCACACGGTCTAAACTACCTGACTAATCTGCCTATCCCCAACCACCCCCTCCCTTTCCAAAACTACCCCCAGTGACTTCAACTCCTCCTTCCAGGGGACAACAAAGCCTGGTATATTAGGCAAAGTGCGGAGGTCCACATGTTCAACTGCCCCAAACTGCAAACATACCATTTTGTCCACATTCAGAACCAACCCACTATGCGCCACCAGGCCTGCATTGCCCCAAGCAACTAACTGCACTATCATCCCCTCCATATCATCCTGTAGGGAGGCCAAAATCTGTAAATCGTCTGTATAAGCATCAAAGATAAATTCAAAAGACCGTGCTTGGGCACCTAGGGGCTGCAGATAGTTATTAAACAGTAGTTGGGATAGAGGCAAGCCCTGGGGCACTACCTATTCCCAACTATACACCTGCGAGCACCCAGCCGGCCTCCATACTCTAAATTGCCAGTCACTGAAAAAGGAACCTATCCAGTCGAAGACTTTACCCCCAATTCCCAACCCCCTGCACTGTTCCATCCTTTTGCCCACAGAAATGTTTCATTCATCAAAACTTTATAAGGGGAAGGACACGTAGTTAGGTCAGTATCTGAATAATATCACTACCCTCTCAAGAATCTCTAGAAGAGATACAACAATAAACCTGAAACCACTGCTGTTGCATAGACTTGGAATAAAAATGAGTGGAAAACCCCTTCTGGAACACGCATACGATGGCATTCTGTTGTTAGATTATAGAGGGTAATCCCATGGAGTTAACATGCATTAGCAGGGGCATATTTGAGGCCTGTTTTATAAGGTGAAATGCACTCATGCTTTATATTATAAAATAAGGCCATAAGTGGTGTAAAATCATGCATTAGATCTAGGCGTGGACACTTATACCAGTCCTAGGACTGAAATTAATGTCCATTCCTAAATGTCTAAATTTCTAAAGAATGTGCGTAAGTTAGACTATTTTATAACTTTCACTCATAAATTTTCACTTTGCTTATGCTCTTTCCAAACTCCCCATTGTGAGCATTCTCACACTGGATGTACACGCAATCATTCTTATGTGGGTACTTACAGAATAGCGACCGTGGAGTACACAGGTCAGTCCTTGTAAATAGTAACTTCAGCATGTAAATGGCATATATCTTTATGTGGCTTTCTTATAAACTTGCCCCCTTTGGGTTGGGTAACGTTACACGCTGCCTTGTGACCAGGGCCGGATTTACCTTGAGTGAGGCCCTACGCCAACAAAAATTGTGGGCCCCCAGCAGGGGCGGCCCAAGGGGGGTGCGGGGCCTCATTTGCATAAGGGGCCTCATTTGCATAAATATTTGCATAATGTTACCATATACTAACTTTTAGTAAACGTGCCTCTTAATGAGTGTATGGATAAAGAAAGACTAAAAGATTTCTACATTACTATAATCCAGTGCCAACCCATAGCAAACCTGCCATATCCTAACAGCACTACTAGGACTTACAAAGCACCATACTCTACCAATCAAAAGGCAACACTGCAAATATTAAACCAATACATTTCAGAGAACAACAAAACATGACCTACTGGGGAAAGAGAACAAGTGGCAATGTCAAATAGGAATTATATAAACAGAACACCTCAGCTCAGTTACACATGCAGAACATAGACCATCACCAAACAAGTAATCACAATTTAGAAACAGGAAGACAATAATTAAACTGGGAATCCCAAAAGCCAAACTTGGAATGTACAACACTGTAGAAATAAAACTATACATTAATTTGCTCTTGTACTAAACAAAGCGCAGACTTTAATGATGCACATTTACCAGAGCTGACATATTCCAATTAATAAATTCAAAATAAAGAGATATTTTTCTACCTTTTGTGCATTTTTTTCCAGCTGCAATTGCTCCAGCCACTTTCTTCTGGTTTCTTCGTGTCTTCTGCTAACTCTCCATCGTCTGCTGTCCATTTGTCCTTTCTTCTCTCTTCTAGTTTTTTTCCATTCTCTCTCTACATCTGCTTTAACATACTAATCTTTCTCCTTTTGCTCTTTCCTCATTCCTATTTCATCCACTCAAATTTTACCCCTCCATCCTCAATCCCCACTTACTCTCCCAGTACCCGGCCAATTGTAGATTTTTTATCCCTCCCACACAAAATATTTTTCCCTTCTCCATTTTACTCTTCCAGCCCCATCCCATTCTAATCCTCCCCCAACATCAGCTCCCTTCTAGTTCCAGCCTCACCCAGCATCCATTCCCTTCTAGTCCCTGCATCAGCCCATTTCCAGTCCTAGCCACCCATCAGCCCATTTCCAGTCCTAGCAACCCCCCAACCCAATACCAGTCCTAGCCCCCCATCAACCCACTTCCAGTCCTAACCCCCCATCACCCCATCACCCCATTTTCAGTTTAAGCCCCCCCTATAACCCATTACCAGTCCTAACCCCCCATCAGCCCAGTTACCACTTACAAAAATGTTTTCTTTTGCGATTTAGTTTGTGAAAACTTTTCAATAATTGTATCAAAAGTCAACGCAGAAGTAACGTCATTTTCAATTGACATGACTGCCAGAGAATTCAGTCTTTTCTGCGTCATTGTAGAACGAAATCTATTTTTTATCAGGGAAAGCTTTGAAAAAGAACGTTCCCCTTCGCAGATAGTCACGGGAAGCGTTGAAAACAAGCGGAGGGCAGTGGAAACATTCGGAAATGTTGAATCCACTACAGGATTTTTTTTCAGCCATTTCAGTAGGTTTTGGGGTTCACGATCCAAATTCAAATCCGCGGCCATTCCAGAAAACGCCACAAATTCCTCTTCACACCCGCTTTCCAGATCACAATTGTATTTTTGCTGCAAATGGATTACATCTTCTCTGAGAGAGCCAACATCATTCTCCTTCAGTGATTTGATGAAAGCAAAGTCTTCAGAAATCTGCTTGTAAGCATTCCGGCGTTGAGATAAACATGCAAGCAGTTTGTCAAGTATGACATATACACTCTCAACACGGAATTTTTGTGCACCTTGTAAAGCAGCATTTGGCTCACCTGCTTCTTCAAAAACCTGGCATCTTTTTGGTCGATTCCGAATGAAACGAGAGGTGTAGTCTTGTTGGATGTCCTCCATGAGCTCTTTTGCTTCTTTCTCCAGGTTGTCGAAGTCATCACGCATTCCAGCAACGAATGTTTCCAAAGAAGTAAACAAAGAAACGCCGACACTGATGTCAATAGACACACTTTGCAAGGCAGTGTTGATTTTTTGACATCGCTGCAAGATCTTGTGCCACAGAACACACATGAATGCGGTTTCCAACAGACACATTTTACCCGCCAAGGCTGCTGCTAAGTGTCGGGCATCACCCTTCTCGTCTTCATTTTCTGCGATACTATTCAGCATAGTATAGATGTTGGCATAGTTGAGATGTAGTGCTTTCACGGACTCTGAATGGCAATGCCAACGGGTAGATGATAAAGTTTTCAAAGTCAGAATTCGTCCATTTTCGTTCGGTGTGAGTCCTGATGTCAATGAACTCCACCGCTTTGTTGAACCAACCGAAAACGCATACAGTTCTTGGACGAGACCAAAAAAGTTAACAGCATCCAGACAGCAATTTACACTAGCAACTCCAACCAAATTTAATGAATGTGCTGCACAAGGTATGTAGTCAGCCATTGGGTTAATTTCCCTCAGTTTTGCTTGGAGACCGGCGTATTTCCCAGCCATGTTTGCTGCGTTGTCGTAGCTTTGTCCTCGGCAGTTATCCAGAGACAATGACATTTCATTTAGTATATTCAACACATCTTGGTAAAGGCTGTCGGCTTTGTGACTTTCAATTGGAAATAATTTTAGAAACCGTTCAGTTGTTTCACCAAACTTGTTAACGTAGCGCACAATAAAAGTTAGTTGGTCAATGTGACTAACGTCTGGAGTGGAATCAATACATATGGAATAGTACTTTGCGTCGTGAATTTCATTTAAAATGACAGCCAACACGTCTTGTCCCATTTGCTCGATGAGTTCATCACATACAGTGGAAGACAAATAGCTAATTTTTCCACTTCCTTTATTTCCAAAACGAGATATATGGTCGGCAAGGAAGGGGTCGAATTTGGCTAAAAGTTCCAAAATTCCCAGATAGTTTCCGTTTTGCACAGAACCAAATAATTCGGTATCTCCTCGAAATGCTAGGCCACGTTGAGCAAGGAACTTTATCACTTCAACAACACGCCGAAGAACTGACTGCCAATATATCTTCTCTTCGTTCATCTGTTTCTGAAGCTTTTCGTCGATGCACCCTTTCGCTGAAACACGTGCTAACCAGGAACTGAGTGATGCTCGGTGTTCTGCACTACTTTCGTGAAGCTTGATCACTTTACCACAGTTGCTCCAATCGTTGAATCCACAGGAGGCAAACTGCGATGTGGACCTTGAAAGCAACTTACAGAAAAAACAATAAATGTTCCCATTTGATGGCGAATAAAGCAGCCAGTCTCGGTAATACTTCTCATCATTTGCTTTTCGTCCGTAAAGAAATTCCTTCGCAAAACGGCGTGTTCTATTTCCCATAGTTCTTTCTGATGACATGAAACTATCATCGTGATGTTGACATGCAGCTGGACCATTAACAATCCAATAATCGACGTCAGAAGCTGGAAGGAATGTTTTCCAGAGACCCACATCATGAGGTGGTGGTGGTGGAGAACTAGAAATATTCTCCTCAGGTACATCGGGTTGTGGAGTAACATCAGCAGTATCGGAAGTTTGAGGAGTAGTGTCAGTAGTATCCAAAAGTTGTGGAGTAGCCGCGTCATTCACATTCAAAAATTCTGATTCTGAGACAGCTTGAATTTTCGTCGATGGAAGAAGAAAGCTGGTAATCTTGGGAATTTTGGTGGTTGATTCGTTTTCTAGCATTTTCTTTTTTCGTTTAGATGCGCCACTTTCATATTTTTTCATGACTACTGTAAGGGGGGACTGAGAGAGACTGAGAGCGCTTGAGTTCTACCAGGAAAAACCCCTGCGCTTGTAGCCTGTAGCCTAAGCACTTAGTAAGCAGTAGCAACCAGTACAGAGAAGCCAGGGGCAATTGGGAAGCCTCAAGGAAACAAACCAATAGCGGACAGGCAAAAAAAAAGCTTTTGATGCATGCAGTTAGAACCTCATGAAGATGAGTGGACGGACCAGTTTTAGGTCAGGTAACCTATATGCAGCCTCAAGTCTATATGCACTGTAACCTACATGCAGCGCAGCCTGAAGCCTAAGTTAGGTAAGTTCTACCAGGAAAAACCCCTGAGCTTGTAGCCTGTAGCCTAAGCAGTAGCAACCCCAGTACAGAGAAGCCAGGGGCAATTGGGAAGCCTCAAGGAAACAAACCAATTGCAGACAGGCAAGGACTACCCCCGGTAATGCTCGCGTGGTTTGCATGTGCCTTGTCCTCGCGATGGGCGTGATGTCAGTGTGTTCTTAAGCAAGCTGTCAGCTGCTGAGCGCTGCTGCAACTGTGCTCGAGCCCCCGACTGTGCCCGTGCCCCCCCCGGCCCCCCCGCCCCGCCCCGCTCCGCTCGAAGCCGAAGACCCTAAGAAGAATAAGAACGACCGCACCTACCGCTTCCGGACCTGGTGTAGCTGAGCAGGCTGCCGGCATCGTGGAGGCTGAGGCTGAGGCAGGCGGTCGGCGCTGTCACTTTGGAGCGAGGGGAAGGCTGACGCTGGCCGGAAGTGACGTCAACGGCTCAGGAAGTGAAGAGGAGCCGGGTAAGATGGCCGCCGCCATCGGAGGCAGCATAGAAATCGGAGCCCCATGTTCACTGCGGCGGGAGACGGAGGCCTGGGAAGGCGCGTCTCCGGCCGAGCTTGCGACTTCGGCGTTTTCGCTACCACGGAAAAATCTCTGCCGGACTTTAAACTCTCTCTAGAGAGCGAGGGATGGGGACTCTTGTGGGCCCTTGCAAGCTGTGGGCCCTACGCCATGGCGTACATGGCGTATGGGTAAATCCGGCCCTGCTTGTGACTAAGTCAATGACTCGTGCGTGTGGATGGGTACCTATTAGCATAGTGTAGGCGGTTGCTAATCTGTAAGTATGCACATCAGGCTCATAATGCATACTTTTGGAGTGGGCGTGGCCAAGGGTAGAGACTGGGCAGAACACAAATTTACATGCATTAAGTTATAAAACGCTACAACTTACACACATTCTTTAGAAGTCTAAAGGCTTGCATTTACACCAAGTCTAGGGCTGACATAGGTGCCCACATCTAGGTTTTGGCATGTGTATCTTACATCATATGCCCCTATTTTATAAAAAAAAGAAGAAGCCCAATTTTCTTTATAAAATAAGCATGACTTGCCTATGTTGGTTCGCGTGCAACCTTGATGAACCTTATAACAATAGCCCCTTAATGTCTATGGGCCTGAAATTTACCCCTGGCATTGAATGTCTGGGTTCGCCGAATAGGCTGCTCGCTTAACTGGGTAGTGGCGATATTGAGCCACTGCCCAGTTAGTGATATGCGGTGAATGTTAGGCCATGGTTTCCTGCGCCTGGCCTTCACTGCATATTGCTAACCAGGCAGAGTCTCAATATTACCACTGCCCAGTTAGCGAGCGATGCCACTTCTGCTCCAACCCCCCCCCCCCCCCAGAATGCCCCCGACACGCCCCGATGCTAAGCGTTAATCACTTTGAATATCAGGCTCTATTTTTTTTTTACTGTATGGCCCAAAGACATGGCCTTCAGAGTGTGTCCTGTATATTTTGTCTTTTCATTTTTCAGAGCAAAAACCAAAGTCAATGTCTAAACATTGTATGGATGTGCTAGAAGTTCACTTAAGAGCTGATATAAAAAAGCCTCCTGTGTGGAGAGCTTAGGAAGGGATATCAGTGAAGATACCTGGGCAAGCCTATGCTATCTTAAGTGTGGGTTTTGCTCTCTTCTTGTGAGTCATCTAGATGTCCCTCTTTCTCTTGCTCTTCAAAGGCAGGCTTTCTCTGTCTTTCATGCCCCCCTTTAACCTCATTGACTATAATCATAGACCCGCACTGTCTTTTCTACTAGATGTGCAGATTTGTTTTTTATAATCCAGGGAAGCTGTCTCCGGTTCTGTGCCTTCTTCTCTGTGAAATTTGTGCGTTCCGTTCTATGTGCACACTAAAGAATGAGAAACTGCTCTTCAAATCGCTTATGAGGGCAGGTGTCACAGGCAGCTCTAGTAGTGATTATTCAAAATGATCTCATCACTACTTGACGGTACAAGTGACAAAACATCTTTCCTTCCTCCAATAACCCAATTCTTTGTCGAAGCGGGGGCACATAGTCAGAGGGGTATAAAAGCTTTTGAGGTAAATAATTCAGAGATGAGCCAACCACATTGCTTTCAACAGAAAAAAAAATCCTTGTAATGTTATGCAGATTTTCAGCAGCAGAAATGCCACAGTGAATAGCCAAATATAACTTTAAATAGATTATGCTTATTACTACCCTACCAATATAGAACAGCTGATTGTCCTACTGTGCAAGCCTTTTACTTCTCCATATAAGCCAATAACTGTCCTTCCTACTGCTGTTAGTAACTAATTGCCTCTTAACTCTATCAGATTTTACCACTGTTGCCAAGAACCCACGTCATCACGACCCTACCCAACATACCACTGAGTCAGATATAGAAAATGCCACACTCTAACATCATGTTTCTAAGAATATCCTACACCTGTATATTATTGACAATAATAATAATTGACCTATCACTAAGTTTAAACAGCAAAATTCACATGACCATCCCTATAATACAAACCCATACCCGAAATGACTACCATATTGGGCACACTCACCCAAACAACTACCCAAAAATAAACTATCATAGACTAATACACATAAAACAAAAAAATTCACATCAAACATGCAAGGAAATCTGCTCCAACAACTCATCCTCCCTATCATGCATCCTTATTAATGCACGATCAATGAAAAACAAACTCCCTATATTTAATGATCTGGTAGCAGACTTAAAACCATACATTTTATGTATCACAGAGACTTGGCTTTCTGAAACGGACACAGTCTACCTAAATCAACTTGATAATAAAAACTATGACATATTCTACAAACATAGATCCAATAAAAAAGGCGGAGGAGTACTAATGATGACGAAAAAGATATTAAATGCCAAATCAATCCAATCAAATATCTCTAATAACATAGACACATTATTGATAAAAATCGGCCTCATGAAAATTTGTTTAATTTATAGACCCCCAGACCAAAGAGCAGATTGCCTGGATTCCCTTATTGAACTCCTTAGCTCATCTACTGAACAAAACCCCGTAATCATGCTAGGCGATTTTAACCTTCCATCACTACCAACACCGAACTCTAAACTATTTCTAGACACTATATCAGATATAGATTAGCATCAAATAATAAACACCGCAACACATATAAAAGGAGGAACACTAGATCTGGTTTTTCTTCCTGATACATTCTTCAAGCTAGTCAACTCAAATTCCATAGAATGCACAGAGACGCCTTGGTCTGATCATTATATTATCAAAATAAATCTCACACTTCCTACTACTAGTGTCAAAAACTACACAATAAGTGGCCCTACTTCAAAATTTAAAAAATTTAATGAAACTGAATTCCTTGATTCAACAATCCCCTACCTCTTACCATCCACATCAGATTTAGATGATGCTGTCAACAACTGGTATAAAACCATCAACAATGCAGCTAAAATTCATCACACAAATAAACAGAGGGCACACCCCAAAACAAACAGTTCACCATGGTTTAACAACACACTAAAACAAATGAAAAAAGAACTAAGAAAACACAAAATTAAATGGCGAAAATCTAAGTTGACTATACACAAGGAAATATACAATAACCATCTCACAAAATATAAGGAAACATTAGACAGCACAAAGAAAAATTACTACGCAGCAACCTTATCAAAATCATATAACAGACCTAGAGAGCTATTTTCTATTGTCAGAAATATAACTAATAACGCTCAAACTTCTAGCAACGAAATCACCGACATCTCAGTACAAACTCTAGCTACACACTATCAAAACAAATAAAAAAAACCTCCAATGTCCTTAGAAACTATTAATACTTCTCACCAGTCTGTAGACGAATGGTCCGACTTCTACCCCATTTCAAATATGACATTAAAATCTATCATCTCCGGACTCAATACCACAACTTCTTATTTAGACCCATGCCCAGTGTCATGGATAAAAAACACACTGCCAACACTACTATCCTTCATTCTCCCAATAATCAACCTCTCATTATCCCAAGGTTACCTCCCACCCTTGCTCAAACACGCACAAATACGCCCAATCCTAAAAAATTGCAAACTAGATAAAACATCTCCAGTATCATACAGGCCCATCTCTAGCATACCATTTTTGGCCAAAATAATTGAAAAAGTAGTGCAATTACAGACACAGGAATACATAGACGCATCTTACCCACTCGACGAGCAACAATATGGATTTTGACCACGCCACGGAGTAGAAACACTTCTAACAGTATTATTCGATACTCTCCTAAGAAGAATCGACAATCATAAACAAGCATTCATCCTCCTTTTCATTGACATATCAGCGGCTTTTGATAGTGTACATCACTCAATAATGCTCAACAACTTAAGTCAGATAGGCATAAACTCTACAGTACATAAATGGTTCACCTCTTATTTAAATAACAGAACACAAAATGTAAGAATAGGTAATCAAACTTGCACTACATATAATCAAGAAATAGGTTTACCACAAGGTTCAGCATTATCAGCCCTACTTTTCAATATTTACATAAAACCGGTCTGCAATATCTTTAAAAAATTTGGAGTACAATATCACCTCTATGCAGATGATATTATGATGTACATTCCATTTACGATCCCTAACCTACCGTTACAACTCCTTTCAGACTGTTATAACGAAATCACAATTTGGCTAAAAACTCAAAACCTCCACATAAATCATACTAAAACGGAAGTCCTAATCGTAACAAAAAATCAATCATTCATCCCTCCAACTCACATAACACTACAGGACCAAGAAATTAAAATAAAAAATGAAATAAGATATCTAGGTGTTATCTTAGATACACACCTTACAATGGAAACCCACATTAGAAATACTATAAAGAAAATTTATTTCAAACTTAAAATCCTCAAACAACTACGCCCACTAGTATTTGTTCAAGATTTTATTAATATAATACAGGCTACCATAACCCCTCACTTCGATTTCGTCAACCTAATACTAATTTCGCCAACCTAATACATCTAAAAGAGCCTTCAGCATTCATGCCCCAGTAGCATGGAATACCCTCCCACCAGAATTGAGAGCCATAACTAGTCTAACACAATTCAGGAAAAGTCTTAAGCACTACCTATTCCTAAGTTATTTTCCAGTATAAATGCTCCAAGAGAAATAGTCACTTCATGTTCAGTTCCAGTGAATTTTGACCGCGCTTAATGTATATAGTTTACTGTATATGTATATGATTTATACCGACTCCCCTGTTTCTTCCAAGTTTTCAAAACCCTGTTAAATGTAAAATGTACTACAGTTATCTTGTATGTATATGTTTTTGTTCCATGTGAACCGCGCTGATGACAATAGTGCGGTATATAAGAGATGTTAAATAAATAAATAAATACAAATAAATAAATAATGGGCATTTCAAAACAGAACATTAAAAGAATTCAACTAGCCCAAAATGCAACAGCTAGAATTATTTAAAAAATAAACTCACTCCAACACATAACACCAATACTAGCATCCCTTCACTGGTTACCAATACAAAGCAGGATAATATACAAAACAATAATAACCTCATTCAAAGCATTAAATGACATGTCTCCGACTACACTATGTAATCTAATATGCAAAGAACCAACTAAGCCTACTCTCAGAAAAGGACAATTAAATAAACTAAAGATTCCGAAAGACTTCAAAAAAGCACATAAATTAACCAACAAAAGAGCCTTTTCCCTCATAGTTCCAACTATCTGGAATTCCCTACCAGAGGATCTACGATCACTAACAGAGATCATGGAATTCCGAAAGAAAAAAATTAAAAACGTATCTATTCACAAAACACTATAATACCATGGAAAACCTTGCACTCAACTTAGATAAAGGCTAAACAGGTATCTGACCACAAAGTACAAACCTTCCCACTTAAATGGACAACACACATAGCTTAAACGAATTGACGACCCAATCTCTTATGCCCTAATACCTCCACATGTATATAGTTGTATCTGTTATGTACTGTCTTACGCTTTATAGACACTCCATTGTTAGTTAATTGTTATTCACACTGTTCCAGTTTAAATATACTGTTTAGTTTACTAGACTTAGCTTTGTTTAATTTAAGATGTTCTATGTAAAATTTAAGATGTTCTATGTAAAACAAACCTCGCTTTGTTAATTTGTTGTTAATTGTATACCGCACCTGATCTCTGGAAGATGCGGTATATAAATGAGTGTTAAATAAAATAAAAATTATAATTTTCTTTTTTTACTAACGCCTATCAGGATTTTAATTTCCTGTGTTCCCTTTCCTTCACCCTTATTTGCAGTATTTTAAGATGCTTACAGTGGAAGAGTAGCCTAGTGGTTAGAGCAGCAGCCTAATGCCCAAAACATCAGGGTTTGAGTCCCATTGGCACTCATTGTGACATTGGGCAAATCACCTTACTCTCCACTGCCTTGGAAGAAAAGACCTGGCAATCTTCTTCTACTCACATCTTGCCAAGGAAACCCCAGCAGCTGCTGGGTTGTCAGGAGTCAGCCTTGACTTAGGAACACTTAAAAAAAAAGTTGCTTTTGTTCTACAGTATCTGTCAAGTTTTCCTGTTTGCATTGATGGTTCTTGTATTGTTATTGTCTGCCCTCGTTTTATTGCTCTATCCTTTTTTTACATTTGTAAACTGCTTTGCTGTGATATTCAGAAAGGGCAGAAAACTAAACTAATGCATTCAAAGTTGATTGCATAAGTTATCTGTTGAGCAGCTGAATTTCATTGTCATCAGGGTTGGCCTGTCCACTAGGCAAGCTAGGCAACACATAGCCTGCCTTGCCGCTCTCTCCCCTCAGTTGCTGCTGTTCTGGGCTGGAAGAGATACACCCCATTGCCCCTCCAGGGATAGGGCGATGCGGGACATCCTGCTGTGGGACTGGCAGAGTCGTGCTGCCCCTGGGGCAGAGGGGTGGCAGACAAGACTCGAAGAGGAAGAGTCCGAGCACAAAGATCTACAAGGATGCCTCCAGGAGAAGGAGGTGTGGTAGTTGTGGGCTCAGCTTACCCCCCAGGAGAAGAAGGAGTTCCTGAGGCTAGTGGAGAGCAGTGGGATTGGTGCCCTGGTGCCGGAGTGTAAGCCCTGGTGGTAGAGACACAAGATTGCCAAGGTAGTGTAGGAAGAGAAGGTCAACGGAGAGAGAAGCCTAGTACCATAATGATCCACAGGGAAGAAAACGGTGGCAGAAAGCTGCCGCCTTTTGAAATACTGCTGCTGTTGCTGCTGCTGCCTGCGATGGAATCGGTGGCAATTGAGGAGGGGAGGCGGCAAAGCGGCTTGGCAGGGGCAGCGCAGCTGGTGGTTTCCACCTAGGCGGCAGAAACCCTTGGGCCGGCTCTGGTTGCCATACAGATATAGTAGCATTTTAGAAAGGACATTCCAATATTCCTATTAAAATGTGCACGCAAACACTGTGGGCATCTACGTTCCAGTCTGATTTAGGAAAATAGACGCTCCCAACATGGGCATGCTGGTGTTCACATAGACTTCCCCAAAACAAACATCTAGGGCAGGGGGGGGTCTATCTCTTACTAGTATGCATACTGCAACTTCCATCGGTGTAGCAAAATTAAAACAAGAGCCCTCATTCCTCGTCAGTGTTCAATGAAAATATAGGGGCCATGAGTGCACCTCCTTCTCCTCACCCTCTAGATGTTTGGCCGGCCCTAGGTTCATTGTTATCATGGTATGTGCAAAACTAACACATTTGGAGAAACTACCACACCCCAACAAACACTTCCAACTGCCTCCTGACACCTGCATTCATGTTATACATGCTCACATACATGCACAGCTTCACCACTGAAGTCTTGTGAGGTGTCTGTTATCGGGAGACTTCAACCCAATGAGGAAAAGCCGCCAAGCCCATTTTATTTATTTATTTAAAGGGTATTTCTATCCCGCCTTATTCTTCAATCAAGGTGGTGAACACAGCAAACAATCAATGTCAGAGTGTTTATGTTAGATAAGTCTATGTACAGTTGAGGGTGCATGGGTGAGGGTGTGCTGATTAGGGTGAGCTATTTACAATGTGTGCTATTTACATCTATATACATGATTGCTGTGACTGCAGCGGGCTGCGATTTATCTTCATTGAGTCTGAGGTTGGCCAAGTTTGTAGAGTCTGGTTATGGGTTTGGACCGTAGTGCTCAGTGAAGAGTACTGTCTTTAGGAGTTTTCGGAAGTCTTTCTGATCTTCGGTTGATCGTAGGTCATATGGTAGCTTGTTCCATATTGCTGGAGCTGCCAGAGATAGGGCTCTTTGAGTGGTGGATTTGCATGCTTTCGTGTAGTTGCTTGGGGTGCTGAGTGTGTCTGCTGTGGCGGTGTGCTCATGGCAAACTTACAAGAGTGGAGGAAGCCTGGCAAACATGATAAAGTACATTTGCTGTGCTTTTGCCACCGCCACCACCCCTGTGTAGGCCGACTTTCTTCCTGCCCTCCCCCATTGTGGGGACTGCTTGAGTGGAATTTACACCACTACGCTGCCTTCTTGGAAAGATCAGACACTGGACAGACTACTATGGCTACTCTTGATTACCTGTGCTTTAGATTCTGACCAGGACTGGCTCATGAAGATGTTATTCTGAGGTAAGAAAATCCAGTTTTTGGGCTGTACAGATCACCCATTTCCAGATGTAGCTACGTCCACACAGAAATGGAAGAAGTTCCTCTTGCTAAAGCCTGGGGAAGTCCAGTTGGAGGGGCTTTGTTTTCTACTAAACCCTTGTAAATGTTTAGTGAAGTAGAAGGATGTTATATATGTTTTCTTTGATGCACAGCAACTTTCTGTTTTTTTATTAATGCCAAGATGTCTGACGTTTCTGCTCTTTCTCCTGCGGTATTGCTATCTACTACATCAGATTCCACCTAGGTGGTATTACTCACATTTTGAACTATATCGCCATCTCGTATGTTTATTCTTCTGAAATTTTCCTTTGAAGAGTGCTTGTTTACTTCCTACTTCTTTATTTTACGGCTAATGATAGTGTCGCTTTATTCTTATATATGTTTTTTGAAACTTGGTAGCCATTTTGGACTTCCTGTTTGTGAAGGCACTTTTTTCTGTAACAAGTGTGTTCTGCTTGTGTTGATATTGAAAAATTCAATAAATATAAAATAAAAAAAAACATTTCAGGTATTTAAAGGTCTGCATTATATCTCCTTTGTCCCCCTCAACTTAAGGGTATACATATTTAGGGTCTCCAGTCCATTTCATATATCTTCTGATGGAGACCTCTTACCATTTTGGTTACTTTCCTTTACCAACTCCAGCCTTTTTATGTCTTTAGCAAGATATGGCTCTCAAAACTGAGCACAGTACTCCAAATGAGGCCTTATCAGTGTCCTGTACAGGGGCAGTTTCATATCCTACTTGCTGCTGGTTACGCCTTTCTCTATGCAGCCTAGCATCTTTCTGGTTTTGGCCGCCATCTTGTCACATTGTTTCACCACCTTTAGATGCTTTGTGTGTCTGGATACTGTTTTAGTTTTTGCATCAAATCATAATGTATGACAATCAGTACTACCCAGGTAGGCAGGGGCAGTTCTGTCATATGGCAGGGTGAGGCAGCTGCTTCAGGCGGCACATTTTGGGAGTGGCAAAAAATGTCCCCCAAATCAGGTCAGTGGCAGTTGCCACACATTGTCTAAAAAACAACAACAAAAAAGCCTACTTGTCATGTTTGTTTGTTGTAAACTGCCTAGACTCTTAGATGGGCAGTATATAAGACTAGCTAAATAAATAAATAAATAAATAAATAATCCTGGCCACAGCCTCCCCCTGCACTGCCTTTCCTGCATTTACAGCAGCAGGGGTGGCTAGCCTCAAACTTGAAATAGAAAAAAAAAAGTCTGGGGTCTTTGCGACTCTGTGCTTGGAAGGACTGCAAATGCTCACCCCTTCTGATGCATCACATCGCATCAGAGGGGACGGCCATTTTGTAGCTCATGTCTTAAAACTTGATAAGTAAATAATTACCGGACTCTGAGATCGTGGGCAGAGGCAGTCTGAACTTAGGTTCAGGGCACAGCTGGAACTAGACAGTCAATGGCAGCAAAATTTGTTTTTTTCCCCCAATAAAGCTGCCTGATCATGGCTGAGTGCTGCCGCAAACATCGGGCAGGCTGAACAGTGCAATTTGGGGACTTTTCTGCAATCGAGACTGTCCAATGCAGATGTGTTCACAATCGCAGCAAAAAGCAGCAGCGGCAGCTGTTTTTTTTTTTTTTTTAAGTTGAACTCAGATGTGATCAGGCGACTTTCCTTGCCTTTTCTTTTTTTTTTTAACTGCTGCTGCTGCTGCTCTTTGCTGCAATCGGGTCTGCAACAGCATTGGACAGTCCCCATTGCAGCAAAGTCCCCAAACTGCACTGCTCAGCCTGACTGATGCAGGACATGAAGGCTGATGGGGGGCAATGGCTAGAAGGGGGATGAAGGACATGAAGGGGGATTGGGGAGAAGGGCTGGAAGGGAGATGCAGGACAAGAAGAGGGATGGGGGAAATGTTTGGAAAGGATATGCAGAATACTAGGCAGATGCCAGACATATAGCGAAGGGGTAGACAGCAGACATAAAGTCATGGACATAAGAGGAAAGAGGGCACATGGCGGATACAAGGTGGGGTGGAGGGATCGAGGGCAGATGTTGGACATGGGATTCAGAGCAGAGGCTGGACATTGGTGAGGGCATAAGGAAGGTAGATAGTGGATATAGAGTGGAGAAGTGGAGGGGCAAAGGGCAGATGCTGAGCATGGGGTAGGAGTTGGAGGGCAGATGCTGGACATGGGCTGGTAGCATGGAGGGTGAAGAGCAGTTGGACATGTGATAGAGGGGTGGACAGCAGAAGCTGGACATAGGGTGGGGTCATAGGGGTAAGAAAGGTAGATGCAAGACATGGGATGGGGGTATAGGGGATAGTGAGCAGAGGCTGGACAGAGGGTAGGGATGGAGGGCAAATGCTAGACACAAAATGGGGTGGGTGGAGGGAAGATGCTGAACATGGGGAGATAGAGGAGATTCTGGGCATGGGATGAGGGAGAGGGGGATGCTGGACATGGAGGGGATAGGATGAGAAAAAGGAGAGAGGCGCTTGATGGTGAGAGTGGGAGACACAAGACAGGGCAGGAGAGAAGGGGGAGATGCAGAACACAGGGAGGGCAGAAGAAGAAAAGAGAAAGGAGAGAGTTAAAGAGTGGGAATAATTGGCTGGGGAAGGTTAGAGAGATGGTGGTGTGAGGGGGCTGCGTTAAAGACTGAACAATGGTAGGAAGACACAGTTAAAAGATGAAGACTGAGAACTGGATGGTAAGAAGGAGAAATGAAACCTGAAAGCCGAAAGGAAAACATCAGTGTCAGAGATGGAGGGAAGAGAAGTGGCAGATGGACCAGATCCTAGAGGGTGAGTTAGGAGAAGACAAGGAAAGTAGAAACCAGAGACTGGGATCAACATAAAAGGTAGAACATTTACATGTATTTTCAGTTTAGTGATTGGAATATGTCTGTCTTTGGGCTTCACAGGCCTGATATGCAACCAGAGACAGTCAGCATTTTAAAAGTGTCCAACCACCAAGGCCAAAAGTGAAACCAGATATTCAGCGCCAGAATCGGGATATCCTCTGACACTGGATATCTGGTTTCAGCCCTGACAGCTCTCAATATCCAGCCACTATCCGGATAGCTGAAACCGCATAAAGTAAGGGCAGTTACGGAGGTGACCTGACCTTATACAGGCACTTAGCTATTTAACAGACTGAAAATCACTGCTAACCAGCTAAGTGCCGGGGCTCCCCTCGCCCCACCCATGGATCCCCCTTGAACTCCCCAGACAGTGCTACAGTGTTTAGTGAAGATATTTTGCAAGGCTGACAGATTAATGCTGCTGAATATCCCTCTCAGCGGGATTTATCCAGCTAACAGGTCCTGCTAACCAGAGAAGCCCCATTGAATTTTGGGCTGTATCTACATATTTTGGCCCGATTTTTGAAGGCACTTACACGGGTAACTGCCTTAATTACCTGAGTAAATGCCTTATCTGGAATTTTTAAAGGGCACCTACATGGGTAGTGCCCTTTGAAAATCCTGAATAGGTCCTTAATGCGCCCAGATACTATATGGTTAGCATCAGAGCATATTAGGGGCATTCCAGGGTGGAGAAGGGGCAGAGGAAAGGGCTAACCAGGTAGCAGAAACTTTCGATGCTACCCACTTAGTCCTCTGCACCTTAAAGATAGGCAAGATTTTTCCTCGCCTGTCTTTCAGGCACAGGGGCTAAGCAGGTAACATCGAAAATTGCTGCTACCCGACTAGCTCTGCGGCTTCTGAATTGTGTGGTGAGACCCAGATTTCCACTGCTGGTGCCACATATGACCCTGGCATTGAAAGTCTGGGTTGGGTGGAAGGAGGACGGGCTATGTGCCGATGCGGTGTATAACATCGCCCAGTTGAAAATCAGGCCCTTTATCTCTATATGGTACAGGGGCAGCTACAGCTCTTTGTGTTTCCCTGGTGTATTGTATGCAGGGTCTGGGTTTTGGGGATGTTAATTTAATTTTTGTCTATATAGTTTTATTTTTAGTTTGTTTTAATTTATTTTATGCTTGGTGAGGATCTAGCTCAGTTTCTATGTAAGTATTGATCGTAACTTATTTATTTGTAGCATTTAGCTCCCGGGTGAGATCATAGTGAGTTACATTCAGGTGCAATATGCATCCCCTTGTCCCTAAAGGGCTCACAATCTAAGTTTGCATCCAAGGTAATAAGAATTAAGTGGTTTACCCAAGGCCACAAAAAGAGCTAGTAGGATTTGTACCCTGGCGCTAGGCCACTCCTCCACTCCAGCTTGTTTGGTTTTCTGACTAGATGTATGGCTATTCTAGGGCCCATTACAATAAACATATTTAGGAGGATGTTTACTAAGAATGTTTAACTGTTGAGGTGGCAGATAGTCCAAGCTATCTTGGTGCATTAACAGATAACCATTTTCTGGGCTATTTGCAGAAACTTTGTTATCTGCAAGAGTGGTCAGGATATGGGTGGAGAGTGTGTGTGTGTGTATGTGTTTGTGTAACACACAGTTACTGCGAGTGTCAACAGCATGCAGCAACCCTCAAAGACAGACTTGTTCTTGCTTCTTCAGTGAATGATCGCAGTGTTACTGAACATTCTGACGCTGGCCATTTTCCATGTTTGAAATGCAAATTTTGTGATCTTGCTCTTACGGACCCTCAATGACTTGATCATGCTACTGGCAAACACTATCATGCTTGGTGGCATACCACATGTGTCTCTGAATTTGTTGTATACATGTTGGTGTGCCCTTGTAGTTTAAAATACATTGGCGGACTATGAGACCTTTAAAAATCTAATTGAAGGAACACCTATCAAGGATTACTACTTGGACTATCTCAGCGCCAACTGTTCCTCATTGCTTTCAGCTTGGTCAAGCCTTCCGAGATTTCCAATGGCAGGCAGTTGACTGTGTTCCACCTGATCCCTATAAGGGTAATCAGGAAGTCCAATTGCAGTCACTTGAGCAATCTTGGATTTACAAATTGTGAACGGTGACACCTCTAGGACTGAATCTTGAATTGGATTGGTGGAGTCTTCTTTGATTGTGGTACTGCTGACTTGGAGGAATAGGCGGTCACAAATTCCAGCTGATGCTGACGTCACACTCTATTGATATTATTATAAAAGAGCAGCTGATTCTAATGTTACATTGGACTGTTTTTTTGTAATTGCAGTGTGAGCATGAAGCCTCACAAATTATATGAAACAGAGCTATTTTGCTGTTGATATTGAGCTTGAAACGCGGTGCGGTGCTGTGTCATGGAATGGATGGGATCCTAATTTAAAAAAAAAAAATCTCAAAGCCTCTGGTGAAGAGCTGACAAAAATACAAAAAAAACCCCAGAGCTAACACAAAAAACCCCCTCTATGGAATTGAAAATGTTTCAATTACTCAACACATCATCCAGTGAAAAAAAGACCTCAGTATAATATATCAATAAGCCGATGCAATGGATCTATGGAAAGGTAACAAAAAAAGGCCAGACATTGGCTCACAAAGGCTGCTCAAACATACCATCACCGGTCAAAAAACTCCACATGGATTATATTATCACTGTTTCAAATTTTGCTTGAATCTTGAGATGTGATCAGCAACATCTGGGTTTTCTTGGCAAGGTGTGACCTGAAATAGAGTGCTAAGCCTTTCTTCCAAGATAATGGAGAATAAAGTGTCTTGACCAAGACCATAAAGGTGGCCAATGAGAATCAAACCCTGGTCTTGGGTCACTAGGCCACTTCTCTAACCACTAGGCTTCTCCTCCATTCTAAGGAGTAGGTGTACACACTGGTCTTTCTAATATAGGATTAACATAGGTGCTTTAAAATGTCTTTATTTATTTATTTGAAAGAATTTGATATACTACTAATGGTTAGCACCTCTTAGTGGTTTACAGCAACCCTTTGTTTTCTTGATTACAGTAACACAAAAATAGACAAAGACAAAGATAGGGGAAAATCAGTGAGACGTTAGGGGAGGGAGAATGTGGTAGGACAAAAGTTTCATTTAAAAAGAGACAGTAGAGCAATCACAAAATGAATTGCTTGGAAACAGTAAGAGGGATGGGGGATAGTGAGGTCTGATCTTTAAAAAGATAACATCATCAAGATAAAAATTAAATGCTACTATTGCTGGAACCTGGTGATAGTCAAGGAAACAATGGCATGAAGCCTGAATTACTTTATTATTCTTGGGGGTCAGAAGAGGAGGCGTGTGGGATGTGTATGGCTCCATCGTTCATGTTCTTCTATATGCTCTGGGAACATGTAAGGGCCTTTACAGTGATAATAGCAGACGAGCTCTCAGAAACTTTAAATTCACCTATAAAGAAAAAGTTTCTTCTTATAATGTGCCTTAAAGCATTCTTCCATTCGCTTTGAATAAGGGACAGCAGGAGGAATTTAAATGAGGTAAAGACAATTTCTGTTCTGGGGATCTCCGAACATGGGCGGTGATGGGTGGATCATGGGCATGGCCAGCTGTGGAGACAAAGCGTATTCGAAGACAAACATGTATGTCCCCATGGACGCTGACATTATTCCTGCAGAAATGTGGAATAAGGGCTGGACTTAGAAAATATTCTGTTCACCACTGCACTGCACTGCATGAATGGCTGTTATAAATAAAGGACATGGAGTAGAGAGACAAGATGGGGGTAAGGTAGGGAAACAGAATTAAAGAAGTGCAGCAATAATATAGATCCTGGCTATGCTGACAGGGGCTGATTGTGATAAAGGAGCAAAGCTTGGGTTGCCAACAAGTCCCATGTCTTGAAAAAGGAGATTGCTGATGTAGCCTCTGACCCCATGCCGTAATGATGAACCAACTGCTATCGACAGGTGCAGGGCAGTGTTTTGGCAGAAGTATCTGATACTGCCCATAGGGGAGAGAGAGTGGGGGGGGGGGTGGTCTGTGCATTGCACAGGAGGATCTGGTGTGCCAATCTGCATATCTGGAACAATGGAATGCCTTGCCATTACCTTGGCCGTAGGGATGACCATGGCATCACCAGGTGCTTATCTGTATGGGCAGGGGATATCAAAACAGGCTAGCTCTATTCTCATGCTAGAATGCACCCCTGTCACTACTGAAGGACCCTCAGGATAGGGGGATACTACACCCACTACTGCTCATTTGAATGGTGCCATGAGACACATGCAGCACTGCACATACATAACATCTGGTCCCTGCCAGACGGAGCGTACCATCTAGCCAGGAGAGACAACACAGCGGCTCTACCTGGCTTAGAGAGGGGCCAGGGGCAATGCATGCCATAAGGATTCAGTTATTTTGTAATGGGTTGACGGAGCAGCAAGGTGCAAGGAGCGATGTCGGGTTGCTGGTGGAAAGGGTGTTTTGGATACAGTCCATCTGACGGAGAAGCATTGTGTGTGGTGGGCGCTGTGGATAGGTTGGAGGGGACTAGTAGTGTAGAGCAGCAGAATGTGTGCCCCCCCCCAGGCCAGAGGCCTGGACAGGGCATACACTTATTGTCCAGTGGTATTGTGCATCATTGGAGTACTGCAGGGTTAGTTTGGGGTTCCATGGACCTGGTGGTGGTCCATCCCTAGCAGTGACAGGCATATTGGAAGTGCTGACAAGGCATGGCTCACTGGTGCAGGTTCCTAATGCCACGTACCATTTGCTGCACAGTATGACCCGACATACATGTTCATCTGTTCAGTCTTGTACACCTTCTTGGGATGCACTGGGTTTGCTGTGTGTGGTTATGGGCATAGGGCATCTGGTTTATGCTCTGTTTTGCAACAACTATTATTTCCCATCAGTTTTCATGTCAGAGGGGCTTTGAGGAGGCATGTTTTTCTTGGTGCATGGCATTCACAGGTATATCGTGGAGACAGGTAATATTCTACATGTGCAGCGGTACAGAATACGGTGCACTCGGGGATGTCTAAACAGCCTCCCATGTCAATGGCACAAAGCAGGCTGCTTGGGGTTGCACATACACGCTGCTCATGTCTATCTCAGATATTCCATCCCTGAGGGGCACGTGCAGGCCTGTGTGTTCATAATTGTGTTCCAGTGTGCCCATTTTGATTTTAGACATGTGCGTCGGCCCTGCACATCTGACACAGAATGACCCCCTAATTGTCCTAAGCCTCAATTTAAACCCACGCCAAGCATTTTGTATATTGCTTTAACCTAAACAAAACAATATCGTGTTTAGCTAATATACTTCTCTTTCTAGAATGATTTCAGATTCAATGGAAGCCAAGAGAAACATTTGATAATAATATTCAGTTTCATATAATAGGCAATTTTCAGAGATACTGCTGTGGATCAGTGGGTATTTACCCATGGGAAGAAGACGTTGAAAAATGCATCCTGTTTATGCAAGGAAAAGTACATGTCAAGAGTGGGCTTAGGATGAGATAATCAGTGAAACGTGTGGGGACTTCTTCTTGAAGGTCTGCCATAGCCAAACCTTAGAGGTCCAAGTCTCAGGGCTGCTACTGGAGAGAATGCTCATTCATCAAGGCAGAGAAAATGCCTTAGTGACAAGCCAGGCAGCTGTTCCCATGCCACCTCTGACAAAAGATTCTCAGCTACAACATGAAGCTTCATCAAGCCCCAGATCAGCTGTCAATCACCTTTCACCTCTGGAAAAAAAACCAACCTCTAAAACGCATGGCTTTTCCAGCGTAAAACATACAGTTTATATGTTGCTTGGTAAACCTTTTGGAGTGTTTGGAGGTAAGATAATATCTATGGGGAATGTTACTGGGTTAGAGCACATTACCAGCGAGGGGCACAGTGCTAAATGCAGGGGGGCAGAGACAACCATCCCCCTGAATTAAACACTGCTTGTGGTGTTAATACCAGAGTAGGGAGAAACTACCTCCACCTACTGTGCTGGTGATAGTTGACCTTGCCAAGTGACGGCAACGCAGACTATCAAGGCCCATGCTAGTGAAACTGTCGTGGGAATGCCTACACCTCACTCAGGCGCTGTCCAGACATGCACAGCCCAGGTAGCACACTACTTTTTAACTTGGCACCAAAAACATAAAACATTGATTTTGCTGTTTTACTGTAAGTTTCCTCCTATTTTTACTTTCATTTTCCATAGGGTTGGGTAATTTTTACTTTTACTTTCACTTTCATTTAGTTCTTTTGGTGCGTTATTAACACTAGAAGCCCCAAAAGGAATTTTACCGAGAAACCCCAAAGTGCGTCAATTGACGCATTATCACGACGACTGCGTTTAGCATGAAATGCAGATGTGAATTAATGTGAAGTTACTTATTTGTTAAATACGTGCAGTATGTGATGTTATTACATGACATCATCATGTGTTTATTGTTTGTAATGTCGGAGGAAAACTGTAAACAGTGATTGAGATGCGCCACCTAGTGGGAACATGACTTTATACCTAGAAGCCCCAAAATACGTCAATTGACGCATCCAAGACAATTGAGTGTGTCAATTAACATACTTTGGGGCTTCTAGGTATAAATTCATTTTCCCGCTAGGTGGTGCATCTGTCATTAATTTTCGATGCACATATTTGAACATCTTGACCTTGCTAACAAAGTCATGGAAAATGACTGACATGGTTCTAGCAGTGGCGCTGGTATACAACTTCGAAGATGCATTTGTGTCAATTGACACACTTTGGGGTTTCCAGTGTTAAAGGGGTTTGTTTTAAATAAAGTATACTTTGGGACTCATTTTCTAAAGCCTTTTTTCAAATTTAGTGAGCACTTTTTTTGTAAGTGTGAAAGTAGGCACCTATGTGTCCTTATAAAATATTATCATAAGTGGCAAAATGCGGGCCTATATTTTTGCTGTATTTTGTAATCAGTGCATGCACTTGTGTGCTCTTCTTCCGCTCCACCCAAACTCTGCCCTTATGCATGCCTAGAGTCCTGGCCCATCCACTAGTTGAGTTAGTCGGCCACCTTGGGTGACTGGCTCAGGTGGGCAGCTTTGTGACACCGCTTTGTTGCCTGCAGTAGGCCATGAGCTTTGACACACATGGCCTGCCACTTCTGATCCCTCTCCAATGCAACTTAGCAGCATGTTTACTAAGCTGCGGTAACGTAGCAGCGGCTACGTTAACGTGCGTTAGGTAACGTTAACGCGTGTTAATGTTACCTAATGTGCGTTAGCATCACCGGCCATGTTATGTCCCGCAGTGGGTGGAGAGAGGGCAGAGAGAAGGGGTCAATGGGCGTGGAGTGGGTGTGGAGAGGCTTCTGCCACACTAATGCGGGGAAATGAAGGGCTGAAAGGTATCGCGAATGAAAACCTGCTGGTAGATGCACATTTGCAGGAGAGAGAAACCATTTCAGTGTCAGCAATGTGCAGCATAGGTAGGGAGCCCAAGATAGTAGTGCTCCATTTGCAGCAACAGCATAGTGCCCAAGTATGAAAGGCCACTATGACAAAGGTGAAAATGGGGCATAGGGGGTTGCAGGCGGCTCATGCAGTGGGGGCAGATGGGGCACAGGGTAGACCAGGCTGCTGCCTAGGTGGCACATAGGAACAGAGAAACTGAAGATCAGCAAGACAGCAGCTGACCAAGGCCGAACATGCCCGGTAGTCTGTGTCCCACAGTGTCCCATCCAGGGGACATTACCCGGCAGGTAACCCAAAGGTCACACGTGTACCACTATGCCTGTAATAGGGCAATCAGTGCACATCTGGGGACCACTCTAACAAGGGTCCGCAGACCGTCCCCAGGATGCATCCCAAACAGCTCGTAAACCCAGCTGATTGAACAGCCACTACTGCAGCCCCCAGTAAGGCATTGCAGGGTGTGACCAAATGCTGTCTGAGACATATATATGCCCAGTAGTCCACATGGGGTACACAGTACCTGAGTTGCATGCCCTAGCCTGTCCACAGTCTGCAGACATAACACAATCTACCAACATCTACCTGGTCCACCCTAGTCAATATGTGCTAGAGAACCAACCTGACATCCCCCCAGCCATCTCTCCCCCATGTGGAAGGGGCATAACAATGGTAGGCAGTGATGGGGGGATGTGTGGATGTCCATCTATGCCTCCCCATCCAGACCCCACACCCTAGGCGCCCGCCTACCTGCACAGTGGATGACTCAGGACGGTGCATTGCCAGCACCAACAGCATATGGTCATGTCAGCATGGCAGGGGGGTGTGTGTTTGTGCTGGAGGAGGCAGTGGCATCTGCCTGCAGTGGACCTAGGCCATGCCCTGTACCTTATAAAGTGCCTTGTATGGTGCCTTATAAGGTGCCTTGTAAGGTGCCTTATTATAAGGTGCCTTGTAAGGTGCCTTATAAGGCACCTTGTAACGCACGTTAGCCTAAGGCGCCTTGTAACGCGCGTTACCTGACATGGCTTGCCATAATGATGCACCGCGCACTCCTTTATATGGGCATCCGTACCATTACCGGGGAACCTATTGACCGTCACAATACCGCAGTTTAGTAAATATACCCCTTAGAGTCAGAGGAGGGACAGAAGTGGCAGGCCATGTATGCTGAAGCATATGGCATGCCACAGACAACAAAGCAGTGGCACAAAACCATCTCTTTTAAAATATCGCTGCCACCACTGCCCCACCCCAAAGATCAAAGTGGTGGCAT
The DNA here is from genome assembly GCA_033557465.1 of Ichthyophis bannanicus. NCBI lineage: Eukaryota > Metazoa > Chordata > Amphibia > Gymnophiona > Ichthyophiidae > Ichthyophis > Ichthyophis bannanicus. The sequence continues at coordinate 1,823,932,826 of CM066031.1, forward strand.
TGAGGAGTGGTGGCTTGGTGGAGGAAGAAGGGGCAGCATAGCCGGGCTTTCTGCCTATGTCGACCCTGCATGTTGTTGTTAAGTGCCGTCGAGTGGGTGTCAACTCCTGGCAACCCTCTGGATAGTTGACCTAAACTTTGTTCAGTCTTCAGCCAAGTGGCTCATTGTTGATAGAGTGGTATCCATAGCTCCTGTTATTGTATCGATCCATCTCATTGCCGGCCTTCCTCTTTTGCTTTGACCTTCTACCTTGCCAAGCATTATGTCTTTCTCCAATGATTTCTCTCTTCGCATGATGTGTCCAAAGTATGAAAGTTGAAGTCTTGTCATCTGAGCTTCTAAGGAAAGCTTAAGTTTAATCTCCTCTAGTATTGACTGATTTTTTTTTCGGACAGTCCATGATATACACAATATTTGTCACCAGCACCATAATTCAAAGGCATCAATTTTCTTCCTGTCTATCTTTTTCACTGTCCAACTTTCGCATCCATATGATATTATTGCACAATGCTTAAGCCCTACATAATGTGTATCTGTATATAATGTATATAGTTTGCACTGTTCTGTGCTGTTCAGTTTTAACATTTGCTGTTTACTTATTTTATTGCTTTTGGTTATATGATGTTACATGTAAAACAAACTCTGCTTTGTTGATTGTTGTTTATTGTGAACCGCAACTGATCTATGGAAGATGCGGTATATAAATGATTGTTAAATAAATAAATAAATAAATTATTGAAAATACCATGACCTGGACAAGTCAAATCTTTTTATGGAGAGAGACATCTCTGTTCTTAAGAATCTTGTCTAGGTCTTTCATATCCATTCAACCAAGAGCAATATGTTGTCAGATTTCTTGACTGCTAGTCCTTTCTTTATTGATTGTTGATCAAAGTAAGTTAAAGTTGTCAGCTATTTCAATTTCTTCTCCATCAATGATGAACTTATTGATTTTGCCAGTTGTCAGGATCTTTGCCTTCTTAATGTTAAGGTGCAGATCCATTTTAAAACTATATTCTTTGATCTTGAGAAGGAACTATTTCAAATCATCTTCACCTTTAGCCAGTAATGTGTTATCATCAGAATAGTGAAGGTTGTTGATGAGTCTTCCACCAATCTTCACACCTCAGTTGTCTTCATACATTCCTGCTTCTCTGATGATTTGTTCTGCATATAAATTAAACAGGTAGGGGGAAATTATGCAGCCTTGTCATACTCCTTTGCTTATTTTAAGCCATTCTGTTTCTCCTAGTTCCATTTGAACTATTGCTTCTTGATCAATGTAAAGGTTATGCAAGAGAACAAACAGGTGTTCTGGTATACCCATGCTTCTTAATGTGGCCCAGAGTTTCTCTTGGTTTGCACAGTAAAAAAAAAAGCTTGCTGTAGTCAATAAAACACATACAGATATCATTTTGGTATTCTTTTGTCTTTTCAAGGATCCATCTCACATCTGCAATAATGTCTCTCATTCCTTGCCCTTTCCTGAACCCTGCTTGCACTTCAAGAAGTTCTTGTTCCAGGTATGGTTGTAGTCTCTGCTAAATGATCTTAAGTAGAATCTTGCTGGCATGTGGGATTAGAGCAAATGTGTGATAATTTCCAGTCAGTCGGTTACCTTTCTTCAGTATTGGTATAAACACAGATCTTTTCCAGTCAGTTAGCTATGAATTTGTCTTCCAAATTTCCCAACAGAGCCTTGTAAGTATGGTAACAGCCTCATCCAATTGCTGTAATACTTCTATGGGAATGTCATCAATGCCTAGTGTTTTGTTCTTTGATAAGGCTTTCAATGCTGCTTCGACTTCTTCTTTCATCAACAATGGTTCCTGATCATAAGATACAGGTTGAAATGGCTGTTAGTCCACTTGATGTTTATGGTATAATGACTCTGTATATTCTTTCCACCTTTTTTTGATCTTCTTAGCTTCATTCAACATGGATCCTTGAGCATCTTGTAGCATATCAATCCGAGGCTGGAATTTTTTTTTCAACTCTTATAGCTTTAGAAAAGACGATCTTGTTCTTCCTCTAATAGTTTCTGATTCCATTTCCTTGCATGTGTCATTGTAATACTTTTCCTTGTCTTGTTTTACTGAAGGTTGGAAATCTCTGTTAAGTTCTGTGATTGCCTCTCTTTCTCCTCTGACTTTAGCTTTAGCTGTTCTATGTAAATTGCTCTGATTTTAAAATAGAGCAGTATATAAAATCAAATAAATAAATAAAACTTTATGTTTTAATATTTATTTATTGACTTTCATTTCATTATTTGAGTGGAAAAATAGTCTATTACCCAAGAGCTCAGGTTTTGATTCCCACTGACACTCCTTGTGATTTAGACAAGTCACTTTACCCTCCATTTCCTCAGAAGAAAAGGTCTGTCAAGCTACTTCCGGTCATTCTTTACCAAAGAAAACCCAGGGGCTGCTGGGTTACCAGGAGTCAGAATTGACTTGACAGCACTTAAAAAATATATTATTATTTATATCATAGAAACATGGTGACAGAAAAAGACCATATGGCCTATCTAGTCTGCCCTTCCATATCAACTACTATAATCCCTTTTTTCCTTTAAAGATCTTCTACTGTATGTTTCTCCCATGCTTTCTTGAATTTACATACTGTCCTTGTCTCTACTACCTCCATTGGACTATTCCATGCATCTACTACTCTTTCCATAAAGAAACATTTCTGCATATTACTCCTGAGTCTATCCCCTTTCACCTTTATCCTATGCCCCCTCGTTGCAGAGATTTCTTTCAGTTAAACGAGGCTCTCTTCCTGTGCATTTATGCCATGGAGGTATTTAAATGTCTCTATCATATCTCCTCTTTCTTGCCTTTCCTCCAAAATATACAGTACATATTGATATCTTTAAGTCTGTTCTCCTATGCTCTATGACAAAGCGCACACATCATTTTGGTATCTACCCTCTGCACAGACTCCATCCTGTTTATATAATTTGGACGGTGCGGTCTTCAGAATTGCACACAATACTCCAAATAAGGTTTCAGCAAAGATTTATATAGAGGCACTATCACCTACTTCCTGCTGCTGACCATTCCTCTCCCTATGCATCAAAGCAGCCTTCTGGCTTTCGCTGTCGCCTTTTCTACCTGTTTAGCTACCTTAAGATCATCAAAAGCAATTACGCCCAGGTCCTGCTCTTCTTTCATGGACAGAAGTACTTCACCCCCTATCCTGTACTGCTCAACATTATGTCATTATTATTATTTTTATTATTAGAATTTATTGTATATTTATTATTTTTGTGCATTTCTCTGCTGCTTATTTGGTATTTGTTAGTCATAAGACGCCAGCAGCCTCTAATCTCTACTGGAAGAGGGAGAGAGAGATGTTGAGAGAGCTGAAGAAGACAGAGAGGAGTGGTAGGAGACAGAGGAGAGTGGAGTGGAGCTGTGGAGAGATAAGCGGAGGACAGGATATTGGTGGATGGAAGAGGCATGAAGTGGGAGGAAAGGAAGTGGCTAGAGGTGAGAATAAGGGGTACTGTATGTTTACTCAGCTACGGAACCTCAAAACCTTAGAGGCACATTCCAAATGGGACACCTCGCCCCCCCCCCCCACTGCCACCGCCAGGCCAGCTGATGCCATGTGCCCCCCCAGCTAACACTGCCTTCCCAGCTGATGCCGCTGCCATCACTCCCCCAAGCTGCCCGCGATTATGTCTCAGGAGAGGGAGACGGGCAGTGGCTACGACAGTATTTCCAAAAGTGGTGGCTTTTTGCCGCCGCTTTTGGAAATACTGCTTCTGCCCGTCTCCCCCCCCACCCCAAAACAGAATCAGTGACAGTTGGGGGGGGGGGCAGTATGGCGCCCATGTGGGCTGCTGCTGCTTCCCACCTGGCCTGGCTGCCCTAGGCAGCTGCCTAGCTTGCCTAGTGAACAGGCTGGCCCTATCCAAGTGGAATCTGGGTCATCAAATTCAGAACATCATCACCAGGAGAGACTGTCAGGATCAAAGTATCTAATAACTGTGCAATGATTGGAGTAGTGGCTTAAGAGCTCTTTGGCTAGGGTTCAAATCCCAATGTGGGGGCTTTGTAATCTAAAACTAGTCGCTTAATTTGCCCTATTCTCTACACTCTCTGGATGCTTGAAGGTGAAAGTAGCAGTCACGATATAGCCTCTTTCTAGGAGAAATTTCATTTTCAAGCATTAAAAACAACAACAAAAATCAAAGCCATTCATAATTTTGAAAAATTAGGGCACCGCTCACTTTCGGCTTACGAACATAAATGCGAACAGCTGCTGAACACTTCCCTTATCCCCAGGTCTATTTCCTTCTTTTCACCTGCTGCTTCCCCCCAGCACCTTCCACATACCTCAGCAGATACAGAGAAAGAAGCGGCTGTGTCTCAGCTGGAGTTTTCTCTTTCTGCCAAACATTGCAATAAATTCTAAACAGTGGATATAATTTGAGAGAGTGGGCGCTTGGAAAGTATCAAAAGCTTTCTGCGTTCACTCAGACTCTCAAGGCGTGACCTAGGTTCTTCCTTTCTTCAAACGTTATTTTTTTCACATGCTATTTGATGCAAATCAAATTCTTCCGAAAGAAGGCCCCAGTGAAAACAACTGTGAGGGAGAGTCACGATATCCTGCCAGCACTTTTCATTCTGCCAATTTATTTGTTCCTCCGTTGTTAAAAATAGTAGAAAGATATCACTTTAATGGAAATAAAATTGATATCCAAAATACTTAAAAAGAAAATTATGTCATAATAGTTTCTTTACATATATAAAGCATATTTTCTTCTTATTCCCTTCTCCTTGATATAAAGTTCCAGAGGTGGTGGTCCCAATAGCGTTTTATTATATTTTGTTAATGCATCCTTGATTGATATGATACTCTTGATTGTGAAAGTTATCTATGGGGACAATTGTCAAAGGAATTTAACTGGGTAAGAGGATTCCTAGGCAGGGATGATGCATGAACACAAGGGTTCTGCATTCTCTTTGAAACAAACGGCGAAGCACTTCTGCTACTCTCCTCTTTCCATGAACCGAATAGACATGAGACCAGAAAGAAGTAAACATTATTTGCTGTTTCCATCACTGGTATACAAAGAACGGGGTGGTGGGTTCGTCCGGGAGGGGCTGTACACCCAACCGGCACATGCAGTGAAGCCAGCGCGTCAAACTTAAAGCCGTTGGTGACTTATGATGCATCTGCGCCAGGCCTGGTGGCTCTTCTTTCCCGGCCAAAGTCTTACAAATCACGAGACTTCGACCCAGAAGAGAAGAGCCACTGAGCCTATAGTGGATGTAGTACCGCAAGCCACTCACAGCTTTAAGGTACATTTGCCACACTAGCTGTGCCGTGTGGGCCTGGTGAGGGTAGGGTGTACCACTCCACATGGGGGGCACCTTACTGCAAGGAAGAGGTGCCAGACCATAAGAGAGGGCGCCCACCCCTAGTGCCAAGGGAGCTTTGAATACCACTGGTGACCAATGCATTATAGTCTACAGGGCCAAGAAAAAAGCCTGCCTTTTTGCATGGCCAGACACAGTGGAGTCACCTTGAGGAGGGAAAATAAAGAAGAGTTACTTGATCTATCAAGTTGAAACATTTTGATAATTTCCATCACCTCTGGTGCTTTTACAGATTATAAAATCCTCCTAAAATCCACCCCTACTCTCGCAGCCCCTCGATATCTGCTGGTGCCCTTAAATTCCTAGCTGTAGTCTCATGGTATTACTAGAGATCAGGCTGCCTGTCTGTAAAAGGATCAGGGATGGAGGGTGGGGCGGGGGGGGGGGGGCATTGGAGCTGATATTCAGAACTTTAGTCGGTTGGCCAATGGGAGGCTGGCCATTTAAGAGTGCAGAATATTCAATAGCACTGTTCAGATAACAGTGCTGAATATCTTCATAGACTGTCCCGATAACAACCGGTTAGTGCAGGGGTGGTCTGGGGCAAAGTGAGGACGGCATCAGCACTATCTGGATAAATGCCAACATTCATCTGGTCAGCAGATTTTCAGTCGGCAGCTATCCAGGCAGCTTAGGCCGTGTGGAATGTTGTCCTTAGTTGCAATCCAAATAAATGCCAACTCAAAATCTGCTAATCAGAGAAACGTCACATTTACTCGGATAGCGCTGCTTAGCCCCGATAGTCAGTGGCTGCTCCTATCCAGACGCTGCCACTGGATATGCTACCAACACGTAAGCACCATTGACTAACTGCTATGACCTTTAAATATCAGCCTTTTTGGAAATCATGCATACTTTAGGCAGGTGTTATTCACATCAGGCCGATTGCGTGTAGGTTTGATGCGGGTGTGGCCAGGGACAGAGCATGGGCTGGGTTGGATTTGATACACGTATCTTACCACCTAAGCCCCTATTTTATAACATAAAGCATCCACATACCTCACTTAATAGATCAGTTGTGGAATGCGCACACTTCAATGCATGTACGCGCTGTGCGAGTTTTTAAAATTATCCTTCACATGTGCACACATTTTTGCATTCCATTTAAAAAACAGCTGAGTTGGGCCAGGGTCGCTCAGAGAATCTGGAACTTGGACAGGGCTATATTTAAACATTCGTTGATGCCATTAAAACCATCCCCAGGAACATCGGCTCGTCCATTAGCAGGCTGATGCTGCGAGAGGGAAAGTTAACACTGCCTCTTCGAGGTGGTGCTCACTTGCAATAAACAGCACAAAGTTTAACGCAAGTTGCATTTAGAATAATAAGGCGCTGCTTTGCAAGCATTTGCAGCCTTTGTAGCTCGTTTTTTCACGTTCATTGGGGCAAAAAATGCTGTGTTAAGTTGCATTATTACCAATTAACCCATGTTAACTAGAAAATAACATATGTTAGTGGCATAATGCAGCTTAGTAACTAGAACCTGTAATTTCCTGCAATGGCTTCCAATTCTCAGATATCCAGAGAGCTTTTCATCAAATGCAAAAGGTTGCAATAACTGCAAGCCAGTGGAAAAGAGGCAATGTAGTGCTAGGGGGCTACGAGATAACAAAAACTGTCACATTAGCACCAGTAGCCAATAGCACTGGGTCATGACTTAAGCCCTTACCATCGTTCATCCTCTCATGTCTCATTGGCACTCAGTTCCAATACAGAATGGCTCATTTACAGTATCTAGGGCTAATCTTTGTGGCAACACTAGCAGTTATTTGCAATTCCGCTGCACTGCCAAGAGTCATTTACAGTAATGCTGGCTGAGTTTATCGTCCAGCACTTTTACATGAGATATCGGACGATTCAGTCACACAGGCATGAAACTAGAATTTCATAATGTCACTCTGGCTTCTGACATAGATGCCCTTTCAGTCTCAAAATGTTATGATGGCTCAGCCCCCATTAATCCAATGCACCGTTCAGTGGAAAAAACATTAGCAGTCATATTAAAAATGAATTTGCATATGCTATAGCCTATGCTGAGATCTCTGTTAAATATATTATTTGGATTCAGTGATGCATTCTCCATTATTATAAATGACAGGAAAAAAATAACTTGCTTAAGAAAACAATGTAGCTTACAACAATTTTGTAGTGCGTATATTAGGGACCGTATATTGAGGGCTCTCCAAGCATAAGCTATAAACTATGGAATGAATCAAAAAATCTTTCACCTATAAAGGAAATAATACCCTTAAATGTTCCTTTTCCAGGTCCGGCTAAAGGATACAAATAAAGTGGATATCCAACATGAACGATATATTCTTCAAGGAAAATGAAGGAAGAGAAAAAAAAGCCTCTGCTTGTAGCAAGCATGATCAATAGAGAGAGAAGAGACAAAAAGGTGAGACAGTAGGAGGAGAAATGAGATGCAAAAAGGAGAATGCAGGCAAAGGCGATGTAATAGAGAGAGTGTTCAGAAAAAAGGAGGTAAAGAGAGAATACAGCAGGGGGGGAGAGACTTTCATTTAAAGACATTAAGGAACCCTGTGACTAAAGTGCGTTATGATTTGCACTCAGTACTCCAAGAGCGTGCAAAAACATGGTTTCAGTATGGTGTTAGGCGCAGCACAGCCACGGTTCAAATCCTAGTGCAGACATCTGTAATCTTAGGCTAGTCACTTAACTCTCCATTTTCTCAACACACTTTGGAAGTTTGAAGGCCGAAACAAGCACTTTCCTGATGCCTCTTCATGCCTGCAGCAGGTCTGAATAGGGACATGTAAGTATGTTGCACCCCCCAAGACATGCCTTTTGTTACACCCCCTGCCTACTTGGACATCCACACACTGGTAACATCTTTAAAAGTAATTTTGTGAAATGGCTCCAGACAGCTCGGTGATTTGGACATGCACATGTACATCTTTAGATGTCCAAATCATGACTAAGGGGTATGTTAACTAAAGGGTGCAAGTATGCCATTAATGTCTGTTATTGGCACCCTTGCACCCTTAACGTGAAAAAGTCACATTAACGAGCATTAAAGAGAACAGTAGGTGGAGAGTGGGTGTTAACGGGGCAGCGAGTGGGCGTTAACAGCGGGTACTCCCTTAATGCCTGTTGTGTTAGCACCCTTTAATGCTGGGAACCATAACGCCAAGTAAAACCTCATGGAAAGGGGGTATTTTGAGGGGAGGGAGCCAATGTTCCCTCTAATTTTATGTAGGCTGTGTGCACATAAAATATCAGCTGTGCAGCTTTTGAAGGAAGGTTAAATTTTTGTGTGCCACATAACGACACTCGGAGTTATATACTTTAAAATTTGACTACACGTCAGAATACAGTATGTACACCACATTGATTGCACTAGAAAATATTGTAGAACTTGTGGAAACCGTAAATGCACAACAACTTTTAAATTTTAAGACGTCTGTGTTGTTTTCTATCAGAATCAGAACCGTAATTTTTGTGCGCTCTCTTGTAAAGTATGTGCGCTCGCTCGGCAAGGTGTGTGCGCGCGCACACGTGCACAGCTTAGAGGGAACAGTGGAGGGAGCCTATTTAAACGTCTGCAATGTGATCAACAAATAGGTGAGCACAAGATAGTGATAGTAGTGCTCCATTACCAGCAACAGCATAGTGCCCAAGTATGAAAGGGCACTTTGTTGCTGGTGCAAATGGGGCAAAGGGGGTGGAACGTGAGTCATGCAGTGGGGGTTGCTGGTGTGCAAGGCATACCAGGCAGCTGCCCAGGTTGCACATCTGTGATGTCCACCATGATGCCACAATGACAGTGGTGGCACACAAACATGCTGCTGCTGCTGCTGCAAAAAGGTGATGCGCAACATGGGGCGGTCCAAGACTCCCTGGTACCTAGGCAGAGACTCTGGCTTCCCCATTCCTTGCTGCTGCTGACACCGGTTCCGGAGGAAGAGGCCAGTAGTTCCAGCAGCTGTAGCTCTACAGGGGAAATATCATTGCTGCAACTGTCCTCCTCCCCTAGAGACATATCTGCAGCTGGAAGGGATGGGGTTTCACTGGCAGCACATGTTTGGGGACAGCATAGCTGCCCATGTGTGTCTATGCCCCCCATCCAGAACTGGCACCCTAGGTGCACACTTAAGCCGCCTGGTGAACGGGTTGGGACTGCAACACACCCCAACTAACAGCATGCTGACATGTCAGCATGGTGTGAGGGTGCTGGTGGCAGGTGTGGCATCCACCATCAGCAGCATACAGAGCCATGGCAACATAAAGACAGGACAACACATCCTCCTCCAACACCCGCCAAACACACCTTGTCAGACGGGTATGGCACAAGGCATGCAGAGATCACAGCAGACATAGGAAGACCCCTACTCATGCCCACATTCACCCTGTCAATGGCCACAGCTCCACACAGGGACTGCTGAATCAATATGGCAGCTCTGTGGTGCAGCACACAAAGCCAGTGTGTATATGAATAGAGGATCACCGGTTCAAAACCTGACTGTGAATATGTCCTTGTGGGTAAACGTTAGCCTACAGTGCAGGTACAACACAAACATGTACAACCCCCAATGAATCAGTCAGCAAGAGTCCAAATACCCATCAGCCACACAGACAGGCTCTACAGCTGTATGGCAAGGCTGATTGACAGCACAAGTGTGAATGTCAAAGTGCACTACTAGCAACTGCACAATGAGCACATGTTAACAATGCCTGAGTTGATATGGCGACCAAAGTGGCAGGCAGGAATGCCAATCATCCCCACTTTTGCACAGCATGGTGATGTGAGTGTGTATGTATGTATCTCCAGAGTTTTCTGGTCTTATGCCCTGCACTGTGCCCCACATTGCCTAGGATGTAACCAGTGTTAGTCTGCAAATGTGCATGATGAGGAGCAGAGGATTCTGGGTATGTCCTGAAACAGAGCGGTTTGCCCAGGATGTGTCTGCATTGGAGGTTGAGTCAATGGTTGAGACTTCATAGTGCCCATCTGCCATGTGCATGGCCTGGGTGGCCACAGCAGTTCACACAGTGAGGGCATCCTCACTCTGACCAAGCTGTGACCATGGCACAGCTATGCATCCACATAGTGCTATATAGTGTCTAGTCCCTGTGATGTAGGTGCTTTCCCTGTCCTGGGAACCCAAATGCTGGGTGACCATGCTGTTTGGCCTAAGCCAAGGTGTATGTGGTTTTTCTGTGCACATGCTTTGGTGTGCTGACTGGCCACAGGTAGTATGTGCATGGCTAAAACAGCTGTGTGGATTGGTATTTCCAGAGGGCTGGGGCTGCAGTTGTTTCTGGCCTGTTCAGTGTGGTCATGGCAGGATCAACAGGACTGTGGCAGCAGAAGCCACCCCCACCCCACCCCCTGTAAAATAGGCCCAGGACAGCACAAGTATCCCTCACCACATCTGGCAGGAGCAGTGATTTTAAGAAACTACACAGGGGGAAAAAAGCCACAGGGAAATCCTCCCACCAAGATTAGGAGCAGCCTCATAAAAGCATTGCTCCAACACAGAGGGCATGCCCAGGTCAGCATCACTAGATGCCTCCCTCCCCCACAATAGCTGCCCCAACATGTGGAACCTCCCTCAATGCCATCCCCCCTGATTCCAACTCCTTCCAGTCATTGTCCAAAGCACCCTCCCACTAATCAGCAGCAATCCCCCCCAAGCAGCCACAATTCCCCCATTTTATTTTATTTATTTAACATAAATTTTTATACCGCAGTTTCCATGGATCAATTGTGGTTTATGTGGAGCAAAAGGTGTGAGTAGTACAAACAGGTACATGCTCAATTACATAGAACAGATATTAACTATTTACAAAGTGATGACATAACTTATCATCTGAACAAATTTGTACACAATATTAGCGAATAAACAAAACATTGGAACTATTTACAGTTTACAGTTAATTAATTTAATTGAAGTCATGTGTTGTGTTGGTGGTGTGTCTTAAATTACTATTGTGTTGGTGCTGTTATCTGATTGGTCCTGCGTGCCGAAGTGTGTGTTGGATAGGTGTGTTTTAAGATGCTTTCTAAATATTATTAGGTCATTTATTTGTCTGAGGTAATCAGGAAGGGCATTCCAGAGGACAGGAGCAGCGTGGGAGAAGGCCTTATTGGTTGTTTTCTTTTTTTGCTTTCCTGAAGTCTATTGGTAAGGAGAGTTTATTTTTATTCATGGAGCGTTGAGTGTGATTGTTGTTTTCTCTAGCTATGAGGGTTGTTAGATGCAATGGGGCAATGCCATAAATTAGTTTAAACATTGTTACAAGAATTTTGTATGTTATGCGGCTATGTATAGGTAGCCAGTGGAGGGCATATAGTATGGGTGTGATGTGTTCCGTAGTGTTTATGTTGGTAGTTATGCGTCCTGTCACATTTTGAGTTAATTGGAGACGTCTTAGATCCTGTTTGGTGACGCCTCGAAGGATGGTATTAGCAAAGTCGAAGTGAGGGGTAATCATAGCTTGGATTATAGATCTAAAATCATGCAGGTGGAGAAAAGGTCAGAGTTGCTTGAGGAGTTTAATTTTGTAAAATATCTTTCTTGTTGTTTGCTTTATGTGGGCGCTGAAGCTGAGGGAGCGATCAAGTATGATGCCTAGATATTTCACTTAATTTTTAATTTGAATATTGATGTTGTTAATTGTGATTGAGTTTAGGAGGGGAGAAGTTTTGGTTTCTAGTAATAAATATGGCATTGGTTTTTGAAAAGTTAATATGGAGGTTGTGGTTCTCAAGTCACATCGTAATTTCTTTGAAGCAGTCAGCCAGAAAATGGTCCCTTGAAGTAGTCCTAATGCCCCAACCATCCTCTAATCAGTGATGATCTTCATCCCCCCACTGAGGTACAGCAGCCAAGGCTCTCCCCCCCCCTGCAGACAACTCCTAACGCTCTTCCCCTCAACTACATGGCATCCCACTGGCAAGCTGCTCACCCCCAATCTCCCAACCCTGGGCTTATCGGGGGTCATTGGTGGCTAGTGGGAACAAGAACAATGCCCACTTACTCCTACTCAGCATGCAGTTGGAGCCAACATGGTGCCAATGACCCAAGTGATAACCTCACAGAACACGAGATGGGGGATTGGGACGTATTAGAGAAGGTAATTGGGGGGATCATGGCTACTGGGAAGCGGAAGATCATAGTTGCTTAGGGGGGGAGTGCTGATTAGGTGTAAGGGGCCTTGGACACCCCAGGTGTGGAGGAGGTAGAGTCAGGTGCAACACGGAAGTAGGCTCAACATGTTGGCACAGCGATCGGGGATGTAGGCTTTCATAAATGCCTCTGCCAGCAGGTACTTATTTATGCCTGGGGCAAATGCCAAATTCTGACATCTGGGTACTTTCACAGAGACATGGATTTCCTATGTGAAATGAGGAATCCATGTCAGCATTGTAAGCCCTGCCCAACCACTTCCACTCTCCGCCTCACCACTCCCTCTGGCAAGGCAGGCGTTGTGAGCAGCAGTGATCATCACACGGTGTGTGGTCTGAGGTAAAAGTCAAGGTAGAGTTCAATCATAGCAAACTCAAAGTCCTAGACTTCAAAAACACTAACTTCAGTAAAATGGCAAAGTGCCTAAGAAGGAGTTGGCAGGGTGGGAGGAGATAAGGGAAGGCTAAACTAAAAGAAGCAATAAAGGGAGCAACAGATCTATATGTAAGGAAAGTAAATAAAAACAAGAGGAAAAGGAAACCTATATGGTTCTCAAAAGAAGTGGCTGCACTAATAAAGGCAAAAAACACAGAGTCCAATTCTATAACATACATGTCCAGCTTACGGACACATCCAAACCGAAAACTGGTTATAGATGTGCCCGTGGTTACGGAATCAGGGACATAGACATTTCTGGAGTGGCATGAAAAAAGCACTATGGCTTATGAGAGATGGGTATACATAGAAAACAGTCGCAAACATCCCCGCACTCACCATATTCTGAAAAGATGGAGGTTTCTGATCCTGCCCGTCTTCGCCATATACCCATGAACGCCTACGCCTCCTCTGTAAAATGTGCATCTACTAAGCTGCTCCTCTCACTGACAGTGTTGTGCTGATGAAAACTACTCATGAATACTGATGATACATAAATGTTGATGCAGACTAGACTATATAGACTAGTCTGTTGCATGTCCAGAACACTACAAAGTAATCTCAGTGCACTCAAAGATAGTATAAAAGCAAGTAGAAAGTGATATGTTTGTCATGACATACCTTGTATCACAACATACATAAAATCAAAATAAACGTAACATTTTTTTAAACTTCAACAAATAGAGAGGGGTGACTTGTATGGAGCAGAGGGTACAACCCTAAATGAAGGCATAGAGGGGGGTTACCTGCACGGAGCGGCAGGCACACCTACTCTAGCCACCTTACAGGGCAGACTGGATGGACTATATTGGTCTTTATCTGCCCCCCTCCCCCCGCTAGCCCTGTCAAAAGCCTCTCTGTATGAACAAGGAGTTTGTATGGGGAGGCTTAGAGGGGGTGGGAGGGGGAATTGCAGAGATGGACTTAGGGCAGGCAGTGGGCGGTCTGTGACCCCTGGATGTCGGGGATGGCAGGCCCGAGCAGGGCAAGGAAGGTGAGGGGGTGAAGGGGGTTCTCTGCAGCTCAACCCTGGCCATGGAAGGCAAGATCAGGGATAGGGCTGGGGGGGAAGGAAAGAGTTGTTGGTAGACGGGGTTCGCGGCTCCTGAATGGAGCCACGGTGCCATGGCAACAGGATGCCATGGCACTGCGGCTTCATTCAGGAGTCTGAGTTAGCCAGGAATTGCTCTGTATGTGCAGGCTGATCAGAATCGGCTCCTGGCCTGCATGTACAGACCGTAGACCCAATTCTGATCCTGCATGGCACATCTAGCCCCTGCAGGATCAGAATCGGGTCTGCCTCTGTGCGTCCCGTTCCGATCGGACGCACATGGGCCTGGATGTGTTCTAGGGAATATGCCTCCATGATACTATGTGAGCATTCCCACATCTGCAAAGAACCTGTTTTGAAATGGCATTCACATATATATTACTTTTTGTCAGACTTATAGCTACATGGGTATTACATCCCAGTAATAAATCATATGCCCATTATATTCTCTGTATGAAATCCATCCCTCACTTGGTTTGCAACTTGTCATGCTGTGAGGGCTTGTGTGCATCAGTGATGCTGAAAGCTAAGCTATTGGTAGCTTAACAACTGTATCGCAAAATGGACAGGTCTCAGCTGAGATGCCATACCAAGACAAACCAATCATCTGGGCAACAGAAGAATGGCACAGTGTTCACAGCAGAGGATCACATTTCTGTGACAACAGCAACAGCACTAGACTTACCCATGTGGAAGAAAGTCCTGGCAATCTACTTCTGGATTTTGCCATGAAAACCCATTGGATAGTCACAGTAAAATAAATTGCACTATAGTGGTGAAAGATGAGACTCCCAGATCAGAAGGCACTCAACTGGCTACTGGGGAAGAGCTGAAGACTTTTCACAGTAAAGCCAGCAATTATGATGTGGTTGGATCAAAGCCCTCAGGACATCTGACAGCTGATGTAGCTGCACATGAAATGAGAGTCAGAAGCTGTAAATATGTCTTACATATTGGGACGTGGAATGTACAAAGCTTTGCATCTGATGATCAAATAGTCAACTATGCTGGAAATGAAAGACAAATAAGAAATGGCGTTGCATTTATAATCAAGAAGAAACTTGTAAGAATTGCAATGAAATATAATGCAATCAGTGAAGGCTTCATTTCTATTTGTCTACAAGGAATGCCCATCAAAACAACTATTATTCAGGTATATGCCCCAACAACAGCTGCAGAAGAGGATGAAGTTGATGAGTTCTATGAACAAGTACAAGCTGAAATTGACAGAACATGCAAACAAGATAGCCTAATAGGCATGGGTGACTGGAATGCAAAAGATGGCAACAAAGAAGAAGGCAAAGTAGTTGAAAAATATGGGCTTGGCAACTGAAATAAAGCTGAAGAAAATTGATAAAAGTCTGCAAGACAAGCGATCTATTAATCTCATAAGAAAATAAGAACATAAGATATGCCATACTGGGTCAGACCAAGGTCCATCAAGCCCAGTATCTGGTTTCCAACAGTGGCCAATGCAGGTCACAAGTACCTAACAGTTTCCCCAAAAGACACAGGTTCCACAATGCTTGTACTGGGGCAAGCAGGGGATATCCTGGGTCCCCTTTAATAATGGTTTATAGACCTTTTCTCCAGGAACTTGTCCAAATCTCTTTTAAACCCGACAACACTAACAGCTTCTACTACATCCTCCGGTATCAAATTCCAGAGTTTGATTACATGTTGAGTGAAAAAATATTTTCTCTTATTAGTCTTAATAGGTTACCATGTAGCTTCATTGTATGTCCCCTAGTCTTTACATATTTTGAGGCATAAACTATCGATCTACATTTACCCATTCCAATCTATTCATTAATTTATAGACCTCTATTATATCTCCCCTCAGCCGTCTCTTTTCCAGATTGAAGAGCCCTAACCTTTTCAGCCTCTCTTCATAGGGGTATCCTTCCATTCCCTTTGTCATTTTGGTAACTCTTCTCTGTACTTTTTCTAATAATGCTATATCCTTTTAAGATACAGTGACCATGGAACAATACAGACACATTAAAATATCCTTTGGTTTATTCTCCATTCCTTTCTTTATGATACCTAGCATTCTATTTGCTCTCTCGGCCGCCGCTGCACACTAGGCAGAGGGTTTCAACATGTTATCCATGAAGACGCCTAAATCTTTTCCCTGGGTGATGGTTCGTAATGTGGAATCTTACATCGTGTAACCATAGTTTAGATTGTTCTTTCATAGGTGCATAACTTTGCACTATTCCACATTCAATTTCATCTACCATTTGGATGCCCAGTCTTTCAGTTTATCAAGGTCCTCTTGCAATTTTTCATAATCCTCATGGGTTTTAACAACTTTGAATAATTTTGTGTCATCTACAAATTTGATTGCAAAAAATGCAATTATTCCCATTTCCAGGCCATTTACGAATATGTTAAAGAGCAGCAGACCCAACACATATCCCTGGTGTACTCCACTAGTCACCTTTCTCCATTCGGAAAATTGGCCACTGCTTTCTATCTTTTCCACAATACTACACTGCCTCCTATCCCATGACTTTTTAATTTTGCCAAGAGTCTCTCATGAGGGACCTTGTCAAAGGCTTTCTGAAAATCCAGATACACTATATCAACTGACTCACTTTTGTCTACCTGTTTATTCACACCTTCAAAAAAACATAACCAATTAGTAAGACAAGACCTTCCTTAGCTAAAACTATGTTGGCTGTCTCCAATTAAGCCATGACTATCTAGATTTTCAGTCATGATGTTCTTTATAATGGTTTCTGCCATTTTTCCCAATACTGATATCAGGCTCATTGGTCTGTAGTTTCCCGGATCACCCCTGGAACCCTTTTTAAAAACTGGTGTTACATAGGCCATTCTCCAATCTTCAGGAGTTACAGATGATTTTAATG
Organism: Ichthyophis bannanicus; assembly: GCA_033557465.1. Taxonomy (NCBI): domain Eukaryota; kingdom Metazoa; phylum Chordata; class Amphibia; order Gymnophiona; family Ichthyophiidae; genus Ichthyophis; species Ichthyophis bannanicus. The sequence continues at coordinate 1,823,949,735 of CM066031.1, forward strand.
ATAGTTCACAGATTACTAACAGTAGGTCTGCAATCTCATATTTCAGGTTCTTTCAACACCCTTGGATGTATACCATCCATTCCAGGTGATTTGCTACTCTTCAGTTTATCAAATAGTTGTAATACATCTTCCCGGTCACTGTTCCCTCTAAGCTGTGCGCGTGTGCGTGCGCACACACCTCGCCAAGCGAGCGCACATACTTTACAAAACAGTGCACAAAAATTATGGTTCTGATTCTGATAGAAAACAACACAGATGTCTTAAAATTTAAAAGTTGTGATTGTAATTACTAGAAATTTTCCGCTTCATTTAGTAATCGTCTATTTTCATTTAGTTTGATTAAAATCAATGTGGTGTACATACTGTATTCTGATGTGTAGTCAAATTTTAAAGTATATAACTCTGAGTGTCGTTATGTGGCGCACAAAAATTTAACCTTCCTTCAAAAGCTGCACAGATGATATTTTATGCGCACACAGCCTACAGAAAATTAGAGGGAACATTGTTCCCGGTATATCAATATTTCTTTCAATTCTTCTGCGCCATCATCTTGAAATACCATTTCAGTCATGGGTAACATTCCTACATTTTCCTCAGTAAAGACTGAAGCAAAGAATTCATTCATTCTCTCGTCTATGGCATTAAAAGAAGTCGAAGCAGCATTGAAAGTCTTATCAAAGAACAAAGCTCCCATTGAAGTATTACAGCAATCGGATACAGCTGTTACCATACCTATAAAGCTCTGGCAGGAAATTTGGAAGACAACATCATGGCCAACTCACTGGAAAAGATCTTTGTTTATACCAATACTAAGGAAAGGTTATCCAACTGACTGTGGAAATTATCACACAATCGCTCGGATCCCACATGCCAGCAAGATTCTACTTAAGATTATTCAGCAGAGACTACAAACATGCCGGAACAAGAAGTGCCTGAAGTGCCAGCAGAGTTCAGGAAAGGGCAAGGAACATGAGACCTCATCGCGGATGCGAGATGGATCCTGGAAAAGACAAAAGAATACTAAAACATAGTAACATAGTATATGATGGCAGATAAAGACCAGTATGTTCCATCTAGTCTGCCCAGCAAGGAGCCAAGAGAGAGTGCTCTTGCCAATCCTTGTAGGTCACCTCTGCCCATGCCTTTGTTTAGGGGTGTACCCACAGCTCCGTGTAGGTCACCCCTATTTGTTCAGATATAAAAGATAGTTATGCTTATTTTGATTTTATCCTATTGCTATAAAGGGATCCACTATGTCTGTCCCATTCCATTTTGAATTCTGTCACTGTGTTTGCCCCCACCACTTCCAACAGCACTTCCAACCACTTCGAAGCATCCAAAACCCTTTCAGTGAAAAAGTATTTTTTGACATTGTCTTTCAGTTTACCCCCTTGCAGCTTCATGTTATGCCCTCTAGTTTTACAGTTTCCCCATCTTTGGAAGAGGTTTCTTTGTTCATTAATACTCTTTAAGTATTTTAAGGTCACAATCATATCTCCCCCATCTCTCCTCTACTCCAGAGTGTACATATTAGGTCTTCAAGTTTCTTCTCATAAGTCTTCTGACGCAGGCTCCAAATCATTTTGGTCATCTTCCTCTCAACCGCTTCCAGCCTTTTATATCCTTTGCGAGATACGGTCACCAAAACTGAACACAATATTCCAAGAGAGGCCTCACCAGTGACTTGTACAGTGGCATTAGTACCTCTTCCTTTCTGCTGGTAATTCCTCTCTGTATGAAACCCAGCATCATCTGTGTTTTATTGACTACAGCAAGGCTTTTGACTGTGTAAACCATGAGAAACTCTGTGCCACATTAAGAAGGATGGGTATACTAGAACATCTGATAGTTCTCTTGCACAATCTTTAGATTGATCAAGAAGCAACAGTTCAAACGGAACAAGGAGAAACAGAATGGTTTAAAATCAGCAAAGGTGCATGACAAGGCTGCATACCTTTCCCCTACCTGTTTAATTTGTATGCAGAACAAATCATCAGAAAAGCAGGACAGTATGAAGACAACCCAGATGTGAAGATTGGTGGAAAACTTATCAACAACCTTCGCTATGCTGATTATACCACAATATTGACTGAAAGTGAAGGCAATCTGAAACATTTGCTTCCCAAGATCAAGGAACATAGTCTTAAAATGGACCTGCACCTTACTGTAAAGAAGACAAAGATCCTGACAACTGTCCAAAATCAATAAGTAAATCGTTGATAGAGAAGAAATTGAAATAGTTGATAACTTTAACCTACTTGGATCAACTATCAATAAAGGAACAACAAGCAGTCAAGAAATCTGATGACACATTGCTCTTGGCAGAATTTATTTATTTATATTCTCTTATATACTGTGCTATTCTGCATCAGTGCAGTTTACATTGAACAAACTGAAATTACATGGAACAGGGCATTATAACTTGGAGGTAACTATTTTACAGGGAACATGGGCTATGGAGGGTTAAGTGGCTTGCCCAAGACCACAAGGAGCACCTGTGGGACTAGAAACCCCAGTCCTTCTGGCCCAAGGTTGCTTTCCTCTAGCGGGATTTGAACCCCTGACCTTAAGTACCTTGCCCCAACCACTAGGCCACTCCTATGAAAGACTTAGGGGTATGTTTACTAAACCGTCCTAATGTTACCGACGCTAGTTGCAGTGATAATGTGAAGAATGCTATATAAGGAGTGGGCTTTCCAGTCCTAAGGTAGCAAGAATATCTATCGCGCGATAGTGGGCGCCATGGCACGTTAACGTGTGTTAACCCAAGTACATGCCAGCACAGTGCTAGAAGCTATAACAATGTAGCCCACTGGTTACTGCAATGATTATAGAGGCAGAGATCATGGGTTCAATCCTGCAGTGGTGTAATCAAAAAAGGCTGACTGAGGCATTTTCTTTTAAATCAGTGCTGCCAGCAAAAACACCCTCACAGTGCCATAACCTAAGGTGCCTCATAAGGCGCCCCATAGGTCACATTATAAAGTGCCCTGTCTGCCAAGGCACCCTATAATGTGCCCTATAGGGCACCTTACAGGGCACCTATGAGACACCTTAGGCTATAGCACTGTGAGGGTGTTTGCTGGCAGCACTGATTTAAATTAAAGGAAAATGCCTCAGACAGCCTTTTTAGATTACACCACAGCAGGATCAAACCCATGACCTCTACCTCCACAGTCATTGACATAACCAGTAGGCTACATCTCTATAGCTACTGTGACATTGCTGGCTGGCTACAGAAAGACTGCAGGTCACCACACAAACTGTCTGCTGTGGTTACCAGGATAGGGTAAACCCACCCATATCCATGATGCACTGCACATGCAGATCAGCAATCTACAGCTGATCACATAATGGGGTATGCGCCCCCACAGCACCTAGGCCTGGTAGGGGGAACTGACCGTGTGTGTTACTGGCACAGACTAGCTACAGACCATGACATCTGTCCTGTGCTCACCCTGAGGGTGAGGTGGGGCACCCAGCACCAGGTACGCAGCACCTGGCTTGGCTGAGATAGACTATGCTGCAGGTCCCCATCAGTGCCAGTGTATGATCGGTAGTCCTTGTACATACACCTAGGATACAGCTGTGTCCATCTGTATTTCCCAGTCACGTCTAGCCTTGTGGACTATGATGCACCCAGAATAGTGCATATCCTGTGTAGGTGCCATGATCACATGTTACAGGTGAAGGAGGGTGTTTGGACCCAAAAGCGGATTATGTAGCACCACCCAATCCACCCTCTGTGGCTGAGGGTGGGAGGGCAGGACCTCCCAGCAACAGATCCACGTTGTACATCTTTGCAATGGTGGCAGTAGAGAGGACCATCAACCCCAGTCCAGCTGGGGAACAGGCACCCTACGGGACAGTCAATGCAGATCTGTACACATCACATAAGACAATAGAGACAGGCACTACACTGGAGAAGCTCAGCTGCCCCCCACCACTATCTGACATTCACCAGCAGAGGGTACAGTCAGTCTCCACCCACTGCACCCTGCAAGGTGTTCCAGCCATACACATGCTAACTGCAGACAGTCTACTAGCTAGTACATAGTGCACGGAGAAAGTGTGTGCACCCAAAAATGGGATGTGAGCACACACACCAAGCAGGTATGTCAGTGATTGGGCCCCAGAAAAAAGAACCCTTAAATATCACTTGATAAAAATGCCATAAAGCACTATAGGGGAACCTCGCCATGCCATGGTCACTGCTCAGTCAGGGTGAGAGTGACCTCACAGCATGACATGCCATGGCCAGCCTGTCTGTGCAGCTGGTGATCGGGCACTACAATGTCCCTATACCCTGTGCAGATGCATCCTGCCAGGCCACCCTGTCCGGGCCATACCCACAGTACCTTGCTCCTCATTATGCACATTGGCAGGCTAACACTGGAAACAGTGCAAGCAGTATGGGCTGAGTAAGGTGTAGGCAGTCACAACACACTGGATAGACAAACACACACTCCCACACCTATGCCAGCATTGTGCAAATATAGAGGTTTGTGGCAGCCCTGGTCGCCACACCAGTCCTGGGCACAGTGAAGGCATTGCTATGGCACGCAAAACTGTTGGGGTCACTCCCAGGGGTGGTAAACACTGTCAGAATCAATAACTGAAACACACTCCACAGATATCAGAAAGGTTGCTATGATGAATCTATATAAACAAATTGTGTTTAATTTAGGATTTGTTAGCTGACATTAATCATAGCAACCTTTTGATATATGTGGAACGTGTTCCCAAGTTTAGGACGGCATTGCTAAGGTATGCAGGTGCTAGTATTGGGAGATGCTGCTGCACACAGGGCTCAACAGCCTGACTCTCCATGAGGCGTTGGATAGTGGAGCCTGTGGGTGTGGATGTTTGTGCCCCTGTTGGCCGCTGCTCTAGGGCAGAGGTTCCCAACTCCGGTCCTTGTGGGCCAAACACTGTTCAAATTTTCATGCTGTCCCTAATGAATATGCATGAGATACATTTGCATACAATGGGGTGGCGCATACAAATGCAGCACAGGCATATTTATTAGGGACAGCATAAACCTGAATGGTGTTTTGGCCTCCAGGACTGCAGTTGGGAAACTCTGCTCTAGGGATTGCACATGTTTATGGTGTCTGTGCTCTGTGGGGTAAAATATAGGCGTTTCAGGCATGTTTATTTTATCTGCAATAAAGGTTCCATCTTTATTACCATGATTTCGTACTGGGTAAAATATGGGGACAGGATTGGCAGGAGCCACAGCTGGGACTTAAACTTGTGATCTTCTGTTCCTGAACACACTGGCTGCGTGTACTGCACCAAACTGTTGCTACAGGTGCAGATCATTCCTTGGTGATACCATGACTGTTCGTCCGACATACCTTGTCTGTTGCAGTGCATGGCACCCACCTAAACGGGGCTTGGCCGTGGTCTACTGTGGGCAGATGCCACTGCCCCCTCTGCCACTATGCTGACATGCCCTTATGCCGGTGGTGCTGGTGGTGCGCAGTCCCAGGCCATCCAGTATGCCAGTAGGCAGCTGCCTATGGTGTGGGTTCTCGGGTAGGGGTGCCTACATGGACATGTGCGCTTCCCCCCCCCCCCACCCCGCAGCACCTGCCAATGTTATGTGCCCTTGAGGGTACCTGCTGGGTAATCTCCCCTGTGACACTGTGGGATACACACTCGTGACCATGTTGGACCCTCATCAGTTGCTGTCTGGCTGCTCTACAGTTTCAGCATTCCTATGTGCCACCTAGGCATCTGCCTAGTCCGCACTGTGCCCCAGCTGCACCACAGCATGTGCCGCCTGCAGCCCTCTGTATCCCATTTCCAGCACCTGTACAGTTGCCCTTTCCTACATGCCCACCCTGTTGTTTGCGGCACATGTGCACGCCATAACAAACCTGCCCAATATAAAGGGAAAACCCTGATCACCGCTATTTCAATGTGGGATCATTCACCTTGTAGGGGGACAGACCATAGACCCTTCCAAACATGATGTCTTCTTTTTTATGCTTTCTCAGTAGTGTTTCTTTATGTTTCTCATTAATATCACTATTGGCCAGCTTGGTTATTGGGATTTTAAATGTGGTTCAGGTCATTTTCTATGTTTATTTGCCTTTTTGCTCCATGCACATGTATCACTACTATCACATTTTTGGGTTTCCCTGGCTTTGTTGTACATTGCTGACTGAAATGCTTTCTCTTTCCTGCAAATGTGCCTAGAGCGAGGGGTTCACTCGCGCTAATTTTCTGCCCTTCATTTCACGGCGATAGTGTGCAAGGAGCCACTCACCGCCCACTCTCCGCCCATTGGCCCCTTCTCTCCGCCCCCTGGGAAGCCTTACTCCACCCTTCAGAGCCAGATTTCACAGTGTTAGGGTGCCTTAATACCGCAGCCACGTTATCGCGCAATAAGTGATGTTATTGCGCTATAATGTAACATTATCACACGATAACGTCACTTATCGTGCGATAATACCGCCGCTGCGGCGTTAAGACGGTTTAGTAAACATACCCCTAAGTAGCATGAGCATGTTAAACTGTGCATGCTCATTTCTAATTTGCTCATGGCTCCTACTGCCAGTTTTCAAGGGTAGATAATGAAGGGAATAAGTTTCAAAGGTGTCCAGAGCAGAAATGGGCTTTTATATTGTTCTCTTAATATGCCTGAAAACATAGGTGTATACAGTCTATGCGTATGAACTGAGTGGACATTGGATTAGGAAGAGGCTGATATTGACATACTTTATTAAGTACATGTGCATGAATGCAAAATAAGCCGAGACGTTTGTGCGCACTAAATAGCAGGTTGAAATGTGTGCAGGAACGTTCCATCAGATAATTTCCAAAGGGAATGTACGCACATCTTTTCCCTTTCAAAATACTGTAGGTATAACTTAGGCAGGTAAGGCGGATTGCTATAAAAACTTCTCCTATACTGGTTCATGATTCTTGCTTATCAAAACTTTTTTTTTTCCAGGGACCAAACTGTTCTGTGTTCACCATGAGTTTAGGTCACAGGACGCTAAATCTTCCCTTACTTCATCTTGTACAGACTTTCAGTCTCAGGAAAAAGCAAAGAAGGTGTCATGCCTCAGACTTTAAATGTGATTGAAGCCAAAGTGACTGAAAAGCAACACACTATTAATAGGTAGCAAGTGATATTTTACTGTAGTATCACGAGATAGTCGTACTTTAAGGTTCAGACCATTCTTTCACCCATAATTAGAACTGTTGTCGTTATAAGATCCATTTATGAATAATAGACAGCATAATATAGATCATAGTACTTAAGGGAGTCTCACAATGAATTAAATGATTTCCTGAGGTATATACAGTAGCAGCACTCTGGTTCTCATCAGCCATTATTAAGAAGCTCATTTTTTCTTTTTAATCTAATATACGCTTGTAAAGTTCTAGTACGTTCTAAAATTGACTCTGAAATCACCATGGACATCACCTATTGTCACTTTCACAGAAAATCCATTTGGAAAAGCATCTTCTGATACCAAACTCATTTGAACATTCAGAAGGCATGAATAATGGATACATTGCTAATTGCTTGATCCAATTTGTAAAACCAAATTGGACAGACAGAAAACAAGAGGACAACGTTTAGTACAGTTTGGCTGTTTCTGTTTTAAAAGATGAATCAGGAAGACGTTCCAGATTTCTGAAAAGCTAACGGGTCTGCTGCTGTGAGTGTGGAAGCAATTTGCTCTTCCCTTTTTCCCTCACTTTCAAAAACACCTGCAAGATCTCTCTCTGGGGGCTAAAAGGCATAAGCTTAAAACAATTCTTTTCAAGTCTATGATTTGTGAAGAAACAATGTTGCAGCCATCTTTGCCCATGTGGATAAAGGAATCACTGATAAAAAGGTGCCTTGCGTTCTCTTTTTCTAAATTTCTGAGGCACTTAGTTCAAGCTTTATAAACAGTTAGGCTTTGATATTCATAAGGGCTTAGCCAGTTAGACTATGTTAACCGTCTAAACCCCGCTCTGCCTGATATAGCGGTACTAACAGATTAGGGTCACCGAATATCGCCACAGAATGTCTTAGAAATGTGCAGTTTGTTTTGGGGTGCTCTGTGGGCGGAGCTGGAGTGGACCCAGGGCCTATCTGTTTAGCAGTGATATTCAGTCATTAAGCAGATAGGCAAACTGCATAAAGTTAGGACAGGCTGTACTAACTTTATGCATTTTATGCTATCCGGTTAGAGACTGAATAGCATTGCTAACCGGATAGCAAAAATGAGGGGGTTAAACCAGATATTCAACCCTGGACGCCAGATAAGCTCCAGCAGTAACTATTTGGTTTTAGTTTCAGCAGTGGTGTCTAGACGCTTTAAAAAGGCTGGCAGTTGCCCCTGAATATCAACACCATGATTATTAATTGCTCTGCCACAAAGTCTTTTAAGGAGCAAACCCCTCAGGCACATTCCCACAGATTTGCTATTCAAATTTCAAAAGGAAAATTTTGTGGAGTTTTCTTCTTGGGGACAATTTCTGCAAATGAGTTAGTTTTGCACATACCATGACAGTCATGAACCTCACTCCTAAGCCAGGGTATGTGGAGAATGATCGCAGCCTCAAATTTACTGCCAGTGCTTGGCGTAGTACTTGCTTCATGCCAAAGAGCGCCTCCTGCTGGAATTCATGTTATCTTCTTTTTTCCAGTTTTTGGCACATTTTCTTTGTATACCCTTTCAATTCAAGTATAAGATTTGTAGCATAAAGCTAGCAGTGCATTATATTGCCTGTATCCGCAAGAGTCCACTTAATTGTAGTCAATCCTCTTAACTTTCTGTGGTTAGGCCAGAAGGAATTCTTTGTCCCCCCTCCCTCCCCCCATACTTTGCAGTTGCAAACTACAGGAGATACAAAAGCAGAGAGACCAGTCTGGGATTTAAAATGAAATCCATGCATGTCCTTTGCCCTTACCCTCTCCTCATCACTGTCCCTTTCAGCCAGAAGGGTCCTGAGGACATTAAACAGCTACTTGCCTCCCAAGGGGGCCTAAATGAATGCAGCTTTTGTGTGGCAATGTTATGAAAACACATAGGTGCCTCTATAAAATAGGCTTAAAAGAGGTCCTTCTTGAGCTCTCAACCTGTTATAAAATCACTTTTCCCAAGGGCATGATTTGCATACAGTCTGAGAAATTGTTCTGTTCACAAAGCCCTGGCTTCCATGGGTTTAATTTCTCACTTTACTTTAGTATATGAAATCTTGCATAAGCCATCTAGTTAGAAAAGATATCCAAGGCCTGACATTCTTAGTTTGCAGAGTATTCACTGAACACAGAGGCTATGAAACGTGACATGTAGGTGGCGGCACATACGGAGAAAGAGAATGGCTTCACTCGGGACTGCGAATGCGTAAGTAGTACACACGTGGAAGTGATGATAGCGCAACCTCCATTCATGCACGCAAGTGCCAAATTTCACAAAAATTGACTGGGCCAGGCTTCAAAACTCGCATTTCAGGTGGTTTCAAACACAGCATGGGCAACCATATGTTACCCCTCAATCTCTCCTTCAAAGCTAAACGAGCAGTGAGCTGACACTTAGGACTCGGAGCCCATGTAAATGCCAACAGGCAGATTGTTTAAACTTTGAATGCTATGTCATTGCAAAGCTGTTTCACCCAGGGTCACTAAATAGGAAAAGGATAGAATCCAAGTAAATGTAAATAACTTCATAAATAGACAAAGGGAAATTGTCTGGAGCGCAGGTACAATCTGGCCACCTTACTGGGCAAACTAGATGAACCATGCCGGTCGTTCTCTGCTGTCATTCACTATATTACTATGTTAGCTCGGCTTCATCAACAATCTTCAAAGAAGAACAAGGCATTTCACAAGGCTCCTCACTCTCCGCCTTTCTATTTGCAGCTTCTTTAAAAAGCACAAGATGCATTATCACCTCTATGCAGATGATATAATGATGTATCATCCCATAGATGTCTCAAATCCTTCCTGCCCACAAGTACAGTTATGACTTGATTGGCTACAAAAACACAATTTAAAAATTAACTCTAAAAAAACGGAAGTGTTATATGTAGTTTGAAACCAAACCTTCACTCCCCATCAACATTCCATCTAAATGACTATGAGCTTGCATTAAAAAATGAAGTTAAATATCTAGGAATCATTCTAGATCAGTCTCTAAACATGGTTTCTCATATAAAAGCCATAACAAAAACCATATACTTCAAACTATGAATGGTGCAACACCTCAGACCCTTACTAGACAACTCTGATTTCAGAACGGTCTTGCAGGCTCTCATTATGCCCCACTTACATTACTTCATTAGCATCTTACAAGGTCTGCCCAACAAAACCATCCAACAACTGCAGGTCGCGCAAGCTGCATGCATAATTCATAAGGTTCACTACTTCGACCATATCACACCTCTCCTCTACAACTTGCACTGGTTACCAATTACATCCAGAATAAAATATAAATTCATAATGATAGTGTTCAAATTACACAACAAAATATCTCCAACACACCTTAATTCCCTCATCAGCTTACCCAAAAATACGAGAATCAGACAAAACATTCACAAAATACATACACTATACCTAACCACATTCGGAACACCAATCACACCATTAGCACTAGAGCCTTTACATACATAGCTCCAACATTCTGGAATGAACTCCCAGATAATGTAAGAGCAATAAAAGACTTACAATCATTCCGTAAAGAACTCAAAACACATCTATTCATTGAATATTATAGTACCTCCACTGACAGTCAACAACACCATATAACATAAACAACTAACCCTATATATATCAATATGCAGACAAGTGCATCCCTGTTCCATCCTCTCCAACCTCCACACCTCCCCTTGATCATCCAAATTGTACATTGTTAATGTATTATAGTTATGTTTGTTAGTTATGTAAGTTGATTATTGTTCATTGTTATGTTATATGTAAACCACCACTGATCTCTGGAAGTGGCAGTATATAAAAACTTTTAAATAAAAAATAATAAATAAATAATGTTACTATATAAAGTAACAAATACACACCATTTTTTAGGCCCACTCAGATTGCACCCTGATCACATCCTCTTCAACACTGTTTACCACAGATGTGCATGTGTAAGCAAAGTGTAAGGTCATGTGGACTAGAGGACATAAAGTAAATCTGGAAGGAGGAAAACTTCAAAGCAACATCAGCAAATACTTTTTTTACTGTAAGAATGGTGGATGCCTTAAATGCAGTGGAATATACACTGCCCAAGCAGTTCCCAAAGTGCTGGGGGCTCAGGCAAGGAGAGGGCCTAGTGATCCCAACAAAGCAATGGCAGCGGCAAACTTCTTCACACTAAAAGAAGTTTGCATTGCCGCTATGCACCACCTCTTTCTGTAAAACGCTGCCCCATGGCGGTCAGAGACCTGGGAAAACATTTCACGTTAATGGGTCTGTGATGGGCTCTAGAGTGTTGCCCGTCTCTCTACAGAGGGGTTATCAACAGGCCCCTTAAAGTTAGCCTGCAGCCCAGAGTTCAGAGCTGGGAGGGCATAGCTCATAGGAAGAGGTTAAAAACCCAGCAGGCTGCAGGAGGGAGAAAGGCCTGTGGAGCCAGAAGTTCTTTCAAGGCAAGCCTTACAAAGGTAGGATCTTTAACTGAGCAAGAAAGGAACTTTAACTGGGCTAGAGGAAGGACCAGGAGACCAGCTTTGTGAAGGTTTAACACACTGGGTCTGAATAAAAGCATGTTTTGTTTTCCCCGGACTGCTGTCTGTTTGGTGTTTTAACAGAGAACCCCATCCCATTGCATGCCATAATACCACAGGGCCAAAGTCTCACAATACACAAGATTTTGGGCCATCAATGAGAAATGCTTTCTTGGGCCTCCAGCTGCTGCAGGACAACACTTTACAGAAATAGGGGTGGCATGGAGAGGCGTGGAAAACTTTTTTTAAGGTAAGTATGATGTTTGCCAGCTGCCACTTGTTTTTTCACTAAGTTTTCAGGAGGGGAAAGGTATTTTCCCCCCTCCTTTTTGTGGCCACTGCCCTTATGAAGGGCCCTAAGAAAATTTTGCTTGGGGACCCCTCATTTGAGCTTATGTCATTTCTGAAATGCCCTCTCAATAGAAGTAGTAGGGGCAAAAATTAAACAGTGACGGAATTTAAAAAGGCATGTGACAGACACAGAGGATCACTATATAGCAAGAGGATGGAATCAAAACAAACTTAAATATCTTTTATACTTCAACAAACAGATAGGGTGACCTGCACAGAGCTGTGGGTTCAATACTAAACAAAGGCATAGAGGAGGGTGAACTGCACAGAGTGATGGGTACAACCCAAAAAAAAGGGCATAGAGGGGAGTAACCCACCCAGAATGACAGGTACAACTAACCACCTTACTAGGCAGATTAGATGGATCACACTGGTCTTTATCTACTGTGATATACTATATTACTATGTTAAAACCTGCTATTTACATGTACTACTACTACTACAATTTATCATTTGCATAGTGCTACAAAGCATATGCAGCGCTGTACATGTATAAGTAAGAGACAGTCCCTGCTCATCAGAGCTGACAATCTAATCAAGATAGACCACACAACAACTGTGGACTAAGGTAATTCCAGGGGAATGGCAAGATACAGATAGGCGATAAGCAGGAGAATAAAGGGATCAGTATGCAAATGCAGCCTTGAAGAGGTGGGTTTCTAGCCTGGCTTTGAATAGGGCTAGAGAAGAAGCCTGGTGTACTAACTTGGGTAGCTTGTTCCAAGCATATGGAGCAGCAAGATGGAATGAGCAAAGTCTGGAGTCAGCAGTGACAGAGAAGGGCATCAATAAAAGGGATCTCCCAGATGTGCGGAGTTTCCAAGGAGAAGTGTAAGGAGTGATAAGAGAGGAAAGGTAGCGAGGATCATGAATACATTAATAAGCCAGTAGAAGAAGTTTGAATTGTATGTGGAAAGGGATATGGAGCCAATGAAGTGACTTGAAAAGAGTGGTTATGTGAGCATAGCGAGACTGTTGAAAGATTAGCCAGGCTGAAGGGCAGAGAGATGATTCTGAGTGTAATTGGAAAGCAGCAGGTTGCAATAGTCTATATGGGAAGTGACTAGAGACTTGAAAAGGAGATTGGGTGAGAATGAGGTAGGGATGATTAGGAGTGAAGGCTAGTAGTTGATGGTCTGAAGGAATGAAGTGGAGAAGTTTGAAGGCAAGCAATCAGAGAAGAAAGCAAGATCAAGGTAGTGGCCACACTGTTGAGTAGGGGCAGTAGAGCCCAGCTGGAGGATGAAAGAGGGTGTTAGGGAAAGGAGCTTTAAGGTGTAAGGTCAGTTTGGTAATCAGCATGAATGTTGAAATCTCCATGGATAAGGGAAGGGGAAGATGCATTCAGGAAGAAGGAAATCCTGGAGTCAAAGTCAGTAAGAAAGGTAAAGGTGGACTTGTCAGGGGGTCGATAAATGACAACTACCAGGAGAGGTAGTGGAGTGAATAGGTGGATGGACTGAACTTCAAAAGAAGAAAAGGAGAGAGACTGAGGCAGAGTAAGGGGCTGAAATTGGCAGGCGTGAGAGAGTGAAGCCCAACACCATCACCACGGCCAGTAGGACAAGGATCCTAGGAAAATAGGTAGCCTTCATGAGAGGGCAGCAACTGAAGCAGAGTCTTCAGGGAGAATCCAAATTTTGGTGAGAGCAATAAGATGCAGAACATTAGAGATAAAGAGATCATGAATGAAGGCAAGCTTATTGTAGACTGAGAATGCATTCCACAAGGTGCATGAGAAAGGGAGAGAAGAGGGTGACCGAAGAGAGATATGTATAAGATTTGAGGGTTGCCTTGAGAGTGTGAAAATCTAGGGGAGCCAGAGTTGGGATTGATATCCCCAGATGAGAGAAGGAGAAGGAGCAGCAGAGTGTGTGGGAGAGAGGAGACAGCATGATGGTGATGATGGTGAGGTTCTTTCAGAGAGAGTGGAGATGGTTGAATGAGAGGGAGAAAATGGTGAAGATCTAGAGCAAATGATAGGGTAGAAGATAAAATGGCAGGAGAGGTGAGGGCAGTAAGCAGTGGGTGATAAGGACTAGAGATCTGGAGATGTTGGAATGAGGGAAAAAATTAGGCAGAGTCAACATTAAGAAGAGAAGGTGAATGTAGCCATAGGACTCTGAGGAGAGGAGACAAGATAAAGTAAAGGAGATGAATATGGGGAGGCAGGAGAAAATGTATTAGAGGGATGGGTGCAACTAAGAGAATGGTACTAATGATCCTAAGACGATTATAAGAGGTAGCTAAACCACGGGGTGGTTGGGAGGGAAAGAAAGTTGGAAGCTGGAAGTGCCAATTCATTAGAGGGGTGGAAGTGGAAGTCTAAATATATAAAATGTATATAGTTAGATTTCAAATAAAATAACACTGTACATAGTTTTACACAGCCTCTATCCAATATACCACGCCCGTTTTGCAACATTAACCTCTGTTAACTGTTCTATGTATAATGTTTCCAAGTTTAACTGTTCTATGTATCATGTTTCAAGTTATAATGTAAACTGCTTTGAGTGAAGGACAAAGTGGTATAAAAAATGTTTAAATAAATAAATAAATAAGTGCAAACGGCACCACAGCACTGGAAAAGAAGGTTAACTTTGGTGCCGTGTTGCCCTTTCCAGGGTCTTTACCAGTGCACACCCTCTACTCTGAACCTTAGTATCTGCTTCCAAACAGTCCACAAAGTCTTCCACCAGCTGGGGAAGAGGATTCACCAAAATTTGCTATTTACAGACACATAGCTTAGTTAACCTCACAGCACTCTCATTGTCTGGGCTTTTCCTGCCTATCTTGCGACTGCATTGGCACTCCACAGGTGTTTTACGACTTTCATAGTAATATAGTAAATGAAGGCAGATAAAGACCTGCATGGTCCATCTAGCCTAGATTTGAGCCTGCAGCTCTGTTTAGCCCCCCCCCCCCCCATGCCTTTGATTTGGGTCACCCTTTTCTATTTTTTAAAGTGTAAAGGTTATTTAAGTTTGCTTG
This sequence comes from Ichthyophis bannanicus, assembly GCA_033557465.1. Lineage (NCBI taxonomy): Eukaryota > Metazoa > Chordata > Amphibia > Gymnophiona > Ichthyophiidae > Ichthyophis > Ichthyophis bannanicus. The sequence goes on from CM066031.1 coordinate 1,823,964,756, forward strand.
GATTTCATCCTCTTGCTCTGTAGGGATTTGTCTCGTACCTTTTCCATCCTATCTTGCTGCCATGCTGGTATTCTATAGGTGTTTTATGACTTGACAATGTGCTGGTCCTCTTTCGGTGTTCTACCAAGTGTTTTGGCCTGAGGTGCAAAATAACCCAAATCCAAGAAAAACTGAATCCAGCATGGCTGGGGACATTACTGGTCTAACACCATTGATGACTGGTGCATTCTCTCTTCAAAGCTTTTTGAATTTCCATTATTGTACGTTTTGAATGTTGGGTCTCCTGCCACTACTATTAGCCTTTTATTTTAGGGACTGGCCAGCCTGTTTGCTGCTGTGTTGGCCTGTCCTCCAGTGTTCTGGGCTCTGGTGACCAGTGCTGTTTCCTCTTCTACCCAGTGCCACTGCTTTTATGTATTTATTTATTTAACAATTTTTCTATACTGCCTTTTCGTTCAATCAAGGCGGTTTACAGTAAACTTCAACTGATACAAAGAAATTGCAAATATCAACTTATACAAAGAACTTGCTAATATCATCTGTAACATTATAACTTCAAAAACCTGAATAGTCTCTTGTAACAGTATCTAAACTCTATACATCTTATTGAGAGTAATGGGATGTTTGTATGTTGTGGATGTCATGGCTTGTGTAAATTGGTTTGTGGAGTGGTTAGGGTGGTTGGTGGTCTTCATTGAATTGTTCAATGAATAGGGTGGTTTTAAGCAGCTTCTGGAATTCTTTTATATCTGTTGTTGATTTTAGATTATCTGGGAGGACATTCCAGATAGCAGGGGCAGCAAGAGAGAAGGCTCACATGGATGTGGATTTGTTGGTTCTTGTGGGGTCTTTGCCCCCTGTGCATCCTCTGATATTTATCTAAATCACTCAGGATCTCTTTTTAAGCAGTCTGTGAAGTCTTCCCCTAGCCCAGAAGTATCTTCACCATAAGTTTCTCTTCTGGGATGGAAGTCCTCAGTGCCAGCATCTAACTTGCAGGCACACAGCTCAGCTTATCTCTACCCAACCTAACCTTCATTCTTATTTTTATCCAAAAATCTCAGAGCACTAACAATAACATGTTAAGAAGTTTCAGATTATAACAGTTCATGCACTTACCTAGGATGTAGATGCCTCATTGTTATCACATTGTAGATACATCATCATTACCTTCTATATAAATTCACATATTTATCATCACTGTTGTACATATATTCTTGTATTGACCTTTGCAGTTATTTATTTAACATTTCTTATATGCTGCCTTTTATGATATCAAGGTGGTTTGCATTGAACAAACTGAAATTACATTGAACAGGGCATTATAACTTGGAGATAACTATTTTACGGGGAACATGGGCTTGCCCAAGACCACGAGGAGCACCTGTGGGACTAGAAACTCCAGCCCGTCTGGCACAAGGTTGTCCACTAGTAGGATTTGAACACCTGACCTTCCAACCTGAGATAACTTGCCCCAACCTCTAGGCCACTCTTCCCATTGTTTACTACCTACCTACAATACTGTAATGTTACAATGTAATGGTTCTTTCTTCAATGTAAACAGCTTTGGTCATGTGAAACGTGGTATAGAAAACGCTTCAATAAATATATAAAATAAATAAATAATCTAACCCCACTCCTGCTACCTGGGCTCTTCTAGTTTGTTTTGCCACTGTGTTGGCACTCTTTGGGGTTCTTAGGCCTTCCAGTCAATCATGGTGCTGTATTGGCTCTCTTCAGGTGTTTCAGGCCCTTCCAGCCTATCTTACTCTTGTGTTGGCATTCTTCTGGGGTTATACAGCCTTCCAGACATTCAGGATGCTGTATTAGCCCTCTTCTGGTGTTCCTTAATGTTCTTTCAAAGCCAATTTAATGCTTCTTAACCTACTCATACCCCCTTGGGGTCATCCAGACATTGCTGAAACTGCTTTACCCCACTGCCTATGTCCTGGAGTCTTCTTGCCAATGTTGGTACCATTTTACCCCTCTCAAAGTGCACGTTTTGGTTCTGATTTTCCTTCTGTTACTCTTTTGGGGTGCTCATTCTACTTGCTGTGCCCTTTAGCCCTCTTCTGGTGCTATGTAGTGTTTGTAACACTTTTGATGGCGTGTAACACTGTTGCCTCAGTTACAAATGCCTGCCAGGAAGTTTTAAGAAAATCTGATTGAAAATTGATGGAAATCCCCACTGTTGGATTGTAAAATATCTTGCCCCATAGACTTGAATAGGGACAAATTTGATAAACGTATGAATGATTCAGCATACAAACATTAAGGGGGGTCATTTTGGAAGCCTTATTCATGCTTTGGACATCTGAGGATCTCAAGGTGGCGAAACAGTGTGACAAGGCGGTGGCAAATCCAGAAGGATGCTAGGTTGCATACAAAGAGGAAATAAGAGCAGAAAGAAAGAGGTACTAATGCCACTATACAAGTTGCTCGTGAGGCCTCACTTGGAATATTGTGTTTAGTTTTGGAGACCATAAGGTCAGCTATTGGGCTCCCCCTTATCATCAGCAGCTGAACATCAGAACACAGTCTTCCTACTGGCTGAGACACAAGAAGATACATTCCTCCATGGTTTTATTATGGGTGACCACATATGGTTTCCCATAGGAAGGTGCTGGCACTAAAATGGATCATAAAAGTGGTTCCAAAAGGGACAACATGAGGCAGAGGTAATATATAACCAAATTTGTTTTGTTTTTTTCTCTTGGGGTTAGGTAATCAAATGGTAGACAGAATTCACCCACAACTCTGCTTTCTTGGTCCCACCCTCTAGAATGCCCTCTCTTCTGACCTCTGTCTATCATTCCATAAATTCAAATCTAGACTGAAAGCTCTTCTATTCCAGCTCGCCTTTGACCTTCCCTCACCCGCTACATAGCCCCTCTCCCTCCCTTCCCTCCTCCCTTCCCTCCTCCATGTTCTCCTCTCTTTCTCTCTCCTCTCCTTCTGTGTGACTGAGCTCCTCTGTCCTAGCGAACATTTTATGTTCCTTTCCTCCTTTGATTTCAGAAGTTAATTTTGTTTTATTGTAAACTGCCCTATTATCTGTGTAAACTGTAGTATATTAAATGTACCAATAAAGATAAAGACACATAGACACTGTAAAACGGGCAAATCTTGATAACAGCGATCAGCAAATTCACCACATTTTCTTATGTGACCGCAAATACTCAATTTGATTTCTATCACAAAAACAGGCCCAGAACACATTTTTCTCATTATTTCGACAAGAGTGAAATACCATTAGCCTTTAATTACACTTTACAAGATCAGGCTTCCTTTTCTGCAAAATAAAGGATTCCTTTTCCTTTTTTACAGGATTTCTTAGCAACCAACATACAACAGACCAGCAACATCAGATAAGTGAAGAGTTTACAGTTGTCTCCATTTTACCAGGATAATACAATCAAAGGGACATGTTTACTAAAGCGTGCTACCTGGGTAATGTGGATTTAGTATGGTGCCATCTCATAAAAACCTGTGCTGCCCAGGTAGGGTGTGGGCATTCCTGCCTTGGCACCACTAGCACAGGCCTTGAAAGTCCACGCCATCGGAGCTTGGCAGGAAGCAACTACCACCAGCACAATCGATATGGTAGTTGCTCCCCATGGTGGTTTTAACATGGCGAGTCACGCTAAAATTTAGGAGGCCAGCTGTCCTCGCCCCCCCCCTGTATCTAGCATAGTGCCCCATGCTAGTGATGTGTCCAAATCCCCATTGCTAGTGTGGGACTTAATATACATGCTCCAAAGATTTACATTCTTTTAAGCAAATACCTTTTACCTTTAATTTTTTTCAGACATTCCCCTACCATAAACCTACTGTAGAACTCAAATCAAGATGCATATTGTTTCCCCTCTATGGAGGTCATTCCAGAACACGAATAAGGGGTTTGTACGTGCAGCGGGGATGTTTATGTGCCAAAAACATCCCTGGCCATATTCTGAAACACTGCTGTCATACAGATGCATCGTGCTAGCATGGGGATCTCATAATATGCCCAGAAAGGGCGGAATGGGGGCATGGTTAGCCACAGTGACATATAAAGGGTATTCAGGAAAGGCCCATGTACATTGTCAATGCTTCCCACAGACGTCCACGTTATTCCTGCAGAAATGTGATATAAGGCCAGGACTTAAAAGCAATCTGCTCTTCTCTGCAATGCATCCTAGATTGAATGGTTGTGACACGTATACCCTCAGAATAAGAGCATTCAACCGTGAAAACAGCAGCCATGCATGTCAATAATGTACATTTTGTTAGACCAATGGTGTTGCTGTTGAGCATGTATTAGTGTGGTTTTCACTGCTGAATGCTCATATACTGAGGCTTCCTTGTTATTGACAGGGATATCGACATTTACCTATAGGGAACTTTTTCAGATTCCTTCTGGATAATTTTTCATAGGGTACTCTAATGATCTTATATATTGTTAGCAGTGTGATAGGGCATCTGCGCATCTGCTGTGCCAGGCACTGGGAGACATGACTGATGTTGTGCCAGCATTCCCCAGAATATTCCATGAGGCCTACATCCCTACCCAGTCCAGGATCTATGAGAGCTGCGAGAGTGGTGATATATCTGGAGGCTGGCTACTTGGTGTGATGGCACAGGGATCTCCCCTCCCACGCCCACACAGGCCTGACCAGGGGAGCAGTGCCATGAAGGAGACTGTGGGAAGGCGGGCAGGGTTGCCCCACAGATAGCGGATCTATACAGACCGACATACACCACGATGGGACAGTTGTAGCTGCTCTGAGAAATGCCAGTACCCAGATAGGTGGGAACCAGATGCCATAGCCAGGCGGCCATACTATTACCACTACTACTACTACAATTACTACTACTACTAATACCAATCATTTGGCATGTGCCGCACTGCAGAGACACATGCAAAAGATGGTCCCTGCTCGGCAGAGCTTACAATCTAGTCAAGACAGATAACACATCAGCTGTGGACAGGATACATTTAGGGGAATGGTAAGAAAACACAAGGGAACTTTGGCGGATCAGATCCAAAGGCAGCAAAGGAGAGGTAAGCACTCAGCCTGGCTTTGCGAAGGGCCAGAGAAGACGCCTGACGTACAGACTCAGATAGTTCATGCCAGGCATAGGGAGCAGCAAAGTGAAAGGAGCGAAGTTTAGAGTTGGCAGTAGAAAAGAAGGGCACAGATAGAAGTGATCTGCCAGAAGAGTGGAGTTCCTGACGAGGGGTTTAGGGAGAGATAAGAGAGGAAAGGTAGTGAGGAGCAGCAGAGTGAATGCACTTATAGGCTAGAGACACAAACATGGCATACATTTGTTGCTCAGCAATATTATGCATCCTTTGGGGAACTGCAATGTTAGTTTCGGGTTCTGTGCACTTGGTAAGGGTCCATCCTTAGCAGTTTAAAGTGTGTTTGTAGAGATGACCAAGGTAGGAATCACTGGGACCATTTTCTAATACCAAGTACGATTTCATGCAAGGTATGTCCTGACATACATGTTCATATTTACTTCTCTTATACCACTTCCTAGCACTTTTCAGGGCTTGTAGAGGACTGCTATATGGTCTAGGTTGCAGAAGCATTCACTTCTCATTGGTGTTTATGTCTAGTTTGGATTCAGTAAACCACTCTCAGTGTGACAGGAGATGCACATTTTACCGAGGAGGTGTGGCATCCGTGGGTACATCCCAGAGACAGGCAGGATCTGAAATGTGCAACTTTCCGGAATACGGTGGGCACGGGGACATCCAAAACATTTCCCAGCATCCAAGGCATGGGGCTGGCTGAATAGTGCTTGCACGTGCCTGTGGAGCACGTCTATCTCCCTGATTCCAGACACGCGAGAATGTCCAGATCCGCAGATGCACAATTAGTTTCAAAGGGGACCCATTTTTGTTTTAGACGTGTCCACAGGCCAGACATGCATGTTCTGGAACTGGGCTCTAAATGTATACCTCAAGAGCTGAAACACCTCCAAAAAAAGGTTCAATAGCCAAATGTTAATTGAGCTCAGTTAAATGCAGTGTTCTGGTCAAGTAGGTGCCAGTTTGATGTGTTTTCACAAGTGGGCACTTTGATGAGTTGTCTATGACTGAAGAGCAGATGCCTTGGTCAGAAAGATGGCTTAGGGTCCTGTGATGGTTAGTTCTATTTCTATATTGCCATGTTTCTGCTTCAAATGTGAAACAATTATTTGGTTTTGTCCTTCTTTATTAATCCCACTCTTTACTTTTTATATATTATTATAATGTGTATATAGCACCCTAAATCAGAGTACTTTAAAAGTAAGTACATAGGAGGCTTGGGATTGGTTATCTGGTACCCACTCTATTATTCTAATAACTAGGCCATCCATTGTTCTACACCTTCGAACTGAATCGTGGGGAAATATTTCACTTCAGCTGTATTTTCCAAAATCAAAATTTCATCAAAGATAGCTTTATTTGGGGGGCGGAGCCTGATGTCCAGCGGGATGGTCGCATAACGCTGAGGCTCCCGAGAGGCCTACTCAGAATCCTGAATTAACACCTCATATACCTGGAACTTCTACTCTGATCTTGCCGGGGCACATTGGTGAGATGGCGGGGACCAAACCAACGCGCCTGGAATTTGGGTCTCCAGCGGCGTCTCACGGCAAACGTTCCAAAACTGAACCTCCGTCCCCGCAGAAGGGGCCGGCCTTGTGCGAGGGCCCCGAAATGCAGCAGGAAATCCTCGCAGAGATTAGAGGGGTCAACAACCTTGTGCAGGCAAACGGGGAAGCACTCCGAGCGCTGCGGGACGATTTTGGTGTGCTGCAAAGCAAGCTAGAAGGGCTTTCTTCGCGTCAAGACAAAATGGAGAGCATATTGGACTCCCATGCGGCCCGGTTGTCCCAACTCGACAAAGTTGAACGAGAGGCGCGGGCCTTGCAGAAAGAGGTGGAAGATGGCAATAATAGAGCGTGCCGTAACAACATACGACTCGTGGGCATCCCGGAGGGAGCGGAATCGGGAGACATGAAAGAGTTTTTATGCAAAATCCTCCCTTCCCTGCTCCAAATCACCTTTACCAAAGATTTGGAGATTGATCGCGCTCATCGTGTACCCACAAGCATAACGCTCAACAGGAAGACCCCGCGGCCTATCATTTTTCGACTACTGAGATATCAACACGTGGAGCAAATTCTAAGTGCCTCTCGGGCAAAGGGCCATATGGAGTTTGAGAGCCACAAGATCTCCTTCTATCCCGACTTGTCTAAACCCACAGTCGACCGCCGAAAGCGCTTTCTGGACTTCCGGCCGAGGCTTCAACAACTACAAGCACGCTATGGCCTGATGTACCCGGCCAAGCTCCGAGTCACGCTTCACAATCAGACAAGAACATTCGAGGACCCTGATCTACTAGCGGAGTTTTTGGATTCCAAAGAAGCCGACTTGATGCGCTGACTTCCAGAATATTCCTGCAAGCCTCCTCATACCCGCTGTATCCGCCATATTGGATCTGCCGCAGCCTAGCAAAGAGTCTGGCGTGGGCAGTCTGTTGCCTTACTCTTGATGGTATCTGTGACCCGACTCCATCTACCCACAGTAGCCTCGATGAGTATCAGAGACAGTGTTATTATGGACTCTGGTGTTTCTTTTCCTTTTTACATGTCTTCTATTTCCTCTCTAGGGCCTCCTCCCGCAGACACATGGTCGCCATATCTTTGGGGGTTTTGCTTCTTCTCTAAGATACGTTGGTACATACTTTTCAATATGGGGTGTATTAGCCAGAATACTCGGTGATTATGACACTGTTGTACAGATTCTGCTTATGTTCTATGTTATCAAGCGCCCTTCCCTAAAATGTCTATTATCGATTGATGGCACCATGTAAGATTTTTCATTGAACGTAAAAGGCATCAATAATCCGATAAAACGGAAGAAAATCCTAAGCTACCTCAGTCAGGAGGCAGCGGATCTGATTTTCTCCAAGAAACGCATTTAAATTCGAAGGAAACTCTTAAACTCAATATTAAATCTTACATGGTGGCCGCTTATTCCCCAGCCGTTTCTAAGAATTGTGGGGTTGCCATACTGGTTAGGAAATCTTTGCATGCTACTGTTATTGCGACTAGCTCAGATACAGAAGGTAGATGGTCTAGAGTTCACCTCAAGATAGGTAGCCTAGTAGTTACATGTATATGCCTTTACGCTCCTAATGTTGCTGACCCTGCCTCTTTTGCTACCATTGCTCAGGTTGCGCAGGCTTCTGCTAATACTTCATTGCTCACTGGGGGGGATTTCAATTTAGTCCTTGATCCTCTGATTGATAAACAGCCACCTTGGACGAGTGGTCCCCCCAAGAGTCACGCCACGCTTACCTCCCTGATCAAGGATCTTGCTTTAGTTGATCTATGGAGGTTACTACATCCCAATGAGCTTGACTTCACCTTCTTCTCCTCCCCTCATAAATCTCAGTCTCGCATAGACTTCTTTCTAGTCTTAAAACTGTTGGTTCCTCAGGTGGACACTGCAAAGATTCACTCCCAACATATTTCAGATCATGCTGCCATTTCCTTTCAATTCTCTATAGCTCATTGGAAAACCTTTTCTGATTTACAAATGGAATTTGCGTTACCAGCAAAACACTACTTTCAATTGATGCAGCTTCAACACTGCCTCAAAAGTGCTCGAATCATGCCGCCCTCTGCCCCTACTGCGGATGGGCTATTAGAGACAGTTCACTCCATTAGTAGTACACATGGGGTAGCCTCTAACTTTTATAAAATAATTTGTCAGGGTACAGATGCGGACACTTTTAGAGCTCAACAAGCCTGGGAGCGCGAACTGCAAACTACCATAACCCCTGTACAATGGAGCGTTTTTTGGAGTAAAGTAGTACGGGTTTCCCGGTCTGCCTCTGTTACCCAAACTCTCTTCTTCTTTGCACACAGATGCTTTTATACCCCAGAAAAATAGTCAAATGGAACCCAAATGCTAGGGACCTGTGTTGGTCTTGCCATACTGCTGTGGGAACCTTCGCTCATGTTTATTTATGAATGTCCTCAACTGCAGGTCTATTGGGGGCGGGTCTGGGGTCGTATTCAATCTATCTTACACTTTCATGAACCTCTCTCTTGGAAGGTCGTGGGACTCCGCTCTGTGGCGGAGGTCCCCTCTCTTCCTAAGAAGGGTCGCTTTCTCCTTGATTTCATGCTGGGTATAGCTATATGCTTAATCACGAGGAATTGGAAGGATAGCTCTCGACTTACTGTCAATGAATGGTGGAACCTCGTCTGCTTATATAGTAAATATGAGCAGATACCTCGGAGAGCTATTCCCCATGTCCAAACTCACTCTTGCTTATCTAAGTGGCAGATGCTTAATGATTATGTACAATCTGCTCATTGCTCCAACATGCCTGTATAATGTGCACTCATCATGTTTTAGATCACCGTTAGGTTTTGTAATACAATAATGTAAGTACACGCCCGCTTCGGGAATGCTTAGTTTCCTAGAGAAGAAGCAGGGGGGAGGGGGGTGGTAGGGGTTTACTTTGGTGTATGTATTACACGTTATGTATTTGTCTTTTAGCTGTATGTCTTCCTTTCCTTTGTTGTTATAAAACGAAAATAAAGAATTTAAAAAAAAAAAAGATAGCTTTATTTTTTTAGAAGAGTTAAGCTATTCTAGGGAAGCAGAATGGAGTGATCCTCAGTGGGAAAGGATGTTCCTCTATTCAGTGTAGAATGACTTTTGCACTCTTAAGTCGTAAAGCATATGTGTCATTCCCAACATTTCAACTCCCTCTTCATAGGACTCTGACACTTTCTCATTCTGAACAACTTTGAAGGTGATATTGAAAAATCAGCACTCGTTCATCTGAACCTAATAGTCCGTCGCGAAATGATGATGCTAACAAAGAGCTGCACGTAAGACACATCATTAGCTAAAATAGTTTACAGATTGCATCCTACTCTTCCTGCTCATCTCTCAGGAAGCTAAGAGAAATAAACGGACTGGGGCAAATGGCTGTTTCAAAGTTTTGGATAAGGCCTTAGTCGCCTACCAACCATTAGTATGCCGCAGGTCCGTGCCCACAGTACTCTCCAACATTCGACATTCTTTTCAGCAGTAGAAGAAACCCCCGGCGGCTACTTTGACTGAAAAATCAACTTCTGTGCTAATATTTACATTATGTTATCCCGGATTCATGGTGCGAAAAGCAAAAAAAAAAAAAAAAGATTGTTTTCTCTTTCACTTCTTTCTCACTAGCTCCAAGGTCTAAGATGCGCCAGACAGCACGACATGTCAAAGTGATCTTAAATAATAGGTAGTGATTGGTATGAAATTACTTTACCCCACATGCTGTCTTCCCATTATGTGTGATTAATCAACAGCATATGACTGCTAGAAGACATGTTACCTCTGCCAAAATATGCTTTAATTTCACTGGAATAGAAACAAACAAAGAATCCACAGTGCTGATCTGCATAATAAGGGAGCAATGCTTGCTGGAGATCAAAAATGCATCTATTAAGAAAAGCTATCATGCAGTTCATTGTTAATCACACACTGGCCCAGTGATAATCGAAAAGTGATATGAGGTTAACTATGACTTTTTCCCCTTCACTCTCTATATTCTTGTCAAGAGTTTGGAACCCACTTAGTCAATGCAAATCAACCAGATGGCCGGAAGAATATTTATTATAGTTAATTATTAGATTCTATTTGGGTAGAAAGACATGGACTAGATTTTCTCATTTAAAAAGTTCCATTCATAAAGGATAATATGATTATTTAAAGTTCTAAAATTTCAGTCTGTCCTGTACAGCAATATAAAGGTCAACTTTGATTATGATGGCTGAAAAGTGTTTACAATTATTGAGGCAAAAAATAAACGCAATGAATTTACAGAAGGGGCCTTTCTTAATAAAATGGAATGCTTTATCTGATGATCTATTGCCTAGACTGGCGATTTAGCAGGTTTCGATGGAGATAAATGTCAACACCACCAAGACGTTTTACAATGGGATGTGTCCACAACTGAAGTGCTTTAATTTACTGATAGTATTACCAATGTTCTTGATAAATCTAGGTTAACAATTACTTTGTGTAACCCTTCTGTGCTGCCATTTTGTACTTCCCATTACTGAAAGTGAAACAAGTGAAACAGGAAACAGAGGCAAACAGAATAAACAGGCATGACAGGACAAGACGTTAAGGAGGTTAATTCAGAAATCTTATTTGCAGTTTACAAATGCATAACCAGGCATGGACACATAGGGGTATGTTTACTAAACCGGGCTAATGGTTAACCCGGGCTATCTGCCACTAGGTCCCATATTATTCAATGGGACCTAGTTGCAGATAGCCCGGGTTAACCGTTAGCCCAGTTTAGTAAACATGCCCCATACTGTATACGAGCACAGTAAATGGCATCCTCGTGCAAATGGCCATTTTAGCAAGGGTTTGGGTTGCACATGGTTGTCCATACCACCTCAAAACTGCACAGGGACATGCTTGGAGGCATGTCAGAGGAGTGTCTTGGGTGGGACGCAACAATTTACACATGTATGCCCCATTTCATATTGAGAATGCGTATGGAAGCCCAAAATTGTCTACATCGGGAATGACACCTGCCCCCTGACATTTATTTATTTTATTTATTTACATTCTCTTATATACCGTGCTATTCTGCATCAGCGTGGTTTACATTGAACAAACTGAAATTACATTGAACAGGGTATTATAACTTGGAGAAAACTATTTTACAGGGAACATGGGCTATGGAGGGTTAAGTGGCTTGCCCAAGACCACAAGGAACACCTGTGGGACTAGAAACCCCAGTCCTTCCAGCCCAAGGTTGTTGTCCTCTAGTGTGATTTGAGCCCCCGACCTTCCGGCCTGAAGTACATTGCCCCAACCACTAGGCTACTCCTCCACTCCAATAGACATCAATAGGTGTTAACAAAATGCTCCTTTTGGCCATCTCTTGACATCACTGTAGTTAAGTAAGATAATCTGCATGTCTAGGTTTCCAAAATAGCTTACACGTGAACGTTGTGAAATGCTGGCACTTACACGTTTTTGTTGCCGGGCTTGTCCTGTTGACTTTTCACACGTGTCCGTTTGTGAGCTGGTTCCTCCCGCTCCAAAGCATTATCCATCCCTGTGCTTCTCTGCACCTTCTTAATTCATATTTTAGAAATGCTGCACCTTTAGCAGAGCTAGTTCTAAAGCAACACAATTGTACATGTGGCGACGCCAAGATCTCCGTTCTGCTCTGCGCATCCTATCTAAACTGTGCCTTCATATAGGTAGCCAAGGATCGGCTCTTGCATCATGTAAGCATGATGACACATGAGTAGAGAATGACCAGAGGGAGGGTAAGTTTAAAAGGCATTTTCACAGGCAAATCAGTGTTTTATGTGTATGCATAGGTTTATGGGAACTGAGCGGAGGCTTTCCTGGGGTTGGGAAAGGTTTCGTCTTTATGCATATGCTTTGTAAAATACACATGTATGCACCTAAAATAGGTTGGAAAATGTGTGGATGCCATAGAGCCAGTGTAAATGTAAGCGCATGAATTCCCTAGGATAATTTTCAAAGTGGAAGTTCATGCAGACATTCAGTGTTTCTTTTCTTAGTAAAAACAGTTCCAGTGCTCACATGCAGGGCCATCCTTAAGCTGTACGGTGACCATTGAAGGGCCCATCCCCGCAATAGCCATGCCCTTTGCAACTGGCCATTGAAAAGTCAGCATTGCAAATAGTATTAGTATTAAACCGCTTTGACCAGGTGAAAAGTGGGACATAGATGCAGCTAAATAAATAAATTAATGAATTATGCTAGCCCTTAGAACTCACCTGCTGTTAAGAAAAGACAAGTGGGACTGCTGCAAATCCCTGCATATAAACTACATGTACGCAAAATATCTCACTTTGGTCACAAATGCAAAATATGGACAGAGCCGTATCAAATCCTGAATAAATGACTGCATATGAGAAAAAGAAATGTGTAGGCAAAAGCGAACAGGAAACTCCATGAAGCTGGACTTTGCCTGCAGTACAACAATGGGAAAAGGCATTTCCCCTGCACTCTGCAACATAAAAAGATATCAGAGACGCTACACATTCAAATTGTCAAAGCTGGCATATTCAAATCATTAAACAAAAAAACAAAAATAATTCTAATTTTGTCCACACTGCTTGGCCTCTGTATCCCATGTCTCCCACATTTTGCAGTGGTCGAGCTATAAACAGTGCAAATACCTCCGCATTCTCCCCTGGGCCTGACGGGACTGGATGAAAACACTGCTTCTCAATGGGAAACATTCTCTATGAACGCATTTGGAGATGTGCAGATCCTGGGCTCTCTCGTTAATACTGGAATCGGTTTTAGCAGGTAAAGGAAATGGACTTGGTACTTAGAACCACCAGGTACACCTTGAAAGAAAGCCCCGCATACATTTGCTTTGAAAATGCGTAGGTACTCACACTGGGAAAAGTATGTGTTTAATTATGAATTTACCCTCAAAGTATATTTGTCATTTAAAACATTTCTCTTGCGTTACTGTGAAGGCTTCAAGCACTCATCACTTGCAGCAGAGACCTGTGAGTTGATAAATAATTATTGGTTCAAAAGAGAATTACATAATGTCATCATTTATGTTTTTTTTAAAAAAGGGAAAATGCCCTAGGCAATATGAAAAAACAGGTCACTAAGGAAACTATTTTCAAACTGTGTGGTTAGCCTTGCGGTTAGAACAGTAGGATCAGCGTCAGGGAAACATGAGAAAGCTCTTAACCCAGGAGCTGCGGGGATCCAGAGACATAATCGTTCCCTTCTTTTTCTGTTCTAAACTATCCCCTCTCTTTTGGTTGTACTGTTATTTTACTTTTACTTCTGAACTGCTAAGCTTCACAAGTCTTATTTGCAGCATCTCAAATGAATAAACAATAAACCATAGGTTGGGGCAAGGTACTTCAGGCCGGAAGGTCGGGGGTTCAAATCCCACTAGAGGACAGCAACCTTGGGCCGGAAGGACTGGGGTTTCTAGTCCCACAGGTGCTCCTTGTGGTCTTGGGCAAGCCACTTAACCCTCCATAGCCCATGTTCCCTGTAAAATAGTTATCTCCAAGTTATACTGCCCTGTTCAATGTAATTTCAGTTTGTTCAATGTAAACCGCACTGATGCAGAATAGCGCGGTATATAAGAGAATGTAAATAAAATAAATAAATAAAATAAATACAGGGAAATGCTTGCTGTCTTTGCATGTAACTCTTTTTGAGCTTAAATTTTAAAAGATGAGTAATCCAAGGGGACTTCAAGGGGACTTTTACTTCAAGGGGGATTTTACTTGCAACTTTATATCACTTCTCAAAGAGAAAGTACAGTATGGGGCATGTTTAATAAGCCCCGGGCCAGTAATGAGCGTGTGGGATGGTTTCGTAGCATGGCTAACAGTAGCAGGATGGGTACATCCATCCCCCGGCTTCAACGGGGATACATGGCTGCAAGAGTAACTAACACCATCCACTGAGGTGGGGTTAATTGTACCTTCTCTGCTTGTACTGGGCAGAGGTAGCGAGGACTTCAAATGCCCATGCTAGCTGCATCATGGTGGGCATGTCCTTGCCTGCGATAAGCACCTCAAGGGTAGCACATGGTTTCTGGTGCAGAAACCACATGCCGAACTCACATTATCCTTTAGTAAATATCCCCTATGTGAGTGCTTTCCCTTTGAAAATTACTGTATATAGGGAAAACTGAAGACCATAAGAAATACCATACTGGCTGAGAACAAGGTTCATCATCCCCAGTACCCTATTTCCAACAGTGGCCAATCCAGGTCACAAGTACCTGGCAGGTTCCCAAAAAGGTACATACTGTAGGTTCCACAATGTTTTTTCCGAGGTAAGCAGTGGATTTCCCAGGTCCTCTTTAATAATGATTTATAGACCATTCTTGCAGGAACTTCTCCAAACCTTTTTTAAATCCAGTTACACTAACAGCTTTTACTACACATCCTCCGGTAACGAATTCCAGAGTTTGATTAGGCATTGAGTAAAAAAATGTTTTCTCTTATTAGTCTTAAATGAGTTACATTGTAGCTTCATTGCATGCCCTCTACTCTTTCTACTTTTTGATGGCGTAAACAACCAATTTACGTTTACCCATTCAACTCCATTCATTAATTTATAGACCTCTATCATATCCCCACTCAGCCATTTATTTTCCAAGTTTTAAATCTTCCTCCTAAGGGTATCCTTCCATCCCCTTCACCATTTTGGTGGCTCTTCTCTGTACCTTTTCTAATTCTGCTATATTCTTTTTAAGATATGGTGACCAGAATTGCACACAATATTCAAGGGGTGGCATTTTTCAAATCAGGACAAGCTTCCAAAAATCAGTACAATCCTGATAAAATTAGGACATCTGGCAACCCTAATTTTGTGTCGGGAGCTGACCCTGTCCTGCACACCACTGTCACTGAATCTGACTATCTGTGAATCTGCCTGGACCTAGTGCAAACACTGTCCATATACAACAAACACAAAACCCATCAGCTCCAGCTTCCATCCTGCACAGCACTTTTCCATTTCACCTGCAGCTGAGCCTGAACCCGATCTTGATCTGTTGACTACAGGTAGATCCAGTCTTAGCAGCAGCAGGCGGCGCATCAGAGCTCAGCTCAGTCACCAGCCTAACTTTCCAGCCAGCCTCATGACCCAGGGTGGGCACAGTGTGAGTGAGTCAGCCAGGCAAGCAGTCAGGAGTGGACCACGACCCAGCAGTCCACTCTAAGGGCAGGTAGGGTAGGCCAGGAGAGACTTGCAGGAACAAAGTGACTGCTGGCTGGGGGTGGGGGGGGGGGCTGGGGGGTTGAGAGAGTGAGTATGAATACTGGCTGGGAATGGATAAAAAAATCTGGTATCCCTAGGGATGGGGGCAAGGGCTTGAGAGAGAAAGTGTGCTGGTGGGGGAGGGGGCTTGAGAGAGCGTGACTGCTGGGGGGATGGGGCTTGAGAGAGAAAGTGTCTGCTGGTGGGGGAGGGGGCTTGAGAGAGAGTTTTCAAATTTGCAGTACGTATTCTGTTTGAGCACTTTAAATATGTGTTAAGAAAAATGTATTGTTAAATAAAAAAGCATTGCTAAATGAAAAGGCATTGTTAAACAGAAATATGATTTCGTTATTTACATGGACATCTATGAAAAAGATTCCCCTGGACCACTGTGGTCCTGCAGTCCGCCCCTGCTCGTGTGCACTGGAGTTGGAATGAAGTAAAAACCTGTGCTTTTTTTTAAAATTTGGAACCTCGGAGGCCTGACACTGTCACTACAAGAAAAGTGGTAACAGCAATGGTAGGTGGGGGGAGGGGGAGTGGCTGGAATTGAGATGATGGAAATGTGTTGAGGAGGACAGAGGACAGATGCTGGACACAAGTGCGGGGGTGGGGTGGAGGGCTGATGTAGGACATGGCGTGGAGGGGTGCAGAGCAGAGGTTAGACATGGAGTGAGGGGAATGCAGATGGTGGATACCAAGTGGGGGAGTAGGAGGTAATGCTGGACAAGGGATAGGGGACATGAAGGGCAGATGCTGGACATGGAGTAGGGGGGCATAAGGCAGATGCTGGACATGGGGTGAAGAGCAGAGGCTGGAAATGGGTGGCGGGGCATAAGGGGATGGAATGCAGATGTGGATAATGTGTGGGGGAGTGGAGGATACATGCTGGATAGGATGCCTAGAAGGATGGGGCAGATGCTGGACACAGGGTGGGGAGAGGAAGGGAGAGAGAGAGAGAGAGAGAGGAGATGCTTGAAATGGGATGGAAAGAGATAGGGAGATTCTGGACATAGGGTGAGGGAAAGAGAATGGGGCAATGCTGGACATGGTGAGTGATGGGATGAGAAAAAGAAAGGAGGTGCTGGATGGTGAGAGAGAGAGGGGGAAGATGCTGGACAAAGGGTGACAGAAAGAGAAAGACTAAGACTGGGGTAACTGGCTGGGGGAAGAATAGAGAGATGGAGAGTAAGAGGGCTGTGTAAAATATTAATAAATGGTAGGTAGATGCAATAAAAAGAGGGAGATTGAGACCTGAATGGTAATAAGGAGAAATGAAATATGAGTTAATAGAGAAAAATAAATGGAAGGAAGTTGAAAGGAAAACATCAGTATCGGAGTTGGAAGTGAAGATGACAAGAGGGGAGAGACTCTAGAGAGTGAGTTAAGAGAAGACAGAGGAAAGCAGAAATCAGAGGCTAGGATCAACTAGACTAGAGAAAAAAATGGGTAGATGGACAGCAAAGGTAGAAAAATTATTTCTATTTTCAATTTAGTAACTGGAATATGTCTGTCTTTGGATTTTACAGGCCCAATATTACATCTGCAGCAGTCAGCGTTTTTAAAGCACCTGACCGCCTGGGGGAAAAGTGAGACCAGATGTTCAGCACTGGAATCCAGTTATCCTTTGGCACTAAATATCCATTTGCAGTGCTGATCAGCGCAGCTATAGGATAGTGGTAATATTCAGCTGCTGTCTCGATAGCCAAAATGAAAAAAATTAGGACATAAGCCATTACTGAGCGACAACAGTGCGGCAGAAAAGCCAGTTTATTTATTAAACAAATGAGGTTAATGAAACTGCTACAATGCACAGCTATTTGGCTACACTCCTGAGGTTGCACAGTGGTGAAACATAGCTATGTCGGGTGTTCTATTGTGGCATAAATTGCTGAAACCATTGCCTGCATAGATGGTGATATTGGATGAGCTCCACTGTCTACACTGCTGAGTGACTTTTTATGTGTCCTCAGCAAGTTCATTTTTGCGACGATGGACCAAGAATAAGATAAAGATGAGTTCATTGGGAGTTTTTCATTGCTACCTTTTGAGAAATGAAATGAGGTTGTTTTAAAATAAGTTTCAAAATATATTTTAAAAAGTTTCACATAACATGAAATAATAAAAAGATGTTTTCAAGGGGGTTTTCTGACCAATGAGGATGTGAGCCCTTGTTTTATTAAAACATGGATCAATTTCGGACCTCAGGACAAACAGAGGTCTTTTCCCCCATTTCTGTTTCCTAGTATGTTTACATTAAAGGGGGGTATGTTTACTAAAGGGTGCTAACGTGCGCCTGGCGATAATGTGCAGGATGCCATAAAAGGAGTGGGCGTTCCAGTCTTAGCGTAGCCCAATAGAGGGAGCAGCTCACGTTAACGCACGGTAATCTTACATAGGCGCCCTGACATGCTAATAGAGTAACAGAGGTGTAGCACAATGGTTAATACACTGACTGATGGTACAGGGGTCATGAGTTCAATTCCCCAGTGGGCCTAATGAATAAGGTTGGCTGAGGCAATTTCCTTTCCTGCTTGCAACTGTACAACAATCTGTGCTGCCAGCTAAAAATACCTGCACCCCAGTGCCATAAAGTAATGCACCTTTAAAGGTGCAGCAGAAGGCACATCCTAAACCACCACATCAGCCAAGGTGGGTTATAATGTGCCCCAGAGGCCATGTTGAGAAGTGGCCAACTCCCAAGGCACCATAGTAGGCACCCCATAAGCTGCCTGAATCTAAGGTGTGGCGTAAGATGCCTCAAGGATGTATAGGTGAACCCAAAAATGTTGGCCAAGGGCAGTAAGGTCCCCCAATTTGATAAGCAAAAGAGGCATGGGCCAAACACAGATGTAACCCAAACACTGCACAGAACAGCAAGGAAAGACAATGCACAAGTAATGGAAGGAAGTAGATCTGAGCTGATGGACCAGACAAATCTGCGTCCAGCCCATGTGTCAGCTGGAAAAATGGACAAACATATCAGGGGCAGCTGTAGTGATGCACAGAGTGATGGTAATGTACCATGCAACAATGACAGTGTGTGGCAGAGGATGGGAAGACGTGTCCAGCAGAGGAGGTAGAAGTGGCTGGATAGGTGTAATGACAGGAGGACAGCGGAGTAGCAGTGCCATGCAGAGCAAACACAAGAGAGGCAACCAGGGAGAGCTGCAATGCAGAAATGTGTAGCAGTGCAGGATGTGGGGTAGCAGCATGCACATCAGGGTAGGATGGCACACAGCTGGCAGACACACATAGATGGACAGAAGGATGGTTGACAACTGTGATAAGGGTACAATGAGCTAACAGCACAGATATGACTGTCACAGGAATGAAAAGTAGCTGTGCAGGACAGGCATACAAATGCAAGAGAACAGAGAGGAATCAAACTTATGACCATTAGTACAAGTGTTAATGCACAAACCGATAGGCCACACCACCAACATGAGCTTATTAGCAAAGGCTGAATGCAAGAATACTGCAGGGCATCACACAAGATGCCTGTTGGCTGCCATGATAGGCAAACCTCCAACAGTAACCATGATGAAATGCACATGCAGATCTGGTGTGTACAGAACAGATCACAGTCTGTAATTGGGACCAGAGCCAAATATACCTATATGCACACACACAATGAAATGTTATGCAGTGGATACAGCATGCAAAAGAGGAAAGAACCTAAAGCCAAAGGGTGGCAGGGGATGCTCTGTGGAGCAGGGGAAAATATGGAACAGAACAAGAGAGAATTGAACCTGCAAACAGGTATGCCACAGACCAGCTGAACTGCAGCAATGCCAATCCCCCAAGCAGACTGCCATGTAAACACCATAAAGTAAGAGACATATGTATCAGCTAATATGTGATGGCTAGGCAGCACAGAGGGCACACTTTGGTGTACAGTGAAGAGATGGAAGGGTGTGTGCAGAGGTGATGAAGCTGCAGGTTCCTAATGGTCATGTTAGCACAACAGAAAAAAAAAACCATGTGGGGATCAAACCTGCAACCTATGGTGTTATAACACACATCTGTAGCCACTATCCCAAACAAGCACAATGAGCACAATGCCAAAATAGTACCTCAAAGGGAAGGTGTGTATGGGAACCTGCAACACCCAGTGATGTTGCAAACGGCTGGCAGATTGACAGCTGGCACCATACAAGGATGTGAGCACAGGTGGGCCATGTACATGACCAGGAAATCATTAAATACAAGTGTCAGTGTGATCAAGCAGCAGCCAAGACAAATATATGTCAAACACATATTTTTATTTTGGTTAATCATCACAGATAGTGTAGATACCGCCATCATAATATCAAGGTGAGTGGATCCCAGGTGAAACAGGGAAAACACATTTAGCAGGGCAGCAACCCACATCCTACAGAAAGGTCACTGGCCCGGCTACAAATGAGGGGCAGGAGAGATAATGTGCATCAGGTGCATGGTGGGCAGTATGCATTAGGCCCCCACCCCCCACATGCTGCTGCATGCCCCAAATGTGTTACTTACATATGAGTGCATGTAGACAGTAGGCGGTGCATGATGAGGGCCCAACACACATCAATCATGATCTGTTCCCTAAAACATATCTATCTGGCAACACAGGAGACACACAAATGAAAACAGCATATGTTGTTAAAATTTTGAAAGTTTAAAAACACATATCTAAAGTTATGTTACAGCTGTCACATAATGCCTGATATAGGACTCAAAGCTGCAACAATGTAACCCTAAACAATCGTCAAACGCACAATGAGGATATGCTAACAGGTGGCAGAGGCACATGAACACAGAGAGAATTCAAAAGAAACTATCTGCATAAACATGAAGAGATAACACTATGCAGAAGGTCCCCCTGCACTGGTTGGTGTGGATACAGTGTCTGTACACATACATCACGGTACATGCAATGCACAAATGAAGGAAGAAAATGGACACTCACACTGTCACACTCCAAATATAACGGGGCAATGTGCGTGTCATCACCTCAGGGGATAAATAGGACTGTGCAGACATGCAATGCAAGGTTTGTAAATCAATGTTGAGCATCACGTCTGTACAGTAAACATAATAGTAACATAGTAAATAATGGCAGATAAAGACCAGTATGGTCCATCTAGTCTGCCCAGCAAGGTGGCAAGAGTAGGTGTACCTGCCACTCCGTGCAAGTCACCACTCCCCATGTCTTTGTTTAGGCGTGAACCCACCGCTCTGTGTAGGGCACCCCTGTTTGTTGAGAAATTAGATAGTCACGTTTATTTTGATTTTATCCTGTTGCTGTAAAGGGATCCACTGTGTCTGTCTCATGTCATTTTGAATTTTGTCACTGCATTTGCCCCCACCACTTTGATCGGGAGGGCATTCCAAGCATCTACCACCCTTTCAGTGAAAAGGTATTTCCTGACATTGCCTTTCAATTTAATCCCTTGCAGATTCATGTTATACCCTCTAGTTTTACAGCTTCCCCATTTTTGAAAGAGGTTTGTTTGTTCATTAATACTCTTTAAGTATTTAAAGGTCTGAATCATACCATTCCTATCCCTCCTCTCCTCCAGAGTGTATGTATTTAGGTCTTCAAGTCTCTTCTCATAAGGCTTCTGACGCAGGCTCCAAATCATTTTGGTCGCCTTCCTCTGAACCGTCTCTCACTTGGTTTGCAGCTTGTCGTGCTGTGAGGGCTTGGGTGCATCAGTGATGCTGAGAGCTAAACTATCGGTAGTTTAACTACTGGCAGGGTCTCCCAAGATGGACAGGTCTCAGCTGAGGTGCCAGACGAAGACAAACCACCCATCTGGGCAGCAGCAGAATGGGATAGTGTTGACGGCGGAGGATCACATTTCTGTGACAACGGCAACAACACCAAACTTAAACTGCGCGGAAGGAAGGCCCGGCAATCTACTTCTGTATCTTGCCATGAAAACCCAATGGATAGTTACAACAAAACAAATTGTGCTATGGTGCTGGAAGATGAGACTCCCAGGTCGGAAGGCACTCAACTAGCTACTGGGGAAGAGCTGAAGACTTTTCAGAGTAAAGCCAGCATTTATGATGTGGTTGGATCAAAGCCCTCGGGAAGTCTGACTGCTGATGTAGCTGCGCATGAAATGAGAGTCAGAAGCTGTAAAGATGTCTTACACATTGGAACATGGAACGTACGAAGCATGAACCAAGGGAAGTTGGAGGTGGTCAAGAATGAAATGGAACGTGTACAACTTGATCTGTTGGGTGTCAGCGAACTGAAATGGACTGGCATCGGGCACTTTGCATCAGATGATCACATGGTCTACTATGCTGGAAATGAAAGACAAAGAAGAAATGGTGTTGCATTTATAATAAAGAAGAAACTTGCAAGAACTGTAATGAAATACAATGCAGTCAGCGAACGCTTAATCTCTATTCGTCTACGAGGATTGCCTATCAACACAACTATAATTCAAGTATATGCCCCAACAACAGCTGCAGAAGAGAATGAAATTGAAGAGTTCTATGAACAAGTACAAGCTGAAATTGACAGAACATGCAAACAGGATATCCTGATAGTCATGGGTGACTGGAACGCAAAAGTTGGCAACAAAGAAGAAGGCAAAGTAGTTGGAAAATATGGACTTGGCAACAGAAATGAAGCTGGAGAAAGATTGATAGAATTCTGCAAGACCAATGATCTATTCATCTCAAACACCTTCTTCCAGCAACACAAGCGACGACTGTACACATGGACTTCACCCAATGGATTGTATAAAAATCAAATTGACTACATCTGTGGAAGTCAACGATGGAAAAGCTCTGTAACATCAACAAAGACAAAACCTGGAGCTGACTGTGGTACAGATCATCAACTACTAGTATGCAAACTCAAGCTAAAGTTGAAAAAGAGCAAACCACTCATGAATGCACCAAAATATGACCTTGAGAATATACCACTGGAATTTAAAGACTGCCTGCAAAATCGATTTGCTGCTTTAGATACAAATGACAGAGCTCCGGAAGAGTTATGGAATGACATCAAGAAGGTTGTGCTGGAAGAAAGCGAGAAGTCTCTACAAAAGGTGAAAAAGCAAAAAACGGCCAAAATGGATGACGGAAGAAGAAGAAACTCTGAAAATTGCCCAGAAACGCAGAGAAGCTAAAGCCAAAGGAGAAAGAAAGACAATCGCAGAACTCAACAGAGATTTCCAACGTGCAGCAAGACAGGACAAGGAAAAGTACTACAATGACACTTGCAAGGAAATAGAAGCAGAAACTATTAGAGGAAGAACAAGATCGGCTTTCCTAAAGCTGCGAGAGTTAAAGAAAAAGTTCCAGCCCCGAATTGGAATGTTACAAGATGCTCAAGGTTCTATGTTGAATGATTCTGAGAAGATCAAGAAAAGGTGGAAGGAATATACAGAGTTTTTATATGATAAAGATCAAGTGGACCAACAGCCGTTTCAACCTATACCTTATGATCAGGAACCATTGGTGATGAAAGAAGAAGTTGAAGCAGCATTGAAAGCCTTATCAAAGAACAAAGCACCAGGCATTGATAGCATTCCCATAGAAGTATTGCAGCAATCTGATGCAGCTGTTACCGTACTTACAAGGCTCTGCCAAGAAATATGGAAGACAACATCATGGCCAACTGACTGGAAAAGATCTGTGTTTATACCAATACTAAAGAAAGGTGATCCAACTGACTGTGGAAATTATCGCACAATCGCTCTGATCCCACATGCCAGCAAGATTCTACTGAAGATTATTCAAAAGAGACTACAGCCATACCTAGAACAAGAACTACCTGAAGTGCAAGCAGGGTTCAGGAAAGGGCGAGGAACGAGAGACATCATTGCGGATGTGAGATGGATCCTTGAAAAGACTAAAGAATACCAAAAGGATATCTATTGTGCTTTATCGACTATAGCAAGGCTTTTGACTGTGTAAACCATGAGAAACTCTGGGCCACATTAAGAAGCATGGGTATACCAGAACACCTGATCGTTCTCTTGCGTAATCTGTACATTGATCAAGAAGCAACAGTTCAAACGGAACAAGGAGAAACAGAATGGTTTAAAATAAGCAAAGGTGTAAGACAAGGCTGCATACTTTCCCCCTACCTGTTTAATTTATATGCAGAACAAATCATCAGAGAAGCAGGACTGTATGAAGACAACAGAGGTGTGAAGATTGGTGGAAGACTCATCAACAACCTTCGCTATGCTGATGATACCACATTACTGGCTGAAAGCGAAGATGATCTGAAACATTTGCTTCTCACAATCAAAGAACATAGTCTCAAAATGGGCCTGCACCTTAATGTAAAGAAGACAAAGATCATGACAACTGGCATAATCAACAGGTTCATCGTTGATGGAGAAGAAGAAATTGAAATTGTGAACAACTTTAACCTACTTGGATCAACTATCAATAAAGAAGCAACAAGCAGTCAAGAAATCAGACGACGCATTGCTCTTGGCAGAATGGCTATGAAAGACCTAGATAAGATTCTCAAGAGCAGAGATGTGTCTCTCCATACAAAGATTCGACTTGTTCAAGCCATGGTATTTTCAATAACATCATATGGATGTGAAAGCTGGACAGTGAAAAAGACAGACAGGAAGAAAATTGATGCCTTTGAATTATGGTGCTGGCGGCGAATACTGTGTATACCATGGACTGCCCGAAGAACAAACCAGTCGGTACTAGAGGAGATCAAACCTAAGCTTTCTTTAGAAGCTCAGATGACAAGACTTCGGCTTTCATACTTCGGACACATCATGCGAAGAGAGAGATCATTAGAGAAAGACATCATGCTTGGCAAGATAGAAGGTCAACGCAAAAGAGGAAGGCCAGCAATGAGATGGATCGCTACAATAACAGCAGCTACGGGTACCAGTCTGTCGTCAATGAGCCGCCTGACTGAAGACCGAACACAATTTAGGATAGCTATCCAGAGGGTCGCCATGAGTCGACTCCGACTCGACGGCACTTAACAACAACACCTCTGAACCGTTTCCAGTCTTTTTATTCCTTTGTGAGATACGGTCTCCAAAACTGAACACAGTATTCCAAGTGAGACCTCACCAGTGATTTATACAGTGACATTAGTACCTTTTCCTTTTTGCTGGTAATTCCTCTTTTTATGCAACCCAACATCCTTCTGGCTTTTACCACTGCCTTGTCGCACTGTTTTGCCACCTTGAGATCCTCAGAAATAATCACAACAAGGTCCTTCTCTGGTCCATGCACACCAACTGCTCGCCCCCTATCACGTACATTTCCCTTGGATTTCTGCTTTCCAAGTGCATGACACTGCACTTCTTCACATTAAATTTTAACTGCCAAGCATTAGACCATTCTTCCAGCTTTTGTAGATCTTTCCTCATGTTATCCACTCCCACAGTGGAGTCCACTCTGTTGCAAATTTTCGTGTCATCTGCAAAAAAACAGACTTTTCCATTCAGTCCTTCAGCAACATCACTCATAAGTACATTGAATAGTGCCGGTCCCAGGACCAAACCCTGCTGCACCCCACTAATCACCCTCCTTTCATCTGAGTGAGCTCCATATACCATCACCTTCTGACATCTGTCAGTCAACCAATTTCTGATCCAGTTCACGACCTTGGGACCCATCCACAAACTATTGAGTTTATTGATAAGCCTCCTATGAGAAACAGTATCAAAGGCTTTGCTGAAATCCAGGTAGATGACATCCATCGCATGCCCCTGATCTAGTTCTCTGGTCACCCAGTCAAAGAACTCAATCAGATTTTTTTGGCAAGATTGTCCTTTGGTAAAACCATGTTGCCTCGGATTATGCAACCTGTTGGTTTTGAGAAAGTCTACTATTCGCTATTTCAGGAGTGCCTCCATTATTTTTATCACCACTGAGGTAAGGCTCACTGGCTTGTAGTTTGTCACTTCTTCCCTGTCACCACTTTTGTGAAGAGGTACCACATCAACCCTTCTCCAGTCCTGAGGAGCCTCTCCTGTTTCCAAGGAACTGTTAAAAACACCCTTTAACGGACTTGCAAAAACCTCTCTGAGCTCTTTCAGTATCCTGGAATATATCCCATCCGGTCCTATGGCCTTGTCCACTTTCAGTTTTGCAAGTTTTTCTAACACATCATCTTCTGTGAATGGTGTGGTATCTACTTCATTCCCATTTTTGTTTTTGGGAGTCACAGGTAGAGCATCTCTAGGATTTTCTTTAGTAAAAACAGAGGAGAAGTATTTGTTTAGCAATTTTGCTTTTTCAATGTCACTCTCCACGAGTCCGTTCCCAGCACTTCTGAGTCCTGCAATTCCACCTCTAATTTTCCTCCTCTCCCGAATATACCTGAAGAAAGTTTTGTTGCCACACTTCACATCTTTAGCCATCTTTTCCTCTGCCTTTGATTTTGTTTTCCTTATTTCTCTTTTTGCCTGTTTTAATTTGATCCTGTATTCCTTTCTATGTTCCTCTGTTTGCAAGCTTTTGAATTTTGTGAAAGTTGTGTCTTTTGCCTTTATTTGAGCAGCCACTTCTTTTTGAGAACCAAATAGGTTTCCTTCTCCTTTTGTTTTTATTTACTTTCCTTACATATTTATTTATTGCCCTTTTATTGCCACCTTTAGTTTAGCCCATTGCAATTCCACTTCCCTTATCCCCTCCTACCCTGCCAAATCCTCCTTCAGGTACTTGGCCATTTTACTGAAGTCAGTGTTTTTGAAGTTTACGATTTTGAGCTTGCTATGATTGGACTGCACCTTGGCTTTTATCTGAAACCACACCATGTGGTGATCACTGCTGCTCACAGGGGCACCCACCTGGACATTTGACATTCTATCTCCGTTGGTGAGCACTAAATCCAGCATTGAGCATTCCCTGGTTGGTTCCATCACCATTTGTGGAGATGTGGAGGAGTAGTCTAGTGGTTAGAGCCCTGGCTTGGTAACCCAAAGACCAGGGTTCAGTTCCCACCAGCACTCCCTGTGGCCCTGGGCAACTTACTTAATCATCCATTGCTCAGAAAAATCCAAGCTGTCAATGTCCCTGTTTAAGTTACAATGTAAACTGCTTTGATTGAAATGATAAAGCTGTATAAAAAAACTATTAAATAAATTTGTCTAAGGGGTATGTTTACTAAACCGTCTTAACGTTGCAGCAGTGGTATTATGGTGTGATAATGTAACATTATTGCACGGCGGTGGCATTAAGGTATACTAATGCTGTGAAATCCGGCTCTGAAGGGCGGGGTAAGGCTTCCCAGAGGGCAGAGAGAAGGGGTCAATGGGCGGAGAGTGGGAGGGGAGAGGCTCCAGGCACACTAATGCTGTGAAATCTAACGCCAGTGAAACCCTCGCGTTAAGGCACGTTTGCAGGAGAGAGAAACCATTTAAGTCAGCAATGTGCAGCAAAGGCAGGGAAACCCAGAAAAGTGATAGTTGTGATACAAGTGCAGGAACCAAAAAGGCAAATAAACATATAAAAGGACCAGAACCACATTAGAAATCCCAATAACAAAGCTGGCCAAAAGTGATATTAATGATAAACATAAAGCAACACTACTGACAAAGCGTAAAAATTAAGATATGTTTGGAAGGGTCTATGCTCTGTCCCCCTATGAAGTGAATGATCCCACATTGAAATAGCGCTGATCAGGGTTTCTGTCCTTTAGATTGGGCAGGTTTGTTATGGCGTGCACATGTGCAGCAACAGCAGAGTGGGCACGTAGGAAAGGGCAACTGTACTGATGCTGTAAATGGGATACAGGGGGTTGCAGGCGGCACATGCTGTGGTCCAGCTGGGGCACAGTGCGGACTAGGCAGATGCCTAGGTGGCACATAGGAATAGCGAAACTGTAAAGCAGCAATGCAGCAACTGACAAGGGTCCAACATGGGCATGAGTGTGTATCCCACAGTGTCATAGTGGATATTACCCAGCAGATAACCCCAAGGGCATATAATATTGGCAGGTGGTGCCAGGGGAAAGCGCAAATGTCCATGTAGGCACCCCTACCCGAGAACCCACACCATAGGCAGCTGCCTACAAGAACACTGGATGGCCTGGGACTGCGCACCACCAGCACCACCGGCATAATGGCTTAGCAGCATGGTGGCGGAGGGGTGCTAGTGGCGGAGGGGGCAGTGGCATCTGCCCACAGCAGACCATGGCCAAGCCCCGTTTAGGTGGGTGCCGTGCACTGCAACAGACAGGGTCTGTCTGACGAACAGTCATGGTATCCCCAGGGAATGATCTGTCCCTGTGGTAATAGTGTGGTGCAGTACACACAGCCAGTGTGTTTATGAGCAGAAAGTCACAAGTTCAAGTCCCAGCTGTGGCTCCTGCCAACCCTGTTCCCATATTTTACCCAGTACTAAACCATGCTAATAAAGATGGAACCTTTATTGCAGATAAAATAAACATGCCTGAAACGCCTATATTTTACCCTACAGAGCACAGACACCATAAACATGTGCAATCCCTAGAGCAGAGTTTCCCAACTGCAGTCCTGGAGGGCCAAACACCATTCAGGTTTCATGCTGTCCCTAATAAATATGCCTGTGCTGCAGTAGTATGCGCCGCCCCCATTGTATGCAAATGTATCTCATGCATATTCATTAGGGACAGCATGAAAACCTGAACAGTGTTTGGCCCACCAGGACCGGAGTTGGGACCCTCTGCCCTAGAGCAGCGGCCAACAGGGCCAGAAATACCCACACCCACAGGCTCAACTATCTAAAGCCTCATGGAGAGTCAGGCTGTTAGGCCGTGCGCGGAGCAGCATCTCCCAATACTGGCACCTTAGCAATGCCGTCCTAAACTTGGGAACACGTTCCACATATATCAAAAGGTTGCTATAATTAATGTCAGCTAACAAATCCTAAGTTAAACACAATTTGTTGATAGAGATTCATCATAGCAACCTTTCTGATTTCTGTGGAGTGTGTTTCAGTTATTGATTCTGACAGTGTTTACCTCCCCGGGGAGTGACCCTAACAGTATTGAGTACCATAGCAATGCCCGCACTGTGCCCAGGACCAGTATAGTGGCCAGGGCTGCCACAAACCTCTATATTTGCACAATGCTGGCATAAGTGTGGGAGTGTGTGTCTGTCTATCCAGTGTGTTGTGGCTGTCTACACCTTACTGAGTCCACATTGCTTGCACTATTTCCAGTGTTAGCCTGCCAATGTGCATAATGGGGAGCAAGGTACTGTGGGTATGGCCCGGACAGGGTGGCATGGGCAGGATGCATTTTCACAGGGTATAGGGCAATGGCTGGGACACTGTAGTGCCCGACCACCAATTGCACAGACAGGGTGGCCACAGCATGTCATGCTGGGGTGTCGCTCTCACCCTTACTGAGCAGTGACTACAGCATGGCTAGGTTCCCCCTTAGTGCTATACAGTATTTTTTTCAAGTGATATTTATGGGTTCTCTTTTTTGGGGCCCAATCACTGACATATCTGCATGGTGTGTGTGTACTGACATCCCAGTTTTGGGTGCGCACAGTTCCTCCAGGAACAAGTGTTATGTACTAGCTAGCAGACTGTCTGCAGTTAGCATCTGTATGGCTGCACCACCTTGCAGGGTGCAGCAGGTGCACACTGACTGCCCTCTGCTTGTGAATTTCAGATTGTAGTGGGGGGCAGCTGAGCTGACTGGGCCCACTACCTATCTGCCAGTGGCCCTGTCACAAGTGCAGATCCTCAGCAGCTGTCCGTTTGCCACCAGCACTGGGGTTGTTGGTCCCACAGCCTGTCCTCATGTACCTCCACTGCCCCCCTAGCAAAGGGTGAGAGTGATGGTCTTTTGGGGGCAGATCATGTCCCCCACCCTGACCCAGAGAGGGCAGTTTGCTAAGTACATTGTCCCCATGTGAGCCCTGACACAGCCCTGCTCCCTAAACAGGTGACCATAGCAAGCACAGTGGATATGCATCATGGTCCACAAGGGCCAGACATGACTGGCAATTACAAATGGACACAGAAACCTCCTAAAGGTGTCTGCAACAAATACCTGTCACACACTGGCACTGACAGAGACCTGCAGCAAAGCCTACTTCAACCAACCCGGGTACTGCAGACCTGGTGCTGGCCACTCCACCTCACCCTCAGGGTGAGCACAGAACATGCACATTGGCATGGCCTGTGGGTACTCTGTGTCAGTAACATGCACAGTCATTCCCCCCTACTGGTCCCACAGTCTGTCATCATATGCCCCCATTGCAAACAGTGAGAGTGCAGGTCTGTTCGGCAAAGATGATATCCCCCACCCCGACCCAGAGAGGGTGGTTTGCTACATCCATCATTGTCATGTGTGACCTGATACACCCCTGCTCCTGAAACAATTGACTATGGCAAGCACACTAGACATGCACTATGTTGGGTGCACCATGGTCCACAAGGACCAGACATGACTGGCAAATACAAACAGACACAGAAAACTCCTAAGGGTATCTACAGCAAATACCTGTCACACACTGGCACTGATAGAGACCTGCAGCAAAGCCTACCTTAACCAACCCGGGTACTGCAGACCTGGTGCTGGCCACTCCACCTCACCCTCATGGTGAGCACAGAACACGCACAATGGTATGGCCTGTAGGTACGCTGTGCCAGTAACATGCACGATCATTCCTCCCTACCAAGCTGACATGCTGTAGAGGTGCATACCCCATCTGGTGAGCAGATGTAGATTGCTGTTCTGCATGTGAATTGCATTATGGGCATTGTTGGTTCTATCCTATCCTGGTAGCCACAGCAGACAGTCTTATGGTGACATGCACTCTTTCTGTAGCCAGTCATTGGCATGATAACTCCCATAGTGATGTAGTATAATGGTTATATCAATGACTTCAGTAGCAGATGTCATGGGTTCAATTCCTCTCTATTCCCCTTTTTATGGCTGTCCTACATAACTACGTTTCATTCATGTAACAGTCATATCTGTGCTGCCGCCACATTATACCCTCATCACTGTTGACAACCATCCTTCTGTCCATCTATGTGTGTGTGCCAGCTGTGTGGCATCCTGCCATAATGTGCAGGCTGCTACCCCATGTCCTGCACTGGCACACTTCTCTGCAATGCATCTCTTCATGCTTGCCTCTCCTGTGTCTGTTCTGCATGGCACTGCTCTCCTCTGTCCTCCTGTCATTGCACTTATCCTGCCACCTCTACCTCCTCTGGTGGACATGTATCCCCATCCTCTGCCACACACTGTCATTGTTGCACTGTACATTACCATCACCCTGTACATCAGTACAGCTGCCCCTTATATGTTTGTCCACTTTACCTGCTGCCACATGGGCTGCTCACAGATTTGGCTGGTCCATGAGCTCTGTCATCTACTTCCATAACTTGTTCATTGCCTTTCCTTGGTGCTCTGTGCAGTGTTATGGTTACATCTGTGTTTGAGCCATACATTTCATGCTTGTGACTTTGGGGCACCTTTGTGCCCCTGGGCACTATCTCCTGTGTCGCCTTTATTTTATTTATTTATTTATTTAGCTGCATTTATATCCTGCTTTTCACTGGGTCAATGCAGTTGGGGGATACATTTAACACAAGGGGATATGAGACACATACACTAATACTTACAGGGAACATGGGCAATGGAGGGTTAAGTGGCTTTCTCAAGACCACAAGGAGCACCTGTGGGACTAGAGACCCCAGTCCTTCCGGCCCAAGGTTGCTGTCCTCTAGTGGGATTTGAACCACTGACCTTCCAGCATATAGTACCTTGCCCCAACCACTAGGCCACTCTTCCCTCCCTTGGCATCCCTGGGGCATCTTTCATGGCACCTTAGTTTTGGCCAGCTTATGGGGTGCTTATATGCTGCCTTGGAGGGTGCCAACTTTTCCTGCCGCCCTCTGGGGCACATTGTGACCTGCCTTGGATGACGTGGTGCTTTATGATGTGCCTTACTGTGCGCCCTAAAAGGTGCATTAGGTTGTGGCACTGGGGTGAGGCTTTTTTGGCTGGCAGTGAAAATTGTTGGGATGTGTCTGACTGTTACAAGAAGGAAAAGGGATTGCCTCAGACAGGCTTTTAATTGAGCCCACTGGGGGATTGAACTCATGACCACTGTACCAGCAGTCAATGTATTAACCATTGTGCTACACCTCTGTTACTGTGTTTGTTGGTCAGCGTGCCTAATTAAGGCTAACGCGCGTTAACGTGCCGTGGTTCCCTCTATCGTGCAATAACGGACTTTATCGCGCGATAACCCGAAATGCTACCTTAAGACCAGAACGCCCACTCCTTATATGGCATTCTTCACATTATCACTGGAGCTAGCGCCGGGAAAATTAAGACTGTTTAGTAAACATACCCCTAAGTAACACATCTTGGAATGTATTCACAATTTTTTTACTTCTTTCCAGATTTGCAGAAGGAGTACTCCAATCCACATCGGGAGGATTAAAGTCACCCAATATGATCACTTCCCCCTTTGTGGCTATCTTTGCAATATCTATAATCAATTTGTTATCTATTTCTTCGATTTGAGTTAGAGGTCTGTAGACTACACCAGTATGGATGACAGTGCCATCTGCTCTTTCCAACACAATCCAGAGTGCTTCCTCTTTTCCCCATGCTCCCTGCATTTCAGTAGCTTTAATATTACTTTTGACATATAAGGCTACTTCTCCTCCTTTTCCACTTTCTCTGTCTCTTCTGAATAGATTATAACCAACTATGGCTATATCCCATTCTTGTGATTCATTAAACCATGTTTCTGCAATGGCCACAATGTAAATATAAGTTGAAGTTAAAGTCATCGTTATTAGCATGATCGGTCCTGCAAGTCGCAATTATAGGTGGAAGATTACCAAAGAGTGATTTTTTTTGTTATATGGATAAAATTAGGACAGCCATTGAGATGACCAGACTGCATACAGTATAGGCGCTTAGCCAGAGAGTGGACTGAAAATTGCTGCTAACCAGCTATGTGCTGGAACTACCCTCACTCAACCCATGGCCACCCAGGCACTGTCCAGACACGGCACTTAGAGGAGACGCAGTAGCTGGATAACCCCTGCCAACTGGATAAACCCTTTGAATATTGGGCCATGCATGTTTTATCTTTATACTTTGCAAAGGGGCATCTGCAGCTCTTTCTATCTCTCTGGTGTTGTATTTCATGCAGCCTCTGCTTTTTTGGAGTTTCAATTCATTTTTGTCTACGTAATTTTATTTTTAGTTTGAGGTAATTTAATCTATATTTGATGAGAATCTATCTATATTCTAAGTATGTGACCGAGGCCAGGTATTCAGTTAGCATGGAGTTTCTATGTAGGGATGTGCAGTAATCCTATTTGTTCAGTTTTCCAAATAGGTTTATGGATGTGCTAGGGTTTAATGCAATATTTGCAGTGCTGCTGTTTTCTGGGTGGGCTCCTTGTGTGAGTTTTGGAAGTTGATGCTGTTATGGTTTGAAAGATTTTCTCTGAGTGATTGTTACAGAGTTTTGTATT
Source organism: Ichthyophis bannanicus (assembly GCA_033557465.1). Taxonomy (NCBI): domain Eukaryota; kingdom Metazoa; phylum Chordata; class Amphibia; order Gymnophiona; family Ichthyophiidae; genus Ichthyophis; species Ichthyophis bannanicus. The sequence goes on from CM066031.1 coordinate 1,823,998,003, forward strand.
ACTTCACAATATGCCCAGTATTGTTGAGGGTTTATATTGTTGTTACTGAGATGAGATCAGAATTGGAAATTAATTGTCGCATGTTGAGTTCAGTAGGGAAACTTCTAAGCTCTATAACCCCTTTCTCTCTGTCAAAGATTCTCTATGCTTATTCCATGACTTCTTGACTTCAGATACAGTTCCAATCTTCACCACCTCAGCTGGGAGGCTTTCCAAGCATCCACCACCATTTCCATAAAGGAATGTTTCTTTAGATTACTCCTGAGTTTACCTCCCGTCACCTTCATCCTATGACCCTCTCATTCCAGAGCTTCATTTCTTTTCTTTTCTTTTTTAAGTGAGACATACAACAAAGCTCTTATAGCTTAGACCAAATCAGCAATATGTCCAGCATCTCTGCTCTATTCTACAAAACATTACATGCAGCAAATCAGAAGGTTTCAATATGTTGTGACGAGCTAGACTGCTGTGTCCTCATATCCCTTTACCAACCTCTCCAAACATACCAGTTATCCCATTCTCACTCCCATCCCACCATTCGCACATTCATTCATCCACCACTTGCATCATATCCATACCCTCTGTTCTCGTACCACTACAAGTTCATCAGCTCCTGATGAGTCTCCTGTCCCCACTCTTCACCCCCCTCTTTTCATGAGACCCCATCTCCCATCTGAGGAAACTTGCTCCACACTTCTTTGTATATCAGCTAATCTTTTGTATTATGTTTCTGGTGCCTCATGGCTAGCTCTCGCATACTCTGCCTTCAGTGTTGCATAGGTGCACCTCCTTATGTACCTCGTGCCTTTTTATTGTTTTCTTCACCATCAGTAATGCCGGGTTTATGATTTTTTTTCCTTAGCCTGTGAAACCTCAGTTTCCCCCAGGTCTTCTAGGTCACCCCAAAGGAGTTTACTATGCAGTCATTCCACCATAACTCCTGTAGCTCCATCTACCTCCTTAATAGCCCGTTTCCTAGCTCAGTTAAAGGGAGGCACTCTAAAAAATAGTTTAGCGGAGTCCCCTCCTGAGTTTTACCCTTAACATATTTACTTTACTCCAGATTCCCATTTCTGCTCCCCTCTTCCTCATTATATAATCTCTGTGTAAGATTTTATATTCAGTTTCTGTTAATCCCACATTGGTTACATACTGTACTTGTAAATGTCTCCAAATCATTCCAGATCCTGCTCTGTAACCCTCTGTGCTACATCCAGCATTCACTGCTCTGCCAGACGCTCTAGAAAGCCCATTTCCTTAAGTGCCCTGCCTAATCTGTGCTCCTTATCAACTTAGAAAATCGGGGTGAGAAAGTAGCAAAGTCCATGTCCATCTTCATTGCCCAAGGAAGTGCCATAACGCCTACTGTGCATATACTGTGACATTTGTGTGTGCAGCACCCCCCACTGATGCTCTACCTGCTCAAAACAGAAAAGGTCCACTCTATTTCACTGAAACAAATGTCACAATGTCTTACAGCCCTCTAACTTCCACCGTTGAAAAGCTCAGCCCCCATTCTTCTGGGAATTCCGGGGTACCCCACAAGGGAGCATGTTTCCCACACCACACTAGCAGTTAGCGAGGGGTTTAACACATCGAAAACGCACCACACTAAAAGTTGGCTTTGGGCCCCACACTACAAATCCTGCACCAGAATGTGGGCATGGATGGCACATCGAAGTTGGCACACTGACAGCAAATGTTATTGTTTGCGAGGGTGGAGTTAACACCATGTCAATGGGTGACGTCAAGTGCACCTGTGTGCCAGTTTCCGCATTGCCGCCTATTAATAACGTGCCAATGGCAGGGGGCAGATGCACGTGCCCCCTGAAGTTGGAAAGGGCCTCTGCACTAGCATCAAGGCCCAAATACACACTTCCCGTGCATTCTTTAGTAAATATGTCCTAAGATGATATATGGGGCAACTCTATATGATGCGCCCAATGAATCCAGAGCTTCATTTCAATTGAAAGAGTCCTGTCGCCTGTACATTTTTACCATGGAAATATTTAAATGCCTCTATCATATCTCCTTTCTCACACAAATGATAACATTTTTAAAGATTGAGAAGTCCAAGGTTAAGGGGTCATGATATAAAGTGAGAATCTGAAGAAATACTTTTGCACTGAGAAGGTGAGGGACACTTGCAATAGACTTCCTTCCAGCAAAGCTGATAGAAGCCCTAACAGTGACAGATTCAGGAATGTCAGGACAGACCAAAAATAATTTTAGTAACAGGACAGGAGACATAGAGGATCCAGAAGATCATAGTGGGAAGGCTATAATGAATAAACTTGTGTATCACACAGTCCTTTTCTGACATCTGAGTCTTTTATTTATTTACAGTTTGTACTTCCTGTAGTTCGTTCTGATTATACCACCGCTCAGAAAATTGCACTAGTGTGTGCTACCATTTGAAAGGCATTAATTACTGCACGTTATCATCACTACTTTTGGTTTTATAGGTTTTCAAATGCTGAGTCAAACATTTCTGTCTTTGACCAAGCTTTTAAAAGAGCTAAATACTAATCAATGCACATTGTAGGAATGAAACTGTTGCAATAAAAAAGGGAACGTAAAGGCTATTGCCATATCATAAAATCATTTGATATATGTAAGTAATATAATATTCACAAAAATGTATAAGAAGTGCTGGCTAAATAAACACATAAACAGAGTGATTTATGGAAGAATGAGGAACGAATGTAAAGCTAATAATAGGAAGGCAAAATCGCTTTCTTACAGAAATGTTTGGAATGATAAGCAAAGGAACTGTAAGATTCTTAGAACAAAGTTTCTGCATTCTTAATGTCTCAGCTATGTCTTAATCTTTATTCCTGTGGCTTTTTTTCTTAGATTTTGCTAATGCAAAAAGGCAAGGGTTAAACACAGGGGATCACTGTATAGCAAGAAGATGGAATTAAAGCAAATGTAAATAATTTCATAACTGAAGAAGAATGACTGCTTGGAGCTGCAGGTGCAACTCTACAACTCTATTACTGGGCATATTAGACGGACCATGCTTGCCTCTATCTGCCGCCATTTACTATGTTATTTTATTGTTGCGGAAACAGATATTAATGAAATGCATCACAATAGGTCCACTAGCAATGAAGTGGGTGCTATCAAGTCAAATCCTATCACATGAAATTCTTATTGATATAAAGACATTTGGACGCAAGATAATATCTGAGAAATTAATTGTGTAAGGGGGTGGCATACGATTTTACAAACACCCTACAACCTGTGTTTTGTATTTAATTTCTTATTTTTTTCCAAAACTAAGCTCGAGGCGACCAACATATTCAGATACCTTGTTAGGTCTCTGCAATCTAATTTGCATCTGAGATAATAAAAAATGTACACGTGTTGGGGTAGGGTGTGTGCATGTTGGCAGTTTGAGTTGGGGCTATGCCAGTATCTGTGTGTGTGTGTATGTGTGTGTGTCATACGTATAAGTGTTAGCAGTGTGTGTTGGGTGTGGGGCAAGTGATTCCACAAGGTTACAAGGGGCATCGGTGGGAGAAGCGCACACACACACACACACACACACACACACACATACACATAAATATCAGCTACTCATGGACTGTAAGTCCATGGTAGCTGCAACCAGTATCAGGACTATAATTTACCCTTATCTTTCAAAAATAACAGACTGTATGGATTGTGCTGTTACTATGAAAGTAGTAACAGACAAAAAGTGCTAAAAGGTGAAAAATCTCTTGTACAATATTTATTTATTTATTCATTTGTGCTTTTATACCGCTTTTCAGGAATCAAAGCAGTTTACAATAAACTCAAAAAACAAAAGCAGAAGTTACATTAAACAAGATAGGTAAAGTACATAAAAACATAAAAAACATAAAAACTACATTATCAACTTTGTATAGAAAGTACTGGAATTATAGAATCATGAAAAATGAAATAAATAAAGACTGATTAAATAACAGACTCCCCAAAATAATCCTTAAACAAATGAGTCTTTAAAAGTCTGTGAAAAGTGTTTGGATCTTTAGCATCTTTTAAGACTTGAGATAGAGAGTTCCATAAAATTGGTGCATTGAAGTGGAAGATTTGCATGTTCTATAGTCGTTGGGAACCACTAGAGAGTTTTTTTCCCGCTTCTCCAAGGTCTGTTTTCAGGAGAGATTAGAATAAGTAACTTTAGCTGATTTGGTGACTCTGAGTTAAGAATTTTGAAAGTAGTATGAATTGTCTTAAATGTTGATCTGCTCTCTATTGGAAGTCAATGTAAGTGTTTAAGGATGGAGTGATATGATCTTTGAATGAGGCTTGAGCAATTATTCTGGCCGCTGTATTTTGAGCAAACTGAAGACGGCAAATCATTTGTTTTGGAAACCCGGTGAGTAAAATGTTGCAGAAATCCAAATGTGGAAAGATAATTGCTTGGACTGTTGATCTAAAATCCTTTGTGGAGAGCAGAGTTCTTAAATTTGGCAGCATTTTTAATTTTGAATAGATAGATTTAATTATATTGCTTACATGCTTGGAGAATTTGAGCTGAGGATCAAGAGTGACTCTTAAATATTTGACCTCTTTTTTAACTTGAATCTTTTCTTCATTTAGTTTTTTTAAATTTGGAGGAGTGAAGGAGATGCCCTTAGTTAAAAATAAAATTTCTGATATCAGCTGGAAAAGGCAATGGTTACATTGCTATCTATAATAGCATCTGATGTGATGGGTCTATATGAATTCAGCCACAATTCTGGTAGGTTGTGAAGTTCCCAACCATTATAATCCAAATTCCCAGCATCATACAATGTTTTAACTAAGCTTGCATCAGAGGTGGAAATAATATCATAGCTTCATTCAATCAGATTAACATATTAATGAACATTGCCCTGGCTATATCATTGAACCTTTCAGCTGCATTTGACCTGGTCCATCACTCTTAATTCTTTCTCATCCTTATGATATTAGTTTACAGGCTATTAATAACATAACATAAAATATGCAATACTGTGTCAGACCAAGGGTCCATCAAGCCCAGTATCCTGTTTCCAAGAATGGCCATTCCAGGTCTCAAATACCTGTTAGGTTCCCAAAGATATACACATTCCATGCCGCTTGTCCCAGAGGTACACAGTGGATTTCCCCAGTCCTCTTTAATGATGATTTATGGACTTTTCTTTCAGGAACTCATTTCAGTTACATCCTCTGGTAACACAGGTCTGTGACTAAAAAGCTGTTTGATTATTTTCATCTAATTTCCATGTATTTTGGTGTGCTGAAAACAAATAAAATATTGAAAAAACTCCTAGACGTCATGATTTGCCACAACATGCAAAATTGTCTTCAAATTTATCAAATTTTTTCAAATTACTATTAATTAATTCAAATTACTATTAATTAATTCACATAAGTGCATTTAAGATATAAAATGCCAAAAAAAACTTAAAGGGGTTGCCTGAGTTATGCAAAAAGAAAAATATAGCACTGTAAATCTGATGGTCAGCAATATATACATAAGCTAAGCAAGTTTTAAGTCCGTGCTTCTAATGGTAGAAGGGGTTAATCTTTCCTGAAGAATCCAGTGGGAGGGAGACACAGGGCAGATAGCAGCAGCTCCGGTCAGTGCAGGGGGGCGTGGCACTGTCAGAGCTTCTGCCTGGGGGATATTGGTGTACAGGGATTCGATATCCAATGTAACTAAGATGATGTCAGAGGTGTCACCCTTAAATCCTTGTAGAAAAGAAATCACATCGGCAGATGCAACTATGGGAACAAAAGGCCGTAAGAAAATATCAATAAATTTGGATAATGGTTCTAAAACGGATCCAATACCAGATACAATGGGCCTGCCTGGTGGTGAAGTGAGGGACTTGTGAATCTTGGGAAGAGTGAATCCCTGTACACCAATATCCCCCAGGCAGAAGCTCTGACAGTAATTACTAAATACCTAAATATGCGTCCCACACCAGTCCGTGTACCTACATATTTTTTGATAGAATTGGCGCATATTGCTCTGACTCGCAATTATTTTCTTTTTAATGGTCAGTTTTATCAACAGATTAAAGGTACTGCTATGGGTACTGTCATGGCACCCGACATAGCCAATCTATATGTTGCTGAGTTTGAAGATAGTCATTTGAATACTTCCCCCCTTTCTCAATTTGTCCTTTCATGGAAAAGATACATCGACAATGTCCTTATTTTATGGAATGGTACTGACTATCAGCTACAAGAATATTTTGACTGGCTAAACACTCTGGATACCAATTTAAAGTTTAAAATGCAATTTAGTTTCACAGATATTTCTTTCCTGGACATCCTTATTAAGAAATCCCCTACAGGATTCGCTACTACCATTTTTCGGAAATCGACAGATAAAAATAAGCTTCTCCGTTTTGACAGCTTTCATAGTAGCCATTTGAAGAAAAATCTACCAGTATCACAGTTTTTACGACTTAGAAGATTATGCACGGACCATGACGATTTTATAAGCAAATCCCATGATATGGCGGAACGCTTCCGTGTAAGAGGCTACCCTACAGATTGTATTAATAAAGCTTTCCTTCGTGCCCACTCTACTACCAGACACAACTTACTTTTGCCTAAAGATAAGCCCTTGGATGATAAGTTTGTCTGTGTTCTACGGTTTTCTCATCTATCCTGGAAGATACAAAAGATTTTGAAAGCCCACTGGCATATCCTTCAAACCTCCTCCTGGGGTCTGTTAATAAAGGCTATTTTATACCATCTTCTTTGTGTTGGCCGTGGTCTTTAGCTTCCGCTCTGATCCATTGGCACTCCTGCGGAAGATTCTCTTCTCCTGCCTCCCCTTCTGTGTGTATGGGACAGTTGAGACCGACAAAATCACTGGACCAAGAAGAGTTGGCAGCCGAGGGTGCTAACAGTCGGTGAAAAAAATGTCCTCCGAGAAACTTTGGTTCCTTCCCATAAAGTTCTTCTATCACCTCTCCACATAAAATTGGGATTGATGAAGCAATTCGTAAAATCACTTCCAAGAGATGGAGAATGCTTCAAATACTTGGTCACCAAGTTTCCAGGCCTGTCGGAGGCAAAATTGAAGGAAAGTGTGTTCGTCGGACCAGACATCATAGAAGGCTTATAGTTGATCAAGAGTTTGTCAATACCATGACGGATCCTCAAAAAGCAGGGTGGATTGCATTTAAAGAAATCGTACAGAACTTTTTAGGCAATAACAAAGATCCTCACTACAAAAAGATCGTCGGAAGAATGCTGAAAGCATTTCAAGCTTTAGGTTGCCTGATGAGTTTGAAAGTGCATTTCCTCCAGTCCCACCTTGACTTCTTTCCTGAAAATTTGGGAGCTGTGAGTGAGGAACAAGGTGAATGATTCCACCAGGACATTAAAGAGATGGAAAGGAGATACCAGGGAAAATGGAGCATTACAATGATGGCAGACTACTGTTGGATGCTTCAGAGAGACATTCCAGATGCTACTCACAAGCGTAAATGCACCAAGAGGAGCCTCACAAGGAAGAAGAATCGAGTTCAGTGTGTGTAGGTGAGCTCATTACAGTTCAAAAAAGTATTTTCATGAAAATATTGTAATAAAACTTTAATTTTATAAGTCTATTTCCATTTATTGTCTTATTTAACATAGTTACCTAAATTGTCAGGAAACGTGATGTCCTATGACAAAATGGAGGTCATTTTCGGATTCAGCGCACCACAAAACATAAGGATTACGTGGGATAACCAAAACAGCTCTCGAAAAAAAAAAATTTGCAGACCTGTATAATGAATTCCAGAGTTTGATTATGTGCTGAGAGAAAAAATGTTTCTCCGATTAGTCTTAAATGTGCCCCATTGTAGCTTCATTGCAGGTCTCCTAGTCTTTCTACTTTTTGAAGGAGTAAACAACCTATATATGTTTACCCGTTCCACTCCATTCATCAGTTTATAGACCTCTGTCATATCTCCCCTCAGCCGTCTCTTTTCCAAGTTGAAAAACCCTAACCTTTTAAGCCTTTCCTTACAGGGATATCCTTCCATCTTTTTTACCATATTGGTCACTCTTCTCTGTACCTTTTCCAATTATGTTATATCCTTTTATAAGATATGGTGACCAGAACTGAACATAATATTCAAGGTGTAGTCATATCATGGAGTGAAACAGAGGCATTATAATATTCTTGGTTTTATTCTCTATTCATTTTCTTTAAGATTCCTAGCATTCTAGTGGTTTCTTAGCTGAGGTTGCAGACTACTACTAGTACTGTTAAACATTTATATAGCACTACAAGGCATATGCAGTGCTGTAGAAACACATATAGAAGACAGTCCCTGCTCGTAGAGCTTACAATCTAGTTATGACAGAGAGTACAGTACAAGAGAAATAAGGAGTTCAATAGGGAGAGGAAGCACAATGGGAACAAGAGATTAGGATCCAAAAGCGGCCTCAAAGATGGAAGCCTTCAGCATGGGTTTGAAGAGGGAGAGAGATGAGACTGGGCACAAGGCTTCAATGTACTGATCATGCCCAGGATCTTTTCCTGAGTGGTGATTCCTCATGTGGAACCTTGTATTGCATAACCCTGAAGCTTGGGTTGTTCTTCCCTAAGTCATAATTTTGCACTTGTCCATTTGTCTCCAATTTTTCAAGGTCAACTTCCAATTTTGTTTCAATCCTCTTTCATTTCAACAACTTTAAATAATGTTGTGTCATCTGCAAATTTGATCACCTCACTCATTATTCCCATTTCTGGATCATTTATAAATATGTTAAAAAGCAGTTGACCCAACACAGTTCCCTGGGATACTCCACCATTCATCTTTCTCCATTGAGGAAATTGTCAGTTTAGCCCTACTCTTTGTTTTCTATCTTTTAACCAGTTCCTGATTCACAGTAGTACACTGCCTCCTAACCCATGACTTTTTAATATCTGCAATAGTCTTTCATGAGGAACCTTGTCAAAAGAGTGGGCAGGGAAGTGGCGGACCGAGGCATCTAAACATACAGAGCCTATTCCAGTCAGGACCCTGTACGTCCGGCAGTCCGGCAGCTTACCACCTCAGAAGTGGAATAAGTTCATGGTGCCCTTGTGATTGGGCCTGGCAGTCTCCCTCAGAATAAGGAGCCGTGGAAGTTGAGGCCCCTCCACCCAATCCCGAATCCAGCAGACCCTGATGATGTTTGTCTTGTGTTGGGCTTTTGATGCTCCTGCTGGACATCCCGGTGCCATGGAGATGGGACGCCATGGCACCGGCACACCAGCAGGAGCATAGGGCAGGCTGGCCATACTGCAGAGAGGATGTCTCCTGTGGCAGATTCAGGGGCACGCTTGGCTATCTCAGTGCCCAATCCTGCAACCGCGGGAACGTCTAGCTCCCACAATGCAGAATTGGGTATGATCTAGGCCCATCCATTTTTTGGCCATCTAGATGGCCCAGGCATGCTCCTCACTGAACTGGGCTTCACATCAACTGGCTCACCTTTATCTACCTGTTTATTTATATCTTCAAAAAATTATAACAGATTAGTGAGACAAGACTTTCTTTGGCTAAATCCCGGTTGACTTTTTCCCATTAAACAACGGTTATCTGTATGTTCAGTAGTTTTGTTCTTTATAATGGTTTCTACCATCTTGCCTGGTACAGACGTCAAGTTCACTGGATTGTAATTTCCCAGATCACCCCTGGAACCCTTTTTAAAAATTAGAATTACATTGGCCACTCTGCAATCCTCAGGTACTACATATAATTTTAAGGATAGTTCACAAATTACTAAAAGTAGGTTTGAAATCTCATATTTCAGTTCTTTCAGCACCCTGGGATATATACCATTCAGTCCAGGTGATTTGCTAATCCTTAGTTTATCAAGTAGCTATAATACATCTTCCTGATTTTTTGAGATTTGTTTCAATTCCTCTGATACACCACCTTTGAATATCATTTCTTTCCTTCATTTTCTTCAGTAAAGACTGAAGCGAAGGGGTATGTTTACTAAACCGTCTTAATGTTACCGGCGCTAGTTGCAGCGTTAATGTGAAGAATGCCATATAAGGTAGTGGGCATTCCGGCGTCAAGGTTGCAAGAATCTGTATCGCACGATAGTAGGCGCCATGGCACGTTAATGCGCGTTAACCCTAAGTTCATGCCAGCGCAGTGTTTGAAGCTATGAAGATGTAGCCCACTGGTTACTGCAATGATTGCAGAGACAGAGGTCATGGGTTTGAACCTGCAGTGGTGTTATGTAAGAAGGCTGTCTGGGGCACCCTGCTGGCTGGCTACAGAACTGTCTGCTGTGGTTCTCAGGATAGGGTATACCCACCCATACCCATGAAGCACTGCACATGCAGCTCAGCAGCCTATATCAGATCACAAGATGGGGTATACGCCTCTATAGCACCCCGGCATGGTAGGGGGGGGGGGGGGACTGACAGTGTGTGTTAGTGGCACAGAGTAGCTACAGACCGTGACATTGTGCGGTTCCTGTGCTCACCCTGAGGGTGAGGTGGGGCACCCAGCACCAGGTCCACAGCACCTGGCATGGCTGAAATAGGTTGTGCTGCTTGTCCCCCTCAGTGTCAATGTGTGACAGGTAGTCCTTGCAGACACACCTGTGTCCATCTGTATTTCCCAGTCATGTCTAGTCCTTGTGGACTATGACGCACCCAGAATAGTGCATATCCTGTGTGGTTGCCATGGTCACATGTTATAAGAGAAGGGTGGTGTTTGGACCCAAAAGCAGATTATGTAGCACCACCCAACCCACTCTCTGTGGGTCAGGGTGGGGGACAGGATCTCCCACCAACAGATCCACATTCTATATCTCTGCAATGGTGGCAGTAGAGGGGACTATCAACCCAAGCCGTGCTGGGGAATAGGCACCCTACAGGGCAGTCAATGCAGAGCTGTACGCATCACATAGGGCACTGGCAGACAGGCAGTAGGCCTGGAAATGCACAGCTGCCCCCCACCACTATCTGACATTCACCAGCAGAGGGCACAGTCAGTCTCCACCCACTGCACCCTGCAAGGTGTTCCAGCCATACATATGCTATCTGCAGACAGTTTTCTAGCTAGTACATAGTGCATGTTCTTGGAGAAACTGTGTGCGCCTAAAAATGGGATGTGAGCACACACACCAATCAAGCATGTCAGTGATTGGGCCCCAGAAAATGGAACTCATAGATACCACTTGAGAAAAATGCTATATAGCACTATGGGGGAACCTAAACATGCCATGGTCACTACTCAGTCAGGGTGAGCGTGACCTCCCAGCATGACATGCTGTGGCCACCTTGTACATGCAGGTGGTGGTCAGGCACTACAATGTCCCAGCCATTGCCCTATGCCCTATGCAGATGCATCCTGCCCCACAATACCTTGCTCCCCATTATGCACATTGGCAGGCTAACACTGGAGACAGGGCAAGCATTGGGGTCTCAGTAAGGTGTAGGCAGCCACAAAACACTGGGTAAACATACACACACTCCCACACCTCGTTCACCATTGTTAAAAGATAGAGGTGGTTGGCAGCCCTGGCCGCCACACCAGTCCTGGGCACAGTGCACGCATTGCTAAGGTATGCAGGTGCTAGTATTGGTAGCTGCTGCTCACCGCAGGGCCCAATAGCCTGACTTTCCATGAGGCTTTGGATAGTGGAACATGTGGGTGTGGGTGTTCATGCCCCTGTTGGCCGATGTTCTAGGGCAGAGGTTCCAAAATCCGGTCCTGGTGGACCAAGCACGATTCAGGTTTTCAGGCTGTCCCTAACGAATATGCATGAGATACATTTGCATACAATGGGGGCACTGCATACCAATGCATCTCATGCATATTTATTAGGAACAGCATTTATTTATTTATTTATTTACATTCTCTTTTATACCGCGCTATTCTGCATCAGTGCGGTTTACATTGAACAAACTGAAATTACATTGAACAGGGCATTATAACTTGGAGATAACTATTTTACAGGGAACATGGGCTATGGAGGGTTAAGTGGCTTGCCCAAGACCACAAGGAGCACCTGTGGGACTAGAAACCCCAGTCCTTCCGGCCCAAGGTTGCTGTCCTCTAGTGGGATTTGAACCCCCAACCTTCCGGCCTGAAGTACCTTGCCCCAACCACTAGGCCACTCCTCCACTCCGTGGAGATCGTGAGGGGTTTTTGGCCCTCCAGGACTGCAGTTGGGAACCTCTGCTCTAGGGAGTGCTCATGTTTATGGTGTATGTGCTCTGTAGGGTAAAATATAGGGACATGGTCTGCAGGAGCCACAGCTGGGACTTGAACCTGTGACCTTCTGCCCTTGAACACACTGGCTGTGTGTACTGCACCAAACTGTTGTCACAGAAGCAGGTCATTCCCTGGGGATACCATTACTGTTCAACAGACAGCTCTTGTCTGTTGCACTGCATGCCACCCACCTGAACAGGGCTTGGCCTTGGTGTGCTGTGGATGGATGCCACTGCCCCCTCCACCACAAGTGCCCCTCTGACACCATGCTGACATGTCCTTATGCCAGTGGTGCGCAGTCCCAGGCCATCCAGTGTGCCTGTAGGCAGCTGCTTATGATGTGGAATCTGGGGTAAGGGTGCCTACATAGACATCTGTGCTTCCCCCTGGCACTGCCTGTCACTGTTATGTGCCCTTTAGGGTACCTGCTGGGTGATGTCCCCTGGGACACTGTGGGACACACACTCATGGGCATGTTTGACCTTGGTTAGTTGCTGGCTTGCTGATTTGCAGTTTATGAGTTCCTATGTGCCACCTAGGCATCTGCCTAGTCCACCCTGTGCCCCAGCTGCCCCACTGAATGTCCTGCCTTCAGCATCCTGTACCCCATTTGCAGCCTCACTGTCATGCCCTTTCATAACTGGGCACTATGCTGCTGCTGCACATGTATCACTACTCTCACTTTTCTTGGTCTCCCTGACTTTGCTGTACATTGCTGACTGAAATGGTTTCTCTCTCTTGCAAATGTGCCTCTAGCGTGAGGTTTACACTGGTGCTAATTTTCAGACCTTCATTTCATGACTTTAGTGTGCATGGAGTCTCTCCCCACCCACTCTCCACCCATTGACCCCTTATCTCCACACCTGGGGAGCCTTACTCCACCCTCTGTGCGCCTTAACACCAGCGGAGAGGTTATCGTGCAATATGTGACATTCTTGCATGTTAATGTGCCATTATCTCGTGATAACTTCGCCGCTGTAACGTTAGCATTGTTTAGTAAACATACCCAAAGAGTTCATTCAGTCTTTTTGCTATGGCCGTTTTCCTTTCTAACTTCCCCTTTTGCCCCTCCATTATCTAATGGTCCAACTGGCTCTTTCATAGTTTTTTTTTTGGCTACAAATATACTTTTGTTTTATTATGAGTTTTTGCTTCCATGGCAAGCTTTGTTTCAAATTCTCTGTCTGACTTATCAATGTTTTGCATCTATTTATTTAACAGGTTTTATATACCACTTTATCATTTCAATTAAAGCAGTTTATATTGAAACTCAAACTTGGTAATGTACATTAAACAGGGACATTGATAACTTGGATTTTTTCAGAGGCAATGGAGGGTTAAGTGACCTACCCAAGGGCACAAGGAATGCTAGTGGGAATCAAACCCTGGTCTCTGGGGGGTCCTAAGCCAGTGCTCTAACCATTAGGTTATTCCTCCACTCCATCTAACTTGCCAGTGCTTATATTGTTTCCTGTTTTCACCCTTTGGCTCCTTTATCCATTTTCTGAAAGATTTGTTTTGGCTACAACAACTTCTCTGAACTCACCTTTAAACCATGCCAATAGTCTTTTGGCCTGCCTTCTATCTTTCTTAAATGATGGAATACTTCTGGTCTAAGCTTCCAAGATATCATTTTTAAACAAGGCACGGGCCTCATGTAAACTCTTAACCTTTGCAGTTTACCTTTTTAGTTTTTTCTTAATCCAGGACTCAACAATCCCAGGTGCCAGTCACCGTGGAGACCAGAAATTTGTACCTGGCATCTGGGATCACAGCCCGGAAACCATTATCTGGGATCCCGTCTCCTATGGGCAGAAGAGAAGGGGATGGCCATGATCATGGGAAAGACCCCCTTCTCTCTGCCTATGGGAGATCAGATCCCCACAGGCAGGAGGGGAAGGCCACGATCGTGGCCTAGAAAGCAGCAGACTGCCCGCGAGGATCCCATCTCTCGGGGGCAGAAGAGGATAGCAATGGGGTCTGCATAAAATAAAAAAATGCTTAGATGGGGGGGGGGGGGGATTGAAGGCAGATGCACAAACAGCCGTGCAGCACTGGAGATTTAGGGAAGTGCTGTGGAACTGTTTGAAGCAATTGTTGCCACTGCAGGCCCTGTAGATGGGTAGCGGTGGTGACAATGGGCCAACCTCTGACCACTGGTGCTCTAGGCAACCATCTAGTTCATCTAATGGCCTTGCCCCCCAAAAAGCAAAAGACACTCATTTCTTAAAGAACTGAGTTTAAACATAGAGATTCTATACACATTTCTGGTCAGCTATCAGGGATGAATATATGTGGGGAAATGGCTTCCAATAGTAAGTTACAGATGATTGAAAGGCAGTGTTGTTAAAAAGATGCTTCTTCTGTTTAAATGTGTTGTTTATCCCGTTGTTACTACCTTGACATGAATCTTTCACAAGGGCACCCACGATATTACTTTGACTTTGCTCACAGGAAGATAACAGGACAGAAATTGCATTTCAGTTTCTAGTAGGTCAGTTGCAAATGACAACCGTCAACTTATTGCCATGCACTTCTGTAATAATAAGCACAGGATTTACTGTAGCCCCAGTTTTTATCCATATTTATGCAGACTGGCTTTGGAATTGAGAATAAGTGACATTTTATGAAAGGGGTTCAACATGCTGAATAAACATGACTGGGTTGTTTGGGCTGCACTTCCTGACTTGATTTTGTATAGAACAAATATATTTATTGAGAATGAACACTGAGGGAAAATTGATACGCTCCTGTCAGCTAAAGGATACAGCAATCAAAAAGATAAGGTCAACATTAAATGTCAAAAATGTTTATCCTTTTCATGCATAGACAGATTGCCATGAATGTATCGCCAGCCAGCCACACTGCTACGAAAGAGAAGAGTCAGTTCTGCTCTCCATTATTCCTGCTGTGTCCCACTAAATAACTCCAAAAGATATTCTGAAGGGAAAGAAAATATAATTTTCGGTATTGCAAAGGCATAGCGTTCTAAAGATACTCCATCGCTTCTTAGCTGCAAAGGGCTGGTCAAGTTGAAAAATGAAATCTTTGAACTTCTCTTCAGATTTGGCTTTTTCACATATGGTGTTAATAGTAATTGATTTTATCTATGGTGATTCATCAGTGGAGTAAAAGGATAGCATTTAAGGAAAATTGAGAGGTTTCCTCATTCTATTTTCTGTTATGCCCATCAATCACATCTATTCTTTCTTGTTAGTTTCCCCCCCCCCCTCCTTCTTTCCTTGACTCGCTTTTCTCTTGTCCTTAGCTCCTTTATACTTTTTACCTACCTCTGCTCTTCTTATCCTTGCCACTGCTAAACAATAAGGGTCCGATTCCATCCGGGATGTCCAGGCCCTCTGTATGCCTGGTCAAAACTGGATGCACAGAGGGAGTTACGATTCTGATCCTGCGGTGCACACCTAGCCCTGTGTGATCAGAATTGCAAACAGTCCTATACGTGCAGGCCTGGGCCCCAATTCCGTCCAGCCTGCACGTACAGGTCTTGCCCGGCTAACTCAGTCAGGGCTCTTCAATGGAGTTGTGGCGCCATGGTGTCCGGTTGCCATGGCACTGTGGCTCCATTGAAAAGCCGCGATCCCATCCGCCCGCACAAATGTGCATTCCCTGCAGCCCAACCCCCGATCTGGTCTCCTAAGGCCAGGGTCAGGCTGCAGAGAATGTCCTCGGCCCCCCCCCCCTGCCCCATCCGCACCCCAGGATCGCCGATCCCTGGTGACTAGGGAACTTATTCCACCTCCGAGGTGGAATAAATTCCCCGTGCAAGTCGCCGGATCTGGAGATACAGGGCCAACATTAGAATCGTCCGTGTATGTCTGGGGCCAATGACCGCCCATTGCCCGCCCTAACACTGCCTTCAATCCACCCCTCTCCCACGCCCATCTACCTTCCCGGTACAAGACACGGGGAAGGTACAAGGGGCCGGGAAAAGGCATGAATAGCGAGGATGGACATCCCAATGGGACATCCATCCCTGCTATTTATGGCTCAGAATGACCCAGTAACTGTTTTTGCTGACTGTCCTTCCAGTACCAAGTGAGAAGAACACAGCTGGTACAGCAGATGTAAAAAAAAGAAAATAATATGTGGGATATTTCTTTTCACTGTGTATTCTGCTGAAATTTATATTTGTTTGTTTTGGGTTTGTTTGCGTTGTCTCTGGGGAAGTGTCCACTGGTTTTAATTCCAGCCCAGAGTGAGGATTGTTGGACCATTCCAATGTGTAACTAAAAAAGGGGGAGCTTAGTATGTGGTGATTGCTTATCTCTGGGAATAGCCTGCAGATGTTGCTCCCTTAGCAACATAATATAGAAAGATCAGTAATAAGGCACAATATCATTTGTTGTTTGTAAGTACAACTTGAGTTTGAGCACATGCTAGAGAATTTTTATTCCCCTGACCCTCCCCCCCCCCCTGCTTTTCCTCTTCTTTCTCTATTCCCCTTCCTTCTCCATTCATCCTGGGTCAGAGGATGTTAAGCTTTTCCTGATTTCTGACCAGGTAAGATGAACTAATTAGCTTTCCTGTTCCTTGAGTACAAAGAACACTAGGAATGGAGCTACTTTTCTTCATCCTGCCTGAGCCTGTTTATGTTGGGTTTGGGGTTGAAGGGCCCAGCAGTACACTGGAAATGTATATGGTAGAGCCTTCTTCTTTCATGCTATTGCTCTTTGTTTTAAGGGGGGGGACACTATATGATCACTTGATAATTTAATGTTAGGTACTAAGAGGCTTTTGTGATCTGAACCGACTAATAAAATCTTGCTGATGTAACTGAACCTGTCTTGGTGTCTGAGTATCCTTAGACAATTGCTGAAAGAGTTGCATGGAAGAGCCCGCTACACTAGACCTTCAGGCTTCTTCTCCTTCCTATGTCTTGGCTGTAGGCTCCACTTTCCTCTTCGATCATTGTCCTTCCTCTCCCATGATAATGCCATCCATATTTCTTTATCTTCCCTTCTGTTCCAGATGCTGTGCTTTCTGTTCCCATAGGCACATCCAAATCTAGAGGAGATAAAGAAATGGGATCTTGATGCAATGCGTTCTTGATGCAATGTGTTCTGAACTTAGCCCTTTCATAGCTAAGATCGCAAACCTGTCCTACTCATCTGGCATATTCCCTGCTGCCTTTAAGCAGACATCCATCCGACCATTACTAAAGAACAACCAGCTGGATCCAAAGAAGGAGGAATCTTATCGGCCAATCTCTAGTATCCCATTACTAGCCAAAATACTCGAGAAGGAGACTCAGAAACAGATCCAGCAACATATAGACACATCATCCCCTCTGGACCCATGCCAACATGGATTTAGGGAAGCTCATGGAGTTGAAACACTCCTGACCTCCATAACCAATGCGCTCATCAGTGGGATAGACAGCATCAAGATGGGCTTTGCATTGATCTTCCTTGATATCGCTGCTGCGTTTGATTCAGTCGACCACAAGCAACTCCTAGCTCGACTCCATGAGAAGGGAATCCAAGGTCTCGCTTGGGATTGGTGTAAATCATACCTTGAAGATCGATGGCAACAAGTTCGTATTGGCGCCAATACATCTGAACCCTTCCGGCAAAAGCAAGGAGTACCCCAAGGCTCCTCCCTATCTGCGCTGCTCTTTAATATATATATGCAGCCAATTTGTGAAATCACCTGAGCCTTCGGTATATCCTGCCTCATCTATGCAGACGACGTGCTGATTTTTACACCAATCAATGTCACAAGTCCCGATTATACAGCATTAATCAACTGCTTCAACGTAATAACAGATTGGCTCCTCAATCAGAAGCTGTGAATAAATTAAAAAAAAATGAAGTCCTAATCGTCACAAGAAACAAATGCTTTTCACCCCCTCCGACCCTCAAAGTAAGAGATGCAGAACTTCCAATCAAGTCCACCATACGCTACTTTGGTGTGATACTTGATCAACAGCTAGACTTCAAAGAGCACATAAAAAGCACAGTAAAGGCCATTTACTACAAGATCAAAACCCTTTGACACCTGAGACCCATGTTGGAGACCGATGACTTCCACACAATATTCCAAGCATTAGTCACACCCCATTTTGACTACGCGAATATCATACTACATGGCCTCCCCAGGAATACCCTAAATCCACTTCAATTAGCTATGAATGCTGTGGCCTGTATCCTGTGTGGAGCATCAAGAAGAGACCACATAACACCGATCCTAAGGGATCTACACTGGCTTCCGATAAGTTGCAGGATTTCATATAAAGCCCTCCTCATTACTTTTAAAGCCATTAATAAAATATTTTATTTATTTTTTATTTATCTATATTTTTTCTATACCGCCCCTTCCAGCGATCAAGGGCGGTTTACAAGGAACATTTTAACAATTGTACACCGATGTATACATTTACATTGAACAATCAGATTCAACTATTTACAATGAACGGTTAAGTTTAACTATTTACATTGAACAAAACTTCAACTTCAAGATGTATTAGTAATACAGACAACCATTAAATTATTTACATTGGATATTTACAGTGGTTGTGTTTTGTGTATATTTTGGAATTTATTTCCTTTTATGACGTAAATCGGGGGTGTGTATGGGGTTTCAGACGGGGGGGGGGGGGTGAGTTGTTTAGTTTTGAGCAAGGGGGTTTGTGTGTGTAATACCATGGTAATACCATGGCCCTCCTCAATCTCAGCTCTTCTCTCCCACACCCCGAACAATAGATCCAGGAGATCATTAACTGAAAATACGCTAGTTATCCCTAGTGAATCCACAAAATGGGCTCAAATAACTAATAATAGAGCATTTGTGTCCTATGCCCCCAGAAGCTGGAACAAACTCCCTCCCAGCATCAGATCAATCAGAGACCTTATGCAATTCAGAAAAGCCCTCAAGTACCATCATCTATTCCTTATGCACGTCTCTCAACTTAACAATGCCTCCCCTCCTTCCCCCAACAACTCAATCCCAAATATGCCTCTTACAGAATATGTAACACAGACCATATAGAGCTGTACTGCTGCAAGATGTACTTTACTGTAAATAGAACACCATCACGATATCTGTTCAAATGTAGTTTCCCCCAGTCCATATCCATGTTACGTTCCCTGTTATCTGTAAACTTAGGTCAGGTCTTAACTGTCTGAGTAACATATTGTTGAATGTAAACCGCACTGATAACAAAGAGCGCGGTATGTAAGAGATGTTAAATAAATAAATAAATAAAAACTGCCCTTGAGAATGCAAGATTTGACAGTCTTGCACATGTTTTAGAGACAGATATCTCTCAACAACTTCCATATTAGGATCTTGTGGGAGTACATTTACAGTACACATGGCTATTTTTTTAAAATAGATAGAAATACAAAGTATGATTTAAGAAAAGGTCTAAGTTTTGCTGAGTCAGAACGTGCAGCCCTCAGCAGGCATAGCAAACACACTGAACTGAAACTAAATTAGCTCAATATTTAGCCGTATACCTGCCTTATCACTTTAAATTACCTGTATTTTCAGTGAGACAAAATGTATAAGTGCTCCACTGAAAATTCACGTAACATCAAAAGGATTTTTTTATTCCTTTGAAGTTATGTCTTCTTTGGCCGCTTAATCCCTAGTAGAAGTACTGCGAGACTACCAGTGGGGTCAAAACGCCCATCTTAAACCTGGAACCAAATGGACCAGGAGTGAGTGAACATTGTTTTTGCTTCCCATAGACCACCAGGGACTCCCAGTAAGAGCTGGGGTGGGGGGGAGGATGTTGTCAGGGTGTCAGAGAGGTCGCGGGTAGAATGTGATGATGCTATTAGGGGTTGTGGGGACAGGGGCTTGAGAACTGTTTTTCTCTGTTCGGGGTGGGGTGTAGGGTTAGAAACTGCAATGGGATATTTAGGGGGTGTTATGAGGGTGGGGAGTGGTGCCATCAGCCTTTGAATCTGCCTCTTCGAGCTGGTATTTGTGCATGCCTTGGAGCATGTATATGGGCTGATGTGCAAAAGTGTGTTCCGCCACATTTATTCCCGTTGTGAACTGCCCTATCCACACCCTAATCATGCCCTTGATCTATCTATACATGGTGCAGATTTTCACGTGTAACCAGCAGCTTTCTAAAATCACTATTTGCATATGTAACCAATCTACATGGTAAATGCTGCTATTTATACGTGCAGATGATTCTAAAATAATTCCCGTAATTTATAATTTAGTGGCTTAAATTTATTTTTGAATGTATGCCCAAAACAGTACCCCCTTTTAAAAACAAATAACTGACCATTTTGGCAATAAAATAGTCCAAGTTAAACACGCAACCACCAGTCTACACCACTGCTTTCTGCATAAGTGCCTCTCTGTGTGTTTAAGATTTCCCTATGAAGGATGACAAATTACAGCCTTAGTAGATCTCAGCAAGGCTGAGGTAAATAGGTAAGGCAAGATAGATAAATAGTAGACCCAACTTCAAACAGATGGACATTGGCAAAATTACTGCCAGATGTACTGTATGTTCAGTGGTGCTAGATACTGTATACCTGCTGAATATCAGAACCCATCCATTTAAGTTGTGGAAGGAACACGGGTATTCATGAGACTGGACCAATACTTAAGTAGCAGTGGTCTAGATAACTTTATCCAGTTAGGTAGGGCCACTACTTTGTGCAGTCTTTAGACTTACTCATTTAAGAATAGGGCCGCACATTCAGCTTGCATTGACAGGATGGCTGAAAATCTACTTAGAATCACAGCGAATTAACTCAGCCCATTATGCTTTACAAACTGGAAAGTTAAGCTTAATATTGTAAATTTTACTTTGGAGAGGATGAAAGGAGCGAGCAGGAGAGCAGAGGAAGCTGAAAAGTCTAAGAAAGACTAATGAGATAGGTTAGGGAGAAAGACGAAGGAGTATTGGAGGAAAAGATGAAAACATGCTAAACCAGTTTGCTGGGCCTCCCATAATCATTTTATTTTAATGAGACAGTTTTAAAATGATGGGCTTCCGATAAAAATGGTTTATGTATATTTGTCACAGAAGCATAAAAGAAACTCAAAAGCTGCTGAAGACTTTTCAAACCACGAGACTGTGGACTACGTCTATATTCAGCATTACTCCTCACTCCTCCAGCGGCTTCAAGTGGCTCAGTTCTGACTCAGATGGCTGCTGGGTGTTTACATATACAGTAACCTTTCATTTAAAGGCCCTAGTCAGAATTTATCTATTTCTTTATGTTTTCATTTATTTAGAATTATGCAAAATCTGTCCCTTATACATTTTAAGTGGTACAGGGAACACTAGACATAATGAAACTATAGAGTTAGACAAAATGGCAGATGGTCTTGAAATTAAAATATTATCGTGTTCTTGCGGTAGCTAAGGGTTCCTGAAATATTTGATGCCCTTAAAGTGAGGAAAAATATATCTGTTGCTCTGCAGTGTGCATGCCGCTCTCTGCATTGCATGGAGGTGCAGGTGCTTTCCTGCAGTCCGCGAGAGAGTGTTGAATTTAACAGTGCATGTACTTTGGAGAAAACATTGCCTATTATGAACATATGTGCAAGTCTCTGTAGGTAATTTTTGAGGGGGCTGGAATCAAAGTAAAACCAATCATGTAAATTTGTTTTGATTATTGGTGCAAATCCTGAACAGTCTGCAGTAATCTGGGTTCATTGATTATTATGGATCCACCATTCTGAATGATTCATTTAACAGCATGTAATTGAGATATTGCAAAAGGAATGACAGGCAGTGTTTTTCTAACCCCTCTGTATCTTTAATTTTAGTAAGAATAACTAAAAAGTAACTAGAGCAGAGATAGTGTCATCCTGAGTGGAGGAGTAGCCTAGTAGTTAGAGCAATAGCTTGGTACCTAAGAGATCTGGGTTCAATTTCCACTGGCACTCCTTGTGACCTTGGGCAAGTCACTTTACCCTCCATTGCCTTGGAAAAAAAGGCCTAGCAATCTACTTCCAGTCATACTTTGCCAAGAAAACCCAGGGGCTGCAGGGTCACCAGGAGTCAGCATTGACTTGACAGCACTTAAAAAAAAATACTGTCATAACTGTTAGTGCTCCAATTACAAAATAAATTATTTAACTTTGGTAGCAACTGACTTAAATGATCTTGAATAGAAATTTAATGTAAAACTAATAAGACAGCTATTGTATGTTAATTAACTACCAATTAACTAGTCATGCATATTTAATAAGATTGAGCTGTATCAGGGGCCATATGGTTATAGTGGAAATAGATGAGTTGACAGCAGCCTCTGAATTTAAGCTGCCATTAAAAATTAAGTTTACAAAGAGGGACATTGTTAATCCTGTGGGACAATCCCTATTGATTGCATTAAACTTTAAAGAAATGACATAGAAGGTGGTTAACCAGAGGGAAGAGAAAATACTTATTAATATGTGAATCCTGAGCATTTGACTCTGGTTAGGATTCTTGGTTACTGCAGGTGACAAATGAGTTTAAGCTATGAGCCCCTATAGAGGACAAACCAAAGAGAATTCATTAGACTAGAAACCCTGGGACCCTTTATTTAGCCAGCTTTGAATAGTCCATCTAGTTGCAAGATTCAGGCGGACTTTGTTCTTTCATAGGAAAACTATGAAGGTAGTTCGCTTTGACAATTAGCTGCCACAGAAGTTACCCAAAAGGTGCATGTAACTAGCACCTTCAATTTGTGTAGGTCACAACAGCGTGCAAACACTTGAACGATATAACTGCACGCATGCTATTTACTCCCCCAACCTAAAAACACCTCTGATAATATCTCTTTTTAACCAGGCTAAAGATGCAAGCAATATGGATGCACTTCTCACTAGCCATAGGAGAGAATATTTCATTCAGACCAATTACCCTACTAAATAGATATTTGCTGATATAAATATGTTTGAAAAATCTCCTCCAGGAAGACATTTTTAAAAGCCAATTTCATGGTTAAAGAGTGATTTGCACATAGATTTGCTGTTTGAAAATGACTATCCCTCCAGGCAACTAGAAGTACTCGCTGCATGCTTTTAGCTTAGAACTTAATGATAAGTGACATATAAATTCTGTTTAATAAATATATAGCTACTGATGGGACATACTGTGATTCTAAGAGGAGTGCTTTGATAAAGCTACAAGGTATTGAAGAAGCATGGTGATATCATTGACAATGGGGGCAATTTTAGGAACCTTATTCTTGATTTCCATGTGGAAATCCAAACATTTATAAATAGAAATGGTACCAATGTGTAAATGCCGATTTTGGGAGGGTATTCAAATACATGTAGAAGCACTAGATATATAGAGATTTCCACATGTTGAAAAGACGTCCATCGAGGGCATGGTATGGGCGTGGCTAAGGTCTACAGGTATATCGTATATTTTGAGAAACACATTGAAGTCGAGGGTGATACATTTAAACATCAGCATTTGCAGCTGCTATAAACTACAAACAAGACAAGGCTTACAATCTCCAACTAAATATAGCAAAAAGAAAACCAAAAATACCAGGTACACCCAACTTCCTAAAATTAACTATACTTAAAAACACCTCAAGAAGAAATCAACAAGATATCACAGAGTTGCAGTCAATTAAAATATCATCATTTCTCTCCTGGGCCAAAACTTTATTTTTTTTAATATTCTGAAGGCACATTTTACAAAAAATGTCCAAATGAAATATGAGATGTCCAAGCCAGAATGTCTGCAAAAAAGCAGGCATCTCCAAGTTCAGGCACGATTTCACAAACGTTGATGTACCCGAAATGGACATCTAAGGGACCTCTACTTAAACATCTACTTAAATTTAAGAATGATATTTGAGAATGGGGACATCTAAAAGCCTAGGGCCCTATTGTGAGAAAGACATGCAGGGCGGCTGTATATGTCTAAAACGTGTACATCCGAAACATATATGCGATTCTCTGCTCGCGAGGTTAGACATGCAGTCGCACGACAGAATACGGAGTTGTACAAATAGCCGCTAAATATTCAACTCGCGAACAACAGCTCCCCGTTTATATGCAACATGTGTAACCCACATTTGCATGTAAGTAACACGTGTAACCCGTGATAAGACGTGGGCGTGTAGTTCTGAAAATATGTCCATCTGCACAGTTGTCCACGTGCAACAGAAAAGAGGATACAGTAAGTCCCCCCCCCCCCTGCCAGACCCTTGGAAAATGGCCACCAGGCAAGTAAACTTTTCAGAGGCAGAGATCCCCCTCTTCTGAAGGATGGTCATTGAAAATGAGGCAGCCCTGCATCCCACAGGTCACCAAAGGCCAGCCCTAGCTGCAGAACGCAGGGGCTGGAAAAGGATTCGGACCACCTTGGCGCAGTAAGTAGGGCAAAGCAGGAAAGGGAGGATGCAGGAGAAATGCATGTATTGGGACAAATACAGTGCAAAGAGTCAGGAAGTAGCTTCAAAGTGAAAGGGCAAAAGGAGCAGGGGCTAAGCTGGACCCACCACACAACCAAATGACAGTAAACACACAAAACAGGGCCCACAGAGGAAACAGGCAAACAGAAACACAATGGCTAAGAGGAAAGCAAGGTGTAAAAAATGCAGAATGGACAAGAGGGAAAGCACATATGGAAAAGAAACCTGAACCCAGTGGAAAAAACCTACTGTGTGTAACAGTGCAGAAACATGGCCCAAACACAGAGACATGGTGCTAGTAAAGACAACTACCCAAACAAAAATAACACACTGGTATGTAACGTATGTAATAAAAAAACAGACATTTAAACTCATTGGTATAGTACAAAACCCTCAAGAGATTCCAACACCTGTCCCTTCCCAAAGTTTCCAAGCAGAGGAGAAAAAAACCTCAGTAAGACAATTTCTCCCTTTATGCAGCAAGAAGACTTGCCTGAAGGGGATGTGCCCTATCACACCATCATAGGTCTAAAACCCCCTCTTTTTCCTTAAATCAATTTCATTAAATCCTTTTTATAACATTACAAAATATTGAAACCCTGAAAAGTCACAAATCCTAACTTCACTTAAACATCTTAATACACAGCCTCAGATACACATAATCCGCAGCAGTAAAATCAAATGAACTGCATAGGAGCTGTGCTGCAGAGCGAGCATTCCACCGTCATCTGAAACAAAATACAGGAGGACTCGGCCGGACACACACTTTCAACAACAAGCCAGCCCGCGCCTTTATAGTAGCTTTCAAGCTGAAGACCAACATCCAGAGCTGCGGAGTGTCTCCAAATGATGTATCAACCTGGGAGGCCTCTCCTGAGGGCTTGTCACTCTACCTTCACCCTCTCCTCTCTCATTCTGCTCTCTTTTGAATGTTATCTTTCCTGTCCATTAATGGTGTTCCTTTTCTTTTCACTTTGCTCTTATTTTTAATTATTTGTACACTGCTCTGATGCCTTGGCTGCCTAGGACGGTATATCAAGAAACAATAAAGATATGAAGATCTCCGTTTTGCGGGAACTCCACTTAATCAGGGGTATTGCTTACTATGAACACAAAACATGGCTGATCTAGGTCGCCCCCCACTATCAACCACCACACCAGTCCCCTGAGGGAACCCTGTGCCCGCCCCATGTCCCATGAAATCTGATACTGTCCACAACAGCATGACCTCCAATGGGAAACTGCCCCATGCAGCCACCACTGTGTCCACAAAGAAACAGCCCTGCATATGACGCCTGAGAAAAAACCCACTACCCCCATCCCATGACACTGTGCAGCACAGCATGCACAAGCCCTAAAAGGTCACCTCTAGAATGTAAATCATACGAATACTGCAAGGTATATCACTCTACCATTTGTCACACATCACATCAGGTAAACAGTAGATATGGGAGGAGAAAAGAGCCTCAGAATCAAAGGAGGTAGGGGCAATGGTTAAACTTAAGAGTAAACCAGGCCAAATCCTCCCTTAAATCAATGACACTACAATATACCTATCAATCGCCTCTTTGATATAATTCCAGTTTTTTGAAATAGTGATTCCACATCAACAGTATCAGTAGTCCCTGCCCCTGCAAACCCTTAGAGCGTAACACTTGTGAGCAAACAAAAAAAAAGGAACACCTATCTTCCCAAGCCACTGCCCTCTACAGGCCCCCAATCACCGCTGAAGATCCTTGCTGCTGAAAATACTGCCTCTGATACTCCAGCAGCAGGAGTATCAGCAGTGACTGGGAGCCTGTAGATGGCAGTGGCCTCGGAAGACAGGGATACCTTTTATTTGGTTATTCTCGCATGCAATATGCTCTGAGAGTTTGCAGGGGGCAGCTACCGATAATTTATTCAGCCAGTTTTGTATACCACCTTATCCTTCAATCAAAGTGGTTAACACAGCTTGTAGGGATACATTTAACAGGAAAGGGGGTCAGACACACAAAAATACAGACTATCTCTATTTAGTTCTCATCTGAGTGTGATTGTCGTTGGATTGATTGCAGTGGAGACCAGTGCTTGGCAAATTACGTTACTTGGCCATAGGACTCCATGAACAGGAGGGTCTTGAAAGACTTGCGGAAGTCCTTCGTGTCATTTAGAGTCCTTAGTTCCTCAGGGAGGGCATGCCATAGGGCAGGAGCTGACAGTGAGGGAGCCCTTTTAAACGTGGCTTGTTTTATTTTATAATATCCTGCTGGCATGCTGAATCTGTTAACATTGTTGGACCTCCTAGGTCTGCTAGTTACTTCCCTGATTGTTAAATCCTGGAGCGCATCTGCTGAACAGCCGTGGATGACTTTGAATATGTTCAGGATTGACTTGTATTTCACGTTGCAATTATTGGGAGCCAATGTAATTGTCGTAGTATGGGTGTGATGTGTTCCGACTTTGCAGTGCTTGTGATGATGTGTGCTGCAATATTCTGGACCAGTTGTAGTGGGTGGATAGTCTGTTCTGGAAGTCCTTGATATAGTGAGTTTCCATAGTCCAGCGATTGGTGTTATGATTGCTTGGCATACTGTGCGGAAGTGGTCTTCGTTGAGGATTGGTTTAAGTCTCCTGATGTCGGCCCCATACATCCAGGTCCGGCAAAATGTCAGGGGAGGTTATTCCACCCCCTGAACGTTTTTTTTTTGTTCAGCTCCGAGGAGTGGATGGGGCTGGGGGGGGGGGGCAGGAGTTAATTCCCCGCAACCTGATCCCCATTCCCTCTCACTCTTCCCCACCTTCTTCTTTTTGCATCACTCATTTGAATATGCCATGGCATTGGTAGTATATATATATTTTTTGTTGTTTCACAATACCTTACTGTATAAGAGGATTCCTCCCATTCTGGTTGTCATGGTAGACACTTCATTTTAATCCTAACGTTTTTAATTATTCATTTCTTTCCTTTCTTTTAACATTTTTAATTAAATATAACTGGTTTGGCTATATAATTTAATAATTTTAGAATTGTCACTATAATGTAACCTTTCACCTCTCATGGCGGGAAAGTGTCTTTAAATTTGTCCATAGCTGATACGCCAGCTCTCTCCAGTCATTTGACTGTGGAATACACAATGGTGTTTGACTTGGTGAGGTCCCTTCCTACTTTTCAGGTTTTATTATTTTAATGGTTGAATTTGGGTGTTTTTGTTACACTCGTAGCTCTTGTATTTTTTAGATTGATACAAACTTTTATTAAGCTGTGCTAACCCACAGCGGGGAGCCGAAGATTTGCCTAAAGAATGGAACGGGAGTGTCAGTTTTTTATAAATCAAACTCATTATGGCCTTTAGAATTTTTTTCTTCTTTTGGGCGCATACTATTCACTCCTTTCAGCGCATACGTAATTCAATTTGGAGATCCTTCTGCTGGTCTGTTTTTTTCCCAAGAACACCATCAGTGAGGTTTTATTTATTTATTTATTTGTTAATATGAAGGTCTGTTGTTTGTCTTCAATGTGGGGATGTCTTCACAGCAATGGGAGTTTTAAATCATTTGTTCACACTCTCTTTAGGTTCTTAACTTCTGGCAATCACAACCGTTAAGGAAACACCATTGTCTGTACATCTATACATAAGCTTTATAGAATCCTTTGGTTCCTGTCCATCGGCATTAGAAAGTAATTCCACAATGTCAGTTTCCTTACAACAGTCGTGTTTTTAAATGGACATGGTTTGCTAAAATAGAGAACAATACAAGATTATAGTAATTTGCCACTCGAGTGGTTTTATTTATTTATTTATTTATTTAACATGAGGGTCAGGTCTTCATATGGAGATACCTTTGTATTGTCGGGAGTTCTTAATCATTTGTCCATACTCACTTGGGGTTTTCAAGCTTTGACAATCGCAGCTGCTAAGAAAATACCAGTAGTTAATTATTTTTACATCTGCACATAAGCTTTATATAGCTTTAGTGAGTGTCCTTTGGTAATAAGAAGTCCTTCTACAATGATTAATTTTTTACAATAGTTACGAACTTTAATGTATACAGTTCGTTAAAATAAAAGACAATACAACATTACAGCAATTGTTATTTTTATTTTTTAGTTCCAATAGCTTCTTTAGACAGGATTTCAAATAAGGTATTTTTATAGCACTTACTGTATCCTCCTTATCTCTGGTGTAACACACATGTACAGAAAGCACGTGGGTGTTTTTGTCAATTTTCTTTTTATGATTGGTTTACAATATGATTTTATGGTTTGTTGTTTTTATTAGTATATTGCCATTATTTTTTTATATTTTATTATTTTAATTGATATTTAAACATGTTATTTTAATTGTACTTTTTTGAGGCTTGTCTCCTATAAATTCCCCTGAAGAAGGCCTATTGGCCGAAATACGTAGGGGTTCAATAAAAGGGGTATTTATTAAACCTGAAATCTGCCATTCTTTGTACCAGCTTCCTTTAGTCTCCATTTTCACATACAGTACAGATACATTTTAGATGGCACCTACGGCACATCAGTGCTGCCAGACCATACCACCCTCTCCTCTGCTGCCATCCTTCCTTCAGCCCATCTATCTGCCTCTGTAAGCTGTGTGCAGTCATGTCTTTTTTGTGCAGGCTGCTACACCATGGCCTATACTGGTACTCTTTTCCGCATTTCAGCTCTTCACGCATACCTCTTCTTTGCCTGATCTGCACGTCACCACTCCTACTCTGTCCTCCTGTCGCTGCACACATCCTGCCACTTCTGACTCCACTGGGGAACACATCTTCCTCATCCTATGCCACACACTGACATTGCACCATTTTAAATTAGCACCCCCCCCCCCATGCATTGGAACAGCTGCCTCCCACATGCGTGTCCAATTTAATGACTGCCTCATAGTGTGTCCACAGCTCTGGCAGGTCTATCTGCTCCCATCTGTTCTTCCATCCATCACCTTTGCATTGACTTTCCTTGGTGCTCCTTTACCCAGAGTTAGGGCTACAATTGTTTCGGACATTAAGGTGCATGCTTGACACCTTAACGCCCGATGTCCTGTAAAACCATGTTACATGGCTTTACACTGGAACACCTCCTACCCGCCAAGCACCCTTTATGCATGTAGCACCCCTCTTCATTGCCATTAATGCCTGTTACCTTAACGCCCTTTAGTAAACCTACCCCTAAATTTCATCTGGCATTTGGACATCCAGCCTTCCAATTTATCATGGTCCTCTTGCAATTATTCACAAGGTCCTCTTGCTTTTTAACAACTAAATAATTTTGTGTCATCTGCAAATTTGATCACCTCTCTCGTTATTCTCCTTTCCAGGTCATTAATAAACATGCTAAAAAGCAGCGGGCCCAGCATAGATCTCTGGGGTACTCCACTATTTACCTTTCTCTATTGAGAAAATTGGCCATTTAGCCCTACTCTCTGCTTTCTATCTTTTAACCAGTTCCTGATCCACAATAAAACATTGCCTCCAATCCCATGACTTTTTAATTTTGCCAAGACTCTGTCATGAGGGACCTTGTCAAAAGCTTTCTGAAAATCCAGATACAGCATCTCAACCAGCTCACCTTGGTCTACCTGTTTATTCACACCTTAAAAAAATATAACAGATTAGTAAGACTAGACTTTCCTTGGCTAATTCCATGTTGACTTTCTCCCATTGAACCATGACTATCTACATGTTTGGAAATGTTATTCTTTTTAATTATTTCTACATTTTGTCCAGTACTGAGGTCAGGCTTACTCCTGGAACCCTTTTTAAAAATTGGCATTACATTGGCCATTCTCTAATCTTCTGGTACTACAGATGATTTTAATGATAGTTCACAGATTACTAATAGTAGATCTGCAATCTTATATTTCAGTTATTTCAATACCCTCGGATGTATACCATCCAGTCCAGGTGATTTGCTACTCGTCAGTTTATCAAATAGTTGCAATACATCTTCCTGGTTTACCAATAATTCTTTCAAGTCTTCCAATATATCACCTTTATATATCATGTCAGGCATGTGTAACTTCCCTACATCTTCTTTAGAAAAGACAGAAACAAAAAATTCAGTCAGTCTATCCGCTATGGCCTTAAGAACATAAGATATGCCATACAGGGTCATAACTACAGGATCACTTCCTGACATACCAAGGTGATGCTGTCCTTTCAGGTTACTTCTTTCCTCCATGGCAGCAGGAAGGCTGCCAGACTGGAGGTGTACTTCTCTACTACATTCCCATAGGTCTCAATTTCAATGGGGCCACGGCTCCAATATTGCACGGAGTCCGCTACTGCCATTTAGAAAACAGACCCCTTAGTGTACACATAAGCCCTCTCAGCAACTGGGAGAAAATCATACATTACACTCAGTGCATAAGACTGGATAGCCACCATCTCTTTTTTTTTTTTGTGTAAGACATTTTATTGAGCAAAGTTCAATAGCATACATTTCAACACATCAAACAACAACAATGGAATACAATCTTCACTCGTTTACAACAGGACCAACCAGCAAATAAGTAGCAGGTTAAAATAACAAGCACTGTAAGTCAGCCAGTACATATACCAAACCCATAAGAAGGTAACATGCGTCAGAAACCAACCCTCCCTGTGCTAATGCACCTCCCCTCCCTCACAACCCAAATCAGAACAGGAGTCCTACATAGTAGAGAGCCAAATGGAGGCAAAAAGAAAAGACAGAAGTGCTGCCATACACATTAATGCACTACAGAACAGATCAGAACAAATCAGAAGAAAGATCAGAATAATGCCGACTAAAACAGCTGTGTGAGCTATAGGACATACCACTACACCTCCCAGACCCTCCTAAACTTTAAAACTAGAATCCCGTCTGCATCCGGGCAATACCATGCTGAAAGTAGAAGGTACATACAATGCCTGAAATAAACAGAGGCACAGGCAAAACTCTGCTCCTATAACCCTCCCCCCTCCATGTTCCTGAGCCCAACCCATCCTCCCCTCCCATCCCTACCCCCAGCCCCCTACTACCCCCCCTCCCAACCCTGCTGACCAAGCAACTCCTCCTAAGAGGAGGAAGGAAGGAAGAAGAAGAAAAAGAAAGAAGAGGAAAAGGAAGAAAAAAAAGGAAGAAAAGGAAAAAAGAAAAAGAAGAGCAGATCCTCAAGTCAAACCAGTCCAAAGAAAGAAACATCCCAGACCGCCAAGCAAGCCAGTTCTTCAGATCTTCAAGGGTCCTCCTGAAACACTAAGCTCCAAAGATCCTCTTCTAGAAAAGAACGACCCCGAATTGAAGCAGTCATTTTTTCCAACCTATATAGTTCCCAGCATTTAGCACGCCATTCTATAAGAGACGGCGCTCTACTCCATTTCCAGAAACGAGCAAGCACTGATCTGGCCGCTAAAAGGAGCGATTGCACCAACCTCCGAAGAGGACGCTGATGAGGGAATTCAGAGAAAACCCCCAATAAACAAGACTCCATAGCAAAGGGGAGAGTAACCTACAATCTCCCAGCAATATAACCCGTTACCCCCTGCCAATATCTCTGAATGTGCGGACACAACCACCACATATGATCAAAGGTTCCCTGTCAGCCACACAATCTCCAACAGAGCGGGTCATAAGCTCTTCGCCAATGAAAAAGATCGGCTGGCGTTATAGACAAACGATAAAGAATCCTAAGTTGTAGTATGAATTAACCCCAGCGATATGGAACATGAATGCGAATAAGAATAGACTTCCAGCCAGAACTCCTGCTCCTTCCCCGGCAAAGTCGGCTCCCATCATTGTTGAGGGAGTTTCAAAGCAGGAAGTGTGTAGGTGTCAACTGCAATATGCCTATACAACCGAGCTATGAACGCTTTAAGTTTTCCAGAGACAAAAAGATCCTGCTCCCAACATCTAGGATTCCTAGATAGTTCTGCCACCGAGAATTGGGTAGCCAAGCAATGAGAAATTTGCAGATGTTGAAAGAAAGAGAGTGGGTAACCCATTTGATCCTCCAAGCCGTGTTTAGATACAGGTCACGAGTCCTCATACAAGGAAGATAATCTCACCACTAATACCTCCAGATTCAATCCCTTAATCATATGTCGAATAAACTCCAATACTCCCAGAACAGTAAAGGGCGACTGGGAAGCAGATACCCCCGCCCACTTACAAACCCTCCTCCACGCCTCCCAACAGGGGCCAATAAACACATGCGACTTCACCTGACGGACTTCCCCAGGATCATAAAGAAAGGGTACCGCTACCAACGGAATCGGGTGCAACCAATCTTTTTCAAATAAGGCCCACTCCGCCCCCGAATGAATTCTCCACAACAATAATGATCGTAAACAAATACAAGAATAGTATAGTTCCGGATCAGAAAGGCCCAACCCGCCAGACCCTCTTGGAAGCATGAGTAGCCGCCAGCTAAGCAAAGGCCATTTCCTCATCCATATAAAGTGTGTTAAGGCCGTCCGAAGTGTCTTAAAAAATGTGCTCGGAAGAGCAATAGGTAACTGCATAAACATAAAAAGTAACTTCGGTAAGATCAACATCTTGTAAGTATTGATACGACCTAACCACGTAACCGAACAGGGATTCCAATGTTCCAAATCCGCCTGGATCGATTTTAGAAGGGGGATATAATTCAAACTATACAACCTCATTATGTCCCAATGAATAAAAATACCTAAGTACTTAAAATGGTCTACCAACGGGAAATCATCCATATTGTCCTGGATGACAGTGGATGAACGGGACATACAATGAAGAAGGGTAGATTTCTTCCAGTTAATAGTAAAACCAGAAACCAAAGAGAATCGTTTTAAGATACGTAACACAATAGGTAAAGACCTTGAAGGCTCATTCAAATAAATCAATGTATCATCTGCGTATAAGGAAATAGAATGCCATTCAGAACCTAGATGGATACCTATTTCCTCTGCCCTAGACCTGATATGAGCTGCTAATGGTTCCATTGCAAGTGCAAACAGTAAAGGAGAAAGAGAACAGCCTTGCCTCATGCCTCTCCTCAAGCAAAAGGGCAAGGAAACCGCACCATTGACAGACACCACTGCTGGGGGGCTGGAGTATAATGAAGCGATCCACGTACAAAATGAACTCCCAAAACCAAATTCCCTAAGAACTTGCAGAAGGTAAGGCCATTCTATTTTATCAAAGGCCTTCTCAGCGTCTAGTGATAAAATGCTATACGACCCCCCTTCCAATTTTAACCTCTGTAAAACATTGATCAATCGGCGAACGTTCTCAAACCCATATCTATTCTTGATGAAACCCGTTTGGTTCAGGTGAACTATATCTAGAATGAGCTTCCCTAGGCGATTAGCCAATATCATTGTAAAAATTTTGTAATCCAAATTCAGTAGAGAAATCGGACGATAACACAGGTACACTAAAAAAAAATTTTTTTTAACTGCCTCTAATGTTTCGATTGATTTTTACGTTTTTTGGTGCGCTGAATCCAAATCTGGTAACCAATTTGCTCCATCACGTACAGATTTTTTGCTACATTGGGTTAGCAGTTTGAGGTGAACGTTTCAGATTGAGTGCGATCGAGATAAAAGTTTCTTGGATGAATTCTTTATACTAATTGTTTAGTAGTTATTCAAATAAGAATAAAGAAAATTGTAACAAGGCAGCACATAAGAATAGAGTAATGTCAACAAAACACACTGTGATGGTAGCAAAATTGTCTGCACTTAAAACAGCCACATACATGTGCACAAACATTGAGCATATAAGAGCGAGGTTAGACACAAAGCAAAGCAAAGAAATGTGCAAAAAATGTTGTACAGGTATGTATGTAAGAATAGAAAACGCAAACCGCACCATTGCAATACATGAAGACAAACACCCGATGGTGTGAAAATAAAATTCTAATAAATGAGATCCGACACTGTGGTAATAACTAGCAAATTTTTATTTCAAAGTTTAGTAAAAACACGATATTTGTCAACACAGTTTAGATTTTAAAGTCATTCTTGGGTCAATCAATCTCCTGGTGGGCCCGTTTCTTCTTCCCCCGAATGCTTCTCTTGGTGCGCTGCTTGGCATATTTTTCATCTGGGGTTTCCCGCAGCAGCAACCAGCAGAAATCAGCCATCATAGTGGTGTTCCATCTTCCTTGGTACCTTCTCTCTGCGTCCTTGATGTCCTGGTGAAACCTTTCACCTTGTTCTTCACTGTACGCCCCCAAGTTTTCGGGAAAGTAGTTCACATGGGAGTGCAAGAAATGGACTTTCAGGCTCATGTTACAGCCTTGTTCTTTGAAGGCATTGAGCATCCTGGCAACAATATCCTTATAGTTCTCATCCCGCCTGTTCCCCAAGAATTTGAGAACAACATCCTTGAAGGAATCCCAGGCTTCTTTTTCCTTCTCAGACATCGTTTCAGCGAATGCTCCATCTGAAATGAGTTTCCTTATATCAGGGCCAACAAACACTCCTTCCTTTAGCTTTGCTTCAGAAAGTCCAGGGAACTTTGAGCAAAGGTACCGAAAGCACTCACCATCTTTTGGAAGGGACTTGATGAATTGCTTAATGAGACCCAACTTAATGTGGAGAGGTGGTAATAGAATTTTATCATGAGGTACCAAGCTCTCATGAAGAACATTTTTCTCACCGGGTCTCAAATACTCCCGAATTGGCCAGTCTTTTTTCCCCCAGTGTAGGTCGCGGGCCCGGCTATCCCACAAGCAAAGGAAGCAGGGATATTTGGTGAAACCGGATTGCTGCCCTAATAGCATGGATAGAATTTTAAAGTCTCCACAAATCATCCACTTATGCTCATCATAACGAATCTTCTGAAGAATCAGGGCCAAATTCTCATATTTTTCTTGGAGAATAACAGAGTGAGCAATAGGAACTGAAGCGAATGTGTTGCCATTATGAAGAAAAACACCTTTTATGCTGTCTTTTGACGAATCAATGAACAGCCGTCATTCAGCAGGATCATACTTGAGTTTAAACTTTTCCATCACTCCGTATATATCGTTGCAAAATACCAAATCTTCCTCTTTGCTGAAATACTTCAAAAATTGTGTCTCGCGGTTGCGGTACCAATACAAAGTTGTTCCTGGTGACAATAGATTTTTCTGTTTAAGCCGAGAACCTAGCAGTTGGGCAACATCTTTTGGGAGTCCTAAATCCAGGACTAAATCATTCAATTCAGCTTGAGAGAAAAGTTCAGGTTTCGGATCTGGTTCAGTTTCAAACTCGGAAGTACTGGACTCATCGGGAAAAGCCATCTGATGAGTCTCATCATGATCAGAACCGTCCACACAAATATGATCCAAAGATTTTGGTGGTTCAGGCACAGGTACTTCGTTGCTATGAGGCATAGGCCTAATTGCTGAGGGAAGGTTGGGGTAACTTATTACGTTCTTATTTTTTAAGTTGTATCCCTTCACAATGCAAGAGCAAAAATAGCAGTCACTGCTGTGGTCTCTTTGTTCGCGCCACATCATAGGTATTCCAAAACGAAATGCTTGTTTTTTACCTTTCATCCATAAGCGTAGATCTTCCTCACATGTCTTGCACACTTTGTGAGGAGCCCACGGTTTGTCTTGATCGCCTAACTTCAAACCGAAATAGGGGAAATATACTTTTTTAATAAATGCAGAAATGTTCCTCTGCCGCTTTTTCACGGTATATTCCCCACAAATAAAACAAAAACTGTCCGGAGAGTTGACGCAACCTCTGGCTCTGTGAGCCATCACAAATACACAGCACTGCAAACTACAACTGTAGTGAACCACTTCGGAATAAAGCTGGATTACGACTGAGCAAACAAAAGGTAATAATGAACTTGCAAGAAACTGAAATTTGACAGGAACGTTCATGTTGCAACCACCGTGTTTGAGCGAGCGAACGAGGCGAGGCGAACAGGAAAGAACATGCGCCAGCGTGAGTACTGGATTTAGCCCCCCGCCTCCCAATTGTCCTGTTAATGTATAAAATGAATACAAAACACTCTAAAATATCATGAGGGAGTGTTTCTAGTTAGTTAACCATTACAACCTCTATTTTGGGCCAAGAAAATAAACTGCAGTCGGCTAAAAAGAAATTATGTGAACATTCCTTATATGGGTAAGAAATCTAATTTTGCAAGAAAACGTGACGTGATGGAACATTTTGGCTATTTTTCCTGGATTCAGCACCCCAAAATCTATAGGAATCAGTTGCAAAACTGGAGGCAGTTTTTTGGTAGTGTACCTGTGTAATTAGAGCATTGCAAGGTATCTTTATCGGGTTTAGGAATTACAGCAATATTTGCTTGATAAAAGGAGGCAGGAAGAGACTTCATTAAGAGAATTTCATTAAAAACTGTCAGCAGAGTTGGAGCAAACAAGTCCGGGAATGTCTTATATAGTTCTGCTGGCAAGAGATCTGGTCCTGCCACCTTAGCAGACTTGAGATTCTTCAGCGCCTGCTGAACCTCCTCTAATGTAAACGGACGGTCTAGGTCAGCGATGGCGAACCTATGGCACGCGTGCCAGCTGTGGCACGCGAAGGCCTTGCAGCTGGCACGCGGGAAGGTCCGCCATCGAAAAAACAACAACAACCCTGTCTGCTGCCGTTGTCGGGGCCGCCGCGGCAGAATCGAGCGTGCCGCGGGGCCCCCCTGTACCCACCGGCAGAGCCTGTCCTCCCCGTAGCAGCTCTCTCTTTGGAGCTGCAGTCAGACTCGCCGGCTTGCAGAGCGCGAAGGGAAGAGTTTCCCTTTCGCGACTCTGTTAAGCCCGCGGGGGCTGATGGGAACTTCCCATCAGCCCCCGCGGGCTTAACAGAGCAGCGAGGGAACTCTTCCCTCGCGCTCTGCAAGCCGGCGCGTCTGACTGCAGCTCCAAAGAGAGAGCTGCTACGGGGAGGACAGGCTCTGCCGGTGGGTACAGGGGGGCCCCGCGGCACGCTCGATTCTGCCGCGGCGGCCCCGACAGCGGCAGCAAACAGGTTTTCTTTTTTTTTTTTTAATTTTCCCGGGGCTGGGCTGGGCTGGGCTGGGGGTGGGGGGTGGGGGTTAGGAGTGGTGCTGGGCTGGGCTGGGGGCTTAGGAGTGGTGATGGGCTGGGCTGGGCTGGGGGGGGGGTTAGGAGTGGTGATGGGCTGGGCTGGGCTGGGGGGGGGGTTAGGAGTGGTGATGGGCTGGGCTGGGCTGGGGGGGGGGTTAGGAGTGGTGATGGGCTGGGCTGGGCTGGGGGGGGGTTAGGAGTGGTGATGGGCTGGGCTGGGCTGGGCTGGGGGGGGTTAGGAGTGGTGATGGGCTGGGCTGGGGGGTGTTAGGAGTAGTGATGGGCTGGGGTGGGGGGGTTAGGGGTTGTGATGGGCACTGGGGGGGCTGGGGGGGTTAGGAGTGGGGATGGACACTGGGCTGGCTGGGGGGGGTTAGGGGTGGTGATGGGCACTGGGCTGGCTGGGGGGTTAGGAGTGGTGATGGGCGCTGGGCTGGGGG
This sequence comes from Ichthyophis bannanicus, assembly GCA_033557465.1. Taxonomy (NCBI): domain Eukaryota; kingdom Metazoa; phylum Chordata; class Amphibia; order Gymnophiona; family Ichthyophiidae; genus Ichthyophis; species Ichthyophis bannanicus. Next base: position 1,824,035,982 of record CM066031.1, read on the forward strand.
GGTAGGTAGGAGTGGTGATGGGCACTGGGGGGGGGTTAGGAGTGGTGATAGGCGCTGGGGGGGCTTAAACTAAAAATTGAGTGATGGGGGATTAGGACTGGGAGTGGGCTGATGGGGAGGTTAGGACTGGAAATGGGCTGGTGGGATTAGGACTGGGAGTGAGCTATGGGGGCTAGGACTGGTAATGGGTTGGGGGGTTGCTAGGACTGCAACTGGGCTGAGTGGAAGGGGGCTTGAACTGCAAATAGCTGTTGGGGATGGGGCTTGGAATGGAAATGGGCTGAGGGGAAGTGGGGGGCTTGAACTGCACATAGCTGATGGGGACGGGGCTTGGACTGGAAATGGGCTGAGGGGAAGTGGGGGGCTTGAAGAAGGGAATGGATGCTGGGTGAGACTGGAACTAGAAGGGAGCTGATGTTGGGGGAGGATTAGAATGGGATGGGGCTGGGAGAGTAAAATGGAGAGGGGAAAAATATTTTGTGTAGGAGGGATGAAAAATCTACAATTGGCCAGGTATTGGGAGAGTAATTGGGGATTGAGGATGGAGGGGTAAAATTTGTGTGGATGAAATAGGAATGAGGAAAGAGCAAAAGGAGAAAGATTAGTATGTTAAAGCAGATGTAGAGAGAGAGAGAATGGAAAAAAAACTAGAAGAGAGAAGAAAGGACAAATGGACAGCAGACGATGGAGAGTTAGCAGAAAACATGAAGAAACCAGAAGAAAATGGCTGGACCAATTGCAACTGAAAAAAAATGCACAAAAGGTAGAACGATATCTCTTTATTTTGAATTTATTAACTGGAATATGTCAGCTCTGGGAAATGTGCATCATTAACATCTGCGCTTTGTTTGGTACAAGAGGAAATTCCTATTTGACGTTGCCACTTGTTCTCTTTCCCCAGTATTCACTGAAATGTATTGGTTTAATATTTGCAGTGTTGCCTTTTGATAGGTAGGGTATGGTGCTTTGTGAGTCCTGGTAATGCTGTCAGGATACGGCGGGTTTGCTATGGGTTCTAAATGGGCAGCGTTTGTAGTAGTTCCTAATGTGCCTGGCGGTTGGCACTGGATTATAGTAATGTAGAAATCTTTTAGTCTTTCTTTATCCATACACTCATTAAGAGACATGTTTACTAAAAGTTAGTGTATGGTAACATTATGCAAATATTTATGCAAATAAGACCACTTATGCAAATGACGTGCTGGCACTTTGAGGAAATTCTTTGGTTTTGTGCGGCAGTTTGGGCACTCGGGCTCAAAAAGGTTAGCCATCACTGGTCTAGGTGTTATCTGTCTTCTACTGGAATTTGAGGAAGAGAAGGCTCCTTCAACCACGCAGAGATGTCCGGGTGAGTCGCCGACATCTCACTAGTGTACAGTTGCTGATAGAATCTAGCGAACGTGGATGCAATGTCCTGGGACCGATATAAAATTTGACCCTGAGGAGATTTAATGACATCAACTCGATGACGTTGCCGCTGACATTTTAATTGCCAAATTAGCAGCTTCCCTGCCTTATTTCCCTGTTCATAGTACCTTTGTTTTGTGCGTAAGAAAAGCGACGCCACTCGGTCATCTTCCAACGCCTCTAATTCCCCTCTACACCTAGTCAGTAGATTCCACACCTGATTACCACCCCCCTTCCGGTGAGTTTTTTCCAACTCCGCAATTTCTTTCCTCAAATCCTCCTGTTTGACCACTAACCGTTTCTTAAATGCACTTGACATAGAAATAAGCTGCCCCCGCAACACCGCTTTCCCTACCTCCCACAATAGAGCTCTAGAAATTTCAGGGAAGTCATTAAACCATAGATATTCCAACCATCCTTTCCGAATCCCATCCACAAATTCCGGGTTAAGTAACAACCCCCTAGGTAAAGACCACGTCTGAGCTGAAGACGCAGCCTCCCCCAAGGTAAGACCAATAGAAATAATGACATGATCAGAGGGTCCCATGGTCCCAATATCCGACTGAGTCAGCCAAGAAATCCCCGATCTGGACATAAACCACATGTCAATGTGAGAGTGGCCCTTGTGCACGTGCGAATAAAAGGTGTAATCCCGTTCTAAAGCATGTAAATGCCTCCAAACATCGCATAAGTCAAATTGCGAAACCCACTCCCCCAATGCCTTCCCCTGGATAGTCCTTGAGAACCGAGTCCCTGAACGATCCAACTCTGAGCAAACACAATTAAAGTCGCCTCCCACAATCAACAGCCCCTGACTAAAGTTCTGAAGTGCCCTCGAAAGGTCCATCAATGAGCTCCCCACTGCTGCGGGGGGAAGATACACATTTACGAAAGTGAGCGTCAATCCATGGATAGTACCTACCAGAATCAGAAAACGACCCTCCGGGTCAACAACTTTATCAACCAGCTGAAAGGGGCAAGCAGCGGAAAGCAGAATAGCGACCCCCCGTTTCTTGGTTGAGTAATTAGCTAAGTATATTTGTGGAAACTTACTTAGCCGAGTCAAAGTGGTCCCTCTGAGAAAAATGGGTTTCTTGGAGAAATATAATCTCGGCTTTCTCTCTACACAATTTATCCAACACCCTTCTGCGCTTACAGGGATTATTCAAGCCATGGACATTCCAAGAAATAGCTTTAACCATACCCGAATCTGAAAAGAAGCCAGTCATGAGCGAATATCCATAGCAGAACCCTAATCCACGCTTCCCCCCTTAATCGAGCAACAATCCTAAAATCCTGAATACATCTTCCTCCCCTATATAAGAAAACATCTAAGGTGCTCTCGATGTACAAAGAAATCCAGCTAATGCTCAGGTCAGCAGAGCTCCACCCCACCCCTCTCCCCCCACCCCCAAACCCCCAATCCCACCCCCTCCCCCTCCCCACCCCACCGCTCCCACTCTACCCATCCCCCTCACATTCCTATAACAGCAGGAAGTATACTTGGCAGATAAACGTCTCAACGCAGATGACACTATACGTGTCACCAAATAAGGCATTAGAAGGAAGTGTAGAAAAACAAGAGTCTCCCCAACTCCACCTCCTCCACAGATCAGATCAAGCAGAAGAAAGCATTAAAAAGTATGTATTTATTTATTTATTTATTGAATGGTTTTATATACTGCCTTTCAGAAAAATCAAAGCGGTTTACAAAGAACAAAACTTGAACATTACATTGAAACTTATTCAAACAATTGAAATTACAGTGAACATTAAATTATATATAATAGGGGGGGCGGAGCCTGATGTCCAGCGGGATAGACGCTTCGCGTTGAAGCTCCCGAGAGGCCTACTCAGAATCCTGAATTAATACCTGCATAAACTTCATTTTTTACTCTGAACTTACCGGGGTGCCTCGGGGGGAACGGCGGGCCACAAACCAGTGCGACTGGACCTCGGGTCTCCCTCTTCTTCACACGGAAAACGCTCCAAAACAGAGTTCTTCCCCACAAAAGATGGCCCCACTTTGGGAAAACCCCGCAACGCCACAGGGGATCTTGGAGGAGATACGCGGTGTGAAGGAGCTGGTACAATCCAACGGAGCGGTGCTCCGAACCATGCGTGAAGACTTTGGCACACTTCAGAACCGGCTCGAAAGTCTCCCATTACGACAGGACAACATGGCGGAGGTCCTTGACTCGCACGCGGTGCGCTTGGTGAAATTGGGCAAGGCTGAGCGTATGATACCGAATTTTCGAAAAGAGCAGGAGGATAGCAATGATCGAGCTGGTTGCAACCATATGGGGCTCATTGGAGTACCGGAGGATGTGAGAGCAGGAGACATGCGAGAATTCTTGGTCATAACTCTCCCTCCCTTGCTAAAGATTATTATTTACAGAGATCTGGAGACTGACCGAGCGCATCGTGTTCCTGCTAATATGGCGCTCAATCGGACGACCCCTCGGGCTCTCAATTTTCGATTATTGCGATACCAGTAAGTAGAGCAAATTTGCACTGCTGCCCGGGCGAATTATCATCTTGAATTTGAAAGTCATAAAGTTTCTTTTCCCCTGACGTGGCAAAGTCCACAGTTGACCGACGGAGGAGACTCCTTGCTTTTCGCCCTGGATTTCAATAACTACAGGCTCACTTTGGCCTAATATATCCAGTGAAGCTCAGAGTGACTCTCCATAACCCAGCCATAACATTCGAAGATCCCGATCTCCTAGCAATGTTTTTGGACTCCCAATAACGCCGATCAGATGCGCTAATCCAACCACTATGATTCAACAATCTTGATCTGTAATTCGCCGGATTTGCCCGCCATCTTGAACGGCCCGACGCGGCGACCCCAGCCTGGAATAGAGACTGCCTGGACTTTTCTTTTTATCTATAATTTACTTGGCCTTCTATCCCTCCATGATGTGCACCTCGGTGGGATTCGAAACATGCATAGTTTTACAGGTTATATGTTTTAGCTTGGGTCCTCTCTGGAGTTTCTCCCCGCAGACATTAGGTCGCCAGTAATTTCTGGGGTTTAGCTTCTTCTCTGGTGCACCTCGGTGCTTATTTTTTTTATATGGGGCGTTACCATGATTTTCATTAACTCATTGATTATTATGTTATGTGCACAGTCATACATAGTTAAGATGAGGGACATTGGGAAATTGTGTGCATTATTGTGTTCTTTCTCAGAATTTCTAGTCTTTCTAGATGGCCTTGTGTCAGATCTTCTCATAAAACGTAAACGGCATTAATAGTTCAATCACAAGAAAGAAAATCCTTAGCTATCTTAATCATGAGCATGTTACTTTAATGTTTCTTCAGGAAATGCATTTAAATTCCGCTGCGGCATTGTAACTTAATACCACGCCTAATATGGCGACTGCCTTTTCTTCCGCTGTTTCCAAGCGGTGTGGGGTAGCCATTTTGGTTAAGAAGTCTCTGCAAGCTATTGTAATGGATGTTAGCTTTGATAAGGAGGGTAGATGGGCCCGTGCACACCTTCAGGTTGAGACTGTAATTTACGTGTATTGGTATTTATGCTCCGAATGTGGATAATCCTGTTTATTATGCAAGTATTCTGCAGTTAGCACAGGCATTTGCCAGCCCTCCATTAATGCTCGGCGGCGATTCAACCAAGTACTTGAGCCCTTGACAGCTTGGCTGCCGCCCAGGACGAACGAGTGGTCCACCCAAGAGTCTTGATTCTTTTACTGCTTTGATAACAGATTTTGTGCTAGAAGATATATGGAGGCTGCTTCTCCCCTCACTCCCATTATCCACCAATGCGCTCCGACAGCGCCGAAATTCTGGGAGCGGGAGTTGCATGTAGCTTTGACCCCGGAGCATGGGAGCCCAGCCTGGAGCAGGTTGACATGGATCTCTCGATCTCCCTCACTTACTCAGACACTTTTTTCTTTTAATCCATTGAAGTTTCTATACTCCTGATAGGTTAGTCAAATGACCGCTACCCAGAGCAACAGATTTAGGATATGCCACACGGCCATTTACATACTAACTTATATTATGTTTGAATGCCCGGTACCCTAATATTACTGGAAAATACTGGGGGAAAAATAGGTCCCCTCTTAATTTCAATGAATGGTGGCATCCTGTCAGTCTATACAGTATCTATGAACAACTACCTCATCTGTTGGTCTCTCCGTTCAGACCCTCTATCATTTGTCTGAATGGAGGATACTCCACGATTATGTTTAAAATGCTAAAATGCTAAATGCTCCCATCTGACTGTTTCAATCTATTTCACCTGATCAGTCTATATTGCTGATACTCTTTTGTTTGTTTGGATGTACAATCACTGCTATATGTATACGCCTCTTTGATGATACTCCTCAGTTCCAGAGAAGAAGCTTAGGGGTGGGGGGTAATTGGGGTTGCTTTCCTTATGTGTATATTTGTATTTGTCTCCTTTGGTTTGTTGTTCCGTTTGTTTGTTGTAAAATGAAAATAAAAGTTTCAAAAAAAAAAAAAATTATATATAATAAAAATGGTAATTTGAGGGTTACAATGCTGAGTAAATGCTGATTAGGTATATAGATAGTTTAAACATATATACAGATTTAAATATTTACAAATTTCAAAAACCTTATCATCTTATCTGAGCAAGGAAAAATGTATTGTATCCCTGAACATGCTATCGTAGTACAGAACGTAACCCTATACGAACTACCCCCCAGTCTCCCGCCACTCCCCCGTGACCCTCTGCCATCTCCCCATCACCTACCCCCCCCCCCCTACGGCAGACCCCCAAGCCCTCCATGCTGTCTCTATACTCAACTAAGGGCTTTACAAACCATTCCACCCCATAACAGATTGCAAAGGTATAACATTCCCAAAGGTACAACAATCCCAAAACCACACACTGAACAGACATAATATAATCAAGTGGGAGCAGTGGTATCCATCTCCTTCTGCAGATTAGAGTCTGTGTCAGAGTTAGAAGATTTCCGGGAACGAGGCACTTTACGCCTCTTTGGTAGTGATGTCTCCCACTCTCCATGAGTGCCTCTCTGACGTGACGGTCGCTCTCCATGCTGCATGATATCGAGAAACTCCATTGCTGTCGACAAATCTGAAATTTTTTGAGCACAGTTATTCCAATCGAATAGCAATGCAAAGGGGAAACCCCATCTGTATGAAATCTCTCGCTTCTGCAGTGCCTGGGTTAAGGGCTTGAAGCTCCATCGACGCTCTAGGGTATACTGAGAAAGGTCCTGATAGACTTGAAGTTCCTGACCTTTGAAGACAACTGAACGTCGACCCCATAGACTTCGCATTAGAGCCACTTTATCAGAGAAGAAACAAAAGCATATTATAATCGCTCGGGGTTGCGTGCTAGAGGATCGGCGAGCCCCCAGAGACCGATGTGCTCTTTCCAGTCGAACCGGCTTAGGAGCATTGGGTAAACAGAAGGCATACAGATCTTGGACTAGAGCCATCGTATCCTCCGACCCCCCCAGTTGTTCTTGAAGGCCAATTATTCGAAAGTTATTCCGTCGTTGCCGATTTTCAAGATCATCCTGCCTTTCTTTCAGATCCTTCGACAGTTGCTCTAATTTCACGATTTTAGTCTGAAGGATCAGAGACAAGTCCATTTGTTCCCTGATATTGAGCTCAGTCTGCGTAACCCTATCATCTAGTGACTTTAAATCAGAGCGGATATCACTCACCGCCTTAGAGAAATCCTGATGGAATAGCTTGAGCTCCTTTAATATTTCCAAAAAGTCTGCTTTTGTAACTGGAGACTGTGAGCCAGAGGCATTAGCTTTGGAGATGGATGGGCTCTCCACAGCAGGTTAGGGCTGAGCAGTAACAGAGTCAGAAGATCTAGCAAACTTGGAAAGGGAAGCTGCATAAGATTTTGCAGTAGCCATATTCGTCGTACAAAGCTGATGTTGTCATCCAAAAAGATATCTCACTTTATATATACACAATGTGGTCAGGAGAGATTGCCGCTCGTCTACGAGACTCCAAGACGTCAATCCCACCACGTAGACATCACAAGAGTAAGAGATCCTTCTTCAGTATAATCCCATAGAGATGTGGGGTAATGACAGGAGAATAAAGGCAACTGAACTGTCACAGCGGCAGAGTAGGTGAAGGAAGCTCTCATCCAGCCAGCTCCTGCTTAAGGTAGGACGGCTTCACCCTACAATGATCTCAGAAGGACAGCCGCAGATAAGACAGCCTCCGCTCCTCCAGCAGCCGTGTCAAATCGCCACCATAATATTCCCCGAAGAACTAGAAGTGGAAGTGAGGAGGCAGCATCACAAAATTCAGAAAAAACTTGCAGCAGAAAAAGTATATTTCAGATACCCTGCAATACTGGTGAAAGACACAAGAGGACGCTCCAGGATAAAGAATCAGCCCTACAGCTATAGAAGCATGCTCAGAGCAGTCCTCACCCGGCAGCCACAGACAGCAGCCTCCACCAACAGCAACTCTCAGTTGCAGGAGAGACAAGACCTGCCAGATCAAGAACAGCTCTCTCAGAATTTTGACGCACCAATTCATCTCCTGCAGTTAACAGCAGCCACCTCAGAAGAATCAGCAGGGTTCAGTAAAGTGCGGCAGCCATTTTGTGAAAACTTTTGCGTTCCAGCTATGCGTTCCAGGATCCGGTGGCCATTTTGAAGAGAGATTCACAGCTTTAGGCAGCACACGTCAGCAGAAGCACAGGTCTTCGTCATCACCCGCTTACGTTCCAGCGCAGCTTTCCCGCCTCTATCAAGAGCCCCATCTGCGTTCCAACTCCTCTCTCACAGGTACGATCATCATGGGGGCGAGAATAATTAAGTATTCACCTCTGGGAGTCGCAGAGTAAGCGGGGGGACACGTACTGATCTATCAGACATACTAAAACATGTATCAGAAAGTACCATCACCACAAAAGAACAGCTAATCCTCAGAGACTTCAACCTCCCCTCACTGCAAGAAAAACATGCCGAAGCCATCATCAGCATTATGGAAGCAATGGACCTGACTCAGATCATACATGAATCAACTCACGAAAAAGGAAATACTCTCGACCTGATATTCCTCAACTCCCAAAGCACCACCTCATGCAAAAAACCTATGGTCACAAGTGTACCATGGTCTGACCACCACCTCATTAATCTTACCTACATCTACCAGCACATCAACATCAAAGAGAACAATCAACTTGCTAGAAGATTTAAACCATTTAACAAAGGACTTCCTAACACAAATTTTACCTACACTCCAAACAGACTCTACCAAAATCAAAAACCTAATCAATACCTGGAATACCGCAATCTCATCTGCATCATGTACAACGACAAACAACAACAAGACCAGAGCTACCACAACAAGAGCCTGATGGTTCACCCCTGTCCTATGGAGACTAAAGGCCCAACTAGGGAGAACCGAGAGAAAATGGAGAAAGACCAAAAAAGAAACAGACAAAGCAAGATACATTAGTGAACTAGATGCATACCGCACAGAAACAGATAATACAAAAAGGACCTACCACTCAAAAATCATAAATAAATAAACCACATGAGCTCTTTGAAATTGTCAAGAAGCTAACAAAGGCACCCAACCGCTCTAACCAGCTCTCAAACATCCCACCGTAATAACTAGCATGCCAATACAAGCAGCTCCAAGGAAAAAAGTCCCAAAAAAAGGGTATTCCCACACATGTCAATAATCAAAAGAATACACAAACCCCAACCGCAATCACCATATGCTATATACTTTTTGTCGGGCATAAACCGCAAGGTGAAGAGAACTCCCTCGACACCTCACGCAGTACATACCCCTTTTGTTTTTTTATTATTTACTTCATTGATTCTGATTTCGCAAATCGTAAAAGCAGGGAAAGGCTTCACACTTATCTGCACAAGCACGACGTGCACGTTTCGAAGCAACCAGCTTCTGTATCAAGTGTTCCCAAGGCAAAGCAGTGTGTCCAATCCTTCCAAAATCCAGAAATCGCCAAAACTTTGGCGGGTGACAGCACCAAGGAGTACCCCAAGGCCCCACACTATCAGCGATGCTCTTCAATATCTACCTACAGCCACTCTGCCCAGTAATACGCGCTCACAACATCAACTACCACATCTATGCAAAGGACATAATGCTTTACAGACACATCAAAACCACAAACCCAACAAACAATCACCTATAAGACTGCTTTATTAATGTCTCCAACTGGCTACAAGAGAACAACCTCTCCATCAACATTTAAAAAACGGAAGCCCTTACTGTGACCAAGGACCCAAACTTCACCCCACTGCCACACGTCACCTTGGGAACCATCCAAATACAAGTCCAACCCCACATAAAATTCTTGGGAATCATTATTGATCAAGCACTTACATTTAAACAACAGATCAAAAAGACGGCTAGAACAATATTCCACAAAGCAAAGACAGTACAACGGCTCAGACCACTCATCGATCCACAAGACTTCAGAACAGTCATGCAGGCCATGACTGCTCCCCCACCTGGACTACTGCAATGCAATTTATCATGGACTATCAGCCACCCACACCAACCCACTACGAATTGCCTTAAACACCACTGCAAGAATCATCCAGAAGGCAAAAAAACACGATCACATCACCCCAGTCCTGAGAGAACTCCACATCCTGTCCCTCGAAACAAGGATCAAATACAAATCCCTCCTACTTATCTACAAAGCCCTCCATCAAACTTAGACCACACAACTTCGGACTCTACTACCTCACCCTACTCTCAACAGACCAACCCATCAGACCACCAACAACACTCTCACTATCCCCCATGAACGAACTAAGTTCAATCAGCAAACCTGCAACAGAGCATTCGAACTGTACGCACCCTCCCTCTGGAGTTCCCTCCTGAGCCAGATCCGAAGTACCAAAGACCTCTCCACATTCCGGAAACAGTTAAAAACCATCGTGTTTCATGAATATCTTGGACCTGAAACAGACATCTCTCAATAACTGCTCACCCGAACCCTCCAACCTACACCCCCCCCCCCCAGCAACTATCTAAGAGACTTCCGTAAAACGTTAATTGTCTAGTACTGTTACTTTCTGTGAAGAACAACTATGTTATCCCCCCTGGTGATGGCCCCTTCCCTCTCAATGTCAACTTGATTATTGTCCCCCCCCCCCTTTTTTATGTTAAACCGCTTTTACTCGGTGACAAGCGGGATATAAATGCAGTTAAATAAATAAATAAATTATTGAAAATATTGCTTGGACAAGTCAAATCTATTTGTGCAGAGATACATCCATGTCCTACATAGCTGTTCTGCCAAGATGCAATGTGTCGTCAGATTTCTTGATTATTTGTTAATTCTTTATTGATTATTGATCCAAGCAGGTTAAAATTGTCTACTATTTCTATTTCTTCTCCATCAAGGATGAAATTATTGATTTTGCCAGTTGTCAAGATCTTTGTTCTCTTCATGTTAAGGTGCAGGCCCATTTTAAGACTATGGGCCCGATATTCAGCGGTGGCAGCTGGCATGATTACAGCGATTAGCCATCGCCGCCGAATGCTAAACCATGATATTCGATGCCAGGCCTATATCCAGCCATTGGCATTGAATATCTGGGTCGGCTGGCAAAGCAGGAAGCTAACAGGCAGTAGTGATACTCAGCCTTCCTGGTTAGCTTGGACAGTGAAAGTTAGGACAGCATGGGTAGATGGAAATAGATTGTTTACTCTTTCAAAACATACAAGGACTAAAGACCAACCCATGAAGCTACAAAGTAGTATATTTAAAACAGATATGAGGGAATATTTTTCTCTCAATGTATAATTAATCTTTGGAGGATGTGGAGGATGTGGTAAAGAAGGTAGTATAGCCTTGTTTTAAAAAAAGGGTTGGACAAATTTTTGGAGGAAAAGTCCATAAACCGTTATTAAGGCCGTCTGAGAGAAAACCACTGTTTATCCCTGGGGATAAGTAGCATGGAAATGGAAACTTTTGGGGTATATCAGGTACTTGTGATCTGGATTGGCCACTATTAGAAACAGGACACTGAGCTTGATGAGTCCTTTGTCTGACCCATTATGGCAGTTCTTATGCATGCTAGAAGCTGGTGATCTGCACAACATTCAGCTCCAGGTTTTGTCTCTGTTGTTATTGCTGTTGAGCCTTTCCATCTTTGACTTCTACAGATGTAGACGATTTGATTTTTGAACAATCCGTTGGGCAAAGTCCATGTGTAAAGTCTCTGCTTGTTTTGCTGGATGAAAGTGTTTGAGATTAATAGATTGTTGGTCTTGCAAAATTCTATCATCTTTCTTCAGCTTTGTTTCTGTGGACTAAGGAACACCCAATGAAGTTAATAAGTAGTACATTTAAGTTAAATCAGATTTAATACGTCTCACTCAACACATAATTAAGCTCTAGAATTCATTGCAAGAGGATGTGAAAAAAAGTTGTTAGTGTAGCTGGGTTTAAAAAAGCTTTGAACAAGTTCCTGGAATGAAAGTCCATAAACCATTATTAAAGTGAACTTAATAATCCACTGCTTATCCCTGGAATAAGCAGCATGACGTCTGTCTACCTTTCAAGATCTTGCCAGGTACTTATGACCTGGATTGACCACTGTTTGGAAAGAGGACACTGGGCTTGATGTACATTTGATCTAACTCAGTATGACAAATCTTATATTCTAATGTAAGCTCACACAACCTTTTATCACCTTTGATTTCAATAGATATGGCTTTTACCATCACAGAAAGAACTTTAGCAAATTGTCTGGCTTCCTGTATCCAGTTCTGTTGTGAACAAGCCGATGACCCTCTCTGCTCCAAAGCTGATGACCTTCTCGCCTGCATTCCCTGCGGTGAACTTACAAGAGCGGAGCAGCACAGCAAACATTTATTTATTTATTTAACAATTTCTATACCGCTTTATCATATAATCAAAGCAGTTTACAATGAAGCTTTGACTGTTACAGAGAACTTGAAAGCAATGTTCCCTCTAATTTTCTGTAGGCTGTGTGCTCAAAAAATATCAGCTGTGCAGCTTTTGAAGGAAGGTTAAATTTTTGTGCGCTACATAACACCACCCTGAGTTATATACTTTAAAATCTGACTACACATCAGAATACAGTATGTACACCACATTGATTTTAATCAAATTAAATGGAAATAGACGTTTACTAAATGAAGCATAAAATTTCTAGTAATTAGAATCACAACTTTTAAATTTTAAGACGTCTGTGTTGTTTTCTAGCAGAATCACAACCGTAATTTTTGTGCGCTCAGTTGTAAAGTATGTGCGCTCGCTCGGCGAGGTGTGTGTGCGCGCACATGTGCACAGCTTAGAGGGAACAGTGCTTGAAAGCATACAATAAAAACTCAAACAATAGAAACAATTTTCATAGGGGAGCAAAAGGGGAGTGAAAGGGTAGTGCAAGGAACACAACGTATGTATATAGTGATCTATTAATAGTTGCTCATGGGTTGGGGGAATGAGATGAGAGGTTATCTGGGGTGTTGAGACTGTTCATTGAAATATTCATAGAAGAGGAGAGTCTTGAGTTGTTTCTGGAAGTCCTCTAAATCTGTGTTGATCTTAGTTTTTCCAAAAGAGAGTTCCAAATGGTGGGGGCAGCAAGTGAGGTAGCCCTTTTGGTGGTAGATTGTTTGGCCTTTGTATATAAGCTGGGGATTGGTATGATGTTTATGGTGCTACTTCTCTCAGGTCTGTTGATGGTCTTGTTCCAGATGAGGTTCTATAGAATTCCTGCTGTGATAGAAACATAGAAACATAGAAACATGATGACAGAAAAAGACCACATGGCCTATCTAGTCTGTCCTTCCATATCAACAACTACAACAGTCCACTTTTTACCTTTAGAGATCCTCTGTGTTGGTCCCATGCTTTTTTGAATTCAGTTACTGTCCTCATCTCTACCACCTCCACTGGGAGATTATTCCATGGATCCACTACTCTTTCCGTAAAGAAATATTTCCGCATATCACTCCTGAATCTATCCCCCTTCACCCTCATCCCATGTCCCCTCGTAGCAGAACTTGCTTTCAATTGAAAGAGGCTCTCTCCCTGAACATTTATGCCACGGAGGTATTTAAACATCTCAATCATATCACCTCTATCCCGCCTTTCCTCTAAGGTGTACATATTAAGAATCTTAAGTCTGTCCTCATATGCTTTATAATGAAGCCCACTAATCATTTTAGTAGCCACCCTCTGCACCGACTCCATCCTGTTCACATCCTTTTGAAGGTGCGGTCTCCAGAATTGCACACTATACTCCAAATGAGGTCGCACCAAAGACTTATACAGAGGCATTATCACCTCCTTTTTTCTGCTAGCCATTCCTCTCCGTATGCACCCAAGCATCCTTCTAGCTTTTGCCGTCGCCTTTTCTACCTGTTTAGCTACTTTAAGATCATCAGACACAACCACGCCTAGGTCCTGCTCTTCTTTAGTGGACAATAGTACTTCACCTCCTATACTGTATTGCTCCCTTGGATTGCTGCAGCCCAAATGCATGACCTTACATTTTTTAACATTAAATCCCAGCTGCCAAATTCTAGACCATTCTTCAAGCTTAGCTAGATCCCTCCACATGTTATCTACACCTTCCTGGGTGTCTACTCTATTGCAGATTTTGGTATCATCCGCAAAGAGGCAAACCTTACCCGACAGCCCTTCCGCTATATCACTAACAAAGATGTTAAAAAGAATCGGACCAAGGACAGATCCCTGGGGCACACCACTGGTAACATCCTTCTCCTCAGAGTGAGCTCCATTTACTTGTACTCTTTGTCACCTCCCACCCAACCAATTTCTAACCCAAGCAGTAACTTCAGGGTCCATTCCTAGGGTGCTCAGTTTGTTTATAAGTCGCCTGTGAGGAACAGTGTCAAAGGCTTTACTGAAATCTAAATATACTACATCTAGAGCTCTCCCTCGGTCCAACTCCCTGGTCACCCAGTCAAAGAAATCAATCGGATTTGTCTGACAAGACCTGCCTCTGGTGAATCCATGCTGCCTCGGATCCTGTAATCCGCTGGACTCCAGAAACCTCACTATTTTCTCTTTCAGCAGCGTTTCCAATAATTTACTCACCACCGAAGTTAAGCTAACCGGCCTGTAGTTTTCAACCACATCCTTACTTCCGCTTTTGTGTAAAGGCACCACATGAGCCTCTCTCCAGTCCTTTGGCACCAATCCTGACTCCAACGAGGCATTGAAAAGGTCAGTCAGTGGAGCTGCTAGAACGTCCCCAAGTTCCCTCAGTATTCTAGGGTGTATCCCATCCGGTCCCATCGCTTTGTCTACTTTAAGTTGAGCTAGTTTCTCATGAACACAGTCTTCTGAAAATTGTTCAAGATGTCCCTCACTTCTATTCCTATTTGTGGGTGTTTTCTGAGGTCCTGCTCCTGGTTCTTCATCTGTGAACACAGATCTTATCTTTGATTTTAAAGATGGTAAGAGCGGATTTGTATTTAATGCATGAGGCAACTGGTAACCAGTGGAGTTCATACAGATTGGCAGTGATATGTTCATATTGTAATGCTCCATGATGATCCGGGCGGTGGTGTTTTGTACTAGTTGGAGGGATTGGATGCTTTGCTTGGCTAATCCTTGGAAAAGGGTATTCCAGTAGTCTAAGGCTGGTGTTACGATGGCTTGGCATACTGTACAGAAATGTTCTTGGTTGAGGAGGGGTTTTAATCTTCTGATTGTTGCGAGTTTGTAGAAGGCAGTCTTGGAGGTCTTGTTGATGTGTGCTTGTAGTGTAAGATGTTTGTCAAGGATGACCCTGGGGTACCGAACTTATTGTAATTGGCATATTGGCAATATTGATTGAGGTGTGGGGGGGGGGGGTGGACGTAGTTTTCCATGTGATTATGATTGCTTCTGCTTTTTTATGTTGATATTGAGGTTGTTGTTTGTGAGCCAGGTTCTCATTTCTTGGAGGCAAGTTGATATAGTGGTGAAGTCAGGGGTGTCCAGATGGAATGGGGTATAGGCCATAATGTCATCTGCATATATGGCGTATTGAATATTGTATTTGTTGAATACATATACATATAGGCTGTATGTAAATGTTAAAGAGGAGGGCGGACAGTGAGGACCTTTGAGGGACTCCTTGATTAGCTTGGAATGGAGCTGAGCTGAGGTGACCGGATTTAACTCTCTGTTGTCTGTTTTCGAGGTAGGATCGGAATCACCTGATGGTTGTGTTTTGGAGCCCTATCTTCACTAGGCACTTCAACAGGATGTCATGGGAGACTGTATCAAAGGCAGATCAAATGTCAATGAAGATTAGCAGAAATCCTTTTTTAGGTTGTCTATTCCTTTGAGTAAGTTGTCGAATAGATGGGTGAGTAGTGTCTCCACACTGTGGTCTGGGCGAAATCCATGTTTGTGTGTCTGTGTTAGAGGTGTCCTTTTGTGGCATTGTTTGAGAGGGTTTGTTCTTGGATCTGAGGAAGTCAGCAAAGGTTTAAGGGTATATGTTGTTTTCATCTTTTAAGGTTGGGTCTTTTGTGAGAGTGTATACGATGCTGAAGAGCTCCTTAGGTTTGTTGCAGGCTTTTAGAATGAGATTTGGGTGGCATTGTTGTTTGTGTTTGTTGATGAGGAAATTTCAGTCCTTTTGCATTGTTTGGTATTTCTTTAATGTGATATCAGATTTGCCACGTCTCCAACGACGTTCATGTTGACATAGTATCCTTTTGAATTTTCTTATTGTAGTGGAGTACCATGGTGCTGGACTTAGCTTGTTTTTGTTGTAGTGTGCACTTTCTCGAGTTGGGATCTTTGCTGCAGCACTGATGGTGGCATTCCAGGCATTGATGGCATCATCTAGATTCGTACAGTCTTGGGGTAGGAATTGAAGAGTGTCTCTGAGGAATTGTTCTTTATTTATTTATTTATTTATTTAACGTTCTTATATACCGCACTCTTTCTCATCAGCGCAGTTTACAGTAAACATAAAGTGCTCACAGATAGCAACAGGCTGTCGTGAGTTTTTGTTATGGGATGGCCCTCTTGATCTTTGTTAGAATTCCACACTTGGCTGAATACATTGGACTCTCATATTCAGTTTACTATTAGCTATAGTTACCAAGAAATTGTATTTCTGGATGTTAAAGTATTTCGACTATCAGAATCTTGGGGTACTACTGTCTATCGTAAAATGACAGATAAGAACACTTATTTACATTTTTCTAGCATGCATCCCAGGTGTTTATTACGTGGATTGCCATTTTCTCAATTTATCCGTTTCAGACGTAATTGTTCTTCAGTTGAAGATTATAAAATAAAGTCATTAAGTTTGCAGCAAGATTTTTTACAACGTGGGTATCCGTCTAAGATAGTGAACCGGGCCTATAAAAGGGCATTGCATAATAATCGATCTTGGTTGTTATCCCCTAGACAGCGGGCACAGAGTGATAGTGATCAAGTAAATTTGATCTCTCTTTACTCTCCTCATAGTAAGCAGATACAATTGATTTTACAGAAATATAAGCCAGTTCTGGGTATGGTTCCTGGTTTGGAGTCTAAACAACTACGTTGTGTGTGGCAGCGAAATTTGAATATGAAAGATCTTTTGAGTCCTTCTTCTTTAAGACCTTTGTTGCCTGCCACTCCTGTTGGTTCTGGACATAAAAAATGTGGTGTGTGCTCTTGTTGTGATGTGATGTGGGAAACTGATAGTTTTAACTATAATGGTGCATTAATAAGTTTGAAGGATAATACTTCCTGTAATTCTGATTTTGTCATTTATGGTATTTTTTGCCCGTGTAGGCTTCTCTACATTGGCAAGACAGCACGTAAATTTCGAATTCGGTTAATTGAACATAAGAGCAAGCTTCATTGTCAGCGACGAGAAGCCCCTATGGTTGAGCATTGCTTGACATTGCATCATGTTTTCAATGATTTAAAATGCTTTGTTATACAACAAGTTTGGAGTGGCTCTAAAGGGATGTCTCGGGACCAATTTCTTTTATATAGGGAACAATGGTGGATATTCCGTTTGAATACGGTGTTTCCCTCTGGTTTAAATTCATGTATTGAATGGGGAGCCTGTGTTTAGTTTAACATCTATGTGGTCATTAAGTGGTTGGTTGAATTTCTGATTTCTATTGAGATAGCTGTTAGTTAGGGTTTTGATTTACCTTCATTGTTTCAGCTGATATGGATTGCCTGTGTGGCTGGTTTTGGTTTAAAATCATGTGATCGGAAGTTCTCATAGTGCTGGAGACAAGCTCTGAATGATTGCTGTTGTGTGAGCTGGCTGTTGTTTGGCTAGCGTTTGAAGTCTTTGCTTCAGGGTAAGCCTCCTGCTTTCTGTTCAAGCTAGGTTTGGAGCCTTTTCTTTTTCTTTAGTATATTGCGACATTCTATTAAGCAACTATGTGTTTTTATTTATCTTTTAGAGTTGAACCCCCTTGAGACAGCAGTAGCGAAACGCTTATGTAAGATGTCTTGAGAAAGGCGTCGGGGCATTCAATTTCCTCTCGATCCACGGACCTGGTGATATAAGTGCAGTTTTAATGGCTGTAGTGATTATAGTTTCTATAAAACTTACTGCAATGTTTGTTTGAATATGGTCCTGTGAATTGGGATTGATATGATGAACGAGTGTTAGCCATTGATGTTACGAGTACTCCTGATTGTGTTTTATCAGTGAGTTTCTGCTGAGGCTTTCACTCGTCGGCTAAGATTTAAATGTTGCATATTGTTAAGTTTGATGAAGTCTCTTTCTAATTGTATGGAGTATCATTTTTGAGGCTTTGATATTGGCTTTATAATCTTGTGAGTTTACATGTAACAGGAGAAATAGTAAATCAACAAGCACTCATTCACTCGCCCCTACCAAAACTGGGACAAGTATCATTTTTACACAATGTGATATGGAAAGAGGGCAACTGCCTTATAATGATTCAGAGTTGGGAAAAACTTATAAGTTGGGAGGTATTTTAAACCACTGCTAGCTTTCTAATAAGCGATTCAAATCATGATATGATCTAAAAGAGGAATAACCGGGAATGGGGAAATATTTTGCCTCATAATAATTTTCAGTGAGATTACTTTGTTGAATGCTTTGAAATGTCTGGTGGGATTATCTGTTCTCTGTGGTTTCTGTAAGTTGTTGAGAAGGAGCTTGAATAGTATAGCATGGTGGTCTGACCAGGGTATGGGTGTGATTGTTGGTAGTGTTACGTGGCTGTGGTCTAGTAAGCTTATTGGAGTGAATATGAGGTCTGGGGTGGAGCCAGAGCGATGGGAAGGCCCTGTGAGAATTTGTTTAAGGTGAATGGATTCCATTGCTTTGTGAAAAGTTTTTCATCATTGGTGGATGCAGATGTGAGATTCAGGTCTCCTAATACTATAACATAGTAAGATATCAACATAGTAAAAGACGGCAGATAAAGACCAGTATGGTTCATCTAGTCTGCCCATTAGATAGTTAAGTTTAATTTGATTTTATCCTGTTGCTATAAAGGGATCCACTATGTCTGTCCCATGCCATTTTGAATTCTGTCACTGTATTTGCCCCCACCACTTCCATCGGGTATAAGAGGTTTGTGAGGGGAGTTAGCTGAGTATATTGAATCCAGAATGTTGGATGTGTCCATTATAGGGGCATTGGGTGCTCTCGAGATCAGGCAGATGGATAGTTGGTTATTCTCTGTGTTGATGATGTCACAGCATTCAGAGCATCTAGATCTGTGTGTCTTGAGCTTCAGATCTTTACGGGCGAGGATCAGTACTCCACCACCTTATTTGTGAGTGTGGGGGCAGTTGTATGCTGTGAATATGGGGGGGGTGTTACTTGGTTCAGGATGACTTGGTCTGAACTTTGTAACCATGATTCTGTAATGCATAGGATGTCAATGTGGCTGTCTTGTATGTGATCTATGATTGTGTTTGTTTTGTTTTGTATGGATTTTGCATTTATTAGGCCTATAGTTATATGGGAGGTATGTGTGGGTTGTGAGGTAGGAATGGTTGTGGGTGAGGAGGGCTGTATACGTATATATCTGGTTGGTCTCTTGTTGGGGTGTTTGTAGGGAGCGTGCTTGTAGTTGATCAGATATGGTGTGGGTTGAAATATACAGTAACTTGGGTAGGGGGGCTTGGGGAGCTGTAATTAAAGTAGTATAGTGGTATGTAGCATTTGTTAGCTGAGAGCAGAGGAGGAGGACTAAGATAATAGCATGTATCTGGTGGGAGCACGTATACTTGCAGTTTTGAGGCTTGTTTATGAGTTTGTGAGTCTTGTATATGGGGAAAGTGTGTTGTGGCAGGGGTTCTGTGGTGGTGTAAGCCATTTGAGCTAAGGTACTCACCATTTGTGAGCCTCTTAGTTGGTCAGTCGCTTGTTGCTTAGCGGAGGCGTAGCAATTCTTGGGTTGTGGGTAGCCGTGTGGTGAGGTTATTGGAGTGGTGGTTTGTCCTTGCTTGTTTGGAGTTGTCCATCAGATGTAGATCATTTGGCATGCCTGATCTTTGCCCAAATTCACCTTGAGAAACCACAAAACCTTCTGGGAAAAAGTTCTTGAAGATCTCTGTATGCAAATTCTAGAAGCTTGGGAGGAGCACGGCTTCTAATTTTTTAATCTTGATTTTTTCATCTGATGGATAAATCGGTGTAAGATGGATTCAGTGTCTGCCTCAGGTCCATGCCTAAGGGCCATGCCAAAGGGTCCTCTGGCAAGGCCATCAGGCATGGGCGCGCTCAATGGCGTTTCCGAATTTAAAGCTGGTGTCTGAGTCCTGATTGGGGCTGTATGGGCCCTCTTTCTGGCCAGGCATTGCTTGGGTGGAATTTATACCACTGGCCGATGCTCCTTAGCTTTGGAAGTAATTGAGCAGCTGAGCAGACTGCTGCACATGGGAAGGGCCGTGCATTCTCATAACTTTACAATATGTTATGAGCTGTGGGAGAGCAGTTCTGCTCTGGTACCATCAGATGATGTCACCCATTTGTGTGCCTTATCAACCCTACTGTCTCCAGAAAACACCTGTTACAGGAGAGTGTCTTTGCTTTTTTCTTTAAAGAATTTTCTAAGATTCTGTAGATACATTTTTAAAGTAGAAAACCACATCTAATAAGTGTTTTTATGCAGTATTTACAAAACTCCAAGACAACATTGCTTGATTAAGCAGAAATGTTTTGCATACAAAAAAACTAACTAAATCCACTTACACTAGTTATTTTCAGATGTCTTAACATTTTTTTAAGTCCACCTTAAAGCCTAGGAAGAATTCCAAACATAATGCAAGGAACCTTCAAACGACAGTGGAGCTGAAAGATTTGGCCATTTGCCTGGATACATACTGGTGATACAGATGAGACCGGGCACTGTGATAAAGGATTTAATTGCAGCGGTTCAATACACAAAAATAAGAACAATAGTAGTTTGCCTGCTTTATTTGGGAGGGAGGGCAAAGGATAGGAAAATCATGTTGGAAATGGGGGGGGGGGGAGACTGCAGGACCATTTCAGCATAAGCACCCACATGTCTTCACCTGTGGCAAACATAAACCAGTTTTGGTGAGAGATGGAGGAGGCACTCGGGAAATGTTCTTCAGGCACGGGGAAAAAAAGAGAAGTGGATGGTGCTGACATTTAGTTCTATCTGCTTATCCTTATCTTTTATTGAGCAGTTATATTTAAATGGATGTTGTGTCTGAAAATCCATTTAAAGATGCCCTGATGAACTATCTGGATATTTATAAACCATCACCACTGCTCTGGCTATTGCCCTCAAGGTATTCTTAAGATGGAAAAGCAGTCCCTGTTTAGGGGTAATCCACAACTCACATAAATGCAGGAGATTCAGCTATCATTTCTCAGTACAATATATCTGAGAAATCAGAAGTTACTAATGGAAAACTGATAATGAAAAAAGTTTGATAAATGAAGGCCGCGAACGGTAGCGTCCGGAGCCGGCCACCTGTAACTGGGCGGCTCGGGGAGACGCGGAAACAGGGTGGGTGGGGGGGGGGGTTGAGGACGCGGGGGGTTATTGTTTAAATCCATTGGCTCTCCCGGTGTGTGGTGCGCGGGGGAGAGCCAATGGGAAGTCGAGGCTGGGGCAGGCTGGGAGAGGCGCTGTACGGGGAGCCAGCCAGTCGGTTTGGGCTTCGTGGAGCGGCGGACGCGAGGAGCGTGGCTGAGGAGCTGACCGGCGTCATTACCTGGAAGCAGCAGGGTCCCTTCACACCGCCCAGGATCATGAGTCTGCCGGCGGCTGTTCATCTTCGCGGCGGTGTGCTGAGCGGTCCGGGACACGTGGGGCGGATCGCGGCCCAGCGGAGGTGCGGCGGTCAGCATTCCGAAGGTGTGCGGAGGGATCCCAGACACGTGGCGAGGATCGCAGCCCGGCGGCGGTGCAGCGGGAGCAGGCAAGGCCCGATTGGGAAGATTGACTGTCAAGATGGCAAAGGGGGGGTCAGAGGGTAGGGGCAGAGACAGGGATCGGGCTCATGGGGCTGCCCGGCAGCGCAAGGGCTCCGAAGGGCCTCATAGGCAGAGGGATGGCAGTGCGGGAGGCAAACAGCGTGGTCAAAAGGCAAAAGGCAGTGGGGGTAGTCGGGAAAGGGGGAGAGGGAGGGGGAGAGGGGCGGGGGCGCAGAAGGGGGCTTCCCAGGCTGCACGGGGGGGTCAGGGGAGGGGGAGACACGGTGCGAGAGGGGGGTTGGCAGTGCCTGTGGATGGGGCTGCTGCTGTGGGGGAAATGGGGGACAGGCAGGAGAGGTGTGGGCCTGAAGCTCGGAGTCTACAAGACTCAGGGGGTTCTCAGGGGGTGGGGGTGTCTGGTGCTATGGGGGGAGGCCAGGGAGGGGGTCTGGGTTGGGGGGGGTGGGCCCGGGGCACCGGGGCAAGAGGGGGATTGCCTTACTGCCACCTGGGCAGTGGGGAAATAGCTGGATACTCGGGCGAACAGCTGGGTGGACGGGTGGGGGCTTGGCAGCATGGGCTGGGGGGTGGACAGGGTTCTTCCGGGACGGATTGGTTAGGGGCTTGGCAGCCGTCATGGCCAGCGGGCGCCCCTCCCCCGTTTTTCTCTTTTATGTCCCCGCAGGTGCCAGCGATGATCCCGTATGCGGCGATGCCAGGCGGCAGCGGACTGAGGGGACCAGAGCGGCAGATGCCTCCTAGCTCGGCGGGTACGGTGGATGCAGCGGCGGCCCCGGAGCGTGTGGAAGGGCTGGTAGCAGCAGGTGAGACGCTGGAGGGATCCGGGGGAGGGAGCGTGGGGAGGGCGGTCTCAGGGGGCAAGGCAACTAAAAAACGGAAACATCGCTATCGGCGGCGGCGCGGTTCGGATTCTTCTTCTTCGTCTTCCTCTTCCACGGGGTCGGCGTCTTCGTCGGCGGGTGGCGATAGTCTGGAAGTGGGCGGTTCGGAGGGTGGTACGGACGATGTGCGGGGGCGTGCACCGTCTTTGGCGGTGTATTCCGAGTTATGGGAGGGGGTGCCTAGAAAGTTGCGGCGTAGGATTAAAAAACGCCGTTATATTGATATCTTCCGGCTGCTAGAGGGGCGGAGGCGTTCCGGGGATAGCAAGAAGAAACGGAAGGAGGACGAGAAGGCGGGTCGCGTTAAGAAGGTCTCTCGGAACGTGGTGAACTGGACGCGAGCATTTTTGCGGTTAGCTAGTGTGTGGGGGCATGCATTTCCCGAGCAGTATGGTATGCTGTTGGCGTATGCGGACGCTATTCTTGAGGCGGCTCAGACGCATGAGGGTTGGTCGTGGTTAAACTACGACGAGAAGTTTAGGGATAAGATGGAAGAAAATCGTTTTTTGTCATGGGGTGCTCAGGATATTAACCTGTGGCTTACCCAGATGTCCGCGAAGTCAGGTGGTGGGATGACGGGGGGGAAGATGGGAGCAGGGACTTCGGTGGGTCCGGGGCGGTCCTTTCGGTCAGCTATCCCCTCCGGACAACCCAAGAGTGTCGTTTCGGGGACGGGGGACGTCTGTTGGCGGTACAATAAAACTTCCTGCCCCTTCCTGGATTGCAAATTCCGGCATGCCTGTTCCAGCTGTGGGGGGGAGCATACGGCAGCAAGATGCCTTAAGAAGGGGACAGCCCAGCCTAGCGGGGCGGTCCTTAAGTAGTGGGACAGAATTCAGCCTGGCAGCCACCCCGATACGGTTCGACGCCTTACTTGTTCGTCTCCGTTTGTACCCGCGACGGGGGGATAAGGAGGTGTTGGAGCGTGGTTTTCGGGAAGGCTTTGTGATCCCGGTAGAAGGGACGGTGGTGGTTGCTCAGTCGCGTAATTCGAATTCTGTTCGTCGCTGGGCTGCTGTGGTGAGGGAGAAGTTGTGCAAGGAGCGTGAGGGGGGGCGGATTGCGGGCCCTTTTGTACATAAGCCGTTCCCGGACTTAGTAGTGTCCCCGGTGGGCATTATTCCCAAAAAAGAACGGGGGAAATTTCGTTTAATCCACAATCTCTCCTTCCCGGAGGGTGCGTCGGTCAATGATCCCATTCCCCGTGACAGTTGTACGGTCCGATACGCGTCATTTGATCGAGCGGCGGAACTCGTGCGGACAGCAGGGGAGATGGCCTGGATGGCGAAGGTAGATATCGAATCTGCATTCCGGCTGTTGCCCGTGCACCCCGTGAGCTTTCCTTTGCTGGGTTTCTGTTTCGAGGGTCATTTCTATTTTGACAAATGTATGCCAATGGGATGCGCAGTGTCTTGTGCCTACTTCGAAAAATTCAGTTCCTTTTTGCATTGGGCTTTTGTGCAGGAGGTGAAGTGTCCCAATGTAGTACATTATTTGGATGATTTTTTCTTCGTAGGCAAGGAGTTGTCCGGGGACTGCGAGCGGCTGTTGGAAGGTTTTATCAGTTTGGCTCGGGAATTGGGGGTGCCTCTCGCTGAGAGTAAAACGGAAGGGCCGGCAAGGACGATCACGTTTCTGGGGATAGAGCTGGATTCGCGGGAAATGGTAGTGAGGCTGCCACATGCCAAAGTAGTGAACCTGCGGTTTTTATTTGACAATGCGATGGCGTCCCGGAAGTTGACGTTGAGGGAATTGCAGGCATTGCTAGGGTCCCTGAATTTTGCCTGCCGGATCATACCGATGGGTAGGGTATTCCTGCGGAGGTTAGCAGAGGCGATGGCGGGGGTACGGAAGCCACACCATCGGATTCGGATGTCCTCCGTTATGAAGGAAGATTTACGGATATGGGACATATTTTTGCAGGAATTCAATGGCACTTCTGTGCTGATGTCGGCTGAGCTGTCGTCCAGGGACTTGCAGTTATTTTCGGATGCGGCCGGTGGGGCGGGTTTAGGCATCTATTTCGCGGGGGCATGGTGCGTGGAAAGCTGGCCCCAGGCATGGCGGGACGCGGGCTTAGTCGCCAATATCGCTTTTCTGGAGTTGTTTCCCATGCGCGTAGCTCTCGAATTGTGGCCGGAGCGTTTGCGTAACAGGCGACTATTATGGTGGTGCGACAACGAGGCAGTGGTGAGCGTTGTTAACCAGTACAGTCCGAGATGTGTTCCAGTGGCGGAGTTAATGCGGGAGGTGGTATTGGCGTGTTTGCGGTTGAATGTAGTGATCAAAGCGCGACATATTCCGGGATGTACTAATAATATAGCGGATGCCTTGTCTCGTTTTCAGTGGGACCGATTTCGGAGACTGGCCCCGGAGGCCGAAGAGCGTGGTCTGCGGGTCCCAGAGCACTTGTGGAGGATTGGCCTGCAGAGATGCTGAGGTTGTTGCGTGCTTCTGTGGCACGGAGTACTTGGGCAGCGTACCTGACGGGCTGCGAGAAAGTGGAGGACTTCCTACGGGAGCGCGGGTGGAGACTGGATGCGGTATCGGATTGGATGTTGGCCGGTTATGTGGTGGCTGCTAAAGAGGATGGGTGGTCCAGGGCGGCGGTGCGTTCCCATGTAGCCGGGTTTGTGTTTTTTGCACGGGCGACGGGGTGTTTACGGGAAGGGTCCGGGTTCGTAACTCAAAAATTGATGCGTGGGTGGGGCAGGTTACATCCTACCCCCCGGGACGGCAGGCGTCTGATTACGCACGACCTGCTGGTGAAGTTATGTAGTGTGCTTCCGGGAGTGGCAGAGTCGGCCTACGAAACACGGCTGTTCAAAGCGGTTTTTTGTCTAGCCTTCTTTGGGGCCTTCCGTATGGGGGAATTAGTAGCGCCCTCCCGGAAGGTGGGGAAAGAGAGTGGGTTACAGCTCCAACATGTGCGGGTGGAGAATGGGCGGATCAGTGTGCTCCTAGCCCGTTCAAAGACTGACCAACAAGGTCGGGGCCAGTGGGTGGTGCTGCAAGAGATAGAAGGCGTACCGACCTGTGCCGTGGCGGCACTGCGGGACTACTTGCAGGTCCGCCCTACGGCGGAGGGGGCGATATTTATACACGATGATGAGCGGTTGCTGACTCGTTTCCAGGTGTCTGCGGTGCTTCGCATGGCATTGCGGCAGGTGGGCGAGGAGGCGCATCACTTTGCTTCCCATTCCTTTCGCATAGGGGCAGCCACGAGCGCAGCGGAGGCGGGCTTGTCCGATCAAGAGGTGCAGCGCATTGGGCGATGGCGCTCTAAGGCGTTTCGGGGCTATGTACGTATGTGAGGAGCGGGGGGGTTGGTGGGGGGGGCTCATCATTTCTTTTCTTTTGCAGATAGAGTTCGGGTTCCTCTTGAATGCTGGCTGATCGGCCACTCCTATGTCCATTGGGCTGGCAGGAGAGCGGCGATTCGACCGGCGGGTGCGAATCTCGGACTCAATCCCTCTGCAGTGTTGGTTCAATGGCTGGGTGAGCGGGGGCTACGTTGGATACAGTTGCTCCCTTTGCTGCGGCACCACAGGAGACTGCGGCAGGCACCGGACCTCGTCTTACTTCACCTGGGCGGCAATGATCTGGCGATGTGGACCTGCCGGCAATTAATCAGAGCGGTGCAGCGAGATCTGGAAGAGGTCCAGCAGTTAATTCCCGGCATCCTCTTGATATGGTCGGACATTATACAACGACCGAGTTGTCGCTCCCAGAGACGTTGGTCTCGCGGACTTACAAAAATTAACCGGCAGATTGGCCGGTGGGTCTGTGCACATGGGGGATACCAAGTCCTTCATCCTTGGGTGGAGGTGGACTGTGCGGGATTATATGGTAGCGATGGGGTGCATTTGTCCCCGGTGGGGTTGGATTTGTTATTAAACGATTGGCAGGAGGCCCTGGAGTGGGTAGCGTTGAGAGATGCACGCTGGTCGCAGCTTTAGGGGGGGGCGGCGCGGGGGTAAACAGGTGCCCGTGCCGGTGGCGGGATCCCGGAGGTTCCGGGGTCCAGAGCCTTGGCTAAACTTGGGACGGGGGTGGGGTACCCCCGACCCAGAGAACCCCAGGGTGGGCTTTTGCTAATGATAAGGCGAAGTCGGGTGCCCGGAAGGGGAGAGAGGTGGGGAAAGCGGAGGCGGGCCCCACCTTCCTATAGACATGGAGGGTGAGGCCTCATTCCGTTGGGCTAAAACAATTATGGTTACTAGCTGTTTACTGTTATATGTTGTATTGGTTAATTAAAGCTGCGACCATGCGTTTTGACCATAAAGTTGGTGTGTGAGTATTTGTGGAAGGGGTGTGGTGTGGGGGTGATGCAAAGATAGGGCGGAGCCCTAGTGGAAGGCTTTAGGGAGCGTCGAGTACGGCCTGCTCCAGTTAATGAAGGCCGCGAACGGTAGCGTCCGGAGCCGGCCGCCTGTAACTGGGCGGCTCGGGGAGACGCGGGAACAGGGTGGGTGGGGGGGGGTTGAGGACGCGGGGGGTTATTGTTTAAATCCATTGGCTCTCCCGGTGTGTGGTGCGCGGGGGAGAGCCAATGGGAAGTCGAGGCTGGGGCAGGCTGGGAGAGGCGCTGTACGGGGAGCCAGCCAGTCGGTTTGGGCTTCGTGGAGCGGCGTCCCTCCCTCCCTCCCCCAGGTTATGGATCAAGGTGAGGGGTGTCGCAGCAGGGGGGGGGCGAGCGGGATCCCAGAGGTTCCGGGGTCCAGAGCCTTGGCTAAACTTGGGACGGGGGTGGGGTACCCCCGACCCAGAGAACCCCAGGGTGGGCTTTTGCTAATGATAAGGCGAAGTCGGGTGCCCGGAAGGGGAGAGAGGTGGGGAAAGCGGAGGCGGGCCCCACCTTGCTATAGACATGGCGGGTGAGGCCTCATTCCGTTGGGCTAAAACAATTATGGTTACTAGCTGTTTACTGTTATATGTTGTATTGGTTAATTAAAGCTGCGACCATGCGTTTTGACCATAAAGTTGGTGTGTGAGTATTTGTGGAAGGGGTGTGGTGTGGGGGTGATGCAAAGATAGGGCGGAGCCCTAGTGGAAGGCTTTAGGGAGCGTCGAGTACGGCCTGCTCCAGTTACAAAGTACATTCGCTAATAGGACAGTTTCCCCAGAAAGTGGCTAACTCAAAATGGATCCTTACAAAAAATTAGGGTCTTTCTTATGGAGTAATATAATGTACTAATTTAATGGAAATCACTCCAAATAAACAACTGTAGCAGAATATCAGGGAGAGTTGTTAAAATTCAATAGCAAAGTATTCCAATAAAACCAAGAAACCGTCTCAGACCAAGCGGCAGCCTGTATGCTGGGAAAGGAAATTCAAATTCACCAGCGGCGCCTTTAGCATCAATGACAGGTTTTTGGTATTTTTCTTTTATATTCTATACCATCTCTCCATTTTTTTTTGAAAAAAATGTGCTTAAACAAAATAACAAACAGTCTCTGTGAAAACAGGTACTTAGCTTTTTGGTGTATGTGTTAAACTCTTAAATGCAGTAATATTCCAACGCTCTCCAGAAACCGTTTGACTTGACAATTCAGTCCTTCTCAATAGCCATTCTTGTAGTCGAAAACAGTTTGTTTCAATTTCCCAACGCCTTATTCATAACGTTACTTCCGCGTTTCTCTCCGCATTCCGAGGTTCTTCAGGGGACGAATCACTTCTAACTAGCTTTTGACCAAAGTTGACCGAAGTTGCATGTAGTTCTGATAGTGTAACTTTAATCTCTTTGTAATAGACTCTTTGCTCACAGTCAAGCTTATCCATGCGTGGCATTTTTTTGGATAAGCTTGACTGTGAGCAAAGAGTCTATTACAAAGAGATTAAAGTTACACTATCAGAACTACATGCAACTTCGGTCAACTTTGGTCAAAAGCTAGTTGGAAGTGATTCGTCCCCTGAAGAACCTCGGAATGCGGAGAGAAACGCGGAAGTAACGTTATGAATAAGGCATTGGGAAATTGAAACACACTGTTTTCGACTACAAGAATGGCTATTGAGAAGGACTGAATTGTCAAGTCAAACGGTTTCTGGAGAGCGTTGGAATATTACTGCATTTAAGAGTTTAACACATACACCAAAAAGCTAAGTACCTGTTTTCACAGAGACTGTTTGTTATTTTGTTTAAGCACATTTTTTTCAAAAATATAATGGAGAGATGGTATAGAATATAAAAGAAAAATACCAAAAACCTGTCATTGATGCTAAAGGCGCCGCTGGTGAATTTGAATTTCCTTTCCCAGCATACAGGCTGCCGCTTGGTCTGAGACGGTTTCTTGGTTTTATTGGAATACTTTGCTATTGAATTTTTACAACTCTCCCTGATATTCTGCTACAGTTGTTTATTTGGAGTGATTTCCATTAAATTAACTCAAAATGGATGGCATTAAGTTTATTCACCATAAGTGTGAATTCCATGGGCCCTCATTAGGGTTCAAACCAACGCAGTGTCTGCTTGGAAGATGCTGTACACACTTCCACTAGGTAGCACATGACTGTTGCACTTAACGCGTGTTGATTTCTTCTCTCAACACATGATATCTGCAAAACATTAGTGCAGCTTAGTAAGCATGCCCCTATTCAAGCAGATATGTTAGTCAAAAACGATCAATTTAGCTAGATGATGGTTGAATATTCAAGATTTCTGGCCAAAAGTTATACATTAGCAGCCCCTACCGCCCAAAAAATAGATTTATGCAGCCGACTCCAAAGTTAACTGCATCAATCCTTTTGAATATCAACCTTATAGACTTTTAAAAAATTCCATGTTATCTTAAATAAATCAGGCTATTTGAAATCCCTGTGTTTGTGGCCTTGATGGTGTAAAGATAGAATGTGTTCTCTTGTTTCCATTAGTATCTGGGCTTCTGTTCTTGATTATTTTCCTGTATTATTTAAACTCTGATTTCTGAATTATCGTTCTTTCCATTTCAGGTGTTTGTGCCTAGTAATTTTACTTAAATACATAGAATACTAACAAGAATGTATTTGTGGATTCATAGTCATCCTTCTCAATCAGAGAACTGTGGTTTCAACAGCTAGATTTAACAAAAGAAAGCGAGAAAATAAAAACAAGAATAAAACCAGATAATTGAGATCAGAGCCCGAGTTAGGATACATGTTGAATTGGAAAACTAGAATTCTAAAGAAGCAAAAGGAATCTATGCAAAATGTGCAAAACAAGAGATGAAGTTAAACACAGTTTAGATTAGCTCTTTCTGACAGTAAGCTTTGCCTTCAATTTTCAAGATGACTTGGAGTTCATGGAAGTGAATAAATCTATATATAGACTCAGAGGAGGCACCAAAGCATACAGTCATTATTACATTCTTGAACTATTTGCTAATGATTAATTACACCTCAAGAGAAAAAAGGCTTTTGGTAATTTAGCTAGAGTATGTAGCTGTAACAGTTATCAATACATTGGATGGCATGGATATGTGCAATGAAGTCTTATGACATGTAATAAGAATGTGTAATAAGTCTCCATCCATAAGATTCAAACTACTGCTTTTAGAAAAGCCTCGCCAAAAATTTAGAAATGGGGAGCAAGAAGGTAGAAAAATGTAGTGTTTTAGTGCAACATCAGATAAATAAGAGACACAGTGTCCCATGCTGTGTAAAATATAAAGATAGTACAAAGTCCAATCACTAAATTGGCCATTTAGACCAACCCTCTGTTTTCTATCTTTTAACCAGATCCACAGTAGTACACTGCCTCCTATCCCATGACTCTTTAGTTTTGCCAAAAGTCTCTTATAAGGGACCTTGTCAAAGGCTTTCTGAAAGTCCAGATACACTATATCAACCGACTCACCTTTGTCCACCTGTTTATTCACACTTTCAAAAAAACATAACAGATTAGTAAGACAAGATCTTCCTTGTCTAAAGCCATGTTGGCTGTCTCCCATTAGACCATGACTATTGTCACAGCTCCTCGTAGTGGCAGTGTGCAGAAAGGAGAGGGCAGACACTTATTGTTGGTTGAAGAAGGAAAAACTTTTCTAGACCAGGTGCATCATGGTCTTTGTAGTCCCACTTCATAAAGAAATAGTTGTGAGCCTTGTGCAGGGTTAAACTTAAATGGTTTTTATTCTCTTTGTTGCGCAAAGGTTCTCCAGGAAGACAAAAACAGAATGTACCTTACTTCAGGGTTTATGCCAAAATATTTACAAAAAAGTAAACCCACAAAAGAGTGGGGAAAAAACACACAGTCTTCTCAATTTTCCTTAAAGAGAAATCCTAATATAAGCTTAAGTTCTGTTTCTGTTTTTTTGTCGGACCGTATGATACCCTGTACCGGGGTCACCACAGCAGACTCCCAGACATCGGTAAATAACAGTCCCTTTTATTTAAACCAGCAGTAAAACCATAGCAAAAGGTTCATTTATACTTAACTGCCACGGCAAAAATCATCAAGGTGAGAGACATGACACAGTCCTGTGTTTCGGGTTCACAACATGAAAAGGAAGAGAAAACTTCAAAAAGAAGACCTTTTTAAACACCTCATCTGACATCATCCCATGCAGCCAACCAATCCAAGGAGAGAGGTGTAAAATACAATTTTACACCTCTCTCCTTGGATTGGTTGGCTGCATGGGATGACATCAGACACCGTGTTTAAAAAGGTCTTCTTTTTGAAGTTTTCTCTTCCTTTTCATGTTGACGGCTATTTGATTGGTGATGACAGTGTGGGCCTGAAGCAGGGCGGATTAAAATGTGAGCCCGAAACACAGGACTGTGTCGTGTCTCTCACCTTGATGATTTTTGCCGTGGCAGTTAAGTATAAATGAACCAGCCAATCCAAGGAGAGAGGTGTAAAATACAATTTTACACCTCTCTCCTTGGATTGGTTGGCTGCATGGGATGACGTCAGATGCCGTGTTTAAAAAGGTCTTCTTTTTGAAGTTTTCTCTTCCTTTTCATGTTGACGGCTATTTGATTGGTGAAGTCAGGGAAGCATTACTAGTTACTTCTTTGGCTAACTGATCTGCCAGGGCATTGCCCATCTGGCAGAAAGAGTCTCCCTGTGTATGTCCAGGAACCCATTCACAGCACAGAAACAGATTGTTGATTCTGCGTTTCTCTAAACACTCATAAATTTGATGTATCTCATCAAGATGTGAGATTGAGCTGGCTGAGGAAGTGATAAAACCTCTTTGTGACCATTTCTGGTGAAGTGCTGTCAGCACTTGTGCTGCATAATGGGAGTCAGTGAATATGATAATGCTCTGTTTCTCCTGATGCAGTAAGACTGCCAAAATTGCACAGAGTTCAGCACCTTGATCACTATAAGTACTCAGCAGCTGATATTGCAAAACATCTAGAATGTCACCAGAAGGAGATATCTGTACTGCACTGAAACCAGAACATAGTGACGTCTCAGAACCGTCAGTGAACCAGACTTCAGATTTGACAGGCATTTCGTGAAGAGACAGAATATTATCTGCGAAAGAAAAAATGGGGACCTTATCTCCTTCCTCACCAACAATAACAGAAACTAAATTTTGTAGGTAGCCAAAAGGGTGACTTGCAGGGAATGGCTTAATGAGAATATGACTCCGTAGCAGGGCAGCACACAGCTGGTGCACCCGATGTGGGGTAAAGTGGAGAGTATTGCTGCATAACAATGCCTCTACATCACCGGAGCAATACACAGTGAGTCGCAAAGGATGAAAGGTGTTATAGGTCTTCCTGACTGCCTCACTGGTGGCTACTAACCCTCTCTCAACATCAGGCAGAACTATTTCTGTAACAGAAAAAGACCCTGACAAGTAGGACACAGTTTTACCATCATCCTGATAGATCACAGCTGCCCACGTGTGATGTCCGTGAAAGCTAATGAGAAACATCTCCTTTGAATAGTCAGGGAGACAGAGACTTGGTGTGTGTGAGACATCAGACAAAAGAGACTGAAGCAAAATCTGATCAGGGGCTGACAGGCTGATAGCAATCG
The DNA here is from genome assembly GCA_033557465.1 of Ichthyophis bannanicus. Lineage (NCBI taxonomy): Eukaryota > Metazoa > Chordata > Amphibia > Gymnophiona > Ichthyophiidae > Ichthyophis > Ichthyophis bannanicus. The sequence continues at coordinate 1,824,068,649 of CM066031.1, forward strand.
ACCCCTTGACCCCCCCTTTTAAATATTTGTGAAAGGGATGTGTGCGTTGACTGTGACCTGGGATCCAATTACGGCAGAAGTTGATCATGCCGAGCAGAGATCGCAATTGCTTTACAGTGGTAGGCATCTGTAATTGCAGACAGTGTTGTTTAGTTTTCTCTGTCAGAGACAGCATTCCATCTCCTACTAGGAAACCCAGAAAAGTGACTTCAGTTTGGCAGATCTGTGCCTTGGCCATGTTAATCTGGTAACCACTTTCCAAAAGATAACAAACAAGTTTATCTGTGAGGGCCAGATTTGTTGCAGCCTCAGCTGTAGAAAGCAGTAAGTCATCTACATACTGTAACAAAGACACATTGCTGGGCAGCTCTGCCCTGAATGATTGCAAATCAGCAACTAGTGCTTGAGAGAATATGGAGGGGCTTTCCACGTATCCTTGGGGTAACCTGGTCCACTGATAATGCTGACCCTCAAAAATAAATGCCAGAAAGTGCCTGGATGTGGGTTCGACCTCTATCCCAAAAAGGCATGGGAAAGGTCCAGAACAGTATGATACTTGTACAGAGTAGCTGTTGTCAGCAATGTGGCAGGGTTTGAGACTACTGGAAACTGTGGTTCAATAACACTGTTAAGTGCACGTAAGTCATGAACTATTCGCCACTTCCCATTAGGTTTTTTCACAGGGAATAGTGGAGTGTTGTATGGGGAGTTACTGAGTTCAATGATTCCGTGCTGTAACAGCTCCTGAATCTCCTGGTGAGATCCCTGCAGGGCCTCCGGTTGGAGAGGATACTGCGGAATCTTTGGTGGTTTACAGCCAGGCTTAATATGAATGGTAACAGGCAGATGTGATTTAACTCGGCCATAAGAGCTGAGGAGCAGTGACCGCTCAGGGCCTTTTTCTCCCAGCGGACCATAGGTGAATTCAACCTGTAATTTCACCAGTAAGTCCCTACCCATCAAATTTACTGGGCAATATGGGGCAAACAGAAAAGAATGAGAAATCTGCTGATCTCCTATTCTTAAACAAATAGGTGTAGTTAGGTAAGATGTAAGGGGTTTACCATCAAAACCAGTGGTAGTCATTTTCCTTCTACTAAGCTGGCATTTCTGTGGTAAAGCAGTTAATACAGAGGAAGTGGCTCCTGTATCAAGTAACATTTCTGTGGGCTCATCATTAAGATATACTGTGATCAGAGGTTCCTGATATGTGAGCCTCGCCTGTAAGATATAGATTCCCAGTCATTGTTGGGGTGGGGGTCCAGAATCCCAGGGAGGTGTCCACAAGGGAAAACGCCTCCTATCAAAGTTCTCATTTCTGCGCTGAGCACGGCATGAGCGCTGAAAATGACCGTAACCACCACAGTTCCAACACTGTGGGGCAAGAGTACGGTTATTTTGTTGGTAAGAGGGACCTCGACGCTGTGGCTGAGGATAACGGGGTCGTTGGGCTCCGTTATAGTAAATGCGCTCCTTATCTCTATCCCATACCTCATCACAGGGGTCTGGAACATCATCCAGATATTCCATGTCATCAATTTTCTCCTGCTGTTCCCTAATTTTCTGTTTTAGTTGTCTAATAAGTTCATTATTAGATTTATCAAGATGTAATTTGGTGGTGGATTGGGGATCTTTAATTTCTTGTAACCCTTTAAGTTGAAGGTGTAACAAGCGTGCTTGGGCCTGTTTCAAATCCTTCTCAGGTTTCAAAGTGTCCTTCTCTAAAGATCGAATATAATGCAAAATATGGGCCTGTTGTTTAGGCCATGGCTCAGACTCCAAGGCTACTATAGACTTTAATTTTGCAGTTACGGATGGGGGTAATGTATTACACAAAGTCTGGAAAAATACAGGTCTCATACAAACATCATCGTATGGTACCCCCATTTGTGCTTCCCATAAATCTTGAAATCGTACGACGTATGCACTGATATCCTCACCTATTTGGAATCTCATAGTAGTGAGAGGAGCCAAACTACGCTGAGTAGGGTACATCTCCCTGAGGGCGTCCCAAATACGAGGACGAAACTCGTTGAAGGAAGCACCATCATAAGTGTTAACTGTGACCTTCACCTGGTCTAAGTCGGCATTGGCGAACACTTGATTTGTCGCACTACTTCCCAGAATTTTGGCCAATAAAGCTTTGATATCTCCCAAAGCCAATTTATATCCAGCCGTAATTCTTTCAAATTTTTGAATCCATGTCTCTCCCCCTCTACTGAGAGGAGGTAGACTACTGGCTATATTAGTCATAGCAGTAAAACTCCATGGGATATATTTAGATTTTCCTTCATTTGTGTAGATTACTGGAAACAGAAGCTGTTTATTAGCGTCCTGATTCTCATACTTTTCCCAAACCCTAAGACCTGCCTCCATATAGGCAGAATCCCAGTTAGGGTCTCCCGCTCCTCCGCGAATGCAGAGTCTGGCGGTGTTAAGGTGTACAGTTTCTAGTGATCCATTAGGGGGCCACTGTAACATCTGGGGCTGGCTGGCTTTTGTCCAACCGTACATGTTGGAGGACCATCGGTAAACATAGTAACCATTTCCATCCTCCTGCTCTGTAATAAAAGTAAGGATACATGGTTGTGGAGCTCGAGGAGTTTTACCACCTTGCACAACTCCACAAATCACTGTAAGTTCACTTTTTGTCTTTTCGTCATCTACTTCCTCCTCTACCTTCTCCTCTTCTTCCTCTTCTATAATCTCCTTAAGACGTTTTTCCCTATCTGCTAGGTCTAACTCCCATATTTTAAGATTCTCAGTAATTTTAACCTCAGATAGTTTTAAAGCTTGAGCCTGACTTTCTAAATCTTCATGTTCTGCTGTCAATTGTTGTTTCAACTCTTCTAATTTTGCCTGTGCCTCAGCATATGCATTGGGATCTGGGGCAGGGGTGGCTTTTAAGTTAACATGACTCTCAATCTTTGCCCAAGCTCCCTCAGTGTCCAAGAGTTTATGCAGAACCTGTTCTGGGGGTAGAGAGGCTACTGGGTGAGAAGTCGGTTCTGACTTGGGCTGGAAGACAGGGTCAGAATAGCCTATGGCTGCCATAGCTTTACTTTCGGCTGCCCAATAAGAAGGTGGGGGGCACAGGGGCAGATGGCGAAAGCTTTGGACCAGCCTGCATCCACAGGGAAATATGTCGCAAATGTTCCAATTGGGTTTTGCCACATTTGTTAAATAAAATATGATCCATAATTTTGGTGAAAATGAGCAGATCAAACGACCCCCCTGATGGCCAGGCAAGAGAGGGTGTTTTCTTTGTCCATTTTTCCCATTGTTTAGAACAATTTTTTATCGAAGCCTCCAGTAGGGGGTTCTGTTTAACAAGGCTATCTATGGGATTAGGACCGGGCTCAGTTCCTTTCTCAGTATTTTCTTCCTGTTTGGATTTTCTTTTAAACATTTCCCCAGCTGTCCCTTCTCTATAGGCTATGTAGACCTGGTGTTTTCACTGTTCAGGGACAGGGACAATTAACTTCGCCTTTTACCAATAGCAAATTGAATCTCCTTATTTACAGAGGCGCGCGTAATTTTGCTTTTAGGTGGCAATGCAAACCTCTTAATTAACAGAGGAGCGAAATTAGGGATCCATGACTCATACAAACATACAACTCTTGCGCTTCGTCTAAACCCAGCCAATCCCCTCGCAGTGATGGGGGTATGGAAACGTGGATAAAGACACACACTCGCTTCGTATTAATAATACGTACAGTCTCAAGCGTACATCAATCAATCCTGGAAAGACAGAGACCTAATGTCTGGGCAAAACTTTCAAACTTTCTTTCCCTAACATTACAACTAAATGCAAAGACACTCTAACAATTTTCTACATAACAAAACATTAAGCACATAAAATACATATGCATATGTGTAAATTTGGTACTCACCCACCAATTGAACCTGGGTAAATCTTCCGTCTTGGTTTGTAGACAGGAAAAATAAAATTCACCCGCTGGAGTCGTCCTAGGGTATCAAAATCTCTCTCGACGTCACTCTCCCATCTTCTGGACCAGCAGAAGGAATCCTTTTCTCTTAATGAGAAGGTATTCTCATCCCCTGTTTTTTTTTTTTCTGTGAAAAACAGGAGGTAGTCCCTCTGACAAAAATGCAGGCAAGTCAAAACTGCAGTCAGAGGAGTCCTTGGGCAATTTAAAAAATTTAGAGGGGTTTCGGCACCAATTGTGGCTTCTGGTTCTCACAAGCAGTTGCCCAAATCTCACCAATCAAAGAATTACTTAGACGGCAGTTGCTACAAGAACTTTTATTTCAGCATAACAGCAAAATAATAGTGTCATGCAGAACAGCAAAAGCCTGTCTAGAAATGGCAGACAGCACTTTCTCTCTCTCTCTGTAAAGGGAGAAAGCACTGCCCACCCCCACCTGAAATGGCTGATTTATATACATTTTTCCTTGTCTCAAATGTCTGTTTCAAATTAGTTTCAGTGAATCCATCATAACTTCTTAGGTGTCAGCAGGGCCTCAGGCATCCTGCAATACTTTTCCCCAGGGGAGAATCCCTTTACATTTATACATCTGGATCTGCTTCATCTATGCATGGCCTGTGACCTCTATACATCTGGATCTGCTTTTAGGTTGTCAGACGGCTGCCTGGGTGAGAATGTTCACAGTCTTGGCAAGTGCATATATCAATATGATTGGCAAGGGATTGTGGGCAATGCAGTCCATTCACACCAGACACAGCTGCTCACAATAAATAGTTGTGCTTGAGGGTAAAGCCAATAAGATATTTATTTATGGGGTTATTTCTCCCAACACAGATATGCTTGGTAGCACATAAATCAGGTTACTTGCTTTCAGTGTTAAACTTGGAAAAACAAAATCAGGAAAACAACATTTGAACTTGTCAGGCAATCAAAGCAAAAGAAATAAGACCTGGTTGGTAAGAAACTGGTCTTTTCTGTAGGCTTTAGCTAATATTTTCTTAGCAGTGTATCAAACAACAAACAATATCCACAAAGAAGAGAAAAACTGTTCTTTTCAGGTTAACTTCTTATATCTTCCCACTAGATTCAGAAGTGATTCCCTCAGAGCTCACAAGCAATTAGGTAAGACTCAATTGCTAGCAGTTACCCAGCTGAAACCCCTTAGCTGGCTTGCTTTCTACTGCGTGGCTAAAAATCCTACTCAGGAGCTTTTCTGAGTAGATTTAAGAACAAGTTTGTATTTCTTTGTGATGGTTGCTGTACTTTGTAACAGAAAATTAACAAAGGAGTTTAGACAGAGAGCAATCCATGTAAACACATCCTTCATCTGCAATCACTCCCCCTTCTTCAACAATCATGGGTTCAATATCCTGGATTGGCACAGATGAATTTCTCAATGGAGCACTTTCAGGAGAATACTTGTTTCCCTGCTGTCTTTCAAGGTTATAGCTAGGGCATAGATCAGTACTCATACCTGAGCTTCCATTGCTGTTAGAGTTCCTCTCTATATAGCCTGGCCGGTATGTAGTCCAGTTCTTATGTCCAGCCTTCCAATCCAGATCCCTGGACACTGGATCTCTCTTCACATACCTTCTGGCACGGGTCTTAGGGTCCCTTCCACGTGCAGTCGTCTCCCTCACAGGTACCGTCTGGAGATTCCTAGCTCTGCAGCACCATTCCTCTGGCTTTCCCCAGTCCAATGGTGTATGCTGGCCCTTGGAATGCCTCCCAGTATACGTACTGCTCCGGACTCTTCTAGACCTCTCAAAGGCTTTTCTCTTCTTTCTTCCAAAGGGTTTCTTGCCCTCTCTGTCCGTCCGGTTTGGCTTCTGCTTCTGATGATCCTCCAGATGAAACTGAGGATGAGGATATCCAAGTTGATCATGAAGATGATGATGAGGATGATTCTCTGTAGAATAAACTCTACCTTTATTCTGCTTAGATGAGTGCTCCTCCCTAACACAACGCAGCTGTGCTGAATCAGGCCCTGCCCTTTGAGATGAGTGCTTAGGGATTACCTCATAGCCCTCCTGATTGAACACACGTTTCCCCACTTCAGCTCCTCTAATGGCTGTTGGAAACCTGGTGCATTCTGGGACTGGTAGTCTTTTATGGGAAAATTCTGTTTTCTTATTTCTACCAGAACTGACAGGTTGCTTGTTCAGAGTCACTTCACCTTTTCTATAGCTTCTTCCTGAGCTATGATAAGCTTCCTTATCACAAGGTCTGCTCATCTATGCATGGCCTGTGACCTCTGCCCCTTCCTGTGTTTTTCTTCTTCTGGCACTAATTGAAACCGGGCAGGGTAAGAGAGTGTATTTTGTGCTCATTAGTTTGAATTCTTTGCTTGACCTGTACTTTTTGCTGATTTTGCTAGGCCCAATATTTTGCATACTCCTATGCAGAATATGGTTACCCAGAATCCTCCATAGCAGGCCACATCTATTATCTTATGGCAAGCATATACTCTCATATAGCTTTTGTCTTCTTGTCTTCTGTGCCATCCATATACTATGTAGTTTCACCAGGCAAGGGTGCAGTCATATAAAGCCAATATATACATATATAAGCAGACCCAAGGCAGACTTTAAGTCAAATTTCCCAACAGTCTGTAGTTTCCCGGATCACCCCTGGAACCCTTTTTAAAAATTGGTGTTACATTGGCGATCCTCCAATCTTCAGGTATTAGAGATGATTTTAATGATAGTTCACAGATTACTAATAGCAGGTCTGCAATCTCATATTTCAGTTCTTTCAATACCCTTGGATGTATACCATCCGGCCCAGGTGATTTGCTACTCTTCAGTTTATTTAATAGTTGTAATACATCTTCCCGATATATCGAAATTTCCTTCAATTCTTCCACACCTTTAAATACCACTTCAGTCATGGGTATTCAGTCCAAATACCATCCCAGGAATCAGCTCACTTCCACTTCCAGTACTACCCCCTGTGTCAACTCCCTTCCAGTCACCCTACCCTCTGTCTATCCCCCTTCCAGTGCCATCCCTATGTCTGCTCCATTCCAGTCCCAGTGCCCCCTCCTTTCCAGCCTCCTCATTACCCAGCCCCCTACCAGTCCCATCCCCAAGTGTCAGCTTCCTTCAGTCCTAACCCCGAGATGCCAGCTGCTTTCCAGCCCCTTCCTTCCCCATGTCAGCTCCCTTCCAGCCCCCTCCTTCCCCCATGTCAGCTCTCTTCCTGCCACCTCCTTCCTCTGTGTCAGCTCTCTTCCTTTCCCCTACTTCCCCTGTGTCAACTCTCTTCCTGCCTCCTCCTTCCCCACTCTCTCAGCTCCCTTCCAGCCCCCACTTTCAACCCAGGTGAGCTCTCTTCCTGCCCCCACCTTCCCCCCATGTCAACTCTCTTCCAGCCATCTCCTTCCCCACTCTGTCAGCTTCTTTCAAGCCCCATTTTCTCCCCTGTTATCCCCCTTCCAGCACCCGTCTTCCCCCCTCTGTTATTGCCCTTCCAGCCATCTCCTCCCTCCTTGTCAGCTCCTTTCCATCCCCCTCCTTTCCCCCATGTCATCTCCCTTTCAGCCCCCTCCTTCTCCCCTCTGACAGCTCCCTTCCAGCCCCCACCTTCCCACCCATGTCAGCTCCTTTCGCCTCCACCTCCCCTCCTGTTGTTGCTGTCCCACTCCATCTAACGTAACTTCCTTTTGGGGGTGGGACACAGCAGTAGGGGTTACATAGCAGAGGCTGGAAGGCTCCACACTGGTTTTGCTTTTATTTGCAATTATTAGCACTATTGCAGCCGCGGTGCTGTAAGATGCAGGAGCCGTGGCTGGATAGGAGGGAGGGAGGGTGAGGCTGCGGCGGGAAATGAAAAACCAGTTTTATGCTCTGGCCACTCCCAGTCCCGCGGCCAGCACAAAAAAATGGCTTTTCAATGGCCGGTTTTAACTCGCTGGCGGAAGCCGGCCTGGCCCTATAAAAACCGGCCAGTTGGCAACCCTACACTAGGTATATGCAGTACTGTACCTATACAGTTGTGGTCAACATTATTGGCACCCTTGCAGTTCAATCCCTTAACCACATACGACGTCCAAAAAGCTTATGACTGAGCTAGAGCAATCTGAAGTGGTGGTTTCAACCCACACCATATGCCGTGCACTAACAAAGAAGGATTTCATGAGTGAAGGCAAGGAGGACCCCACTGCTCAAAAACAGACATAAAAAGGCATGCCTGATCTTTGTCTAAACCCACCTTGAGAAACCACAATCCTTCTGGGAAAAAGTTCTGTGGACACATGAAACCAAACTTGAGCTCTTTGGCAGCGATGCATTTGCAGGTGAAGAAATGAAGCTTATAAGGAAAATAAACACCCCTCCTATAGTTAAATATGGTGGAGGTTCTATAATGTCATGGAGCTGTTTTGCTGCCTTAGGAACTTGAGGCCTGGAATGTATTAAAGGAATCATGAAATTAGAGGATTGTCAAGGTATTTTGGAGTGAAATATAGTGCCAGAAAGTTAGGTCTGGGTCGAAGGTCATGGGCCCTGCAGCAGGACAATGATCCAAAACATACATCCAAAAGTATAAAAGAATGGTTAAAAAGGAACAAATTGACCTTTTTAATCCAACCAGTAATGAGTCCTGATCTCATTCCAATCGAGAACCTTTGGAAAGAGCTGAAATCTGCCATTAGTAAAAGGAATGCTAGAAACATTCATGAGCTGGACCAAATTGCAGTTGAAGAGTGGGAGAAACTACCAGCAGACAGATGTACTGTGAAAAACTTTTAGATGGCTACAAAAAAATGTGTAGAGCCTATCAAGGGTTGTGCAACCAAATATTGTTGAATGTTGCCATTAAACCTGTCTAGGTCAGATTTTGTTTTTTGTTTTTTTACTCAGAAATTACTACATCTAAGATGCACAGACATCTTTTTTTTTCTGTTGTATACCTTTTAGCATACTAGTAAAATATGATGATGACATATAGTTGGGAATATTTCCAATTATTTCTCAAGATACTGTTCACAACATACCTAAAATGCAAGGGTGCCAATAATGTTGGCCACAACTTTACACATAAGAGACTGTCCATGCTCAACAGAGCTCACAATCTATTCAACATTGATCAGAATGGTACAAGGGCCAAAGGGTGCTGTATGTTGCAAAAGATACAAGCATTTAAGGCAAGGATCATAAAAGCCAACTTTGTCTGTATTTTTAAAATTATTCAGACCACTGAGTCATAGGAAGATGAGAAAGGAACGAAAGTCAAGTGACTGGTTAACCCATTCCTTTCTATGCAGGATCCACTCAAATTAAATCATACAATATAGATGTTTGTCATATTTTATGTTTTTGAAGACCTTCATGACTGATATACTGTCACAGGTAGGGGGCACTCTGTGGTGAACTCTGCCGTTAACCTCAGCTCTCTGTAGAACTGTCTATATGGTGCTACTCTTGCTTCCCAATTCTGGACCTCAAAACATCCTGCTGCTGCCACACCACAAAATGAACACCATTTTTTTTTATTACTGAAAAGCACCACAAGATATAAGCTACCCAGGACAGCATCATACTCCTGCTAGTTATTCAGTCACTATACAGTGCTGTTGCTCCAATGACATCAGGAGGAGTTAGACAGTCCCTATCAGTCTTGGGGTCCAGATCACCAGCTGCTTTAAACAGAAGAAATTTTTTATCAGTTCAGTCCACTGGCTTGCCTGGCTCAGTCCTTTCTCTTCTAAAACAAGTACAAATTAATAAACTGAGCATAACTCAAAGTAGTCTTTATCAGCAGAAGGTAAGTCTGAGTATCTCTTTATAGAGCTCTGCTCCTGAGATGTCTGCTAGCCAACAACAGTCCATTCCTGCTCAGGACTTGCAGGAAACTGGGCTAGATCAGAGTTGTAGCCCTGTCTTCCCCCTCTCCCCTTTTTATCTCCAGCACTTAAATGCAGGAAACACATACAATAAGTGCAAAAGACTTCAGAGAATTCACAATTCCTTGTTCCAGTCTTCCCCAGCTGTCCAGCAGCTGAAGGGAGGAAGGAATGGCAGCTGCCTTCCAACAGGTTCATACCTCACTGTTATCCTCCCCACGCTATCTCGCAACAAATGAAAACAAATCTAAACACAGGATATTTCTCAACAGTTCAAGGGCTGCCCGTACCTTACTCAAGGAACTCCATGGCTACTGCTTCCTGCAATGCTGGGTAAATAGAATCCAAATCCACTTCCAAACTTCTGGTTCTTGTCTCTCCTCAGTAAAATGGAAGTACCCATATTGTGCTTTTCCCCAGGGAGCTTCCTCCCATTCCGGCTACTTGGGGGTTTATATTGGGCTCAGCCTGTTCTCTGTATATAAAAGACTCTGCTAGGTTGCCCTGCCCCCACTCCTTAAAGGGAACACCCTTGACCTTGCTACCACTCTTGTCAGGGTGCCTCATCTCCCTCTCTTAAGAATTGTCAGGGATAAGAAAATTCTTCTCACTGCCTACAGCTCCCCCCTTACCTTATGGCTTACCATGTTATATAAATTACACAGGTACACTACCAAAAAACTGCCTCCAGTTTTGCAACTGATTCCTATAGATTTTGGGGTGCTGAATCCAGGAAAAATAGCCAAAATGTTCCATCACGTCACGTTTTCTTGCAAAATTAGATTTCTTACCCATATAAGGAATGTTCACATAATTTCTTTTTAGCCGACTGCAGTTTATTTTCTTGGCCCAAAATAGAGGTTGTAATGGTTAACTAACTAGAAACACTCCCTCATGATATTTTAGAGTGTTTTGTATTCATTTTATACATTAACAGGACAATTGGGAGGCGGGGGGCTAAATCCAGTACTCGCGCTGGCGCATGTTCTTTCCTGTTCGCCTCGCCTCGTTCGCTCGCTCAAACACGGTGGTTGCGACATGAACGTTCCTGTCAAATTTCAGTTTCTTGCAAGTTCATTATTACCTTTTGTTTGCTCAGTCGTAATCCAGCTTTATTCCGAAGTGGTTCACTACAGTTGTAGTTTGCAGTGCTGTGTATTTGTGATGGCTCACAGAGCCAGAGGTTGCGTCAACTCTCCGGACAGTTTTTGTTTTATTTGTGGGGAATATACCGTGAAAAAGCGGCAGAGGAACATTTCTGCATTTATTAAAAAAGTATATTTCGCCTATTTCGGTTTGAAGTTAGGCGATCAAGACAAACCGTGGGCTCCTCACAAAGTGTGCAAGACATGTGAGGAAGATCTACGCTTATGGATGAAAGGTAAAAAACAAGCATTTCGTTTCAGAATACCTATGATGTGGCGTGAACAAAGAGACCACAGCAGTGACTGCTATTTTTGCTCTTGCATTGTGAAGGGATACAACTTAAAAAATAAGAACGTAATAAGTTACCCCAACCTTCCCTCAGCAATTAGGCCTATGCTTCATAGCAACGAAGTACCTGTGCCTGAACCACCAAAATCTTTGGATCATATTTGTGTGGACGGTTCTGATCATGATGAGACTCATCAGATGGCTTTTCCCGATGAGTCCAGTACTTCAGAGTTTGAAACTGAACCAGATCCGAAACCTGAACTTTTCTCTCAAGCTGAATTGAATGATTTAGTCCGGGATTTAGGACTCCCAAAAGATGCTGCCCAACTGCTAGGTTCTCGGCTTAAACAGAAAAATCTATTGTCACCAGGAACAACTTTTTATTGGTACCGCAACCGCGAGACACAATTTTTGAAGTATTTCAGCAAAGAGGAAGATTTGGTATTTTGCAACGATATATACGGAGTGATGGAAAAGCTTAAACTCAAGTATGATCCTGCTGAATGGTGGCTGTTCATTGATTCGTCAAAAGACAGCATAAAAGGTGTTCTTCTTCATAATGGCAACACATTTGCTTCAGTTCCTATTGCTCACTCTGTTATTCTCCAAGAAAAATACGAGAATTAGGCCCTGATTCTTCAGAAGATTCGTTATGATGAGCATAAGTGAATGATTTGTGGAGACTTTAAAATTCTATCCATGCTATTAGGGCAGCAATCCGGTTTCACCAAATATCCCTGCTTCCTTTGCTTGTGGGATAGCCGGGCCCACGACCTACACTGGGGGAAAAAAGACTGGCCAATTCGGGAGTATTTGAGACCCGGTGAGAAAAATGTTCTTCATGAGAGCTTGGTACCTCGTGATAAAATTCTATTACCACCTCTCCACATTAAGTTGGGTCTCATTAAGCAATTCATCAAGTCCCTTCCAAAAGATGGTGAGTGCTTTCGGTACCTTTGCTCAAAGTTCCCCCGACTTTCTGAAGCAAAGCTAAAGGAAGGAGTGTTTGTTGGCCCTGATATAAGGAAACTCATTTCAGATGGAGCATTCGCTGAAACGATGTCTGAGAAGGAAAAAGAAGCCTGGGATTCCTTCAAGGATGTTGTTCTCAAATTCTTGGGGAACAGGCGGGATGAGAACTATAAGAATATTGTTGCCAGGATGCTCAATGCCTTCAAAGAACAAGGCTGTAACATGAGCCTGAAAGTCCATTTCTTGCACTCCCATGTGAACTACTTTCCCGAAAACTTGGGGGCGTACAGTGAAGAACAAGGTGAAAGGTTTCACCAGGACATCAAGGACGCAGAGAGAAGGTACCAAGGAAGATGGAACACCACTATGATGGCTGATTTCTGCTGGTGTCTGCTGCGGGAAACCCCAGATGAAAAATACGCCAAGCAGCGCACCAAGAGAAGCATTCGGGGGAAGAAGAAACGGGCCCACCAGGAGATTGATTGACCCAAGAATGACTTTAAAATCTAAACTGTGTTGACAAATATCGTGTTTTTACTAAACTTTGAAATAAAAATTTGCTAGTTATTACCACAGTGTCAGATCTCATTTATTAGAATTTTATTTTCACACCATCGGGTGTTTGTCTTCATGTATTGCAATGGTGCGGTTTGCGTTTTCTATTCTTACATACATACCTGTACAACATTTTTTGCACATTTCTTTGCTTTGCTTTGTGTCTAACCTCGCTCTTATATGCTCAATGTTTGTGCACATGTATGTGGCTGTTTTAAGTGCAGATAATTTTGCTACCATCACAGTGTGTTTTGTTGACATTACTCTATTCTTATGTGCTGCCTTGTAACAATTTTCTTTATTCTTATTTGAATAACTACTAAACAATTAGTATAAAGAATTCATCCAAGAAACTTTTATCTCGATTGCACTCAATCTGAAACGTTCACCTCAAACTGCTAACCCAATGTAGCAAAAAATCTGTACATGATGGAGCAAATTGGTTACCAGATTTGGATTCAGCGCACCAAAAAACGTAAAAATCAATCGAAACATTAGAGGCAGTTTAAAAAAAATTTTTTTTAGTGTACCTGTGTTACTTGATCCAGTAGGTAAATAACCTTACTGTTAACAAGATCTTACAGTTCTTTCTACTATCCATCTTGAATTGCTCTAGCTGCAAATGAGATCATTATTTTAGTCATATCATTATGAAAACTAGAAAGTAACATCTTCTCTTATCTTTGTTCGAAATCTCCTTATCCACTTGAAATTTGGGTTGCAAACTTAACACAATATTCTAGCTAAGAACTTACGGTGGTAGAAGTAGTTTAGTTATACCTGATCCTCTTGTTAATATATCACAGTAAAATACCTAACTACATTGAGTGGAAACTTCTAGCCCAGACTCAAACTCTCCTTATGTGCCTCTACTATTGGATTGCAGACCCCGTCTCAGCACCAACACAATACACAAGCAGGTTCCTTTATTAAATGGCAAGAAATCAAAGTTTGACTGGTTGAAATGAACACACATGTACAATTACACTGACAGAATGCAGTAGGTCTACTTGTGATCCTCAGATCTGGTAATCAGCACCGCTGTATATATAGATCTAGCTAGCCCCAAATTAGAATTAGAACATAAGAACATAAGATATGCCATACTGGGTCAGACCAAGGTCCATCAAGCCCAGTATTCTGTTTCCAACAGTGGCCAATCTAGGTCATACGTACTGTGACAAGGCAGAGCTGTCAGAGCACAAGAAAAAGGGTTTTAAACACACTTTTTCCTCTGAACCTGCCAGAGCTACAGGTCAAGAAAGGGTTAAAAGCTCAGCACTCAAAGGTTCAGTGCAGGAGAGACGAGAAAGGGAGCCACACCCTAGCTCTAGGCTGACAGGGAGAGCTAGCCTATCAGGGAAAGGGGTGGTCTCACGCCTGGTTGGACAAAGCACTCCTCATAACCAGGAAGTGGTAATTTCAGAGGAGGAGTGGAGGAAGGAAGAGGAGGAAGAGAAGGAGGAACGGAGAGGAGATGGCGTAATGAGAGGAAAGCAACACAAAGGCTTACCTTTGGCACAGCCGGGAGAAAGGGACTCAGAAGGATCAGATGCAGCCTTAGAGTCAGAGATTCTTCCCAGAGGGATAAAGAAACCAGGTCCAGGCAGAGACCGGAGATCCCCAGGAGACAGAGCTGGAGGCAAGTGGAACCAGGTGGGAACCGAGTACTTGGACGGTTGCCAGCCACTTTGCTCAGAGAAAGCCACGTCTCGAGGAAGGCAGTTGGAAGTGCTGCCAGGAAGGAATAGCCCTCAAGCAAAGCCAAAGCAGGTTAGAAACTTTTATAAACCTTTTAAGCAAAGTTTGGAATCCTTGTCTGAAAGGGACAGAAGCAATTCTGCAGATAGTTTCCCTGGGACCAGACAGACAAGAGAGAAACTGGGTGGAAGGGAATTCCCAGTGTGTGAAAGACAAGCGTTGCCTTACTGCAGAGAAAGTGTCAGAAGCTGCAGGTTAGAGTCTAGCACAGCTGCACCTCAGCACGTTGCTAATTGGCAGCACCGGGACACAAACCTAGATACAGACTCTGATGACCAGGAGTTATTAAAAGAGCCAGTAAAACATTCTCTGAAGAGATACATACCTCCTCACCAGAGAGTAAGACCGGGGCAACCCAAGGGAGAGAGAAATCCTTACTCTCAGCTCCTTAAGAACCTTAATAAACAGGTATCCCTGCAAGAGCCCCGGATACATAAAGAGAGGGGAGAGAAGCAGTTACAAACCCTTCTCAAGCACCTGAGATCACTAGACTCGAGTGAGCCTTATAACCAGGAAGCTCAAGATAGTGAAGGTGAACCAATGCAGACAGATAATCCATTGTCTTATAGTAGCAGTTCAGAAATGGAATGTGGTATCTGTCAAAGGGAAGTTTAAAGTACAGCTTAAACATATTACATATTTTAAGGCTGTGATAAAAGTCTAACTTTGGAGATTGGATACAGACAGGAGTTTTGTCTCACTGCCAACACAAGTTAAATACCCAGCTCTAAGGGATAGATTCAAGAGCACATAGAATTCTTCTGGGAGAAGTTTACACAGAAGAATGATCAGGCTTATGGAAGAAGCATCTGTTATCCTTAGAGGCTAGGAGGAATTATCTTAAGGACACGTGGACAAGAAAAACCACAACATTGAAAGTTTATTTATTGAAAGCTTATGTTGGAAAAGTATTGCTGTTATGAAGAACATTGATGTTTTGGAATATTGAAAGAAGTAAGAGAAGCTGATTGCTTATGATGCCCTGAGAAGTATCAGGAGAACTGTTATCCAGGACTTTTTCTGTTACGCTTTTGTTATCATTTAACCTCTGTTCTTGGGGGAAGAAACCCTGTGCAAACAATAAAAATATTGTTTACCCTTAACCTACTTTGGCTGTCATCACTGGGCTACAACTACACAAGCATATCCAGATAACAGCATTAACAGAGTGACTTTAACTGTGGCCCCTCTCCTACTGCCTCCATACTGGGGTTGGCGGGCGAGGGGTGACAGTACCTAGCAGTTTCCCCAAGGGACACAGGTTCCACAATGCTTGTATTGGTTCAAGCATTGATATCCTGGATCCCTTCTTAATAATGGTTTATGGACCTTTCCTCCAGGAACTTGTCCAAACCTTTTTTAAACACAGCTACACTAACAGCCTTTACTACATCCTCCGGTAACAAATTCCAGAGTTTGATTACACGTTGAGTGAAAAAATATTTTCTTTTATTAGTCTTAAATAGTTTACCCTGTAGCTTCATTGCATGTCCCCTAGTCTTTCTATATTCTGATAAGGTAAAAAATCGATCTACGTTTACCCGTTCCACTCTGTTCATTAATTTATAGACTTCTATCATATCTCCCCTCAGCCGTCTCTTTTCCAGGTTAAAGAGCCCTAACCTTTTTAGCCTTTCTTCATAGGAGTATCCTTCCATCCCCTTTACCATTTTGGTGGCTCTTCTCTGAACCTTTTCTAAAATCGCTATATCCTTTTTAAGATACGGCGACCAGAATTGCACACAATATTCAAGGTGCGGTCTCACCATGGAACGATATAGAGGCATTATAATATCTTTTGTTTTATTTTCCATTCCTTTCCTTATCATACCTAGCATTCTATTTGCTCTCTTGGCCGCTGCTGCACACTGGGCCAGGGTTTTAACATGGTATCCACAATGACGCCTAAATCTTTTTCCTGGGTGGTGGTTCCTAATGTGGAACCTTGCATCGTGTAACCATAGTTTGGGTTGTTCTTCCCTAGGTGCATAACCTTGCACTTGTCCACATTAAATTTCATCTGCCATTTTGATGCCCAGTCTTCCAATTTATCAAGATCCTCTTGCAATTTTCCACAATCCTCTTGGGTTTTAACAACTTTAAATAGTTTTGTGTCATCTGCAAATTTGATAATCTCACTCGTTATTCCACTTTCCAGGTCATTTATGAATATGTCAAAAAGCAGCGGACCCAGCACAGATCCCTGGGGTACACCACTATTCACCTTTCTCCATTGGGAAAATTGGCCATTTAGCCCTACCCTCTGCTTTCTATCTTTTAACCAGTTCCTGATCCACAATAGTACACAATAGTATCCCATGACTCTTTAGTTTTGCCAAAAGTCTCTCATGAGGGACCTTGTCAAAGGCTTTCTGAAAGTCCAGATACACAATATCAACCGACTCATCTTTGTCCTCCTGATTATTCACTCCTTCAAAAAAACATAACAGATTAGTAAGACAAGATCTTCCTTGTCTAAAGCCATGTTGGCTGTCTGCCATTAGGTCATGACTATCTACATGCTGAGTAATTTTATTCTTTATGATGGTTTCTACCATTGCCTCACTGGATTCTGAAGCTGCTCTAGGATTGGCCAGGTCCTTGGCAGCAGGGCATGTCTGAATTCCCCCCACTTGCTCTTCTGGGTTTTCAAACTCTCTGTGATGTCTTCTGTTTTCCTCATCTTAAAAAAAGTTTCCTTCTGCAAGTGTAGTTGTACATGTATATCATTGAAATGGGCTGGCCCGAGGAGATACCTCTTGATGATAGACGATGATGTTTGGGTTATCGCTTTCCAGGATAGTCTTTCTGCACATTGCTGAGGGTGTTCTCATGCCCCTTATTCATATTTATTTAAAATTACACAGGTACACTACCAAAAAACTGCCTCCAGTTTTGCAACTGATTCCTATAGATTTTAGGGTGCTGAATCCAGGAAAAATAGCCAAAATGTTCCATCACGTCACGTTTTCTTGCAAAATTAGATTTCTTACCCATATAAGGAATGTTCACATAATTTCTTTTTAGCCGACTGCAGTTTATTTTCTTGGCCCAAAATAGAGGTTGTAATGGTTAACTAACTAGAAACACTCCCTCATGATATTTTAGAGTGTTTTGTATTCATTTTATACATTAACAGGACAATTGGGAGGTGGGGGGCTAAATCCAGTACTCGCGCTGGCGCATGTTCTTTCCTGTTCGCCTCGCCTCGTTCGCTCGCTCGCTCAAACACGGTGGTTGCGACATGAACGTTCCTGTCAAATTTCAGTTTCTTGCAAGTTCATTATTACCTTTTGTTTGCTCAGTCGTAATCCAGCTTTATTCCGAAGTGGTTCACTACAGTTGTAGTTTGCAGTGCTGTGTATTTGTGATGGCTCACAGAGCCAGAGGTTGCGTCAACTCTCCGGACAGTTTTTGTTTTATTTGTGGGGAATATACCGTGAAAAAGCGTCAGAGGAACATGTCTGCATTTATTAAAAAAGTATATTTCGCCTATTTCGGTTTGAAGTTAGGCGATCAAGACAAACCGTGGGCTCCTCACAAAGTGTGCAAGACATGTGAGGAAGATCTACGCTTATGGATGAAAGGTAAAAAACAAGCATTTCGTTTCAGAATACCTATGATGTGGCGTGTGAACAAAGAGACCACAGCAGTGACTGCTATTTTTGCTCTTGCATTGTGAAGGGATACAACTTAAAAAATAAGAACGTAATAAGTTACCCCAACCTTCCCTCAGCAATTAGGCCTATGCCTCATAGCAACGAAGTACCTGTGCCTGAACCACCAAAATCTTTGGATCATATTTGTGTGGACGGTTCTGATCATGATGAGACTCATCAGATGGCTTTTCCCGATGAGTCCAGTACTTCAGAGTTTGAAACTGAACCAGATCCGAAACCTGAACTTTTCTCTCAAGCTGAATTGAATGATTTAGTCCGGGATTTAGGACTCCCAAAAGATGCTGCCCAACTGCTAGGTTCTCGGCTTAAACAGAAAAATCTATTGTCACCAGGAACAACTTTTTATTGGTACCGCAACCGCGAGACACAATTTTTGAAGTATTTCAGCAAAGAGGAAGATTTGGTATTTTGCAACGATATATACGGAGTGATGGAAAAGTTTAAACCCAAGTATGATCCTGCTGAATGGCGGCTGTTCATTGATTCGTCAAAAGAAAGCATAAAAGGTGTTCTTCTTCATAATGGCAACACATTCGCTTCAGTTCCTATTGCTCACTCTGTTATTCTCCAAGAAAAATACGAGAATTAGGCCCTGATTCTTCAGAAGATTCGTTATGATGAGCATAAGTGGATGATTTGTGCAGACTTCAAAATTCTATCCATGCTATTAGGGCAGCAATCCGGTTTCTCCAAATATCCCTGCTTCCTTTGCTTGTGGGATAGCCGGGCCCGCGACCTACACTGGGGGAAAAAAGACTGGCCAATTCGGGAGTATTTGAGACCCGGTGAGAAAAATGTTCTTCATGAGAGCTTGGTACCTCGTGATAAAATTCTATTACCACCTCTCCACATTAAGTTGGGTCTCATTAAGCAATTCATCAAGTCCCTTCCAAAAGATAGTGAGTGCTTTCGGTACCTTTGCTCAAAGTCCCCCGACTTTCTGAAGCAAAGCTAAAGGAAGGAGTGTTTGTTGGCCCTGATA
Source organism: Ichthyophis bannanicus (assembly GCA_033557465.1). Classification (NCBI taxonomy): domain Eukaryota; kingdom Metazoa; phylum Chordata; class Amphibia; order Gymnophiona; family Ichthyophiidae; genus Ichthyophis; species Ichthyophis bannanicus. The sequence continues at coordinate 1,824,087,828 of CM066031.1, forward strand.
TAAGGAAACTCATTTCAGATGGAGCATTCGCTGAAACGATGTCTGAGAAGGAAAAAGAAGCCTGGGATTCCTTCAAGGATGTTGTTCTCAAATTCTTGGGGAACAGGCGGGATGAGAACTATAAGGATATTGTTGCCAGGATGCTCAATGCCTTCAAAGAACAAGGCTGTAACATGAGCCTGAAAGTCCATTTCTTGTACTCCCATGTGAACTACTTTCCCGAAAACTTGGGGGCGTACAGTGAAGAACAAGGTGAAAGGTTTCACCAGGACATCAAGGACGCAGAGAGAAGGTACCAAGGAAGATGGAACACCACTATGATGGCTGATTTCTGCTGGTTGCTGCTGCGGGAAACCCCAGATGAAAAATACGCCAAGCAGCGCACCAAGAAAAGCATTCGGGGGAAGAAGAAACGGGCCCACCAGGAGATTGATTGACCCAAGAATGACTTTAAAATCTAAACTGTGTTGACAAATATCGTGTTTTACTAAACTTTGAAATAAAAATTTGCTAGTTATTACCACAGTGTCGGATCTCATTTATTAGAATTTTATTTTCACACCATCGGGTGTTTGTCTTCATGTATTGCAATGGTGCGGTTTGCGTTTTCTATTCTTACATACATACCTTGTGATAAGGAAGCTTATCATAGCTCAGGAAGGAGCTATAGAAAAGGTGAAGTGACTCTGAACAAGCAACCTGTCAGTGCTGGTAGAAATGAGAAAACAGAATTTTGCCATAAAAGACTACCAGTCCCAGAATGCACCAGGTTTCCAACAGCCATGAGAGGAGCTGAAGTGAGAAAACATGTGTTCAATCAAAAGGACTATGAGGTAATCCCCAAGCACTCATTGCAAAGGGCAGGGCTTGATTCAGCACAGCTGCGCTGTGCTAGGATGGAACACTCATCTCAAAGGGCAAGGCCTGATTCAGCACAGCTGCGCTGTGTTAGGGAGGAGCACCCATCTAAGCAGAATAAGAGTAGAGTTTATTCTACAGATGACCATCTTCATGATCACCTTGGATATCCAGAGAATTGTCCTCAGTATCCTGAGAATCAGCTTGAGTTTGATCATCAGTTTCATCTGAAGGATCATCAGAAGCAGAAGCCAAACCGGACGGACAGAGAGGGAAAGAGACCCTTTGGAATAAGGAAGAGAAAAGCCTTTGAGAGGTCTAGAAGAGTCCAAAGCAGTACGTATACTGGGAGGTATTCCAAGGGCCAGCATACACCATTAGACTGGGGAAAGCCAGAGGAATGGTGCTGCAGAGCTAGGAATCACCAGAGGCTACCTGTGAGGGAGACGGCTGCACGTGGAAGGGACCCTAAGACCTGTGCCAGAAGGTATGTGAACAGAGATCCAGTATCCAGGGATCTGGATTGGAAGGCTGGACATAAGAACTGGACTACATACTGGCCAGGCTATATAGAGAGGAACTCTAGCAGCAATGGAAGCTCAGGTATGAACACTGATCTATGCCCTAGCTATAACCTTGAAAGACAGCAGGGAAACAAGTATTCTCCTGAAAGTGCTCCATTGAGAGATTCATCTGTGCCAATCCATGATATTGAACCCATGCTTGTTGAACAAGGGGGAATAATAGCAGATGAGGATCCTGTTTATATGGACTGCTCTCTATCTAAACTCCGTTGGTAACTTTCTGTTATAAAGTACAGCAACCATCACAAAGAAATAAAAATGTGTTCTTTAATCTACTCAGAAAAGCTCCTGAAGCAGGATTTGACCCACACAGTACAAAGCAAGCCAGCTAAGGGGTTTCAGCTGGATAACTGCTAGCAATTAAGCCTTACCTAATTGCTTGTGAGCTAGGAGAGAATCACTTCTGTATCTATGTGGGAAGTAATCAGAAGTTAACCTGAAAAGAACAGTTTGTTTCTTGCTTTGTGGCTTTTCATTTGTTGTTTTCCTGATTTTAACTTTGTTTTTCCAAGTTAACACTGAAAGCAAGTAACCTAATTTATGTGCTACCAAGCATATCTGTGTTGGGAGAAATAACCCCATAAATAAAAATCTTATTGGCTTTACCCAAGAGCACAACTAAATTATTGTCAGCAGCTGTGTCTGGTGTGAATGAACTACATTGCCCACAATACCTTGCAAATCATACAGATATATGCACTTGCCAAGACTGTGAAGATTTTCACCCAGGCAGCCGTCTGACAACCTGTACAACATTTTTTGCACATTTCTTTGCTTTGCTTTGTGTCTAACCTCGCTCTTATATGCTCAATGTTTGTGCACATGTATGTGGCTGTTTTAAGTACAGACAATTTTGCTACCATCACAGTGTGTTTTGTTGACATTACTCTATTCTTATGTGCTGCCTTGTTACAATTTTCTTTATTCTTATTTGAATAACTACTAAACAATTAGTATAAAGAATTCATCCAAGAAACTTTTATCTCGATCGCACTCAATCTGAAACGTTCACCTCAAACTGCTAACCCAATGTAGCAAAAAATCTGTACGTGATGGAGCAAATTGGTTACCAGATTTGGATTTAGCGCACCAAAAAACATAAAAATCAATCGAAACATTAGAGGCAGTTTAAAAAAAATTTTTTTAATGTACCTGTGTTATTTATAGACTGCTAATAAAAAATGATCTAAGCTGTTTACATCCAGACATACATTAAAAATGCATTAACCCAAAAGAAACAAAAGCAAACTGCACAGGCAACAATCAAATCTTAAGAACAGCCTTAAGCATCTTATGAAAAGTAAGATGTTTCCATACGCAATGCATGAGAAAGAAAATTCCATAACTGCGTGCTCTGTAACTTATACTTTATTTTTTTCTGAGTTGTAAGTATCTTGTGGGATAGGGGTAAGTAGTCTCTGTTCTGTATTTGGTCAGCATATTGAGCATATTTAGCTGGCCTTCATGTTGTATGTGGTTTTCTCAGTCTTGTCACACATCTTTATAAATACAGCTGGTTATCAGTACGATGTGCATAGTGTCGGAGCTCCCCCGTGTGGCCAGGCAATTGCCTAGTAGTGTGAGAGGGCCCCGATCATCCTTTGTATAAAAAGTTAGCCCAATAGCATGTAGTTGTGTCTTAAATGTTGTGTCTTAAACTCTGATGTCCTGCCTTAGCCCTTCTGTGTATACTAAAGAATCCAATATGTTTTGTACATAGTTGTTGTTCCAAGTTTAAGTTTCCTGTTATAATGTAAGCACACCAGTGTCCTCTGAATGTGCAGCCTTTGTTATTTGTAAACCGCACTGAAAACAAATAGCGCGGTATATAAAAGATGTTAAATAAATAAATAAATTAAATAGATTAGAGCCAAGATCAAAGGTCGCAGAAAATTTCTTTTATTCAAAAAATAAGATTTTCCCAAACAAATTAAATTCTTTGGCAAGAATGTTGAAGACTACAAAACATAAAGTTCAGGATACTTCTCCAGTCATAAACGTAAGCCTGGTTAAACAGTCTTTGGCTTGGCTTAGTTTAAACACACCTTTTTCACAAGTAAAAATCCTTTACAACAGCAGTCTGTTCTCCGGTCCCCAGGAGGCAGTACAATACTTCACTGTTCGTTTCACAGCTGGTATAGCATAACATTCCCTGGTCCACCAACAGGCTTTAAAATTCAATAATATTTCTTCAAGATACCAGTTATACTTTTTAGCTCCTTTCTGGCTTTGTTAACCATGCAGCTTTATCAGCCAAGCAGTCTTTGATCAGCCTAGCTAAATGTTATGGGCTTTTGCATAGAATGTCCTTATTAAGAACTCCTGGGTTTTTTTCTCCAGTTACTAAAACCCTGTTCAATTCCTTATTCTTCTTTGGCACAGATAGCACATTCAATTTCCATATCTGAAACCCCACTTTCATAAAAAGTGTCACCTAGCTCCATTTCTTCCTCACTGGGCTCTTTCAGATATTTGTTCTCCTCAGTGTCTGCCTGAGGAGCCTTTACACGCTGTAAAGTTCTCAACACTTGTTCCCAATTATGCTTCTCAGTACGTGAGCTAGTGGGGGAAGGGCAGGAAAAGGTTTCCCTATTTAAAAGCTTCTTTAAGGTTTGTAAAGTGTGTTGTCCTCCTGTAGGCCCCTTATACTGAGAAGGGCCAGACCAGGAGCTTCTGGAAAATATCTCCTCCTCATACGAATCTTCCCCCGAGCTCTCCTCTGGCCTTCTCACCTCTCTGTTCCTGTCCTTGGTCAGCTTCCTTCGTCCCAGTGGAGCTGCCACAACTCTGCTTGTCTCAGTGCCTCTGTGTCTGCTTTCAATCTCATCCTCCTTCTCAATTCGCCTCTGTTTCTCCTTCCATACCCATCTCTGTGCATTCCCTTCCTGTGGCTCCTTCCACTTCTGTGCAAAGCCTTCCTGTGGCTCCTTCCACTTCTGTGCAACACATTTGTGAGTGAAACTTCCCTGCCTAAATGTTTGGGGCTGTCCTATGGCTCTTGACTCCACCCCTGAACCACTCCCATCTCCTCCCTCGGTCTCCATGGAACTGGGTGTGTCTCTGGCCCTGCACTCCTCTGCAGGAGATCTTTGGCTTTACTTTGGGTGTTAACCCTTCCTGTGCCTGCAGTTTCTTTGGGTTTAGAAAAAAAAGACTGTTTCCCCTTTCTTTTCCTGCACTCTGAGCCTGCTTCTCCACCACATAACCCCCCCCCCCCCACTTAAGAAATTCTGGGCTGGCGTTTCTAGCGCACAGCACGGAATCCTTCTTTGGGTCTGTGGGCCTGCGGGATACCTATCTAACCTGTCCTCTCTTGCAGCCAGCCAGGCAAGTGCCACTCTTTCATGCCATGGCTGCAGTACATTAATGTGGAAGATTTGTTCCTTCCCTCTCCCAGTCCCTACGGCATAGGAGACTGGTCCTACCCGTCTGAGGACTCTATAGGGTCCTTTCCACCTGCTCTCGAATTTTGAAGTAGGTCCTGTCACAGTTACCAGTACCTTTTCACTCACCTCCAATTGACATGGGTGGGTGTGCCGGTCATAGTAACCCTTCTGGCGGGCTTGGCTCGCCGTCATACCATCTACTACCACTTGGGATGCCCGCTCTAAATGTCCCTTTAAATCCCTTAGAAATTTTGGTACTTCTGTCTCCTCTAGCTGGGGTTCTAGAGGCATTATAATATCTTTTGTTTTATTTTCCATTCCTTTCCTTATCATACCTAGCATTCTATTTGCTCTCTTGGCCACTGCTGCACACTGGGCCGAGGGTTTTAACATGGAATCCACAATGACGCCTAAATCTTTTTCCTGGGTGGTGGTTCCTAATGTGGAACCTTGCATCGTGTAACCATAGTTTGGGTTGTTCTTCCCTAGGTGCATAACCTTGCACTTGTCCACATTAAATTTCATCTGCCATTTTGATGCCCAGTCTTCCAATTTATCAAGATCCACTTGCAATTTTCCACAATCCTCTTGGGTTTTAACAACTTTAAATAGTTTTGTGTCATCTGCAAATTTGATAATCTCACTCGTTATTCCACTTTCCAGGTCATTTATGAATATGTCAAAAAAGCAGCGGACCCAGCACAGATCCTTGGGGTACACCACTATTCACCTTTCTCCATTGGGAAAATTGGCCATTTAGCCCTACCCTCTGCTTTCTATCTTTTAACCAGTTCCTGATCCACAATAGTACACTGCCTCCTATCCCATGATTCTTTAGTTTTGCCAAAAGTCTCTCATGAGGGACCTTGTCAAAGGCTTTCTGAAAGTCCAGATACACAATATCAACCGACTCACTTTTGTCCACCTGATTATTCACTCCTTCAAAAAAACATAACAGATTAGTAAGACAAGATCTTCCTTGTCTAAAGCCATGTTGACTGTCTCCCATTAGGTCATGACTATCTACATGCTGAGTAATTTTATTCTTTATGATGGTTTCTACCATTTTTCCCAGAACTGATGTCAGGCTCACCGGTCTGTAGTTTCCTGGATCACCCCTGGAACCCTTTTTAAAAATTGGTGTTACATTGGCGATCCTCCAATCTTCAGGTATTAGAGATGATTTTAATGATAGTTCACAGATTACTAATAGCAGGTCTGCAATCTCGTATTTCAGTTCTTTCAACACCCTTGGATGTATACCATCCGGCCCAGGTGATTTGCTACTCTTCAGTTTATCTAATAGTTGTAATACATCTTCCCGATGAATCGATATTTCCTTCAATTCTTCCGCACCTTTAAATACCACTTCAGTCATGGGTAACATCCCTACATCTTCCTCAGTAAAGACTGAAGCATTCATTCAGTCTCTCCGCTATCGCCTTGTCACCTCTTAGTGCTCCTTTAACCCCTTTATCATCTAATGGACCAACTGACTCTCTCACAGGTTTTTTTGCTACGAATGTACTTGAAAAGGTCTTTACTTCCCGTTTTTGCTTCCGCAGCAAGCTTCTTCTCAAATTTTCCCTTTGCCTGCCTTATCAATGCCTTGCATTTGACTTGGCAGTGCTTGTGCTGTTTCCAGGTTTCGTCGTTTGGCTCTTTTTTCCATTTCCTGAAAGATGCTTTTTTGGCAACAACAGCCTCTCTGACCTCACCTTTAAACCATGCTGGCAGTTTTTTGGACTTCCTTCCACTTTTCTTAAAGCGTGGAATACAGCTGGTCTGGGCTTCCAAGATAGTATTTTTCAACAACAGTCAAGCCTGATGTACATCTTTAACCTTTGCAAATGCTCCTTTTAGTTTTTTCTTAACTGTTTTCCTCATTTTATCATAGTCTCCCTTTCGAAAGTTAAAAGGTAGTACTTTGGATTTCCTTACTATCCCTTCTCCACTAATTTATTTATTTATTTATTACAGTTTCTTATATACCGCACTATTCGGTATCAGCGTGGTTTACATTATAACACAATGACCATAACAACAAGCTGTTTGGTTTTACATAGAACAGGAGTACAAACTTGGATAACAGGGGTGAACTATATACATGAAATAATTACACGGAACAAGATTGGAGTAACACTAACATAAGGAAAATATGTGGTTACTTCTTAGGTGGGTATACCTAGATTTCATTGCTGACTGAATAGTATTGGAGGAAAAGGTGGTATTTGAGTGCCTTCCTGAAATGAGTTAGGTCTATAATGGCCCGAATGTCGGATGGTAGCGCATTCCAACATTTGGGGATGTAGAAACTGAAAGCTCTGTTTGCCGTTGTCATGTTGCATTTTGTCAATGCCTTTGGGGTTATTAGTAGGTTTACAGCTGTTGCTCTTCTGGATCTGTTGGGGGGCACTGTGTGGATAAGTTCTGTGAGTGAGGAAGATGAAATACCATTGATTGTCTTGAATGAGAGTAGTAGGGTTTTAAAGATGATCCGTCCATGGATAGGGAGCCAGTGCAGCTGCTTGAGAATAGGAGTCACGTGGTCACTTCTGGAGGCTCCGTAGAGGACCCTTGGTGCAGCGTTCATGGCCAGCTGTATTGGGCTCAGTGTAGATTGAGGGAGACCTTGTAAGATGGCATTTGCAAAGTCAAAGTGTGGTAGGATTAGCACTTGATATATAGTCCGGAAATCGTCTGGGTCCAATAAAGAGCGCAGATGCCTGAGCGAACGGATTTTGAAATATACAGCTTTGACTAAATTGCTTATGTGATGTTTCATATTTAGACGTTGGTCCAAGGTGACCCCGAGGTATTTTATTGTTTCTTTAGTTTGTAAGTCAGCTTCCTTGACCATTACATGGGATGGAGGAATAAAGTTGGGGTCTCTGGCGATGAAAAGCACCTCCGTTTTCTTGTGTTGAATGCGGAGGTTTTGAGATTGGAGCCATTCTGAGACTGTATTGAAACAATCTATCAGTGGTGTCAGGTCCAATTGAACTGTAGAGAATGGCATGTATAAGAGTATGTCATCAGCATATATCAAACAGTTCACGTTAAATGACCTAATGATATTGCAGATGGGTTGCATGTATATATTGAATAGGAGAGAAGACAACGAGGACCCTTGAGGCACACCTTGTTTTTGATGGAAGCGTTTTGATTCCTCTGATCTGGATTTCACATATTGCCATCTTCCATCCAGATAAGACTTGCACCAATCAAGCGCAGAGTTGCATACACCCTTCTCGTTCAATCGACCGAGGAGGAGTTTGTGACTCACCGAGTCGAACGCCGCGGCGATGTCTAAGAAGATGAGCACAAAACCTTGTCGGACGTTGTCAATGCCTGTGATGATATTGTTGAAAAGGCTAGTGAGGAGGGTCTCGACTCCATGATATTCTCTGAACCCATGTTGGCAGTGATCTAGGGGAGCTGCAGAATCTATATGATCTTGAATTTGCCTTTGTACCTCTTTTTCAATTATCTTAGCTAGGAGGGGAATACTGGCTATTGGCCTATAAGAATCGACCCGTTGGGGGTCTAGTTTATGGTTCTTCAATAGCGGCCTAATGGAAGTCTGTTTGAGTGCTGTGGGGAAGGAACCCGTTGTGAAGGAGAGGTTCATCAGATTGGCGATGAAAGGGCTGAACTCACTGCGTAGCTCCTTAATCCAAAAAGCTGGGCAAGGGTCAGTCTGCGCTGTGGAGGTATTGAGAGCCGCTATTGTATCCTCAATACATTTAGTGGATGGAGTGGAAAATTTATGTAGAGGGGTTAGGCCGGTTGGTTCTTGATACGAGTCTGCTGAAACTTTGTCAGTCTGTACGATCTTGGATTGCAAGTAGTCCGCGAATTTTTGTGGGTGAATCTCACTGTGTTGTTCGGGAGATGGTTCCTTCGAAAGAGATTTGACCAAGTTGAAAAGATCACGTGGCTTGTTCAGTGATCTCTTTAGAGTGTCGGTGTGATATTGTTTCATATTAATTGTGATTTCAACTATCAAAGGCGATCATGCTATGATCACTATTGCCAAGTGGCCCCAACAACCTTATCTCTTGCACTAGATCTGGTGTTCCACTAAGGATTAGGTCTAATATGGCTTCCCCTCTGGTCGGTTCATGAACCAGCTGCTCCAAGAAGCAGTCATTTATTTCATCTAGGAACTTTATCTCCCTAGCATGTCCTGACGTGACACTGACCCAGTCGATACCGGGGTAGTTGAAATCACCCATTATTATTACTGTGCTGTAACGTTTGTTAGCTTCCTTGATTTCTTTGAGCATTTCATCATCCATTTGGTCATGATCACAATGAATCTCAGACAAGTTTGAGACTGAGAGATGAAGAAGAATTGTAAATAAGTTAGGAAAGCCTGATGTATACCCATTTAGGACTGTAAATAAGATGAGCCCGTGTTGAATGTTTAACCACCTGTAAATATGTTATGACCTGTTCGATGTATCACTTGTTGTTTAATGTAAACCGCTTTGAATAGGTGAAAAGCGGTATATAAACATAGCTAAATAAATAAATGTATATTTTAAAAAATATCCCCACCAGCATTTACACCATTTATAAGACTACCTGCAGATCTGGACCCGGGGTCTCCACTAGTGACTGAGGGCCAATTGTACTTATCGCTGTGGCAATAAGGCCACCTCAAAAAATCTGAAAGAAAAACTCCAGGAGTGCTTCTGAGCCTACAACCAGAGATGGACTGAAATGTTTTCTACCTTCCAAATTAAAATGTGCAAGTTCAACATCAGCTTGAAACACTTCCCATGTCGATGGTGAACTCGGTCTTTAAATATTTAGTTATTTGCCTTACTGCTGATAGCAGAATATTATATGAGGCTGATCATATTCCTTTATTAACAAAAATGTAAAATGTTCCAAATGATTATCTTTTCAGTTATCATGGTTTGCTGGGATCACTGCAGTCAGAATGAATATCCTACCTTGAATTTTATTTTTATTCGACATGCTTTTGATTGTTATTCTAGTAAATATCTTTGCGACGAGTAAATAAGCCAGTTACTTCTTTGTGTGGATGAAGAGGAAACCTTGTCTTTGAAGAAAACTGATGGGGGCCTGGGACTGCCCGATTTTAAGTATCATTATTGGGTTGTTCTGTTAAGTAGTCTACTGGAGCTGGAGCCATGAAGACAAACATTAGATTGAACTAGTGACAGTTTTACCTTTTTTGGAAATCTCTTCCACCAACCATAAAAAGGGAACCTAATCAATCTCACTTCAAGGCAGTCCTAAAAACCTTTCATTTCTCTCAAGCATTTGGACAGCCAAAAGGTAGTGGCCATTTTTAATTTCTCCTTTTATTTTTTCTTTCCTTTCTTTGTTCCTCCCATATTGAATACCGTGCATCACCTTGCTGTGACTTTGACTTGAAAAGCAGTATACTGAATTATTGAATAAACTAGTTAACTAAACTAAGGGGTATGTTTACTAATGAGCATTAAGGGAGCATTGAAGATCAAGCGATAACAGCAGCGTTAAGGATGTTTGTATGCGATAAAGGCTCAGGATGGGTAGTAGGCATGCGCTCACAGGACACCAGGCAATAAGGGGCCAAGCATGCACCTTAGCACCCAAAAATGGCTGTCACCCTAACACAGGATAAGGGAGGCCCAGCGAAAGTCAAAGTAAAGGTGATGGATGGAAGGACAGATAGGAGTTGATGGACCTGACAGATCCATGGGCATCCAACATGCCAGTCACTAAGCGGGATAAGCATGTGTGAGGCAACTGAACTGATTCAGTGAGGGGTACCCACGTAAAATACTGTAATGTCAGTGTGTGCCATTGGATGGGGAAGACGTGTCCCCCTGCAGAGGCAGAATCGCCACAATATGTGCATCAAAAGGATGGCGGAGCAGGAGTGGTGACATGCAGATCAGTCACAGGAGAGGCGTGAGTGATACATTGAAAAGAGGAAAAAGTTCCTGTGTAGGCCATGGTGTAGCAGCTAGCATAAGAAGACATGACTGCACATAACCGGCAGATGATGATGGATGGGCTGAAGGAAGGACGGCGGTAGAAGAGAGTGTGGTATGGGCTTGTAGCACCGATATACCTGATGTGACCTCACAAATGCAGTTGCAGTGTGTGGGAGAAAAGTGTAGCTGTGCCACAAGGAAGGCCCAATACCAAACATGTGGGTCTCACAGCTGTCCCAGCCTCCCAACCACCATACAGCTCTCCTGACAAATGTGCATGCAACAACTGGACCAGAGTCGCACATACTGGCCATATGGGGCACATTAAGAAGTGTGATGATCCCTGCAGGTGGCCATCCAAGGGGTAGGATGTAGCTGCATGTAATGCAGAGATGTGATGGAGCCAAAGCTCTACAGTCACAGTTATGATGGAATACTTTAATCCTGTTTTTCATTTATGTTATATCTGTCAAAGCGGTGTACATTGTACCTAAACTTGGTAATATACATTAAAGCCAGGGACACTGAGAACCTGCATTCTTCTGAGGCAATGGAGGGTTAAGTGACTTGGCCAAGGATACAAGGAGTGGAGGTCATTCTATGAAGGGATTTCCATACATAAAAAGCCTCTATAAAAATATCCCACTAGTCACATAGTGGGCATCAAACCTTGGTAACTTGGTTCTTAAACCAGTGCTCTAACCTTTAGGCTCCTCCTCCTCTGAGGTATCATATATCTGCAGGGTTAACATATGTGATCCCCTACAGTAGATTGCAGGAGGAGGAGTAGCCTAGTGGTTAGAGCAACTGCCTAGTACCCAGAAGATCAAGGGTTTGATTCCCACTGGCACTCCTTGTGATTTTGGGCAAGTCACTTCACCCTCCATTGCCTTGGAAGAAAAGGCTGGCAATCTACTTCCAGTGATACATTGCCAAGAAAACCCAGAGGTAGCTGAGTCACTATGAGTCAACACTGACTTGATGGCACTAAAAAAAAAACGTGGACTGCAGCAGTGCTAATAAAGTCATGCTCTCGGAAGAGCATGATTGCAAAGTGCATGTTTGCAGACCCAATTTGCTGTCAGAACACATAACAAAACATAAGAATGTGTGCCAGCCAGTCATAGCAGACCCTGGACTTTCCTGCCATTAAAATGAACTGAGCATTACACAGGCACAGATAGAGCATGTGGGATTGAATCCTTGTTTATCACTTACAGTGGTGCTCTAACCATTAGGCTATGTCTCCATGCTATACTTCATGGCAGTGTTCAAAATGAAGGAGACTGCAGGTCCCTGCCTGAAATGGGTGACATCCATGACATGAAACAATGTGGCTGGCACATTCTGAGACCGTGGTACAGCATACCTAGGACCTGCCTACTGCACTGTACATGCAATACGTAATGCATATGACATGCAGTACTGTAGTTGTACAACAGACACACAATTGCAGGATACATCCTTGAGCAAAGGCCAAGCAGGTACTGATCAATTCCACAGTGAGCTCAGTTGCCACTATGCCTGAGATTGAGGCTCTGAGTGCTAGTATTGGTTAGTTCCTACATTACCCATGATGCACCACACAATCTGATTACATATATGCAACTGATGACCATATGGAAAATGCAGCAATCCATTACATCAACTCTCTAATATGCAGGGACATTGTGCGTTTCAAACTCATAACAGCTGCAAACTGCACTGCTGATCGATTTCTGCGGTCACCCTGATTGTGAGGTGGGGGGGGCAGCACACATCACCTGGTCCCCAGAGCTTACACTGCAATAGATAAGAACATAAGAAATGCCATGCTGGGTCAGATCAAGGTCCATCAAGCCCAGTATCCTGTTTCCAATAGTGGCCAAAATAGGTCATAAGTACATAGTAGTCTCCTCAAAAGACACAGGCTCAATGCTTGTATTGGGTCAAGCAGAGATATCCCGGGTCCTTTTAATGATGGTTTATGGACCTTTCCTCCAGGAACCTTTCCAAACCTTTTTTAAACCAACCTACACTAACAGATTATACTACATCCTCCAGTAACAAATTCCAGAGTTTGATTACACGTTGAGTGAAAAAAAATATTTTCTCTTATTAGTTTTAAATAGGTTGCCCTGTAGCTTCATTGCATTCCCCTAGTCTTTTTATATGCTGATGATGTGAACAATCAATCTACGTTTACCCGTTCCACTCCGTTCATTAATTTATAGACCTCTATCATATCTCCCCTCAGCTGTCTCTTTTCCAGGATGAAGAGCCCTAACCTTTTTAGCCTCTCTTCATAGGAATATCTTTCCATCCTCGTTACCATTTTGGTGGTTTTTCTCTGTACCTTTTCTAATAAAGCTATATTCTTTTTAAGATACGGGGACCAGAATTGCCCCTCTCCCGGTGCTTTGATAAATCAACCCTTATTGACACTTAGGGGTATGTTTACTAATTAGCAGTAGCGGCTTCTGTGTGATATTGGAGTCGCGGCCCCATTGAATTCACACGGAATTCATCTGATGTCACACAGAAGCCGCTACTGCCGATTAGTAAACATACCCCTTATAGTATCAAATCCCTGCAAGGTTTTGCATACTGTCTTCTCTAGTTCTTCTGCTCTATGAGAAACAATGGGGGAAACAGAAGAATTAAAACATATACAGGAAACCTGGTCCCACATCAGAAACAAATTTTTATGCCTTAAACATGTACAAAAGTAATATCTCAATTGATCACCAACTGTGGAACCAACTGAACCAAAAATCAAGATAACTCACAGAATTCAAAAAGTGCACAAACCAATACATTCTAAAAAAAAACTAATTAAAATCAAGTTCACAAATCCAAATGTGATAATGCAGGAGTAGAAAGGGGGCTACGTTCCTTCCTGCTTCCTCAAAATTCTTCACCTTTAGAATCATTGGTCCTGATTTTAAAAAGATGAAAATAATCATTAGTCATAAAAATCCTGCTGAATACTCATTCTGCTCTTGACGACATACTTCAAACCCAACATGAATTTGTGTTCCGTGCCCCCAAGGCACTGAGTCAGGGCTCTAAAACAAATGACTATGTTTACAACAACAACCACATCATACTTCAGTCACACTCAGTTACACTGCACTTCTGTCTTGAACCAAGTGTACAAAGAATGATGAACTGTAGAAACTAAAAATTCAAACGAGAACCAGTTCTATAGATCTACCCAACAATCTCTTAAATTGTTTACTGTATATATTTTCCTACTCATAAAGCAGAAGCAGTGGCAGCTCCAATAGTGAAGGAGCATCGTTCCTTTCCATTGAAGAATCACTACTTCATCCCTTTAGTATGATATGACAGCCTTATACAGGGGGTCTCAGCACAGGAAGGGTAAGGATAATGGGAAATGGAGGCTCGCTTACCACATGCTTGAGTGCTGGGATTAACATTCAGGGGGATGCTGCCTGCAGTTCAGTAAAAATGAAGAAACATTAATCTAGAAAATGTTGTGGGGAAATACACATATGCATCCAACACCACTTCCAATCCTCCCCGTGTCTTTTAACTTTCCACTCGTCTCTTTTTCCACCACTGCCTTCCACATCTGTCCCACATGTGCCCAAAATCAGCCACAGTGACTGCATCTGCTACCCTCTCTACTGATTGGCTAATTCAGATCTTGTCATCTTAAATCTCTTTATTAAAACCCCAGGGCTTAACTTATAGGCCCCTTCTCTATTTTATTATCAAGTTGTGCAAAAATCTATACAATCACCAAAGGGAATGATACTATGGTAAAAAGAGATACAGCCTCCTCATGTTCACTGAAGTGTGGGTATTAACCAAGATTTTTTCAATTTGGTCACCCCTCCAATTAGGTTAGACTGATACTATTGTACCGCCACTGTTTATGGTTATATCACAACTATGCAGATTCACGGCAATGTTTTCTTGGAAGCACAATGGAATTGTCCCACAGCTTTTTAGGACTGTAGCTGCCATTCCATACAGCTTATCCCAGTTCGTCATGGAAGCACAAAACAGCCATGCCATTGATGTTGAGGTTGTAACATTGCTCTGTACAGGTTACCCCAGTGCTCAACTACCATACCTACAGTACCTGATTGTAATTTACCTTGATCTACTACTGGAAAGGGGTGAGCTAAAAACTACTAAATAAAATAAATAAAAATTCTGTTGTTCAAAGTGATCCTCTATGAATTTCATTAAAAATGTTGTCCATGCCACCTTCTCCAGAAATGTAGTAAACAGGGAGAGGTGTTGATAGTGGGTGACATTAATCTGCCAGATTGGAGTATCCCATCTGCAGATATGGAAAGAAGAAGAAATATCATGGATGCTCTAAAAGAGGCTTTGCTCAGGTAACTGGTGAAGGAACCCACCAGTGAAGGGTCAACACTGGATCTATTGCTTACTAACAGATACAGTCAGGCACATTTTACAATGGGATGTCCAAGTGCAATCTGGGACGTCAAAACCAGAATATCTGAAATAAAAAGCAGGCATGTGCAAGTTCAGGCATGATTTCAGAAATGTAGACATGCCTGATATGCACAGCTATAGAGACGTCTACATAGACATCCCCAGAATAGCAGCTCAGGACATGGATGTCTGATAGCATTATGGTTAAAGCAATGGGTTAGGAGTAAGGTGGCCAGTATTCAAATCTTGGTATGGGACTTTGTGCTCTCAGACTAATCACCTAACTCTCTGGCTGTTTTAAGGCCAAAACAAGAATTTTCCTGATGGCTATTTGTTCCTGCAGATGTTCCCATCATTCCTGAAATTGAACCGGGACATGTAAATCCATTGCACCTCTCCAGACATGCCTCTATCACACCCCCTTGCTTACTTGGTCATCCCTGTATCGGAGATGCCTGTAAACATTATGGGATAGATTCCGAACCACATTTAGCGGGGAAGGATATCTGGTTGGGATGTCCAAAACACCTGGGACCATATTCCCTGCCCAAAGCTCCCCGCATGTACATAGGAGATGGGCAGGGAGCTCTGTACGGAAGTGGACAGAGGCGGTGATGGGGAGGAGAGTGAGCGGGGTAAACAACCCAGACATACAGGGCCAATTCTGGTCACAGCCCTGTACTGCAAGGTTCACCAGAATTGATGGAGGACTTATTCCACCTGGAATAAATCCCCCTGGATGGTGGGACTGTCAGCAGCCAAGGCCAGTATGTGGGGTAAGGAGGTGCATGGAGTTCTCCGCGGCCCAACCCTGGCCAAGTTAGGCTCGATTAGGGGTCAGGCAGCGAGGAACGAAGAATGTTAGGGTCCGCCGGTGATCATGGCGATGGGACGCCATGCCACCACCACTCCATGCAGAAGTCTGGCTGGGCTAGCCAGGTAAGCATTGGGACGTCCAGGGTGCCTGAATTAGGGCATGTCCTAGATGTCCTGGCCTTTTGCCATGACTCTGCTCCTGCAGGGCCTTCTAGACCCACGAGAACAAAATCGGGTGTATCCCCCAACCATCCGGATGTCTGGATGTCCAGATGGCCCAGGGATGCACGTCTTAGAATTGGCCTCCATTTGTGGAATGGCTTTGGAGACATCCACGTGCATGTCTTCAGACATGCTAAATTATGACTAACCTGTTTAAAATTACCCCCAAAATGTACAGTGTCAGGATGGGTGCCAACTTGAGCAGCGGTGATCACCGCATGGTGTAGTTTGAGGTAAAAGCCAAAGTAGAGTCCAATCACAGCAAATTCAGAGTCCTAGGAGTATGTTTACTAAACCACGGTAGCGGACTCCATGCAATATCGGAGCCGTGGAGTCCGCTACTGCAAGGAGTCCGCTACCGTGGTTTAGTAAACATACCCTCTAGATTTCAAAAATGCTGACATTAATAAACTGGGAAAGCACTTAAAGCAGGAACTGGCAGGGTAGGAGGAGATAAGGGAAGTGGAAAGGCAGTGGGCTAAAGGTAACAGATCTATATGTAAGGAAATTATATAAACACAAGAGGAAAAGGAAACTGATATGGTTCTCTAAGGAAGTGGCTGCAATAAATGGCATTCACAGTTTTCAGAAGATCACAAAAAGATAAACATAGAAAAGAATACTGGATAAAGCTGAAAGAGTTTAAACAGTTATCAGGATGACAAAAGCTCGCGGAATAAAAAATGTCTAAAGATGTGTACCAAGGTAACAAGACTTTTTTCAGATGCATTTGAAAGAGGAGGAAGGTCAGAGGTTGAATTGCAAGACTCTGTTGAGGACCCATTTGTGGAAAGTGATAAGGAAAAAGCAGAATTGCTAAATAAATGCTTCTGTTTTCAGAAAAAAAAATCCTGAATAAGGGCTACACATAACTGACAAAGGGAATGGAGAAGATGGCATCCCATTCATGAAAGAAGACATTCATAAATATCTTGCAAAATTGAAAGTGGACAAGGTTATGGGACCGGAATGGACACATCCCAGTATACCGAAGGAACTCAGATGTATTTAATAGATCCTTGGAGACCAGGGAGGCTCCTTGGGATTGGAGAAGTGCTAATGTGGTGGCTCTTCACAAATGTGGCCACAGAGAAGAGGTGGCAAACTGCAAGCCGGTAAGTCTTACCTTGGTGTTGGGAAAAGTAATGGAGTTGCTACTGAAAGAAAAGATAATAGCTTTCCTAGAATCCAATGGGTGGCAAGGCCTGAGGCAACATGGCTTTTCCAAGGGAAGGTCATGCCAAATGAAACTGATTGATTTCTTCACTAGGTGACCAGAAAACTAGATCAAGGGCATGTGATGGATGTGGTCTACTTAGATTTCAGCAATGCCTTTGATACTGTCCCTCATAGGAGGCTTGTGAATAAACTGAGCAACCTAGGGATGGATCCCAAGATGGAAAAACTAGATCACGAACTGATTGACTGACAGACTACAGAAAGTAGTGGTGAAAGGAATTCCCTCTGAAGTAAGGAGGATGAGTAGTGGAGTACCTCAGGGATCGGTCTTGGGACCGTTGTGTTCAGAGTTGTTGTGAGTGATAGTGCCAAAGGGTTAAAAAGAAAAGTTTGGGGGAGTGGCTAATTCCAAGATGGCAACAGAGCAATGCTGAGCCGAAAATGCCTAAATGAAAAGGCAAGCAGAAGGTTTTTCCCGCGGAACCTCCGCTTGCTAGTGTGGGACCCATGGATCGGTTTGTTCGGCTAACCGAGAAACAAGTTGGGGAGATACGAGCAGGCTTGGTTTCGCCGGCTGAGAAGGTTCCGGCGCTTCCCACCCTTGATGTGTCTCTCGCCCCTGATGGGCACGCTCCTCCTCCAGCCTCGAGTCTTCCGGTGACTCCTCCTGCGGGCGGAGTCGAGTCTTTCTCCAAAGTGGTGGTAGCGGTAGCTCACGAGCGGGGCCTGCTCGAGGTGGTCTCGGCTGAGCAGTCAATTACAGCAGGAGCTGCAGGCTCGGCGGTGTTTCCAACTTTGGTGGCAGCAGTTTCCACCCAAGGATCGAGAGGGTCTGGGGAAGGGAAAGTTCTATTTCTTCCAACGACAGCGTCTGAGTCGCCGTTGGGCTTCACTTTGCCGCATCCAGCTGTGATCTCTCTGGAGAGCATTTGGGAGGCGATTTCTCAGCTTTTCACTGTTGTAAGTCAGCAGTTGGCTTTGTCTCCCTCTTGGGTGGATAAGCTTGAAGACTCCTGCTCCAAACTTAAGTCTGATGTGGTGGATATTAAAGGAAAAGCAGATATTATAGACCAGAAACTGTTGTGGGTTTCTGAAGTATCGGAGTCCTTAGTAAAGGATAATATGGCCATAAGGTTGAAGCTGGAATCATTAGAAAATGCTACCAGGTCTTCCAATATTCGTTTGCTTAATTTTCCTATAGTTCCTGTGGTTGCTCCTTTGGAACTGTTTAAGAAGTATCTTCAAGAAGCATTGTTGGTGCCATATGATTTAATTCCTCCAGTATCTAAAGTATACTTTTTGCCATTGGGTAAGAAAGTGGGGGAGAAGGTAGTTGGATCGTTGGATATGGATTTCCTGGATGTATCAGCTTTGCTTCAAACTCCTAAGGACGATGAATTAGCTGTTTCCACCATGTTAGTTACTTTCGCGTTACCATCGGATAGAGATTGGATTCTCAAGCTATATTTCAAAAAGCGTGCCAACTTGTTTATAGGTAAGAGAATTTCGATCTTCCCAGATGTGGCCAGAGAGACTCAAAAAAGATGCAAATCATTTTTATTGTTGAGTCCTGGGGTGACTCAAATGGGGGTTTCTTTTGTACTTCGTTTTCCATGTAAATGTAAAATTGTATTACAGTCTCACAAATATGTTTCCTTTCAGCCTGAGGACCTGTCTTCCTTTATCAGTACCCATATTGTTACATCTTCTTCTTGAGTGGTTCCCCATTATTATGGAGTAGAATGCTTGGTTCTCAGCCCTTCCTTGGTTTTTGGTATAACTTTTCTTTTTTTTTTTTAAATCAAACCGGGGAGTTCCTGTCCTCTGTATGTTTGTTATGCTGCTCTCCCCTTTCATGAGGACTACTTATACCCTTGTATTATGTTCTTGATTTCTTTTCTTATATTGTTATTGAGACAGGTGTATCTTTACTGTACAAGTGTGTTGCTTGATTAATTGTAAAATGCATAAATAGAAAAAAAGTTTGCCTTTTTGCAGAACATACAAAGGGGTATGTTTACTAAACTGTGGTAAAGTCACAGGCAGTAATGGCAGCATTAAGGTGCCTGAAGCCATATAAGGCAGTGAGGAGGTAGGGGGCATTCTGGCGATAGGGCGCCTTGGGCCATTTAACATGCGCTAATAGGAAATGTGTGGTAAGGTGACAAGCATGCACCTTAATGCACAGTAAAGTGACAAGTAAGGTGCTCTAATGTGAGACAAGGCACCCTAAAGTGAGACAAGGTGCCCAAGGTGACAATTAAGGTGCCCTAATGTGAGACAAAGTGCCCTAAGGTGGAAAGCATGCACTTTAAGGCATGAAAACAGCTGTAACCCAAATGCTGGATAGAGCACCAAGGAATGTCAATATAAAGGTGATGAAAGGAAGGGCACTGTATGTGGCAGCCAGTAAAGCAGACAAGCATGTGGTGGGGGGAGCAGAACCAATGCACAGGGTGGTGCCAATGTAAAGTGCTACAATGTCAGGGTGTGGAATAGGATGGGGAAGACATGTCCCCTAGCAGAGGCAGAAGTGGCAGGATGTTTGCAGTGCCAGGAGGACAGAGTTGTAGTTGTAACGTGCAGATCAGGCACAGGAGAGGCGAGTCTGAAGAGCCGAAATGTGGAAAAGAGTACCAATGTAGGTCATGGAGTAGCATGCAAAAGAAGACAGGACTGTACACAGCTGACAGAGGCAGATAGATGGGCTGAAGGATGGATAGCGGCTGAGGAGAGGGTGTTATGGGCTGGCATCACTGATGTGCAGAGCCCTGACTGTTGCAGGCATGAAAAAGATCTGAGTAGCGCAGTCATAAATAAAACAAGTAGGAATCAAACCCCTGTCCCCTGCTTATAAGAGATATTGCACTAACCAGTAAGCTACACCTCCATACCTTTCTGCATATTAATAACTGGATACAAAGAGACTGCAGGTCACTGCCTAAAAATGTCTTCTGTGTATGCTTGCCTAGGGTAGCTCCACCAGAACCCATGATGCAGTGCACATGCAGAACGGCAGTCTACTGCTGATCATCAAATGGAGAATGCACTTATCCATCACCTCAGCTCAGTAAGATGTAGTGACAGTGTGTGATACAAGCACAGAGCAGCTACAAACCATGCTACCGAGCAGTGACTGTGGTCACCCTGAGGGTGAGGACAGTGCCCAGCACTAGGTCCCCAGTAGCTGCAGTGCTAGAGATGGTCTCCGCAGATACTGATCACTGGTAGTGTGTGGTGGTATTGCCTGCAGTGTGATATGCTAATCATCTTGTATCTTACAGACTTGCTGTGTGTGCCAGTCACATATCAGCCTGTTGAACAGGGACCCACCTAGAACACTGCATATAATACCTAGTGTTATAATGCTGATGCATAGCTGTCAAATACCAGTGAGGGTGGGAGAGGGAAAGAAGAAACATCTTTTACTTGCTTGTGGGTATTACTAGGGTCCTGCTGGTCCTACACCACTGGGAGTAGGGCTGGAGCACCCCATACATCTGTGCCTAACATTCACCCACAGCAAGCTGAAACCATACATATATGAACTGCAGACAGTCTACTGGTCAGTACAAATTGCACATGCACAGAACAGCCATGTGCACCCAGGGTTGGGATATACAACATAAACTCCCAGCAATTGGTACAGTGTTTGGGCCCCCAGGATACATAGCCATGCCATGGTCAGAGTGAGAGTGCCATCCCAGTGTGAAATGCTGTGGCCACACAGTCCATGCAGGTGGCAGTCGAGAGCTATGACGTCCCAGCTATTGACCTTACCCCCGATGCAGACACATCCTGGTCAATCTGCCCTGTTTCAGTCCATACCCACAATACTTTGCTCCTCATCATGCACATTTGCAGGCTAATGCTGGAAACAGCTTAGGCACTGCGAGGCTCAGTGAGGTGTAGAAAGCCACAAAACAATAGATAAACATACACACACACACTCATATCGATGTACTGTATAAAAATGGGGATGATTGGCATTCCTGCCTGCCACTCTGGTCCCAGTCTCAGCTCAAGCATTGTTAAGTTGTGCTCATTGTGCAGGAGCTAGTAGTGTGCTCTGATGTTGATGCATGGTCAGTGTGCCCGTGTTGTCAGCCTGACTCTCCATCCAGCTGAGGATAGTAGAGCTTGTCTGTGTGCATGTTTGTCTCCTTGTTGGCCAAATCATTGGGGGCTGCACATGCTGGTGTTGTACCTGCACTGTGGGTAAAATCTTAGCCACAGGGACATGCACTTCATGATCCACAGCTGGGACCTGAACCTGTGATTTTCCACTCATGTACATGCCAGCTGTGTGTAGTGCACCACAGTGTTGCCACATGGCTACAATGGTCCTCGGGTATGACATGCTTCCCATCAGACAGACCTTGGCACATGTTGCACTGTGCATGGCGTACTGGACCAGGGCATGGCTTTGATCTGCTGCAGGCGGGTGCCGCTGCCCCCTCTGCCAACACCTCCAATTCCATGTTGACATGCCCATGTATTGTCAGTGTTGGTGGAGCGCAGTCCCAGGCCAGCCATTATGTGGGTTGTGGGTGCCTAGAGTGCAGGGTCCAGAGGGGGGGGGGGGCAGAGGCATACATGGACAGCTACACATCCCTCCCACACCCATCTGCCTCTCCAGGGACCCCATCACCGCCTAGAGGAAGAGAAGGCTGAGGGGTGTTATGTTAAAGATCTATAAAATATTGACTGGAGTGGATTGGGTAAATGTAGATTTATTGTTTACACCATCAAAATGTAGTAGGTCTAGGGGACATGCAATGTGGATACAGTGTAAGCCATTGAGGACTACTGGGAGAGAATAGTTTCTCAGTTAACATGTATTCAAACTTTGGGATTCATTTCCAGAGGATGTCCTAAAGGCAGTTAGTGTAGCTGGGTTTCAGAAATGTTTGGACAGGTTCTGGGGAATGGTCCATAAACCATTACTAATGAGGAGCCCATAATATCCCCTGCTTGCCCAATATATGAACTGTGGATCCTGTGTGTCTTTGGGGGGAATTTCTAGGTACTAGATTGGCCACTGTTGGACACTGGATCCTGGGCATGATGGACCTTGGTCTGACATAGTCTGGCATATGTTCAAATCTTATGTTCTTATGTGCCACCTTGGCAACTGCTTGGTCCACTTGTGCACTAGCAGCCCTCACTGCATGACCCACATGCACCCTCCTTTGCCCCATCTGCACCGTCATCATATTGCCCTTTCATACTTGGGCACTATGCTATTGCTGCTAATGGAGCACTACTATCACTTTCTTGGGCTCCCCTGTCTGTGCATCACATTGCAGATGTTAAAATATGCTCTCTCTCCTCAAAATACACTCTTTACTTGAGGTTTGGATTTGCGTTAGGGTTCCTGCGGTTAAGATGCCTTGTGTTAAGGGAGCAAGCCTTTTTCATGCCCACTCCCTGCCCATTGACCCACACTCTCTGCCCCGTGGACACCTACTCTCCACCCACAAGGCGCTTTACGATGCCAGTACCATTAACGCGCGCTAAAGTGACTTTTTGGATGCAATAAGAGGCAAGTGTGCCATTTGCATGTGCTAAGGGCACACTTGCTCCTTTACCGTAGTAAACATACCCCAAAGATTTGAAATAGAGTTGACACCTTAGAGGCAGTAGACAACACGAGAAAAGATCTACAAAAATTAGAAATATGGCCAAATGCTTGGCAACCTAAATTTAATGCAAAGACATGCAGAATAATGCACTTGGGATACAGAAACTCAAATTAGCAGTATGCAATAAGATGCAAGAGACTCTGTGATTGGACCAGGAAAAAGACCTTGGGGTGATAGTGTCTGAGGATCTCAAGATGGCGAAGCAGTGTGACAAGATGGTGGTCAAAGCAGGATGATGCTAGGCTGAATACAGAGAGAAAGAACTAGCAGGAAAAAGGAGGTATTAGTACCCTTGTACAAGTTGTTGATGAGGCCTCACTTGGAGTACAGTGTTCATTTTTGGAGACTGTACCTTGTAAAGGATATAAAAAATACTTGAAATAGTTCAGAGGAAGGCAACCAAAATGATACAGGACCTGCACCAGAAGGTGTATGAGAAAAGACTTGAAGACCTAAATACAAGGTGTGATCAAAAGTATCGAGACTTGTTGTGTAGCTATATAACGATACATCGCACCACAATGCTATTAAGCATGCAGTGACCTAGTTATGTGCTCAGCATATGCAGAGTGTAGCGTGGCTGCAATATGCCTATACTTTTTTAAATAACATTATGTTTCGTATCATGTAAAGTGGTTTGGCAGATTTACGATGAGTGAAAAACATTTAACAGCAAATTTGCATCAAATTCTGCAAGAAACTTGGAGATTCATGCAAAGATACTTATGACAAGTTACAGCAAGTTTATGGTAATGAATGCATGAGTCAAGCTTGAGTTTATGGCTGGTACGTACAAACATTTCCAAGAAGGCTGGCAAAGTGTTGACAATGACAAACGTTCTGGAAGGCCATCCATGTGCAGGGATGAAGACAAAGTTGATGCAGTGCGTGCTGCAATCCGCTCAAATTGTCGATTGACTATTAGGAAGCTTGCTGAGGACAAGGACATCAGTTTCAGGTCGGTACAGTCCATTCTTACTGTTGATTTGGGGATGAGACTTGTGTCTGCAAAATTCATGCTGAAACTCCTGTCCCCTGACCACAGCGAAGGAATTGTTGGAATGCACTGAAAATTACTGTTTTCATCAAAAAGATTATTACTGCTGAATCTTGGGTTTATGGTTATGACCTGGGAACAATGGCTCAGTCCTCACTATGGAAGACTCCAAACTCTCCCAGACCCAAGAAAGCCCATCAGATAAGGAGCAATGTCAAGGTCATACTCACAGTTTTCTTTGATTACCATCAATAAGGAGTACTATATCCAAGTTCTGACTCATTTGAGAGATGCAATTTATAGTAAAGGGGACAGAGTTGCACATGGACTGTGAATGGCTGCTTCATCATGATAACTCACGCATCTCATCCTGCCTAGCAGTTCTTGGCCAAACACCAAATCATGTAAGTCTGTCAGCCTCCATACTCACCTGACCTTGCACCCTGTGACTTTTTCTTGTTTCCATAACTGAAATTACCACTACAAGGAAGGAAATTTGATGACTTGGAGACCATTAAGCAAAATTTTACACAGCAGCTTCACTGCATAACAAAGAGGCATTTCAAAATTGTTTCCAGCAGTGGCAGGAACACTGGAGTAAGTGTGTTTTATCAGAAGGGGACTACTTTGAAGGAGACTGAGTGTAATAACTATCAGTGTTATTCTTCTTGTGTTATTGTACAAGTTTTGATACTTTTTGATTGCATCTCATATGTATACCCTAGAGCAGGGATGTCCAACTTCGAACAGGCCATGATCTACTTTTTCCGGCCAAAAGAGCACCATGATCTACCACCATGAAAATTAAGTTTCAAATTATTTTCAAATTAAATTTTAACCCAATACAGTTGGAGGATTCCCTCCCCCATTTTTAATGAAACTTCTGTCATTTACTGGGATGTGATCAGCTGTTAAGCAAATTAAGCAAAAACAAAACAGAGACGAAGATCCAGTAAGAACTGCGAGGGGAAATGGAAAGTACATTTTTTCTTAAAGTTTTATTGAGTAATAACTTTCTTTAACTGTCTTAATAACTTTCTTTAACTTTTATTGAGTAATTTGTGTTAAATTTAGGTCGAGTATTGATCCAGGCTGATCTTGCACAAGCTTTAATATTTCGCTCTTGCTCATTAGTGAGACGTCTGAGCCTGCATTTCATCCACCAGCTTTTTGAAGTTGGGTGAATATTGCATGAGGGCCAGTCACAGGGAATCCTGAAGATGCTAATCTGTCATGTTGGAACGTTGTGTACTCTTTGTCATTTTCAGATGGGAAAATAC
Organism: Ichthyophis bannanicus; assembly: GCA_033557465.1. Taxonomy (NCBI): domain Eukaryota; kingdom Metazoa; phylum Chordata; class Amphibia; order Gymnophiona; family Ichthyophiidae; genus Ichthyophis; species Ichthyophis bannanicus. The sequence continues at coordinate 1,824,113,171 of CM066031.1, forward strand.
AGATTCACACAAATAAGTTGAACCAAAACAGGAGTGTACAGCTTCACTACATCTTCTCAAGTTGGGAAATTTGTCTCTAGGCACTAGCTTTCAAAACAATTCTTGCTCAGCACGGGTCTTGAGAAAAATGTCATTTTTAAGGGTTAATATTTCGTTTTTAAGAGATGGCTTGTTCAATGAGTAATTTTTACTAATAGCAGCTGCAGTTCCTTTAATGTCCACATCTACTTTGAATGGGTATGACAAGCACTCCACAACTGTTCCAATCTTTTGGAAGTCACAGAATCTATTTTCAAATTCCTGGATAACAGAACAGATTTCTGTCACATACTTCTTGTTCTGAAAAACAAAATTTGGATATTGTCCCAGATGGTCCTGCATATTAGGAAAATGATCAAAAGTGTTGTTTGCAAGGTCAGTCATCATTAGCTCAAATTTGCTCTTGTAGGATGAAACTGTACTCATCATCTCACCAATGCATTTGTTTTTACCTTGTAGTTCAAGGTTCATATCACTTAGTTTGCCTGTAAAGTCAGAGAGAAATGCAAGATCACATAACTACTCCTCATCTTCCAACTCTGCTTGGTCATCTCCCCTCTCCTTCAAAAAACTTCTTATTTCATTCAGCAAATCACGAAATCTTGAAACCGTTAACCTCACCTGTTATTGCTCTTGCTCCATCAGTAGTGATGGAAACAAGTCTATGCAATGGAAGATTACACTTTGTCACAAAAGAATCGAAAGAACTGAATATTTCCTGACTGGTAGTTCTCCCTTTTAAAGAAATCATTCCAAGTAGTTCTTCTTTAACACTGAAGTCTTCAAAAACCATCCGGATAAAGACTAGTAACTGGGCTATGTCTCTTATGTCTGTAGATTCATCCAGTTGGAGTGAGAAAGCAACACAGTTTGAAACATCCTCCAACAATTGTTCAGTTGTGTCTCCACACATCTTTTCTATTCTCCGCACGATGGTGTTTCTTGACAATTGTACATCTTCAAAAGCAGCTATGATCTCTTTCTTATTTTTAAATCCTTCAAAAAGACTGTCAGCTGCTCAAAGAAAACAATCTTTTATAAATTCCCCTTCAGTGAAAGTTTTGCATTTCTTTGCGATCAGGTTGCTGACCTTGAAGGGTGCTATGGTTGCATTGACTGAATGTGACCTTGGCTTCGCCATCAACTGTTGCTGAGTAGCCAATTTCGATTTAAGTTCTTTGAGCTTCAGTTTACGAATTTCACTTTTGGGTGGAAAATCAGCATCAAACATATTGCTATGCAGAGCCTTATAATGATGTTCCAGATTACTCTTTTTGGGCAAGGATACTGGGGTGTTACAAATTAGACAACAACACTTGTCTTTCACCATGAAGAAGAAGTAGTCCATTTCCCATTCATCATGAAAGTGGTAGGTTTTGCTCTTCTTTGGAACACTCATCTTCGTTATACTGGGGTGGCTGTCACTGTCCCAAAGTATTAAAGATCAACAGGAACTGAAGACCTCTGGATGATGTGCAATACAAGGACTGGAGATGCCAAAACCACACAAGCAGTTCTAAAAGTAAAAATAAGAATTCATCATACTGGCACAAAAATACCACCAAACAATCATCAAAAAAACTCAAACACCTGTCCAGAAAACCAGGTAAAATCATATACCGCCAAACAAGTTCAAATACCACCACACACGATTTAATAAATTCTGCACACAATGTAGAATCAACACAAAGGCAAGGCGAAATAAAATTGCAGTGTAGAATCAATGCAAAGGCTAGGCAAAATAAAATTGCAGAGGCAAGCAAAGGTCACAGTGATTTGAACCAATTCGAAGGCAAGGCATAGGCAAATTAGAACAAAATTGGAAAAGCCTGCCAAAATCACCAAATTCTTGACACTTTGTTGTGTCTGCCTGAAAACGTTTAATGAAAGTGAACTATAAAGTGACCAACGACCAGCACACGACACAATTAATACAGTAAGTGTATTCAGGTAAAGCCCAGGCGAATGGATATCGCCCGGTATATAACATACTTATTTATTTATTTTATTTGATTATATTTAAAGCTTTTCTATACCGCGCTTTTTAAAATCAGTGCGGTTTACAAGTAACATTTATATGTACAGTGCAGGAGTTAACCTGCATTGTATTTACATTGAAGGGGTATTGAGACTTGGAGTAGAACCGGGGTAACTATATACAAGATAAGCAATGTGTCACTGAGTTGTTGTAGCGACATGGCGTGCTCAAATAACTATATACAGGATTGTCCAATATTTACAACTTAGACAGTTGTAGCGACATGGCGTGCTCAAATAACTATATACAGGATTGTCCAATTTTTACAACTTAGACAGTTGGGATGATGAGTGCGGTTGCCTCAACACTTCTAAGGGGTGTTGGGACGGGGGCAGGAATGGGTTATTCTGAGAGGCAGGAGACCAGGAATGACGTTGGGCCTGTGGCATCTTGTTGTGGGGCGCAGGCGGCAGCCCCCTGGGGTACCCACAAACTATTGGCACGAAAACAACAAGCGCCCCCAATACACCCCCAGGCAAGATTCCCACAGGCAGGGAAAAAAGACAGGCAAACAATCAGCAGCGGCGGCAAGCCCTCGGCAGACGACCTGCCGGCACGAGCTCTCTCCTAGTGACGGGGGTGAGCTGCTGGAGAGATGGAGCCAAGTAGGGCTGGCGATCTACTTCTGACCCCTCCGCGATCTACAGGTAGATCGCAATCTACCTGTTGGACATGCCTGCCCTAGAGGAGAGGACAGGGAAGATATGATACTGACTATTAAATACGTAAAGAGTATTAATGAACAAACAGTTTTCAAAGATGGGGAAGCAGTACAACTAGAGGACAAAAAATGAAGCTGCAAGGAGGTAAGCTTAAAAGCAACACCAGAAAATATTTTTCACGGAAAGGGTGATAGATAGTTGGAATGCCCTCCTAATGGAAGTGACGGGAGCAAAATTTGTGGTGGAATTCAAAAAGGTATTGGACAGACACAGGGAATGATTATATGGCATGAGAATTTTAAACAAAAGACATTAATAGAGGGAGGCAACCTGCATGGAGGGGCAGGTGCAACCTTAAACAAAGCATAAACATGGAGTAGCCTGCACAGAGTGACAGGTGCAACTCTAAAGCCCTAGCCACCTTACCGAGCAGAGTAGATGGACCATATTGATTTTTATCTGCTGTCATTTACTATGTTAGACAGGGCGTGCCCAAGACTAGTAAGGATCATAAAAGAGGTGCAGCACTATTCTGTGGTTTCAGCTGCCTCCATTTATCTTCTTCTTCTCATGACCCATGAAGTTCATATACTAAGATGTCCATCCCCACTATTCAGCCCCTCTGCCGACCCCCAACTAACTTCCCCGCACATTGTATGGGGAGGTTAGATAGGAGTGGGAAAAGGTCGTACAGATGTACAGGGCCAATTTTAATGTCGGTCCGGTGTGCCTGGGGCCAGCAGCCTGAACGGGGAACTTATTCTGAGGTGGAATAAGTTCCCCTAGTTGGGTGGATCTGGCAGACCCGGGACACAGAAAAAGCAGGGGTGGCAGCCCAACACTGGCCTTGGGATGCCAGATTGGGGGTTGGGCTGCGGGGGAATGAACATTTTGGTCTGGGGCTGGGGATCGTAGCTCTTGAATAGAGCCACAGTGCCATGGCAACCGGACGTCATAGCACCACGGCTCCATTCAAAAGCCCTGATTGAGTTAGCCAGGGAAGGCCTGTATGTGCAGGCTGACCAGAATTGGGGTCCTGGCCTGCATGTATAGGCCTGGACGCGATTCTGATCCCGTGGGGCTAGACGTGCCCTCTGAGATCAGAATCACGGCTCACTCTCTGCATCCGGTTCCAACCGGGCGCACAGAGGCCTGGCACATCCAACTCGGAATCGGGCCCTCATTGTTTGAACCATGTTGGGCTTCATAGATACAGAACATCACATGATTCAAATAGATGATCAGTGAATCATGTGAGACAGGAAGTAAAACAAGAGAGACAAGAGAGAATTGGGTGGGTACTATAGGATTAGAGAAAGAGAATGAAAATGCTGAATTCCCCTAACCAATTGAGACATCCAGCGGGAAACTCCACCTGCCCCCCCCCCTCCACTTGAGTCCCAACAACAGAGAGTAAAATCACAACAGGATAAGAACTAGAGATAGGCACTAGCAAAGAAAATATTTGTTCATTTTTAGAATTGTTGGTAATTTTCTTGATTTCAATATTTTTTTTGTTCATTTCGTATGTTCCAAATCCAAAACATGAGATTAGAAAAAAAATTCTTTGCATGTTTAGGCAACATCATCTTTAGTTCAGCATGCATTGATCTAATGGAGAAAGCCTAGCTCTCAGAAAATGCTTATAAATGTATAAATCAGTCCAATAAAAATATACCTACAGCTTGTTTGACATTGATTCCTATTAAAAGAGACTGTGGCCCAAGATAAGATAAATCAAATGTAACCCATGTCACAGCTGACCTTGCATCCTTAATAATGCTACAGTACAATTCAGGACTGCGGAATAGTATCTCGGGTGGAGTTATGCTATTTCTCCAGCAGTGGCATAAAGAAACTGTGTATTTTGTTTTACCATGCAGGTCTGCCGTAGCTCTTGTAAAGGGGTTGAAAAATGATTGTGTTTTGTGGCAATGTATTAATTACAGATATATTACAAAGACAGGGGCAATCTTGCACAGGTGCTACGGACATATGGCAAGTGCTATAGTGATAATTTGGGAAGGCTTAGAGAGAATGGTTGAAAGGAAAAGATTGATAGGGAGAACATCTGCTTACAGGAACTCTGTTCACATCTGTTCATGTTGATGTTGATCTTAATCTGGCTCCCTCTGAGGTTTCAAGTCAGTTTTAAGATCTTGACTTTGGTAGGAAAGGGAAGGGATTGCAGATTTACCTAGCTCATGGCTTTTTTGGCACTTAGCTCTAGCTGAGGTGTATTCAGGTAACAGTTGGTATTATCTTACCTTTTGGAGGGCTTATGATCAAAGTTTGCACTTGAGGCAATGGCGTGATTTGCCCAGGACCACAAGGAGTGGCAGTGGGGTTTGAACCAGGCCTCCCTGCTGTTCAGCCTGCTGCTCTACACATTAGAATACTCAGTCACTGGGGAGATGGTCCTGCAATAGTTGTCTTAGATTCAATAATGTTGTCATGTGTGAATGCGTCTTTCCAGTCAAGACTTAAAATGGGTATGTTTACTAAAGTGCACTAACTGTTAGCATGGGGTTTGATACGTAATAATGCCATCATTTTTATGAGACACTGCACTAAAAATCCCATGCTAACCAATTAGCACACGATTGAGTGGGACTGAGCAGGTTAGAGGTGTAACACAGGCGATGATGTCAAGGTGACCTGTATGAAATTGAGCTTATTGTGATCAGGTGGTGGCAGGCGGCCTGAGTGTTGTGTTCCCACCATGGCCAGCATAAATGGTGGGAGCCTTTCCTGCCAGCGGGTTGTAGCATCATGAACTCTCTTGCAGTACAGTGATCTGCCTAGGGCAGGAGCACAAAGGTGAAACTATGGGATTAGAGAAAGAGGACTTAAGGACTTAAGCTGTGATCAGAGGGTAAGTTCACAACTTGAATCCTGAGGCAGCAGTGCTTGGCACTTCTAGATGGTGTGGTTCAGTATTAGGACTAGGGCTAATAAAGCCCATTCATGATGGTCTTAGACTTTAACTCTGCCAAGATGGGACAAAACCGCAAGAAGTTGTTAACAGGATGGGAACAGCTGGAGGATGTAGAAAAGTAATGGGCAAAACTGAAAGGGGATATTTTAAGGGCAACAAACCTTTTCGTCAGAAAGGTAAATAAACGTAAAAGGAAAAGAATTATCCACAATTCTCAGATAAGCCAACATGTAAATAGTTAGCTACTCCTCAACATAAGTTATCTGTAAATATGCTGTTAAAATATGCTGTTAAAACTGTACATTTCTGTTATATTGTAAGTTAAAAATATTTCATTTCTGTTATACTGTAAGTTCAGTGTAGATTGTATTCACTGAACAGTTATCGTTACATGTAAACCGCGCTGATGCTGAATAGTGCAGTATATAAGAAAAATAAAATAAATAAATAAATAAAAGGAGGCCGCTATGGTTCTCAAAAAAGTAGCTAAAAGGTGAAGAAAAAAATGGTGGCATTCATAGAGAGAGGAAGACAAGCATTAATATTTGGAAAATCTTAGTGAAGTTAGGAAAGTAGTCAGGAAAGCAAAGATTCAAAAAGGAGACGAGATAGCCAATGCAATAAAATGGGGAGACAAGACATTTTTCAGATATGTTAGTGAAAGGAGGAAGTACAAAAGTGGTATTGTCAGACTGAAGATTAAAGGGGAAGAATATGTAGAAGCTGATGAGGATAAAGCAGACTTGCTTAGCAAATATTTTTGATCTGTGTTCACAGATGAAGGGACAGGAGCAGGACCTCAGAAAACATCCACAAATAGGATAAGATGTCATGGGGATCGTGAATGATTTTCAGAAGACTGTGTTTGCGAGGAACTAGCTAAACTAAAAGTAAACAAAATGATGGGGCTGGATTGGATACATTCGAGAGCATAAGAAATGCCATACTGGGTCAAACAAAGGTCTATCAAGCCCAGTATCCTGTTTCCAACAGTGGCCAATCCAGGTCACAAATACCTGGAAGGAACCCAAAGTCCACAGCTTCCACAACGCTTCCTGGGTCCTTTTTTAATAAGGGTTTATTGACCTTTCCTCCAGGAATGTGTCCAAACCTTTTTAAAACCCTGCTACACTAACAGCTTTTATTACATACCCCGGTAACAAATTCCAGAGTTTCATTACATGTTGAGTGAAAAAATATTTTCTCTTATTAGTCTTAAATGGGTTGTAATGTAGCTTCATTGTGTGTCCTCTAGTCTTATTACTTTTTGATGGCGTAAACAACCGATCTACATTAACCCATTCTGCTCCATTAATTTACAGACCTCAATCAAATCTCCCCTCAGCCTTCTCTTTTCCTATTTGAAGAGTTCTAACCTTTTAAGCCTTTCCACATACGGGTATCCTTCCATCCCCTTTACCATTTTGGTAGTTCTTCTCTGTACCTTTTCTAATTCTGCTATATGCTTTTTAAGACCAGAATTGCACACAATTTTAAGGTGCGGTCGAACCATGGAACAATACAGAGGCATTACAATATCCTTGGTTTCATTCTCCATTCCTTTCCTTATGATTCCTAGCAGTCTATTAGCTTTCTTGGCTGCCGCTGCACACTGGGCGGAGGGTTTCAACATATTATCCATGATGATGCCTAAATATTTTACCTGGGTGGTGGTTTCTAAGGTGGTACCTTGTATCGTATAACCAAAGTTTAGGTTGTTCTTTCCTAGGTGCATAACTTTGCACTTGTCCACATTAAATTTCATCTGCCATTTGGACACCCAGTCTTCCAATTTTTCAAGGTCCTCTTGCAATTTTTCACAATCCTCTTGGGTTTTAACAATTTTGAATAATTTTGTGTCATCTGCAAATATGGTCACCTCGCTCATTATTTCCATTTCCAGGTCGTTTATGAATATGTTAAAAAGCAGCAGGCCCAGCACAGATCCCTGGGGTACTCCACTATTTACTTTTCTGCATTGAGAAAATTGGCCATTTAGCACTATTCTCTGCCTCCTATCTTTTAACCACTTTCTTTTTTTAAAATGCTTTATTTATAATTTTCTTGAATTCAATACATATGTTAAAGAAACAAAATAAAATATTACAAAAAAATCCAAGAACAATTCAAGTCCACATAAAAAGAACCACATCAAGGGAGAGGAGCCAGCCAATTATTACCATAAAAAGAAAAAAAAAGAAGGAAAAAAGGAGTGCATAGACTCCACAATAGGGAGCAAAATTAATATCAATTCCACCAACTAATTCCCAACTACATCCTTTTCATTCAAAAACGTATGCAACAAAGTTATATCAATATATACATGTTTGTCCCCCATAAGTAATGTGTCAAAATCAACCCTTTTGAGCATGGGGGAGGTGAACAGCATAAGGAATTCACCTTAATCAAAGGGCCTCTGTTAGGTGTGCAGGGTCAAAAGGCCAGAGCCACAGTTCAAAGGCAGAAAAAACCCAGCTGGAACAAGTTCCAGGAAATGCTTGACAATGTAAGAGGGATAGATTGCAAGCACGAGGACAAAAACCCTCACTCTAATAACTGCACTGATTATTCTGATGTCAGAAGGCAGGGGGATTACAAACACCTGGGACAGAAAGAGGTGGAGTTGGATCCCAGTGAGTATAAACCTTGGTTAAACTATGGAGAAGAAGGAGTAGTAGTTGGAGAAGGAGCAGAAGGAGCAGAGGAAGCAGCAGAGGACAGTCTTCAGAGCAGCAAGGATGATGGAATGCTGGAGAAGCCAGAGCAGGTGCTAATTTCTGGAGACAGGCTGAGCTACCCATTGCTGAGAAAGGTGATTTCCCTGAATCACGTTTGCAACAAAGGTGGGAGCCAGGAAAGAGAGAAGCTTTCAGGCCACCAGAGAGGTTTCAGCAAGGCACGCTGATCAACTGGGTGAGTCAGAACCTATGCAATTGGGAGAAGCAATGTCAGAGCTAGGGGCAGAAGAAGATATGTTGATGGATTGTTCTTTATGCCAAGCTCTAGACTTGAAGGGTTGAAAAGAGCCAGCCTTGAAAGAACTGTTCCTCTTGCTGAAGTAACCTCAGAGCTAAGCAGTGAGAGAGTAAATTCCTGTGTGTTTTGAAAGGAGGAATTTACTGCAGCATAAGCTAGTTGAAGTAAGGCTGTGATTCATGATTCTGTGTCAGCTGTGTTGAAACTCCACAACGGAGAGAAAGTTAATTGGCTGCTAGAAGTGTTTGTGCTTTGCTCCTGTCTTATATGAAAAAGCCTGCTATAAGAGTCTTGAGGACACTGTGAATGCTTATTTCATAACCTAAGTTTGGTTCTTCAGCCTAGAGAGAATTATGGCTGAGTGAAGATAATTTTGCCATAGAAGAAGTAAAGTTTGTTTTTCTATTTCTCTGATTGACAAAGGACAATAGGAAAAGTGGCATCTTGTTATATGTGAAAAGGCTAAGCTTCTGCAGTGAAGAGGACTTTAAAAGCCAATGTTGAGTTCTGTTTGCTTTGCCACCAACTTGCTGAACCTTAAGCAAAAATCCTATAATTTGAAATTCTGTAAATGGTACCAGGAACCTGATCTGTTCTATTGTGTTCAAAATAAATTATTTTTCTGTCATAAGCCTTACCCTTGGTTTAACACGACTACAATCCTTCGACTTAAAGCATAAATATAACAGCTGATAGAAGAAGGTTCTCAACCACCACGCCCTCAACAACTAGAAGACTAGTGGTTTTGGTGTTGTGCTTGTGACAGTAATAACACAACAGGGACATTTCAAAAAGAAAGAAGCCCCCAAGGCCACTACCTGAGATTGCAACTTCAGAAACTGCTTCTGCCGAATCTCGGTAGTCTGGCCCACATCCGGAAAAACCTGAAGTTTTTGTCCACAAAAAGGAGCCTCTCTATACTTCAAGTAAGCTCTCAATATATGTAGCTTAGCAGACTCAGAAAGAAACCTCACTACCAAGGTACTGCGTTTGGAAATGACATCTGCAGAATCCTCCAGAAAAGCTGTAAGGTTCTGACCAACCGATAGAGCTGAGGGAACAGAAACCCCCTCAGCTTTCGGTAAAGAAACGGAACCAACAGAAAGATAATACATATGGACAACATCTGAATTCCCCTCTAAATGCAACACTTCTGTAAAATACTTTTCCATTAAGATATCTGAGGATAGCAGATAAGTAAAGGGAAAATTCAAGAAACGTAAATTTCATGCTCTAGACTGATTCTCAAGTACCTCCAGCCGATAGGAAAGAGTAAGGGAATCCCTAATTAAGGCAACATTACTATCACAACAAGGCTGGAGCTGAGAGTCAGTTCCAGCAGCTAGCTTACCAAAGGGACTTAATTGCTTATCTATGTATTGCAATTTACCAACCACATCTTGGGAAAATTTACAAAGGGAGGATACAGTAGAGAATAAATGGGTATCAATATTCTGAATAGCAGTCCATATGTCCACAAGAGTCACTTCCCATGATGGGGAAGTGATAGTCACTCCATCAGATGCTGCTGGATAAACGGGAAGAGGAACGGGGGAGAGTGAGCTGCTGTGCGTGGGAGTTGCCGCGTTTGTCATTGCTGGGGAGTAGTGCAGCAGGCTTGACTGGAGGCTTGGAGAACAATGTGCAGGCAGTAGAAGGACGTTCCCAGGTCTGGAGGACCCTTCCCCTGATCCTACAAAGCCCAGCGATACCTCACGTGGCTGCATGTCGCGGCCTGCATGGCGCGACTTAAGGGGCATGACTCAAGTGGCAGGATATGCCCCTTTGACGCCACTTCAACGCACATGAGAAGTTCATGTGGATGCTGTGAAGTTGGAGTGTTGTTTGTTTGCCATGGGTAAGCGGAAGGCAAAGGCTGGTGTTAAATCAGGAGCGAATGCTCAAAGAGGTAAGATGGTGGGCCTATGGACAAAGATCTGACTTCCCTGCTGCCTGGTATTCATTCACCAGAAGGAGTTTCGTTGAGCCCTGATTCCCGGTCTCCTCCTCCTCTCCCACATCCTGCCTTTTCATCTACTTTATTGGAATTTTCCCCTGATATTTTTAACCACTTTCTGATCCACAATACTACACTGTCTCCAGTCCCATGACTTTTTAATTTTGCAAAGGGTCTCTCATGAGGGACCTTGTCAAAGGCTTTCTAAAAATTTAGATAAACTATATCAACTGGCACACCTTTGTCGACCTATGTATTCACATCTTCAATATTGCTCTGTGATCAGTTTTCATATGAATATATCAGTACTTCTGGAAAGAAGTAAATAAATTGTGGATGCCTTCTAAGGTGCCAACCAGGAAAAGCTCAATGCTGGATTTAGTACTCACCAACGGAGATAGTGTATCAAATATATGGGAGGGTGCCCATGTGTGCAGCAGTGAACATCACACAGTGTGGTTTGAGATAAAAGCCAAAGTGGAGTCCAATCACAGCAAGCTCAAAGACTTTAAAAATGCTGACATCAGTAAAATGGCCAAGTTTCTGAAGGAGGAGTTGGCAGGATGGGAGGGGATAAGGGAAGTGAAATTGCAGTAGGTCAAACTAAACGAGGCAATAAAAGGGGCAACAGATACTTATGTTATTGTTGTTGTTAAGTGCCATCAAGTCGGTGTTGACTCATGGCGACCCTCTGGATAGTTGTTTTAAATTGTGTTCGGTCTTCAGTCAGGTGGCTCATTGTTGACAGACTGGCACTCATAGCTGCTGTTATTGTATCAATCCATCTCATAGCTGGCCTTCCTCTTTTGCATTGACCTTCTACCTTGCCAAGCATGACGTCTTTCTCTAATGATCTCTCTCTTCCCATGATGTATCCAAAGTATGAAAGTCAAAGTCTTGTCATCTGAGCTTCTAAAGAAAGCTTAGGTTTGATCTCCTCTAATATTGACTGTTTGTTCTTCAGGCAATCCATGGTATACACAGTATTCGTCGCCAGCAGCATAATTCAAAGGCATCAATTTTCTTCCTGTCTTTCACTGTCCAACTTTCACATCCATATGATGTTATTGAAAATGCCATGGCTTGAACAAGTTGAATCTTTGTATGGAGAGAAACATCTCTGCTCTTGAGAATATTGTCTAGGTCCTTCGTAGCCATTCTGCCAAGAGCAGTGCATCATCAGATTTCTTGACTGCTTGTTGCTTCTTTATTAATAGCACTGGTCAACAAATTTTACAAAAGTCATGTTACTCAAATAAAAATAGTCATTTCTTATCATTTGTTATATACTGAACACGAATATGACAGTGAAATTGCAAAATTGGCTCTAGTTTTTTTGTAATCTACAAGAATTAATGTTTACATTACGAAATGCATGTCAATAGTAATTATAATAGGCCTTCGGTTAATACCCATAAAAAACAAGTCATAGACTACTTCTTAGATGTTTTCGCCTGTCTCTTGTACAGCTGTTCGGGAGCTTCTCTGGGGAGTGTCCTGCAGTAGTCAGCCAGCATTGTAGTGGACCATGTTCCCTGGTATCTTTGCTCCATCGTTGCGTTATCCTGGTGAAAACGTTCACCCTGTTCATCACTAACCATACCACAGTTGTCAGGAAAGAAATCGGGATGGGAATCAAGGAAATGGATCTTTAGAGACATATTGCAGCCAAGTTTCTAATACTGCATCAGCATGTCTTCTACTAGTTCCTTGTAGTTTTCTGCCCTAACATTCCCAAGAAAGTTTGTTGACACTAGGCGAAAAGCATTCCATGCTTGTTTCGCATCACCCTGCAGCAAGTTGTTGAACCAGTCATCTTTGAAGAGCTCTCGAATCTGAGGACCCACAAAAACTCCCTCTTTAATCTTTGCTTCGCTGAATCGAAGGAATTTTTCATGCAGGTATCGGAAAGCTGGCAAAGTGCGGTCCATGGCTTTCACAAAGTTTTTTAGCAAACCTTGTTTGATGTAAAGGGGTGGTAGCAGGATTTTGTGAACCTCAACCAGAGCTGGGTGCTGGGTATTCTTCTCTCCAACTGTTACATTTTGTCTGCGATTCCATTCCTTCCGCAAGTAGTGCCAATCCCTTGCTCTGCTATCCCACTCACATAAGAAACACATGTATTTTATATATCCCTGCTGCAGTCCCATTAAAAAGGCAACTACAGTCAAACCTCGGTTTTCGTTCGCCCCGGTTTTCGAACGTTTCGGTTTTCGACGTCTTTTCTGACTGAGATGTTGTCTCGGTTATCGGATATCGCCTCGGTTTTCGTAAAGAATGTGCTGCCAGATCTGAAAACTATATACTGTACTGTACAACTCCTGAAGAAGTGTCAGCGTAATGATTTTTTATATTGACTTACCAAAGCGATCGCAGGTAGGGCAAAAAGAGCAGAAACTAGGGCAATTCGCAGCAGCAGGCAAACTTCAAACCAGCAGAGAAGCAACAATCAAGTAGGCAGAAAAGCAGATACAGTAATCCTAAAGGAGGATCACTCTGCTCTGCCTGCCTTTTATGTCAACCTCGCGCTGGTCTGTATACAGTACACTGCCCGCCCAGTCCCGGCAGCACTCCGCGAAGCGAAAGTCAGCTGAGCAACATCCTCGAGCCAGAGTCAGAGGGATTGCACAGAGAGGAAGGCCCCGATCTCTCCACCGCCTGCCTGTTCTCTGGAGTGCCCCCTCAGGCTCGGAGGTAGCAGGGTAGCTGTCAATGTAAGCAGGAGATGTTGAATGAATGTGGGAGGCAGTTCTTGCAGGGTACGCTGTTGAGACGGAGTCAGCGATCAGATTAGCGTCGTACAGTATCTGTGTGTTTGCTGTCCTGTGGACGATCGGGCAGCTGAGAGAAGTGACAGGAACTGTTTTACTGCTGGCTGAGACTTCGGGAGCTCGTGCTGCTGCAGCCATTGCCACATGGCTCTGCAAAGCATGCTGAGCTCTGCGTTCCAGGTTTCCTGAGCGGGAGAGTGGTGTTTCCGGTGGCTGTGGCCTTTTTTTTTTTGTGGATCCTTCTTTTTTTCTGTTTTCTTTAAAAATTCCTGTGCCCGATCTCCTTTCTGGGTGTTTTTTTGCTGAAGATTTGCATCTTGACCGTGCTGTTAATCTTTCTCCCCTCTCAGCAGTTTAAACAATTTTTCTGCCAAAAATACCTCTGGAGCACCATCTTGTGGCCAGAAGTGGGATTGACTCTCTTCCTGATTGCAAATTGCTAAGAGTTCTCATTGTGCCTTGACACAGACTTTGAGGGGAGCAGTGATCTGAAAATGGTCCGTATCAAACTCGTCCGCCTGCTCGCCACTCATTTCCCGGAATCGAGCGCCCATACAAAGTGCGTTTGTGATTCAGTCTGCCTTTGTTTCTCGTTGATCACCCCGCAATCATTGAGTGTGACTGCTAAATAAGCCACCATGGGGCCAAAGAAAGTTCCGAGTGCTAGCCCTTTGATGATAAAGAAGGTGAGAAACACGATAGAATTCAAGAAAGAACTCGTAGCAAAGTATGAAAGTGGCGTACGCGTGGCCGATCTCGCCAGGATGTACGGGAAGTCTGCATCAACGATCAGTTCCATCCTGCTGAAGAAAAACGAAATTAAGGAAGCTGATGTTGCGAAAGGAGTAAATGCGCTAACAAAACAGAGATCGCAAACAATCGAAGATGTTGAGAAGTTGTTGTTGGTGTGGATCAACGAAAAACAGTTAGCGGGAGATAGTGTTTCAGAGGCGATAATTTGTGAAAAGGCAAGGCTGTTGCATGCAGATCTTGCAAAGAAAATGCCTGGAACGAGTGCTGATGTTACTGAATTTATGGCCAGCAGAGGCTGGTTTGAGAAATTTAAGAAGCGAACTGGCATACACAGTGTGGTAAGGCATGGCGAGGCTGCAAGTTCGGACAAACTTGGGGCCGCAGAATTTGTTGATGAATTCAAGGAGTACGTAGAGGCTGAAGGATTCCTCCCCCAACAAGTCTTCAATTGTGATGAAACAGGCCTCTTTTGGAAGAAAATGCCAAAGAGGACCTACATCATGCAGGAGGAAAAGGCACTGCCAGGACACAAGCCTATGAAGGATAGGCTAACTCTTTTGTTGTGTGGTAATGCTAGTGGGGATTTCAAAGTGAAGCCTTTACTGGTGTATCACTCTGAAAATCCCCGAGTGTTCAAGAAAAACAATGTCATCAAGAGTAAATTGTGTGTGATGTGGAAGGCTAACAATAAGGCATGGGTCATGAAGCAAATTTTCATTGAGTGGGTCAATGAAGTGTTTGGCCCGAGTGTGAAGAAATACCTGCTGGAAATTCAATTGCCACTCAAGTGCCTCCTGATAATGGACAATGCTCCTGCTCATCCTCCAGGCTTGGAAGACCAATTGTTGGAGGAGTTTAGTTTCATCACAGTGAAGTTCTTGCCCCCTAATACCACTCCTCTCATCCAGCCCATGGATCAGCAGGTCATTTCAAACTTCAAAAAACTCTACACCAAAGCACTGTTTCAAAAGTGCTTTGAAGTGACCTCGGACACTGAATTGACCCTAAGAGAGTTCTGGAGGGATCACTTCAATATCCTCAATTGCATAAGCCTTATAGATAAGGCTTGGCAGGGGGTAACTTCCAGGACGTTGAACTCTGCTTGGAGAAAATTGTGGCCAGAATGTGTCCTCGAGAAGAATTTTGAAGGGTTTGAGGCTCACCCTGATGACCCTATGCCTGTTGTGCAATCTATTGTGTCTTTGGCGCAGTCCATGGGGTTGGATGTGAGTGGCCAGGATGTGGAAGAGTTGGTGGAGGACCACAGGGAAGAGCTAACCACTGAAGAGCTGCAAGACCTTCAACTGGAACAGCAACAGATGGTAGCTGAAGAAATAGCTTCAGAGGAGGAGGAAGAAGAGAGAGAAGAGAAGGTGCCTTCTTCAGTGATTAAGGACATGTGTGCAAAGTGGAGTGAATTGCAAAGTTTTGTGGAGAAATTTCACCCTAACAAAGCTGTTGCAAGCCGTGTCTGCAACATGTTCAATGACAATGCCTTGTTCCATTTTAGGCAAATCTTAAAGAGACGCCAGAAACAGACCTCTCTGGACAGATTTTTTGTGCGACAGGGGTCCAGTGACTCTCAAGCTGGTCCTAGTGCCAGTAAAAGACAAAGAAGGGAAGTAACCCCGGATAGGGCCTTGATACCTGAGGTCCTTATGGAGGGGGATTCCCCTTCCAAACAATAACCTCTCCTCCTCCCTCTCCCCTCCTCGCCGTCTTCCATATGCCAACAAGAGTCTTCAATAAAGGTAAATGTGATGTTAAATGTTCATTTATCCATTTCATTAGTCATTTATATTTATTTCTCATTGTTTTCTGTATGTACAAATATAGTTATTCTCTATAAAATGTATTTTTTGTGAATATTTTTGGGTGTCTGGAACGGATTAATTGAATTTACATTATTTCTTATGGGAAATATTGCTTCGGTTTTCATACGTTTCGGTTTTAGTCAGACTTTTTCGAACGGATTAATCATGAAAACCGAGGTTTGACTGTACCTTCAAGTCACCACAGAGGTGCCAGCTGTACTTGTTATAGTTAATGGAAGTCAGTAGATGCTTTAAGTTATCGTATGTCTCTTTCATGTGGACGGCATGCTCTACTGGAATAGATGGAAGACGGTTTCCATTGTTCAAAAGCACAGCCTTCAGACTCAGTTTCGAAGAGTCTATAAATAGTCTCCAGTCTTGTGGGTCATGAGTGATTTTTAAGGCATTCATGAGGCTTTCAATATCGGAACAGAATACCAGATTACTTTCCTTTCTGACTGCGTATAGTACACTGCTGACATCAGATGACTTCAGCAGCCCTCTGGCAGTATTATTGCATTGCATCAGAAAATGACGCAATCAACTCTGGATGATGTGTGCATGCTAGTATTATGCAATGTGATGCAATATTACATCATTCAAGGCTTATTTGGAATGTTATTGATGTCCTACTGGATAAATTTAAATGGTGAAACGTCAAAAATGAACTACATATTCAGAATCAGACACAAGGGCTCAGCACTCAGCCTCCAAGCCCTCATACTCCCCGACACCAGCAACAGACCGAGAAGAAAAACCACAGCGGACACACTCAACACCCCTAGCAACTACACAAAAGCATGCAAATCCACCGCACAAAGAGCCCTATCACTGGCGACTCCAACAATATGGAACACACTCCCACACGACCTACGATCAACTGAAGATCTGAAGGACTTCCGAAAGCACCTAAAGACTGAGCACTACGGCCCAAGCGCATAGCCAGAATCTACAGACTTGGGACCTACTTTGGACTCAATTAAACTTCAAGCACAACCAGCGACGGACACAGCAAACCAATGTACATAGCTGTAAAAAAAACGCACACTGTAAATAGCTCACTCTAATCAGCACCCCCGCACCCATGCACCCCCACTGTACATAATCTCACCTGACATACACAACATTGCTAATGATCGTTTGATGTGTTTACCGCCTTGATTGAAGGATAAGGCGGGATAGAAATATCCTTAAATAAATAAAATAAGCATGCAATATCTTCAGAACGAAAGCCAATAATTTTTTTTAATGTTATATTTGTGTTCAGCTCACCAAGATACTACAGATTAGGGCCTTTTATAATCAGTAACGATTTCAATGTTGACCAGTGTAGTTGATTCAAGTAGGTTAAAGTTGCCAACTATTTCAATTTCTTCTCCATCAGCGATGAACTTATTCATTTTGCCAGTTGTCAGGATCTTTGTCTTCTTAACTTTAAGTTGCAGACCCATTTTAAGGCTATATTCCATGATCTTGAGAAGCAAATGTTTCAAATCATCTTCACTTTCAGCCAGTAATGTGTCATCATCAGCATAGCGAAGGTTGTTGATGAGTCTTCCACCAATCTTCACACCTTACATCGTGTAACCAAAGTTTGGGTTGTTCTTTCCTAGGTGCATAACTTTGCACTTATCTACATTAAATTTCATCTGCCATTTGGACAGCAACTTCCAATTTTTCAAGGTCCTCTTGTAATTTTTCACTATCCTCTTGAGTTTTAACAACTTTGAATAATTTTGTGTCATCTGCAAACATGGTCACAATAAAGTCCTGCTTCTTTGATGATGTCTTCTGCATATAAATTAATGAGGTAGGGGGAAAGTATGCAGCCTTGTCATACATCTTTGCTGAATTTAAACCATTCTTTTTCTCCTAGTTCCATTCAAACTGTTGCTTCTTGATCAGTGTAAAGGTTGTGCAAGAGAACTATCAGGTTTTCTGGTACCCATGCTTCTTAATGTGGCCCAGAGTTTCTCATTACACAGTCAAAATCCTTGCTGTAGTCACTAAAACACATATTGATATTCTTTTGGTATTCTTTTGTCTTTTCAAGGATCCATCTCACATCCGTGATAATGTCTCTCATTCCTCTCCCTTTCCTGAGCCCTGCTTACACTTCAGGCAGTTCTCTTTCCAGGTGTGGTTCTAGTCTCTGCTGAATGATCTTGAGTAGAATCTTGCTGGTATGTGGGATCAGAGCGATTGTGCGATAATTTCCACAGTCAGGAGGGTCACCTTTCTTCAGTATTGATATAAACACAGATCTTATCCAGGCAGTTGGCCATGAATTTGTCTTCCAAATTTCCTGGCAGAGCCTTGTAAGTATGGTAGCAGCTTTATCTGATTGCTGTAATAACTCAATGAGAATGCCAGCAATGCCCGGTGCTTTGTTCTTTGATAAGGCTTTCAATGCTGCTTTGACTTCTTTCATCACCAGTGGTTCCTGATGATAAGGTATTTTATTTATTCATTTATTTGGTTTTATATAACGTGCTATTTTAATTCAGTGCGGTTTACAGTAAACAACTTAATACATGGAAAAGGTTTACATTGAACAAGTAACAATTATCAGAGATTACAATTAGAATAGAACAACAGTATAATTTGTAACAATAAGAACATGGTTGTCGCGACTACCAAAGACAGAAACTATTTACAGACATCAAGGGGAGAATGGATCCCGAGTTAGAAGGGGCAAGGTATAGGTTGAAACGGCTGTTAGTCCACTTGATCTTTATGGTATAATGACTCTGAAAAATCTTTCCACCTTTTCTTGATCTTCTCAGCATCATTCAACATGGATCCTTGAGCATCTTGTAGCATTCCAGTTCAAGGCTGGTATTTTTTCTTTAACTCTCGTAGCTTTAGAAAAGCCAATCTTGTTCTTCCTCTAATAGCTTCTGATTCTATTTCCTTGCATGTGTCATTGTAGTACTTTTCCTTGTCCTATCTTGCTGCACGTTGGAAATCTCTGTTGAGTTCTGCGATTGCCTCTCTTTCTCCTCTGACTTTAGCTTCTCTGTGTCTCTGGACAATTTTCAGAGTTTCTTCAGTTATCCATTTGGGCTGTTTTTGCTTTTTTACCTTATGTAGAGACGTATCGCTTTCTTCCAATACAACATTCTTATGTCATCCCATAACTATTCTGGAACTCTGTCATTTGTATCTAAAGCAGCAAAGTCGATTTTTCAGGCAGTCTTTAAATTCCAGTGGTATATTCTCAGGGTCATATTTTGCTGCATTCATGAGTGGTTTTGCTCTTTTTCAACTTTTGCTTGAGTTTGCATACTAGTAGTTGGTGATCTGTACCACAGTCAGCTCCAGGTTTTGTCTTTGTTGATGGTACCTTGTTCCATCATTGCCTTCCACAGATATAGTCAAATTGATTTCTGTACAATACATTGGGTGAAGTCCACGTGTATAGTCGGTGCTTGTGTTGCTGGAAGAAGGTGTTTGAGATGACTAGATCATTGGTCTTGCAGAATTCTATCAGACTTTCTCCAGCTTTGTTTCTGTTGCCAAGTCCATATTTTCCAACCACTTTGCCTTCTTTGTTGCCAAATTTTGCTTTCCAGTCACCCATGACTATCAGGATATCCTGTTTGCATGTTCTGTCAGTTTCAGCTTGTACTTGTTCATAGAACTCATCAACATCTTCCTCTTCTGCAGCTGCTGTTGCGGCATATACCTGAATTATAGTTGTGTTGATGGGATTTCCTTGTAGATGAATAGAAATTAAGCATTCACTGACTACATTGTATTTCATTACAGTTCTTGCAAGCTTCTTCTTAACTATAAATGCAACACCATTTCCTCTTTGTCTTTCATTTCCAGCATGGTAAAACCATATGATCATCAGGTGCAAAGTACACAAAGCCAGTCCATTTCAGTTCACTGACACCTAAGAGATCGAGTTGTACACATTCCATTTCATTCTTGACCACCTCCAACTTCCCTTGGTTCATGCTTCATACGTTCCATGTCCCAATATATAAGATATCTTTGCAACTTTTAACTCTCTTTTCATGCACAGCTACATCAGCAGATCCAACCACCTCATAAATGCTGGCTTTACTCTGAGAAGTCTTCAGCTCATCCCCAGTAATCATTTGAATGCCTTCCAACCTGGGGGTCTCATCTTCCAACACTATAGTGCAATTTGTTTTGTGACTATCCATTGGGTTTTCGAGGCAAGATACAGAAGTAGATTTGCCAAGCCTTTCTTCTGTGCAAATAATTCCAGTGTTGTTGCATTTGTCACAGAAATATGATCCTCCACTTACAACACCATCCCATTCTGCTGCTGCCCAGATGGGTGGTTTGTCTTAGTCTGGGATCTCAGCTGAGACCTGTCTATCTTGAGAAACCCTGCCAGTACTGATAGCTTAGCTACAGATAGCTTAGCTCTCAGCATCACTGATGCACATAAGCCCTCACAGCATGACAAGCTGCAAACCAAGTGAGGGGATACATATGTAAGGAAAGTAAATAAAAACAAGAGGAAAAGGAAACCTATTTGGTTCTCCAAAGAATTGGCTGCACAAATAAAGACAAGAAACACTGCTTTCACAAAATTCAGAAGTCTGCAAGAAGAGGAATACAGAAAAGAATACAGGATAAAACAAAAAGAGACAAAGGGGGATGTTTACTAAACTGCGGTAAAGTTACCAGTGGTAAGAGCAGTGTTAAGGCGCCTGAAGCCATATAAGGTAGTGGGCGGGTAGGGGACATGCTGGCATTAGGGTGCCTTCGGCCATTTAACATGAGCTTACAGAACCAAGGGCGGTAAGGTGACAAGGCTCATTAAGTTAGGGCACCTTAAAGGTGTCTTAACTTAGAGCACCTTAACTTAGGGCGTCTCAAGTTAGGGTGCCTTAACTTAGGGCATCTTAAAGGCACCTTAATTTAGGACATCTTAAAGGTGTCTTAACTTAGGGAGCCTCAAGTTAGGGTGTCATAACCTAGGGCACCTTAAAGGTGTTTTAACTTAGGGCACCTTAACTTAGGGAGTCTTAACTTAAGGCGCCTCAAGTTAGGGTGCCTTCACTTAGGGCACCTTAAAGGTGTCTTAACTTATGGCACCTTAACTTATGGCATCATAACTTAGGGTGCCTCAAGTTAGGGCCTCTAACTTAAGGCACCCTAAGTTAAGGTGCCCTAACTCAAGGTGCACAAGGGCATTAAAGTGGTTTACGGTGACAAGCATGCACCTTGAGACATGAAAATGACTGTAACCTAAACACTGTATAGAGCATCAAGGAATGTCAATGTAAAGGTGATAGAAGAAAGGACAGGCAGGAGTTGATGGACCTGTCATATCGGTGGACACCCTATGTGGCAGTCAGTAAATTGGTCGAGCATGTGGGAGGCAGTTCTACCAATGCACAGGAGGGTGCCAATGTAAAACAGTACAATGTCATTGTGTGGCATATGATGGGGAAGACGTGTCCCCCAGCAGAGGCAGAAGTGGCAGGTTGTTTGCAGTGACGGGTGGACAGAGTAGTATTGGTGTCGTCCAGATCAGGCACAAGAGAGGCAAGCGCGAAGAGCTTAAATACGGAAAAGAGTACCTATGTGGTTAATGGAGTAGCAGCCTGCACAAGAAGACATGATGGTACACAGCTGACAAAGGCAGATAAATGGGCCGAAGAACAGATGGCAGCTGAGGAGAGGGTGTTATGGGCTGTGCAGAGTCCTGACTGTTACAGGCATTAAAATGATCTGTGTAGCACAGTCATGAAAAGAACAAGTAGGAATCAAACCTCTGTCCGCTGCTTATGGCAACAGTGCACTAACCAGTAGGCTACACCTCCGTACCTTGTTACACAGTAATGGCTGGATATGAAGAGACTGCAGGTCACTGCCTAACCCATCTGCTGTGTGTGCCAGCATAGGGTAGTCCCACCACATACCCGTAATGCAGTGCACATGCTGAACAGCAGTCTACAGAGGATCCCCAAATGGAGAATGCACATATCCAGCACCTCAGCTCAGTAAGATGCACTGACAGTGTGTGATACAAACACAGAGCAGCTACAAACTGTGCTACAAAGCAGTTTCTGCAGCCACCCTGATGGTGAGAATGGGTGCCCAGCACCAGGTCCCTAGTACCTGCAATGCTAGAAATAGTTGCTGCTGCCTGTACTGCAGATTCCCATCACTGTCAGTGCTAGTCATCCTGCAGCATGTGCCTCTCATACCTGGACTTGTCTGATGGAGACCCCCCCTAGAACAGTACATGCTTATAACCAGTGTAGCAATTCTAATGCCATGTCTGCCAACTACTTTGCGGTGGCTGAACTTGCATGGGATTGTTACTAGGGTCCTACTGGCCCTACCAGTAGCACTGGGAGTAGGCCTGGAATGTCTCACATCCCAACCACCTAGGTCTAACATTCACCCACAGCAAATGCAGGCAGATTGCACCTGCTGCCCAGCACTGAGCTTATCAGCAATGCATATACCAATTGTGGACAGTTTGTCAGTTAGTACATATTGCATGTGCACAGAGCAACCATGTGTATCCAGCAGTTTGTTCAGTGATTAGGCCCCTAGAACAAGAAACACACCCACATCACTAGAACCAGACACTAGATAGCACTATGAGGATACATCGCCATGCCATGGTCACTGCTCAGTCAGAGTGAGTGTGCCCTCCCAGCATGACGTGCTGTGGCCACCCGGTCCTTGCAGTTGGCAGTTGGGCGCTATGACGTCCCAGCCATTGATCCACCCTGATGCAGACACATCCTGGCCAATCTGCCCTGTTTCAGCCCATACCACAATACTTTGCTCCTCATTTGCACATTTGCAGGCTAATGCTGGAAACAACTTAGGCACTGTGAGGTTCAGTGAGGAGTAGAAAGCCACAAAACAATGGATAGACACATACACACACTCATATCGAAGCACTGTGCAAAAATGGGGATGGTTGGCATTCCTTCCTGCCACTCTGGTCCCAATCTCAGCTCAGGCATTGTTAAGGTGTGCTCATTATGCAGGAACTAGTAGTGTGCTCTGATGTTGATGCATGCTCAGTGTGCTGGTGCTGTCAGCCTGACTCTCCATCCAGCTGAGGATAGTGGAGCCTGTCTGTGTGGATGTTTGTTCCCTTGTTGGCACATGTTGGTGCTATACCTGCACTGTGGGCTAAGGTTCAGCCACAGGGACTTGCAATGCTTAATACACAGCTGCAACCCAAACCTGTGACCCTCCACTCATATACACATCCACTGTGTGCATTGAGTCACAGTGCTGCCATACAATCATGACACTCGCTGGGGTTGACATACTTCACATCAGACAGACCTTGGCACATGTTGCAGTGCGCACTGTGCATAGGACCAGGGCATGGCTTTGGTCTGCTGCAGGTGCCACTGTCCCCTCTGCTAACACCCCCATACCATGCTGACATACCCATGTGCTGTCCATGTTGGTGGTGTGCTGTCCATGTTGGTGGAGGTAGCAGGACTGTGTGTTGCCACTGTCACTGTGGGTTCATGACGAACATCACAGATGGTACTGCAGATGTCAGAATACCCCTTTGTGGAAAGGCTAAAATGGTTGGGGATCATCAACCTGGAGAACAGATGGCTGAGGGGAGATATGATAGATGTCTATAGATTATAGACCAGGTAAACATAGTCACTTTTTTTATGCCATCAGACTGTGGACAGACTAGGGGACCTGCAATGTGACTACAGTGTAATCCATTTGGGTCGTCTAGGTGAAAATATTTTTTTCAATTGACGCATAATCAAACCCTGCAAACATTGTGTGTGTGTGTGTCTTTCAATTTAGCCGTGGCTTTCTACACTGCACTGAGCCTCGCAGTGCCTAAGCTGTTTCCAGCAAATTTATTTATTTATTTATTTATTCATTTAGCTGTATTTATATCCCGCTTTTCACCAGGTCAAAGCGGTCAATTGGGAGATACATTTAACACGAGGGGATATGACACACATACGCTAATACTTACAGGGAACATGGACAATGAGGGTTAAGTGGCTTGCCCAAGACCACAAGGAGTGCCTATAGGATTAGAAATCCCAGTTCCTCCGGCCTGAGATTGCTGTCCCCAGGTGGGACTTGAACTTGTGCATGATGTGGAGTAAAGTATTATGGGTATGGCCTGAACAGGGTGGATTGGTCAGAATGTGTCTGCATCTGGGGTAGGGCAATGTCTGGAACGTCATAGTGCCGGACTGCCACCTACATGGGCCTGTTTCAAGTGTCACTATTTTTCACTAGCAAAAACCTCTATGAACTTCCGGCCCAAACTCCAGTGCTGTTGTCTGATTGGAGTTCCTTGATGGATGACAGCTCATGATAGCCAATTAACATGTATAACCCTTTATATACGGCACTGGAGTTTGGGCCGGAAGTTCATAGAGGTTTTTGCTAGCGAAAAATAGTGACACTTGAAACAGGGCGTCAGGCCCATAACATGCACGTCGTGAAATGCTAGTTGACAACACCGCCGAATTTCTTTCAACAGAATTACGCAAATAGATAAGTAGATGAGTTTCATTTATTATTTTTGAATTGATTAAAAGGGACTAGTCCGTCTGGTGTGGCTGGATAGCAATTCCTGCCGCACTGACAAAAAATACATAAGGAGTAGAAAGGGTTTTTTTCAGGTTTGGTAATCTTTTATTATAATTATCTCCTGTTAGGACATCTTATCACATCTTAACACAAATTATCTCATGTTGAGACCTCTTATCTCCAGTTAAGGTGCCTTATCTCTTGTTAAAGTGCCTTATCACCTCTTAAGATGCCTTGTCTCTCCTTAGGACATCTTGTCACCTTACCGCACTTAGTCCTGTTAGCTCATGTTAAATGGCCCAAGACACCTTAATGCTGGCATGACCCCTACCCCGCCCACTGCCTTATATGGCTTCAGGCACCTTAATGCTGCCCTTACCACCGGTGACTTTACCGCAGTTTAGTAAACATACCCCTTGAAGACCCAAATATGTATACTCTGGAGGAGAGGAGGGACAGGGGAGATATGATTCAGACATTTAAATATTTAAAGAGTATAAATGAACAAACAAATCTCTTTCTAAATAAATTAATGAATGGAATCAAATGGGTAAACGTAGATCGATTGTTTACGTCATCAGAATAGAAAAAGACTAGGGGACATGCAATGAAGCTACAGGGTAACCTATTTAAGAATAATAAAAGAAAATATTTTTTCACTAAACGTGCAGTCAAACTCTGGAATTTGTTACCGGAGGATGTAGTAAAAGCTGCTAGTGTAGCTGGGTTTAAAAAAGGTTTGGACAAGTTCCTGGAGGAAAGGTCCATAAATCATTATTAAAAGGGACCCAGGATATCACTGCTTAACCCAATACAAGCATTGAGGAACCTGTGTCTTTTGGGGAGACTGCGAGGTACTTATGACCTAGATTGGCCACTGTTGGAAACATGATACTGGGCTTGATGGACCTTGGTCTGACCCAGTATGGCATATGTAATGTTCTTATGTTCTCTTCCAAAGACAGGGGAGCTGTAAAACTAGCCGGCATGACATGAAGCTGCAAGACGGTAAACTGAAAGGCAAAGTCAGGAAATACTTTTTCACTGAAAGGGTGTTGGATGCTTGGAATGCCCTCCCAATGGAAGTGGTGGGGGCAAACACAGTGACATAATTCAAAATGGCAATGGACAGATCCCTTTACAGCAACAGGATAAAATCAAAATGTATCTTACATCTCAACAAATGGGGGTGACCTACACAGAGCGGTGGGTACACCCCTAAACAAAGGCATGGGGAGAGGTCAACTGTACTGAGCAGCAGGTGCACCTACTCTTACCGCTTTGCTGGGCAGACTAGATGGACCATACTGGTCTTTATCTGCCGTCATATACTATGTTACTATATAGAAGTGTACCATGTGAGCTAAGAAAAAACAGACACAATGCCAGAGTAGTGAAGGAACTTGGGGATATTCTAGCAGCTCCACTGACTGACCTTTTCAATGCTTCTTTAGGGTCAGGAGAGCTCCCAGAGGGCTGAAGAAAGGGGCATGTGGTCCCTTTACACAAAAATAGAAATAATGATGAGGCTGAGAACTAAAGGCTGGTTAGATGTAGTTTACTTAGATTTCAGTAAAGCCTTTGACACCGTTCCACACAGGTGACTTATAAATAAATTGAGCACCCTGGGGATGGACCCTAAAGAAACTGACTGGGTTAGAAAAGGGGCACATTCCAAATGGGATGTCCAAGTGGGATGTCAAAGCCAGACCATTTGAAAAGAAAGGCAGGCACGTGCAAGTTCAGGCACAATTCCAGAAACGTGGATGTGCCCGATATGCACGTGTATCAATACGTCTATATAGACGTCTCCAGGAGATTATTTCAGAACCAAAATATCTAATAGCATAATGGTTAGAGTAGTGGCTTAAGAGCTGGGTGGCCAGTGTTCAAACTTTGAACTCTAAAGCTAGTCACTTAATTCTACACTCTCTGGATGTTTTAAAATGAAAACGAACAGTTTCCTGATACCTATTCATGCCTGGAGCAGGAATAAACATGCGCGTGCCTACAGATGGCTCTGCTGCTTCTGGGAGCAAACAGGGATGTACAAGTCCATTGCCCATCCCCAGACACACATCTATTTGAACATCCCTGTACTGGAGACATCTGCAAACGGCATTTGTGGAATGGTTACAGAGATGTGTCTGTGATTTTGATGTCCACGTACATGTCTTCAGATGTCCAAACCATGAATGAACCTTTTAGAACAACTCTCAAAGTGTACAGGTAAATGGAGCTCACTCTAAGAAGAAGGATGTCACCAGTGGTGTGTCGCAGGGATCTGTTCTTAGTCTGATTCTTTTTAACATCTTTGTTAGTGTTATTGCGGAAGGACTGTCAGGTAAGGTTTGCTTGTTTGAGGATGATACCAAAATCTGCAATAGAGTAGACACCCAGGAAGGAGTAGATAACATGAGGAAGGATCTAGCTAAACTTGAAGAATGGTCTAGAATTTGGCAGCTGAGATTTGATACTAAAAAATGCAGGGTCATGCATTTGGGCTGCAAAAATCTAAGGGAGGGGTACAATGCAGGGGGCAAAGAACTTCTTTCCATGAAAGAAGAACAGGACTTAGGCATGATTGTGTCTGATGATCTTAAAGTAGCTGAACAGGTAGAAAATGTGATGGCAAAAGTTAGAAGAATGCTTGAGTGCTTAGGGAGAGGAATGGTCAGCAGAAAAAAGGAGATGATAGTGCCCTCTATGTCTCTAGTATGACCTCATTTGGAGTATTGTGTGCAATTCTGGAGATCACACCTTCAAAAGGATATAAACAGGATAGAGTTGGTGGAGAGGATGCCTACTAAAATGGTCAGTAGTCTTTGTTATAAACCATATGAGGACAGCCTTAAAGATCTTAATATGTATACATTAAAGGAAAGGCAGGATAAAGGAGATAGGCTGATATGGACCACATAGATGACCATCAGCCCAACATACTCTGCATCACAGAAACATGGCTCAGTCCCACTGACAACGTCCTACTCAATCAATTAGTGCCCGATGCATACACAGCATACAACTGCCCGCACACTCATAGGCGAGGAGGAGGGGCACTCATAATAGCAAAGAGCAGTCTAAAATTCAAATCAAACAGTAACATGGACACCCAACACTCTAACACCATCTCAATAGAGAACAAACATATGGCCATATGTCTCACCTACAGAGCACCCCATGCACCACCTGAAGAACTAGCATCAACTCTAGAGACAGTCTGCGCAGTGAACTCCAGCCACAAACCCACAATACTCCTAGGAGACTTCAATCTTAAGTCCACCAACAAAAAAGATGCAGAAGCTTTTCTCCAAGCAATGAGTTCACTCCAATTCACGCAAATAATCACCACCCCGACACACAGACATGGATCCTCACCAGACCTTATTTTTGCACCCAACTACCTAACCTAACCATTATTAAGAAGTGACCAAAGATATCAATGCTTGACCCAGTACAAGCATTGTGGAACTTGGGTCTCTTGGGGAAACTGCTAGGTACATATGACCTAGATTGGCCACTGTTGGAAACAGAATACTGGGCTTGATGGACCTTGGTCTGACCCAGTATGGCATATCTTATGTTCTTATGTTCTTAACCTCAAGAGGCCTAATATCAACACCCATCACCACACCAGTACCATGGTCTGACCATCACTTAATTGAAGTAAAAATTACACCTAATGAGGAGATACTAAACAAATATCCAGACAACACCCCCACACAAAGAAGATTTAAATGCTTCGACAGAGACCAGTTCCTACAGGACACAATACAAAACCTAAACCATGAAACAGATGACCTAATCACCAACTGGAACAACACCATATACAACGCTGCCAAAGCAACAGAATATAGACACAGGACACCTCGCTGCAACAAACTACAACACAAACCATGGTACTCTAAAACTATAAGAAACGAAAAGAGGAGCCTCAGAAAAATAGAACGGAGATGGAGACAGAACAAGTCACCCGAGAACCAGGAACTATACCTAACAAAGCAAAAACAATACAATGAATGCATCAACCAAACAAAAAGGGAATACCATACAAACCTCATACGCAACTCCAACAACAAACCCAGAGAACTATTTGAAATCGTAAAAGCCCTCACCAAAGACCAGGATACTGAAGACAAAGTGCAACTGGACCCACAAAGATTTGCGGACCCACTCAGCAGAACAAACAAGACCCAGCCCTACCCCAAAGACTATCACACCCTTGAACACCTGGGGAACATTCAACACCCCATCCACGGAGCAACTCTCCCACATCATCTCAGCAATCAAGACAAGCACTGCCCCCATGGATCCCTGCCCAGCGCCCTGGATCAAGGCCATCAAATCAAACTTCATCCAAACCATCCACAAGATAGTATACTCCTCCCTAACCCAAGGGCGCATGCCAAATCAATTGAAGCTCGCAACAATAAGACCTATCCCGAAGAAATCCACACTTGACAAGAACAATCCAGCAGCATACAGACCCATCTCCAGCATACCACTTTTAGCAAAAATAATCAAAAAAACTGTACAGCACCAACTACAAGAACACATAGACAACCACGCTCCCCTGGACAACAATCAACACGGGTTCTGCCCCAACCACGGGGTAGAAACTCTTCTGATATACCTCTTCGACAGCATCCTCTGCATCATAGACAACACCAAGAAAGGCATACTCATGATTTTCATTGACATCTCATCTGCATTTGACATAGTTAACCACAAGACTCTATTGGATAGACTACAGAACATCGGTCTACACGGTGCCACCCTGAATTGGTTCCATTCATACCTAACCAACAGACAAATACAGGTCAAAGTAGGACACAACACATCTCGACCCATAAAAGTCAAACAAGGAGTGCCACAGGGATCGGCCCTTTCAGCTCTCCTATTCAACCTATATATCCAGCCAATATGTGCCATCATGAAAGAGCACCACATACATTATACAATCTACGCAGATGACATCATGATCTACACACCCATCTCAGTCGACAACCCGGACTACACCAACATAACAAACTGCCTCTCCCAAATGGAAAACTGGCTTCAGGAAAACAACCTATCAATCAACTACAGCAAGCAGAGGCACTGATAATCACGCGAAACCCGGCCTTTATCCCTCCACCCGACATCAAGATAAGAGATGCACTCATACCCATAAAATCAGAAGTTAAGTACCTCGGAGTCATCCTGGACAAAGAACTTAACCTCCAAGCACACATAGGCAGAGCAACCAAAAGTGCATACTTAAGAATGCGACTCATCAGAAGACTCAAGCCCCTCCTCGACCCAGAGCACTTTCGCACCATTTTTCAGGCGCTGATAACCCCTCTACTAGACTTCTGCAATCCAATATTCACCGGGCTACCAAAGCAGACCCTCATACCACTACAACTGGCCCAAAACACAGTTGCCCGCATAATAGCCGGTACTACAAGACACGATCACATTACACCCATACTGAAAGAACTGCACTGGCTCCCAATCATCTCACGCATCAAATACAAGACTATCATAAACATATTCAAGATCAAACAACACTCCTCCGCCATAAGCCTACACACACTCATACAACCCGACACAAGCACACGGCCAAGAAGAAGAGGCACCTCCAATCGGGTTAACACCCCAAAAGACTTCACCAAGACCCGCAAAGACACCGCACAACGAGCAATCTCCCTGGCTGCTCCATCCATATGGAACTCCCTTCCAGATGATCTGAGACTAACCACAGAAATCAAGGACTTCCGAAAACAGCTGAAGACAACCCTGTTCATCGATTACTATGGACATACCCCCTGAACCAGCATACATGTCAGATCATCAACCCCCCCCCCACCCCAAGACTGTATATAAGACTGTATAATATCTCATGATGTATAATAGCGTACTATGTAGATAAACCAAAGCTAATCACATCCCCGCCAACACATACACACCACTCTGTACACTGCATGAAAACAGTTGCCGCCTTGATTGTTTGCCGTGGAATCCGCTTTGATTGAATGATAAGGCAGTATAGAAATTGAAATTGTGAACAACCTTAACCTACTTGGATCAACTATCAATAAAGAAGCAACAAGCAGTCAAGAAATCAGACAACGCATTGCTCTTGGCAGAATGGCTATGAAAGACCTAGATAAGATTCTCAAGAGCAGAGATGTCTCTCTCCATACAAAGATTCGACTTGTTCAAGCCATGGTATTTTCAATAACATCATATGGATGTGAAAGCTGGACAGTGAAAAAGATAGACAGGAAGAAAATTGATGCCTTTGAATTATGGTGCTGGCGGCGAATACTGTGTATACCATGGACTGCCCGAAGAACAAACCAGTCGGTACTAGAGGAGATCAAACCTAAGCTTTCTTTAGAAGCTCAGATGACAAGACTTTGACTTTCATACTTTGGACACATCATGCGAAGAGAGAGATCATTAGAGAAAGACATTATGCTTGGCAAGATAGAAGGTTAACGCAAAAGAGGAAGGCCAGCAATGAGATGGATCGATACAATAACAGCAGCTACAGGTACCAGTCTGTCAACAATGAGCCGCCTGACTGAAGACCGAACACAATTTAGGATAGCTATCCAGAGGGTCGCCATGAGTCGACTCCGACTCGACGGCACTTAACAACAACAACAAATAAATAAATAAAATAAATAGATATGATATACATGTTTGAATACCTCAGTGGCATAAATACAGGAGAGGAAAGCCTCTTTCGATTGAAGGTAAGCTTTAGAAGAAGGGGGCATAGCGTGAGGGTGAAAGGAGTAAAATGTGGAAATATTTCTTTATGTAAAGAGCGGTAGATGCATGGAATAGTCTCCCAATGGAGGTATTAGAGATGAGGACAGCATCTGAATTCAAGAAAGCATAGGACAAACACAGAAGATCTCTAAAGGAAAAAAAGGGACTATAGTATTTGATATGGAAGGGCAGACTAGATAGGCCATATGGCCTTTTTCTATTGACGTGTTTCGATGTTTCTTCTCTTCCCCAGAGCAGCAGCAGAGGATTGCAATCATTGAGGGGGATGGGATCGACCTCAGCCATGGACAATTGGAGTGGGCATTGGGACACGGCAGAGCCACCAATGCCCACTCCAATTGTCCATTGTCTAAAAAATACCCATCTTGGTGCTCAGTGGAGCACTTTGCTGTTTGCTCTGGGGTGTGAGCTCTTTTGTACAGCATCAGAGAGAAAGGCTGAGCTAGCAGTTATCCCCAATGGGAAATATCAGCTCATATTGCAGGGGTCTGGTGTACGCAGGGTCACTGGTTCAAGGTCTGCTTCAATTTTAAAAAATAAAGGGAAGAGTTAAATGGGGTTTTACTCGTTGATGAGTTTCTCCAACTTGCTTCAGGCTACCGGTCGACTTTCCACCAGGACCCCCTGGGTGCCAGTACAAGACAAGCCCATCTTTCTTTGTGCCTGTTGCCATGCCCCACGAAGTAAACAAAACAACCAAAGCCTATCACAAAGATACAATATCAAACATAAACAGACCCAACCTCCATGTTATAAATAATTTCTCTACAAGAGGAGCAATAAAATACTATTATAAAAAACCCAAGACAAGTTCTCAAATTAACAGAGCTTAAAATGGTCAAACTCAACTCCCCATCACATAGCCACCAACACCAAAATAGAATTTAGAGAGTCAGGGACTGTGCATCAGAAATATCCTGCTTACAAGTACCCGCCGCTGAGGAAAACAAATTAGAGAAAAAGATGGAAGAAATGCACGCTGATTCCAGCACAAAAACAAAGTACTGTAGAATTCACTTAGGATTTTAAATAGTGCAAAGTAATTGAAAACCTCAGCATTTTAAATCACACAGTGAATGAAATTTGAAATTGCTAGGAGTATTAGTGTGAATACAAACATTGCACTTCAGATACTGTATGATGTCGTCTGTTATTAAAGGTCAAAGCATATCACAAGTCAATAGTTTTGTGGATCATGGGATTCTGCATCATATAATTTTGATCTTCATAGTTCTATATTTCTTTCTTCAGTTTGTGTTTCAATGGTGTGTATATCTGTATCACTTTCCTAAATATGAAAGACATACAAAAGTAGCTTTCTTTTATAATTATTTAGCTTGTGGGCATGTGTGCTTTTCCTCAGTCACTTCCTTTGCTTTTACTGATGCACTGTCTCTTATTATTTTCCTGGATAAAAATAAACGTGAAAGTTCCAGCTGTATTTATGCATAAAAATGGAAAACAAGAAGTATGAAATTAGCTGCTGAGGCAAATTTGACAGGTAATTGTACACTGTGACTAGAATCTGATTCCTGTAGATAGTCATAATTACTCACAGTATATAATTACCCCACATTATTATCAGTAGGAAATTATATACATGCACAATTTTATATTAGGCCCTTAAAGTGTGCTTATCTCTCCCATCATCATTCTTGCCTTGAATTTCTAAAACAATTTTGCTGATTCCATTCATTGCAATCCACTCTGTTACAATAGCGCCTCATGCTGATTAATGTCCACCTGAAACAATATTCCTTACAGCAGAAAAAGATAGTATTATGGAATCTTTTTGCTAATAGTACAAATTATCTCATATAAAATGGATATGACTTAGATATGGTCTGTACTAACTAATACCTTCAACCAGCTCCAACTTGAGGCACACAGTCCTGGTCTTTCAGGATCATATTCTGACCAGGGTTTTCAGATTGTTCACAATGAAAATTAAAGGAAATGTTTACATATATTTTGTCTGAGAATCAGGTCAGTCTGCCTTACTTGATAGCCCAGAAAACCAGATCTATTTGCAAAGTAGAAGCACCAGGATTGTCTGCTTCTGAATGGCAATATTAATTTAGTTTGTTAGATTCTAAACTTGTGTAAGTAGCTCCCATATCACTATGAACTTAAAAAAGGTGGACATGCTCAACTTATCTTACAAGGAAGAATATCTGATTGGATTATGCAGTGTGTGCAATATCATTCATAGCACATTCCTAGCTGCCACAAAATTATTTGGGTCAGTACTGCACATGACTATACCTTAATGCATCTGCCTCACCATGATAAGTTCTTCTGTTTTCATACTAACCCTGCCATGAGTGTTCCATGCTTCCTTGGAACGGATCGCACTGTGTCCACCATTGCACCATTGCTATACCAGAAACACAGCAGCAATTGTCATTATACTGTCAGTTATCTGAGCAGTGGTGTTCTCCTTCTTACTTGCTGATAGCTCCTAAACACAAGCATGGCCATCGCCTTGTGTTTTTCTCCAGCTACTTGCATTCTAGCTTACCTACCTCCTTTCTTCCTCTATCTGACCATCATTGCTAACTTTCACTCTCAACCAACCCCTGCCACAGTCTTGCATAGACCACCCTTTGAGGGGACATCAGAGCAGTTTACAATAAAATAATATAACATTTAGAAAAAAAAAGAAAAGAAAAGGGAACTCCAATAAAATACAGGAAAGTAAAATAGGACACATGGACAATGAGGAGCAGAAGGGCTGAAAGGGGTGCATACATAAAGGTAGGAGAATAGATAGGAATAAACAGGGGAAGGACCAGGGGCAGTCAAGGTGGGAGGTCTAAAGCTTTGCAGAACAGATGGGTCTTGAGCTGTGACTTGAATATGGGAAATTAAGATTCTAACCAAAGATCTGGAGGGAGATTATTCAATAGGAAAGGGTTGAGAAAATAAAATGCGGAGTGGTGGGTTGATTATAAGTAAGCCTGTGAGTGAGATGAGAGGCAAAATTGGTTCATATGGATAGAACAGAGCACGATGTTGGGTGCGGAGTATGATGAGTGTGGAGAGAGATTGCGGAGTGCTAGAGTGGGGAACTTTGTGAACCAGAATGAGTATCTTGAATAGAACATGGTAATGGATAGGGAGCCAATATAGATGGATTAATAAAGGGATGACATGGTCAGAATGGGAAGCATGAAATAAGAATTTAGCGGCATTTTTTTTAGATGAGTTGTAAGCGTTTGAGTTTGTATTGGGGGAGACCAATGAAGACAGAATTGCAATAAAGTGTGGCGCTGCACCCTATCTAGGCGGTTGCCTATTAAAGAGCACTGCGTGCCAACTGTTCTTGTTAAACTGACTTATTACCAGAGAAAATGCTGCTGGGAATTTTTAGTTGTGGTTAATAAGCAGTCCGAGTAGTTTTAGGCTATTCACAGGAAATTTATTAATTTTCTTTTGTATCATCAGACTTTAGCAAAGTAAATCTTCTTTAGAACATGAACAAGGTATAACAGAAACAATAATGAACTCAAGTAGCTTCCTTCAGCATACAGGACTAATGCTTCAAACAGTGTTAAGTAAAACACATTTGTAATCCTTTCCTTTTGCTTTCAGCATTCAAAAACCTCAGAGCATTTATCACAGTTCTGAATTTTCTCTTTGGCTAGCAATTCAGCTTTTCCCCTTATGAAACATAAGCTGTTGAGCAATCCATTAGAGACTCTGTATCCTGCTCCAATCCAGTTAACTCTATCTCCATGTCTTCAGTTTCACCCTGAAACAGCTCTGGATCTTTATTTGCACAATCAGGTTTCAATCGTTGCATTAACTTAAACATTTCATCCCAGGGATTCCCTTTTCTCCCTTCAGGCTTCCTATATGAGTTGCACGGCTTTGTATTTCTGGGCAAGACACTCACAGGTTTCTGCTGTCTTCCCTGGCTTCTAGGAACAGACTTTCTCTCAGACTTTCTAGAAGGATAAATCTCTCCTTCTGAATTCTCAGCAGCCTCACTGCTATCTGAGCTGTATTCTACAATTCTCCCAGAGTTTGGGTTCCTACCTTCACAAGGGCTTGCAAACTCTGTACAGCTGTCTCTGGTAGAAGAGCTGCTGTTAGAATCCCTTCTGTGCCGAAGCTCAGACTTTCTCTGCCATTCTCCAGAGCTTCTGGTCAGACTCCTCTGTCTTTCTCTCCTAGACTGTCCAATCTGCCGGAACTCTCTTGGCTTTGGCTTCTTGCCTCTCTGCCGTGACTCCCGTGTCTGCCTTGTCCAAGACTCCCGTCTTGACTCTGCTCCTTCTGTTCCTTCCTCTACTTCTCTCCCTGCTTCTCTCTCTCTCTGCCTTTGATCCTGAGAGCTTAAATATTTTAGTGTGAGACCCGTTTCCTTGCCCCATCCCCCCAGGTGTTTCTCATTTGCACTCTGTGTTGCCATGGAGGCAGGGTGTGGTCTGTACTCAGCACTCTCAATCATGTGGCTTTGCTCTCCAGGTGCCAATCCAAATGAATGCTGTCGGCACTCCCCCTTGTGGCCAGGCAGTTGCCTAGGTGTAAGGGGGTGCCCCGATCGTCCTTCTTACTGAAACTGGCCTCTTCACATGTAGTTGTGTCTTACAGATTATAGCCCAGATTGAAGGTCACAGGAAAATTTCTTTTATTTGGAAAATAAAGTTCTACATAACCAAATTGAATTCTTTGGTTAGGAATTCAGCTACTACAAACAAAACTCAGGATGCTTCTCCATTCACAAAAACATAAGCCTTGATACACAGTCCAAGCCTTGGCTTTGTTTCTGCGGCTTAGTTTAAACACGTCTCCAAAATCATTCCTTTACAAGCAGAAATCTGTTCTCAGGTCTCCAGGATGCAGCACATCACCTAACTGTTTCTTTCACAGGTTTTAGCCGCACTTTAACTTCCTGGTCCACCAACAGTTTAAAACTTATGACATTTTCTTTTCCCAAAGATGCTTTCAGACTTTAGTTTTCACAGGCATCCATTAACTCTTGAAGCTTATTCAACCAGCTCTCATTAATTGCCTAATTAAAGTCATGAGCTTCAGCAGAGAATGCTCTCCATTTAAAACTTCCGGGTTTTCCCAATTACTTTAAAACCCCTCAGTTTCTTACTTCTGACTGGCACAAAAAGAACATTCTATTTCCATATCAGAATAATCTTCCTCTATATAACTGTCTCCTATTTCCATTTCCTCTTCACTGGCTTCCCTCAGTGACTTGCTATCCACAGTGTCTGCATGGGAAGGCTTCAACTGCTGCAACACTGTTTTCAGCTGTTCCCATTGAGATCCCTCACTACATGAGGTTGTGGGGGAAGGGCATGAAAGAGCTTTCTTATTCAGAAGCTTTTTAAGAGCTTGTAACGGGCTCACCTTGCTAGCAATAGTGTGTCTCCTTTCAGATCCTGCCACAGATGTACACTTGCTTTCTGGTCCTCCCAGGAATATTCCTTTCTCCTGCTCCCCAACAGTACCTTGTTTAAAACAGGCTCTCCAAGGCTCCACATTAGCTGCAGACTTCCTGTTAGCTGAACTGCGTTCTAGGCTTGAGCTGTCTCTGTACTGTTTGCAAGAGGAATCCCTTTTTGTATGGCCAGTCCACCAGCTTCTAGAGAATATCTCCTCCTCAGAAGATTCCTCCCCAGAGCTTGCCTCTGCCCTTTTCTCCAGCTTTCTCTCAGACCTCCTCCTGGATCTCTCCTCTTTACCACGCTGATTCTCCTCTCTGCCACGCTGCTTTCTGCCACGCTGCTTCTCCTTTCTGCCACGCTGCTGATTCTTGTGACTGAAACTTCCCTGCTTAAATGTTTGGGGCTGTCCTATAGCTCTAGACTCCACCCCCAAACCACTCCCATTACCTCCCTCGGTTTCCATGGGGACTGGGTGTGTCTCTTGTTCTACACTTCTGTGCAGGGAGTTTTTAGCTTTGTTTAGAGTTTTAACTCCTGTTGTGCCTGCAGTTCTGTTGGGCTCAGGGAAAAAAGACTATTTTTCTCCCTTTTCCTTCCACGCTAAACCTGCTTCGCCACCACAATGCCTGCCTGAGCCATGCTTTAGCTCAGAAGAAAAAGTTTTAAAACCAGCCCTTTTTCTATGCTTGTCAGAAGCCTCATTACCACATATCCCCCCCCCCTCTTAAGCTATTACTGGCTGGCGCGCTAAGCCATGTACAGTCAGTAATTCTTGAAAGGGCATCCGCGTTCGTATGTAACTTACCCACCCGGTGCTCTATGCGGAAATCAAACTCTTGTAGGGCCATATACAAGTGCGTTAGGTGTGAATTGTGGTCTTTCATTTTATTCAGCCACTTTAATGGCACATGGTCAGTGACCAACAAAAACCTGCGACCTGTTAAATAAAACCGTAGTGTATTTACCGTCCACTTTATGGCTAAACACTCCCTCTCCACCATCGAGTACTTCTGCTCTGGGGAAGCTAACTTACGGCTTAGAAACATTACGGGGTGTTCTATGCCCTCGTGCTTTTGAGAAAGCACAGCACCCAAGCCATATTCGGATGCATCTGTTTGCACAATAAAGGAACGTCTAAAATCCACCCCTCGCAACACCGGAGCTCTGCAGAGCTTATCCTTTAAAGTCCTAAAGGCCTGTTCTGCAATCTCGGTCCACCGCAACTGATTCGGGGCATTCTTTCTTAACATTTCTGTGAGTGCGGCACTCTCTGTCGCGAAATGAGGTATAAACCTCTTATAGTATCCTATTAACCCTAAGAAACTACGTAGTTGTTTCTTGTTCTGAGGCCTTGGAAACAACCTCACACTTTCCACTTTGTCCAGTAGGGGTTTAACCGTCCCATGCCCGACTAAATGCCCAAGGTATTTTACCTCTCTGCCCCCAAACATGCATTTTGCCGGATTTAGTGTGATACCTGCCTGTCGCA
The DNA here is from genome assembly GCA_033557465.1 of Ichthyophis bannanicus. Lineage (NCBI taxonomy): Eukaryota > Metazoa > Chordata > Amphibia > Gymnophiona > Ichthyophiidae > Ichthyophis > Ichthyophis bannanicus. The sequence goes on from CM066031.1 coordinate 1,824,151,349, forward strand.
TGGCGCCTAATACTGCCTCAATCTGGGCCAAATGTTGCAACCAATTTGAACTGTGGATTACCACATCGTCCATGTATGCCGTTGCATACTGTTGATGTGGACGTAAAACCATGTCAATAAGCCTTTGGCATGTCGCTGCTGCTCCATGCAGACCAAATGGCATGCGGCGAAAGTGAAATAAGCCAATAGGGGTACTAAAAGCGGTTTTTGGGCGAGATTCCCTGGTAAGGGGAATCTGCCAGTACCCCTTCGTCATATCAAGTGTGGTTAGATAGGTCGCCTGGCCTAGACAATCCAAAAGTTCCTCAATTCGAGGCATTGGGTATGCGTCGAATCGGGATATTTCATTAACCTTTCGAAAATCTATGCAGAAATGCATTGTGCCGTCGGGTTTTGGGACTAGTACTATTGGACTGTTCCAGGGACTTCTGGATTCTTCTATTACCCCCATTTTTAGCATTTCTTTTACTTGGCTCACTACCTCTCTCTGTTTTGCTTCGGGCAACCTATAGGGTCTTTGCCGGACTATTTCCCCTTGTGGCGTCACTATTTCATGAGCCACAAGTTTTGTCGCCCCCGGTATTGGGGTTAGAACATCCGGGAACTCTTTTAACAACCTCGACAAATCTTGTCGTTGGTTCCATGAGAGTTCCTCTCCCATCCTACCGGGGTCTGTGGTTACCAGGGCTGTCCTGGCCTTACAATTCTTTTTGAAATGCCCTGTTCCCCCACATGCAAAACATTTTCTTTCCTGGGCATAATTACATTTATCCACAGACAAATACTTTTGTTTCTCAATTCCTGCTGATCTTGCCTTCCTTTCTGGTGCCTCCATTACTGCCTGTTTCGCCTGGCCCACCAATTCGGCGGCTAGAAAGCGCTCTGCCAGCGAAATGGCGTCCATAGTATTACAGCAATTTTGAAGGACCAGGAAGGTTTGCAATTCTGAAGGTACAGCATTCATAAATTGCTCAAGAACAATGCAATCTAATATCTCATCCAGACTCTTAGTCTCCGGAGTGAGTCATTTCCATGCTAGACTCTTTAGGCGATGGCATAGAGCTTGGGGTGTTTCACCCTGTTTTAGCTTAGACGCTCTAAAATGACGTCTATAGACCGTTGGATTTAAACCCATACGATCCCTTATGGCTCGCTTCACTTCTTCATAACTGGTAACTAGCGCTGCGAGCATAGCCCTATAGGCTGCCATGGCTTCCCCTGTAAGAGAAGTGGCAATTCTGACTGCCCATTGGTCCTTTGGCCATTTAGCCAATAGTGCTACTCTTTCAAAGGACTCTATGAAATCGTCAATATCAGCGTCCTTAGTTAGGTGTCCAAAAGAAAAAGTTCCAGGGCGGAGCCTGATGCCAAGCAGGACGGACGCATAGCCCAGAGGCTCCGGAGAGGCCTGACGAGACTCCTGATATAACAAAGCCCCACAGTGCCGGTGACTCCTCTGCGAGTGTCCATAGTGTCTCAGGGTAATGGCGGGCCCCAAACCGACCCGGTTAGACTACACCGGTGCGTCAAACAGCAGTGCTAAGCGAACCAAGACGGAGCCCCTCTCCCCACATAAAATGGCGGCGGCACGAGATGGGCCCGAGGCGCTGCAAGAAGTGCTTGCGGAAATCCGGGGTGTGAAGGACCTCGTGCAGACTAACGGAGAATCGCTGCGGGCTGTACGCGAGGACCTAGCGACACTACAAAATAAGCTTGAGGGGATCTCCCTGAGACAGGACAGAGTTGAAGGAGTTCTGGAAGCACATGGTGTCCGGTTGGGGAAACTAGATAAATTGGAAAGGCAGCTGCACGCACTCCAGCGGGAGGTAGAGGATGGAAACAATCGTGCACGGAGGAATAACGTTCGGCTCGTGGGGGTCCCCGAAGGTGCGGAAGGCAGCGATATGAAAACCTTCCTGTGTAAAATGCTCCCCGCAGTGTTGCAGATTACCTTCGAGCGTGACCTGGAAATTGATAGGGCGCACCGGGTTCCTTCGACTCCTGCACTTAATCGCAAGGCGCCACGGCCTATCATCTTTCGATTGCTGCGCTATCAACATGTGGAGCAGATCATGGTGGCCGCGAAATTGCGAGCGGTGCTCAACTTTGAGAGTCAGCGCATCTTCTTCTATCCGGATCTAGCTAAAGTCACCGTAGAGAGAAGGAAGCGATTCCTAGCACTGCGACCGCGGCTGCAAAGTCTGCAAGCGCGCTTTGGCCTCATGTACCCGGCTAGAATGCGGGTGACTTTACACAACCAGACAAGATCCTTTGATGACCCAGAGGATCTAGCAGTGTTTCTGGACAATAAGGAAGCCGACCAGATGCGCTGAGGAATGGAGCCGATTGCGGATCCTGCTTGCGCTAACTGAGAGACCGATGAAGGGAGGCCTTTCACAGTGTTCAGTTGCTCCACTGTACTTGGGGGGGGGGGGGGTGCTCAATATTGCGAGGTTGGCTGTTTTCATGATGTTTATTGGGTGTGTGCTTCTCTGAAAGCTGGCGATCTGTCTAACCAGTTGCTGGCAAGTGCACTTGGGGGCCGCTCTTCCCGTTCCCAGGGAGGTGCTGTTGGTGCTGTAATGTTGAATTGAGAGGGGCCTCTCCTGCTTCACCTGCTGGCACGAGCTCACCATTGGGTATTTGGGTTTAGCTTCTCCTCTGGGGTTTTTCTTTTTTAGCCAATTCCGAATGAGATGCTGTATTTATTTTGATCTTGATTTATGGGGCTGTCTGGGATGTTTCTACGATCTTGCGCTGTCTGGGGGCTTTGCTGGGTGCTTCTGGTGGGAGGTGGAACTATTGTTGCCTGTATAATGTCTGTCTTGTGTGTAAATGGCATTATGTAAAGTACTATCGCTCAATGTAAAAGGGATTAATAGCCCGATTAAGAGAAAGAAAATTATGAGCTATGCACGGCGGGAAAAAGCTGACCTTTTATTGTTGCAAGAAACACATTTGAATCATTTGGAAACCTTGAAGCTTAACATTAAGCCCTACCAGGTCATTGCCTACTCTCCAGCTGTTTCTAAAAAAAATGGGGTTGCGATACTGGTTAAAAAATCCTTGAATGCCTCTGTTTTGGACACCCGCTCTGATGAGGAAGGGCGTTGGTCCAAAGTGCGGCTTAAACTTGGGGGGTTGGAACTAGTCGTCTTGTGCCTGTATGCTCCTAATGCTGATTCCCCTGATTTTTTTGCAGCTATCGCCAAAGAAGCCCAGTTAGCTGCCCAGGTACCCTTGGTCGTAGGGGGGGATTTTAACTTGGTTATCGATCCCCTAATTGATAGGCAACCCCCGCGATCCTTTAGGTCCTCGAGGGGGCACACTATGCTTATGTCCCTAATTGCGGATCTGGCCTTAGTGGATATTTGGCGGCTGTTGCATCCTTCAGAGCTCGAATTTTCATACTTTTCACCTCCGCATCAATCATTCTCCAGAATTGATTTTTTTCTCATATCCAAGTCTTTGACTTCCTGTGTAGATGAGGCGCTCATCCACCCCAGGCACATCTCGGACCATGCTGCCATCTCCTTCATCCTGCGCACGGACGAGGTCAAGGCTCAGGCACCAGGTTGGACCTTTGATAGGTCCCTCCTGGACAACTTAGAGTTTCGAGCCGAGATTCAGGGGCCATTCGGGAGTATTTCCAATTTAATTCGCCTCTGGACTCTCCTGGCTGGGCCTGGTGGGAGGGCTTTAAGGCCAACATGCGGGCGATTATTACCAGCTTCCATATACGGCTGCGGAAACAGCAGGCACAGCAACTGATGGTCCTAGAGGATCAAATCAGGGCTGGGGAACGGGTGCTGACTCGGAGACCAGCTCCGGGGGTACTGCTGCGTCTTCAGCGCTTGCGTTTTCAATTTAACGCAATCCTGAATACCGAAGCCTCCCAGAGTATCCGGATGCAGCAAGGGACTTATTATCGGGAAGGTAATAGAGCAGGGAAGTTGTTAGCCAATGCCCTAAAAGGGAAGCGGGAAGCTCAACGAGTGGCTGCCCTCCGTGATCCTCAGGGGCGTGGCCTGGTATTGGCGGACGGGGAGATAGGAGAGCTTTTTCGGGACTTTTATGCCCACCTATATGAATCCGAGGCCAACTTCTCCCAAGAAAGTTTCGATCAACTGGTCAAAGATTTACAGCGGCCGATTTTGTCTGCGGAGGACAGGGCAGAACTGGATAGCCCATTTACAGATGAGGAGGTTCAGTATGCGATTAGTGCGGTGGCTTCTGGCAAAGCGACGGGGCCGGACGGCTTCCCAGCCGAATTCTTTCGGACCTTTGCAACCGATTTATTGTCGCCGCTGCGTCAATATTTTACTTTGCTGGCGGATGCCGATTCTCATGTTGGAGCCTTTTCCGCGGCGAACCTGTTGGTTTTTGAGAAGGCTGGCAGAGACCCCCTATCTCCGGCTAGCTACCGCCCCATCTCTCTTCTCAACGCAGATTATAAAATTTTTGCCACTGCACTGGCTGCTCGTCTATCGGGGAGGCTCTCCTCGCTGATACACCCTGATCAGTGTGGTTTCCTCCCTGGACGTTCCACGGCGGATAATGCGAGAACCTTTTGTCACGTTCTGGCGGGGTCGGCCTCTCAAGACCATCCGTTGGTTGGTCTCTCCCTCGACGCCGAAAAAGCTTTTGATCGCATAGAATGGCCTTTTCTGCTAGCGACTCTTAAATGGTTTGGAATTGGCGATCGCTTCCTTCGTTATATTGAGGTCCTCTATACCCAGCCCTCTGCTAGTGTCTGCGTCAACTCCGTCGCCTCCCGCCCCTTTTATCTGCATCGTGGCACGCGGCAAGGCTGCCCTCTCTCACCTCTGCTTTTCAACTTAGCCCTAGAACCGTTGGCTCTTCGCATCCGTCAGAGTGGGGACATTCGAGGTGCGTTGATCGCTGGTAGGGAAATTAAACTATCGGCCTATGCGGATGACCTGCTGCTATTCGTTACCCCGGCCTCGGTCCCACTTGTACTAGAGCGAATAGATTCCTACTCGGCGCTATCAGGCTACAAAATAAATTGGGCAAAGTCGGTAGCCTTTCCGCTCAATCACTGGGTCCATAGTGAGGACTTGAAAGCTTTTCCGTTTCTCTGGGAATCTCGTATGGTGAAGTATCTTGGAGCACATTATTGTTACCCCTTAGAAGATGCCGTTAGCTTTAATGCCCGGTCTGTTATCTCGCTAGTGAGGGATTTGGCTGCTAAATGGTCCCCCCTAGTTCTTTCCTGGTGGGGACGACTTGAAACCATTAAAATGATGATCGTACCTAAAGTGAATTATATATTAGAAATGATTCCGTGCTTGTTGACTCTCCGCACTTATCAGGAGATCGAGAGCCTCCTTTGCCGGTTTTTATGGCAAAATAAACCTCCGAGAATTGCACGAAAGCAACTCAAGCTTGATCGTGCTGATGGCGGAGTTCGCTTTCCAGACTTTCTCTCTTATCATCGGGCTTTTCTTCTGAAACAAGGGGCCCGCTGGCTGGACGCGCCCGTTGAGAGTCGGCCTATATGGGTGAATATTGAGGAGTCTCTTGTGGCCCCGCTCCCGACATCGCGTCTACCGGGAATGCATTTTGGTCCGACTACCCGGCTCCCTGCCATGATTACTGATACCTTGGCGGCTTTTAGAGCCCTTATTCAAGCTTGTGGACCAGAGGTTTGCCCCCTATCTCGCGCCTCTTTGTGGCATAATCCCCTCTTTAAAATTCAGAAGGCGGCTGTTGCCTGGTGTCATTGGTACTCCCGAGGGATTTGGACGGTGGACCAGTTAATTACGAAGAAACGATGGAAAACCTTTAGTGAATTGATGAGCGACTTCGGCCTCGCCCACACACAGTTTTTTCAGTGGCTCCAGCTTAAGCATTGCCTGGAGGGTGCCCACGTCGACCCCCGCGAGGAAGTTGGTGGGTGCGGGGTGCCTGAGCTCGTTGGTAAACTTGTGAGCACTACGGGGATAGCGGCACACTTTTATAAAGCGTTGACACAGCGGCGATGCACGCAGATTATTAAAGCTCAGCGAGCCTGGGAACAGGACTTGCACGTCACACTCTCGGAGGTGCAGTGGAAGAGATTTTGGTGTAAGCAAGTTCGAGTCTCTCGATCTGCCTCCGTTACTCAGACACTCTTTTTCTTTGCGCATCAATGCTTTTATACTCCCATCAAGCTAGCAAAATGGGGTGCGCCCTCTAGTAATCTCTGCTGGACGTGCTCCAGGGAACCAGGTACGCTTATTCACCTCATGTATGAATGCTCTGGACTGCATCTCTTCTGGCAACAGGTCTGGGCGCAGATTCAACTCATTCTTAAATTTAAAGAGCCTCTCAGCTGGAGGGTAGTGGGCCTCAGATCGGCGGCGCAGTTACCTTCCTTGCATAAGGATGGTCGCTTCCTCCTCGATTTTATGATGGGGTTGGCTATTTGTTTAATTATTAGGAACTGGAAAAACACTGCCACTCTCAGTGTACAGGAGTGGTGGGGTTTAGTATGTCTCTACAGTAGATATGAACAAATTCCTAGGAGAGCCGCCCCTTCGACTGGTGCTGACACTCTTAAATGGAAACTGTTGCATGACTTCATTTCTATTGCTCAATGAGTACCAGGAGGTATCGACCCTGGCCGCCTTTTGCACCTTGGCGTTGCTTTCATTGTCCTAACAGTAACTGTACGCATCTCTCTGGCTTTCTGACGGGTTACCCCAGAGGAGTGGGGAGGGGGGGAGGGAGGGTTGTTTTGATGGGTTGATTTTGTGTATTGGTATGTTATTGGTGGTTCTGTTTCTTGGGTTGGTTTGTCTAACTTCTTGTACTATGTTATGCTTTCTAAAATGAAAATAAACGATCAAAAGAAAAAGTTCCAGTGTCAAGCACCCCTAACCCTGGTAAAACAGCTCGGGAACCTGACACGGTCCTTGTAACTTCCGCTGCCTTTTTTTGTGCCCCCAACCATCTCCCCATCATTTCGAGCAGTGGCTTTTGCTGGGCCTGCAGCATGGCAATCGCCTGTTCCTGGCTTCTCGCTGCCATCTCCTGTTGTCTTTTAAACTGCTCTGTGACCCAGGCCATGAGATCTCGTGGCTCCATCTCCGGTCTGGTACTTCCCTAGAAAGAAAGAGAAAAAAACCCCCACCAAGTGTGGCACTACAAATGCTCCTTGTTGCTCTCTCAGTGACTGGTATTACCATACACTTCCTACACCAATATCCACCAGTAACCCCCTCCTATCTACGGGTTACCTGGTTCTAACGTAGATTCAGGCTCTGCAACAAATAGGAACAATGCTGGAACTCCCTCCGGTTCCTTCTGGATGCCACTCCGGATTTTCTCCTCCACTCTTGTATCTTCCTGTCTTGCTTGGCCTCCTACAGCTTCTTTCTTGTTGTAGGTGCCCAAATCTTGTTCACGCTTGCAGAAGTTTGATGAAAAAATCCAAACAACTATGCCACCTGTGGTGCTGCACCCTATCTAGGCGGTTGCCTATAAAAGAGCCCTGCATGCCAACTGTTCTTGTTAAACTGACTTATTACCAGAGCAAATGCTGCTGGGAATTTTTAGTTGTGGTTAATAAGCAGTCCGAGTAGTTTTAGGCTATTCACAGGAAATGTATTAATTTTCTTTTGTATCATCAGACTTTAGCAAAGTAAATCTTCTTTAGAACATGAAGAAGGTATAACAGAAACAATAATGAACTCAAGTAGCTTCCTTCAGCATACAGGACTAATGCTTCAAACAGTGTTAAGCAAAACACATTTGTAATCCTTTCCTTTTGCTTTCAGCATTCAAAAACCTCAGAGCATTTATCACAGTTCTGAATTTTCTCTTTGGCTAGCAATTCAGCTATGAATTATGAAACATAAGCTGTTGAGCAATCCATTAGAGACTCTGTATCCTGCTCCAATCCAGTTAACTCTATCTCCATGTCTTCAGTTTTACCCTGAAACAGCTCTGGATCTTTATTTGCACAATCAGGTTTCAATCGTTACATTAACTTAAACATTTCATCCCAGGGATTCCCTTTTCTCCCTTCAGGCTTCCTATATGACTTGCATGGCTTTGTATTTCTGGGCAAGACACTCACAGGTTTCTGCTGTCTTCCCTGGCTTCTAGTGTTGCAACAAATGCTGTGAAAAAGCTCTCATTCTCTCTCTCACCCACAGAAGGAAACACACAGACAGGCTGGAATGCAAACTGGATCTTTTAATGTGCGCACAGGCTCAGACAGAGTGCTGGCAGTCTCCACAAAAAAATCTGAGCCACGAAGGACGTCCCACAATGTCTTATATACAGTACAATTTTAAACTCATTCTACAATCTCATTCGTCTCAGGTATTTTCTGTCCACCAATCAGTAGCCCCTGGGAAGGTGCCTGGGTGACCTGCCCAAACCGGTATGCTCTGGTCTGCTGATTTCTGGGCAAGGGGGTATTGTGCTAGCCCCTGGGAAGGTGCCTGGGTGACCTGCCCAAACCGGTATGCTCTGGTCTGCTGATTTCTGGGCAAGAGGGTATTGTGCTCAGGCCTGGAGGGGGGGAAGGTTGCCTACTGAAACCTTTATGTCTTTTCTTAGCAAGTTGATCACTATGTAAAATCCTCATGGCTTGGGGGGAAGGGTTACCCACAGCTAAACCTTATGGCTGCCTCACTAGGAACAGACTTTCTCTCAGACTTTCTAGAAGGATAAATCTCTCCTTCTGAATTCTCAGCAGCCTCACTGCTATCTGAGCTGTATTCTACAATTCTCCCAGAGTTTGGGTTCCTACCGTCACAAGGGCTTGCAAACTCTGTACAGCTGTCTCTGGTAGAAGAGCTGCTGTTAGAATCCCTTCTGTGCCGAAGCTCAGACTTTCTCTGCCATTCTCCAGAGCTTCTGGTCAGACTCCTCAGTCTTTCTCTCCTAGACTGTCCAATCTGTCGGAACTCTCTTGGCTTTGGCTTCTTGCCTCTCTGCCGTGACTCCCGTGTCTGCCTTGTCCAAGACTCCCGTCTTTATTTATTTATTTAGACAGTTTTGTATACCGCCTTATCCTTCAATCAAAGCGGTCACAACACAATTGGGGGATACATTTAACACACGGGGATATGAGACACATACACTAATACTTACAGGGAACATGGGCATTGACTCTGCTCCTTCTGTTCCTTCCTCTGCTTCTCTCCCTGCTTCTCTCTCTCTCTGCCTTTGATCCTGAGAGCTTAAATGTTTTAGTGTGAGACCCGTTTCCTTGCCCCATCCACCCAGGTGTTTCTCATTTGCACTCTGTGTTGCCATGGAGGCAGGGTGTGGTCTGTACTCAGCACTCTCAATCATGTGGCTTTGCTCTCCAGGTGCCGATCCAAATGAATGCCTGCCTGAGCCATGCTTTAGCTCAGAAGAAAAAGTTTTAAAACCAGCCCTTTTTCTATGCTTGTCAGAAGCCTCATTACCACAAAAGCTATTGACATCTCTACTCTCTCCACTGTTGTCTCATCACCTTTCTCTTCCACTATGTCATCTGAGTCTGTTGATAAGGCAGTCTCTTCCTATAACACTATGGGGGTCATTTTGAAAGTCTTATTCATGATTTGAATGTCAAAAAACAGGCACATGAACGTCCAAATTAGGAAGTCACCCCAAGAGCCATTGCAAATGCTATGTAAATGCATTCCTGGCGCGGGGATGTTCAAGAAGGCAGGGGGTATGGTAGAGGCGTGTCCAGGGCAGCATTACAAATTTAGACCTTATCCAACTTTAGACCTGCTCCAGTCAAGAATAGGCATCAGGAAAGTGCTCGTTTGAGCCATTAGACTTTCGGAGGGTGTAGAGATGTCACTCCAGTATCTCCAGTATTCTCCACAATTGCTATAATATTTGAAGTGTGATAAGGTGTCTTTTGTTGTGTTTCAACCACCACTGCATGACTCTTAGATGTCCCTGGCATTGTACAGTATGCTATGCCGGAGATGTCTTTGTAGACTGCCCCACAGACACCCATATCAAGTAAGTCCACTTTTGCGAAATCGTGCATAAACTTAGATGTGCCTGACTTTTTCCATATGTTCTAGCTTAGACATCCTAGACTGCACTTGAACATCCTTTGTAAAATGTATCGTCACATTACTCTCTCGATCCTCCCATTTCTCACCCTGTGAAATGTATTGAACTTCAGCCTTGGCTGACCTCTAAAATCTGCTACTTATATTCCTGTGCCAACTCTGCTGAGTGCCTGTGGCTTAACTCCCGTACCCTTGCAGACTTTCTACATTTCAAATTCATGCTTATCTCCTTCCATCTGGCCATAGCACTTACTAAGCAAGAATACTATGGAGGTCATTCACGATTGCGAGTTGTGGGGTTGCATATCCCACCGGGATGTGCAGCCCTGCAAGCCATCCATGCCTGATTTCCCCTCCGGCTCTCCCTATACATCCTATGCATAAGGACAAGGAGAACCAGCAGGGGGCGGGAGGGGGTGGGAATGGGGCGGAGCAGGGGTGGACCAGCCCAGCAGCATGTACAGGGCCGATTCAGGTCATGGTCCTGTATGTGCTGCCGGGACAGTGGGGATGTGCTGCTTATAGCACCTCAAAGGTGTTATAAGCAGCACGTTCGGTCTGATTGTGCCCAAGGAGCCACCCCCAGGGCCAGGGCCAGATGCAGGGGCATCACTGCCGCCCGATCCAGGCTGCGGCAGACCAGCTGTGGGTAGGGAGGTGGGGAAATGTGGGGGCTAGAGCCACAGATGTCAGGGGCACCTGCGAGGAGGACGTACCCACAGGTGGAAGGGGCATGCTAGGCCATCCTCAGGCTCAATTCTGGCTACCCCAGGAATGTTTTGTTCTTTGGACCAGAGTCGGTTCACCACAGCCCCATCTTCATCAGAGACATCCAGACAGCCCGGATGTCCCCCTCCATGAATCAGGCTCCACATCAAACTTATAAACTCTCTTGCCTCCAACCCTCACCATCTCTTCATAACACTCAGTTCCCTACCCCTTCTTTCCTCTCTGCCCAAACTTTGGCTGACTACTTCTATGATAAGGTTCACAAGATTAATCTGGAGTTAAGAACATAAGATATGCCATGCTGGATCATACCAAGGGTCCATCAAGCCCAATATCTTGTTTCCAACAGTGGCCAATCCAGGTCACAAGTATCTGTCAGGTTCCCAAAAGATTTACAGATTCCATGTTGCATGTTCCATGGGTAAGCAATAGTTTTCCCCAGTCCTCTTTAATAATGGGTTATGGATCTTTCCTCCAGGAACTTGTCCAAACCTCTTTTAAATCCAGCTGCATTAAATGCTTTTACTACATCTTCTGGTAATGAATTCCAGAGTTTGATTAAGGGGTTGAGTGAAGAAATATTTTCGTTGATTAGTCTTAAATGTGCTACATTATAGCTTCATTGTGTGTCCCCTAGTCTTTCTACTTTTTGAAGGAGTAAACAATTGATCTACATTTACCTGTTTCACTCCATTCATTATTTTATAGACCTCTATCATGTCTCTTTTTCAAGTTGAAAAGCCCTAACCTTTTAAGCCTTTCCTCATAGGGGTATCCTTCCATCCCCTTTACCCTTTTTGTTGCTCTTCTCTGTATCTTTTCTAATTCTGCTATATCCTTTTTAAGATATGGCGGCCAGAATTGCACATAATATTCAAGATGTAGTCGCGCCATGGAGGGATACAGGGGTATTATATTATCCTTCATTTTATTTTTCATTCCTTTCTTTATGATTACCAGCATTCTATTTGCTTTCTTGACAGCACTGCACAATGGGCAAAGGAGTCCAATGTATTATCCACGATGATGCCCAGATCCTTTTCCTGCATGGTTATTCCTACTGCGGAACTTGGCCCCATGTAGCCGTAGTTTGGGATGTTCTTCCCTAAGTGCATAACTTTGCAGTTGTACACATTAAATGCCATCTTCCATTTGGATGCCCAGTTTCCCAATTTATCAAAGTTCTCTTGCAATTTTTTACAATCCTCTTGTGTTTTAATAACTTTGAATAATTTGGTGTCATCTGCAAATTTGATCACCTTACTCATTATTTCCATTTCCAGGTCATTTATAAATATGTTAAAAAGCAGCGGGGCCAGCACAGATCCCTGGGGTACTCCACTATTCACCTTTCTCAATTGAGAAAATTGGATATTTAGCCCCATTCTCTGTTTTCTATCTTTCAACTGGTTCCTAATCCACAGTAGCACATTGACTCCTATCCCATGGCTTTTTATTTTCCCCAAGAGTCTCTCATGAAGGACTTTGTCAAAGGTTTTCTGAAAATCCATATACAGTATATCAACCAGCTCACCTTTATCTATCTGTTCTGCACAACTCAACTTTCACCTCAATCTCCTCCTCTTCCCTTCACTCAGAAATCCTTCCTTTAACCCGTCACCCTTTCTTCCTTTTCTAAAATTACTAAGGAGGAAACTTCAGATCTGCTCTCCTTCTCTAAACTCACTACTTGCTCTTCTGATCCTTTCCCACCCGTATACCAAGATCTTTCTTTCTCACTGTTATCTCTCCTTTGACACATCCTCATCCTATCACTTTATACAGCATCTGTTTCTGCAGCCTTCAAACATGCTGTGGTTACACCTCTACTCAAAAAAACCTCCGCTGGACCCTACTTTACCTTCAAATTAGCCCATATCCCTTCTCCATTTAAACTACTCAAATGTGTGGTTCACCACTGCTGTGTTGATTTTCTCTCCTCTCATGCCATTCTCGATCCACTGCAACTTGGATTTTGTCCTCTACATTCTACTGAAATGTCCCTTGCCAAAGTCTTCAGTAACCTCTTCTTGTCCAAATCCAAGAGCCTCTATGCAAACCTGCATGGAGTGATGGGTACAATCCTGAACAAGGCACAGCAGGGATAATCTGCATAGAGTGACAGGTACAAACCTATGCAAGTCACAAAGGAGGGTAACCTGCATGAAGCAGTAGGTACAACCCTTTACATCTCACTGGACAGACCAGATAGACCACCAATTACTGTGCTGCTGTGTTACATTTTAATTCAGTCTGAAACCTCCTCTGCCAAGGAAACACCCTCCACCTCCACAACTGGCACCCCCATGGACAGTTCTTTAAGAACATCTAGGGGCCACCTCGAGGATCAGTGAAGCCAGCTGTATAGAGTCCTCAGAGTTATCTTCCAAGATTGAGAGGAGTTTCTCCTTTCAAGGCTGGGAGCCATATGTGCCTCCCCATGCCAAAAGGACCATTCTACAATTACAAAAATGTAGAAAATGATGGCAAATAAAGACTAAACGGCCTGTCTAGTCTGCTCATTCATAAAAACAATCCCTTCCTCTCCCTCAGAGATCCTCTTTATTTTTTTTTTTTTATACCGCGCTCTTTAGAATCAGTGCGGTTTACATGTTTATGTTTATTTTATACTTAATATACCGCCCAACAACACAAGTATCTGGGTGGTTTACAATAAGACTATAAAATTTAAAAATGAAAAAAATGCTTCAGAAAAAAAAAGAAAAGGAACGCCATAAAATCAGAGAAACAGAACAGAAAAGAGAAAAGACAAAGGAGAGAGAGAGAGAACAACAGGGAGAATAAGGGGAAGAGACTCTGATTGGTAGGGACAAAGGACAATACATCAACATGGAGGTGAGGAAAGGGGGAGAGTGAGGGGGGGAGGTCATAAGCAAGACAGAAAAGGTGGGTTTTTAATTTAGCTTTGAATGCAATAAAAGACTGTTCCAAATGGAGGGCAGGTACTTTTTATTCCTTTGTCCCCGAAGGGCTCACAATCTAAGTGTACCTGAGGCAATGGAGGGTTAAGTGGTTTGCCCAAGGCCACAAGGAGTGGCCATGGGACTAGAAGTTGCCTGAAGTTGCTTGTCCCCATGCAGGAATTGAACCCCTGGCCTTCCGGCCTGAGGTAACCTGTCCCTCTGTACTTGTCCATGCTTTGTTGAATTGAAATACAGTTTTTGCCTTCACCACCTCCACTGGGAGATTTCCTATATATCCACCACCCTTTCTATAAATAAATATTTCCACACATCTACTCCTTTGTCTATCCCCTTTCACCTTCATCCTATGACCCTTCATTTCAGAGCTTCCTTTCAATAGAAAGATGCCCACCTCCTGTGCATTATAGTTATGTCTCCCCTCTTCTGCCTTTCCTCCAAAGTACACATATTCAGATCTTTAAGTCTATCCCCATATGCTTCATAATGACAACCGTTAACCATTTTAATAGCTTTCCCTTGGATTGACTCCATCCTATTGACATTCTTTTGAACACATGGTCTCCAGAATTGTACATGGTACTCCAAATGAGGTCTCACTAGAGACTTATGCAAAGGTGCTATACCTCCTTTTTCCTGCTGGCCGTTCTTCTCCATGTGTGCCCAAGCATCCTTCTGGCCCTTGCCATTACCTTTTCTACCTGTTTAGCCACTTTTAGATCATCAAATATAACCACCCCTAGATCCCACTTTTCTTTCTTGCATTGAAGGGCTTTACCCCCTATTCTGTATTACTCCCTTGGGTTTTTGCAGCCCAAATGCGTAACCTTTCAAGTTTTAGAATTAAATCGTAGCTGCCAAATTCTCAACTATTCTTTGAACTTCGCTATATCCCTCCTCATGTAATACACATCTGGGGTGTCTATCCTGTTGCAGATTTTGTCACTGCATCATGTCACTAGTAACGCTCATATCTTCAGAGTGAATTTAATTTACCACTACCCTCTGATGCCTCTTACTCAACCAGTTTCTTATCCAGTCAGTTACTTTAGGGTCCATCCCAGGGACACTTTATTTATATGTTTGTGACCTGAAATGGTATCAAAGAACTCACTGAATTCTAGAATACCAGATCTAGTGTTCTCTCTCTCTCTCTCTCAATTCAATTCTCTAGTCACCCAGTCAAAGAAAGCAGATTCATTTGACAAGATCTATCTCTAATAAGGCCATGCAGTCTCAGATCCTATAATTGCTTGGATTCCAGAAACCGCAACGTCCTCTGCTTTAGCAGTGTCTACATGAATTTCCTCACAAGAGATGTCAAACTAATTGATCTGTAGTTACCAATGTCTTCCTTACTGTCGCTTTTGTGGACAGGAATTATAGTCTATCTCCAGTGCTATGGCTTCCTTCCCAAATCTAAAGAAGTATTAAAAAGGTCAGACAGAAAAACTACCAGGATTTCCCAAAGGGCCTTCAATATCCTTGGATGAATTCTGTCCCACCACATTGCTTTGTCCACTTTGAGTTTAGCCAAATTCTACCTCACTCCCATTGCTATTTAAATTTGTTTTCTCAGGTTCTATTCTGGGCCCTTCATCTATGAACACGGAACAGAAATATTTGTTAAGCAAGTTTGCTTGATCCTCATCTGCCTCTATGTATTTCTCTCATTCACCCTTGAGTCTCACAATGCCTCCTTTGCACTTCCTCCTGTCCCTAACACAGCTAAAAAAAAAAAATGTTGTCTCCCCATTTTTTACTGTATTGGCTAATTTTTCTTCCATTTGTATCTTTGTTTTCCTGATTATTTTACCTGCTTCCAATAGCTTCTCCAGATACTGCTGTTTGTATTCCTCTTTCTGCAATCTCTTACAGCCTACAAGTATGAAGGCTAACCTCTCTTTCTTTACCTTTTCAGCTACTTCTTTTGAAAACCATAACATCCTCCTTTTCCTCTTACTTTTATTTACTTTCCTAACAAAAATGTCTGTTGCCCTTTAAATATCTCCTTTGAATTTTGCCTGCTGTTCTTCTTCCCCTAGACATTCCCATCCTTTAACAACTCCTTGAGGTATTCTCCCATCTTTGCAAAGTTAGTTTTCCCGAAGTCTAGAACTCTTGATTTTGAATAAACTAACTCCACCTGTATCCAACTATTGAAGTTCACCATCCGGTAATCACTCTGCACCAGATGATCACTCAGTATTTCCTCTTTAATGGCAATATTATGAATGTCTGTTTGTTTTCAATTAAATCTCTATTTCTTCTGCTTGCAAGGGAGGTCTGTATTTCACACCAATGTAATAGATTTTCCATTTCTTCTTTCCAGACTAACCGACAGTTCCCCCCTCCTTCCCTCATAAGCCCTTCAGATCAGTGGTTTTAATATTATTTTTGACATATAATACCACTCTTCTTCCCTTTTGCCCTATTCTATATTTCCTGAAACGATTATAGCCTTGTATAGCTATGCCCCAGTCATTATTTGTGTTGTTGTTAAGTTCCGTCGAGTAGGAGTCGACTCATGGCGACCCTCTGGATAGCTATCCTAAATTGTGTTCGGTCTTCAGTCAGGTGGCTCATTGTTGACAGACTGGTAACCGTAGCTGCTGTTATTGTACCAATCCATCTCATTGCTGGCCTTCCTCTTTTGCGTTGACCTTCTATCTTGCCAAGCATGATGTCTTTCTCTAATGATCTCTCTCTTTACATGATGTGCCGTATGAAAGTCAAAGTCTTGTCATCTCAGCTTCTAAAGATAGCTTAGGTTTCAGGAAATTTGAAAAAGGAGCCAAATGATGAACAAGCACACAAGCATTGACAAGTTAGATGCAAGGCATTGATAAGGCAGGCAAAAAGAGAATTTGAAAAGAAGCTTGCCATGGAAGCAAAAATGCATAATAAAACCTTTTTCAAGTACATTCAAGGCAAAAAACCTGTGAGAGAGTCAATTGGATCATTGGATGATAGAAGGGTAAAAAGGGTGCTATCGGAGAACAAAGCCATACCAGAGAGACTGAATGATTTTTTTGCTTCTGTCATTTCTGAAGAAGATGTAGGGAAGTTATCCACACCTGAAATGGTATATAAAGGTAATGTTTTGTAAGAATTGAAAGAAATATTGATAAACTGGGAGGATGTATTACAACTGTTTGATAAACTGAAGAGTAGCAAATCACATGGACTGGATATATTCAAGGGTGTTGAAAGAATTTAAATATGAGATTGCAGAATTACTATTAGTAATCTGTGAACTATCATTAACATCATAAGTAGTACTGAAAGATTAGAGAATAGTCAATCTAACGCCAATTTTTGAAAAGGGTTCTAGGGATGGTCCAGGAAACTATAGACCAGTGAGCCTGATGTCAGTACCAGGCAAAATGGTACCATTCTGAAGAATAAAATTACAGAACATGTAGTCATGGTTTAATGGGAGAAAGCCAACATAGCTTTAGTCAAGGAAAGACTTGTCATACTAATCTGTATAATTTTTTGAAGGTGTGAAAAACAGGTAGACAAAAATGAGTCAGTTGATATGGTATGTCTGGATTTTCAGAAACCTTTTGACAAAGTTCCACATGAGAGATTCTTGGCGAAATTTAAAAGGCATGGGATTAGAAAGACAAGAGGACAATGAAGCTAT
Organism: Ichthyophis bannanicus; assembly: GCA_033557465.1. Lineage (NCBI taxonomy): Eukaryota > Metazoa > Chordata > Amphibia > Gymnophiona > Ichthyophiidae > Ichthyophis > Ichthyophis bannanicus. Next base: position 1,824,168,706 of record CM066031.1, read on the forward strand.
AATGTGTAACCCCTTTCAGACTAATAAGAGAAAATATTTTTTCACTCTGCATAATCAAACTTTGGAATTCATTAACGGAGGATATAGTAAAAGCCAATAGTGTAACAGGGTTTAAAAAAAAGTTTTGGACGTGTTCCTGGAGGAAAGATCCATAAACTATTATTAAAGAGGACCTGGAAAATCTACTGCTTACCCAGGGACAAGCATTTTGGAACCTGTATGCCTTTTTGGGAACCTATCAAGTATTTGTGACATGGATTGGCCACTGTTGGAAACAGGATACTGGGCTTGATGGACCTTGGTCTGACCCATTATGGCATTTCTTATGTTCTTATGTAAAACACTATCAACAGCAGTAGCCAAGCATTTATCTCTAGGATGCAAGCCTTTTGGACTCGGCCCTGACCCTCAAAAGGGGGGACTGAAGAGAATACCTATGCATTTAACTGTTTCACCTTCATCTCTCTCCGTTTCTCAACCTGTTTCCTAAGGGATCCAACTTGCAGGCATCTTGCACACTGAACTGAGTCCATGCTCTGGGCCCATATGGATGAATGTAAAAATTGTAATGGGGTAGCAGCTTTGGCACCAAGATACTTGTAAATAATATTGCGGTATTAATGTACATGAATGGAGGAGTAGCCTAGTGGTTAGAGCACTGGCTTGGTAACCAAGCAACCAGGGTTCAATTCCTGCTAGCACTCCTTGTGGCCTTGGGCAAGTCACTTAACCCTCCATTGCCTCAGAAGAAAGGCCTGGTAATCTACTTCCAGTGACACTGTCAAGAAAACCCAGGAGCTTCTGGGTTGCCAGGAGTCAGGACTGACTCAAAGGCACACATTGCATTGCATTGATGTACATAAGGAGCATATGTCCATAGTCACCAGAGTCAAATTCTCAGTGATTCCATCAAATGCAACTAATATTTGCAAAAAAATGGGTAGTGTCTTTAATATAAGACTGCCCTAAAGGGACAAAAGGTTGTAAGAAAGAATCCAGGTATATACCTATCCTCTCCAGTATTGTTGCTAGACAGGATAGGACACCCTAGTGGGTGTTGCATGTTTTATGGATTTTAGGAAGATTATATATAACTATTTTTGGATGAGCAGGGTTCAAAAACTCCTTTTTTAAGGGTCAGGAAACCAGCCGCTATTGTTTCACTTGTTGCAGGAGCTAGGGAGAAGGATCCTCAGCTGAAGGTTGATAACAATATCTGACAATTGCCGCAGAATTTCAGCCTCATAGACAACTTGATTTTGCACAACAATGGCATCACTCTTGTCTACCCTTTTAATAGCTATAGAGGGGAGTAGCAGTTTCTATGGACCTTCTGTTGAGCTTATTGCATCTTTTGAAGATGAAGAATCCCTGACGCAGATAAGTTTTGAAACACAATATTGTGTCAGATGCATTTCTGCTGAAATTTATTATATGAAAGTTTGGATCTATTTCTGAAGAAGGTTACTACATGAATGTTTAGAGACAATTATTTGAAAGATTATTTGAAAATAAGTATAATGACATTAATAAGTATCTATACAAAAATAAAATTGTTTGAATTATAAATCTACTGCAACCTTGTAAGTTGTTTAATACAGGGCTTTGGACCAATGATGACATCTAAGCAGTTCTGGCTATGCGGCCTTAATTGGATCTCGTGCTAGACGTTTTACTAGCTCACTTAATTTGAGGTCCTTTTCCTATTTAATAGTTTTTTTCAAGCATATATCATTACTGTGGATCATTGAAACTATGATTTATTGAGATGTTGGATCATTGAAACCATGATTTATTGAGACGTTGGTTGTACTAAGCTGATACTGAAGCAGTTAATTTCCCTGGTCCTCTTAAATAATGCTTTATGGATGTTTCCTCCAGGAACTTGTCCAAACCTTCTTTAAACCCAGCTATACTAACAGCTTTTACTATATCCTCCAGTAATGAATTTCAGAGTTTGATTACTCGTTGAGTAAAAAATATTTTCTCTTATTAGTCCTATGTGGGCTACAGTGTAGCTTTATTGAGTGTTCACTAGTCTTTCTACTTTTTGAAGGAGTAAACAACTGATTTACATTTATCCGTTCTACTCTATTCATTAATTTATAGGCCACTATCATATCTCCCCTCAGCCGTCCCTTTTCCAAGTTGAAGGGCCTTAACCTTTTAAACCAGCAATATCCTTTCTAAGATAGGGCGACCAGAATAGCACATAATAGGCAAGGTGCGGTTGCACTATGGAATGATACAGCGGCATTATCATAGCCTTGGCTTTGTTCTCCATCCCTTTCCTTATGATCCCTAGCATTCTACTTGCAATTTTTTCAAACCCTTTTTAAACCTAGGTACACTAATAGCTTTTACGGCATCTTTGAACAACGAATTCCAGAGTTTGATTATACAATTAGTTTTAAATGTGCTACATTGTAGCTCTTATTGTATGTCACCAAGTATTTCTACTTCTTAAAAGAGTCAACAGCTAATCTATGTTTATCCGTTCTACTCAATTCATTATTTTATAGACCTCTACCATATCTCCCCTCAGCCGTCTCTTTTCCATGCTGAAGAGACGTAACCTTTTAAGCCTTTCCTCATAGGGGACGAGTTCTGAAAAGCACATTAACCTAAATACAAATGTATTAGTTTGGATTTACAAACTGCCCGTTTCCCTAAAGGAATCTGCAATTTATAAACAATTAAGACTATACAGAAACAAAGAAACATAGAAATATGATGACAGAAAAATACCACATGGCCTATCTAGTCTGTCCATCCATATCAACAACTACAACAGTCCCCTTTTTACCTATAGAAATTCTCTGTGTTTGTTCCATGCTTTTTTGAATTCAGTTACTGTCCTCATCTCTACCACCTCCACTGGGAGACTATTCCACGAATCCACTACTCTTTCCGTAAAGAAATATTTCCACATATCACTCCTGAATCTATCTCACTTCACCCTCATCCCATGTCCCCTCGTAGCAGAACTTGCTTTCAATTGAAAGAGGCTTTCTCCCTGAACATTTATGCCACGGAGGTATTTAAACATCTCAATCATATCACCTCTAGCCCGCCTTTCCTCTAAGGTGTACATATTAAGATCCTTCAGTCTGTCCTCATATGCTTTATAATGAAGACCACTAATCATTTTAGCAGTCACCCTCTGCACCGACTCCATCCTGTTCACATCCTTTTGAAGGTGCATTCTCCAGAATTGCACACTATACTCCAAATGAGGTTGCACCAAAGACTTATACAGAGGCATTATCACCTCCTTTTTTTCTGCTAGCCATTCCTCTCTGTATTCACCCAAGCATCCTTCTAGCTTTTGCCATCGCCTTTTCTACCTGTTTAGCTACTTTAAGATCATCAGACACAACCACGCCTAGGTCCCACTCTTCTTTAGTGGACAAAAGTACTTCACACCCTATACTATATTGCTCCCTTGGATTGCTGCAGCCCAAATGCATGACCTTACATTTTTTAACATTAAATCCAAGCTGAAAAATTCTAGACCATTCTTCAAGTTTACCTAGATCCCTCCTCATGTTATCTACACCTTCCTGGGTGTCTACTCTATTGCAGATTTTGGTATCATCTGCAAAGAGGCAAACCTGACGCGACAACCCTTCCGCTATATCACTAACAAAGATGTTAAAAAGAATCGGACCAAGGACAGATCCCTGGGGCACACCACTGGTAACATCCTTCTCCTCAGAGTGAGCTCCATTTACTTGTACTCTTTGTTGCCTCCCACCCAACCAATTTCTAACCCAAGCAGTAACCTTAGGGTCCATCCCTAGGGTGCTCAGTTTGTTAATAAGTCACCTGTGAGGAACAGTGTCAAAGGCTTTACTGAAATCTAAATACACCACATCTAGGGCTCTCCCTCGGTCCAACTCCCTGGTCACCCAGTCAAAGAAATCAATCAGATTTGTCTGACAAGACCTGCCTCTGGTGAATCCATGCCGCCTCGGATCCTGTAATCCGCTGGACTCCAGAAACCTTACTATTTTCTCTTTCAGCAGCGTTTCCAATAATTTACTCACCATCAATTTTAAACTAACTGGCCTGTAGTTTTCAACCACATCCTTACTTCCGCTTTTGTGTAAGACACCACATGAGCCTCTCTCCAGTCCTTTGGCACCACTCCCAACTCCAACGAGGCATTGAAAAGGTCAGTCAGTGGAGCTGCTAGAACGTCCAAAAGTTCCCTCAGTATCTGGTCCCATTGCTTTGTCTACTTTAAGTTGAGCTAGTTTCTCACGAACAGTCTTCGGAAAATTGTTCAAGATGTCCCTCACTTCTGTTCCTGTTTGTGGGTGATTTCTGAGGTCCTGCTCCTGGTTCTTCAGCTGTGAACACAGAACAAAAATATTTGTTAAGCAACTCCGCTTTATCCTTATCAGCTTCTACATATTCCTCCCCTGCACCCTTGAGTCTGACAATACCACTTTTGCCCTTCCTCTTCTTACTAATGTATCTGAAAAATGTCTTATCCCCCCATTTTATTGCATTGGCTATTTCCTCCTCCTTTTGAATCTTTGCCTTCATGACTACTTTGCTAGCTTCTCAAAGTTTCTCCAAATACAGATGCCTGTCTTCCTCTCTCTGTGATCTCTTGTATTTCATGAAGGCCTCCCTCTTTTTCTTCACTTTTTCAGCTACTTCTTTCGAAAACCATAGCAGTCTCCTTTTCCTTTTACCTTTATTTACCATTTTAACAAAAAGGTTGGTTGACCTTAAAATATCCCCTTTCAGTTTTGCCTGCTGTTTTTCTACATCCCCCAGCTGTTCCCATCCCACGAACAACTCCCTGAGGTATTGGCCCATCTTGGCAAAGTTAGTCTTCCTAAAGTCTAAGATCCTCACCTTTGAATGGATTCTAACAGCCCTAGTCCTAATACTGAACCACACCATCTGGTGATCACTGCAAAATAATCTCCCACTACAACATCAGAAACACTTTGACCATTGGTAAGCACCAAGTCCAGTATGGCCCCCTTCATGTGTGGGGTCTTTTACCAATTGCCTGAATAGTTCTCCCTGTAGAGAATCCAGGATCTCCTTACTTCTAGATGATATTGCAGCAGGAATGTGCCAATCAACATCTGGCATATTGAAATCTCCTATCGGTAGCACTTCCCCTTTCCTAGCAATGTTGCATATGTCTTCAATTAACTCTCTGTCCACCTCTTCCTCTTGTGAGGGAGGTCTGTATATCACACCAATGAAAATAGATTTCTCTTTCCCTCTTTCTAGTTTAACCCACAATGCCTCCTCTCTCCCTTTTAAGCTCTGTAATTCCAAAGTTTTAATAGTCGTTTTTACATATAGTGCCACTCCTCCTCCCCTTCTTCCTACCCTGTCCTTTCTGAATAAAGTATAGCCAGGTATAGTTACATCCCAATCATGGTTTTCTGTAAACCATGTTTCTGTAACTGCCACTAAATCCAAGTCAGCCACTCCCACCAAAGCTTCAACATCAGGGATCTTATTTCCCATGCTATGGGCATTTATACACACTGCTTTCCATATGTTTCCCCTGTTACCCATTTCCATAAAGGTATTTAATGTATCACCTACCTGGGGGCTTTCACCTACTGGGGGCTTTCTTCACCCATCCCCAACGAATCTAGTTTAAAGCCCTCTTCAGTAGATTAGCCAGTCTACTATCGAAGACACCTTGACCTTTCTTGGACAGATGGATGCCATCTCTGCTCTGCAACCCTTGGAACAGCATCCCATGGTCTAGGAAACCAAAACGCTCTCGATTACACCATCCATGCAGCCATGCATTCATCTCCAGGATGCGAGCCTCTCTGCCTTAGCCTTTACCCTCAACAGGGAGGATTGAAGAGAACACCACCTATGCACCTAACTGCTTCACCCTCTGTCCCAGAGCCATGAAGTCACTTTTGATACATTCTGAGGTATACCTGGCAGTATCATTTGTTCCAACATGGATTAGCAACATTGGGTAATAGTGGGCTTGATGAGTCTCGGCAAATTCTCCGTAACATCTTGGATTTTGGCACCAGGCAGACAGCATACCTCTCTGGATATCAAGTCTGGTCGGCAGATGGACGCCTCAGTACCCCTCAGAAGAGAGTCTCCAGCCACCACTACCCTTCGTTTCCTTCTGGTCACTGATTCTGCAACTTTGGGGTACTTGAGCTCTGGTTCTTCCCTTTCCAGTGATGCTTTCACCTCCTCCACTTCCAGGGCTGCATAATGATTCTTCAATTCAAGGGCTGGAGAAGTTGAATTGGTGATTTTGCAGGCCCTGGTGACTTGTGTCCAACCTTCGACATTCTGTTGTCACCCATCTTCTCCTCTGCTGGAGAGCTTGGTTGCTGCAAGAAGCATCTCATCAATGTACTTCTATATAGAAAATAAGGTTTCTCATGTTTCTTTCAAACACTTCTTAGTTTTTTAATTGAAATGCATCAAGCACATTTTAATTTTGCAAAAAAAAAAAATGTATTGCTTTCAGAATTATACCAGTCATCATTACAGAAAAAGTGCCATTAGTAAAGTTTCTTCAGAACAAATTATTTTAAGAACAGACCATGCCAGATATAATTTAAAAACATAAAATATGGATTTATTTACTCTAGAAATGTTCAGTTTCACTTTTCAGCATTAAAAAAAAAACACATCCAAAATCTACATAAAAGAAAACTTCAAAAATTAAAAACAAGGGAGATTGTAGGAGAATAGCAAATGGCAATCACATTGAAGGGGGTGTGTGTGCTTATACTCTTTAAGTACAATCCCCAAACATGCACATCCGGGCCGCGGGGATGTGTAAATAATAGATGTGCACCTCCCAAGGCAAATTCTGGATCCACGTGCCCAGACGCACATTGAAACCAGAATCAGGGCGGAAATATCCTGGGCGTCAAACTGTCTAAACCGTGTCCTTATCCCAAAAAGTCTAAACCATGCTCATTATGCAAAACATCAGACCTTATCCCAAAACGTCCGCTGATGCCCCTGACATCCACGTGTTAAATTCAAAGATGCCCCCCCCCCTCCCCTCCGGAGCCAGCACGTGGAACAGGAAACAGGAAATCCATAGAGCACATCTATGAACATGTCTACCAGGCAGCCTAATTTTATAGAGCAGGAGACCCGACACCTGTGCAGGCTAGTGCTGGAGAACGAGGGTGTGCTTCTGCCAAAAGGTCTTCACAGACCCACACATGCTGCAGCAAGCAGGGGCTGGGAGAGGATACAGAGCACCCTAGCACAGTAAGTACAAACATGGCAGAATACACATGGGAAGAGGTTGCAGAAGGCTGGCTGCACTGTAGGGAGCCTGAACATTGCACATATGTGCAATGAGTAAGGAGGTACCACAGCCCATGCTAAAGTGGACCAGCATGCCTGTAGAGGCACTAATGAAGAACACAGGGGGAGCAGGCATCCTCACAAAAGTAGAGCAGAGATACAACAAGTGAGTGGCGATTGGAGGTCGCAGGTGCTTTTATTAATAGGAAACTTCTACATGTTTTGGCAACAGCCTTCTTCAGGGGGTACACATCCTCAAAAGAATAATACAATAAATAAATGAATATAAATGATAACACAGCTTAAATAGTACAATTAATAAATTAATATAAATAATGACACAGTCAAAAACAGTAAACAGATAATACAAAACAATTAAAGAAATTATAAGTAAAACAAAATTAAGAACATAATGAGAACATCGACTAAAAGCAATGAAATGAAATTATCAGGTATTTAAGCAACATAGGATATCTAGCACAATGGAATAAAATTGAGTGTAAAGACTCAGGCAAGGGCATAAAGGGAAAAAAGGTCAAACTCAAACATAGAGAGAAAAAGAAAAAGAGAGATGAAGAGGACTAAAAATATACATAGAACCAATACTCACAAGTGGCACCCTGTGCGAGAAATGTCTTTAAAAAGGCACCAGTTGCATTAAAGCAATGAGGCTGTAAAAATGAGCCAAAAAAATTAAATGGACAAAATAGAAGGTACCTACCCAATATGTAATGCATGTCTATATCATTAATAACAGTGGGTACATACATCAGGGATCTTATCCTATTAGGGGCAAACAGGGGGTCAGAGCCAGAACAAACCTGAAAAATGGTGAATACATTATTATGGACAGAAAACTGCAGTCATATCATAACTGAAAGCAGCTGAGCCATATATAATCATTTCAGTGGTATAAGTCTCATCGAGGGCAATACCGAAGTCAAGAAATATATCAAAAAAATAATTAAACATTATCGGGCGATTACACACTGAGGATACAAGGCATAAGAATGCAAACATGAAGTGATAATAATATAAAAACCAAGGGAAGCAAAGCCGAAGATAACTGGTTGGGCGAACTGAACCAAATCGGGAACACTATTAAAAGCAAAAAATGCTATTTAAAAGAAACAGTTTAAACAATTATACATTAGGGGGACAAGAACTAAAACAGTAGTGCATACTACCGTGCAGTTGTACAGACAGGTGCATGAAAATGTGCCTGCAGTCTTCTAGTGATTTGAAAAGCGGCTGCAACTGGCTGACAGAGTTCTTAAACCCACTGATGTTTCGCGCCAAAACTTGAAAGTATGCTAATTAGCATATGTGCCATGCATGACAGATCGTACTGGGGAAATTGTAAAAAATGAATGGTAGAATGACTCTAAAACACCATGTGTAGACCAGTATTTATTGTGGGTGAGCTCTGGGAATAAACCTAACTTTGAAGGGACCAAAAACCTTATGTAGTGTAGCTCGTTGAATAACAGAGTGGGGAGGAGGAGGGGAAGGGGGGAAGGGGGCAGGAGGAAGGGAAGAGGGGGAGGAGGAAGGGAGGGGAGAAGGGGGAGGAGGGGGAAGAGAGGGGAGAAGGAATGGAGGAAGAAGGGGGGAAAAGGAGGGGGAGGCAAAAAGAAGGAGCGTGACTCACAGAGAATGGTATGGTTTCCTTGGCATATGGAGCAGCCTGGTGTAATGTAGAAACTCGTGAGGTGGTATTAGCAAAGAAGGGCACTGAGAAAAAGGGGTGTTCCACAAGTGAGTGGCCCCCGAGATGCATAGTACACATACATGAGAGAGTGAAGACAGAGACGAGCAGCACACAGAATGCAACATAGCCTCATATAAGAAATTGAATATGATTCTGAAAATGAACATACGGCACTGATGTCACAACAGCTGGCAGGTCATAGGAGCGGCACAGCACATGGGTCCAGTGCAAGGTGAGGCACACTGGTTGAGATGCAACCTGTCCAACCAGTTTTGTGGCCACAATATAGCTGTCAGCAGGAATGCACACCCTGTGCAACCCCCTCATATTGGTCCCCTCTGGGAAACTGCCTATGTTGTCTGTCAAGAAATCCACATGTTCCCATACTGACACCTGCTGCCGGTCACATTCAGGATCCTCTCCTGTCTTCCACAGACAATTGCAGGCTCCCTTGCCCTGTCATCCCTAGACCACCCATGGACAAAACATTGGTGTGTCCGTGTAACCCATTCCAACTGTTTGTCTACCTCTTCATCATCCCTGGCTACCTCCCCTGCCCCATAGTCTGCTGCCTCCTCTGTGGCTGTTGCACTGACTAGCAATCACCCATTGCATTCCCTGGAATAATTACTTTCCTAGGTCTCCACCTCTTATGATAATGTCTCCATTCCTCATGGTGACACCCAGGTGCTTCTTTTGCAATCAACACATAATGAGTCCCATTCCTAATTTGACCTCTCCTCCATGCCACAAGCTATCTGATCGGTCCCAACCTTGGTAAGACCCACACCTCCCACCTCCAAAGACACACTTGTGCCATGCAGAGTGACAGTGGGCCAAGCACTCATTGGCAGCAGTACTTCAATGTGTCTGGGATCATCACCATCTGCACTGCCTATGTGGCAATGCTGCCAAATGGTCATGATATGATCATTGCATCTCCCCTGATCACAATAGCACCTACCAAGCAGAACATACCAATTGACCCATGACAACGGCATCGGGTGCCCATATAAGGGGGGGCACAAATGTATCTGTTACACATCAGGCTTATATATATATCATGGACCATCAAGCCCCAACTAACAAGGATGTTGTCCCTCAACATAGCATGCATGCATGCCCGCAGCAGTAGGTAATGTGAACCTGTCTCCCAAATACAGCTGTGCCAAGGAAAACTCCCCACCATCAGCACATGAAGTGGCAAAGGAGGGGAGGGAGGGGATGGAGGCAACTGCACCCTGGGAACACACCCCCACAAGCCCCAGCAGTAGTAGTGGGGAGAGTGGCGGCAGCAGTGAGGACAGGAGGAGGAAGAGGAGGAGAAGGAGGTAGATCTTATGGTGGTGGAAGTGACCCAAAGCCCTGTAAGTGAAGGTCTGGATAGCACCCAGCTTCAGGGGTGGAAGACCATGGTGGAGGGGAATCAACAGCAGGAGGTGATGGGAGTGGGCTGATAGAGTGGGAGGCACTGGCAGAGGGCCAGATGGTGGAGGAGGTGCATGTCCTGGAGGAGGAGGAGGAAATAGCAGTGGAGGTGGAGCCCCTGGAGGAGGGGAGGTCAAGGAGGGGATGGAGCACCATGAGGAGGGGGTGTTGGCTGTGGAGGATTGGCGGGGATGTGAGGGGGGAGTGGGAGGAGCCTGGGGCTGGGAGGGGAGAAGAGAAGGTGACAGGAACTTGGCTGATGAAGGCAATGAGAAAGGGTGAGGGGGCAGGGACAGTCCAGGGGATGGTGATAGGAGAGGGGGGAGGTAGAAGGCACAGGGCAGGGAGAGGTGAAGAGAGAGGAGGAGGCAGAAGGCACAAGGCAGAGAAAGGTGATGGGAGATGGGGAGGCGGAAGACACAGGGTGTGGGCATTGGGAAGGTGTGCCATGGCCCCTGGTGACCCTCCCACCAGCTATGGTGTAGTACCCCAAGGAGCTATTGGCAAGTGCAGCCAGTAAAGCCCTGCAGAACCAAACATCCCTTGAGCACATGGTGCAGAAGGGTTTTGTTGCCCTGGTCTGGTCAATGGACCTCGTGGTGAGGCACCTAGAGGGCCTGGAGGAGGGGATGCATGGTCTGCGAGAGGAGCTGCATGGCATGAGGGAGGCAGTGGTCCGCCTCTTGTAGGCCTTAACCACCTCTCCAGGCCCTCCAGTTGGAGGGTAGGGCAGCCAGTAACTGTGGGAGTCAGCAGCAATATGATGGTGGAGAGGCTCCATCACGGGGAGAGCTGCAATACATAATGTATGAGCCAAGAGGCCAAGGTTCAATTCCCACAAGTATTCCTTGTGGCCTTGGGCAAGTCACTTAATCTGCATTGCCTCAGGAAAATCCAAGTTATCAATGTCCCTGTTTAATGTACATGACAAAGTTTGAGTTACAATGTAAAATGCTTTGACTGAAATGATAAAACTATAAATAAATATATGCAGAACTAATGTTTGACATGAAATGCCTATTGCATATGTTCATGTTGTCAACAGTGTTACGTGGCCATGTGCCATCCAGTTACAGTTCATGTGATTAAAAATATTTGTACTGATGTCAAGGGAGGGGAGTGGCTATTTTTCAAGATGGCGGTCGAGAGGATCTGAGCTCATGCTGAAGCGCAAGGGAAAGCCCAAAGCTCTCCCCGCGGAGCCGACGGCTGTTGCTGTGGGTCCGATGGACAAATTTGTAAAGCTCAGTGCGGATCAGATAGGGGAGATTAGAGCGGGCTTGGTTGCGCCGCTTGAGGAAAGTGCGGCGTCTTCCGCCCATGATTTGTCTCTCTCCCCAGATGGCCGTTCACCTCCGGTGGCTCCTGGACCTTTGGGGATCTCTTTAGCGCGTGGCACCTCTCCTCTCCCGGTGTTGGATGTGGCGAAGGACCAGACGCGGGGCGCGCAGAGTAGAAGCTCCGGAGTGCAGCTGTCGGCTTTTGAGGCGGCTGTTTGTATACCTGGAGCCACAGTTTCTACCGAGGTGAGCAAGGAAGCCGGTCTGGTAAATGACGTTGTATCATCGCAGGAAAGTTCTACTCCAACTGGGCCCCCATTCTCTTTTGCACTTGTCCGACCGACTGTGGTGACTTTGGACAATATTTGGGAAGCGATTAGTCAGCTTTCACAGGCTGTGTCTCAACAATTGACTTTCTCGTCTTCTACTGTTTCCAAACTTGAGGGAGATGTGCTTCTATTGACTACTGATCTTCTGGAGGTTAAGAACAATGCTGTTATTTCGGATCAGAAGCTCTCACAGGTTTCTGACTTAACTTTTTCCCTAATGAAGGATAATTTAATGATGAAAACGAAATTGGAGACTTTGGAGAATGCTACTAGGGCTTCTAACCTTAGGTTGCTAAATTTTCCTATGGTTCCAGATGTAGCACCTTTGGATTTATTTAAGAAGTATCTTCATGAAACCTTAATGGTTCCCACAGATTTAATTCCTCCTGTGCAGAGAATTTTCTATTTACCTTCGGGTAAAAAAGAGGGCCAGGCTGTACAAGGAACTGTGGAGTTTGATTTTCTTAATGTCTCCACTATGCTTAGTTCTTCTGGGGAGGGTGAAATCAGAACTTCCACATTGTTGGTTTCTTTAGCCCTCTCGTCAGATAGGGATTGGCTCCTTAAATGGTTTTACAAGAAGAGAGTCAATTTGTTTATGGGGAAAAAGATATCTATTTTCCCAGATATTTCAAAGGAAACCCAGAAACGTCGTAAAGCCTTTCTTTTGTTAAAACCTGGTGTTGCTCAATTGGGAGCCTCTTTCGCGCTCAGATTTCCATGCAAATGTATAGTACTTTTTAAGTCTCAGAAATATGTCTTTTTTCAGCCTGGAGATCTGTCGTCATTTATCAGTTCACATATTACAACGATTGTGTCTTCTTAAGGGTTTACCATCTGAAGATAAGTACTGATCCTAATCTCTCGTTACCATCTTAATTTTTGAATTTTTCTTGTTAAACTGTGGGTTTTTCCTGCCTCCAGTAATATTCTGTATCTACTCCCCCTGTTTTTGGGGACTAAAGATGTCTCTTGTTGTTTGCTTTAAGTTTAATGTGAAATGTTTCCTTGTATTTTACTCGCGAGAGTTCATCTTTTCTGTAAACATTATTGATTGATGTTTAAATTTGTAAAATTGCATAAATAGAAAAAATATATATTTGTACTGATGTAGCATCTGTCCAGTATTGTTTTCAGTCAGCCTCAATGAAGGGTGGTGCTGCAAACAGCAATGGCCAGGGATTAACCTGTTATAGGAACCTGAGGCTTTTGAGATGTGTGTCATCCTGTTTGCTATGGCCATAGGGAGCACTGTACAACCCACAACATCCATGCAGGGGATGCAGTGCTAGGTTGGCAGCTGCTTCTGCAAGCTGTCTTTGTATACCATTTTAAGGAGGCACTGGTAAAATGCTGCCCCCTGTGCCTGTGTCCACTGGGAAGTGGGAGATCAGTGGCAGGTGCAAAGGTGGTGGGTGGCCAAAGTCACAGTGACAAGAAGAGATGGGATCTTGGGCATGGCCTGAGCTGCTTGGGACACTGTGTAAATACAAAGGAAGGGGCCACAGTATGCAATGACCATACATGATGTGAGGATATGTGTGGTTTGGGAGGTAGAATCAGAGTTCAGGGTGCACAAAGGGTGTAGCCCCATCACATGGCATCACTTGTGAGGTGTGCTGGTCTGAGACTTGTGCTTGAGTGCATGGCCAAGGTTAGGAGTGTGGGGAAAGGGGCCTGACATTCCAAAGGAGAACTGGAATACTGCAGCACACATACCATGGCAATGTCAACAGGGTCGGCAGGGTCAATAGGGACCTGAGGAGGCCCAATAGCACCTCTTGGGGATGCATACAGATAGGCATCTAACTGCTACTAGCCATCACATACAACCTGCCAGATCTGTGGGTGAGATGTCAGCAAGTACTGTAGCATCACATAGCCATACACTGTTGTGGGGGCTGAAGGGCCACATGCAAGCACACCTTGCCGCCAAGCACTGATGACAACCTGGCTAACTCGTGGCAGTCCTGCAGTATGTAGTGCCTTAGCTGCAGTTTTATGGAATGGTGATGTGGTATACAAGTTGCCACACAATAGCATGCAATACCTTTGGCAGGCACACTCAGACGCCACCTTACTCAGACCACTCCCAGCTGCCAGCAACTGAACATATGTGGACATGGGAAGACACATGCTGTGGGGACCGTGACATACATTGGCAGGGACAGTCCCCTGGGAGTGTTGGTGGCAAGGTGAGACACAGCTCATGTGTTCCAGCCACAGGGACATGAAACTTGCTAGAATACTTTTCCCCTCACATGTCTAGGGACAGGATGGGTACCCCTGGAGATGGCATCCGCCATGATACTCTGTCAGTCCATGTCTGGCCCATGCAGCAAGTACATCACAGACCAGGAGTCCCTGTTCTCCATGCTTTCCCCCTGACCACATTAGCAACTCCTGTGGAGAGCTCCAAAAGCACACACATGAACACCCACAAGGGAATATGCTACATTGACAATGCTGCATGGTCATGTACACATGCCCATCATGTGCGTCCTTGCTCACATGCAAATGGCACGTGGACTATTTTTGAAATTTGCTATTGAAGTCCCAGTTCTGCATCCAATACTACTCCTAGGTCATGAATGTTATCCTTCCAGGACAATCAACCCCCCCCCCCCCCCCCCGATAGATAAACTGGTCTTTAAGCTATCATCAGTTAGAGGCCCACATTGTAATACCTCTGAATTCGAAATATTAAGAACCAGTCAGTGCAATCACAGCCAGGAAGCAATATCCTCAAGACAACAATTGACACGCCGGAGAACTTCAATCTCACCCTCCTCCACATCGATCACCAACTGAATATCATCTGCATACAATAAAAACCTTAAATCATATTGCCTACAAATATTCCAAATAGGACTCATAAAGATATTAAAAAGAGTAGGGGGACAAAGCAGAACCTTGTGGAACTCCTCATATCCACTGGCAAACAGTCGAGGAGCATAACCCCCTTCGTACACAAAAACAGCACTCCGTCAGAAAAGAGGAAAGCCAACTGGTTACCAGTTGCCTTTTTCTTCTCCTTCCTGAGTAGGATATGACTACCCATCAGTATTTAGTGAGCCTTCGAACACTGCCTTTGTCTTGTTTTTCCTTGGGTAATTATCGGGGGGGGGGGGTTTCTACTCTTATGTTGTTTATTGCTGTTACCTCTCCCCCCCCCCCATATTGTGGACTAAAGAATAATCCTTGCTTTGAATTTGTATGGATACTGTGTACTTTAATGTATTTCGGCAAGTGTTATTATTTTTCTATGATCAAGTTATTCTTGACTTATTGTTATGCTATTAAAATAATAAAAAAAGAAAAAGAAAAAAGAAAAGAGGAAAGCCAATGTAACACTGTACCCCCATCCCCAATATTCTACATCTCCTCACCAATAGATCTCAATCAATGAGATCAAATGTAGCAGATACATCTAGCATAACTACTAAAGCTGTACGTCCTTTGTCCCTAATATTACCTAATAAAACTAAAATAGCCACCATTAAGGATTCTTTCCCAGAACCTCTACGAAAAACTACTTGGTCCCAGTCCAAGCCCCCAGAGTCTTCTAGGAAGGCAGTTAGTTGGACTAAAACATCTTTTTCAATCACTTTAGCCAAACCCTTCTTAGGGACAGGAGTGACTATCGCTTCCTTAAGATCACTAGGGGAGGTTTGCCTATATGGGAATGTGGCAAGATGGCAGCAGCATGCAGGCATGATGGAGGATCATTGCCCTGAATATGGGCAAGCAAAAGGCAAAAACCCAGATAGCCCCAGCCAAAGTTACTGGCCTGGGACCCAGTAGAACATTGACACCGACTCAGTCTCCTATCACTTCTTTCTTTGGTCAGGCATACTTTGTTCGAGCCAGTGGTTCCATCGAAGATCTCTCCAGGCTCCTGAGAGGCAAAATCATTATCTTCTGGAGGGAGGGTGTTTGCCGGGATATTGGCAGTGAGTTCCATGCTGGCTGTAGCACATGGCTCTGGAAGGTGTTGGTACAGTGGTGAATGAGCCAGGTGGTGGAGCTATGGTAGTGAACCTGGCATTTCTTGATCCCTTGAGATAGCATTTGGGAGGAAAGGAGCACTCTGTGGGTGTTTCCCCAGTAACTGTGAGTGCTGTTTTGGATCTGTTGAGACCTTCTACCCTTGCTGGGGTACCTTCGGTTCAACTGGTATAAATTAATTTAACAACTGTTTGGGAAGTCATTCAAGGTCTCCAGGCTTTGGTGAATTTGCTATCTCAGAGTCTGGGGCAACATACAACACAGTTTTCTGTAGACTTTATGCATTGCTGCTCAGATTTTGAAACCTTGGAGGCAAGATCTGGGGTACAGGACTTAAAAATTAAGGCTTTGGAGTTGCAGAATGCAGCTCTTGTGAAGGATAACTTAGCAATGCAGTTAAAAATGAAAAACTTGAAGAATGTTGATTGTCGAAAGAATCTTCATATTTTGAATTTTCCTAAATCTGCTATTTCCCCCTATGAGATGTTCAAAAAGTATCTGATTGAAGCTCTCAAGGTTCTGAGCAGTCTATGCCATCGATAGCTAGTATATATTATATTCCGTCTGGTAACGTTTCCTCTGGTGGGACGCAGGCTTCTGGTATGGATCTTCAGAACATCACAGCTCTACTTGAGCAATCTGTGGAGGAAGGGATACAGAAAGCAACTTTAATGGTCCAATTGGTCCTGGATGCTGATCAAGAATGGCTGTTAAAAATGCTTTTTAAATATAGAGATGTTTTCTTCCTGAATTGTAAGATACAAATGTTTCTGGATGTTGCCAGAAATACTCAGCAGCGTAGGAAACAATTCTTATTGCTCCAACCTCAGGTTTTGCAGTTGGGAGCTAGTTTTTGACTACACTACCCTTGTAAATGTTTAATCATTTTTCAGTGCAATAGATTTATGTCTTTTGATCCTATGCACTTAACTGAATTTATTTCCGCTAGGACCATAGTTACTCCTTCCCCTCCATTAGATATGGTATCAATACTCTCATGAGTATAGGGTTAGGGTGGGCCTGCTTACTGATGTCTGTTTTTCCTTACATTTTATGCAGAAGTATCTCTGAAATGTATTTCACATCCCCTGGTTTATTGTAGAGAAGTGAGTCTTTAATTTTTTGAATGTTTCTTTTTTTTTCTAAGTGCTTGCACTTGTCTTTCCTTGGCTCATTTCTGTAAACATATTATTTTGCTCTATTTTCAAAATCAATAAATATTTTTAAAAAAGATCACTAGGGAAGTATCCTTGTGTAAGGAAGGCATTAACTAAATCAGTCATCCAGAGTACATTCCGAAGCCTTCCATAGACGTTGACCAGGAACGGATCCAAGTGCATCCAAGTAGGCTGGAGAGCTGATAACAGTTCCGGTACCTCCTCCACCACAGAGAAATCCATCCACTTTCCAACTTCCCCATTCCCTTCATCAACTTTCTGAGCATCTCTCCCTAGACTTCATAAATTTTCCACTTTATTTAAAAAATAATCAGCAATCTGATTCACGTCCACTACCATACCTCTCCTCTTAATATTTTGTCCATGCCCCATCAATCTATAGGCTACTGGAAAAAATGCCTGAGATTTATTATCAGCTGCCATAATTTGAGCAGAACAAGCTCAAAATTGTTATATAAATGCTGATGAGATCAAGGTTACACAGACCTCCTTATACCATGACATCAAAAATAAAACCAGTGGTTCTCAGTCTCCATCTGCTGTCAGGCATACATAACACACATGTCTGGATTGGACTGGGGGGACTCAATGAAAGACAATTATCAGATAATGTCTAATTTCAGCTCATTCCTCATCAGTGATCATTGTCAGCATAGATAAGATATGAACCTACATTCTTCTTTACACCCTCCAGATGTTTGGCTGCCAAACTGAGTACTTTTCTGATGCTTATTCATGCCTGGAGCAGATATAACTTTTGATGTGGTTTGGGACGTGCAGGGCATTTCTGAAATCATGCGAGGACATCCATGTTCTTGGGAATGCCTCAGACATGCCTCCGCCATGCCCCCTTTATTACTTGGACATCTTTATAATAGGCGCATCTCCAGAGCCAGCTTCTAAAATGCCCCCGGAGACATCTCTGTGATTTGGATGTTCACATGCCCATTTGCAGACATCCAAAGCATGGCCAACTCTTTTCAAATAACTCCCTTTAGCAATTGGATTTTCAGAGCAGATCCATGTAATTTCGCTTTGCTAAAAGCCAGTGATGTCCAGAGCAGGTTTACAGGAAAATACTAGCTTGGAGGATTTTTTTCATACCGGCCCATGGTATCAAATGACATTGAGATTTCACGACCTTCCAACTGCATCAGTGAACATTCTCCCATTTCATGGTTGGATGAGATGCACTGATATCAACAGACCTGAATACAGTAATGAAGAAGTATTTCAGCTCATCCACTGAATGGCAAGATATCCAAACACTATAATGTGCCAGAAAAACACTGGGAAAATGATCCTGACAATGTTACAGAATGAAAAAGTACTCCAAATGTTTCTTCTTACAACTCAACAATACCACAATCTATGATTAATGTCCATCATAAAGAGGGAAAAAGACCTCAAACAATGTCCTCCATAGGTTTATTAGCCATGAGATATTCACCAAGGGGTATTCAATTGACTAACAGGACTATTCTTCATAGATGAAGAAAACAAAAATGCTTTTTGGGGGAAAAAAGTTTCATAAATTCAAAGGGTCCATGTGGTTTTATTATTAAACACCTCTTAGATATTAATGCTGTCACTATCTCTCCAACCGATATTTATTTTCCAGATTGTTGGAAAGCATTCTAATCTACTTATCTTTCAAGTTTATGTGGCATACCCAACGATGCCTGTTGTTGTTGTTGTTAAGTGCCGTCGAGTCGGAGTCGACTCATGGCGACCCTCTGGATAGCTATCCTAAATTGTGTTCGGTCTTCAGTCAGGTGGCTCATTGTTGACAGACTGGCACCCGTAGCTGCTGTTATTGTACCAATCCATCTCATTGCTGGCCTTCCTCTTTTGCGTTGACCTTCTATCTTGCCAAGCATGATGTCTTTCTCTAATGATCTCTCTCTTCACATGATGTGTCGTATGAAAGTCAAAGTCTTGTCATCTCAGCTTCTAAAAATAGCTTAGGTTTGATTTCCACTAGTACTGACTGGTTTGTTCTTCGAGCAGTCCATGGTATACACAGTATTCGCCGCCAGCACCATAATTCAAAGGCATCAATTTCTTCCTGTCTATCTTTTTCACTGTCCAACTTTCACATCCATATGATGTTATTGAAAATACCATGGCTTGAACAAGTCAAATCTTTGTATGGAGAGAGACATCTCTGCTCTTGAGAATCTTATCTAGGTCTTTCATAGCCATTCTGCCAAGAGCAATGCGTCGTCTGATTTCTTGACTGCTTGTTGCTTCTTTATTGATAGTTGATTCAAGTAGATTAAAGTTGTTCACGATTTCAATTTCTTCTCCTTCAACGATGAACCTGTTGATAATACCAGTTGTCATGATCTGTGTCTTCTTTATATTAAGGTGCAGGCCCATTTTAAGACTATGTTCTTTGATTGTGAGAAGCAAATGTTTCAGATCATTTTCACTTTCAGCCAGTAATGTGGCTGCGCATGAAATGAGAGTCAGAAGCTGTAATGATGTCTTACGCATTGGAACATGGAACGCACGAAGCATGAACCGAGGGAAGTTGGAGGTGGTCAAGAATGAAATGGAACGTGTACAACTTGATCTGTTGGGTGTCAGCGAACTGAAATGGACTGGCATCGGGCACTTTGCATCAGATGATCACATGGTCTACTATGCTGGAAATGAAAGACAAAGAAGAAATGGTGTTGCATTTATAATAAAGAAGAAACTTGCAAGAACTGTAATGAAATACAATGCAGTCACCGAACGCTTAATCTCTATTTGCCTTTGAGGAATGCCTATCAACACAACTATAATTCAAGTATATGCCCCAACAACAGCTGCAGAAGAGAATGAAATTGAAGAGTTCTATGAACAAGTAGAAACTGAAATTGACAGAACATGCAAACAGGATATCCTGATAGTCATGGGTGACTGGAATGCAAAAGTTGGCAACAAAGAAGAAGGCAAAGTAGTTGGAAAATATGGATTTGGCAACAGAAATGAAGCTGGAGAATCTTCACACCTCTGTTGTCTTCATACAATCCTGCTTCTCTGATGATCTGTTCTGCATATAAATTAAACAGGTAGAAGGAAAGTATGCAGTCTTGTCTTACACCTTTGCTTATTTTAAACCATTCTGTTTCTCCTTCTTCCGTTCAAACTGTTGCTTCTTGATCAATGTACAGATTGTGCAAGAGAACGATCAGGTGTTCTGGTATACCCATGCTTCTTAATGTGGCCCAGAGTTTCTCATGGTTTACACAATCAAAAGCCTTGCTATAGTCGATAAAGCACAAATAGATATCCTTTTGGTATTCTTTAGTCTTTTCAAGGATCCATCTCACATCCGCAATGATGTCTCTTGTTCATTTTTTCCTGAACCCTGCTTGCACTTCAGGTAGTTCTTGTTCCAGGTATGGTGGTAGTCTCTTTTGAATAATATTCAGTAGAATCTTGCTGGCATGTGGGATCAGAGCGATTGTGCGATCATTTCCACAGTCAGTGGATCACCTTTCTTTAGTATTGGTATAAACACAGATCTTTTCCAGTCAGTTGGCCATGATGTTGTCTTCCAAATTTCCTGGCAGAGTCTTGTAAGTGTGGTAACAGCTGCATCAGATTGCTGTAATACTTCTATGGGAATGCCATCAGTGCCTGGTGCTTTGTTCTTTGATAAGGCTTTCAATGATGCTCCAACTTCTTCTTTCATTACCAATGGTTCCCATTCATAAGGTGCAGGTTGAAACGGCTGTTGGTCCACTTGATCTTTATCATATAAAAACTCTGTATATTCCTTCCACCTCTTCTTGATCTTTTCAGCATCATTCAACATAGAACCTTGAGCATCTTGTAACATTCCAATTTGAGGCTGTAACGTTTTCTTTAACTCTCACAGCTTTAGGAAAGCTGATCTTGTTCTTCTTCTAATAGTTTCAGCTTCTATTTCCTTGCATGCATCATTGTAGTACTTTTCCTTGTCCTGTCTTGCTGCACGTTGGAAATCTCTGTTGAGTTCTGCAAGTGTCTCTTTCTCCTCTGGCTTTAGCTTCTCTGTGTTTCTGGGCAATTTTCAGAGTTTCTTCCTTCATCCATTTTGGCCATTTTTGCTTTTTCACCTTTTGAAGCGACTTCTCGCTTTCTTCCAACACAACCTTCTTGATGTCATTCCATAACTCTTCTGCACTCTGTCATTAGCAGATGTATTACAAGAAATTGTAACAAGGAATATCAGTAACAGACCAAGAAGTAAAAATTATGACAACATGATCAGCACACCTTCAGGATATCACAAGAATAAACAAAATGCATCAAGAAGAGCGCCATCACTAATGGCATCAATAATATGGAACTCCCTCCCAACGAGCATAAGGGAATTAGAGGACATCACAGACTTCTGCAAGGCTCTTAACCCTTTGAACGCCTACTTTAAAATTTTAATCCACATTCTGCAGCCAGGTTAATTTTTGCATATTTCAGGAAAATTGTACCTGTCTTATTCAACATGTTCTAATAGTGATTTTCCTTCTGCTATAGTCATGTATTATATACCATTTGATAGGAATATTTAGTCAGAATTTTGGATCCCGAGAGTTTTGGGCTTGGCCTGGAAAGGGTTAAAACCCTGCTCTTCACAGAAACTTACGAGCAGATAGACAACAGTCCTCACCAGATACACAACATTCCCCCACCGGAGTGGGATTGCAACGTAAACTCCACTGCAAGCTCAATACTTAATGAACCCAGCTAGACTCACGACACCATCATGATAAATGTAACCCTCAACCTGTTGCATTAATGTTGTTAATTACCCTCATGTTAAATTTTGTAAAATACCCACATGTTGAATGTAACCCAATTGTGATGTGATGTAACCACTTTGATTGTAGGTAAGGTGGTATACAAGTATGTCTAAAAAATAAAAAAAATGTATCTAAAGCAGCAAATCAATTTTGCAGGCAGTCTTTAAATTCCAGTGGTATATTCTCAAGGTCATATTTTGCTACATTCATGAGTGGTTTGCTCTTTTTCAACTTTAGCTTGAGTTTGCATACTAGTAGTTGATGATCTGCACTACAGTCAGCTCCAGGTTTTGTCTTTGTTGATGTTACAGAGCTTTTCCATCGTTGACTTCCACAGATGTAGTCAGTTTGATTTTTATACAATCCATTGGGTGAAGTCCATGTGTACAGTCGTCGCTTGTCTTGATGGAAGAAGGTGTTTGAGATGAATAGATCGTTGGTCTTGCAGAATTCTATCAGTCTTTCTCCAGCTTCATTTCTGTTGCCAAGTCCATATTTTCCAATTACTTTGCCTTCTTCTTTGTTGCCAACTTTCACATTCCAGTCACCCATCAGGATATCCTGTTTGCATGTTCTGTCAATTTCGGCTTGTACTTGTTCATAGAACTCTTCAATTTCATTCTCTTCTGCAGCTGTTGTTGGGGCATATACTTGAATTATAGTTGTGCTGATAGGCATTCCTCGTAGACGAATAGAGATTAAGGAGCTTGTTTACAAAGCCGCGGTAGTGGTTCGCGATCGCGATCGCAGCCGTGGCCCCATTGAAATCAATGGGGCCGCGGCTCCGATTACGATCGCAAACCGCTACCGCGGCTTTGTAAACAAGCCCCTAAGTGTTCGCTGACTGCATTGTATTTCATTAAAGTTCTTGCAAGTTTCTTCTTTATTATAAATGCAACACCATTTCTTCTTTGTATTTCATTTCCAGCATGGTAGACCATGTGATCATCTGATGCAAAGTACCCGATGTCAGTCCATTTCAGTTCACTGACACCCAACAGATCAAGTTGTACACGTTCCATTTCATTCTTGACCACCTCCAACTTCCCTTGGTTCATGCTTCATACGTTCCATGTTCCAATGCGTAAGACATCTTTACAGTTGCTGACTCTCATTTCATGTGCAGCTACATCAGCAGTCAGACGTACCGATGGCTTTGATCCAACCACATCATAAATGCTGGCTTTACTCTGAAAATCTTCAGCTCTTCCCCAGTAGCTAGTTGAGTGCCTTTCGACCTGGGGGTCTCATCTTCCAGCACTATAGCACAATTTGTTTTGTTGTAACTATCCATTGGGTTTTCATGGGAAGATAGAGAAGTAGATTGTCGGGCCTTTCTTCCATGCAGTTTAAGTTTGGTGCTGTTGCCATTGTCACATAAATGTGATCCTCCGCCTCAACACTATCCCATTCTGCTGCTGCCCAGATGGGTGGTTTGTCTTGGTCTGGCACCTCTGCTGAGATCTGTCCATCTTGGGAGACCCTGCCAGTAGTTAAACTACCGATAGTTTAGCTCTCAGTATCACTGATGCACACAAGCCCTCACAGCACGCCAAGCTGCAATCCAAGATGATGCCTACATTTCACTTATCAGCATGTACACCAGAGTGCTGTAAGAACGCATAACCTAAAAATACATAAGGCCTGAATTTTAGTTGGGCGGTGCTATGCGCCACATTGGCACATAGCCTGCCCACCTCCTGCCTAACCCGAATTTTCCATGTCGGAATTTTGATGCTACACGGTTAGCCCTAGAGCTTTAAAGATAGGCAAGGTTTTCACTCGAAAATCGGTGCTACATGGATAGCACTCATCCACACCATACATATCCTGTACTGTCATAAAGGTATTGTATTTAACCATCTTGGCCATAAAATGCCAACCATGGTGGCTGATATCAACCTCTATGTATACATTATATTCACTATTACTACTACTACTATTACTACTACTGAGCATTTGTATAAATAAAAAAGTGCCTAGCCTCTAGAAATGTCTGTGAATGAGTTCATTCCTTCTTATTATTACCTGCTCATGTCCTTAGGGGTTCTGGGGTTCCTGCTATTGAGCTGTCTCCCCTTCTCATCACTGTCTGGTGGTTGAAGCTGAAAGACCCCAGGAGATGGCAGCCTTCAGTTCTGGTCAATGTTATGGAGCAGGACATTAAGATTTCCCATGACTTGAAGAATGGTGGAACGGTTCTCCCCCTCTTTCCTCATCTGTCCATGCACTTGAAGCATGTCTTCAACAGTCCAAAGTCAATGACTGTGTTTATACGTCTGTGGGCACTGCTATAGTGTTCAACCGCTTCCCCTTGGGGACTGGTGAAGGAGTTATTAGCCATGTTTTGAGGAGATAGCCCTTGTGACCTGAAGGAGAGAAGGCAGTGATGGCAAAAAACGAGTGGGTCTCTAGGGCCACAACCTATGCCATCTTTTATGACTTAGGAGACTTGAACCAAAAATCATAGATTCTCTGAAACAAATCATTCTGGACTTGCTACACTGCAGAGAACTGACAAGCTACTTGTATAAAAAAGAATGAAAGAGACATTGTTCTTTTTATTATTTGCTATGTCTGTAAGAATGCAGGCATCAAAGCCTTCTCAGCTCTGAAGACCTGAAGAAGCAATATTGTTGCAGCCGACATGAAGCTTGCACTGGTATGCAAGTTGTCATCATCTGCATCCATCTCTGTTGGCTATACCTAGCACCTAACTGGTTTGTGACCAACAATTTCTTATTTGTCCAGCTAGCTCCAATAAGCTCTGGTGTAGCTAGAGAGATTGCATCCAGTATCTTAGAACACTGCTTGAAACAAAGCTGCTGCTGAGGCATTTCTCTGACTCTGCCATCTGCTCGAGAATTCTTCAGCATTCCTAGACTTGCTGCAACCGTTGCTGTTTCTCAGCTCTGCTGGAGTACCAACTCTGACATCGTTGGTACCTCCCATCTCTGCTGACATCATTAGCCAGGGACTGCTGCGGACCAGGAAAGGAGAGGTTTGAGGATGCGAGAGGCTGCTGCTGTGGTGTTTACCTTGCTCGGTCATCCTGCCAAGTGTTTTTCAGTGCTCGTGAGCATGATGCAGTACTGGACCTAGTCCTGTGTGAGCGGTGCAGCTGCAGAGGGCACAAAGGTCTAGGAGGTGCATTTTGGCCGCCTGCTGTTGCCCTGCCACCACCACTTTTTCTTCTCTCAGCAGCGGCAGGGCAACAGCAGGCAGCTGAAATGTGCCCCCTAAGCCTTTTTGTGGCACTTTAAGCAAGTCGGTCCTTCCCTCCTCTGACGTGCTGTCAGAGCAGGGAGGGACAGATCTGTTTAAAGTTCCGGCAACTTGCACATCAGGTGCACACCGTCCCCCCCCCCCCCTCCCCGACTCCATCCAGTCCCTTTCTGCTCTTTCCCTGCTGCCGGCACCACTGTGGAGAAAATAGAGGTCAGCAGCAGCAGGGCAAGAGCAGGCAGCTGCTGGATGGATGTATGGGGAGGAGGGGGGCGTACACCCAAAGTGCGAGTCACATAGGGCACGATTCTAGTCAGTATGGCCCTGGCATGATGTGAATGCTGCTGCTGCTGCCTGGCTGTGCTGGAGTCCTGCTGGCAACATTAACATAAGAACATAAGAAATGCCACACTGGGTCAGACCAAGGTCCATCAAACAGTGGCCAATCCGGGTTTATGGTTTATTGATTGTTTGATATACCGCCTCTTGCAAGCATACAAGGTGGTTTACAATAAAATCCAACAAAGAATACAATAAAATCAACAAGCAAACAGTGGATTTCCTGGGTCCTCTTTAATAGTGGTTTATGGGCCTTTCTTCCAGGAACTTGTACAAACCTCTTTTAAACCTAGCTAGAGTAACAACTTTTACTATTCCCTCCGGTAACGAATTCCAGAGTTTGATTACGTGTTGGGTAAAAAAATATTTTCTCTTATTAGTCTTAGTGTTACATTGTAGCTTCATTGCATGCCCTATAGTCTTTCTACTTTTTGATGGCACAAACAACTGATCTACATTTACCTGTTCCACTCTATTCATTAATGTATACACCTCTATCATATCTTCCCTCAGCCGTCTCTTTTTCCAAGTTGAAAAGTCCTAACCTTTTAAGACTTTCCTCATAGGGGTATCCTTCCATCCCCTTTACCATTTTGGTGGTTCTTCTCTGTACCTTTTCTAATTCCACTATATCCTTTTTAAGATATGCTGACCAGAATGTTTGGTCTCATTATTGGTTTCACCACCAC
This sequence comes from Ichthyophis bannanicus, assembly GCA_033557465.1. Lineage (NCBI taxonomy): Eukaryota > Metazoa > Chordata > Amphibia > Gymnophiona > Ichthyophiidae > Ichthyophis > Ichthyophis bannanicus. Next base: position 1,824,194,967 of record CM066031.1, read on the forward strand.
CCACTGATGCCAACATCCAGGGACTGCTACAGAACATAAAGGAAGAGGTCTGTATGTGGGCTACTACCTCGTGGGCTCTCATCTAAGGCCCAAGCCAAAGAGCCCTTAGGTGTGTCCTGTGTGGGCAGAATGTATGTCAATTTAAAATATTAAGAAAGGCATATTCAAGGATGGCAGCAAGGCTAGTTGAAGCACCACCGGTGCTTTAATAAAAAAAAAAATATTCAGCAGTGGGACGTAGCCAGTTTCTGCTCCCCAGGATCTGTACCGCTCTCTGGTTAGGTGTGTTATAGTAACAAGTCAGAAAAAAATCTTACCTGTGGTGGCTTTGGAGAGAGAGAGAGGGGAGTCTTGCCCCTATTTCAGGAAAGAAAAGGAGAAGGAGTGGAGGGCTTGAATTGGGCTGAGGAGCCCGAAGAACTGTTGATGTGGGCTGGACAGCCTGAATGAATTGCTGGGCTAGTGGGAAAGCTTGAGCTTAGGGGGGAGGTGCTGAAACAGTTTCTTGGGCCAATGAGAGTCCTGGGTTGGTGAGGAAAGAAAGGCAGGAGGGGCTTTAGAACAGGGTAGAGAATAAATAAAGCATATCCCTGTTGAGGAGGACTGAGGTTTTAATAAAAAGAAAAGATTAAATGTGCAAATAATAAAGAATAAAAATGAGGGAAATGTAAAGGGAGGCTCCAAATAGTTGAAATGGACATGGAAACCCTGCAGGCAGATAACAGGGCTGTCCTGCAATAAGTTTCAATGGTGTGAAGGGGTTTGAATGTGGGAAAAACAGCCAAAATAAAAAAAAAATGAAAACTGAAAGTTCTAAAGTGGCAGAAATTAAAGCAAATGTATTGGTGAATTCATTAAAGTGGTTTTTTTTAAAGTGTTTTGTAGTTTAAATTTCAAAACGGAGTTCATTGAAAATCTGTGGGTGGGGCTTACTCCCGTTTTTAAAAGTGTACTTTTTTTGAAAGTTGAAGGTTTTAAAGTCAATAATAGAGGCCCTTAGGGTCCAAGGATATGGAGAATATGTTTGGTGTGCAATTTTAAAGGTCCCGATTTAAGTAAGTTACACCTTGACTCCACTATTTCATTGCACCCCCGGCAATCAGTTTTCAGGACCGGTCACAGCACCGAAACTATCCTTGTGGCTCTTCTTAACGAACTGCACCGGTCTCACGAAAGGGGTGATTTCACCATTGCTGTTTCTCTGGATCTTTCCGCTGCATTTGACGTCGTCGACCATCGCACCCTTCTTTTCCGTCTATCTGATCTTGGTATCCAGGGCACAGTCCACCAATGGTTTTGGTCTTTCCTCTCCTCCCGTTCCTTTGCTGTCAAATCGGGCCCTACCTCTTCTGCCTCTATTCCCCTTCACTGTGGTGTACCCCAGGGCTCTATCCTTGCACCACTTCTTTTCAATGTCTTTCTCTCCCCTCTTGCCCTCCTCATACAGCAATCCGGTCTGTCCGCCTACTTTTTCGCGGACGACATTCTTTTGATTCACCATACTTCTCCTTTAGCCCCAGATCTCTCTCACCTCAATGATTGTCTCGCCTCCATTGCCGATTGGTTCCATAGTAACTTTCTCATTGTTAATCCTTCTAAGTCAGTGGCTATCTGGTTCACATTTGGTGCTCCCTCCCCCACCTTGATGCCACTGATGTACAACTCACCAATCCCCTTTGTCCCAACTCTTCGTTACCTTGGGGTTACCCTGGACCCTTCACTCTCATTCCATCAGCACATTTCCAGAGTGGTGTGTAGCTCCTTTTTTCATCTTCGTAAGATTAGGGCTGTTCGATCTCTCCTCCCACTTGCCTCACTCACTACCCTTGTTCTCTCCCTGGTAACCACTCATCTCGATTATTGTAACTCTCTACTCGCAGGACTCCCCCAATACCAACTCCGAAGACTACAACTAATCCAAAACACAGCTGCCCGTCTTCTTACTTTCTCTTCCCACCGAGACCATGTTACTCCCTGTCTTCTCTCCCTTCACTGGCTCCCTATCAAGGCTCGATATCTTTACAAGATCCTTACCATCACTCACAGGGTCCTTCACACTAACACCCCCCAGTATCTGGCCGACCTTGTCTATCTCCAACCTACTCCCCGCCTGCTTCGTTCCGCACATGGCAATCATGTTTTTCTATCATCCCCCACTCAGGCCCACCTTGAGTCCACCCGTCATGCTGCTTTCTTCTTCGTAGGTTCTGCCCTTTGGAATTCCCTCCCACACCCTCTCCATACCTGTGGTGGCTTTGAGGGAGGAGTAGCCTAGTGGTTGGGGCAAGGTACTTCAGGCCGGAAGGTCGGAGGTTCAGATCCCACTAGAGGACAGCAACCTTGGGCCGGAAGGACTGGGGTTTCTAGTCCCACAGATGCTCCTTGTGGTCTTGGGCAAGCCACTTAACCCTCCATTGCCCATGTTCCCTGTAAGTATTAGTGTATGTGTCTCATATCCCCGTGTGTTAAATGTATCCCCCAATTGTGTTGTGACCGCTTTGATTGAAGGATAAGGCGGTATACAAAACTGTCTAAATAAATAAATAAATAAAATACCGAAGCATCTTTCCCCCGGGCCCACTCAACAACCAAAATATCCCATTACCCTCCATAATCCTTTCTTCCCTCCCGATTTACTCATCTCCCCATTGTGTTCTTCCCCCGGTGTTTTCACTCTGTTGTCCTCTGTCCTTTCCTGCCTCTCCCTCTCTCTCTTTCTATCTACTTTACTGTCAATTTATGGCGTTCCTTTCTCTCTTTTTCTATCTCGCAGCCTCAACCTTTTATTGTACACCGTCTTAACACCTCGGTAATGGGCGGTATATCAAATGTTGTAAATAAAGATAAAGGGTGTTTTTAGAGTTTTTAAACTGGTATAATTCAATGCTGGGGCTGTGGGGGCTTATATACTGTATAAAAAATGTGTTGAAAGTTTTTAATTTTTTTTTTAAATTTTATCTTTATGCAATTTCACAAGTAAATCAAGATAACAATCATGTATAGAAACTGGGAAATGATAAAGCAAAAGATTACATAGGAAAAATACAATCAAGGCAACAAAACATCAGATCCCACTCTAGCCCAAAAAAGGAAGAGTTCCAAGTATGAGGAAATAATAAAATAACCAATACATAGGAAAACACTGCAAGCATATACAACCGGTAACCTCAGTCACGACGATTCAGTGGTTGGCCCAGTCAGACCACCCGAATAATGGGAGTTCAAAAAGGTCAACAGCTGGGGGGGCTCATAAAAATATAGGAACAGGTTTGATACTTAATCAAGCATTTACAAGGAAACTTAAGAAAAAAGAGGCCTCCCATCTGCTGAACACCTGGGCGTAGGAGAAAAAATTCCCATCACCTACGCTGAGTTTCTCCAGCCAAATCAGGTTACCTTCTTACCAAGAGCCCCTTAAACTGAACATTCCTCTTCTTAAAAAAGATCTTCATTAACCAATCTTTATCCGACAAAAATACCAATGTAATCAACATAGTAGAAGGTATAACATCATCATGAGAAGACTCCAAAATATCAGTTAAGTTAAATAGATTAAGCACCTCAGCTTGGTCTACTCCCACAACATTCTTTACAGCATTATTCTTTTTTGCACGAGGAAGATAATACGATTTAACAATCGGCTGGTGTGATTCTGGAGGGATACCTAAAATATCTATAAAATAACTGTGAAGCATATCCTTAGCAGGTATAAGTGAAACTAGAGGAAAGTTCACCAAATGCAAATTCGCTGCTCTTCAAGAATTCTCCAAGTACTGCAACTTGGCAGAAATTACAGCAGCCTCCTTAATATGCATGTCAGATCGCTCCTCCACCAATTTAGCTTGAGTTTGAACAGTAGTAAGGGAGTTTTGAAGTAAAAGTATCTTGGCTGAGGTTTCCTCAGTGGCCCCCCAGTGTTGCTGAACTGTCTGAGCCAAGGAGGTCACCTACTACTACTACTACTATTTAGCACCTATAAAGCGCCACGCATGCAGCGCTGCACGGCTAGCCTACAAGAGGTAGCCAACATACAGAGAGAGTCCCTGCCGACCAGAGTCATGCTCATCGGAGCTTACAATCTAATTAGAACAGTACAGAGCATTAGTCAGTTCTGCACAAGGTACGGTGAGGTACAGTTTGGTCTATAGTTGGTCATAAACGTTGACATGGGTTAGGGTAAGATGAGGATGGAGTCAGGATATGAATGCAACAGTGAAGAGTGGGTCTTCAATCTGGATTTGAAGAGGGTCAAGAAGGATGCCTGGCACACAGACGCAGGTAGGCTGTTCCAGGCGTATGGTGCAGCAAGGTGAAATGAGCTCAGTCAGGAGTTCGAGGTGCAGGTGAAAGGCATTGATAGAAGTAATTTGTTAGCGGAGCTCAAGTTTTGAGAGGGGACGTAGGGAGAGATAAGAGATGAGAGGTATTGAGGGGCCATAGAGTGAATGCATTTATAGGTCAGTAGGAGAAGCTTGAACTGGATGTGGAATTGGACAGGGAGCCAGTGAAGTGACTTGAGAAGAGGAGTAGTGTGGGCATGGTGAGGGTAGCTGAAGATTAGTCGAGCAGCGTGATTTTGTATAGATTGAAGGGGAAGGAGGTGGGTCACGGGGAGACCAGTGAGGAGTAGGTTGCAGTAATCAAGGCGAGAGGAGATTAGGGAGTGGATAAGCATTTTGGTAGTGTGTTCAGAGAGGAAGGGGCCGATTTTGCTGATGTTGTAGAGAAAGAAACGGCAAGTCTTAGCTATGAGCTGGATATGAGCGGAGAAAGAGAATGAGGTGTCAAAGATAACCCCTAGATTGTGGGCAGAGGGAACAGGAAGGATAGTAGATCCATCTACATGGACTGAGAGAGGGGGAAGTGGGGGGAGGAGTTGGGTGGAAAGACAAGGAGTTCAGTCTTAGCCATGTTCAGTTTCAATCGGCGATGAGACATCCAGGCAGTGATGTCTGAAAGACAGGAGGAGATCTTGGACTGAGTTGCCGGAGAGATATTAGGTATGGAGAGGTAGATTTGGGAGTCATCAGCATAGAGATGGTACTGAAAGGCATGGGAGGAGATAAGCGCACCAAGGCCTTGGGTATAGAGAGAGAAGAGGAGGGGGCCCAAGACAGAACCCTGTGGTACACCTACATGGAGCAGGGTAGGGGAGGAGGAGACGCCACCAGAGCATACACTGAATGAGCGATGGGAGAGGTAGGAGGAGAACAAGGATAGTACGGAGTCCTTGAAGCCAAGCGAGGAGAGGATGGTGAGGAGAAGGTCATGATCAATGGTGTCAAGGGCAGCAGAAAGGTCAAGAAGGATGAGGATAGAATAGAGACCCTTAGATTTGGCCAGGAACAGGTCATTGGTGACTTTTGTGAGTGCCGTTTCAGTGGAGTGTAGGGGATGGAAGCCGGATTGTAGTGGGTCTAGGAGGGCCTGGGAAAAGAGGAATTTGAGGCAGCGATGGTGGACTGCTCATTCTAATAGTTTGGATGTGAAGGGAAGGAGGGAGATGGGTCAATAGTTAGAAGGGCATGTGGGAACAAGTGAGGGTTTCTTGAGGAGGGGTGTGACAACAGCATGTTTGAAGTCAGTGGGAACAGTTGCAGTGGAGAGTGAAAGGTTGAGGATATGAGTGATGGAGGGGACAATGGTGAGGGAGATGGAACGTAGGAGATGGGTGGGGATAGGATCTGATGAACAGGTAGTGGGTTTGGAGGAGGAAAGAAGGAGTGCAGTTTCTTCTTCAGAGATCAGAGGGAAGGAGGAGAGTGTGGCAGGGGGAGTATGGATGGGGGAAGAGAATTGGGGAGGAGGGGAGGTAGATGAAGGGATAGGGAATTGGAGGGTAATCTTGTGGATTTTGTCGTGGAAGTAGTCGGCCAGGGTTTGGGCAGAGAGGGAAGGTGGAATCAGGGGCAGGGGGACCTTGAGGAGAGAATTGAGGGTATTAAAGAGACGGCGAGGATCAGAGGCAAGGGAGTTGGTCAGGTGGATGTAGTAATCTTGTTTGGCAAGTGCTAAGGTTGAGTGGAAGGAGCCAAGCATGAATTTGAAGTGTAGAAGGTCTTCCGGGGAGCGGGATTTGGACCAAGCTCGTTCGGCAGAACGGGCGCAGATGCGTAGGGTGGAAAGCCAGGGTTGGGGAGTGGATCGTTAGATAGGACATGGGGTGGAAGAGGCAAGAGTGTCAAGGCCTGAGGATAGTGTAGTGTTGTATGAAGATAGTGCCTCATCGACGGACTTGGAGGATAAAATGGAGGAAAGAGATGGAGAAATGGTGGAGGAGAGGGTCAGGGATAGAAGAGCTGCATCAAGCTGAACAATGGCATTCCAAATTGATTCCAAAGTAAAAGTTTCAGGGCATTGCAATGAGAAATCCAGTGATGATGCCTCCATCTCAACAGGGCACTCCACTGAACCTCTCACTTCGAGTGTCTGATGCTGTATGGCAGTCTCCTCTACTGCCTACTCTCCAATTGATAGCACAGGAAGAGCAAGACTTCCCTGTTGACCTGGAGATAGAACCACCGTCTCAACTTGGAGTCCTGAGGCGGCCCATCGACTGCCAACACCAACACGCTCAGCGTCAGAATGCCATGGTTCACCTGATGCTCTTTCACTGGACACTGTACTCTGGGGGAGACAGAATCACTGCCTAAGGACAACACCAAGTCACCCGACTCCAATGCCGATCCTATCAGGCTAAACTCCTCCATCAAAATCGGTTGCTGAGGTGGCCGGCAAAGGAAAGCATCAATCAGTTCAGTCACTGAAGGTAAAGGAGAGGATGGCGGGGGAACTAGGGAAGGGCAACAAGCCCCTTTTCCCTTCCATTTCCTACCTATTTAATGCCAGCCACTCAAGCATGCCTGCAATCAGCCATCTTGGATCTTCCCCGAAGTGTTTAATATTTAATAAAAATGTGGGATTTATGTATGAAAATACCAGGATGTAAAGGGGAGGGGGAGGGATTTCCAAGAGATTTTCTTAGTTATAAAGCAGCCCAGCTGTTTGAAGGGAGCTGAGGCAGTTATAGCAAATTTGACACTTCAAGAGCAGTCCTCATAGAAAGACTGATAAATGTCTCTTAAGACTGAAAAGTATAGGTATGGGGTAATTTTGGGAATTAGGGAAAATTAGAGGTTTTATTTAATTTAGAATGGGATATTTTAGTGATGTCAGAGGGTGGAAGAGTGTAATAGAACCTAGAATGGAATACTGGTGTGGTAGAAAAATATTATCAGTTGATGCTTGGAAGAAGGAGAGTGTGGATGTATGTTGAGTTGTCTGAGTGAAGAGCCCTGAATGAGCGGATTTTTGAGGAATATTTGAAGTTTGATTGAGGAATTGGGTGAAAATATGTGTGGCATTGTGGGTGATTGAAGAGTGAAAGGGAAGTGAGTGTAAGAGCTGTGAGGAAAGGTTAAGAAAGAGAAAGAAGGATGAGAATTTGTATTGTATTATTCTTTTATTATTATATTCTCTTATATACCGTGCTATTCTGCATCAGTGCAGTTTACATAGAACAAACTGAAATTACATTGAACAGGGCATTATAACTTGGAGATAACTATTTTACAGGGAACATGGGCTATGGAGGGTTAAGTGGCTTGCCCAAGACCACAAGGAGCACCTGTGGGACTAGAAACCCCAGTCCTTCCGGCCCAAGGTTGCTGTCCTCTAGTGGGATTTGAACCCCCAACCTTCCGGCCTGAAGTACCTTGCCCCCAACCACTAGGCCACTCCTCCACTCCTTTTATTAAAGGGAAAGAAGTGGTTCAAAGCTGTAGGGAGGTAGGAAGAGATTATTGGGTTAGGGAAGCTAGGGAAAGAGAGGTATAGAAGAGGAGGAAGAGTAAATCAGGGAACAGAATACCTGAGTTTAGGATTTAGAAGCAGGATTAAAGTGAAAGATCCCTAAAGGAGGAAAGAGTGAGATGTGATTGGAATCTGAGAAGCAAAATAGAGAAACGGTGCTGGGAAAGTGAATGGAAAGTTAAAAGTAGAAGTAAGTAAGATTGAGGTTAAGATAGATGTGTGCCAGGAGAGTGTGACTAAGAGACTGAAGAGGGAGAGGGAGAGAGAGAAGAAAGAAAGAGAGGAAGAAGAAGTGTGGAAGGAGCTTTATTTATGAAATAATCTTTCCTAGCCAGAGCCATTTAAATTAAAAATTTTTAGAATAGATTTTTGAAAGGAGGACTTTAGGGACAAGAACAGATAGTAAATGGGTAAAGAAAGGTTGCTGTCAGCAGGGCCAAACCAATGGTGAAATGCGCCCTATGCAACTTGCACATTGGGTGTGTGCCTCCCACCCCCCCACCCCCCCCCACCCCCCGCACCTCCATCTAGCCACTTTATGGGGGCAGGAGAGAAAATGTGCACCCGATGTGCAAGTCGCGGCACGCTAAGCAGGTCTGGTGAGAAGGCTTAAGGGGCGCATTTCAGCTGTCTGCCATTGCCTGCCGCCGCTGAGAGAAGAAAAAGTGGCGGTGGCAGGCAATGGCAGACAGCAGAAATGCACCCCTTAAGCCTTTGCACCCTGTGCAGCCGCACCGCTCGCACAGGGCTAGGTATGGTTCTGTCTGTCAGCGTGCTGCCAAGTGGTTCTTCATCCTGCGAAGTTAAGCACCAGAGGTCGCAGAAAGAAGACATTAACCCTCATTTCGGGAAGAGTGAAGCTGATGTGCTGGGCCCCAATGATAAGTACTCAAATAGGGGTACCCATTAATCAGATCACTCAGAGACAATATATGTTTATATCTGGATAGTTTATTGGAAATAGGAAATGTGTGCGTACATACTTACTTGTAATTATATTCAACTTACAATATACTTACCATTTAGACAACATTAAATATAACTATATAACATCAAAAGCTCCAGGTCTATTCTTAGTTTGCTTTATTCCTACTGTGTTCCTGCAAAGGTATTCCAGGGGAAATTAGGTTTTCTTGCACCCCCGGGCTCTGTAAGGGTTAAGGGTGATATCATCTTGCCCTCAGCTACTGTGAACATAACAGTTGGGGAAACCGATCCTCAGACGCCACTCAGAAGTAGCCGGGTGGTGACATTATTCAGCTACTAACTGGATAGCACTAACCGGTTAAAATTAGGACAAGTGAATGGCTGTCTTAACCAGTTAAGCTCTCCAGTTAGTGAATATCACCACTAACTGGCTATCAGCTGTTCCCGCCCCTGATCCACCAACAGACCACCTTGGTTTTAACCGGGCATTTTTTCCATGGTCTGTACGGATATTCAGCAGCACTAACCCGATCTTGGCGTTTTGTTTTCAGTTTGTGTTTATTTTTGTCTCATATTGTTTTCCCTCAATAGTGTGCACTCTATTTTCCAAGAGTGCACACTATTATGCAATCGCATGCACTGTTCCTGCAGTTGTGAATAGTGCACAGTATTGCTCAAGAGTGTGCACTATTATGAAACAATGCACGGTATTGCTCAAGAGTGTGCACTATTGACGGCCACCGGGAAATGGTGTAGATGTCATCATTTCCTGTTTTGCCCAGATTGCCACTTTCATTACAACTGAAAGCACACCCCTAGTCCTTTCACTGTGAGGGTGCACATGGGCGGAGCTTGGCTGGAGTATAGGCAGAGCAGAAATCTGTGCACATAAGTTATAAACTACCTTAACTTGCACACATTCCTTAAAAATCTAGGCACAGGCATTTACGCAAGCCCCAGCTTTGGTGTAAATGCTCGCATCTAGATTTGTCACTTATATCCATATTATATAAAGTAACATATGTGCATATTTCACTTTATAAACTATGAAGAATAGGCGTGCACAGAAATGCATGTCAATTAGGTGTGACTTCATAAAATTACCCTCCACGGGACCAGCTAGAGAGATACATGTCTGCTGCTGTGAAGCGCAAACCTAATATGGTGATGTGATGGTAGTTAGGTTTTGTTAGGGAAATGTATGTTAGTTTTGCTATAAAATAAGTGCTATGGCAGGAAATGAATCAGTTGTTAAAACCTAACTATTCCTCTATTGTTGTTTTTATAGAAAATCATTATGAACATAAGGTTTTTCCTTAGCCGTCTCGTTGCCAGATAATCACCAAACCCAGAAAGAGAGGTGCAAAATCTCCCCTAGGCAAGTAAAATCACATGTTCCCCAGAAGTCCATAGATGTGTGTGAAGCTGGCGGGTCATGCAGGGATGAGCCCTGGAGTTTCCTCAACTGAGTGTGCAAAGGTTGGAGCAGGTTATACGTAGAGAAGAGAGCAGTATTATTGTGGAGAGTGAGTATGAGAGGTGATTACTTCCTTAGAAGCCATCCCCCAGTGATCTCGTCAATCTCAAAGCAATTAGGTAGGCCCAGTTTGATAGAATACTGTACAGGTACCTAGGCAGCATGGGGACACATTAGTAATGACGTTAAAGGGAGGCATATTCAACAACCCTTCTCCTTTTGTATGAGTTTACCCTTTGTATATTTTTATTTGCCTCTTGTATCTTGTCCTGTCTCTCTTATACTCTTATCTTCTGTCTTTTATAATTTTGTACATTTCCTTTCTTTTACCGGCTCCGGCCAAAATTTTATGTATTTTATTATTGTACACCGCCTTGATTGATATAGAAAGGCGGTTTTTATCAAATTATTAAACCTTAAACCTTATTCAAAGTGATTAACCCGTTAAATCGCGGTCAGTGGGGTATTCAGCAGCTGCTGAAAATCACCTACTATCCGGTTTGAACATCTCGGAGCTAACCACTTAGCATCAGGGTGTTCCAGAGGAGGAACGAGGGCTGCAACTATAGTTAACCAGTTAATGGCAATATTCAGCAGCTGGTTGGTTAACTTAAAATGGCGAAACGTAGGCAAAATAAAAGTAGGCCTACCTTTAGCTGGTTTAGCTATCTGGGCAGCGGCTAAATATCACCACCGACTGGATTAGCTAAAACGCTAATATTTTCAGTGCCAGAGTTCAGATGTAATCACGGCATTGAATATCCGGGTCTAACTTCAAGCGGCAACGGCCAGCCGCTTTAAGTGTGCTAGCCGTCGCTGCCAAAAATACTCAGCAGATGCACTGCAGAGTCATGCATGTTTTTGAAGAGGAAAACTCTGCTCCTCTACGTGCTTCTTTTGTCACTGCAAGTTGCCTGTTAGCTGGGTGGGTGCAATCAATAGCCTTCAGTGCAGATGGAAAATCTTCCAGCTCATAAAAATTCATCGTGGTTTCATGTATCTGCTGTTCTTTTCAGGAAAGCAGTATATTTATTGACTGTCATGAGAAAAGAGCTCAGAAATAAATACATTGATTTGAAGATTACAAGTGTTGCAGACTATCGCAGCCAAATTAGTGTTGAAAGGCACGTCGGGAGAGCACATTGCACTGTTTCCTGTTGAGCTTCATTGGCTCCCAGTTTGTGCTAGAATATGTTTTCAATTGTTTTGCCTCGTCTTTAAGATCTCACAGTATATGGTCAGGCACCTGGGTATCTGCTGCCTTTAAGAACTTTGAATAATGTTGACGGACCCAAGAGTTTTTCTAGACTTAATATGCTTAGGTTTTGTATCCAAGCCACTATCTCAAAATTTGACATGCACTAAGGCTTTCTGTTATTGTGCAGTGCAAGCTTAAAATGGATTACCAGAAAGGATAAGGGCTGAATCGAACTACATGTCTTTTTATCAATGACTGAAAATACATGTTTTTAAATGGCATATAACGTCTCCTTGACTCTGTAAAGTTTCTATTGAGCTTATTGATGTTTGTTAGAAATAAGATATGCTATACTGAGTCAGAGCAAGGGTTTATCAACCCAGTATCCTGTTTCCAACAGTGGCCATTCCAGGTCTCGAGTACCTGCCAGGTTCCCAAAAGGTGGACAGATTCAATGCTGCTTATCCAGGGGTAAAGCAATGAATTCCCCTGGTCCACTTTAATAATGGTTTATAGACCTTTCCCCAAAGAACTCATCCAAACCTGTTTTGAACCCAGCTACACTAATGCTTTTATTACATCCGCCAGTAATAAATTCCAGAGTTTAAAAACATAAGAACATAAGATATGCCATACTGGGTCAGACCAAGGTCCATCAAGCAAAGTATCCTGTTTCCAACAGTGGTCAATCTAGGTCATATGTACTGTGATAAGGAAGCTTATCATAGCTCAGGAAGGAGCTATAGAAAAGGTGAAGTGACTCAGAACAAGCAACCTGTCAGTTCTGGTAGAAATAAGAAAACAGAATTTTCTCATAAAAGACTACCAGACTCAGAATGCACCAGGTTTCCAACAGCCATTAGAGGAACTGAAGTGGGGAAACATATGCTCAATCAGGAGGGCTATGAGGTAAGCACTCATCTCAAAGGGCAGGGCCTGATTCAGCACAGCTGCGCTGTGTTAGGGAGGAGCACTCATCTAAGCAGAATAAAGGTAGAGTTTATTCTACAGAGAATTATCCTCATGATCATCATCATCTTCATGATCAGCTTGGATATCCTCAGTTTCATCTGGAGGATCATCAGAAGCAGAAGCCAAACCGGACGGACAGAGAGGGCAAGAAACCCTTTGGAAGAAGGAAGAGAAAAGCCTTTGGGAGGTCTAGAGGAGTGTGGAGCAGTATGTATACTGGGAGGTATTCCAAGGGCCAGCATACACCATTGGACTGGGGAAAGCCAGAGGAATGGTGCTGCAGAGCTAGGAATCTCCAGACGGTACCTGTGAGGGAGACGGCTGCACGTGGAAGGGACCTTAAGACCCGTGCCAGAAGGTATGTGAAGAGAGCTCCAGTGTCCAGGGATCTGGATTGGAAGGCTGGACATAAGAACTGGACTACATACTGGCCAGGCTATATAGAGAGGAACTCTAACAGCAATGGAAGCTCAGGTATGAACACTGATCTATGCCCTAGCTATAACCTTGAAAGACAGCAGGGAAACAAGTATTCTCCTGAAAGTGCTCCATTGGGAGATTCATCTGTGCCAATCCATGATATTGAACCCATGCTTGTTGAAGAAGGGGGAATGATAGCAGATGAAGAATCTGTTTACATGGACTGCTCTCTGTCTAAACGCCTTTGGTGATTTTCTGTTATAAAGTACAGCAACCATCACAAAGAAATACAAACTTGTTCTTTAATCTACTCAGAAAAACTCCTGAGTAGGATTTTTAGCCACGCAGTAGAAAGCAAGCCAGCTAAGGGGTTTCAGCTGGATAACTGCTAACAATTGAGCCTTACCTAATTGCTTGTGAGCTCTGAGAGAATCACTTCTGAATCTATGTGGGAGGATATAAGAAGTTAACCTGAAAAGCACAGTTTTTCCTTTCTTTGTGGATCTTGTTTGTTGTTTGATACATTGCTAAGAGAATATTAGCTAAAGCCTACAGAAAAGACCAGTTTGTTACCAACCAGGTCTTATTTCTTTTGCTTTGATTGCCTGACAAGTTCAAATGTTGTTTCCTGATTTTGTTTTTTCAAGTTTAACACTGAAAGCAAGTAACCTGATTTATGTGCTACCAAGCATATCTGTGTTGGGAGAAATAACCCCATAAATAAATATCTTATTGGCTTTACACTTGAGCACAACTAAATTATTGTGAGCAGCTGTGTCGGGTGTGAATGGACTGCATTGCCCACAATCCCTTGCCAATCATATTGACATATGCACTTGCCAAGACTGTGAACATTCTCACCCAGGCAGCCGTCTGACAGTACCTAGCAGTATCCCCAAGAGACACAGGTTCCACAATGTTTGTATTGGGTCAAGCATTGATATCCTTGGTCCTTTTTTAATAATGGTTTATGGACCTTTCCTCCAGGAATTTGTCCAAACCCAGCTACACTAACAGCCTTTACTACATCCTCCAGTAACAAATTCCAGAGTTTGATTAAACATTGAGTGAAAAAATATTTTCTCTTATTTGTCTTAAATAGTTTACCCTGTAGCTTCATTACATGTCCCCTAGTCTTTATATATTCTGATAGCGTAAACAATCGATCTATGTTTACCCGTTCCACTCCATTCATTAATTTATAGACCTCTATTTGATACATGATGAGTGAAAAAATGGAGTGGAGTGGAGTGAAGGAGTAGCCTAATGGTTAGAGCCCTGGCCAAGACACTTGTGTTCAGTTCCTACTAGCATGCCTTGGGCAAGTCACTTAACCATCCATTGACTCAGAAGAATCCAAATTATCAACGTCCCTGTTTAAAGTACATTATTACCAAGTTAACAAAAGTCACAGCACAGTAATAATAATGGGTGATTTCAATTACCCCGGTATCGACTGGGTCAGTATCACGGCAGGACATGCTAGGGAGATAAAGTTCCTAGATGAAATAAATGACTGCTTTTTGGAGCAGCTGGTTCATAAACCGACCAGAGGGGAAGCCATACTGGACCTAGTCCTTAGTGGAACACCAGATCTGATATAGGAGATAAGGGTGTTGGGGCCACTTGGCAATAGTGATCATAGCATGATCGTGTTTGATTTAATTAGTGGAGGAGGGATAGTAAGGAAATCCACAGTACTTACCTTTTAACTTTCAAAAGGGAGACTATGATAAAATGAGGAAAATAGTTAAGAAAAAACTAAAAAGAGTGGTTGCAAAGATTAAAGACTTACATCAAGCTTGGGTGTTGTTGAAAAATACTATCTTGGAAGCCCAGACCAGCGGTATTCCACGCTTTAAGAAAAGTGGAAGGAAGTCCAAAAAACTTCCAGCATGGTTTAAAGGTGAGGTCAGAGAGGCTGTTGTTGCCAAAAATCATCTTTCAGGAAATGGAAAAAAGAGCCAAACGACGAAACCTGGAAACAGCACAAGCACTGGCAAGTCAAATGTAAGACATTGATAAGGCAGGCAAAGTGAGAATTTGAAAAGAAACTTGCTATGGAAGTAAAAACATGAAATAAAGACTTTTTCAAGTACATTCATAGCAAAACGCCTGTGAGAGAGTCAATTGGACCGTTAGATGATAGAGGGGTAAAAGGTGCAGTAAAAGGAGACAAGGCTATAGCAGAGAGACTGAATGAATTCTTTGCTTCAGTCTTTACTGAGGAAGATGTAGGGATGTTACCCAAGACTGAAGTGGTATTTAAAGGTGATACTGCAGAGGAATTGAGAGAAATATTGCTACACCGGGAAGATATATTACAACTATTTGATAAACTGGACCTGGACCGGATGGTATACATCCAAGGGAGTTGAAAGAACTGAAATATGAGATTGCAGACCTGCTATTAGTAATCTGTGAACTTTCATTAAAATCATCTGTAATACCTGAAGATTGGAGGATTGCCAATGTAACACCAGTTTTTAAAAAGGGTTCCAGGGGTGATCCGGGAAACTACAGCCCAGTGAGCCTGACGTTAGTACCGGGAAAAATGGTAGAAACCATCATAAAGAACAAAATTACTCAGCATGTAGATAGTCATGGCCTAATGGGAGACAACCAACATGGCTGTTATGTTTTTTTGAAGGTGTAAATAAACAGGTAGACAAAGTTGATATAGTGTATCTGGACTTTCAGAAAGCCTGTGACAAGGTCCCTCATCAGAGACTTTTGGCAAAACTAAAAAGTCATGGGATAGGAGACAGTGTACTATTGTGGATCGGGAACTGGTTAAATGATAGAAAGCAGAGGTGTAGGGCTAAATGGCCAATTTTCCCAATGGAAAAAGGTGAATAGAGGAGTACCCCAGGGATCTGTACTGGGTCCGCTGCTTTTTGACATATTCATAAATGACCTGGAAAAGGGAATAACTAGTGAGGTTATCAAATTTGCAGATGAGACAAAACTTTTTAAAGTTGTTAAAACCCAAGGGGATTGCGGAAAACTGCTGGAGGATCTGGATAAATTGGAAGACTGAGCATCCAAATGGCAGATTAAATTTAATGTGGACACGTGCAAAGTTATGCACCTTGGAAAGAACAACCCACACTATGGTTACACAATGCAAGGTTCCACATTGGGAACCACCACCGAGGAAAAAGATTTAGGCGTCATCGTGGATAACATGTTAAAACCCTCCGCCCAGTGTGCAGCGGCGGCCAAGAAAGCAAATAGAATGCTAGGTATCATAAGGAAAGGAATGGAAAATAAAACAAAGCATATTATAATGCCTCTGTATCGTTCCATGGTACGACCGCACCTTGAATATTGTGTGCAATTCTGGTCACCGTATCTTAAAAAGGATATAGTGTTATTAGAAAAGGTACAGAGAAGAGCCACCAAAATGGTAAAGGGGGTGGAAGGCTACTCCTATGAAAAGAGGCTACAAAGGTTAGGGCTCTTCAACCTGGAAAAGAGACGGCTGAGGGGAGATATGATAGAGGTCTATAAATTAATGAATGGAGTGGAAAAAGTAAACATAGATCGATTGTTTATGCTATCAGAATATAGAAAGATTAGGGGACATGCAATGAAGCTACAGGGTAAACTATTTAAGACAAGAGAAAATATTTTTTCACTCAATGTGTTATCAAACTCTGGAATTTGTTACCGGAGGATGTAGTAAAGGCTGTTAGTGTAGCTGGGTTTAAAAAAGGTTTGGACAAGTTCCTGGAGGAAACATCCATAAACCATTATTAAAAAGGGACCCAGGATATCAATGCTTGAACCAATACAAGCACTGTGGAACCTGTGTCTCTTGGGGATACTGCTAGGTATGTATGACCTAGATTGGCCACTTTTGGAAACAGGATACTGGGCTTGATGGACCTTGGTCTGACCCAGTATTGCATATCTTATGTTCTTATGTAAGTTAAAGTTACAATGTAAACCACTTTGACTAAAATGATAAAGTAGTATAAAAAAACAGTGAAATGAATAAAAAATATTTTCTCTGATTAGTCTTAAATCTACCACATTGTCGCTTTATTGTGAATCCCCTAGTCTTTCTGCTTTTTGAAGGAGTAAACAACCGATCTATATTTATCCGTTCTATTCCATTGATTATTTTATAGACCTCTGTCTTCTCTCCCCTCAGTCGTCTCTTTTCCAGTTTGAAAAGCCCTAACCTTTTTAGCCTTTCCTCCTAGGGGTATCCTTCCATCCCGTTTACCATTTTGGTGGCTCTTCTTTGTACCTTTTCTAATAATGCTATATCCTCTTTAAAATATGGCGACCAGAATTGCACATAATATTCAAGGTGTGGTCGCACCTCCTGTTTTAGATGATTATTGAATCTTTGGTTGGAAACAGCAGAATATAACAGCTATTAAATCAAATCAAATTTGTAGGCATGTACTCTGTGCATTCTGATATATGTGAACATTAGTCCCTTGAAAAAGTAGGACAAAGAATGAACCCACTATGGAGGTCATTCCAGAAAGTGAATGTCTTTGTATGCGAGCAGGGGATGTTTATCTCTTGAAAATGGGCATGCAGCAGACTAATATATCTAGTCTAGTTTGCATCAATGTTTATATATCATCATTATTTATGTGTAGTTTGCATCAGCACAACACTGTCAGTGTGAGGAGCAGCTTAGGAGATGCACGTTTTAACCGAGGAGGAGTGGCTGTCTGAGATGTTCGGTTGTATGGCAGAGACGGGCAGAATCAGAAACATCCATCTTTTCAGGATACAGCAAGTGCAGAATTGTCCAAACCATTTGCTGCATAGACCCATGTCTCATCATAACAGCGGGACCCATGTTTGTCCATAGTGGTTTGCTCATTCCATGCAGGAGATGTCTATGTCCCCAATTCCAGAATGACTGGTGCATCTATACCTGTGACTGTGGAATCAGGGTGAAATTGGGCCCGTTTTTGATATGAATGTACCTGCAGCCCAGACATGCATATTATGGAATTGGCCTCCACATGCACATCTATATGCAATTTCATAAGATTACTCCAGTACTGTGTAAGGTATATTTGAGGGGATGTTGTACTTTATCATTTGAATTTAAGACCATAATATCATTCCTTATCCTATCCACTGTGATAAGGGGAACAATCGCTACTCTCTCTCCTAAGCATTCAGTTAGAAGGGAGAAGAAGAACTAGGAAAGTGGATCGTTTGAGGAATGCACAGAGAAATATCTTGAATTATATATGAAGGAGTAGCAGGCTGTAAATCAAGGAAGTCAGTGTTCAGATCGTGATTCTCTCATTGACATTGCTTGTAACTTTGGCAAGACGCTTCACCCTCTATTGTCTCAGCTACAACTTAGATACAAAGCCCACTTTAGCAGGGAAATGACTACAGTACCTGTATATAGTATGTATCTTCTAAAGAATTCTAAAATCTGTCCTATTCCGGTCGTTAGAATCAATGAACACAGACTAGTCAGGCATCTGAACTGCTGTAGCAAATGCAAATAATTGAAATAATGGGCATAAATTAGATATTATTATGTATAATTTGCATATGCATTGGTTGCCTTGAGCATTTGGTCTGTTTGCTGTACTTACAAACTGGAGTTGAATGACCCAGATATATTAAAAGTGAACTGGGAAATATGCAAAATGAACTTGTACTATTTAGAATTATAATCAGGACCTAAATTTCAATACAGGCATGAATTGCTTCTACCATGCAGCATAGTGCACCACATTACATTTTAATTAATACTTTTCTTTACTGTTTATAAAGTGCATTACCCAACTAATTATACTGGTTATTTTAGAAGCATCTCCGTGTGTAAATCGCAGCATAAACATGAGCAAGTTGGAATAGATGTGCAAATGTGGTTTCAGAAAAACATTGTTTACCTGTGGAGATCCAAACCACATCCAGATTGCAAGAGGGGATGGGTTGGGCAAACCCAAAATATTGACTGGTATTCTCCATTTTATAAGGGAACTATACATGGAGATTAACAACGGTAGAAAGTCGGTTTTTACAATAACCTTGAGGTAAGGTTAAGTGCTAGTTTTAAAGGGCAGATGAAAAAGCCTTCAGGTCCCCTCCCCCCTCCCCCCTCCCCCCCCACCGACAGAATGTTTACATACCTCCTACTCTCCTTCCACCTCCACTGCAGCATTCAATCCCCCCACCCCCAAGCCATAAAGCCCCTATAAGATGCAAGCCCCACTCATAGACTCCCTGCACTATTCAAGCCCCCTTTGAACCCCCTATACCATTCAAGCCCCCCTCCAAACCATCAAGGCCCCCCTCTGAATCTTCAAGACCCCCACCCAATCCCTGATCCCATCTCCAGCACCTACCAGGGGTCTTCTTGGTAGTCTAATACGGAGCATGAAAAATCTCAGTCACCCGTGCTTTGGTTTCAAATTAGTTCCTTTGACCTCTAGCAGTAGTACCGCAAGACTCCTTCTAGGGATTAAGGGCACCATTTTGAGCCTAAAGCATGATGGAATATAGCAACTGGAGATCGCTCCTACTCCCTAATAGATTACAAATTTTTATCAAAATTTTGAATGATTTGTTTTGAGTAATAGCCGTACGGGTGAGGGAGGGCCCTGTAATACATTTATGGAACTAAGGGCACAGCAGGCCAAACAAGCTTTGGAATCCCTGCTCAAATGCTTATTGCACACTAAAAGCACCCAGCATGAAAAAAACCTGATGCCAACTGCATGATGAGAGTGTGTGGGGAATGAAGTTAGTATGCTTGTATTTATCACATGTTGCCAACATAGCAATTCATTTTTTTATTTTTAGTTCATGCCTTTCCAGTAGGAGCTCAAGGTGAGTTACTTCAAACATTGTAGGTATTTACCTGTCCCCAGAGGGCTAACAATTTAAGTTTGTACCTGAGGCAATGGTGGAGTAAGTGACTTACCCAACGCCACAAGGGGGATTTGAGCAGTGGTCTTTTTGGTTCTAGGCTGCTGCCCTAACCACTAGGCCCTCTACTCCAATGTGCAGTGCGCTTAATGCCACCTCAGTAGGAGCTTACTGTGAATGACCTTAATGCACTGCCAAGAACTCTTCTCTGCGGTAACTGTAGGGGACATGCTGGCTACACCATGACACCACAAGATCTTTGCAGTTAATAGTGCATTAGTACATCCAGGGTTGGCACAAGGAGATGAGGCGCCCTAGGGAACCTCATCCCTTGAGCCCCCACCCTTCATTGCTGCCGCTGTCGCCCCTTTACTGCCTCACTGCGACCTACAGCAGCAGTAATGGCTTGAATCAGCCCTGTGGGGTTTCCCTTCAAACTTTGGTGTCACAGGGTTGTCTGTTTCTGCCCCTGCCGATGCCTGCCTTCCTGTTTGCATGGGAGCAATTTTCAGTCTGATTGCTTTGAGAGAAAGTCTGTAGAAAATTTCTTTGTGAATTTTACGTTAAATTTCAAAGAGAAGTCAGAGTGGATAAGACATCAACTGCAATACTTTGCTCAAAAGAGAATGCTCACATGCAGATTTTGTAACGAAAATAATTTTAGTAAACTTGAAAATAAAATCTACGTGCATTCTTTTCCTATCCTACCCAAAATATACCCTTGAAGATGCCTATCCAAAATGTACAACAGACATACTCTACTTGTATATTGAGAAACAACATTTTCAGACAGTCATTTTCAGGCTCATTCTGTCCCGGACGTAGACCGTCTCTGTACGTCCGGTGTGAGCCAGATGTACAGAGGGGATCACAATTCTGATCCCATGGGGGCACGTCTAGCCCCGCGGGATCAGAATCATGAACAGCCCTGTATGTACAGGCAGGGGCTGCGATTCAGCCCGGCATGCACATACAGGATCTTCCCAGCTAACTCAGTCAAGGCTCTTCAATAGAGCTGTGGGGCCATGGCATCATGTTGCCATGGCACTGTGGCTCCATTGAAGAGCCGCAATGCTGGTTGCTGAACTCCAATGCTGCATTCCCAGCAGCCTGATCCCCGATCTGGCCTCCTAAGGCCAGGGTTGGGCTGTAGGATATGTCTTTGGGCTTCCCCTGCCCCATCCACGCCCCAGGCCGCCAATCCTGGACATACGGGGAAATTATTCCACCTCCAAGGTAGAATAACGTTCCTGTACAAGTCACTGGCCCTCGAAGTACAACACCTGCCCTACCTCCACCCCCAAGCCGCCTCTTCCCCGCCCCATCTAACTTCCCTGCACAACCAGCGGGGAAGTTAGACGCCAGCAGGGAGCCCACGAATAGCAGAGTTGGGCGTCCCCTTGGGACGTCCATCCCCGCTATTTGTAGCACAAAATAATCCCCTTTATGTGTACAAATTGTTTTTAAAATTGTTCTCCACAGTCTATGGAAGCAATTTTGCCATGTTTGTTTTTACTCTACAGCAAAATATAGATAATACAGCTTTAATGACTTATCTTGCTTTACTCTACCTATGCCATGAAAGGAAAACTTGGAAAAAAAAACCCCACTGTCTATACTTTCATATAGCAGAAGTTGATTTTAAGGAAACGGTACTGATTCTTTCACCAAAGGACACTGGTCTTCATTCTCAGTCCCTGAGGACTGCCAACAGGTCATGTTTTCAGGATATCCCTTATGAATATACACGAGAGAGATCTGCATATAATGGAGGTACGACACATTCAAATCTCAAACATATTCATTTGGGAAAACCTGACCCATTGCTGCCCCTTAAGAACTTGGAGTAAATATCATCACATAGGAAATGGAGGTATTCTGGATTTTTTGGAGGTAGGGCACAAGATGGATAGTAGGACACCATATGCAGAAGCAGCACAGTTTTGAACAACTATATTGTAGAATGGTGGTACACATGGTATAACATTGGAGAGGTGGAGATCGGTACTCATTGCTCAATTATTGTTGGCAATGTTGGATATTTGAAATACAAATTGTAACACCAATAGGTCTGAATATGGAGCTCGAATGGATGATGTTGATAGAATGATACTGTAAGTATGTGTTTCAATGGAGGGGATTACTGAGATAAAGCTGATTGGCTGATGATGCTGCTGTTTAATAGGTGGAGTTATGATTACCTGACCAGCTTTAAATATGGTGTCAGAAACCACTGGGCTACAATCTCGGAGATGCTGTTTGAGAGAGGATCTTTCTTCAAAAGAAATATGTGCAGACAGGAATTAACGATGAAATATGTGACATTTGATGTATATATGTAAATAGTTTCACCCAGTTGTTAGCCAAGTTTTAAGCCCCTGTTTAGTGTAAGTGCGTCGCAGAACCCTGCGTTGTATATGTTCTGTGTTCCATGTAAACCGCACTGATGTTGAATAGTGCAGTATAAAAGAGACTGTAATAAATAAATAAAATAAATAAATAAGAAGAATGAGAACTGATAAGCCTTGAGACACAGGGCATCTATAGTAAAGGGCGGTGTGGGGTTAGAGTGCAGTTTCGGCATGGTGCTAAAAAGTTGTACATGGCCCCATATCAAAAACCCAGATTATGCATGGAGGCAGCGACTGGGCAGGATAGGGTCATTCCCATCATGGCACAGCTGGCGTGGGCATTTGTAGCCCATGCTACCTGTTTTCGGTGCAGGTAGCACGGATGCAACTAATGCCAGCTGAATGAGTGGTATTAGTTGTTCCTGCAGTCGGTTTGCTGAACTGAAGTGCGGTAACTGCAGGTGGATGGAAGTACCCACCCCCCTGCCCTGCGCTGGTAATTCAGCCCACACATGCGTTACTAGCGCAGGGCTTAGTAAACATGACTGTATCTCTGAAGCAGAATTTGATTCAAAATGCAGTGTTGTCTCAGATTATAATGATGAAATAGATCATAAGGGTCTATGGAAGGAACTGTGAATTTTATGGAGATGAAGGAATTTTAAATAAGAGATATATGAGTTACAGTAATGCATTAATAATGGTCTGTAGTGGCACATATTCACTGTTGCACTTATATAAGAGAATAAAATATTGTAAAAAAATTAAACCAAAATTGTAATGTTTTAAACAAATGATACTATTTGAGCCTAATGGTGGTCCAACATACATGCAGAGCGGAGATGGACCAGTCCAAGGCTTATCAAAGTCGAAATAAAGGGGGGGGGGGATATTCAGCAGCGGCGGCTCTTGCTCCTAACGCAGCTAGCCATCACTGCTGAAAGCTAACACTAGATATTCTTTTTTTTAAAAATTCTTTATTTTGCATTTTCTTGAAATACAGTAATCAAAATTAAGAAAAATAAGTACACCACGATAACATTCACACTTCAAGAATAAATCCATCACATAACATGAAAACACATTAAGGGAAGGAGACTAACCCTCAATATCACAAATATAATACAAAGTAATAAGGGGTCTAAAAAGACCCCACAAAAGGGAGCACTAAATAAGCATCCCACCTAATCAATTTCCACAGTTTCCTTACTAATCAAAAATTTCTGGAGCTGAATCACCTCTGTAAAGACATAATTCTGCTCTTCAAGCGTAATAAGACAACGACAGGGAAATTTTGCATTGGGGGCTTCTTTTTTTTAACACTAGATATTCAATGCTAGGGCCATATCATGTGGTGGCCCTTGGTGCACTGTTTTACCTTAAATTTCTGTGTAAATGTCATGTAATCTTCCAAAGTAATCGCTATGTATTTTCTGAAGTGGAACAGCTGGAGGGTTTTCTTAGAGATAAGATTAAATAGGTTATTATAACTATACTCTCTTGTCCATGCATATTGAGCTTAAGAATTTTCAGAGCCTATGATTGGGTCTTCTTACTTTTCCTGTTTGGATTGTAGCTTCTTCTTGATGTGGGCTATTATGTTCTATGATTGTTAACAATATTAATGTATTGTTTGAAACTTTACTTTGTAACATATGATGAAACTTATAAATAAATTGTGGAGAAATAAAGGGGGGGGGGGATATTCAGCGGCGGCAGCTCTTGCTGCTAACGCAGCTAGCCATCACTGCTGAAAACTAACCCTAGATATTCTGGCCACCAGCACTGAATAGCCAGGCCGCCGCAAAAGCCACAGGCGCGTGACATAAGAACATACGAAATGACTTACTTAGTCAGACCAAGGTTCATGAAGCCCGGTATCCTGTTTCCAACAGTGGCCAATCCAGGCCACAAATACTTGGGGAGTTCCTAAAGAGGCATACAGGTTCCATGATGCTCATCCCGGGGCAAGCAATGGATTTCCTGGGTCCTCTTTAATAATGGTTTATGGACCTTTCCTCCAGGATCTTGTCCAAACCTTTTTTTAAACCCAGCTACACTAACAGCTTTCACTAAATCCTCCAGTAACGAATTACAGAGCTTGATTACACGTTGAGTAAAAAAATATTTTCTCGTAGTCTTAAATGGGTTGCATTGTAGCTTCATTGTGTTTCATCTAATCTTTCTACTTTTTGATGGTGTAAACAACTGATCTACGTTTATTTGTTCCACTCCATTCATTAATTTATAGACCTCTATCATATCCCCCCTCGGCCGTCTCTTTTCCAAGTTAACACATCGTAGCTGGCCTTTTTCAGTAAAGGGCCCTTTATGTGGAATGCCCTCCCCATGGAATTCCATTTTATGGATGATCTCCTAATGTTTCAGAAAGCTTTCAAAATCTTGCTGTTTAGGAAGGCATTTGGGGAGGGAGGGGAGGGGTAGGCATTTGACAGCATGGCTATTTGGGGGCTGTGAAGATTTTGGAGAGGGGAAGGGGCTGGGAGGGTGGTAGAGTGGTCTTATCTGGTGTTTTCTTTATTGTATTTTTGCCTTGTTTTATCTTTTGCATCATAATGGTTGGCTTTGCGATTGTGCGATTCGATAAATGTAGATAAATAAATTAATAAAATAAATACTCTCCAAGTGCACTGCAGCTCAATGCACAATCAGAGCTAAAACTGACAAGCAATGCGTGTTACCATGCCAGTTTTAATACCGGTTAGTACATATCATACAGACGGCAACAAGCATGCTCGTGCGCGCACACACACACACATACACACACACACGGGCACAAAAAAACATAAGTGCAAAGACTGTACATGCATTGGGTAATTTTGAAAGTCATTTTCAGGGGCAATGCATGAAGCCTATATGTAAATAGTTACCCCAGTTTATCCAAGTTTTAAGCACCTGTTTATTGTAAATACGGAACAGTCCCCTGCACCATATAAGTTTCTGTTTCATGTAAACCGCACTGATGTCGAATAGCGCGGTATAAAAAAGACTGTAAATAAATAAAAATAAATAAAATAAATAAAAAATAATGTGTGTTTTAATAAAACTGCTTGCCCTTTATGAGGGCAGAAGTGTGTATGACGTGCCATTCTCTACAGACCTTTACTCACTATGGGGGACACATTCGTGGCAGAAGATTAAATGCGAGGCTTAAGAATTGGTGCATGCTTTTGACATTTCTAATGGATGCATGTATTTTTACTTAGAAGATGTATCCTCGCAAATTAGCAGGTGCAAATGTTTTCTGGTACTTTTTCTGAGCTAATTTTCCAAATGAAAGAACATGCAGAATTTTACTTTGCAAAACATGCAAAGCCCATGGAGCGAAAAAAAAACCCCTAGAATACTTTTTGCCATAGCAGTTAGTTATAAAATTTATGTATTTATTTATGTTTATATACTGCTGCTTCATAGAAAATGCTTACTGCAGTTCACACACATTCAAATACTACTGTAAAATATTCATATCACAATCTTCCTGAAAAACTAATTATATGCCGCAGCACTCCTCACTGTTTCCCCTCCCGTCTCAATCTATAAAGTCTATTACACATATACTTGCTTAAATTAGAATGCCTTCTTCAACCTCTTACTAAGCTTCACATAATCCATTCCTAACCTAAGTTAATGTGGAAAGCTGAACTGCAGCATCCAAAAAGCCTTTCCTTGCTATACTTGTAGGGCAGGCAGATAACAAATGGAAAAAAAATCAATATTGGTACAAAAATGATGCTATGCAAGAAAAGAGAAACATGAAATAAATACTCATGAGGTGGTCATACAGTAGATGATCCACCATAGCTCTCCTCCAAGACCTTTGTATCCCTTGGAGGCCTCCACCAACCAGTGAAGTACACTCTAGTCAACTAACTCCCTTCTTGATATCCAGGATAGAGGGTGACCAGGTCCATGCCCCCCCCCCCCCCCCCGCAACCACATCCTAGTTGGCTGTAGTTCCCTGGTCAGTCTTTAAACTACAAAGAAGAAAATAGACTTTAACGCATAGACTTGCTAATATTAAAGATGAGTGTTAATCCACTATTACGGCTCGCTGCTATATTCCCAAGATACAGTGCGCCTATCAGCACTGTATGATTCTACTGACCTTCCTGCACAATTGTTTTCAACTAATTTATTTTTTATTTATTTATTTAACAATTCTTATATACCGCACTATTTGTTATCAGTGTGGTTTACATTTAACAAAGAATACTCAGATCAGAGAAGACTGATTGAGTTTACATTATAACAGGGAATAGAACATGGGTAACTATTTACATATTGACATATTTCAGAATAGATGCAGAATACATGAAACTATATACATAAAGATATGGCATAATAGATGATACTTGATCTGAAAGTATGTAAGATGCTTCCAGGATGGCGAGAGAATGCTTGGGGATTGAGCGTTATGTTGTGTAGGGGGCTCTAGTAGGGGATGGGGGATGGTTTCTTGGAGTCGGGGTAGCAGCTTGAGAGACATGGAGCAGAAAGAGTAGAAGGTCTTGGATCACTCTGATTTCTGAAGGGAGGTCGTTCCAACATTTTGGTGCGTAGTGGGCAAAGGTTCTTCTCCTGGTTGTTTGTGAGCACTTTATGGAGTCTTTAGGGATAGTCAGAGTGTTATCTGTTGCTGTCCTTCTGGTTCTGGTTTTTGGAGTAGGTGTGATAAGTTCCTTGACAGAATTGGGAGCGATGTTGTTGATAACCTTGAATGTTATTAGCAGAATCTTATATGTTAGCCTGGAGTATATCGGTAACCAATGGAGATCCTTAAGTATTGGTGTGATATGGTCTGATCTGGCTAGACCGCAGAGGACACGGGCGGCGGCGTTCATAGCTTGTTGGAGAGGATTGAGAGTGTTCTTTGGTAGGCCATACAAGATTAAGTTTGCGTAATCTAAATGTGGTAGTATGAGGGCCTGGAAGATGGTTCGGAAGTCGTCAGCAGGTAGCATAGGTTTGAGATGTCTCAGTGTTCTAATTTTGTTGTAGATGGACCTGGTGGTGATGCCGAGATAGCGTATGGCATTACGGCTTGGAAGCTCCGCATCTCTTACTCTTAGGATGGAGGGAGGAGAGAAGCTTTTGTTCCTTGATATGAAGAGTACCTCTGTTTTCTTGAAATTAATGTGGAGGTTTTGGGTAGTTAGCCAGTCTGTGATTGCGTTGAAGCAGTTGACAAGGTTGGTGAATTCCAGATGTTTGACTTTGAACGGGGTAAATAGCAAAACATCATCAGCGTAGATTAGGGTAGAAATATTGAAAGATCGGATGATGTTGCATATCGATATTTAACAGCAGAGCCAATAGGGAGGAACCTTGTGGGACACCTTGTTGTTGGTGGAATGGTGCCGAAGTTTTAGAACCAACCCGGACTTGTTGCCAGCGATCAGATAGGTAAGATTTACACCACTCCCAGGCAAGGCCGTGAATGCCCTTTTCCAGGAGGCGGGTAAATAGCTGGTTGTGATTGACGAAATCAAAGGCAGCTGAGATATCCAGGAAGATGAAGGCGAAACCATTTTCTGCGTTGTCAATTCCTCTATTCAGGGTGTTGGTGAGGGTGGTGAGCAGTGTTTATATTCCATGCGATTCTCTAAAACCGTGCTGGCAGGGGTCGAGGGGGGCTGCTATGTCTATATGTTGTTGGATTTGTCTTTGGATTTGTTTTATCTTACGAGAGTGGGAAGGGGAATTTTCCATGACATATTGCCAGATTCCTAGTGTTCAATCTAGGATGATTGACTGCAGGAAAGGGATCTGTGTGTAATGTCACTGGCTGGTGTCACCATCTCTGTTAGCAGTCATAGAGTAACTAATATGATGTGGAATTGTTCTCCGAGCTTGATAGTTTGATTGAAGATGCTTGTCACCATTCAAAGGGACATCATCAGTGTGGGGGTTCCAGATGGTAATGTGCTTGAATGCTTGCATTTGTACTTACAGTATATTGGGGTTGGTGGTGACTCAGCATTTTGGTCCACATGGATTGGTTGGCTGGTTTCCCTGAGGGTTGCTAAAGTGTGGTATTTGTTCCTGAGCCTTGCTGGTGATGACTCAGCCTTTGGTCCACAGGGATTGATTGGTTGGTTTCCCTGTGGGTTGCTGAGGTGTGGTTGCTGTTTTTGGGTGTTGTCGGTGGTGCCTTAGCTCTTTGGTCTGCAGGGATTGGTAAATCGGGTCTATGTCAATATGTCTGTTTATTAAATTTATGATGGAAAACTAGGCTTCCAGAAATTCTCTCTCTCTTTTTGTTTGTGCTCATTCTATGATTTTGGTTGTATTCCAGTTGAATTTGTGTCCCACATTTTCATGGATTGAGACCAGGGAGAGTGGGCTGTGTCTTTTGCTGGCTAGTTGGTGTTCGTGTATCCTGGTGGATAGTTTTCTTCCTGTTTGGCCAATGTAGTTTTTGTCACAGTCACTGCATTGAATTTGGTACATGACATTTGTCTTTTGATCTTTCTCTGGTTGTCTTTTTGGATTTGACAGGATTCTTCTCAGGGTCACGGTTGGTTTGTGGGCTATTGTAATGTTGCGGTCACTTAATAGTCTTGCGGTCATCCAGAACACCTCTGAAATGATCGCAAGACTACTAAGAGACCAAAATATTACAAGAGGTGTAGATCATTCCTAACAGGGGCTCTACGGGGTCAAACAACGGTAAGGATTTGAGGGTTTATTTTTATTAAATTGCTAGCTCTGACTGGGAACTCTTAAAAGGTTTTTTGTATATTTTTAAAGCAAGGTTACTTTCTTTTTGATGCTTTAGTAGAAATTTCTTTGAGCAGAGTAGGTTGTTGAAATCTAGTGACCTTCTCAGCTTTGTGAACTGCTGACACCTAATCATCAGTTAGTGGGCCTGATTACCTGAGAGCAACTGAGGCCTGCATTAAAGGCTCCAGAACCCTGCCCTGTTGAGGCATTCCTAACAGGGGCTCTACAGGTCAAACAATGGTAAGGATTTGAGGCTTTATTTTTATTGAATTGCTAGCTCTCTGACTGAGAGCTCTTAAAAAGGTTTTGTATATTTTTAAAGCAAAGTTACTTTCTTTTTGGTGCTTTAGTAGAAATTTTCTTGAGCAGAGTAGGTTGTTGAACTCTAGTAACCTTCTCAGCTGACAACTTCTCAGCTGACACCTAATCAGGAGTTAGTTCCCTCCCTACGCACCCCAATTCCCACCCACCCCTAGTGAGCAGTCTTGATTTATAGGGCACCTCCCCATTTAACAAAGCACAGAGACTTGGAGCAGCACATTTTGAATATAATTAAAGAGATTTAACTTCCTTTTCTCTGAAAGGACAGCTGGGAAACTGGCTGGTACTTTGTTAGATCTCTCTCTTTTGCTTTAACAGATACCTAAACTCCACGAACAGAACAATGGCTGGGAAAAATCATATCGCTAAAGCTGTTGCCCCCATTACAGCTTCTGCCTCTGTCCAGACAGAGATCAAAATGCCAGTTGAAGGACCGGTTCCATGTGCAGGGTGCCTGCATGCTGACGCTCTGAGCAAACAAGTGGAGGAACTCAGAGAGGAGGTGGCGAGGCTGAGGAACATTCAGGACAGTGAGAAGTACATTGATGAGATGCTTCTTGCAGCAACCAAGCTCTCCAGCAGAGGAGAAGATGGGTGCCAACAGAATGTTTATGGTTGGACACAAGTCACCAGGGCCTGCAGAATCACAAATCCAACTTCTCCAGCCCTTGAATTGAAGAACCATTAGGTAGCCCTGGAAGTGGAGGAGGTGAAAGCATCCCTGGAAAGGGAAGAATCAGAGCTCAAGTACCCCAAAGTTCCATAATCAGTGACCACAAGGAAGCGAAGAGTAGTGGTGGTTGGAGACTCTCTTCTGAGTGGTACTGAGGCATCCATCTGCCGACCAGACTTGATGTCCAGAGAGGTATGCTGCCTGCCCGGTGCCAAAATCCAAGATGTTAAAGAGAGTTTGCCGAGACTCATTGAGCCCACTGACTATTACCCAATGTTGCTAATCCATGTTGGAACAAATGATACTGCCAGGTATCCCTCGGAACATATCAAAAGTGACTTCATGGCTCTGGGACAGAGGGTGAAGCAGTTAGGTGCACAGGTGGTGTTCTCTTCAATCTTCCCTGTTGAGGGTAAAGCCAAGGCAGAGAGGCTCGCATCCTGGAGATGAATGCATGGTTGTGTGGATGG
This sequence comes from Ichthyophis bannanicus, assembly GCA_033557465.1. NCBI lineage: Eukaryota > Metazoa > Chordata > Amphibia > Gymnophiona > Ichthyophiidae > Ichthyophis > Ichthyophis bannanicus. The sequence goes on from CM066031.1 coordinate 1,824,225,202, forward strand.
TGTAATTGAGAGCGTTTTGTTTTACTAGACCATGGGATGCTGTTCCAAGGGTTGCAGAGCAGAGATGGCATCCATCTGTCCAAGAAAGGTCAACGCGTCTTCGGTAGTAGACTGGCTAATCTACTGAAGAGGGCTTTAAACTAGATTTGTTGAGGATGGGTGAAGAAAGCCCCCAGGTAGGTGATACATTAAATACATTTATGGAAATGGGTAACAGGGGTAACATATGGAAAGCAGTGTGTATAAATGCCCATAGCATAGGAAATAAGATCCCTGATGTTGAAGCTTTGGTGGGAGTGGTTGACTTGGATTTAGTGGCAGTTACAGAAACATGGTTCACAGAAAACCATGATTGGGATGTAACTATACCTGGCTATACTTTATTCAGAAAGGACAGGATAGAAAGAAGGGAAGGAGGAGTGGCACTATATGTAAAAACTACTATTAAAGCTTGTCAGACGGCTGCCTAGGGTGAGAACTTACACAATCTTGACGATGCATATATTCATATGATTCTTGCAAGGTATTGTGGATATTGTAGTTCATTCACTCCCAAACACAGCTGATGACAATAATTTGAGTTGTGAAACCAAGTGGTAAGATCAATAAAATACTTCTTTTATTGATGGGGTTTAATTCACCCAGCACATGTATGCTTGATAGCACTATAAATGAGGTTACTTGCTTGCAGTGTTTAAAATGGATAACAAAAAGTCACAAAGTAAACCAGAAAACAACCTTCAGCTTGTCAGGCAATTAGCTAATGTTTTCTTAGCAAATAATTACCAAATACAAAGGCACAAAGTAAAGAATAAACTTTGCTGGTTAGGTTAACTTCTGCTTATTTTCCACGCTGATCTCAGCAGTGATTCTCCCTTGCTCACACACACAATCAGGTGCAGCCCTAATTACTATCCATGGACCAGCTGAAAGCCTTTAGCTGGCTGGCTGCTACTGTGTGAGCCCAAATCCTGCTTTAAGAGCTGTTTGCAGTGGAAATAAAGAACAAAGTTAGGTTTCTTTGTGATGGCTGATGTGTTTGCTCATAGAAAACTAGCAATAGCATTTAGATAAAGAACAGTCCATGTAAATAGTTTCATCTGCTGTATTTCCCCCTGTATCAACAATCATAGGGTCAATATCATACATTGGCACAGATGAGACTTTCATTAAGGCACTATCATGAGAATACTTATTCCCTTGCTGCCATTCTCTATTATAGATAGGGTCTGGATCAGTGTTCATACCTGAGCCTCTCCTGCTATCATTATTCCTCTCTGTATAGCCTGGCCAATATGTAATCCAATTCTGATGTCCAGCCTTCCAATCTTGATCCCTGGACACTGGATCTTCTCTCACATACCTTCTGGCCTTGGTCTGAAAGTCCCTTCCACATGCAGTCTTCTCTCTTCCAGGTAGCCACTGGTGATTCCTATCTCTGCCACTCCATTCCTCTGGCTGAATCCAGTCCAATGGACTCTGCTGGCCTTTGGAATACCTCCCAGTATGAGTACTGCCTTGGAATCTCCCAGACCTTCCAATGGCCTTTCTTCTCTTCCTTCCAGAGAGTTTCCTTCTCTCTCTATCTGCTTGGCTTGGCTTCTGTTTCTCCAGGTGATACTGGTGCTTGTAGCCGTTGCTGAAGCTCTCCCCTCTGTATCTCTTCCTGAAGCTGTTCTTGAAACTGTTGCTGAAACTGTTTCCTGAAGAATAAGCTCTACTCTTATCCTGTTCTAATGTGTGCTGCTCCCTAACACAGCGCAGCTGTGTTGAATCAGGCCCTGCCCTTTGAGATGAGTGCTTAGGGATTACCTCATAGCTCTCTTGATTGCACACACATTCTCTCACTTCAGCCCCTCTCATGGCTGCTGGAAACCTGGTGCATTCTGGGACTGGTAGTCTTTTATGTGAAAACTCTGTTTTCTTGCTTCTACCAGAACTGACAGGTTGCTTGTTCAGAGTCACATCATCTTTTCTATAGCTCCTACCTGAGCTATGATAAGCTTCCTTATCACATACCCCCCTGCTTAAGTTATTACGGACTGGTTTTACTGGTGAAACTTCTTCTCTACAGTCCGTAATACGGGAAAGTGCATCCGCATTCTTGTGTAACTTCCCGGCACGATGTTCAACCTGAAAATCAAACGCCTGTAAGGCCATGTACCAGCGTGTCAACCTGGCATTGTGGTTCTTCATTTGCTGCAACCACTTAAGTGGGGCATGGTCCGTGACCAACTGGAACTTTCTCCCTGTAAGGTAAAACCTTAACGCCTCCACTGACCACTTGATAGCCAAACACTCTTTTTCTATCGTGGAATACTTTTGTTCAGCCAGTGACAACTTCCTGCTCAGGTACATCACAGGATGCTCCTCTCCATCATGGCACTGGGATAGGACTGCTCCTAGCCCTACATCCGATGCATCGGTTTGAACCAGAAAGGGTTTCTTGAAGTCTACTCCTTTCAGTACCGGTCCTGTACACAATTTTTCTTTTAATACTGAAAACGCTTTTTCAGCTTCTGGTGTCCACTTTATCTGGTTTGGACAATTCTTTCGCAGCATATCCGTGAAAATGGCACTTTTCTCTGCGAATTGCGGTATAACCGGCGGTAGTATCCAATAAGTCCTAAGAAACTTCTTAGTTGTTTCTTGGTTGTTGGAGGAGGAAAATTCCCGATGCTATCTATTTTGCTTAATAGAGGTTTAATTTTTCCTCTTCCCACTAGGTGGCCTAGGTATTTTACCTCCCTATTTGCAAAGGCACACTTCTTCGGGTTTAAAGTGATTCCCGCTTGCTTCATAGAGCACAAGACTGCCCTGATCCTCTTCAAATGCTCCGCCCAAGTGTTACTATGGATTATGACATCATCCATGTATGCAAAAGCATAACTTTGGTGGGGTCGAAGTACCTGATCCACTAACCTTTGGCAGGTAGCCGCTGCTCCATGCAGTCCGAAAGGCATCCTCTTGAACTGGAAAAGGCCAACGGGGGTGCTGAACGCAGTTTTCGGCTTCGACTCCCTGGTGAGCGGGATTTGCCAATATCCTTTTGTCATATCAAGGGTGGTTAAGTATTGAGCCTGTCCCAGCTGGTCTAGCAGCTCCTCAATTCTTGGCATTGGATATGCATCAAAAACTGATATGGCGTTTACCTGCCGGAAGTCAATACAAAATCTTAAGGATCCATCAGGCTTCGGCACCAGGACTATGGGGCTATTCCAGGGACTCTTTGACTCTTTTATTACCCCCATGTCCAACATCTCCTGGATTTGTGCCACTACCTCCTGTCTTTTGGCTTTAGGCAAGCGGTATGGCCTTTGACGAACCAACTTCCCAGGTGGAGTTATTATTTCATGGGCCACCAAATGGGTCTCCCCAGGTATGGGTGTCAACACATCTGGGAATTCCTTAAGCAACTTCCTAATTTCTTCCTGTTGTACCATTGTCAGGTCCTCACCTATTTGGGGTTCTGATCTTTCTTTACAATCAGATACCTGGGGTCCCAAATCTTCCTCTTCACTCACCTCCCTCTCTCGGGCACAGGTGGCAGCTAAGCTTTTAACCCCTTTGACATCAGTAGAACCAAAACCTTTGGCTCCACGTTCAGAATTCTCTAGGGATGTGACCTCCTCCACAGGTGGAAAACCCAGCCTCTCACAAATCAATTGGGCAATTTTGTCTCCTGTCTTCACATGATACTCATTCTGTCCAAAGTTAAACAACAGAACTTTAATATTGCCCCTGTAATCGGGATCAATTACTCCCGCACCCACATCGATGAAATATTTAAGGGCTAATCCGGACCTTGGGGCTACTCTCCCATAACATCCAATTGGTATTTCCACTTGGAGACCGGTGTCAACCAGGGCTCTCCCTTGGCTAGGTACAGTCACACTTTCTATGCTGCATAGGTCAAACCCAGCAGACTGAGGGGTTGCCCGCTTAGGAGCTTGGGCCTTCTCAGAGACCTTATGGTACTTTAGGACGAATATCTGCTTTGGGGTAGCTTGGTCTTCTGGACGCTTAACCATCTTTTTATCTGGGGTCTGAGGACTTCCAAATAAAGGCCCGGGAGCTACTGCCATTAAACCTTCTCCCTCCTTTTTTCCTAGTCCTTCCACTAGACCCTGCTTAAATCTTGGCCAGTCTCTTCCTAGAACCAAATCAAAGGGTAGCCTAGGCACCACTGCTAATAGGACTTCCTCTTGTTTCCCTAGGCACTTAACCTTTAGCCTATAGGTGGGATATGATGATGCAGCACCATGAATGCATCTGATGTGAACTTGGCTTTCAGGGGTTCTAGGCACAAATCTTTCTTGGGCCTCTATCCTCTTCCAAAGCCTTTTTGACATCATACTCTGGTCTGCCCCAGAGTCTAATAATGCATTTGTGGTAATTCCTTGCACATCAACCATCAAAAGAAATCCTTCCTTGGGCTGTTTTAAATCCAGACCCATTAAACTAGTGTGTGTCTGGCATCTCTTCTCTAAGTGTCCCACTTTTCCACACTTGAAACATTTCTTTCTATTCCACTGTGTCATCTGGTTTGATACAGTACATTCATTTTCAGAAACATTCTTAATTATTCCTTTTTCTGATACAGCACATCTAGCCTCAGCATCCATCTCTAGAGGGCCACCCATTCTATGGCAAGCCTGCGTGGCTTCCAAGAATCTCTCGGCTAGCATGGTTGCCTCTCCAAGATTTTGGCAATTTTGCTGTATAAGAAAAACATTCACATCTTTAGGTACCCCAAGCATAAACTTTTCCAGCATTATAATATCTAATAACATTTCTACTGTCTTTTGCTCAGGCTCCAACCATTTTACAGCTAGACTCCTAATTCTCTGACTCAGAGCCCTGGGTGTCTCACCCACTTTCAATGTAACAGCTCTAAACATTCGCCTATACTCTGAAATAGACAACCCTAGGCGATCTCTAATAGCTGCCTTTACATCCTTATAAATCAAAGCCTGGGCTGCTGGCATTGCTCTGTAAGCTGCTAGTGCCTCACCAGTTAATGAGGCTGCCAGCCTTACTGCCCACTGGGTCTCTGGCCATGCTAAAGCCTGTGCCACTCTTTCAAAAGACTCTAGAAAATCATCAACATTATCTTCTGGAGTTAATTTCCCAAAATTAAATGCCCCAATCCCTTGATTGAGTCCCACATTGTCCACATGTGGTGCACCAGTACTAACTGCTGGTCTTGCATCTGTTCCACTTTGGCTCTGCAGCTGAACTAGAGCTTGCACCAGATCAAGCACTGGTTTCTGCTGTTCCATTAAGGCCTTCACAGCAGTGTCCTGGGCCTGCTGTGATAGCTCCTGCTGCTTGCTGAATTGGGCTGCCATCCACTGAGCCATCTCCCTCGGATCCATCTTGACCCCTGCAAGAAAAGAGAAAAAAAAAAACCAAAGAGCAGCACCTTCCAACCAGGTGTGGTTTTTTTTTTTGGTTTTTTTCAATTACCCCCTGTGCTTACACACATCCACCACTAGACATGCCCAGGTACATATTACCTTGTCTCAGTGATGAATCCAGCTTTGCACAGGGTCTTTTCATCTGGGACAGCTTCCTGGAACAACCACTTTTCTTCCAAAGTGCAGATGAGGGAAAGAAATCTTCTTACAGCTTTAAACTTGACTTTTATTTGTAATCCACAACAAGTAAATCCTCTTGGTGCAAGAGCAATCCGAAAAACTACGCCATTTGTCAGACGGCTGCCTAGGGTGAGAACTTACACAATCTTGACGATGCATATATTCATATGATTCTTGCAAGGTATTGTGGATATTGTAGTTCATTCACTCCCAAACACAGCTGATGACAATAATTTGAGTTGTGAAACCAAGTGGTAAGATCAATAAAATACTTCTTTTATTGATGGGGTTTAATTCACCCAGCACATGTATGCTTGATAGCACTATAAATGAGGTTACTTGCTTGCAGTATTTATATACTGTATATAGCTCAAACAAATCAAGCACCCAACACATCCCTCACACAACTAAGTTTTATCCTCACTGCATGTACAACACACACACTTTACCTGATTGCTTGCTGTGATACCACCTTGATTATTAAGATAAGGCGGTTTAGAAATACTGTTAAATAAATAAATAAATAAATAAATAAATAAAATGGATAACAAAAAGTCACAAAGTAAACCAGAAAACAACCTTCAGCTTGTCAGGCAATTAGCTAATGTTTTCTTAGCAAATAATTACCAAATACAAAGGCACAAAGTAAAGAATAAACTTTGCTGGTTAGGTTAACTTCTGCTTATTTTCCACGCTGATCTCAGCAGTGATTCTCCCTTGCTCACACACACAATCAGGTGCAGCCCTAATTACTATCCATGGACCAGCTGAAAGCCTTTAGCTGGCTGGCTGCTACTGTGTGAGCCCAAATCCTGCTTTAAGAGCTATTTGCAGTGGAAATAAAGAACAAAGTTAGGTTTCTTTGTGATGGCTGATGTGTTTGCTCATAGAAAACTAGCAATAGCATTTAGATAAAGAACAGTCCATGTAAATAGTTTCATCTGCTGTATTTCCCCCTGTATCAACAATCATAGGGTCAATATCATACATTGGCACAGATGAGACTTTCATTAAGGCACTATCATGAGAATGCTTATTCCCTTGCTGCCATTCTCTATTATAGATAGGGTCTGGATCAGTGTTCATACCTGAGCCTCTCCTGCTATCATTATTCCTCTCTGTATAGCCTGGCCAATATGTAATCCAATTCTGATGTCCAGCCTTCCAATCTTGATCCCTGGACACTGGATCTTCTCTCACATACCTTCTGGCCTTGGTCTGAAAGTCCCTTCCACATGCAGTCTTCTCTCTTCCAGGTAGCCACTGGTGATTCCTATCTCTGCCACTCCATTCCTCTGGCTGAATCCAGTCCAATGGACTCTGCTGGCCTTTGGAATACCTCCCAGTATGAGTACTGCCTTGGAATCTCCCAGACCTTCCAATGGCCTTTCTTCTCTTCCTTCCAGAGAGTTTCCTTCTCTCTCTATCTGCTTGGCTTGGCTTCTGTTTCTCCAGGTGATACTGGTGCTTGTAGCCGTTGCTGAAGCTCTCCCCTCTGTATCTCTTCCTGAAGCTGTTCTTGAAACTGTTGCTGAAACTGTTTCCTGAAGAATAAGCTCTACTCTTATCCTGTTCTAATGTGTGCTGCTCCCTAACACAGCGCAGCTGTGTTGAATCAGGCCCTGCCCTTTGAGATGAGTGCTTAGGGATTACCTCATAGCTCTCTTGATTGCACACACATTCTCTCACTTCAGCCCCTCTCATGGCTGCTGGAAACCTGGTGCATTCTGGGACTGGTAGTCTTTTATGTGAAAACTCTGTTTTCTTGCTTCTACCAGAACTGACAGGTTGCTTGTTCAGAGTCACATCATCTTTTCTATAGCTCCTACCTGAGCTATGATAAGCTTCCTTATCACAAGCTTTGGAATTACAGAGCTTAAAGGGGATTGATGAGGCATTGTGGGTTAAACTAGAAAGAGGGAATGAGAAATCTATTTGCATTGGTGTGATATACAGACCTCCCTCATAAGAGGAAGAGGTGGACAGAGAGTTAATTGAAGACATACGCAGCATTGCTAGGAAAGGGGAAGTGCTAGGAGATTTCAATATGCCAGATATTGATTGGCACATTCCTGCTGCAGTATCATCTAGAAGTAAGGAGATCCTGGATTCTCTACAGGAAGAACTATTCAGGCAATAGGTAACAGACCCCACACATGAAGGAGCCATACTGGACTTGGTGCTTACCAATGGTGAAAGTGTTTCTGATGTTGTAGTGGGAGATCATTTTGCATCCAGTGATCACCAGATGGTGTGGTTCAGTATTAGGACTAGGGCTGTTAGAATTCATTCAAAGGTGAGGATCTTAGACTTTAGGAAGACTAACTTTGCGAAGATGGGCCAATACCTCAGGGAGTCGTTAGTGGGATGGGAACAGCTGGGGGATGTAGAAAAACAGTGGGCAAAACTGAAAGGGGATATTTTAAGGTCAACCAACCTTTTAGTTAAAATGGTAAATTAACGTAAAAGGAAAAGGAGACTGCTATGGCTCTCGAAAGAAGTAGCTGAAAAAGTGAAGAAAAAGAGCGAGGCCGTCATGAAATACAAGAGATCACAGAGAGAGGAAGACAGGCATCTATATTTGGAAAAACTTAAAGAAGCTAGCAAGGAAGGCAAACTTAGAGAAGCTAGTCAGGAAGGCAAAGATTCAAAAGGAGGAGGAAATAGCCAATGCAATAAAATGGGGGGATAAGATATTTTTCAGATATGTTAGTGAGAAGAGGAAGGACAAAAGTGGTATTGTCAGACTCAAGGGTGCAGGGGAGGAATATGTAGAAGCTGATAAGGATAAAGTGGAATTGCTTAACATATATTTCTGTTCTGTGTTCACAGATGAAGAACCAGGATCAGGACCTCAGAAAACACCCACAAACAGGAACAGAAGCGAGGGAAATCTTGAACAATTTTCAGAAGACTGTGTTCATGAGAAATTAGCTCAACTTAAAGTAGACAAAGCGATTGGACCGGATGGGATACACCCTAGAATACTGAGGGAACTTGGGGACGTTCCAGCAGCTCCACTGACTGACCTTTTCAATGCTTTGTTGGAGTTGGGAGTGGTGCCAAAGGACTGGAGAGAGGCTCATGTGGTGCCTTTACACAAAAGCAGAAGTAAGGATGTGGTTGAAAACTACAGGCCGGTTAGTTTAACTTCGGTGTTGAATAAATTATTGGAAACGCTGCTGAAAGAGAAAATTTATTTATTTATTTTTATTCTCTTATATACCGCGCTATTCTGCATCAGTGCAGTTTACATTGAACAAACTGAAATTACATTGAACAAGGTATTATAATAGTGGGGTTTCTGGAGTCCAGCGGATTACAGAATCTGAGGCGGCATGGATTCACCAGAGGAAGGTCTTGTCAGACAAATCTGATTGATTTCTTTGACTGGGTGACCAGGGAGATGGACCGAGGGAGAGCCCTAGATGTGGTGTATTTAGATTTCAGTAAAACCTTTAACACTGTTCCTCATAGGCGACTTATAAACAAACTGAGCACCCTAGGGATGGACCCTAAAGTTACTGTTTGGGTTAGAAATTGGTTGGGTGGGAGGCAACAAAAAGTACAAGTAAATGGAGCTCACTCTGAGGAGAAGGATGTTACCAGTGGTGTGCCCCAGGGATCTGTCCTTGGTCCGATTCTTTTTAACATCTTTGTTAGTGATATAGCGGAAGGGCTGTCGGGTAAAGTTTGCCTCTTTGCGGATGATACCAAAATCTGCAATAGAGTAGACACCCAGGAAGGTGTAGATAACATGAGGAGGGATTTAGCTAAGCTTGAAGAATGGTCTAGAATTTGGCAGCTGGGATTTAATGTTAAAAAATGTAAGGTCATGCATTTGGGCTGCAGCAATCCAAGGAAGCAATATAGTATAGGGGATGAAGTACTTTTGTCCACTAAAGAAGAGCGGGACCTAGGTGTGGTTGTGTTTGATGATCTTAAAATATCTAAACAGGTAGAAAAGGCGACGGCAAAAGCTAGAAGGATTCTTGAGTGCATACGGAGAGGAATGGCTAGCAGAAAAAAGGAGGTGATAATGCCTCTGTATAAGACTTTGGTGTGACCTCATCTGGAGTATAGTGTGAAATTCTGGAGACTGCACCTTCAAAAGGATGTGAACAGGATGGAGTCAGTGCAGAGGGTGGCTATTAAAATTATTAGTGGTCTTCATTATAAAGCATATGAGGACAGACTGAAGGATATGTACACCTTAGAGTAAAGAATAGAGATGATATGATTGAGATGTTTATATACCTCCATGGTATAAATATTCAGGGAGAGAGCCTCTTTCAATTGAAAGCAGATTCTGCTACGAGGGGACATGGGGTGAGGGTGAAGGGAGATAGATTCAGGAGTGATATGCGGAAATATTCCTTTATGGAAAGAGTAGTGGATCCATGGAATCGTCTCCCAGTGGAGGTGGTAGAGATGAGGACAGTAACTGAATTCAAAGAAGTATGGGACAAACACAGAGGATCTCTAAAGGTAAAAAGGGGACTGTTGTAGTTGTTGATATGGAAGGACAGAATAGATAGGCCATGTGGTCTTTTTCTGTCATCATATTTCTATGTTTCTATGTTTCTAAGAGCTGAGTCACCATCAAACCCAATGTAAGTACACATGCAAGCATCCAAGCACATTACCATTTGGAATCACGCACAGATAGTGTCCCCTCAAATGGTGACAAAAAGTCTGCAATCAAACTATCAAGCTTGGAGAACAATCCCACATTATGATTTGCAATCTGAGCTACCAATATTCACAAATATTTCTAGTAACTAACATGTAAATTCTGTGTTTATAGAAAGGCCAATGTGGTTGTGTGGTATGTGGTAGGAAGTGGTTTTCTTAAAACACAGAGCAGCTAGTAGTTCAGGGGAAACAAAAGCAACTTTTCTTCTGTCCCAGCTTGTTAAACCTCCACAAGTTGGTTCTCCCAGTCTTTCCTCCAGCCCCAGTTAAAGTTCCTACCTCAGAACTCCTTTACACAGCTTCCCTTGGAAGGACTTCAGGCTCCACAGGCCTATCTCCCTTCTGCAGCATGCTGGGTTCTTAACTTCTTCCTGTGAGTCATGTCCACCCAGCCCTGAACTCTGGGCTGCAGACTCTCTTCAAGGGGATTGTTCACTTTGGAGAGGGACGGGTAGAATTCTATATATGTATCCCATCACAGCCAACTTTAGATAGGGTTTGGATATGGGAATTAGGATGTTCTGGTTGAGATATCAAAAATCCCCACTGTATTTTACAAAGGCTTTGCTAAACGTAGAGCCTCTTCTAAAAGATGAGTAAGGACATGTGGGGATGCCCATCCAGTGAGAGGAGCAATTTTAAAAAGCTGAAGAGAAGTACAGCATATAGCTTTCCCCCTAAACCCACCTCCCCCCCCCCCCTTCCTCCTTTCTCTATTTCTATGGATAATGCTCTACTTCTCCCCATTTCCTCAGCTCGCAACCTTGGGGTCATTTTTGACTCCTCTCTCTCCTTCTCCACATATATCCTGATATATGTTGATAGTTACAATCTGGCATTTCTTTTTCTATAACATCAGCATAATTCATCTTTCCTTTCTGAACACACTACTAAGACCCTTATCCACTTTTTAGTCACCTTCCATCTAGACTATTGCAACCTCCTCCTTGCTGGTCTCCCTCTGAATCATCTCTCTCCCCTTTAATGTGTTCAAAATTCAGCTGTGCGGCTAATCTTCCGCCACTCTCACTATGCTCCTATAACCCCTCTTCTCAAGTCGCTTCATTGGCTCCCTATCTGTTTCCGTATCCAGCTCAAACTTCTCTTACTGATCTATAAGTGCATTCATTCTGCTGCTCCTCACTACCTTTCCTGTCTTATCTCTCCCTACACCCCTCCTCAGGAACTCAGCTCTTATGGCAGTTTGCTTGTATCTGTGTCCTTCTCTTCCACTGTCAACTCCATACTTTGATTTTTCCACCTTGCTGCTCCTTATGCCTAGAACAAATTACCTGAGTTTAGTACCTCAGTCTTCATCTCTGACCCTTTTCAAATCCAGGCTAAATACTCACCTCTGTGAGGCTGCTTTTGGATCCTCATTCACTTAGTCTCCTGCTCTCCAACTATATGTTTCCTTACTATTCCCATAGACATATCGTAGGGGAAACACCCCAACTTTTGTTTTCTCTGGCTTGACTAGATTCTAAGCTGTTATGAGCAGGGATGTCTCTTACATGTCTCTGTCCAGCACTATGTGCACCTTGTAAAGCTATACAAATGATCACTGGTAGTTGTAGTACAATTGCTGCTCCTAATATCAACACACTCTGAGTCCCCCTACCCACAATCACCTCTAAATTCTGATCTCCCCAATCCCTTCTCATAACATCACTAACCCTTCCAAATCACCCTCCCCACATCAGATATCCTTCCCAAACCCTTCCCCCACACATATAAACATGACGGCAGAAAAGGACCACATGGCCTATCTAGTCTGCCCTTCAGTATCAACTACTACAACAGTCCCATTTTTTCCTTTAGAGATCCTCTGTGTTTGTCTCATGTCCTTTTGAATTCAGACACTGTCCTTATCTCTACCACCTCCACTGGGAGACTATTACACGGTTCTACCACTCTTTCTGTAAAAAAAAATATTTCTGCACATCAAATACCCTTCCTGATCACAAGCTAAAAGCAAAACAAACAGAACATAGCAACATAGAAATGCGATGACATATAAAGAGCATACATCCTATCCAGTCTGGCCTTCCATACCAACTCCTAAGCTCTACCGTCCCTTTTTTCCTTGAGAGATCCTCTGTGTCTGTCACATCTTTTCGTGAATTCAGATACAGTCCTTGTCTCTACTACCTCCACTCGTAGACTATTCCATGCATTGAACTTTTTTCCATTTGGATTGAAACAAAAGGAAAAGAAACATGCCTGTTCTGTTGCATTTTTTATTTTGTTACCAAAACAAATCTCTACAATGCTCCAGTATTCCAGATGATTTTCTCTGTTGCCTATATGGCAAGGGCAGTATTTGAAGCATATCTGCAGATTTAAATAAACATTTTATCCTTGAAAATCAAGGCTTTGAATATTTCCCAAAAGTATATGGGGCATGTTTACTAAACACCGTTGCTGTGCGGGTTCCCGTTAGTGTGCTGGTGCCATATAAGGAGTAGGCGGGCCAGGCAGAAAAAAGAAAAAAAACGGACCGTACGTGTGTGCGTCGCGCAAATGTGCAGGGCCCACATTAGCGCGTGGGAAGGCTAAGTGGGGCGCTGCTGCATAACCAAACAACAGAGCCGTAGTACAACGGTGAAGACACTGACCTATGGTACAGGGGCCAGGGGTTCAAACCCCCATTGTGCTCAATGAAAAAGACCAGCTGAGGCATCAACTTTTATGGGCAAAAGTGGTGTAGGAGGTATATTGATTATGGGCGGCAGAAGGCGGCGCACTCTTTTTTTATACGGCATGAGGCGGCGCACTGTTCATTGTGGGCGGCAGATGGCGGCGCGCTGATAAAATGGGGCAACAGAAGGCGGCGAGCCTGTGGGGAGAAGGCGTCGCACTGATGTGTGAGGGGGCAGCCCAATAGTGGGAGGGATAAGTGGCGCGCTGATGTGCAAATAGCAGGAATGGAGCCATAGCACAATGGTTAAGACACTGACCACTCGTGCAGGCATCATGGGTTCAATTCCCCACAGTGCCCATTGAAGACAGCTAGCTGAGGCATTATTTTAAGGGGCATGCCCATGTTGGGCGGCATAAGGCGGCGTGCTGTTAATGTTACGTGGCAAAAGGCGGCGCACTGCTAATTTTGTGCACCACAAGACGGCGCGCCGATGGCTACAAGGCTGCGCGCTGCTGCTCAAGCACAGGAACAGAGCCACAGCACAATGGTTGTGACACTGACCAATGGTGCTGGGACCATGGGTTCAATCCCTCGCAATGCCCATTGAAAAAGACTAGCAGAGGCAGTATGTTTTATGTTGTGGAGTGCTGTAGTAGGCCCACTAATTTTATTTTGTGATAACAACTAGAAAACGCACGCTCACAGCATGTTAACATAAGGCAGCCCATAAGGCACATGTGACAGTGCACCGTCCGCCAAGGCACCCTAGAATGTCCCCTATAGGGCAGCATGTATGTTGCGACACAGGATAATGTATAGTGCACCCTATATGGATGGCAACCATAAAGTGCCGTATACGGCGCCCCATAAAGCGCCCTCAGAGGCACCTTATGGGTACAGTACGCTCAGGGTGTTATTGCTGGCAGCAACATATGTACAGTAAATTAAAAAGATGCTGTGGACACCCCTATCACAGAACCCCACTGTGGGTTTGAACCCATGACCTCTGGCTGCACAGGGAGTGATGTAACCATTGGGCTACAACTCCATAGCTGTAAGCAAGCCCCTGGCTGGCTGCAGATAGCCTGCACGTCACCTCTCAGACAGTCTGCCGGTGTAAACAGGATAGGGTTAGGCCACACGTACCCAGGATGCACTGCACATGCAAATTAGCTGTCCACAGATGGACACAAGATGGGTAATGCACCCCCACAGCACCTCGGCCCTGTTGGGGGGAGTGACCGGGTGCACCCACACAGCACCTCGGCCTGGTAGGGGGCACTGACCGGGTGTTTTACTGGCACAGAGTAGCTACACACCGTTACATCGTGTGGGTTCTGTGCTCACCCTGAGTGTGCAATGAGGCGCCCAGGACCAGATCCACAACACCTTCCATGGCTGATGGAGGCCAAGTGGGAGTTTGAAAGCAGTGTTAATGTGTAAGATAGCTAGTTTCTGCACAAACACCATGGATATCCCAGCCAGGCTCAGCACCCCCTGGGAACCCCCAGCAAACATGCCCCCCCCCCCATCCCCATCAAGAGATCCACACTGTAGCTCCCTACAAAGGTGACAGTAGAGGGCAACATCAACCCCAGTCCTGCTGAGGAATGAACACCACCCCCACCCCACACACAGCCACAACACAATAGCAGACAGACATAGGACCAGGATAAGGTAAGCTGCACCCCACCACCAGATATTCCCCTGCAGCAAGCCAACAGCCACTGCACCCTGCAAGCCATTCCAGCAAGACACATACCAGCTACAAACAGTCTGCTGGTTAGTCCATAGTGCATGCTCCCAATGGAGACACATGCACCCAGAACTGGTCTGCCAGCATACACAGCAAGCAGATAAATCAGTGACTGGGCCCCAAATAGAAACCCATATCTATCACATGAGAGAAATACTGTATAGCACTATGGGGGTGCCTAGCCATGCTATGGTCACTGCACAGTCAGGGTGAGCGTGATCTCCCAGAAGAACATGTTTGGCCACCCTGTCTGTGTAGGTGGTGGCCGGACACTACAATGTCCCTGCCAGTGCCCTATGCCCGGTGCAGATGCATCCTGGCCAGGCTACCCTGTCCTGGCTATACCCATGGTACCTTGCACCTCATTATGCACATTGGCAGGCCAATACTGGCAACAGTGCTGGCAGTGTGGGCTGTGGAAGGGGCTTGCAGCCAACACCCACTGTAGAGCCAGACACACACTTCCACACCTATGCCATCATGGTGCTACTATTGAGGAGGTAATTAGCCTTGCCCACCAAACCGGTCCTGAGCACGGCAAGGCATGGATATGGTACGCAGTACAGCTGGGGGTCACTCCCCAGGGTGGTAAACACCATCAGAGGCCAGGCCTGGAGCACGCACCACAAACACCTAACAGATTGTTCGGATGGGGACAACTAGCAGTATGTGCGTAACGTATGGATATCTAGCTGCCTGTGCTCCTAGCAAACGTCTCAGAGCTGTGTACCATATACCTCAGGTGTAGGGTGACATTGGTAAGTTATGCAAGTGCTAGTTTTGGGAGATGCATGCAGGGTCCAATGGTCTGCCTCTCCAGGAGACATTGGCCAATGAGGCCTGTGGGTGTGGGTGTGTCTGCCCTTGATGGCTGCTGCTTTACGGCACAGATTCCCAACTCCAGTCCAGGTTTGCATCACACTGTTCTGGTTTTCCTGCTGTCCCTCATGGATATGCATGAGCTACATCTACATACCATGGGTGTGGTGCATAGATATACAGCACAGGCATTTGTATGAGTGGCATCATGGAACCTGACTGGTGTGTGCCCCACCAGGACTGCATTTGGGTGATTCTGCTCTGGGTACTGGCCCTGTTCATGGTGTCTTTGCTCAGTGGGGTAAAAGATAGACGTATTGCCATTGCATATGTCCAAGCCAGGAAAGGTGTGCCCTTACTATCACTGTTTACTTGGGGGAAAACTATGTGGGCAAGATTGGCAGTTGCCCCAGTTGGGCTTTGAACCTGTGACCTTTTGCTCTTGCATGCAGTGTCTGCGTGCACTGCACCACTGTATAGACACAGATTGGGTGGATTCCCTGGCATGTCCATGACTGTGGATCCGGCAGGGCCTGTCTGTTGCAGTCTGTTGCAGTGGATGGTGGCAGCCTGCACATGACTAGCTAGGCCTCTGTCTTCTGTCGCTAGCAGCCACTGCCCCCTGCACCACATGTACTCGTCCGCCAACATGCTGGCATGAGCTCCTCCCATAAAAAGCAGGTGACCTGATTGGAATGTGGCAGTACAGGACTGCATTTGGGGTACTTGGCTGTGGGTAATGCCCATTGTTGTGGTGTGTGTGCGTTGTTGGGTAAAATATGGGTGTTTTCCCCATGCTTATGTCACCTGCAATACAGGGGTGTCTGCGCTATCTGTGTTTAGTGGTGGGTAAAATATAGGGACTGGCAAGTACCCCAGCTGGGCTTTGAACCTCTGACCTTCTGGTCCTAGAGGTACTGACTTTGTCCGCTGCACCACACTATGGCCACAGAGACAGTGCAGCCCCTGGAGGTAGTAAGCCTGGCAGGATGGAGTCACAAACCCTGCTCTACGCAATTTTACTGTGGGCATATGCACCCTGTCTGGTGACAAACGTGCACATCAACCACGGAAATGACCACAGGAACTGGGGGAAACAATATCACCACGCTGGGCAACAGTGATATTAATGGGCAACCATAGCAAACACTCCCAGGACAGCTCCACAACAGGAAATGTTGTTTGGAAGAGTCTCCGCTCCGTAAACCCTTCCAAAATTCATTTCTTTTTTCTGGAGCTTTGTTGGGTGTGTTTTCTGTATTTGCCCATCACTATCACTGTTCCCCAGCTGAATTACTATTTTTAATAGTTCTGTTGTGGTCATTTCCTATTTTTATGTGCACTTTTGTGCTGTGCACATGTATCACACTGCTCACGTTTTGCTGGTTTCCCCGGTGTTCCTGTACATTGCCGACGGAAATGGTTTCTCTTCCCTTTAAATGTAGTTTTTACATGCAAATTTGGGCCCGATACTGTGCGGGGACCCTCTCCCCTCCCACTCTCCACCCATTGACCCCGTCCCTCCGCCCCTCCGGAGCCTTCCTCCGCCCTCCTTTAGCCGTTCCACGCCTCTATCGGACATTTGCGGGCCCGCACTTGTACGGGGCCCGTTGGTGTGCCGCGTACCTGTGCGGGGGTAACACGCACGTGTGCGGGGCGTTTAAACGCGTTTATGCACGTTTCAGTGGCGCGTTGCCGTGCGCTATTTTGCGGCGCGCAAATTTGCGGACTTTAGTAAACATGCCCCTATGTGTTGCTCAGCAACATTTATTTATTTATTTATTTAACAAACACTTATATACCGCACGTTCCGAAAGATCAGGTGTGGTTTACATAGAACAATATTAAGAATCAGTGAACAGAAACCTGTTCTTCTTACATGAAACATAATCAAACTTTATACATTGGGTAAAGGAGTTAATACAGTAAACTGGGACTATTAACTATTGACAATGGTCTAACTGCTAGAGGGTAACAACTATTGCATAAGAACTTAAGAACTATGTACATGACATGTATGCATTTACCTGTAGACAGAGGTTAGGTGATCCCAGGAGTGGAGAGAGGAGAGATATTGAAATGCTGCAAAATAATTTTGAGAATTTAAAACTGTGCATGCTGTTTCTGATGGAAAAATCACCTTCAGATAAACGAGTCCTAAAACTCTGTGGATAACTTTAACTGGGACAACAAAAAATAAAAAGCAAAACTACACAGGTTCATTGTTACTGTAAACCACATAGAAGAAAATTACCCAAGAATTGATGGCTTATTGCTGCCATAGGGTGTAGTTTTATAGCAAGCCAAAGGACAAGAATTACATATGTAATTGATGTGTCTGTGATTCTGTCGTTAAGTATGCAGGCACATATGGTCATGCATACGTTTGCTATGCGTGTGCATGGGATGGATTTTGGGTGGAATGCCTTGCATATTTGGCCATTTACACCAGTATTTTATAAAGTAAATTGCATGCTTACCTGACTTAAAAAAATAGTCATGACATATGCAAGCAAAAACACATATTAATGATGCGGGGGGGGGGGAGGGTATAAAATTACCCTCATAGTGTGTGACAATGGGGGTGTAGCGTCATTAGTTCACAGCGTTGCGCGGGCAACAGCAACATGAAACTATGGGATGTTGTGCATCACCAACCTGCTGCAGCCCATGGTTGTCTTTCACTCACCCCTCTTCCACTGTCAGGCATTTTGAACCCTGCTGTGAATCCTATACCTTACTGAACCGCAGCTGAGAGAGCAAAAATAATGAAAAAGAAAAACAGGAAGGCACACAGCCCCTTCGCAGTCTCCTGGCCCTATGCTTTTGAACACCTGCTCTGTCTGTGATGTACACTTCCTTATGGGGGTGGAACACAGCAGAGGTTTGATAGCACAGAGGCCACCCAGCTTGCTGTCTTTTAAAAAAAATGTTACTATCTCCATCATGGCTTGGTAAGGTACAGGAGTTGCGGCATTGCATAGAGCATGGCACTGTGCCATGGGGGAAAGGGGAGAGAGGTTGGAGATGACTCAAGAAGAAAGGAGAAAAAGAGGGGCTATAAGATACGGAAATACATAAGAATAGAGTTAGGGGAGATGGTGAGCTGTGGAAGTGGGAAAAGGGGGAAGATGCTGGATCAGTGAACAGAGCAAAGAGGGGGAAATTCTGGATCACATGGGGACAAGGAGGAGAGGAGGAAATCCTTGATGGGGGAAGAGGACATAAGAACATAAGATATGCCATACTGGGTCAGACCAAGGTCCATCAAGCCCAATATCCTGTTTCCAACAGTGGCCCATCAAGGTCATAAGTACCTAGCAGTTTCCCCAAAAGACACAGGTTCCTCAATGCTTGTATTGGGTCAAGGAGTGATATCCTGGGTCCCTTTTAATAATGGTTTATGGACCTTTCCTCCAGGAACTTTTTTAAACCCAACTACACTAACAGCTTTTACTACATCCTCCGGTAACAAATTCCAGAGTTTGATTACACGTTGAGTGAAAAAATATTTTCTCTTATTAGTCTTAAATAGGTTACCCTGTAGCTTCATTGCATGTCCCCTAGTCTTTTTATATTCTGATGACATAAACAATTGATCTATGTTTACCCATTCAACTCCATTCATTAATTTATAGACCTCTATCATTTCTCCCCTCAGCCGTCTCTTTTCCAGGTTGAAGAGCCCTAACCTTTTTAGCCTCTCTTCATAGGAGTATTCTTCCATCCTCTCTACCATTTTGGTGGCTCTTCTCTGTACCTTTTCTAATAATCCTTTTATTATATATCCTTTTTTTAAGATACGGCGACCAGAATTACACACAATATTCAAGGTGTGGTTGCACCATGGAGCGATACAGAGGCATTATAATATCCTTTGTTTTATTTTCAATTCCTTTCCTTATGATACCTAGCATTCTATTTGCTCTCTTGGCTGCCTCTGCACACTGGGCGGAGGGTTTTAACATGTTATCCACGATGGCGCCTAAATCTTTTTCCTGGGTGGTGGTTCCCAATATGGAACCTTGCATCGTGTAACCATAGTTTGGGTTGTGCTTTCCTAGGTGCATAACTTTGCACTTGTCCACATTAATTTCATCTGCCATTTGGATGCCCATTCTTCCAATTTATCAAGATCCTCTTGCAATTTTCCACAATCCTCTTGGGTTTTAACAACTTTAATTAGTTTTGTGTTATCTGCAAATTTGATAACCTCACTCATTATTCCCTTTTCCAGGTCATGTATGAATATGTTAAAAAGCAGAGGACCCAGCACAGATCCCTGGGTACTCCACTATCCACCTGTCTCCATAGGAAATATTGGCCATTTAGCCCTACACTCTGCTTTCTATCTTTTAACCAGTTCCTGATCCACAATAATGCATCACCTTCCATCCCATGACTTTTTAGTTTTGCCAAAAATCTCTGATGAGGGATCTTGTCAAAGGCTTTCTGAAAGTCAAGATACACAATATCAACCGACTCACCTTTGTCTGTCTGTTTATTTACACCTTCAAAATAACATAACAGATTAGTAAGACAAGATCTTCCTTGTCTAAAGGCATGTTGGCTGTCTCCCATTAAGATATAGAAGAGATAATGGACTACACGGGTGGAAGGAAGAGATAGAGGAGATATGCTGGATGAGTGGAGAGGGGATAGTAAAGAAAGAAAGGAATTGCTGGATCAGTGGGGGGGGGGGGGTAGTGAAACAAGAAAAGTGATGCTGGATCATGGGGAGTAGGAAGGCAGAAGGCAGATATTGGGCAAAAGACATGGAGGAGGAGAGAAACAAATACTGGATTGGAGGTGGAAAGAGACAAAGTTGGCACTAGAAGATGGTGGGGTGGGAGAAGGGGGAATTATGTTAGAAAGGTCAAATGATGAGAAACTGACATCACTAGCAATGGCCACCTCAGCCCGAGGCTCAGCACTCCTCACCCTAATATTTAGGGATCAGCTTACATAATTGGACCCTATAAGTAGAGAAGCAGTGGCTAGAAATCCCCCCTGAAGTAAGCATTCACTATATGGCCTCCAAAAAGTGCCTGGTGGACTTGAATGATTACATGTATCCTGGGACCATGATTCACCCAAAATGGCAGCTAGTGGTGATGGAGGACTGTGTACTGAATCAGAAGAGTAGCATGAGTGTGATACCGCTTCTGAATCTAATACTGAGACTGATGCACAGATTACTCTGGCTAAGTTCCATCGCTGGTTCCATGATGTGAAATCACAGCTAGGAAACCTGCATGTGGAGATTGCTAATCCGGGTGTGGAAATGTGGGTAGAGCTTCTTGAGTTCCGGAGATGAGTGGAGGATATCTAGTCCTGCATGGACAACCATGTAGAGGCAATGGCCAATTTAGAAAAGCAGGTGGGGGACCTTGAGTCAATGAATATGTATATCCTTGATAAACTTGAGGATATGAGAAATTGGTCATGGAGGTGCAACCTGTGGTTCAGAGGCATGCTCAAGGATCCTGGAAATGGTGATTGTGCAGCAGTTATGGCTAGCATTATGCAATTGGTGCTCAGGCCCCTGGTGGAAGGGGAATGGAAGTGAAAGTAACATAGTAATATAGTATAGAATGGCAGATAAAGGCCAGTATGGTCCATCTAGTCTGCCCAGTAAGGTGGCTAGAGTGCTGTAACCACTGCTCCATGCATGTCATCCTCTATGCCTGTGTTTAGAGGTATACCTGCCGCTCTGTGCAGGTCAGCCCCCCTGGAAAAAGCTCTTCAAGCTCTAGGAGCTCCAAGGACAAATTTGCCATGGGACATCATTGCCTGCTTTTACTCCTACACCTTAAAAGAGAATGGCTGCAAAAGCCTGTACAATGAAGGAGGTGATATGGAAGTCACATCTCATTGAAATCTTTGAGGATCTGTCCCTTACTTCTCTTCACAAAAGGCAGTAATTCAGAGACACCACTCGAAAGCTGCGAGAGACAAATGCATGCTATAGGTGGACATTCTCCTTTGCACTGGTCATCACAAAGGGAAGTTGGTGAGAGCTCAAAACTGAGAGGAGGTACTGCGACCTGCAAGGGCATGTGGCATCTCTTGTTTGGAGGAGGAGGTGAAAGCAGTGGCACCATCCAGGACATTGTTCATCAAGTTGCATCGGGTGGAAAGAGCATGAAGTAATTTACAGAGGTATTTGGGCAGTGGACGACTGCAGGAAGATTTGAACTCTAATGATTGAGAACCGTAAGGGACAATTTAACATTTTATATTTTTCTACCTTTCTTGCAACAGGAGGATGTTTGTGAGAGTTTTTAGTTTGAGAGAGGAGTGGAGGGGGGTTGGTATGGAATGTTTGAGTGCTGGCGCTAGGGGGGAGAGTTGGAAATGTTGGGTGGATATTGTATGAATTGAAGGTGGTTGGGATGAATGGTGGGACTGGGAGTGTGCATAGGAGGGATGGATTGTGTGAAGTGGCTGGAGGAAGAGTGAGAGCTGATGGGTATGGAAGGTTGAGTGAGGGCAGGGGGTGGGGTCATCATCGAGGATGTTGTCTTCCTCAGAGTGGTGGGTCGCCAAGGGGTTGTGGGAAATATGGATGAGGGGGATGGGGTGGAGGGATAGGAGGTTAGTAAAAGGGGAGGGGCTGCTGAGTACTGGGAGAGTATGGTATGGGAAGGGCTGGTTAGTGACATGGTGGTTTTAGGATTGGATGGTGGTGAAGCAGGCAAGGGAGGGATGTTGTATGAATGGGAGGTAATGGGTATAAGTTACAAACTTATATCAAAAGGTTAAATGCTCCCATGAAGAGGGCTATGCTTCTTAAAGAACTGCAGTGTTTGCAGGCTACAGTTGTTCTCCTGAAAGAAACTCATTTGATAAAAAAAGATGAGAGGCTACTGCACTCGCAGGCTTATCCAATGGAGCGAGCAGTTTCTACCACACAGGAGCATAAGAAAGCAGGAGTGGTGATTTTATTTCAAAATTTTTGGATCCTGTTATTATGGGGATCTGGGAGGGAGATTTTGTTCTTAAGGGTAAAACTTGGGACAGAGGTGTGGAATATAGTGAACATTTATGCCCCAAATAGGGAATAGGACCCCTTTTTTAGGGTCTTGGGAGATTGGTTACTTGGCATGGCTGAGGGATACTGGGTAATGGGGGGTGACCTTAATTTCACCATAGATCCCGTGACGATAACTCAGTGCTGGTATCATATGAGGGCAGGGATAGGATGATGCTGAAAGAAATGGTAGGAGATTGCAGAGTGGTGGGTGTTTCAAGGCTGTTGTATCCACATAGTAAAGTGTATTCTTTTTACTTACATATGCGTAAGACTTATTCTAAAATAGATGTAATTCTGGTGGATGAACGTTTAGTGGGGGAAGTTCAATGGGCAGATATAGAGGCCATAGCAATGTCAGATTATGTACCAGTTTGGGTAAAATTAAAAGGCGGGATAGATCTCCATAACATAAAATGATGGCACCTGAATGGAAGCTGTAGAGAGAGACATTTGTGAATATTTTGAGTTGAATGGGGAGAGTGGGTCTCATCTGCTTCAGTGTGGGATATTAAAGCTTATGTCCAAGGTAAGCAATTGATGTGGGCCAGTATAAAAAAGAAACAGAGGGATCAGAAGCTGAAGGACTTATTACAACAAATTGCAGTGAAAGACTTGTAAAATAGACAAGCACCAGAAGCATAGCTGAATAAGGAGTTGGGGATACTCCAAGCTGTGATGTGGGATTGCATGTTGGAGTGGGTTCAGAGTGGATTCAGAGTCTTGAAGGGCTACAAAAAGGGACTGCTACTTCTGGAGAGAGATCTGCAATTGTAATTCGGGGAATTTTTCTAAATCTTGGGGAAAAAGGAATTCTTTAGAATAAAGTTGATTAATCTGTATAAATTAGAATCCAGTGTATTTTTAAATCTGTCAGAGCCTAGTATCAGCAAAGAGCTTTTAGTTTAAATTAAAAACTCAGCAGATAGTTTTCAGTTTAGGTTTAAAACCCAATAGAGAGCTTTCAGTTTAAATTCAGAACCCAGCAGAGAGCTTTCAGTTTAAATGTAAAACCCCACATAGAGCTTTCTGGTTAAATTGAAAATCCAGCAGAGAGCTTCTAGTATGAATTTAGTACTCAGTCAGAGCCTAGTATCAGCAAATAGCCTTTAGTTGACATTAAAAAGTCAGCAGGAAGTTTTCAGTTTAAGAACCAGCAGAGAGCTTTCAGTTTAAATTTAGAACCCCACAGAGAGCTTTCTGATTAAATTTAAAACCAAGCTTCTAGTATAATTCTAGTATAAGAGTTTCTAGTATACATTTAGTACTCAGTCATGGCCTAGTATCAGCCAAGAGCTTTAATTTAAATCAAATCAGAGTATAACAGCATAAAATGAAACACATGGTCAGTATTCTTTGAGCAATAAATTGTTTCTAGAGACCTTTACAAAGAGGCCTTATAGATATGAGGCAAGAGAGCTGTGAAATTATTTTAAGTAGGTGTAAAA
This sequence comes from Ichthyophis bannanicus, assembly GCA_033557465.1. Taxonomy (NCBI): domain Eukaryota; kingdom Metazoa; phylum Chordata; class Amphibia; order Gymnophiona; family Ichthyophiidae; genus Ichthyophis; species Ichthyophis bannanicus. The sequence continues at coordinate 1,824,249,197 of CM066031.1, forward strand.
GCCAAGTGACATATCAAAAGGACATTTTGAAAGACTCCCTCTAGCAAAGCAAGAGCTATGTGATTCACACAGAAAATAGGTCACAAACTACTTTAGAAGCACAGGTCTGGGACCTGTGTAGCAAGTCAGTGTTTACTAAATGTTAGTTCCCTCCCTCCCACTCTGATTCCCACTCACCCCAGGCATAATCCTAGCTTTATAGGGTCTTACACCTATTAAAGGGGGATTGGCATTCACATTCTCTTTTAGGTTCAGCTGATTATCCTCACCAGGAATAGATGAGTTAAGGCTCTGAAAGTAAATAAACCTTGAGGTGAACAAAGTCTCTTAAACTTATTTGGTATAGTTGTATTAGTATAAGTATCTCTAGCAACTAAAAACAACTTAAATATCTAAACAAAACTTTAAAACTAAGATGCAGACAGAAGTACAGCAGTGAGATGGGGGTTATCCAGTCTTTTGTATTGAGTGTCACATATACGATTTTCTCCCAGTTGGTATGAGGTCTTACATGTGCACTAGGTGCAAGGAGTTGTTTGCTTTCAGGTAATGAGTGTGATCTCTGAAGGCTAGAATAGCAGATTTGGAAGACATAAGGAAGTCAGAGAGGTACATAGACAAGACCTACAGGAATGTAGTATTAAAGCCTCACCTCCAGTCTGGCAGCCTCTCAGCTGCAATGGAGGAGAGAGGTCTCATGAAAGGAGAACATCACCTTGGTGAAGCAGGAAGTGATCCTGAAGCTAGAACCTGTCCACAGGTGATGTAAAACCCTCTCACACCGAGGATGTTTCTACAGGGCCATGGGCCCATGAGGGAAGGATTAGGACAACAGCTACAGTTGGTGATTAGATCATTAGGCATGTAGATAGCTGGGTGGCTGGTGGATGTGAGGATTGCCTGGTAACATGCCTGCCTGGTGCAAAGGTAGCAGACCTCATGCGCTACCTAGACAAGGTCTTAGATAGTTCTGGGGAGGAGTATGCTGTCTTGGTACATGTTGGTACCAATGACATAGAAAAATGTGGGAGGGAGGTTATGGAGGCCAAATTTAGGCAGGAAGTTGAAATCCAGAACTTCCAGAGTAGCATTCTCTGAAATGCTTCCCGTGCCACGTGCAGGGCCCAAAAGGCAAGCAGAACTCCAGAGTCTCAATGTGTGGATGAAATGATGGTGCAAAGAAGAGGATTTTGGATTTGTTAGGAACTGGGCAACATTCTGGGGAAGGGAGGGGCTCTTCTGAAGAGATGGGCTCCATTTTAACGGGGATGGAGCCATGCTGCTGGCATATTAGAGGTTCTTTATTTATTTATTTAACAGGTCTTTTATACTGCCTTATCATACATTCAAGGCGGTTTATATAGAACATAGAACAGTTACAGTTAGGAATGGAAAATAAAACAAAAGATATTATAATGCCTCTATATCGTTCCATGGTGAGACCGCACCTTGAATATTGTGTGCAATTCTGGTCGCCGTATCTTAAAAAGGATATAGCGTTATTAGAAAATGTTCAGAGAAGAGCCACCAAAATGGTAAAAGGGATGGAAGGATACTCCTATGAAGAAAGGCTAAAAAGGTTAGGGCTCTTTAACCTGGAAAAGAGACGGCTGAGGGGAGATATGATAGAAGTTTATAAATTAATGAACGGAGTGGAACGGGTAAACGTAGATCGATTGTTTACGTTATCAGAATATAGAAAGATTAGGGGACATGCAATGAAGCTACAGAGTAAACTATTTAAGACTAATAAAAGAAAATATTTTTTCACTCAACGTGTAATCAAACTCTGGAATTTGTTACCGGAGGATGTAGTAAAGGCTGTTAGTGTAGCTGGGTTTAAAAAAGGTTTGGACAAGTTCCTGGAGGAAAGGTCCATAAACCATTATTAAGAAGGGACCCAGGATATCAATGCTTGAAACAGTACAAGCATTGCGGAACCTGTGTCTTTTGGGGAAACTGCTAGGTATGTATGACCTAGATTGGCCACTGTTGGAAACAGGATACTGGGCTTGATGGACCTTGGTCTGACCCAGTATGGCATATCTTATGTTCTTACAGCAATGAGCTTTACACAGAACAGGGTTATAAACTTGGAGGTTAACTGGGGTATAATAAGTGGTTAACAATTTCAACTATTTACAAAGAAATTGTAACAGTGTTTTATGGTCCATTTCGTTAGTGATCATTATCATCTTTGGTAGGTTGAGTTTTATTGCTTTCCTAAAGTCCACTAGGTCTTTGATTTCATGTGTTGAAGTGGGGAGATCGTTCCACAGCTGGGGTGCAAACAGGGAGAAGGCTCTATTGCAGGTGGATTGATTTTCTTTACTCAAGTTTAGTGGGGTCTCTAGGATGTTGTTGTCTGTTCCTCTTCTTGTTCTGTTTGGAGGTGTCTTCCTGATCATTGGTTGCAGAGTTGCTGGAGAGAAGTTATTTAATGTTTTGAAGATTATTATTATGTTTTTGTATTTAGTGTGTACAGCAACAGGGAGCCAGTGTAGCTGATGGAGCGTGGGGTTTATGTGTTTGTATTTTGCCGTTCCAGTGATGATTCTGGCCACAATGTTTTGCACCAGCTGTAAGGGGAGGGTTGACTTTCTTTGGAAGTCCATGGTAAATTGCGGCATTATTATGGCTTGGCATACAGTTTGGAAGTCATTTTCGGTGAGAAGTGGTTTGAGTTTGCATAGCATTCTGAGTTTGTGGTAGGCTGATCTGGTCATCTTTTTGATGTGTACCTGGAAGGTGAGTTACTGGTCAAAGGTAACTCTGAGGTATCTGACTTCCTGTTTATTACTTATGATGTGGTCAAAGATCTTTATTGAGACTGGTGGTGAGAATATAGTGCTCCTGGTAATGTGCATGAGGTCATATTTCTTGTAGTTTATGAATAGGCCTTGACTGTTGAGCCATTCTGACATTGATTCAAGGCATGCTGTGATTTGTGTGTAATCTGGATGTTTGATGTTTATGGGGGTGAATATCATGATGTCGTCTGTGTATATTCTGTAAGGGATGTTGAATTGTTTTATAACGTTGCAAATTGGCTGAATGTAGATATTGAATAGTAGTGCCGAGAGAGCAGAGCCTTGTGGGACGCCTTGGTGTTGGGTGAAGGGTGCAGACTGTTGGGTTTTGCTTCTTACTTGTTGTGTGCAGTGGGATATGTATGAGAAGAACTGATCTAACACTGTGCCGTTTATCCCCATGTTTCGGAGTCTTTGCAGTAGAGTGTTGTGATTTACTAAGTCAAAGGCAGCAGTGATGTCTATGAAGCATAATACAAAGCCACTGTGTATGTTGTCCCTACCTGTTATGAAGGTATCCAAGAGAGATGTAATAAGTGTTTCTACACCGTGGTTTTGTTTAAAGCCATATTGGTGGTTGTCCAGTGGGGCATAGGTGTCTATGTGGTCCTGAAGTTGATGCTGTATACATTTTTCAGTTATCTTGGTTATAAAGGTGAGGCTGGATATTGGTCGGTAGGAGTTTGGTTCATTTTTGTCGAGATTATTGTTTTTAAGGATTGGCCTGATGGATGCTTTCTTGAGTTGTTGGGAGATGTATCCTTGTGTGAGTGAGGATTCAATGATCTTTTGTAGATGGGGTGTTAGGTATTCTTTTCTTTGCTGATCCAGGTAAATGGGCATGGGTTAATAGGGGAGGTTGCTGTGTTGATGTTGGTTATGATGGAGTCGAGTTGTTGTCTTGATGGGATGTGGAACGAGTCCCAAGTTTCATCTTTTATGTGCTGTATAATAGCTTTTATTGATTTATTGAGTGGTGTCTGTGTGTATTTGAGTTGTCTATAGTCAGCTAGGTCTTGTGGATGAATGTAGTTTGGGTCATCTTTATTCGTAGGTTCTTTTGTGAGATTGCTTACTATAGAGAAGAGCTCCCTTGGTTTGTTGATTGATTTCATTATCAGGTTTGAGTGGTATTCCTTCTTGTGACTGTTTATCATACTATGGTGTGTGGCTTGCATTTCATTGTATTTTGTCATGATGTTATGGCTTTTAGTTCTTCTCTATTGTCTCTATTTTCCTCAGGTGTTTTTTATGTTCGTTGATTTCAGTTGAATACCAGGGTTTTCTTTTTTTGTCATTTTTTGGTTTATTTGGTGCGATTGCTGCATTATGTAGAGTACTGTTCCATTTGGCAATGGTGGTATCAAGGTCTGTTATGTTTTTCTCTAGTTCTGGCAGTACCTCTTCCAGGAATTTGTCTTTGTGGAAGGTCAGGAATCTCCTTTTTTCCTTGAGGTTTGTTTCAGATGTTCGGCTCATCATGGGTGTGTTTATGGAGATGTTGATCATGTGATGGTCTGACCAAGGGATTGGGGAGACCGTTATGTGTGTTATCAAGTCCTGTTGATTTGATGTGAATATAAGGTTGAGGGTTCCTCCCAGCTTGTGGGTTGCAATATTTATTAGTTGGGTGTACTGCAGATCTTCCATTGTTTCAATGAAGGTATCTTGATTCTGGATGGATAATGATGGAATGTTGGGGTCCCCAAGGACTATGAGCGGTTTGTTTTGGATTGCTAGGGAGCAGATTTGTTCTAGTATGGTGGAGAGTTTGTCTTCATTGGAGCTTGGGGCTCTGTAGAGGAGGCAGAGTGTTAGATGTTTATTTGAGATTGTCATTATGTTACTTCCAGTGGTTCGAATGTTGGATGTAGTGTTAAATTGTAGGTGTGACTTCGCAAGAACTAGCACACCACCGCCTCTATGTGTTGGTCTTGTGGAGTTGTGTATCGTAAATTGTTTGGGGGATATTTGATTTATGAGTACACTGTCCGTATCGGAGAGCCATGTTTCAGTGATGTACATGATGTCTATGTCCTGGTTCTGTATGTAGTCCATTATTGTGTGGAATTTGTTCCGTATGGAGAGGGCATTGACTAATGTGCAGGAAAGTGTGGTATCTTGCAGTATTTTGATAGGAGGTGTTTCTTCGTTGCTGGTATGAGTTATGTGTATTATTCTTCATGGTCTGTAGTGGTGCTTTTGATTCATAGTTATATTTATCATGTGTGTTGCATATCTGTTTGTTTGAATAATTGGTATCTGGTGGGTATGTGATGGTAGTTTGGCTTCCCCAGAATGAGAGCATCCATTTTTGAGTAGTAGGAGGAGAAAGAGTAGTGCGAGGAATATCTTTTTAACCATTTTACTTGTCTTAGTGTATGTTGAGTGGGTGGCAGTAGGTTAGGGTTGATTGCACAGAGGCTAGTTGGCAGGTACAATTGGTTCAATTATATGTGAGATTGAGGTAGGTACAGATGCTTTGTTCAGATGAGTGATGTGTTCAGGGTTTACTTACAGCTCCTCACATTCTGTGTCTTGGATCATCTCTGGTCTGTGTCCGGCTTTGTGCTTTTGATTCCCCTGTTGTATGGGTTGGAGGCTTCAGGGTGTTCTTCTGCTGGTGTTGCTGGGTTCAATCACTGTCAATGCTGGTACTGCACTCGTGGTGGCGCCTACTGTCCGCGCCTAAGGGCCACACCAAAGGGCCCTCTGGTGAGGCCCTCTGGCACGGGCGCGTCCTTTCAGAGTCCCAGATTTTAAGTCTGCTGCTGTGGCCTGATTGACCTTAGGTGCAGGGAGCAGGGGGAGGCTCCAATCCTGCTGTTATATTTCAATCATATTAATCTGGTTATCAGTTGATAGGGGCAATTTGGAATCTTTCAGCTCTGTACTTAAGGGCATCTGGGTAACTTTTATCTTTACTGTAACCTCTTTTTTTGGATGTCCTAACTTCCCTGTTTTGTTAGTATCCTTCAAGGACATATTCTTCCGAACCATGCGCTCTTGGGCAATTGTCGTCTTTACCCTATGATCTAGTTTAAAAGCTTCTCTATCTCCTTTTTAAATGTCAATAAGAACACAAGATATACCATACTGGGTCAGACCAAGATCCATTTAGCCCAGTATCCTGTTTTCAACAGTGGCAAATCTAGGTGACAAGAACCTAGGAATTTCCCCAAAGGACAGAGGTTCCACAATGCTTATATTGGGACAATCAGTGGATTTCCCAGGTATCCTAAACCATTATTAAAAAACAAGACCAACTAAAAATATAAATAATAGAAAATAGTATAAAAACTGGGACTTTGCCAGAAACAATGTGTAATCCTGGTGGTATCAGATGGTGAATGGAAGCATACTTTGAAAAAAGATAAGTGCAGTTAAGGACTGTGTAGAGAAAACTGTTAGACCCTGAAACAGAATAATTTAAAACTGTTCAAAACACGATGGTCATGGTCGGTGACTATACAGTTGTTACTAAAGGTGAAAAGAGAATTTGCAGAAGTGTGGAAGCTTTTAAGAAAACAATACTGAATTTTATGGACCACATATAGAATGAAATATTATAAAGTTGATGAATGAAAAAAGTTGATTGAAGAAAGAGAAAACCAAAAAGTTGGAAAATTAAAAGTTGGCCCCAAAAAAAGAGAAAAAGGGACTATTAAGCTAGAAGCAGCTTGTGATAGCGGCTTTGATGAACATAGTCCGACAAAATGTTTTGGAATATGTACTGAGCAAATGCTAGTGGGGTAAAGATTTTGATCATAAGAGGACATGATTATTGGCACTTTTATAAACAATTCAAATCAGTTTGAACAGAAGAACTGCATTCCCATTGCAGTAAAATTGTGCAATGGTCAGTACTCACATGATTTTGAATCAACCAATGAATGATGACTCTAATGTTTAAAATGGCCACATTCACTCCCTGTCCCATTTTCATAATGGTGAAGACAAGAAAGCTCAACAAAAACAATGCGCTAAGAGCTAGCTAACTACTAAAAAGACAAAAATAGCTCCTAGTTAAGAAATCAAGTAATCCTAACACTTCTATTATACTTCTGTTACAAAATGAAATTAAATCATACTCAAATACTAGTATTTAGTATTTATTTATTTATTTATTTATTTAACAGTTACACATACATTCATTAAGTAGCCGTCTTAACACATGAAAAGCACAAAAACTTACTAAAAATTAAAAGAGGAGAAAAACAGCTCAGTATGAAGTTAGTATCCCTTTAAACGGCAGATTCCTGCCATAGGGAAGTTGCCTTCTACCACATCAAGGGTCTGATAAAACACCTCTCCCTCTTTTCTTTAATTCTCACTTATTTTTATACAAATTTATTCAAATTTAAGGATTAAAGATATAAATTAAAGACTCATAATTTTAGTTTTCATTATAGTCACTCAGATAGCATCATTGATATATTGGCCCAGGCAGAGAGCTGCCTGAGACCATGAGAAAAGCCATTATCACCAAACATCAAAATTCAAAGGGATACATCTCCAAAGACCTTGTGATTCCTTTGTCTACAATTCACATGTTAAGAAGTTTTCTGTTCATGGACCTGTCGAACCTCCCAAGATGGGGTGGGAAGAGGAAAATTAATCCAAGAATACAGATTGGTATACATGGCACTATTCTTGCATGGTTCCAATCATATCTAACTGATCGATCGCAACAGGTAAAAATGCATGGTTCCAATCATATCTAACTGATCGATCGCAATAGGTAAAAATAGGAAACCAAACAAAACAAGGAGCTCCGCTCTTGCAACTAACAACTGGAACCACAATGAGCAAGAGTCGAAAGACGTTTAGGATAGGTTCAAAATGCTTTTATTCAGGTAGTCCCCAACGCGTTTCGGCATGTGTTGCCTTCATCAGGGGGTAGCAGCTAAAACACAAACATAAACACTCATAACAGTAATAATAACATAAATAATGATAAGCCCTATTACCACTAAAAGTCATTAAAAACGATAAGAATCTTAAAATACAAGCTTGTTGCTCCAAAAATAATGATAAATGCAGGACACAAAAAAATTACTTATTGTAAAAGTTAATAACTTGTACATATAAACATGTAAAATTGTAAAAATAATATCATAAAAATATATTGTATATAAACAAACATATATAGGGACAGACAACCATAAGAGACAGAGTTAAAAAACATAAACACGTACTTACAAGAACCCAATTCTAATTTTCTATTATTTCTTGGGTAAATGCTGATAACGTGCTGTCTCTGAAATGCTAGTCTAGTGTAGCGTCAATCGTGTATAAACTGAAAGTGAACCATCTTTATGATACATCAATTAAATAGTGATAAATAGAAATACATAATAAAAATAAGAATTACTATAAATTCCATTATTGTCTAAAAATTATAATATGATGAAATGAAAAATACTAACATATTACTTTGATAATGTGATCAATGTAAACAAAAAGAGATATTGTTGAGTGTAAACAAATAACTTATAATTGTAGTTAGATGGATTCCATACCTATGATTACATTGCTCCTCTAAAGTATATAGACATAAACTTGATGTTATTCCTAAACTATATTGTAATGTTAATTGAAGACTCAATCGCCATGATTGTAACTAATTGGACCATCCTAGCAGTCTCCTCTAACTTCTGCTTCAGTGTTAACAATGTTGCCCAACTTGTGCTACTTTGTATAATGACCAAATAAACTAAGGCTATAAATTACTGTTATCCATGATATTTGTGTCACAGTATAATACTAAACAGTCAATTAGACATAAGTAGGGTAAATTACAAAATGATATTAAGAAACAGATTCAACTTAATTATATCCTGAACTTAGGTTGAGCTTCTACTTAAAAAAGAAAACATTGTGACAATTTTGATCTCAACTCAGTGATTTGTTATTGTGAAATGAATGATCAAACCACCGTCTAAAACTAACACTAATAATCCACTAGTATTAAAACTACAGATAATGTGCTTGTATTTTAAGATTCTTATCGTTTTTAATGACTTTTAGTGTTAATAGGGCTTATCATTATTTATGTTATTATTACTGTTATGAGTGTTTATGTTTGTGTTTTAGCTGCTACCCCCTGATGAAGGCAACACATGCCGGCACGCGTTGGGGACTACCTGAATAAAAGCATTTTGAACCTATCTTAAACGTCTTTCGACTCTTGCTCATTGTGGTTCCAAAAATAGGAAACCATACATCTAAAACCTATACGCAAAAACAAGGACTCCCACAAGGTTCTGCATTGTCAGCTCTACTCTTTAACATATATTTACAACCTATATGCCACATCATTCAACAGTGCAAATTAAAATATGCAATTTATGCTGATGATATTATGATTTATCTCCCTATGGACATAGACTCCCTGGACTTCTCCAATATCAAATCATGCTTCACTAAAATGACGCAATGGCTAAATGAACACAATCTACACATTAACTTCAAGAAAACAGAAGCATTATTTGCTTCTAGAAATCAAAAATTTACCCCCTCAACAGAAATAAAAATTGAAAACATAAGCATCCCCATAAAAGATGAAATAAGATACCTTGGCGTTATCATAGACAGAACGTTAAGTCTAACAACACACATCAGGAATACAACAAGCACAATATATAATAAATTAAGATATCTTAAAAATCTAAAACCATTATTATCAAATCTGGACTTCAGATCAGTCCTTCAAGCCCTGATCCTGCCTCACTTAGATTTTAGTAACATAATTCTTCAAGGTATTCCAAAACATGCTTTACACCAACTAAAAGTAGCACAACATGTTGCTGCAAGAATGCTTATAAATGCAGGTCCAACTGAACACATAACCCCTATACTGTACAAACTTCACTGGTTACCTATACAAAGTAGGATAAAATATAAAGTTATCATAACAACGTTCAAACTGATAAGAGATATAGCCCCATCATATCTAACTGATCTACTGACAATTCATTCAAGGACCAGAACAGTGAGACAAAGGAACCTGAACACACTACTTGTTCCAAACAACTTTTCAAAACTCAATAAAACTACAACAAATAGGGCATTCAGCTTCAATGCTCCTTTAATATGGAACGCTCTGCCGGATAAACTCAGAGATATCACAGATCTTTCAGCATTTCGAAAAGATCTTAAAACTCACCTATTTATAGAGTACTTTGGAGACTCATTCCCAATAGATGAAATATTTCCCACTTAAACTCATGTATACTCTATCTTACAATACCCAATTCTCCACATTATCACATTTACTCTTTACACTAAATAATAAGGGCGCGGGCAGGGTCCTGGCGCCCGCGCGTAACCGGGTGCGCGGCCCGGCGCGAGGACCCTGCTTGCATGGGGGACGAGGGAGGGCTGAAGACATTGGGTGCATCTTTTGAAAGGATTGGCTCCGCTCTAAGGGGAAGCGAGTGGAGCCAATCAGAGGGAGGACAAGCCATGTGCTCCGGTGTGCGTGGTCTGAGCCGGAGCACATGCAGCGAGTCGGCGGGGCAAGCAGGAGCTGTGTGCTGGACCGGCGAGGCATTCGATTAATTTTATCGGTGTCGGGATCCCGGAGTCGGCGTCTTTGGAGCAGGAGTGGTGTGCTTTGATCGTCGGCGGGAGAATTCTCCGGATCCGGGAGCAGGCGAGTGGCGGGTTGTGCTGAGCAGTGGGGTGCTTGTTTGGTCGGCGGTGTGTGTTTTAAAAAAAAAACAAACAAACAAAGAAAGAAGAACAGCTTAAAAAAAAATACAGGGTGGATAAGAAGGCCTCAGGACTCGGTAAGAGACTCAATTGCTGAAGGGCAGGCCATGGCCGGGAAGCAGTCTCACAGAGGCCGGGGAGCTGGCAGGGCTGCTGTAGGCAGGCAGTTAGGCAGGCAGAAGGGGTGGGGGTCTGTCAAGGGGGGGAGGCCCGGGCCGCGGCCTAGAGGGGAGGGTGGTAATGCAAGGAGGGGGGTGGGAGGTGCCCGGCATGCAGGGACGGGGCATGGGGGGTTTTCTGTGCCTGGTAGGAGAGCGAGCAGGGGGGGTAGCTTGCGGATCAGGGGTGCTGGGGCCCAGAGGCCAACGCCCGCCCCTTCAGAGCAGGCGGTGGAGCTCCCTACAGGAGTAGTCGGGCAGAGGGGGGACCAGACGGGGGTGGTTGAAGGGGCAGTGGGTTGGCATGGAGCACAGCAAGGGCAAGGGTGGGGGATAAACCCGTGGTGCCAATGGGGTGAAGGGGCTTCGCCGGGGTTTGGGGCGGGGGGAGGGGAGGGGGCGGCCGGGGATCTCCCGGTGTGAGCTCATCCTCTTCAAGGGGATATGGCCTACCGCAGCAGAGGGCATTATGGGAGCATTGGTTGAGCGGGGGGCAAGGCTCGTCGAGGTCGGACTGGACAGGAGCATGGCATCCGTCTTGGGTTCCAGGTGTCCCTTCCTTGGGTTTCCCTTTTTTGTCTCCGCAGGTCCCCTATATGTCCGTCCCTGGAGGTGCGCCATCGGCTGAGGCGACTGAGGGTGGGACCACCTCGGAGCTGAGAGCCACTGCAGCGGAGGCGACATCGATGGACAGCGACCGTATGAATGGTGTGGATGATCAGCAGCGAACGGAGAGTTCCCTGGTTGGCGTGGCGCCATTGGCAGACGGGAGAACAGATGACGACAGGACGGGTGAGTTGCCGACATCTGCGGGGGATGATTTTGATCGGCGCGGGTCGCGAGTTGATTGGTCTGGAAAGGCGCGCCGAAAAAGAAAGCATGCGTGTCGACATCGACATAGTTCTTCGTCGTCCTCTTCGTCGTCTTTGAATTCGTCAGAGTCATCTGGGGGCGCGGTCAGGGGAAAGGGGGCACCGGCGGGGCGTGGGTCGGAGGGTCGGCGAGTAGGTGCTAGCTCTTCCTTGTCGGCCTTATCTGAATTGTGGGAGGGGGTCCCAAAGAAGTTGAGGCGGAAGATTCGTAAGAGGAAGTATATTGATATTTTTCGTTTGCTAGAAGGGAGGAAGCGTTCAGGCGATAGTAAGAAAAAGCATAAGGAGGATGAGAAGGCCGGTTGGCTTCGCAAGGTCTCGCGGAATGTGGTCAATTGGATGAGGTCTTTCCTGTGGTTGGCGAGTGTCCGGGGTCAGCATTTTCCGGAGCAATATGGGATGTTGTTGTCATACGCTGATGCGATTCTGGAAGCGTCACAAGTACACGAGGGTTGGTCGTGGCTTAATTATGATGAAAAGTTCCGGGATAAAATGGAGGAGAACAAGTTGCTGACGGGATACGCAGGACATTAACTTGTGGTTGACCCAGATGTCGGTCAAGGGCAGCGCTGGAGGGGGGAGTGTGGGAAAGGTTGGGACAGGGGTTGCGGCAGGTACAGGTCATTCCTTTCGCGGCGGCGTCTCCCCGGTGCAATCTAGACTGCCTCCCAACGGGGGTGGAGACGTTTGCTGGAGGTTTAATAGATCTATGTGTCCCTTTCCGGACTGTAAATTCCGTCACGCGTGTTCGGTCTGTAGTGGTCCCCACTCGGCAGCAAAATGTGTCAAGAAGGGGTCAGTTGCTCCGCCAGGGCCAGGACCTAAGTAAGCGTGTTCTGTGGGAGTTGGCTCCTTCGCCCATTCCGGTAACTGTGCTTTGCGGCTGGCTTCACAGTTATCCGAGGAAAAAGGATGGGTTAATTTTGCAGTTGGGGTTTCAATTTGGCTTTGTTGTTCCGGTTAAAGGGATGGTGGCCGGTTCGACAGCGCGGAATTCTCCAAGTGTGCGGTGCTGGGCATTGATAGCTAGAGAAAAGCTGGCGGTCGAGTTACAATTGGGTGGAATAGCGGGTCCTTTTCGTCATCCTCCTTTTCGGAATTTCATGGTATCTCCATTAGGAATAATCCCGAAGAAGGAACAGGGGAAATTCAGGTTAATCCACAACTTGTCTTCTCCTGTTGGGGCCTCCGTGAATGATGGTATCCCACGCGAGTTGTGTACTGTTCGTTATGCCTCTTTCGACAGGGCGGTTGACTTAGTTAGGAAGGCCGTGAGGGGTTCGTTACTGGCGAAAGTGGATATAGAATCAGCTTTTCGCTTGTTGCCGGTGCATCCTTCGTCCTTTCGGTTGTTGGGTTTCCAATTTGACGGGGAGTTGTATTTTGATAAATGCATGCCGATGGGCTGTGCTGTATCTTGCTCCTACTTCGAGAAGTTTAGCACTTTCCTGCACTGGATGGTGGTACAGAGGGTGGGGTGCTCGGAGGTGGTCCATTACCTTGATGACTTCTTGTTTGTCGGTGCGGCTGGGTCGACATGTTGTAGCACTCTTTTGGAGGGTTTTGTGGGTCTAGCTGGTGAATTGGGTGTACCATTAGCTGAGGGTAAGACGGTAGGCCCCATGACGAATCTTACCTTTTTGGGAATTGAGTTGGACACGCAGAGTTTTGTGGCGAGATTGCCATCTGAAAAGGTTGAAAAATTGAGGGTTCTTGTGGCGAATGCCTTGGCCTCTACTAAGTTGACCCTGAGGGAGATGCAGGCGCTAATCGGCTCGCTGAACTTCGCTTGCAGGGTGATTCCAATGGGGCGGGTGTTCATTCGGCGTTTGGCGGCTTCGACGGCTGGGGTGCGCATGCCTCATCACCGCATACGAGTGTCCCAGTTACTGCAGGAGGATTTGTCGGTTTGGGACGTCTTTTTGAGGGACTTCAACGGCATTACTGTGTTGCGGGAGCCAGAGATCTCCAGTGCTGAATTGCAGCTGTATACAGACGCGGCCGGAGGTGTCGGACTCGGGATCTACTTCGGTGGGGCATGGTGCGCTGACAAATGGCCGCAGTCCTGGCGGGACGAGGGGTTATTAAGTAATATCACCTTTTTGGAGCTTTTCCCTATATTGGTTGCTTTGGAGTTATGGCCGGACAAATTGGCCAACCGTAAGGTGGTTTGGTGGTGCGATAACGAGGCGGTAGTGGCAGTCGTTAATCGTTACTCTCCGCGTTGTGGTAAGGTAGCGTCATTGATGCGGCGTGTCATACTCGCATGCTTGCGGATGAATGTTGATTTGAAGGCACGACATATACCGGGGATTGCTAATGAAATCGCTGATGCTCTTTCCCGTTTGCAGTGGGAGCGGTTCCAGCAGTTGGTGCCGGAGGCAGACAAAGAGGGCCTCGGAGTCCCTTGGAGCTTGTGGAGCTGTGGCCTGCTGAGATGAGAAACCTCCTAAAGAATTCGATTGCGGAACGCACTTGGTCGGCCTACTGCCATGGGTGTGAGCGAGTGCTGGCTTATTTGTACGGTAACGGATGGGCTGGAGGGGAGTTGCCGGAGTATCTGTTGGGGCAGTATGTTGGGTGGGCGAAGGGAAGAGGTGTGGCAAGATTGGCTGTCAGGATTAATCTGGCGGGGTTTGACTTTTTTGCCAGGGCAGTGGGATGGGGAGTCTCGGGTCACGGGCGCCTGGCTCGGCGGTTATTGATGGGTTGGGATCGTTTGCAGCCACGACCGCTCGACCGTCGACTGCCAATTACGCATGACTTGCTAACACGGCTGTGCCATGAGTTGCCAGGTGTGGCGACGTCGCCATATGAAGCCATTCTATTTCGTGCGGTCTTCTGTTTGGCATTCTTTGGGGCTTTTAGGGTCGGCGAATTGGCAGTCGATTCGGCGAAGGCTGATTTGGGTCATTGTTTGCGCCTACGGCATGTGTGGAGTGACCAGATGCTCGTCCGCGTGTTGCTGGCAAAATCTAAAACAGACCAGAAAGGGAAAGGATTGTGGGTGGTGCTAAAAAGGATTGGGGGGTTGACCTGCCCAGTATCCGCCATGGCGGCTTACCTGGGGGTGAGGCCTAAGGGCGGAGAGGGGCTTTTTGTGCATGAGGATACCAGTTCGGTGATGCGATTTCAGGTAACTGTGGTGTTGCGTATGGTATTGCGTCGGCTCGGGGAGGATCCGCGGCGGTTTTCCGCGCACTCTTTTCACATCGGGGCGGCCACCAGTGCGGCTGCTGTGGGTTTGTCAGGGGAGCAGATCCAGAGTATCGGTAGATGGCGGTCCAAAGCTTTCCGTGGATACGTGTGACTGTGACGCGCATATCTGCGACTGTGCATTGCATGACGACGGTGGGGGGGGGATATTAATGATGTTACTTTCTGTTGCAGATGGGGGTGGATAGCGAGGGGTTGCTGGATGATGGAGCACTCCTTCGTATTTTGGGCTGGGCAGCGAGCAGCTGTGCGTCCTATCGGGCGGAACCTTGGACTGGATCCGGCGTTAGTGACTGTTTCATGGCTGGGCGAGCGGGGGCTGCGATGGCCTCAGCTGATGCCTTTGCTTCGTCATCATCAGCGTGTCAGGAATCCACCTGCGATTGTTCTCGTGCATTTGGGAGGCAATGATCTGGCTGCATGGTCCTGCAAGCAGCTGATCAGAGTTGCCAAGAGGGACTTTGCTGCACTACTGCGTTTGTTTGTTGGTATCATGTTAATATGGTCTGATATCATTCCCAGGCCGGCATCCTGGGGGCAGAGGAGATGGTCCCGGGGACTGACTAAGATAAACAGGCAAATTGGGAAATGGGTAGTTGAGCAGGGAGGGTATCACGTGCAGCATGATTGGGTCGATGTGGCCTGTGCTGGATTATATAGGGCTGACGGTGTGCACCTATCTCCCATCGGGATGGATTTACTCCTGAACGACTGGCAGGAGGTGCTGGAGAGGGTCGTTCATGGAGAGGCTCACTGGTCGCAGCTTCCTGTCGGGCTGGGGGGGCGGCACAGGTAAGGCTGTGTGCCTGTGCCGGTGGCGGGATCCCGGAGGTTTCTGGGGTCCGGAGCCTTAGGCGACTTGGGACTGGGGCGGGGTGCCTTCGACCCGGACTACCCCTGGAAGACTTTTGCTAGTAATATGGCAAAGTCGGAAAGGGGTGGTTGGAATGTTGCCAGTGGTGTGACCATGGCTGGAGCGGAGGCGAGGTTGCCTTGCTAGTTGTATGGCTGGTGACGCATCGCTCCGCAGGGGGTTGGTTTGGGCATTGTTACTGTTAATGTTCAGTATGTTGTTGGAAATAAAGCTGCGACCAGTTCTTACCATGAATACGTAGTATGTGTAATTTGTGGGAAGGGGTGAAAGAGGATTTGAAGGGGTGGAGGTGGGGGTTAATGGCAGGAGGAAAGCGCCGGGTCCGGCTACCTGGTTATAATTCTAGTGAACTACAATACATATTTCCTTGCTCAGATAAGATGATAAGATTTTTGAAATTTGTAAATATTTAAATCTGTATATATGTTTAAACTATCTATATACCTAATCAGCATTTACTCAGCATTGTAACCCTCAAATTACCATTTTTATTATATACAATTTAATGTTCACTGTAATTTCAATTGTTTGAATAAGATTCAATGTAATGTTCAAGTTTTGTTCTATGTAAACCGCTTTGATTTTTCTGAAAGGCGGTATATAAAACCGTTCAATAAATAAATAAATAAGAAGTCTTTGAAGGTTAGTGCAAACTGTTGGAAAAACACCATGTACAACATCCAAAGAGCTTAAGGCTGATCTAGAGCAATCTGGAGTAGTAGTTCCAACCCACAACACATGTCACTCACTAAACAAAGAAGGACTTCATGGGGAAAGGCCAAGAAGGACTCCATTGCTCAAAGACAGACATAAAAAGACACACTTTATCTTTCCCCCAAACCACCTTGAGAAACCATAATACTTTTAGGAAAATGTTTTGCGGACAGATGAAACAAAACTTAAGTTCTTTGGCAATGCAGACCAGTGATACATTTATAGGTGAAGAAATGAAGCTTATAAGTTAAAAATAAACACTCTTCCTACAGTTAAATATGGTGGAGCTTCCATAATGTTGTGGGGCTGTTTTGCTGCCTCAGGAACTGGAGGCCTGGAACATATTAAAGGATTCATGAAGTCAGAGGACTACAAAGGTATTTTGGAGTGAAACGTGCTACCTACTGTCAGAAAGCTAGGTCTGGGTCAAAGGTCATGGGCCCTTCAGCAGGACAATGACCCAAAACATACATCCAAAAGTACAAAAGAATGGTTAAAAATGAAAAAATTTGATTGTTTTAAACTGGCCAGCAATGAGTCCTGATCTCAATCCAATGAAGAACCTTTGGAAAGAGCTGAAATCTGCCATTTGTTTAAGGAATCCTGGAAACATTAATGAGCTGGAACAAATCGCAGTGGAGGAATGGGATAAACTACCAGCAGACAGATGTATGAAACTTATGGCTACAAGAAATGTTGACAGGCTGTCATCACTGCCAAGGGTTGTGCAACCAAATATTAGTAAAGGGTGCATTATAATGTCCAGGCCATATATTGTTTTTTTCTCAGAAGTTAGATGGATCCTTGAAAAGACTAAAGAATACCAAAAGGATATGTGTTTTATTGACTACAGCAAGGCTTTGACTGTGTAAACCATGAGAAACTCTGGGCCACATTAAGAAGCATGAGTATACCAGAACACCTTATTGTTCTCTTGTACAACCTATATATTGATCAAGAAGCAACAGTTCAAACAGAACAAGGAGAAACAGAATGGTTTAAAATCAGCAAAGGTGTTTGACAAGGCTGCATACTTTCCCCCTACCTGTTTAATTTATATGCAGAGCAAATCAACAAAGAAGCAGGATTGTATTTATTTATTTATTTACATTTCTTATATACCGCGCTATTTAAATCAGTGCGATTTACAGTGAACAGAAATAATATTACAATGTAACAAAAGCACATTGTGTTTTACAATGAACAGGGTAAATAAACTTGGGCGAGAACTTGGGTGAGAACTTGGGTGAGAAACTATTTACAGCATATTTTACAAATTTACAGAATATTCACAATTGGGCAGCATGGACGGAGGGGTTCATACAAGGGGTCCGCAGCCTATCCATTCTCTCATTGAGTTAAGGTATTGGAGCAGTTGGGGAGGGGGATCAGAGGGTCTGCCATGTGTTTCCCTGGGTTGCTTTCTGGGTAGTGTTTTTGGAATAGGTGGTATTTTAACGCTTTTCTGAATGGGGCAAGGCTTGTAATAGCTCGAATTTCCGAGGGGAGGGCATTCCAGGCTATGGGTGCATAAACAGAAAAAGCTCTATTGACTGTTGCTTTTAGGCATTTTGTTATTATCTTAGGGATTTCTAATGCATTCCGCATAGCAGATCTTCTGTTCCTGTTGTCAGGCATGTTGTTGATTAGCTTGCTGATGGGTGAGGGGGACTGATTCTTCAGTGCTTTGAATGTCATGACAAGTGCCTTGTAATGGATTCGAGCTTGTAGGGGTAGCCAGTGGAGCTCCTTCATCAAAGGTGTAATGTGTTCTGACCTTGACACACCTACAAGTACTCTCGCGGCCGAGTTCATGGCAAGTCGGAGTGGATTTAGTGTTGACTGTGGCAGCCCGTAGAGAATGATGTTGGCGAAGTCCAAGTGTGGGATCACAAGGGCTTGGAATACAGTCCGGTAGTCAGTGAAGTCCAGGAGAGGTCGAAGAAGGCGTAATGTTCCAATCTTGTGGTATACTGCTTTTGCGACGTTTTTCACATGTGCTATCATGTCAAGTCGCTGATCTAGTGTGATGCCTAGGTAGCGAATTGTGGTTTTGGTTTTTAGCTCAGCATTTTTGACTTGTAAAGCTGGAGGTGGGGTGAACTTCTGATTTCTCGTGATGAAGAGAACATCAGTTTTACTGTGATTAATTCGCAGGTTTTGGGTGAGAAGCCAGTCAGCAACTATTTCAAAGCATCTTGTAATGGGTGAAAAATCTGGCCGGTCAGTCCTGAATGGGATGTATAGCAGGATGTCATCTGCATAGGCAAGGCATTGCACGTTTAAGGAATGGATGAGGGTGCAGATAGGCTGCATGTAAATGTTAAACAGCAGAGCGGATAAAGATGATCCTTGAGGCACCACCTGTTTCTGAAGGAAAGGCTCTGAAGTCAGGGTACCTGTCTTAACTTGTTGCCATCTGTTAGTCAGGTAGGATTTGCACCATTGTAGAGCAGTGCCTTGTATCCCTTTTTCTTGGAGCCGTTGTAGCAGTATCTTATGGTTCACTGAGTCGAATGCGGTTGCTATGTCCATGAAGATGAGAACGAATCCTTGGTGTATATTGTCAAGTCCTGTGATTAGGTCTTGAAGAGGGTCGTTAGGATGGTGTCAACTCCATGTGCTTCCCTGAATCCATGTTGGGATGGGTCGAGAAACAACAGAGGTGTGAAGATTGGTGGAAGACTCAACAACCTTCGCTTTGCTGATGATACCATATTACTGGCTGAAAGTGAAGACAATTTGAAACATTTCCTTCTCAAGATCAAGGAACATAGTTTTAAAATGGGTCTGCACCTTTACATTAAGAAGACAAAGATCCTGACAACTGGCAAAATCAAGAAGTTCATTGTTGATGGAGAAGAATTGAAATAGTGGACAACTTTAACCTACTTGGATCAACTATCAATAAAGAAGCAACAAGCAGTCAAGAAATCAGACATTTCATTGCTATTGGCAGAATGGCTATGAAGGACCTAGATAAAATTGTCAAGAGCAGAGATGTCTCTCTCCATACAAAGATTTGACTTGTTCAAGCCATGCTATTTTCAATAATGTCATATGGATGCAAATGTTGAACAGTGAAAAAGATGGACAGGAAGAAAATGGATGCCTTTGAATTATGGTGCGGGTGACGAATACTGTGTACACCATGGATTGCCCAAGAACAAACCAGTCAATACTAGAGGAGATCAAACCTAAGCTTCCCTCCCACACATGTCAAGCAGTTCTTCTGTCTCCCTAGTCCCCCCATGTCCAGCATTTCTTCTCCCTCCCTCCCATGTCCAGTATCTCCTCTTTCTGTCTCCCTAGCCCCACCCTTAATGTTCAGCATTTCCTGTCAGTCTCCCCAGTACTTGTGCCCCCCTGTCTACTAGCTCCTTTCTCTCTCCTCCTCAGTACCCCCCAACATCAAGCATGTCCAGTCTTCTTCCCTCTCATGTCCAGCATCTCTTCAGTCTCCCTAGTTCCCCCTCCCCCATATCCAGCATCTGTTTTGTCTGCCTGCCTCTGTACCTCCCCCATGTTAAATATCTCCCTGCCATCCAACCCCTATCATGTCCAACTTCCTTCCTATTTCCCCTTCCCCTGGTGGTCCAGCCTCCAACGTTCCCTCCCTCTCCTCCACATCTCCACTCCATCTTTGTATGCCCAGTATCCAGCATCTACCCTCCCTCTCACCTCTCCCAATGTCCAGCTAATCACCCATGTATGTGTGTCTCTCTCTCTTTCATTGCCCCACTGCAGCTATCACCCATATATGTGTCTCTCTTCCATTGCCCTCTGCAGCCATCATCCAAGTGTCTTTCTCTATTGCCCTCTGCAGCCATCACCCATGTATGTCTATTTCTCTTTCATTGCCCCCACTGCAGCTATCATCCATGTGAGTGTGTGTGTCTCTCTCAACACCCCCTGCAGGCATTACATGTGTCTCTCTCATTGCTTCCCCTGCATCCATCATCCAAAGTCTATCTCTCTCATCCCCCCCCCCCCCCGCAGCCTTCACCAGATGTGTCTGTGTCATCCCCCATTCCCCCCTTCCCCCCATGTATCCCTCTCTCATCTCCACCCCCATCCTCTGTACAACTAGGCTCACCATTCTTGTCTTCACTGCCTTCCACTGTCATCGATTCTGTGCATGCAGCTTGAGCCGCGCAGTGGAGGACATTTTGCTGATTGCACCACTTCAAGTCTCACGTGATCAGCACAACTTCCTCTACTACGGGGCTCAATCTACATGCACAGAGCCGATCGTGATGGAGGACTGAAGAGGCCTTGAAAATCAGAGCAGAGTTTTGGAGTTCATGCATGTGCAGAGGTGCAGTATGTGCCTGGGCTTCAAAGCCCTGTACAGATTTTTAATGCCAGCTGCGGCCGCTTGCCAGCAGGAAGAGCCACTGCTCTGGAGGTGCTGTGTTGCCGCTACAGCGTCGCAGCTGCAGCTGAATCGATCATGCAGTGGCCTCATGCCCTGAAGCTGTTCCCAGCAGGGTCAAAGTCTCGCAATAACAGCCATACTGTGAGACTTCGGCTTGATGGAGAACAGCTGCCAGGCATGAGGCAAACTGAGAAGAGCAGAGGCAGCCTGGCAAAGATTGTCAAGTAAGATTTTTCTGTTGCTGTTGGGGGCCTGTGAGGGGAGTGGGACCCATGAGGGGGGCCTACGAGAGGAGAGGGCCAATGAGGTGGGCTGCACTGCGACATTGGAACTTAGCTCTCACCCAGTGGTGTAAGGGCACAGATAGGGCCCCTACAATCAATAAGGTGTACTGTACATTGCCCAGGTGACAGAGAAAATAATCTCTCTGATGCATTGGTGCCACCAGAAAAGGTGTGCTAGGGGTGAGTGAGGGGGGGAGGTGGAAGGAAAGAGAGTGCACCTGAGGAAGAAGGACAGGGAACACTGTTGTTGGGAGTGGGGAGTGGAGAGATGGGGAGAAGAAAGGGTGCCAGGAGGGGTGGGAGAATGAAAGAGAGAAAGATTTGAGTGCTGGAAGGGATGGAAGGAGAGAGAGAAAGAGTATGTGCTATGAGAAGGAAGGGAAAGGAAGTGAGATGGAGAAAAAAGATGGGGGTGGGAGAGGGGAAGGAGCATGCTGAGGAGGGCTAAGCTAAGAGAAAGTAGGAAGGAGGAAGGAGAGAATGGCAATTAGCAGATGGGTAGTAAGTGTCATCTGTAATCCTGCAGTATATATATAGATGTGTGTATGTGTCTGTGTGTGTGTGCGTTGTCGCGCCCACTGCTGGCTAGGCGGTTGCCTATAGGCAGTGGGTGTACCTCCTATTGTCCCTTGGTATTATGGGTTCCCAGAGCCAAGGGCTTCTGGGGATTGTAGTTGTGAAAAAAATGAGTAGCGGAGGGTTGAAGGCAAATACAGGAAAAATGTATTCTTTTCTTCTTTGTCCTTTCAAACATACAGTAACAAAAGTAGGATACTTCTCCAAATAAAGAAAAAGGAACTTTCACAGTAACACCGGTAGCACTTGCTTCAGTCAGCTTATCATACCAGTAGTATATCTTTTTCCACAGTTCAAGAATACAGCTTAAGGGTTCCTTGCTCAGTTCAGCCCAAATAACTGCTCTTCCAAACTGAGCACTATGCAAAGCACAACCCACTTTACTTCTGGCTGTTTATACGTTTAGGTAAGGACTTCTTGAGCATTCAAATCAGCACTTCTGAACATTCTCTGCCAGCTTTAAAATGTTAGCAACTTCATTCCAAACATTTCTAGCAGAACAGGCAAGTACAAAGCTTCTGGGTTTTCTGAGTTTTAAACCTTACAGCTTCTTCACCTTTGCTTTACACACAAAGAACAGTCCATTTGAGAGTCGGCAGAACTATTATCAGAATCATAGTTGTCTACCTGCATGCTCTCATACTTGGGGTCAGTTAGCATCTGGCTGGAATCAGCTTGTGGGATTTCAGGTTTTATTTCTTCTAATAACTTTAAAACCTTCTCCCAATGAGACCTCTTTCTATGCTGAGGAATATTTGAAGGGCTGAGGGGATTCTTATCCTTCAATAAACTATGCAAGGTTTCAAATGGGCTCACCTTACTTCTAGTAACAGAGCTCTTTACAGACCTTCCTTGAGGTGAAGCTCTTCCCCCAGGTTCTGGCAGGACCACGCCCGTGCTCTGCTCAAAGACAGCACTTTCCTCAGGATAAACTCTCCTGTCTTCAGGGCCTGCTGGAATGCTCCTACAACATGGGCTTCCTTCAGAGCTGTAGATTCCTGTGTGCTGGCTGCAACAAGAACCTTTCCTGAGGCTGTTTCAGCTTTCTTGCAAGAACCTTTCCCTTCTCTTCCTGGTTCCTCAGTTGTCCCCTCTCTCCCAGGTTCCTCGGTTGCTCCCTCTCTTCCTGTTTCCTCAGGCTTAAATGACTGGAGCTGCCCTAAGGCTTCAAACTCCGCCCCCGGGTGTTCCCCATTACCTACCCTGGTTGCCTTGGAGCTAGGGCGTGGCTTGCACTCAGCAACTCTATGTGTGTGGTTTTTTTCCTTGGCTGGAGTTTCAAAGTCAAAACTCCCTGAACTATTCTTCTGCTTAGGGGTAAATGTCTGTTTTCTATCCATTTCCCCTGGGCTCCACTACAATCTCGCCACCACAGCGTGCGTGTATACAGGGCTTTTTTTGAGGGGTAGGGGTATGCAGTGGTATGGAGTACTGACATCTTTTTCATTGCCTACTAAAATTGACCCATGGTCCTCATTTATTAACAAAAGAGCTATGTATATGAATCTCGGCACCAATTTTGATAGGAAACATGCAATGTATATAAATATATATATATATTCAACAGTTCAGTGCACCACCAACTTAAGGGAAGCATCTCCAATCCTTTGAAGAGATCACATCTGTAAAAAAAAAGTTTACATGGTAGAAACTAATCTATGAGTAGATTTTTTTCCAATAAAGGACTTCCTTTACTGCTGTCTGCTTGTAGGCACTGACTATACTTATTATGAATCCATTTCTCTTATTATATGCTAAATACCAATTGGATCAATTCGCTTTTGACAATCCTGAACAAACCATTTTGGTTATATGCAGCCACTGTCGTCAAATGAGGCGGTCGGATTACATTCAGGTACTGTGATGGTATCCCAGGGGGCTTACAGTCTAAGGGGTATTTTTACTAAACCACGGTAAAGTCACTGGCGGTAAGGGCAGCACTAAGGTTCCCAAAGCCATATAAGACTATGGGTGGGCCAGGGTGGTACGGCGTAAAGGGAGCTATGGCCGTGTAACGCACGGAACAGGGTGCCCTGACCATTTAACTCGCAGTAACGGCACATCTCATGTTAAGGTGACAAGTGTTAAGGTGCCCAAGGGGTTTAAGGTGCTTCAACTAAGGCGCATGAGCTTAAGGTGCCCTGAGGGTTAAGGCACATAAAATTAAGGCGCCCTGAGGGTTTTAAGGCACCTGAGGTTAAAGCATCCCTGAGGGTTTAAGGCACATGCCCGTGTGCTATCCGTGTTGGTGGTGTGCAGTCCCAGCACATCCAACATGCGGTTTGGTGAGTGCCTAAGGTGCAGGGTCCGGGGGGGGGGGGGCAGAGGCATACATGGACAACCACACATCCCCCCCACAACCATCTGCCTCTCCAGGGACCCCATCACCACCTGCCAATGTTATGTCTCTAACTTGGGGAAGAGATGGCTGAGCGGTATTAGGTCAGAGGTCTAGAAATATTGCCTGGAGTGGAATAGGTAAATGTAGGTCGATTGTTTATACCATCAGTATGTTGAAAGAATAGGGGACATGCAGTGTGGCTACAGTATAACCTATTTCGGACTACTATGTAAAAATACTTTTTTCTTCAATGCATAATCACACCTGCAATTCATTACCGGAGGATGTAGTAAAGGCTGCTAGCGTAGCTGGGTTTAATAAATGTTTGGACATGTTCCTGGCAAAGTCCATAAACCATTGTTTGAGAGGATCTGGGATATGCACGGCTTGCCCCATTACAAGCATTGTGGATCCTATGTGACTTTTGGGGGAAACTGCTATATACTTGTGCCCTAGATTGGACACTGTTGGACACAGGATAGTGGGTATGATGGACCATGGTATGACACAGTCTTGCATATTTTCAAATCCTGTGTTCTTCTGTGCCACCTAGGCAACTGATTGGTCCACCCTGTGCACCAGCAGCTCCCACTGCATGATCCACATGAACCTTCCTTTGCCCCATTGCACCATTACATAGTGGCCTTTCATACTTGGGCACTATGCTGTTGCTGCAAGTGGATCACTACTATCACTCTCTTGGACTCACCTGTCTGTGCAGCACATTGCATGCATTTAAATAGTCTCTCTCTCCTTAAAATACACCCTTACTGACAGGATTTGATATGTGTTAAGGTTCCTGGCTTTAAGGTGCTGGCGTTAAGGGAGCACGTCTTGTTCCCGCCCACTCCCCGCACATTGACTCCTACTTTCCTACTCTCTGCCCATAGGGCGCTTTACACCGCCGGTACTGTTAACACATGCTAAGGTGACATTTAGGACGTACTAAGGGTACAAGTGTACCATTAGCGCGCGTTAACAGCACACTTGCTCCTTTACCGTTGTTTAGTAAACATACCCCCAAGTTTTGTTCCTGATGTAGTGGAGGGTTAAACGACTTGCCCAAGTTCTCAAATGTTCATAAAAACAGTCAGCTCAACTTAGCTCAGTCTTGCAGGTAGAGTTAGCAGGAGCTGTTAATCTGTCCATTACTGACTGTGGCTCTTTTGTCCCAACTATTTTCTGTAATAAGTCCGGTAGCATGAAAGCAACTACCTGTGTATATCGGGAAGGGTGCTAATTTCCTACATTTTAGAAAGAAGATGAGGACATGGTTGTTTCAAAAGTCATGTGGCTTTGAGATTTAGGGGTACGTTTACTACTCGGTGATAGCGCCGATTAGCAAACATACCCCTTAGGGGAGATAAGGTGCGTTTTAGTTGCCATCTGAATTTTTTCTTTAAATTTACTATGATTTAATTTAGTTTATGAATGTTCTGTTGTAACTAGCCAAGAGGTTTATGATATTGTTTATGATATTGTTAATATGCTACCCAGGCTGTATGTAGAAACCAGGTAATATTATAATACCAAAAGCAGCAATTTCTTTGGTTGTAATTGTGGATCTTCTGCTCCTGCCCATAAATGAGTAAGATGTCTATTAAGTGGATCAAGGAACCAGGGAAAGCTTATTTTCAGCCCAAGCCAATGCGAAGGGAGGAAGGAAAAGCATGATTGAAAATTAAACTGATGGACTGAAAAGCACCTGTCGAAACTAGAAACTCTTGATCACATGAGGGTCTGGCGTCAACTTTACTGGCAAAATATTATTTCAGAAGTACTCATAAAAATAACAAATGGACTGGCAAACAAAAAGCTCTTCCATCTTTGCCAGTGAAAAGTGGAAGTGCACAGATGGTTTGTCAGAGATTAGAACATTGCACACATATTTATTTTGGCCCTTTCTGTTGTAGTCGACAGGCTAATTATGATGACCATAATACCAGTTTTTCATCTAAAGCCGGGAAGCCTGCTGACTGAGAAGGTATTGATGAACCCTTACTATCATTCTCAAGGATTCCGTGAATTTGGAAGGTCATGAAGATTCAATCACAGTCTCCCTCAGCACCCACCCCTGACCTCCCAATCACACACCCTCTCTGTCTCTCACTCTCTTTCTTGCTGAAAATCTCTGCTTTACCTACAAACCTCTAAATGTGATTTAACCAGCCTTATTAGTATCTTGCTTTGTTGACAGAATTTGATTAAAATGTTCTACCATGATTTAGTTAATCCTAAATTTGTACATCTCAAAATAATATTCTTTAGTTCCGAAGCCTTCTACTGTAAATATTTATTTATTTAACAGTTTTTATATACCGTCTTTCTACAATTCAAGACGGTTTACAGAGAACATAACACAGCAGTATATTTCAACTGATTACACAGAAAAAAAACATAACGAGTGTATAAGTGGTTAATATAAGTAATTTTGTCCATGGGGAGTGTTCATGAACAAGAACTATTTACATGCTATGTAAATATGGCAGATAATAGAAGTTATATGAAATTACATTACATAGAAAACTATCATGAGGGATTTTAAATGTAAGAGGTCTGTTTTCAAAAAGCCCTTACGCGGGGAAGTTATGCAGATAAATTTATCCACAGATCTTAATCTGAATATTCAGTAGAACTTATCCAAATAAACATGCAGCTAAATAGATTGAGATATAGTTATCTGGATAGAGCTGTCTGGACAATTTTAGGCCCAGCTATTTCTCTTACCAGACTTTCCGAGTAACTTCAGCCATTCAGTAGTGAATTTTAACTGTACCCTGGGACTGCTCCCAACAAACCGTCTTTCTACCTGTATAAATTTTGTGTGCCCTTAAGGGCTTACCATCTGTAGATAAGCATTGATCCTAATCTCTCGTTCCCATCTTATTTTTTGAATTTGTTTCTGTTAAACTGTGGGGTTTTTTCTGCCTCCAGTTAATATTCTGTAACTATTCCCCTATTTTGGGGACAAAATGATGTCTCTTGTTGTTTATTTAAGTTTAATCTGAATGTTTCCTTTGTACTCTACTTACAAGAGTTCAACTTTTCTGTAAACATTATTGATTGATGTTTAAATTTGTAAAATTGCATAAATAGAAAATTAAAAAAAAAAAAAAAAAATTTGTGTGGACAACGATTTGCCCTAAAAAATGTAACAGGGAGTGGGATGGGGAGGGGAGGACTTAAACCACCAATATTTGTCCTGCGAACTCCAAACGTTAGCAGGCTGAAACTTTTGAATATTGACCTTTCAGTTTCTATTATTAGTTTTGTTTATTTATTTCTAATCTTGCAAAATGGCATACATGCCATTAATTTGCAATATATTTTATTTTTTATTTAAAATTTAATAAACCTCTTTTGACTCCAACACTGGGGAGCATAATTACTAAAATGTGATAGTATACCACACATTCAACCCCAAAACTAGCACAGGGGTGACACCAGATCCTCACAAAGAAACAGACAAGTGCATGGAATGCCTACCTACAGCACACATCCAACACCACCCGCGCGCTGAGCCATTTGCCTTGATTACCAAGACGGCAGTTGCCACCATCCATTGATATGGCTTTCAGTGCATCTGTACTAATTGCTTCCTGCATTAACTGTGATGCTCAGTTACCACCCACACTCCACCCAAACCCATGCTAAGCGGTTAATGTGGGATATTTAGCATGCTGCATTTTTAGCTCAGGCTAACAGTTACCCCGGCAAGCTTGGCGCACAGTGAACCCCAGACCAACAGCGTAGTGTAGCAAACATGCATGAGGTTATAAGCATGAACAGATCATAGCATTTTGAAATAATTTTAAAATGTTTTTATCCAATAAACTAAGCAGCTATCCATGTAAAATGGGATGCTGAAAATTGTCCTCCCCCCTCTGCAAGGAAAAGAGTGAGCCACTCCAAAAAGAGGCCAATCTGGGCAGAGGGGTCGAAACAGACAGCTGAAAAAGTACAGGGCATTCCTTTTTAAACCTCTAAGCTTGGTTTAAAAAAGCAAAGCAGATGCAGTATGTGTGTGTGCTAAGGTGTGTATGATTAGTGCCCCCTTGGGAGTGCTTCTGGGTCTGAGACCAGCCTGGCTGGAGTCCCCTCGAGGGTGGGTTCCATCAGTCATTGTCTGTTTGGCAACTGGTGCTTCCACTTGGGGAAGAAAGGTGTTAGCGGGCAGGATTTCCCTCCTTTCGCCCCAGGAAAACCTCTCAAAAACACTGCTGTGAACAAGGCTGGCTTAAATAAGTATTTACAATTTATTTATGAAATATATACAGGGTGGCCCAAAAAAAGTGAGAACATCTCGTAGCATATAAGTTATTTAAAAATTCAAAAAGACAGATGTAAACGATTGACAAATTAAAGAAAAAAAAGATGGCGACCGGAAATTGTCGAAATAAAGACGTTATATAGCTAAAAAAGGTAAATAAGTAAACTATTTAAGCTTTTAATTTACGAGATGTTCTCACTTTTTTTGGGCCACCCTGTATATCAAGCATTGTGATAAAATAATGGCAGTATGTGCAACCCATATTATGTCAAGTGTTTCAAGCAGGTAAGGTGAAATAACAATACAGGATAAGAGATAAGGCAGATCAAACAACCAATATGTAGTGACTTAAGATTATGAATTTAACCTTATTAACCTGTCTTCTAACTCCCCTCCCTTTCCCTTTGCACACCCACCCTAAGTCTCACCCATTGCTGGAGCTCTGGACCAGTGGCTGTTTGTGAAAGGAGAGGTTTTGTAGTTCTGTCCAATCGCTGAGGCTGTAGCCTTGGCTCCGTCTTCTCCAATCCAAAAAGGATTTTGCACTCCTGTCCAATTAGGAACAAATGTTGTAGCTCTCCCTTGAGCTGATCTGCTGCTTGTCCCCCCTGGGTCTTATTGCTCCTAGTCCAGAATGGACTCTCTACCACTGCAGCTCTCCCTTGAGCTGAACTGCAGCTGGACCTCCCTGGATCTTGTGGTTCCTAGTCCAGAATGGACTTGACTCTCTGCCACTGTAGCTCTCTCTGCTGCAGCTCTCTCTTGAACTGGGTCTGTAGTAAGCTCTCTGCTGACACCTTTACTCTGCATCTACCTAGGCTCCTATAACTTTCTAGCACTATCTTAAAGAAAAGAAGCTCTTTTAGATTAAAAAGCTTAACAACCTCTGCATTCCAAACTTCATCGCTTCTCAAGTGCTTTCTTTTTTTCCTTTATTCTCACAGGTGTTTTTAATACCAGCACCTGTTTATCTGATACCATTTCTCTTAGGGTGAGCAAGTTCCACCAGCCGCCCCCCCCCCCCCCCGCCACCAAGTATTTGCTTCTCCACTCTGTCTGATGTATGCATTTTATTTCCCTACACAATTCCTTATAGATTTAAAGTTAAATTTTAATAATAGAAATAAATGTGAGCAACTATTACCCTTGCTCCTTTAGCACAGACTGTGGTTTACATATCCCCTAAATGTTTAATTTCCAGCTCCTCTAGCCCAGTGACTGTTCCTGCAGGCTGCTGTTTTAATGTTGCCCTTCATTTGACCTCTTCAGCAGCATATAGTAACCATTTACCTTGAATTTTACACTATCCAGCATACTCTCAAACACCCACCTTTGGGGGGGGGGGTTCACATTTATTTTCAAAGGGAAACTTTTCTATTTTGGAAGGAACCAACCCATTTCAAATCTGTCTTTTTTGTTTCCATTTTATGGATTTATTTATATATGGGGAACAGGATCCCCCTAAAGCTCGAAATGTGGCCTGTGTGATTCATGAACTTGGTGCCCCCCCTGCCTCCCCTGCTATATGCAGGAACTCACTCTTACTGGGCTTCCTGAAATTCCAGTGATGATATCAGCGCCCCTTCTGTGTTCGTGCCTGTGCAGTCGCACCACTCGCACAGCCCTTGGTCAAGCCCTGATGGGGAGGGAGTAAAATGCTGTTATTTTACCCACTCGGTAGATGAGTAAAAGTGTGTGCACATATAGAAACAACATACAGGCCTTTTAAGCAGGAGTTCCTGCATGGGGTTAGGTCATGGGAATAATTAAAACTATTGTTGTTGTTGTTGGTTAAGTGCTGTTGAGTTGGTGTCGACTCATGGTTGCCCTAAATAGTGTTTGGTCTTCAGTCAGATTGCTCATTGTTGACAGACTGGTTGGTACACATAGCTGCTGTTATTGTATCGATCCATCTCATTGCTGGCCTTCCTCTTTTGCGTTGACCTTCTATCTTGCCAAGCATGATGTCTTTCTCTAATGATCTCTCTCTTCACATGATGTGTCGTATGAAAGTCAAAGTATTGTCATCTGAGCTTCTAAAGAAAGCTTAGGTTTGATCTCCTAAAGACTGGTTTGTTCTTCGGGCAGTCCATGGTATACACAGTATTCGCCGCCAGCACCATAATTCAAAGGCATCAATTTTCTTCCTGTCTATCTTTTTCACTGTCCAGCTTTCACATCCATATGATGTTATTGAAAATACCATGCATTGAACAAGTCGAATCTTTGTAGGGAGAGAGACATCTCTGTTCTAGAGAATCTTGTCTAGGTCTTTCATAGCCATACTGCCAAGAGCATTGCATCATCGGATTTCTTGCTTGCTTGTTGCTTCTTTATTGATAATTGATCCAAGTATGTTAAAGTTGTTCACAATTTCAATTTCTTCTCCTTCAACGATGAACCTGTTGATTTTGCCAGTTGTCATGATCTTTGTCTTCTTTACATTAAGGTGCAGGCCCATTTTGAGACTATGTTCTTTGATTGTGAGAAGCAAATGTTTCAGATCATCTTCACTTTCAGCCAGTAATGTGGTATCATCAGCATAGCGAAGGTTGTTGATGAGTCTTCCACTAATCTTCACACCTCTGTTGACATCATACAATCCTGCTTCTCTGATGATTTGTTCCACATATAAATTAAACAGGTAGGGAGAAAGTACGCAGCCTTGTCTTACACCTTTCCTTATTTTAAACCATTCTGTTTCTCCTTGTTCAGTTCGAACTGTTGCTACTTGATCAATGTACAGATTGCGCAAGAGAACGATCAGGTGTTCTGGTATACCCATGCTTCTTATTGTGGCCCAGAGTTTCTCATGGTTTACACATTCAAAAGCCTTGCTATAGTCGATAAAGCACAAATAGATATCCTTTTGGTATTCTTTAGTCTTTTCAAGGATCCATCTCACATCCGCGATGATGTCTCTCATTCCTCGCCCTTTCCTGAACCCTGCTTGCACTTCAGGTAGATCTTGTTCCAGGTATGGTTGTAGTCTCTGTTGAATAAACTTCAGTAGAATCTTGCTGGCATGTGGGATCAGAGCAATTGTTCAATAATTTCCACAGTCAGTTGCATCACCTTTCTTTAGTATTGGTATAAACACAGATCTTTTCCAGTCAGTTGGCCATGATGCTGTCTTCCAAATTTCTTGGCAGAGCCTTGCAAGTACAGTAACAGCTGCATCAGATTGCTCTAATACTTCGATAGGAATGCCATCAATGCCTGGTGCTTTGTCCTTTGATAAGGCTTTCAATGCTGTTTCAATTTCTTCTTTCATCAACAATGGTTCCGGAACATAAGGTACAAGCTGAAATGGCTGTTGGTCCACTTGATCTTTATCATATAAAAACTCTGTATATTCTTTCCACCTTTTCTTGATCTTCTCATCATCATTCAACATAGAACCTTGAGCATCTTGCAATATTCCAATTCGGGGCTGGAATTTTTTTCTTTAACTCTCATAGCTTTAGGAAAGCCAATCTTGTTCTCCCTCTAATAGTTTCTGATTCTATTTCCTTGCATGTGTCATTGTAGAACTTTTCTTTGTCCTGTCTTGCTGCACGTTGGAAATCTCTGTTGAGTTCTGTGATTGCCTTTCTTTCTTTCTCCTCTGGCTTTTGCTTCTCTACGTTTCTGTGCAATTTTCAGAGTTTCTTCCGTCATCCATTTTGGCTGTTTTTGCTTTTTTTACCTTTTGTAGAGACTTCTCACTTTCTTCCAACACAATCTTCTTGATGTCAGCAGAAAATCAATTTTGCAGGCAGTCTTTAAATTCCAGTGGTATATTCTCAAGGCAGAGGCGTAGCGTGGGGGGTGCAGGGGGGGCCGGCCGCACCGGGCGCAACATGGGGGGGGGCGCTCACACTCGCAGCTCTCTGTTGCCGATGAGGGGGAAAGGCAGGTCCCTATGATACATGTTGGCGCGTACGCCATCTGGTGGTGGCACTGCAAAGAGGTTTGCGCTATAGCCCTCGAGCCCGCAGTCCTGGGAGTCGCATTGTTCTTGGCAAACCCTCGGCAACAAAGCGCAGGCGATGCGATTGACCCCCTCTAGGTAGCTATTTCACACAAGCTGCCGGGGCGGGGTGGGAGGGGGACTGTTTATCGCGTCGTCGCCCCTCGATCTCAATGTAAAGCTGGGGTTGGGGTCAGATCGCCCTGTGCGCTCGAGAAGGCGGAGCTGCAGGGCGGCATCGCGAGTTTCTGGTTCCGGATCTCCTCCTCTTCCCTGCTGTTGGGCGTTTAACCATGCTTGTCGGGCTCTTGCTGCTGTGCTGTTCGTTTCCCTGGACTCCGGCTCAGCGAGGTCAGTGCTGACGATCGCTCCCTCCCGGGGTAGGATCACGGTCGGCTCCCCCGCGCAAAGAAGCTCCCCGGCGGCTAAAATCCACGGGTTAGGGGGCGCAAATTACTTGCCTTGCCCCGGGTGCTGACAACTCACGCTACGCCACTGTCTCAAGGTCATGTTTTCCTGCATTCATGAGTGGTTTGCTCTTTTTCAACTTTAGCTTGAGTTTGCATACACTATAGTAGTTGATGATCTGCACCACAGTCAGCTCCAGGTTTTGTCTTTGTCGATGTTATAGAGCTTTTCCATTGTTGATTTCCACAGATGTAGTCAATTTGATTTTTATGCAATCCATTGAGTGAAGTCCATGTGTACAGTTACCGCTTGTGTTGCTGGAAAAAGGTGTTTGAGATGAATAGATCGTTGGTCTTGCAAAATTCTATCAGTCTTTCTCCAGCTTCTTTTCTATTGCCAAATCCATATTTTCCAACCACTTTGCCTTCTTCTTTATTGGCAACCTTTGCGTTCCAGTCACCCATGACTTTCAGAATATCCTGTTTGCATGTTCTGTCAATTTCAGCTTGAACTTGTTCATAGAATTCTTCAATTTCATCCTCTTCTACAGCTCTTGTTGGGGCATATACTTGAATTATAGTTGTGTTGATAGGCATTCCTCGTAGATGAATAGAGATTAAGGAGTATGTTTACTAAACTGTGTTAACGTAGCAGCAGTTACGTTAATGCGCGTTAGGTAATGTTAACGCACGTTAAGGGTACCTAACGCGCCATAGCATCACCGTCTGCGGTAAATCCTGCAGAGGACGGAGAGAGGGCAGATAGCAGGGGTCAATGGGCGGGGAGTGGGCGTGGAGAAGTTCCCGCAGCACTAATGCGGGGTACTGAAGGGTTGAACATTACTGGGACTGAAAACCTGTTGTTAGATGCACATTTGCAGGAGGGTGAAACAATTTCAGTGTCAGCAATGTACAACATAGGCAGGGAGCCCAAGAACCGTGATAGTAGTGATCAATTTGCAGCAACAGCATAGTGCCCAAGTATGAAAGGCCACTATGGCAATGGTGCAAATGGGGCATAGGGGGCCTCAGGCGTGACATGTAGTGGGGCAGCTGGGTCACAGGGTGGACTAGGCTGTCGCCTAGGTGGCACATAGGAACAGAGAAACTGGAGATCAGCAGGACAGCAGATGACCAAGGCCAAACACAATCCACCTACATCTTCCTGGTCCACCCTAGCCAATAGTTGCTAGGGCACTGACCTGACATCCCCTCGGCCATCCCACCCCCATGTAGAAGGGACATAGTATTGGTAGGTGGTGATGGGGAGAATGTGTGGATGTCCATGTATGCCTCCCCGCCCCAGACCACGCTCCCTAGGCAACCGCCTACCTGCACAGTAGATGGCCTGGGACTGCACACTACCAGCACCAACAGCATATGGCCAGGCAGCATGGCAGGGGGGGGGGCATGTGTTGGCGCTAGAAGGGGGCAGAGGCACCTGCCTGCAGTGCACCCAGGCCATGCCCTGTACCAGTACGTGGTGTGCAGTGCAACAGAAGAGGTCTGGCTGAGGAGGAGTAAAGATAGCCCCAGAGACTGCTGGGCTTGTGTGGTACAGTACACACAGCCAGTGTGTCCTGGAGCACAGGGTCACAGGTTCAAGTCCCAGCTGTGGATCCTGTAGAGCATGTCCCTATATTTTACACTACAATGCAGATACAACATTAACATGTGCTATCCCCAAAGCAACGGCCAACAGGGGTACAAACACCCACTCACACAGGCTCCACTATCCAAAGCTCCATGCAGAGTCCGGCTGTTAGCCCCAGCAAGGAGCCACAGTCACCACCGGAGCACTACTACTACCTCCTGCACAATCTGGCAATGTCAGCACAGTGATCAGGACCAGTGTGGCGGGCAGGTCTGCCAACCACCCCTATCTTTGTGCAATGCTGCAATAGGAGTGTGTGTGTGTGTGTGTGTGTGTGTGTCTATCCGTTGTTTTGTTGCTGCCTGCACCTCACTGGGCCCACAGTGTCCCACTATTACCAGCGTTAGCCTGCAAATGTGTATAATGAGGATGGCCCGGACTGGCCAGAAAATCGTAGTGCCCAACCACCACCTGCATGGACAAGGTGGCCAAAGCATTTCCTGCTGTTAGGGCACTCTCACACTGACCAGTGACCATGGCATGGTTCCCACATAGTGCAACATAATATCTGTCTCAGGTGATATATGTGTGCCTCCTATTCTGGCAGGCCATTCACTGGGGCACCTGCTGGGTGTGCATGGTTCCACTGTGAACATGCAGGATAGACTGGCTAACGGAGTGTCCACTGTTAGTTTGTGCATGGCCGGGACACCTGGCGTGGTGCAGCAGGTTCAGTCTGACTGTGCCTGCTGCTGGTGAATGTCAGACCATGGTTGGGGGCTGGGGTACAGCTGTAGTCCTAGAACTGGTAAGAGCACAGGGGAAGGGCAATGCACAGGCAGTCTACTGTAGTGTGCAGTATTGCGGCATTCGTGTGTTGCATTTTACACACATGATGTCTGTTTGGGACATATGTTGTTACACGCCATCATCTGACCACATATGCTAAGGCGCCTAGACATATCTCATAAAGCAAGTAATCCTGCGTGTAAGATGCCCTCCTACAGCACAGTCAGACTGCACCTGCAGCACCCTACAAGGTGTTCCAACCATGCACAGACTAACTGCAGACAGTCCACTAGTCAGTCCACAGTGCATGCTCACAGAGGAACTATGAGCACCCAGAAGTAGGATATACAACACAGACACCAAGCAGGCATCTCACTGATTGGGCCCCAGAACTGGAAACACACAGGTATCACTAGTGACAGATAGCATAGAGCACTATGTGGGAACATAGACACGCCATGGTCACTGCTCGGTCAGAGTGAGAGTGACCTCCCAGCATGACATGCTGTGGCCACCCTGTCCATGCAGGTGGTGGTCGGGCACTACAGTGTCCCAGCCATTGCCCTACACCCTGTGCAGATGCATCCTGGCCAAGCCGCCCTGTCCGGCCCATACCCACAATACCTTGCTCCTCATTATGCACATTTTCAGGCTAATGCTAGTAATAGTGGGACATTGTGGGCCCAGTGAGGTGTAGGCAGCCACAAAACAATGGATAGACATACACACACACACATACACACACTCCTATTGCAGCATTTGTGCAAAGATAGAGGTGGTTGGCAACCCTGCCTGCCACACTGGTCCTGATCACAGTGCCAACATTGCTAAACTGTGCAGGGGGTAGTAGTAGTGCTCTGGTGATAACTGCAGCTCCTTGCTGGGGCCAACAGTCTGACTCTCCATGAAGCTTTGGATAGTGGAGCCTGTGTGAGTGGGTGTTTGTACCCCTGATGGCCGCTGCTTTGGGGATTGCACATTTTGATGTTGTATCTGCATTGTAGGGTAAAACATAGGGACATGCTCTGCAGGATCCGCAACGGGGACCTAAACCTGTGGTCCTCTGCTCCAAGACACACTGGCTGTGTGTACTACACCACACTGTTGCCACGGAGGTAAAGCAGTCCCTGAGGCTACCTTTACTTTTCCTCAGCCAGACCTTTTCTGTTGCACTGCATACCACATACTGGTACAGGGCATGGCCTAGGTCCACTGCAGGCAGATGCCACTGTCTCCTCCAGCACCAACACACACCCCCCTGTCATGCTGACATGACCATGTGCTGTCAGTGCTGGTAGTGCACAGTCCCAGGCCAGCCACCGTGCAGGTAGGCAGGTGCCTAGGGTGCAGGGAGGCATACATGGACATCCACACATCCCCCCCACCAATGTTATGTCCCTTCCACATGGGGGAGAGATGTCTGGGGGGATGTCAGGTTGGTGCTCTAGCAACTATTGCCTAGGATAGACCAGGTAGATTGTGTTGTGACAGCCACCTGTGGACAGGCTAGGGCATGCACCTCAGGTACAATGTACCCAGTTTGGCCTACCGGGTGTATATATGTTTCCAACAATGTGGGATCACACCCTGCAAAGCCATACTAGGGGCTGCAGTAAAGGGTGTTCAGTTAGCTGGATTTACGAACTGTTTGGGATGCATCCTGGGTAAGGTCTGAGGACCCTTGTTAGAGTAGTCCCCAGAAGCACACTGATTGCCCTATTACAGGCATAGTGGGACCTGTGGGATATTTGCTGGGTAATGTCCCCTGGATTGGACACTGTGGAACACTGACTACTGGGCATGTTTGGCCTTGGTCAGCTGCTGTCTTGCTGATTTCCAGTTTCTATGTTCCTATGTGCCACCTAGGTGGCAGCCTAGTCCACCCTATACCCCATCTGCCCCCACTGCATGGTCCACCTGCAGCCCCATCACAGCCTTTCCTACTTGGGCACTATGCTGTTGCTGCAAATGGAGCACTAGTATCCATTTTTCTTGGGCTCCCTGCCTATGCTGTACATTGCTGACATGGAAATCATTTCACTCTCCTGCAAATGTGCATCTAACAACAGGTTTTCTCTCCCAGTAATGTTCAGCTCGTCATTTCCCTGTGTTAGTGTAGCAGGAGCCTCTCCCTGCCTTTTGACCCCCTTCTCTCCACCCTCTGCAGGGCTTACCGCAGCCAGAGACTTTAACCTTGCATCTGGTAACATTAACACACCCACTGCTGCATTACCATGTTTTAGTAAACATACCCCCAAGTCAGTGCTGATTTCTGGCAATCTATTTGCCTTTGGGTTTTCTTTGCAAAGTAATCACTGGAAATAGTTTGCCAGGACTTTTCTCCAAGGCAATTGAAGGCAGAGTGACTTCTCCAAGTCACAAGGTGTGTCTGTGGGAATCAAATCCTTGATCTTTTATGTATTAGGTAGTTGCTCTAACCAGGCTACTCCTCTACTCCAAGAGCATTGCAAGAGGGTTCAAAAGGTCTGATCACTTCTTTTTCCAATTTTGATCTGTCTATAAGTCAGAAATATCTTTCTTAAATGCCCCCTGCTTCAAATCAAATTAACCAGCTAATATTCAGCCCACGGCCGTCAGTGTTTCCTAATGCTAACCACCATGGACAAAATGAAACTGAATATTTAGCAGAAGTGCCCGGGTAATAGCTTCTGCTGAATAGCTAATTTTAGTGGTGACCACTGCACAGGGCCGGCCTGTCCACTAGGCAAACTTGGCGGTCACCTAATGTGGCAGACCCTGGTGAGCGGCAATGTTAATTCAACCCCCCTCTGGAAAATGGCAGCTGAACTGCTGCTTCAGTGCCATGGTGGACTTTAAAACACCAGCCTGCCGCTCTTTTCTGCCCTCCAAGCAAGTTGCATCGGGGGTGGGGGGGACAGGAGAGGTAAGCCGAGAGCGCACATATGTGTGGGAACTTTAAGGCCCGTGAGCGCTGAAGTGGCAGTTCATCCGCCGCTGTTTCAGCACAAGGTGGGGACAGCATGGCAGACTGGATGGAGGTACAATCTTTTTGAGGGGGTGGCAGCACGAAAGATCTGTCTAGGGCAGCAGGAACCCTCGTGCCGCCACTGCCATGGCAGGCTATCCAGATAGCAGAGATATTCAGTTGCCTTGCAGATAGCTAAATTGCATAAAGTTAGGCTTGCTTTTTTTGGCCTCTCTTTATGTGATTTCTTATTCAGTTAGAAGACTGAAAATCGGGGAATGGAGACTGCGTATGTCAGTGAATTGGGCCAGGTGAAGGAGACAAGTGCTTGGACCCCCACCCGATCTCTCTTCTTACATCGGTGGGCACTTGTGAGTGACATCAGTTCTGCGGCCTCTCCATATAAAATCAGTGCACCACTAGAGGCACGCCCAAAGGCACATGCCCAAAGAGGTAGGTCACACCTTTTCAGAGCCCCAGGACCAGGCATCTCTCTCTGTTATATTTATTTATTTATATTCTCTTATATACTGCGCTATTCTGCATCAGTGCAGTTTACATTGAACAAACTGAAATTACATTGAACAGGGCATTATAACTTGGAGATAACTATTTTACAGGGAACATGGGCTATGAAGGGTTAAGTGGCTTGCCCAAGACCACAAGGAGCACCTGTGGGACTAGAAACCCCAGTCCTTCCAGCCCAAGGTTACTGTCTTCTAGTGGGATTTGA
This sequence comes from Ichthyophis bannanicus, assembly GCA_033557465.1. Lineage (NCBI taxonomy): Eukaryota > Metazoa > Chordata > Amphibia > Gymnophiona > Ichthyophiidae > Ichthyophis > Ichthyophis bannanicus. The sequence goes on from CM066031.1 coordinate 1,824,287,828, forward strand.
ACCCCCAACCTTCTGGTCTGAAGTACTTTGCCCCAACCACTAGGCCACTCCTCCACTCAGCAATTATCAGCAATTGTGAGTTTGTGATGGCTAAAGGAAAATGTAAGGTTAAAACTAAGCAGCCTCGGTCCAAGATGGCAGTGGAGTAGAATGCCGGAGAAGTTGGTTCTGAGCCGGCTCCTGCACTTACCGTTAATGGGGAAGAAGAGGAAACAGAATGCCCAAAAACCCTCCGGTACCTCCTCTCCGGCGGATCGGTTGGTGCAGTCTTCAATTGCCGGTTTTTGTACCTCCTCGGATCGTATGGCTTCGAGAGATCCGCAGAGTGGGAGTGCGGATCTGAGCATGGAAGGGGTTTCTCTTAGCCCCGTTCAAGCGTTCCCACCTCAGCCCGGAAGCTGCTTCAGGGAGGGGCAGCAGAGTGTCGAGTCTCCGGTTTGGGAGGTCATCGCGGCTGTGGAGGGATGCTCCCGCGAAGATCCAGATGGTGGTATCTGCTGCTGGAGGTCGAGTGGGAATGCCTCCCTCTGATAGCAGCTCTGCAGTGGAGCAGATTATGAGCAGCTCCCCCGGCGTTCCGGCGATTAGACTTCCTGGGTGTGCGATGAAACCTGCGCTTGTAACATTAGATAGCTCGTGGGAAGCTATCTCTGCCCTTCAGCAGTCCCTTCTTCCTTTTGTGGGGGCTGTTACACAGGAGATATCAGATGTTAAGGATCAGTGCTCTTCAATGGCTTCAGAGGTGGCAGCTCAGGCGGTTAGAGTCTCACAACTTGAATTAAAGGTGGAGGATTTGCAATCCATTGGTGCTGTTAATGTGAAGGGCCGGTTAATACAGGCAAGGAAAATAGAATATTCGGATAATCAATTACGAAGAAATAACTTGAGATTCCTGAATTTTCCTCGGTCTCCTCTGATGGCTCCTTTGGACCTGATCCGGAAATATTTTCTTGATGTTCTTCAGATGCCCGCTGACTCACTGCCTCCGGTGGTAAGGGCTCAATATGTGACAATCTCTTCATTGGATGTTGTTGGGCAACAGGGTCAGGTTGTAGAGCCTGTGCCTCCTCAGATGGAACTTTCAGATTTTTTGGAGAGTTCCTTAGAGGTGGTGACCAGTAGGGCTACTTTGTTGGTTAGTTTCGCCTTTGAATCAGATAGGAACACTGTACTTAAATTGTATTTCCGTAAAATGTCGGTATCTCAGTTTATGGGCTTAAAAATTTTAGTTTTTCCAGATTTGGCGACACCCAGAAAAGGCGTAGGGCGTTTCTGGCATTATGTCAGAGAACAATCGCCTTGGGAGCGCAATTTAAGTTAAGATATCCTTGTGAATGTGTGGTTAATTTTCGGTCAAAACAATTTATGTTTTTTGAGTCCCAACTATTGCAATTTTTACTAGGTAGGGAAGCTGGTGAGGCAAGGGTGAGTCCCATATCAGCTGCCATATCATAATAACTATGCTCCAATGATATAATTTGTTTCTGTATGATGGTGTGACATGCCAGATTATTGCTATTGATTCTTTTCTTGGACCATATTGAGGTGTTTCTTTGTGGTCTATTCCAGTAGTTGTATATTTGCCTGTTATTCTCCTGTGAGGATGATTTAGTATGTTTCATGTAATTCAGATGCTTGTTCAGAGTATTTTCTGATGTTTAATGTAAAATTTAATAAAGTTTAAATTTAAAAAAAAAACTAAGCAGCCTCTGGCTTCCACATCAAACACATAGGGCCCAGTGGACAAACATATCAGGTCCTTTGCTGTTCAGCTCTGATCCCTAGAAGGTGCTTCCTCGAGCACTTCCGAGAGGACTCCTTCATTACCCCCTTCAACACTGAGGCTTTATCGGATATTACAGCCTCTATTTCTTCCCTGGATATGATCCCGAAGGCTGTGTTTGTCCCTGAGACTCCTGTCCCGTGGACTCTGGTTTCTCATACAGAATCCTTGCTGACAGGGACTATTCCTAAATTGTGCTTCTTTTCTTAATGTGCTGTTCAGAAATTTAAACCAGTGAGAAATGTTTATCAGTTGAAAATAACATACCGGTAGTAACATAGTAACATAGTAAATGACAGCAGATAAAGACCAGTATGATCCATCTAGTCTGCTCAGCAAGGTGGCAAGAGTAGGTGCACCTGCTGCTCCGTGCAGGTCACCCTCCCCATGTCTTTGTTTAGGGGTGAACCCACCGCTCCGTGTAGGACACCCCTGTTTGTTAAGAAATTAGTTAAGGTTATTTTGATTTTATCCTGTTGCTATAAAGGGATCCACTGTGTCTGTCCAATGCCTTTTTGAATTCTGTCACTGTGTTTGCCCCCACCACTTCCATCGGGAGGGCATTCCAAGCATCCACCACCTTTCAGTGAAAAAGTATTTCCTGACATTGCCTTTCAATTTACCCCCTTCCAGCTTCATGTTATGCCCTCTAGTTTTACAGCTTCTCCGTCTTTGGAAGAGGTTTGTTAGTTCATTAATATAAGTACACGAAGGTCTGAATCATATCTCCCCTATCCCTCCTCGCCTCTAGAATGTATATATTTAGGTTTTCAAGTCTCTTCTCATAAGGCTTCTGACACAGGCTCCAAATCATTTTGGTTGCCTTCCTCTGAACAGTTTCCAGTCTTTTTACATCCTTTGCGAGATATGGTCTCCAAAACTGAATACAGTTTTCCAAGTGAGGCCACACCAGTGACTTATACAGTGGCATTAGTACCTCTTCCTTTCTGCTGGTAATTCCTCTTTGTATGCAACCCAACATCCTCCTGGCCTTTGCCATTAGCTGTTTTGCCACATTGAGTTCCTCAGAAATAATCACACCAAGGTCCTTCTCCTGGTCTGTACACAACAACCTCTCGCCCCCTATCACGTACAGTTCCCTTGGATTTCTGTTTCCCAAGTGCATGACAGTGCACTTCTTCGCATTGAATCTTAACTGACAAGCATTAAACCATTCTTCCAGCTTTTGTAGATCTTTCCTTATGTTATCCACTCCCTCAGTGGACTCCACTCTGTTGCAAATTTTCATGTCACCTGCAAAAAGACAGACTTTTCCGTTCACTCCTTCAGCAATATCACTCACAAATACATTGAACAGTGCCGGTCCCAGGACCGAACCCTGGGGCACCCCGCTAATCACCCTCCTTTCATCCGAGTGAACTCCATTTACCATCACCTTCTGACATCTGTCAGTCAACCAATTTCTGATCCAGTTCATGACCTTAGAATCCATCCCCAAACTATTGAGTTTATTAATAAGCCTCCCATGAGGAACAGTATCAAAGGCTTTGCTGAAATCCAGGTAGATGACATCCATTACAATCCCCTGATCTAGTTCTGTGGTCACCCAGTCAAAGAAATCAATCAGATTTGTTTGGCAAGATCGTCTTTTGGTAAAGCCATGTTGCATCGGATCATGCAACCTGTTGGTTTTGCGAAAGTCCACTCAGGACCGTACCTAGCCCTGTGCAAGCGGTGCAGCTGTACAGGGCACAAAGGCTTAAGGGGCACATTTTAACTGTCTTTCGTTGCCTGCCGCCACCACTTTTTCTTCTCTCAATGGCGGCAGACAATGGCAGGACAGCTAAAATGCGCCCCTTAAGCCTTCTCGCCAGCATGCTAAGCAGATCTTTCCCTCCCTGCATGTTAAGCAGATATTTCCCTCACCAGCATGCTAAGCAAATCTTTCACTCCCTGCAAGAGCAGACTTGCACATCGGGCGTACCTCTTCTCTCCCTGCACAGGGGGAGGGGGGCGCGTGCCCGATGTGCAAGTCACACAGGGCGCTATCTTCACTCAGTACGGCCCTGAGTCCACTATTTGCTCTTTCAGGAGTGCCTCCATTATGTTTCCTGCCACAGAGGTAAGGCTCACTGGCCTGTAGTTTGTCACTTCTTCCGTGTCACCACTTTTGTGAAGAGGTACCACATCAGCCCTTCTCCAGTCCTGAGGAACTTCTCCTGTTTCCAAGGATCTGTTAAAAACATCCTTTAACGGTCCTGCAAGAACCTCTCTGAGCTCTTTCAGTATTCTGGGATGTATCCCATCCGGTCCCATGGCCTTTTCCACTTTCAGTTTTCTAAGTTGTTCTAACACATAATCTTCTGTGAATGGTGTGGTATCTACTTCATTCCCATTTTTATATTTGGGAGACACAGGTGGTCCTTCTCCAGGATTTTCTTTAGTAAAAATGTAGCAGAAGTATTTGTTTAGCAATTTCGCTTTTTCAATGTTACTTTCCACGAGTCCGATCCCAGCACTTCTGAGTCCTGCAATTCCACTTCTGATTTTCCTCCTCCCCCAAATATACCTGAAGAAAGTTTTGTCGCCACACTTCACATCTTTAGCCATCTTTTCCTCTGCCTTTGATTTTGCTTTCCTTATTTCTCTTTTTGTCTCTTTTAGTTTGATCCTGTATTCCTTTCTGTGTTCCTCTGTTTGCAAGCTTTTGAATTTTGTGAAAGCTGTGGTTTTTGCTTTTATACGAGCAGCCACTTCTTTGGAGAACCAAATAGGTTTTCTTCTCCTCTTGTTTGCATTTACTTTCCTTACATATTTATCTGTTGCCCCTTTTATAGCCACCTTTAGTTTAGCCCATTGCAATTCCACTTCCCTTATCCTCTCCAACCCTGCCAACTCCTCCTTTGGGTACTTGGCCATTTTACTGAAGTCAGTTTTTTTGAAGTCTAGGACTTTGAGCTTGCTATGATTGGACTGCACCTTAGCTTTTATCTCACACCACACCGTGTGATGATCACTGCTGTTCACAGGGGCACCCACCTGGACTTTGACACGCTATCTCCGATGGTGAGCACTAAATCCAGCATCAAGCATAAATCATAGAAACATAGAAACACGACAACAGAAAAAGACCACATGGCCTATCTAGTCTGTCCTTCCATATCAACCACTATAACAGTCCCCTTTTTTCCTTTATAAATCCTCTGTGTTTGTCCCATGCTTTTTTGAATTCAGATACTGTCCTCATCGCTACCGCCTCCACTGGGAGACTATTCCCAGTAGCATGGTCCGACCACAGCCTGATTAGATTTCAAATACCTGCCCACTGTCACAGTCATAACAACACCAGCAGAGCTACTGTCTGCCCCAAACCACCAGCAAGACGATTCTGACCCTTTATCAAAGAAGAAATACTGGAGAACGACATTCCACTTCTCAACGCAATGGCTCCTAACTTGGATGAAATGATCTCTAGCTGGGACAACAGCCTCAGTTCCATCACTCAGCTCCCAACCACGAACAAACCCCCAAGGAGACGCGAGCCCGCACCATGGTATTCCTCCGAACTGCGATCATCACTCCTCCACCTACGCAAGCTAGAGCGACAATGACATCAATCACGCTCCACCGAAGCACGGAGTGCATATAGCTTACACCTAAAAAAGCACCGAAAAACAATAATGGAGAGAAGGAAGCAATTCCATACGGACCTCCTGAAGCGCTCGCTGAGCAAGCCACACGACCTCTTCAATATAGTGAAAACATTAACAAGGGAACCGGCCCCGGGCCAACCATGCATGCCGCAACCGCAGGAATTTTCAGACTATCTCCAATCAAAAATGCTCCAGACTGACAAGACCACAAGCCCCACAAGCCACACACCGCTACACAAGCCGCCCCACCCAATGCCACTGACCAAATTCACCACATGTCAAAGAGAGAGATTGAGGACACCATCGCCTCCATCAACACCACCACTGATCCAAATGACCCCTGTCCAGCGTTCTGGATAAGAGAACTACGTTGTGATCTCAGCCAGTTCCTGAATAAACTCATGGATCAGTCATTCTCAACTGGATCATTCACGCAAAGGTTGAAGCATACCTCCATCAGGCCGCTGCTGAAAAACAACAAACTGTACTCCCTGAAAGTCGAATCCTTTAGACCAATTTCAAGCATCCCACATCTCACCAAGATACTTGAAAAGGTAGTCCAATGCCAAATTCAAAACCATATCGAGACTGGACCCATGTCAGCATGGATTCAGGGAGGCACATGGCATTGAAACCCTCCTCACCACCCTCTTCAATACCATAATCTCGGGAATTGACAACATTCGACAAGGATTTGCCCTTATCTTCATGGACAATCACCCACCTGACCCAATTCAGGAAGGCGCTGAAGCACCACCTATTCATACGGCACTACTCAGAGATCGCCTCAAAGATCAACTTGCAAACAGTCTCACTAATCACCAGGACTCCCCCAACAGCACACCCAGCACACTAGAGGGCAGTGAACCCCACCAGTGCAACTCTGAGTAGATTTCAGGGTGTACAGTACATTTATTAGTGTAAATAATTTGTATAAAGTTACGCCTGTTATGTCCAAGTTATAGTTCCTGTTTATTGTAAATACAATGCAGCCCCAACTGCATTGTATAAGGTTCTGTTTTAATGTAAACCGCACTGATGTGAATAGCGCGGTATAGAAGAGACGTTAAATAAAATAAAATAAATAAATTCCATGGATCCACCACTCTTTCCGTAAAGAAATATTTCCACATATTACTCCTGAGTCTATCCCCTTTCGCCCTCATCCTATGTCACCTCGCAGCAGAGTTTGCTTTCAATCGACAGAGGTTCTCCCCCTGTGCATTTATGCCATGGAGGTATTTAAACGTCTCAATCATATCACCTCTATTCCACCTTTCCTCTAAAGTATACATATTAAGATCAATGAATCTGTCCTCACATGAAGACCACTAACCATTTTAGTAGCCACCCTCTGTACCAACTCCAACCTGTTTATATCCTTTTGAAGATGCGGTCTCCAGAATTGCACACAATACTCCAAATGAGGTTGCACCAAAGACTTATACAGAGGCACTACCACCTCCTTTCTTCTGCTGGTCATTCCTCTCCCTATACAACCAAGCATCCTTCTAGCTTTTGCCATCAACCTTTCTACCTGTTTAGCTACTTTGAGATCATCAGACACAATCATGCCTAGGTCCCACTCTTCTTTAGTGGACAAACGTACTTCACCCCCTATACTATATTGCTCCCTTGGATTGCCGCAGCCCAAATGCATGAACTTACATTTTTTAACATTAAATCCCAGCTGCCAAATGCAAGACCATTCTTCAAGCTTAGCTAGATCCCTCCTCATGTTATGTACACCTTCCTGGGTGTCTACTCTATTGCAGAATTTGGTATCATCCGCAAAGAGTCAAACCTTACCTGACAGCCCTTCCACTATATCACTAACAATGATGTTAAAAATAATCGGACCAAGGACAGATCCCTGGGGCACACCACTGGTAACCTCCTTCTCCTGAGAGTGAGCTCCATTTACCTGTACCCTTTGTCACTTCCCACTCATCCAATTTCTAACCCAATCAGTAACTTTAGGGTCCAACCCTAGGGTGCTCAGTTTGTTTATAAGTTGCCTGTGAGGACGTGTGTCAAAGGCTTTACTGAAATCTAAATACACCACATCTAGGGCTCTCCCTTATTTCAAATCCCTGGTTACCCAGTCAAAGAAATCAATCAGATTTGTCTGACAAGACTTGCCTCTAGTGAATCCATGCTGCCTCGGATCCTGTGGCTAAACATGAATTGCAATTACTTTCCTTGCAATCGGCTGGGGCTTTGGCCATAAAGTACAGCCGTATTTTGCATGCCAAATTGGAATCATTGGAAAATTTAAATAGAAGCAAGCAGAAACTTATGTTTTTTTGAACTTTCTAATGACTCCTTTGTTATCACCTAATATACTCCTTAGAATATACCTGAAGGAGGTTTTGGCCTTCTCAAATGTTGAAGATTTTCTTTTTTCTGGTATATATTACATTTCTCAAAGGTTATGTTAGGTAATGAGCAAGAAGGGGAGTTTGATAAAGTTGAATCCTCACCTAATTTGACAATTTTTGGAGGATTCCAGGGATGAAATAGCTACACAGGCTACTCTGTTGGTTTAATTTTCTAATGAAAAAGATAAAAATATAGTATTAAGATCTTATTTTAAAAAGAAGGAATATATTTTTTGTGGTTAAAGGATCTCATTGTTTCCTGATGTAGCTTGTGGAAGTGCAGGCCAATGCACTTGGAAATTTCTGCTTCACCATAAAGTTATTTAGACATCAGGAGGTAAGAAGGGGTCAATAATGCATCTGCCTGTTACTATAGAAGTTATTCTCTGAACATTAAACTCAAATATTCAATGCAGGGGTCATATCCAGCCCCGGCGTTGAATGTCCAGGTTTCCCACATTGGCTGATCGCTAACCAGGCGGTAGCGATATTGAGTCGCTGCTCGATTAGTGATATGTGGAGAAAGTTAGGCCAAGCTTAACATCGCTACTACCCAGTTACCGATTGATGCTACATCTGCTCTGCCCTGGAATGCTTCTGACACGCCCCAATATTAAGCGGTTAGCATCAGGGTGTGTAGATCCGGCCACTTCAGATATACAGCAGCGCTAACTGTGTTACTGCTGCTGAATATCCCGTTCACTGCGATGAATGCGGTCAGCAGTTCTGCCAAGCGTGTTAATTGCTTGAAACATCGGGCCCTTTGTTTTGTGTTTTGCTTTTGTATATTTCTTGACTCTAGTGAGAATTTTCTTCCTTTTGTTTTGGATTGTGATCATTTGAAAATCCTCAAAAAAAAAAAAAAGAAGACTGAAAATCACCACGAAACTGATCAGCTATTGGACTGCTCATGGACTGCCTTGACTGTCTCCGGTAGTGCCGTGGCGATTAGAGGAAATATTCAGTAGCACTATCTGGATAATGCTACTGAATATTGGGTTAAGCAGGGTTTATCCACCCAGTTAGCAGGTCCTGCTAACTGGAAAAGCCCTTTTGAATATCGGGCCCTAAATGTTTAGTGATTGACACAAAAGGGGTTATTTTAGAAACTCTATTCATGCTTTATATCTCAAAATGGGCACTTGACATCCATATCACAAGGACGTTCCCAGGACCATTTTAGAAACCGGGTAAATAGATGTTCTTGGCGCGAGGACAACCAAGTAGAAGAGAGGCGTGCAGGAGGAATAGTCTGGGCAGAGCAATGAAAATGCACATCGTGTTGCAATTTTAGAAGGGACCATGCGCATCTGGCCATGCCTATACCTGCTCCTTACCATGAATAAGTTGGATAAAAGTGCTCATTTCATGGATGCAATGCTTCCAGAAAAGCACAAAATGCACTTTCATTACCACAGTTATTATTCCCTACCTGAAGAAGCCTGCATATAAATATGCACTCCGAATATATTACGGGCTTATGGTTGTGTGTCTGAGTATCTGAAATGGAAGTCTCAGGACATAGTCATCCCCCCTTCTAAAATAACCCAGCTGGGATGTTCAAGTGCCAGTTTTGTGAACGTCCAATATGGGGACGTCCACATTTGTGAAATGGCCTACACTTATCCATATACCTGGCCTTTCTATGTGTGTGGCGGGGGGAGGGGGGAGTGTCTCCAGAACTGGCTACTTCGATGTTCATTTTTCAGGGTGGAGATAAAGCGATTTCAGAGGGCACATATATGTACCGCCCTTCCCTACCACTCCCCCGGGTTTTTGGACATTCTGCTGTGGATGTTCCAGATTCTTCCTAGATGTGCCTTCTAAAATGCTGCTTCACAGGTGTTGGTCTTAGAAAGATGGCTCTCTACTAGATGAGGACATAAATGAGCTTATCTGAATAAGGAACGATGAGATTTCTCAATATAGCTTTTACATGACATTGTCACAGAGGAGAGATCATCACAATCTTGTGGATCCTTAATCAGCTTGGAATGCAGAAAAGGATACTATGAAAGGCAGAGAAAGGTTCAGGTTTTAGAAGTGAAGGATCATTACGCTGACCTATTTATGAGCTACAAGATAGCATATCTCGTAATACTGCTAGATGGACTTTCTATACTTCAAAGACAGAAGCTGTCTTCTCTGAGTCCACTGAGTTATTTTGGGTAGTACGGCATTTTTTCACTAGCTCAGTTACACATCCCCAGCACTCACAGTCAATGATGCAATTCTTTGTTTTTTAGTTTAGTCTTGAAGTAAAACTTTACTTCCCATCCTCATTGTCTCTGTTCAGTCACTGATATTGATTTAGATAATCAAGCACTTGTACCAGTTTGTTGGAGTGATTGTATTCCAAATTCTCTTGAATTCATAATTGAAAAATTGTAATAAAACTATTCAAGTTGTTGGACGCTCTATAGCTAATCATTTGAATGACTTTGTGAATGCGTCATTGAAGAGCAGAGTTTGCCAGATAATTTCAAATTATCTGTGGTCAGACTGTTTGAGAAAAAGGGATTGCAGGATTTAAATGACAAGGCCATAGCAGAGAGACTGAATGAATTGTTTGCTTTGGTCTTTAAAGAAGAAGATGAAGGGAAGTTACCCATGCCCAAAATGATATTTAAAGGTGATTTCTTGAAGGAATTTTACAAATTTTAAGATATGATACTGCAATTTGATAAACTAAAAAATAACAACTCGCCTGGTTTACAACTCAGAGTGCTGAAAGAACTCAAAAATAAGACTGTAGACCACTATTAGTAATCTGCAAACTATCAATAAAATCAACCGTAGTACCTGAAGATGGGGTCACCCAGAAAGCAGCTAATAACCAAGATTTAACTAGTGAAGAGTTTATTGAACGTTTGGATGAAAACATTCTACATTAATCTTCACCGAATATAATAACAATGTACCATCACTTGAAGGGCATGTAAGTCATAAGAACATCAGAACATAAGATATGCCATACTGGGTCAGATCAAGGTCCATCAAGTCCAGTATCCTGTTTCCAACAGTGGCCAATCTAGGTCATATGTACCTAGCAGTTTCCCCAAAAGACCCAGGTTCCACAATGCTTGTACTGGGTCAAGCATTGATATCCTGGGTCCCTTCTTAATAATGGTTTATGGACCTTTCCTCCAGGAACTTGTCCAAACCTTTTTTAAACCCAGTCATTCAAGACTCCATTTTTCTTAGTCTTTCCACAGTACTGTTGTGGCAGATATTAGCCATAGTAATACTAACATGACGCAGAAATTGGTTAAGGTATCTACATTTTAATTTATGATTGATAATGATGATAAGGAAATATTACATGCCTTGGTAATTCAACAGTCATCCGAGACAAACAAGGTTTCAGATGAATTAGCTAGTGGTCAGGGCAATTTAATTTTGAAATAATTTCATCCTCTTACTTATGTGGAAATTGAAAAATTAATGACAACTATTAAATGTTTTCCTGCTTTATCATATGCTCGTTTCTTGTCGACTTAAGTATGGCAAGTTGTTAGCATTTTTTATTGCTCATTTGATTACTTTGTCTTTATAAGAAGGCATTGTACTTAGTGAAATGAAGAAGGCTGTTGTAATTTCCCTTGTGAAAAAAGTTTAACAGGAGGGCATTCATTATTTAGATTTTTACTGTATTTCAAATCTTTCAATTGTGGATAAAATGTTGAAGTATTAAATCAAGAACAGATTAGGATGATGATGATCTGTAGGTTAAATTAGATCTAACCACTGATTTTAATATAGTGCAACAAAACTTCAAATAATGGGATTAAATTTGGCCATTCTGCATTGGTTTTCTTCTGGTGGTTAGAGCAGCAGTCTGGAACCCAAAAGACCAAGGTTTGATTCCCATTGGCACTTCTTGTGGCCATGGGTCAGTCAATTTACCCTCCATTGCCTTGGAAGCAAAACCTGGCAATCTACTTGGTATACCTTGCCAAGAAATCCCAGGGGCAGCTGGATCGCCAGTTGTCAGCATTGACTCAACGGCACATATTGCATTGTATTTGTATCTGAACATCAACAAGGGGTATATTTGAATCACGAACTATCAAACGTTAAAGTTTAAAAATCAGAGTTTCTCAAGGCTCTCTTTTATCATCTGTTTTATTTAATCTTTATTTGACACCATTAGCATAGGATTTTAGAATGTTATGATCTTGAATTTTACATTTTTGCAGATGACAACTAGCTGGTAGCCTTTCTGAAGGACAATCAGCTGGAGGTCATGTCACAATTTAATAAGATCTTGAATAAAGTCAAAGATTGACTTTTTCCGCATAACTTGGTTTTAAATGTTGCTAAATCAGGGGCTATGTAAAGCTCTAAGAAAGATAATCTCTTGTTAATTAGCCTAAAGTTGCAAGGTAAGCCAATGTGGATCACCAATAAAACTGTAACTCTGGGTATCAAATTTGACAAACATCTTACCACTTCTTTCCAAATCAGTAGTATGGTACATTTGTGTTTCAACCAATTGTAATTGATTTGCCAGTTGAAACCTCTCTTTACTTTAGATCAAAATAGCTCACACAGCCATCAGTAATTGCCTAGATTACTGTTACTTGCCATATCAAGAATTGTCTAAAATAATCTAAAGAGACTGAAAATTATTCCAAATACAGTGGCTAGGTTAATCATTGGGATGAAAAAAATTGACAACATTAAACCTATACTCATGGGTCTGCACTGGCTTCTAATATGTGCAAGAATTTCTTTTAAAATTCTTTGTTTTAGTTTATAAAGCATTGCATATAAGAGCACCTTCTTATCTTTCCAGTAGACTGATCCAGTAAGTTCCTTTCAGACAATTGTGTTCCTGCTTGCAATTGTTATCACAATGACCGCCATTATCCAGGCAGGGCTGACCTAAACCTGAGGAAAGCTAGGTGGTTGCCTAGGGTAGCAACTTCTGGAGGTGGCAAGAGCAGGGCATTCAAAGCTAAACAGTAGACTCTGAGAGGCAGGAGGGGGCATATGGCTTAAGGTTTGCCTAGGGCGTCAACACCTTGAACCAACTCTGGGACCGGCCATGTATCCCGAATTTGGTTGTCAACTACTACTACTACTACTACTACTGCTACTATTACTACTACTACTGCTACTACTGAGCATTTGCAAAACACTACAAGACATATGCAGCACTGAACAGACATGTAAGAGACAGTCCCTGCTCATCAGAGCTTACAATCTAGTCAAGACAGACAACACAAGGGAAACATAATGAGTCAAGATCTAAAAGCAGCAGTGAAGAGGTAAGTTTTCAGCCTGGATTTGAAAAGAGTCAGAGAAAGCGCCTGACGTACAGACTCAGGTAGTTTGTTCCAGGCGTAAGGTGCAGCAAGGTGAAAGGATTGAAGTGTTGAGTTAGCAATAGAAGAGAAGGGCACAGATAGAAGTGATTTGTCAGAAGAGCAGAGTTCCCGAGGGGGGGCATGTAGGGAGAGATAAGAGAGGAAAGGTAGTGAGGAGCTGCATAGCGAATGCACCTATAGGTCAGTAGGAGAAGTTTGAACTTGATGCGGAAATGAATAGGGAGCCAATGAAGTTACTTGAGAAGAGGAGTAATATAAGCATGATGAGGTTGGCGGAAGATTAGATGTGCAGCAGAGTGTTGAACAGATTGAAGGGGAGAGAGATGATTCAGAGGGAGATAAGCAAGGAGTAGGTTACAATAGTCAAGATGGGAGGTGATTAAGGAGTGGTAAGTGTCTTAGAGGAGTGTTCAGAAAGGAATAAGCAGATCTTTTTTTAATGTTATAGAGAAGAAACGGCAGGTCTTAGCTATCAAATGGATGTGTGCGGAAACGGAAAGAGAGGAGTCAAAGATGACCCCAAGGTTGTGAGCTGAGGAAACAGGGAGGAGTAGAGAGTTATCCACAGAGACTGAGAAAGGAGGAAGATGAGAGGATGTTTTAGGGGGAAAAATAAGAAGCTCAGTTTTGCCCATGTTCAATTTCCCGTGGCGTTGAGACATCCAAGCAGCAATGTCAGAAAGGCAGGCAGAGATCCAGGTCTGGCTTGCTGGAGAGATTTCAGATGCAGAGATGTAGATCTGGGAGTCATCAGCATAAAGATGGTACTGAAAGCCATGGGAAGAGATGAGGGCACCAAGGGACTGGGTATATAGAGAGAAAAGGAGTGGACCCAAGACAGATCATAAGAACATAAGATATGCCATACTGGGTCAGACCAAGGTCCATCAAGCCCAGTATCCTGTTTCCAACAGTGACCAATCTAGGTCATACGTACCTAGCAGTTTCCCCAAAAGACACAGGTTCCACAATGCTTGTACTGGGTCAAGCATTGATATCCTGGGTCCCTTCTTAATAATGGTTTATGGACTTTTCCTCCAGGAACTTGTCCAAATCTTTTTTAAACCCAGCTACACTAACAGCCTTTACTACATCCTCCGGTAACAAATTCCAGAGTTTGATTACACGTTAACTGAAAAAATATATTTTTTATTAGTCTTAAATAGTTTACCTGTAGCTTCATTGCAGATCCTTGGGGTACACCAACTGAGAGTGGGATAGCAGCAGAGGAGTATCCACCAGAATTACTCAAAACAAGGTGCTTTGTTATGCAGGTCCACTACTGTGGAATGATTTGCCTTATGAATTATGTAACATTAGCAATTATTTTTCTTTTAGAAAAACATTTAAAACTTGGTTGCTTGCCAAGTATTGTAATTCAAGTGATTTATAATTTGGACCAAGGATGCAGTCTCTGTAATGATTAAGGGTAAGGATTGTTGTTGTTTGACCTTATGAATTGTAAAGTTTTATGTGCATGATTTTTATTGTAATAATGAACAAAAATATATAAAGTCAGCAAATCAAATCAGAGATTGCATAGGCTATATCATCGACCATATTCAAATCAAGTGTGCAAACCCTGGACAGTTGTCAATATCTGGCATTATTTTTCTTCATAGCGTTATTTATTTATTTATTTATTTATTTCAATTCTCTTATATACCGCGCTATTCTGCATCAGTGCGGTTTACATTGAACAAACTGAAATTACATTGAACAGGGCATTATAACTTGGAGAAAACTATTTACAGGGAACATGGGCTATGGAGGGTTAAGTGGCTTGCCCAAGACCACAAGGAGCACCTGTGGGACTAGAAACCCCAGTCCTTCCGGCCCAAGGTTGCTGTCCTCTAGTGGGATCATATCTGTATTGGCCATGATTTCTGTGACTGTTGACAATGCTTGGCAGTGGGACACATATATAAGCATCTACAACCCTTTTTCTGAGGTAAGATATTCATATAGATGCTGAAAACTGCTATATTTTTTTCAAGGCTGCCTTGATCTTGTATCCACAGTGGTCAAAACACCTGCAAAGTATCAAAGACACAATGTGCCCACCTGACAACTGTGTGCCTTTCTAGGACAGCGGTTCAATCCGGTTCTTTAGTAGTTCAATATCCTAACCTGTAAATCATGGCCTTCCCTACAAGGTATACTCAGTGCCAAACCGCACCCCCCCCCTCCACCTCATCACCACCACACACACACACACACACATATATACACACTCCCACCTTCCATTCTCTATGGTTGCTCTCTGGCTCCTGAGTGCTTACTCTTCTATGGTTTTACCTCTCTGGGATATGATTCACATATGAAGCACTGATTGAAGTGCATGGCATCGTGGTCTCTGAGGACCCCCAGGGATGGGAACAGCTTCTGCTCCCTATTGATAAAAAGGCAGACCGGCAGGAAGGTATCAGCAGCTCCAAAGTTGGGCTTTTTAGCAATGTTCCTGCTCATGCATGTCAGCATGCACATCACCTAGAAATGTACAAACACAAATCTATGAATGTATACTTTTACACATATACACTGGACCAATACCCATGCACACTGGGGAGACAGAGGCGTAGATCTGCCTCTTTTGTAAACTGTGAGATTCCTTCCACACCATTTATAAAATATAGATGCCCTTTTCATTAGCACTATTTCCCAGTATCCATCAGGACAGAATGACCTATAAAACCACTCTGGGGGTAGTTTCTCCAAATGGTTTAATTTTGTTCATACTGTGACAGTAATGGACCTCTGTCCTAATCCAGGATATGTGGAATATGATCTTAGCATCTTAAATTTACTGCTATCGCTGTATGTTGTACTGTACTTGCATTGTGCCAAAGAGAATGTCCTTATGGAGTTCATAAGATGTAACATATATAGGCAACGTTTCAAGGTACAATTGGAAAATCTTCTTAATCCTGCTCATGGCTCCCAATACAATGGGAAATATTTCTGTATCTTTCTGCTACATTTTCTTGGTCTCTGACTGCATTTCTTGGTATTTCAGGGTCCTCTCCCTCTCCGCGCAATTCATAGAGTAATCTCTTGAAAGTGGCTCCTCTATTATCAGTGCTGTTCTGGTATTTTTCTTCTTTACAACTATATCTATTTTCCTTTTATCCAACTTTTTATCGATGAGAATGGGAGTATCCCAGATGATCATAACCTCTTCATTCTTCATAAATATCATAGGGCCATGATCCCATCGATGTTGTCATGTTTACAACGTTTCCAATAGATGAGACATGCTATCTTGTTGTGCCTTCCTGTATAGAAATTCTCTGCCATCAGAATTTTGCAACCAGGTACAAGATGAGAACTTTTTCCAGCTCTTTCTTACAGAAGCTGCATATCTCTCTTTTATCAGTTTTCTCTATACTCGCAGTGAAACACCATGGCCATAATCCATTAGCCAGACCTAACTATCAGTCTTTCATTCTTAGGTTTCAGCTCACCTCTCCTTAACCATTTATGTGTCCAGTCTTGATTGAGAAAGGATTCCTGGAATAACCCTTTACATTTCTCACCGTATCTGTGTATTTGCCACTTGTTTTGCCTTGTTTGCTGATCTAATTCTTTGAAGAGTTTACTCTCCTATTTTGAAAATTCTGTTGTTTCCTTCCTTGTGTGTGGATTCTCACTCAGTCTTTCTAATCGGGAGTTTTGTTCACCCATCTCCAAAGATCTTAATATAAATTCCTCTTCAATAGGCTTATACAGTCTGATGTAGAAAACACGTTGCACCTTCTTTGTTAGATAGACACCATCTCTTCTCAGCAACCTTTGGAAAGTCATTCCATGGTCCAGGAAGCTGCAAAACTTTCAATGACATCTGAATAAATAAATTATAGCCAGCTATGGTTATATCCTATTCATGTGACTCGTTAAACCATGTTTCTGTAATGGCCACAATGTCCAAGTCCATTTCCACCATTAGGGCTTCCAGGTCAGGAACCTATAATGGGTATCCAAATAGGTGAGTCAGCATATACAGCAAGCCAGAACAGTAGGGTAAGTGGAATTTGGGATAGAGAGGGAGGGATCCAAAATAATAGCAACATAGTAATTACATCTAGCTTAACCCTCCATTGCCCATGTTCCCTGTAAGTATTAGGGTATGTGTCTCATATCCCCTCGTGTTAAATGTATCCCCCAATTGTGTTGTGACCACTTTGATTGAAGGATAAGGTGGGATACAAAACTGTCTAAATAAATAAATAAATAATTGATTGCTTCTCTCCTTTAAATTATTAAACAGTATACTTATTTTTAAGGATGGAAGGGAAACAGTCTAACTGGATTTTTGGAAGGGTAAATATACATTTAAGACAAAATTACTTTTGATTATTGCTTTCTAAAATCCCTGTCTGCGGTTCCCAACCCAATCCTTAGATTATGCCTAACTATTCTGGTTTTCTGGATATTCACAAAGAGCATTCATGAGATAAATTTGCATCCACTGGGTTTAGGAACCAGGAGGGTGGGGGATATTCAAAGGCATTTACATGGTTTCCAGACCTGCAAACCACATAAATGCCGCCCAGTTAGTGCTGCTGAATATCCTTGGTTTGGGCTGGTAAATGCCCTGACTCTAACCACTTAGTATTGGAGTGTTCTGGGGATGGGTGGGGGCGGCACCGCAGGTTAACCAGACAGCAGCGAAATTCAGCCACTGCCCAGTTATTTATTTATTTAACATTTCTTATATACCGCCTTTCAGTTAACCTTAACTGGCTAAAGTTAGGACAGCTAAATGGTTCTTTAATTTTATCCAGTTTAGCAATATAGTCAGCGGCTCAATGTCGTCACTGACCGGATTGCAAAATCGCAATCTGGGCACCCAGAATATTCCGTGCCAGGGCATGGATGTGGCCCCGGCATTGAATATCTGGGCTGAAGTTAAAGCAGTAATGGTCAGGCACTTTAAGTGTGCTGGCCACTGCTACTAAAAATACCCTCCCAGGTTAATTTATTTAGACAGTTTTTTATACCACCTTATCCTTCAATCAAATCTTTTCAATAAGTACCTCATAGAACCCAACCTCACCCACCGAGACAGAGATGCAACCCACTAAGCAAATATATGGTTTCCCAACAACATGCCAAGAAAGATTCTCTAACCCTTAGTGGTGCATTTGTTTCTATAGAATTCATGATCATACAACCTTATGTAGCAATATTTGTAAATAGTTTACAAGCTTATGTAGCTAGTTTTTGTAAATAGTTTACCCCTGTTATCTAAGTTACTTGCCCTGTTATCTGTAAACTCATACATGTTAACTGTACTGAGCGTTTCTGTTCCATGTAAACCACGCTGATGCTGAATAGTGCGGTATATAAGAGAATGTAAATAAATAAATAAATAAATAAAGTGGTCACAAAACAATTGGGGGATACATTTAACATGAAAGGATGTGAGACACATACACTAATACTTACAAGGAACATGGGCAATGGAGGGTTAAGTGGCTTGCCCAAGACCACAAGGAGCACCTGTGGGACTAGAAACCCCAGTCCTTCCGGCCCAAGGCTGCTGTCCTTTAGTGGGATTTGAACCCCTGAACCTCTGGCCTGAGGTAACTTGCCCCAACCACTAGGCCACTCCTCCCTTCTGTGTTTATGTAAGTTATGGGGTAATTCTGTCCCACGAATAGCGGGGATGGACGTCCCAACGGGACATCCATCACCCCTATTCGTGGCCCTCCTCACTAGCGTCTAACTTTCCTGCTGGTTGTATGGGGAAGTTAGATGGGAGCAGGGAGGGGGAAGATTGGGGGCAGAGTTAGGGAGGTCGGTGGGCGGTCACTGGCCCTGGACATACAGGGCTGATTCTAATATTGGCCCTGTACATCTGGGGCCGGCGACTTGTACGGGAAAGTTATTCCACCTCCAAGGTGGAATAACTTCTCCAGACATCGTGGATTGGTTGGCCCGGGATGCAGATGGGGCAGGGAGGGCTGAGGACTGTGACAATGTCAGCTATACTGAACAGATGGCGATAGAGGAAATGGGGACTATACCTTTAAGACTGAGGAAAGGCAGGGTTTCCATAGAGCTCAAACTGTAAACAAACCAGAGAAGCACGTTGTAGCAGAGGTTGAGCTCCGCCCAAACCTTAACGTGGGGGCAGGTTTAAGCCCAGATAGCAAGTACATGTGCACAGAACAGGGCGTGGTGGCTAGAAAGCACCTTTTTAAATCTGCGTCACAGAAGTCAAAAGGGCAGGAAGTGAGCAGAGGAAAGAGCAGAGTGGAAGCAACCAGAGTTGGAGAAGAAGGAAGCAGAAGATACAGCTACCAAGAAGGCAGAGATTCCAAACCAAAGCACAGAGTTCAGTCTGTAGCTGGAGTTACTGCTGAAGCCGAGAGTCCAGAGCCAGGAGGTTCAGAGAGCGCTGAAAGGTCAGTGTGGACAGAAGGCTCAGCAAGAGCAGAAAACTCAGGGCTGGAATCCTATTCAGAGGAAGCACTGAAACCAGAGGGTTTAAAAGTGAGAACTGCTTTTAAGAAACCCAGAGAAGGCAAAGCTGGAAAGTTGTATTCCACCGGGCAACTTAACTCTAGTAGCAAAGAAAGCAATTCCTTTGTGGAAGGTGTGGCTGACTCAGAGCCCAGCAAGAGGTTTGCAGAAGACGTTGCTAATGAGCTAAGGAGAAGTGCAGGGCAGAGTGCTCCAGGACCTTTGAATGCCAGAAGGTGGGTGAAAGCAATTCCTAATGCTGATATTTTGAAGACAGACAAAAGCAGAGATAGAGTCTTGAACCTGATTAAGAAGCTAAAGCAACTGTTTCCAGATAGTGGAAGTTTTCCAGAGAGCATAGCTAATCCTTGGTTAGGAGAGCAGCATGTAAGGGAGTTTCTGAATACCCTTTCAAACAATAAGCTGAACTCTTCCATTAGAAGCCCAAGTACTTGCAGGGGAAGAAGATATGCAAGTAGATTCTCCTTCGCCTGAAGCTGTGTGTGACAGTATTCCCATGGATTGCTCTTTCTGTAAATCTGTTTACCTGGGATTTATTATTTATTTATTTACATTCTCTTATATACCGCACTATTCTGCATCAGTGCGGTTTACATTGAACAAACTGAAATTACATTGAACAGGGCATTATAACTTGGAGATAACTATTTTACAGGGAACATGGGCTATGGAGGGTTAAGTGGCTTGCCCAAGACCACAAGGAGCACCTGTGGGACTAGAAACCCCAGTCCTTCTGGCCCAAGGTTGCTGTCCTCTAGTGGGATTTGAACCCCTGACCTTCCAGCCTGAAGTACCTTGCCCCAACCACTAGGCCACTTCTCCACTCCAGGGATAGGAGAAAGACAAAAAACCCATTGAAAGCAAAGAATATTTCTGAAAGCCTAAACGTGATTTAGAAGAGTTTTGAATGAAGACAAGAGATAAATGCCTATTGTAAATAAGAACAATAGCTGTGATTCTTTACTACTGGAAAAGGCCTGTGAACAGCTATTGTCACTGTATAAAGAGCTTTTGCCAAGTTCTGATATTCCAGATAACCTTTATGCTCCTGTATTATTTTCTTTTGTAGAAGTTATCCTTGTTGTTTGTGTATATGAACTTTAATGCGTGAAGGGGAGCCCAAAAATAAAAATATTCTGTTTTTGCCTTAAACAAAACCGTGTGGTGACAACTACTTTGTCTGCAAGTAATACAGAAAAACTACAGCTCCCAGAATTCCTTGAGGGAGGGAGAACCAAGTGACTCTATACTTAAGGGCAAACAAGGCCACCCTTCCTGCTTATAGACTTGGCCAGCAGGGGGAGTGCGACAGGACATTCCCCGTTGCCCGATCCAGGCCCCAGGTGGCCAGATCAGGGATCGGGCTGTGGTGAATGCTTTGAAGGAGCCAGCAGCCAGGATCGTGGCTTTACAATGGAGCTGCAGTGCCATGGCAACCAGACGCCATGGCGCCACTGCTCCATTGTAAAGCCCTGACTGAGTTAGTTGGGCATGTCTTGTATGTGCAGACCGGGCTGAATCGCAGTCCTGGCCTGCACATACAGGACTGTTCATGATTCTGATCCCACAGGGCTAGATTCGGTTCAGACCAGGCATATAGTGAGGGTCTATTTGTGTTCTCTGTGTGTGACTGAGGCCAAGTTTTCTGTTAACATGGAGTTTCTATGTAGGGTTCTCTGGGATCCAGTTTGTTCAGTTTCCCAATAGGTGTATTGATGTTCGATGGCCCATATTAATGTTTACTCTTGCCTTTACCTAAATCAGTCCTTGTGGTGTGACTGCACCTCAGCTCCAGCTCCATTGTAAAGCCACGATCCCGGCCACCGGCTCCTTCAAAGCATTCACCACAGCCCGATCCCCGATTTGGCCACCTAGGGCCAGGATCGGGCAACGGGGAATGTCCTCAGCCCCCCCCTGCCCCATCCTCGCCCCAGGCCCGCCAATCCACGATGTCTGAAGAAGTTATGTTTATAATGTTTTTTTGTATATAGTTGCAATTTTGCATAATGTTCTATGTATATTACCTTTGTTCTATGTAAACTGCCCCTGATCTTGGGAAGGAGCAGTATATAAAAGTTTTTCAAATAAATAAATAAATAAATTCTATTTCTTAGAGCTGCTATAAAATGGTAGATTTGCCGTATAGGACCTGAGTGACTTTTGTAGGATTTTATATTGCTCCACAATATGACTGGTATTGGAGAGAGTTTATGTTTCTTTTACTGATAGTACACCAAAATCAGATTTGTAATTTTTTTTTGTATAATGACTTTTCTGGGGAAATATCTTTGTTCTTCTATGCAACCATTGTTTGGGGAGGGACTACTGAGGTTTCTATAGATGCATATACAGTATGTTTATATATAACACCATAATGGTCTAGTGTGCAGTATCAGGAGTCAGTATGTTTTATATTAGAGTCCCAGACTATATAATTAAACTGCAACTATTTTTGTTCAGTCTAAATTACAATGCAAATTTTTTTTTTTTTCTTTTTAAATTATATAGCCTGGCAATATAAGTTGTTTTCTTTTTTTCATGAGGCCACCTCCTTTAGGGATGCCTTGGGAGGGGGCACCATCTCATTCTTCACCTCAAGGAAGCAGATTGCCATAAATCACCCTGCATATTAATTAGGAATATCCTGTAAGGGAGACCCCATGGACTGATTTGGAAATTATTGATACATCCAGTGGTTCCCAACCCATTCCTGGTGTACTCCCTAGCCAGTCACAATTTCAGGATATCTGCAATGAATATGCATGAAATGGATTTGTATGTGTTGTCTCCATTGCATGCAAATTTCTCTCGTGCATATTCATTGTGGATATCTTGAAAACCTGACTGGATAAGGGGTACACCAGGACAGAGTTAAGAACCGCTGTTTTATACTATCAAGGAATACGCTAGCATGTATCACAATTTTGTATTTATTTTTGTATGCAGTTATCCAAAAATATATGTACTGTGGTACTATGTTTCTCATTTATTGACCTTTTCTTCCCTTTAAAATCAGAATGAGTGGAAGCCATAGTAAATCAGGCCATAAGTCAGCCAAACAAACCATTCCCCTTCCAATTAAGCAATATCATGCATCGATGCAATCCTCAAAAAACTTGGACTTCTTAGCTTTCGATACCTGGTCATTTTTTCTTTCGATCTGAAAACCTAGCTTTCATGGCTCTGAGAAGCTCCTTTTACACCTCCCTTAGTATGGAAAGAAGAATTGAAAAAAATAAGTGATTAATCAGAGGACATGATGCTTTTTGACAGCATACGTTTTTGGGATTTGTTTTTTGTCATTTCTCATATTTATGTGCTAGCTTTGGGGGAAGCTGAGGCACTGGTGCTTTAAAAACCATAACCTCTGGAATCATAATGAGCTCCCACCGAAGGCAGAGCAATAAAAAAGCAATCACCTAGCTAGCCTGATGGACATTATTATTTTAACATCAGTGTGATGGGTTTTAAAAAGCTTTTGACATGCTGGGAAACCCAACTACATGTGTCCTGTTCAAATAGGAGCAGTATTAAATACCGAGGCACCTGTCGCTTCCAGCAGTGCAGGGACTAACCTAATTTTCTAGACGGAAGGAAACAATTCAGTGGAATGGAGGGGACATCTGTGTGGCTACTGTTTTCACTGCATGCCATGTCTGCTCTCTGCAAGAGATTTAAAGCTTAGACCACAGATTGCGCGTCTGAGGACTGACCCGTTCGTGCAATACATCCTTTCAGTGAAAATGCTTCTTTTCCACTTTTGACGGGAAAAGAACAAAAAAGGGAGCGGGGAGAGTATAGGAAGAAAGGGAGAAACGCCGCCTTATTGTTTTATATGGTGAGGAACGTTGCCTTTGTTTCTCAGCGTTCATTCGCTCTGTTACTGACATTATAATGAGAATTAAAAATGACACACTTTCTTTCAATTCGTTCATGAGGTAATCTGAATAGAAGATAAAACAGGGGATTACTACAGAGGAAGGCAGAGGAAAGCAGTGGGGAGCGATAGATAGGGCCTATATGGATTGCAGTAAGGTTTTTGACTGTGCAAGCTAGCCAGTCTGGAAATGAAAGAAAACAATTGTATAGTGTATGAAAAAATCAGCAAGCAACAGGACTTAAAGAGTACAGTGATCAGAGGAGGAAGGTAAAGGTAAAGCGATAAATTAATTGCCACAATGACTTGTAACAATGCAGGTCGTGTTTACCGTTTTTCTTATCGCATTGCAAAAGTGCTAGAAGTATGAATGTTTATGGATTCGATATAATTCTGCAACAAAATAGACAAAATGTAAGATAGATAAATTAAAAGATAACTTTAAAATTGGAGGGTGGGTCTGTAGGGCTGGTATCTGTTCAGAAACTAATGTCTGAACCATTAGCCTGGCTTCCTGTTACTACAGTAGATGGGGCCTGCTCTGAACCAAAGCCTGAATCATGGGGCCTGCTCTGAACCAAAGGCTGAATTAAACAAGATGGATTCCTGTTTTGTTATAACTCAGCATTAAAACTTGCAGATCAAGTAATTCTGCCAGTTTAGAAGTATTTTTTCAACTGACTACGTGCAAAAGAGCATGGATAAAACCTTCACTGTGCTAGCATTTGAAACAATGTATGAACCAGCATCTCAGCAACTTTAGCATGATGGACCTTTGTTTGCAGAATTACTGGATTTGCTGAAGATGACATTCAGGGTTCGAGACCAGCCAATCACCAGGTCTTTAGGACAAAGAATTATACGGCTGTACATCCGAATCAAAAACTCAGGAAAAGAGAAAGAAAGGAAGGCAGAAGAGAAGTGGGCAGAAAGAACTCAAAGAGAGCGCAGACAGATGCAGCCCAGCTGCCTTTTCTCTCTGGTTGAAAAGTCAGATAGTGTTCAAGGCCAAAGCCTCGAGACGGAGTGAATTTCTCCCACAGACCTGAAGCTCAGTGTGTGACCAATCAGTTCATTTCAGTTAACGTTGGACCTCTGCCATACCTTGACTCTTCGTTCCATTCCTGAGACTCAGACCACAGCCACAAGTGTTTTGGCACAAGCTAAGGTACTGGTCTTTAATTTCTCCCGGAGGTTGGGGCTAGCTTAAATAGACAGATAAATTACCGTACGTTAGAGTGCATGTGAATCAGTGACAATGGTTCCTAAAACAGAGATTAGATCTCTCAGCAATTGGAGCATAGAGCTGAATAACATACTACCTCAGAAAGATCATTTATTCTAATATTTCCTCTATCAGAAATAAAGTCTAATTTTCATACAAACAGATCTGGTTCTTGTTTTATCACGTGATTTGTTTGTCGGATGGTCCTTTGGAATCCTGGAAAAAGGAGTATAGAGGTGTCCCCTAGACAGGCAGATATGTGTATTTATCTGCTACTGATAATATCTCCTACAGGTCATGGGTCAGACACCTGTACTTTTATCCAGATAAGCACAAAATCATTAATTTATTTTTTATGGGTGGCCCCCAGTTTTCATTTGATTGCTGTCTCTCTTATTTTGCAGCTCATCTTGAGAACAGCCTATAGCACCACAGCCTCTCTCCACAGTGCTAGTACATCAGTCCAAGCTCCGCCCACAAGGGCCACATCAACAGGCTGATACTTTAGCACTCCAATACAGCAGTGCACAGCTATAACTACTTTACTGCATGTACCTCTAGCCATTTGTTTAGCTGGTCTCAATGTCATTTGAATGTTGTCTCTGTCATTTTGCACCCATTTTGAGTACAGCCTGCCGCTCTGCTCCCTCCCTCCATACCACTAGGGTATTGGATCAAGCTCCACCCACAAAGGTGAAGTCAGCACATTCAGTGGCAAATAGCTATTACTAATTTATTGCTTGTGCCTGTAGCTGCTCGTTTAGTAAGTCTCATTCAATTGAACATTGTCTCTGTTATTTTTCAGCTCAACTGGAGTATGGTCTGTGCCTCCATTCCTTCCCACCACAACACTAATGTATTGGTCCAAACTCAACCAACAAAGTTGACATTATTATACTGATACTCTAAAGCTCGGTTAGGCCATTGCTTATACAGATTTTCTGTGCCCAACTGGATCTGACCAACTGAAGCAAAATGATATGATTTTAATTTTGAATATGCCTCTGCAGGCATCTGACCTTGTGGTGTTGCAGGATTTCAAGTTGCCTGTGTATCATTGAAAGGAGTCTTTTTTATTACTCTTGTCTACATGCAGAGAAGACACCCAGGTCTACTTAGCCATAATGCCAGCATCAAAGGCCTTGGAAGGTATAACAATAGTTCAGATGTTATGTTGTTGATCTTTAGCAATATGATTGGAAATTGTCTCATCTATGTTCTTTTGATCTACTACCCACCGCTTGCCACTGTAACTTCATTAGGAGAACTTCATCAGCAATTTATTCCATCTTACAGAATTTGCTTCTCCTTGATGATTTGGGTTTTCATGCAGACTGTTCATCTGAACCTCTTGAAACAGACTTCCTGAGCTTAATGACTGAACTTGGATTCTTCCAGCATATTCAGTTCCCAACCCATTCATCAGGCCATATGTTTGACCTGGCTGTGTCTTTAGAAGTCTCTCTTCTGAATCAGTCACAATTTTATGGTGTCCCTTTCTCATGGTCTGTCCACAAACTTATCTTTTTAATGACCTGCAGAGAAAGATTTACTGCCAACTATCCAGAAAGAAGGGAATTAGTTCTTCACAATATAAAAAAATATCCCAATCCTGAACTTCCATTTTTTCATCTGAGCAGTTTGCAGATTTTAGTAGTGCTAAGGCTAGCTCTGTCCTTTAAGAATGGCTTTAGTAGGCCTGCCATCCATATTTGGTACCCTACTAAATCAAACTTTATTGGGGCTCTCTAATTCATGTGAAGTCCCTACCTACTCCTGGCATTCTTTTAACCTTCCTTCCTATATAGACCTAACAAAAATTATTGCAACAATGTTTGACCATTTCATCTCTGGATGTACTTCCCTCCAAACTTGTCAAAGATTCACAGCTTGGTCTTCTACTATTCATTTAGGGGGTGATTCCAGAACTTGAATAAGGGGTTTGTACTTGCGGCGGGGACGTTTATGTGCTGAAAGCATCCCCGACCATATTCTGAAACACTGCTGAAGGGCTGAATGGAAAAGTCTGTCTTTTTGCAGATGACACCAAAATTTGAAACAGAGTGCACTCCCCTGTGGGAGTGGAGAACACGAGGAAGGACCTACAAAAGCTGGAAGAATGGTTTAATGCTTGGCAGTTAAGATTTAATGTGAAGAATTGTAGTGTCATGCACCTGGGAAGCAGAAATCCAAGGGAATTATATGTGATAGAGGGCGAAAGGTTGGTGTGCATAGACCAGAAGGACCTCTGAGTGAATGTTTCTGAGGATCTCAAGGTGGCAAAACAGTGTGACAAGGCAGTGGCAAAAGCCAGAAGGATGCTGGGTTGCAGACAAAGAGGAATTACCAGCAGAAAGGAAGAGATACTAATGCCACTGTACAAGTTGCTGGTGAAGCCTCACTTGGAATATTGTGTTCTGTTTTGGAGACCATATCTCACAAAGGATATACAAAGGCTGAAAGCAGTTCAGAGGAAGGCGATCAAAATGATTTTGAACATGCATCAGAAGATTTTTGAGAAGAGACTTGAAGACCTAAATGTGTACAATCTGGAGGAGAGAAGGGACAGGGAAGATATGATTCAGACCTTTAAATACTTAAGAGTATTAATGGACAAGCAAACCTCTTGCAAAGACAGGGAAGCTGTAAAATTAGAGGGCATAACATGAAGCTGCAAGGGGGTAAACTGAAAGGAAATTTTAGAAAATACTTTTTCACTGAAAGGGTGGTGGATGCTTGGAATGCCCTCCCGATGGAAGTGGTTGGGGCAAATACAGTGACAGAATTCAAAATGGCATGGGACAGACACAATGGATCCCTTTATAGTAACAGGATAAAATCAAAATAAGCATAACTATCTCTTATATCTGAACAAATTGGGGTGACCTACACGGAGCAGTAGGTACACCCCTAAACAAAGGCACAGAGAGGGGTGACCTGCATGGAGCAGCAAGTGAATCTACTCTTACCATCTTGCTGGGCAGACTAGATGGACCATACTAGTCTTTATCTGCCGTCATATACTATGTTACCATGTTACTGCTGACATGCATGTCCGGCTTAGGAGATGCACTTTTTTCCCTGAGGGTTGTGGCATCTGTGGGTTTATCACAGGGACGGGCAGGATCCAAAATGTCTAACATTTCAGAATACAGTGGGTGTGGGGATGTCCAAAATGTTTACCCATGTCTGAGGCATGGGACCTGCTGAATAGTGCTGGCACATGCCTGCTGAACACATTTATCGCCTGTTTTTTATTTAGACATGCCCACAGGCTGGACGTGCACATTATGGAATCTTGCTTTTAGTCTATAGTAAACTAGTTTCTCACAAAGTGTTTTTTCTTCCCATTGGACATCAGTACACTATGAATAATAAATGATTTGAATACATCCATCCTGGCTAATTATCACCAAGCTTCCAATTTCCACTCATTTTCTAAAATGACCAAGAAGATTGTGTTTCACCAACTTGCAGACTTTGTTGAGAAGACAAACTCTCTTCATCCTTATCAATCAGGATTTAGAGCAGATATAGTAGACTTCCCTGGTATAAATGGTCAGTAAAATTAAAATGAATGCAGATATCATTAAAGATACAATTTTGGTTCTCCTAGTGCAGCCTTGGACTTGATTGGTCATAGACTTTTATCGTCTTCATTGGCTGAACTAGGAATAGGAGGTACTAGCTTGTTTTCATTTGTTTCTAGATAAATAATAAATAATAATAATAATAATAAATAATAAATAAATAATAAGAGTCCATTTTGGTTGAGTGAAACTCTGTTATGTTCCTCTAGTTCAGTCACTCCGGTGTCTCTCAAGGCTCTGTTCTGGCTCTTGTCTGGTTTAACATATTTCTTTCTATTTTTACACTTAGTCAAAGTTTTGATATCTCATGCTATTTATATGCAGAGGGCATTCAGCTAGTGGCTAGCATAGGCCATTCCTACATAGATATTATCTCCCTCAACTCAAATCTTCTTTGGCTTATCTAGCCCCTTCCAGGAGGAAGCTACCAGACTCTTACTCCTACCCTGGAGATGTTGTTCCAGTAGTCTAAGCCAAGTGGTTACCTCTGAGTCTAGTAGTCCTCTGGGTAGAGACGTATGGAATTTTCACTATCCACGTCTCTTCTCGCTTTTCCCATAAAGGAACCAGAGAATAGAGGAAAATAATTGAAATGGATTCAGTTAGTATACCAATGTGATGGTACGATTGATTTATTCTGGAGATGATATCAGCATAAAAGCACTTTTCATTTACAATTCCATCCACATTTACCATAGTGGATGGAACTGTAAATGAAATTTAGTTTTAACTAAATAAAGTAAATCAGTGGAGAAGATTCATTCCAGAGCTTACAACAAATTAAATTTTCCTTTCCAATAACAACTGTAGTTCATGGAAGTTCAGGTTAGAAACCCCGAACAATATTTCAGCACTTTAGTTTAAGACATCATTTAGAGAAATAACTTTTACCATTATTCTTACTGTGGGAAGTTTCTTTACATTTCTGTCCAAAATCAGAATTAGATTTTCACTCAGGTTTAGTTTCCAGGTTTTACATAAACTGCACCCTTTAACAGGTAAAGTTTCAGACATCAGAGTACTCTTTGTAAAAGAATGAGCTCATTAGTTTCCATTTACAGTTCTTTTTGGTGTGTGAGATAGTGGAGGTACCTCAATCTTCCAAGTTCCTCTCTTGAGTTGCAGTCTGTGGTAGTAGTTCATCAGGTTTCAGGTTCCTTTTTCTTCCAAGCAGCTGGTCCAGCGATGTTCAGTTGCTATTCTTCTTTAATAACTCAAAAAGGGAAAACGTTATTCTAATCAGCTGAGGCTATTCAGTCTGATTTGAATTAAGGAAAAGACTGAATCATTTCTATTTACTGTCCCTGTACTAAGAAACAAAGGATAATCAATGAATCCCTATCTAATTTTTCCCCTTCAGTAAAGCAGACAGTCAGACCAGTTCACTAGTAATTCAGAAACTGCTTCTGGCTTTTGGTCAGCACTGCCAGGTTTGCATGTAGTCGCAGCTTCAATATCCTATCAACTCAGAGCTTAACCCAGTCAGAGCACAGCTCAGTCACTGATAAATTGATCTTTTTTAAACCTTTTTCCTCTCCTCCAAGAAATATTCTTCTGGATTTTCTCTTTGAGTTCAATTAGTTCCTGAGATTTAATAAAGCAAAAACCAAAGGCAATACAGAGGATTTTAATTCCTTTTATTAGGACCCTTTAGTCCTCAAAATTCTCAACCCTGTTTCCTTATCCTTTTTATAAAGGTGTGCAGGATTACAATTAAAATCAACTCCCCTCCTTCCTCAAGTTAAACCAGAATTCACAGGAATTTAAAACTAGATGGCAAACACACCACCTCAACTCAGAGTCTCTGCAAAGAGGGAGAATCGACTCAGTAACAAATCAAATTTCTGTTTCAGCTGCCACTGTCACTAATTTTAAACTCATAGCAATAACAGTTTCTGATAAATCACAGCTGTGCTCTCGAGTACCTCAAAAGAGCTTCCAAATACTATTTTTCTTCTCAAACTCTACAGAAACCAACAAGTTAATCAAGTTCTACTATATTTCCATTCAAGTACTTCACTTTAGGCTTAAAATCCACTTCAGTTAATACCACAATATACACACAGACATCCTACAATGTTTCCTTCTTCAGCCTCAACTGCCAGAGAGAGGGAACAGTTACCCACGTTCTTTTCTTTCTTGCTCTCAAGGACATCTTCGCATCACCTACAAAGTAGACCCTTAAGGCCCGATTCCATCCTGCACATCTAGGCCCTCTGTGCATCCAGCTGGAACTGGACGCACAGAGGGTGTCACGATTCTGATTCCATGGGGCACGTCTAGCCCCGCGGGATCACAATTGTGAACAGGTCTATACATGCAGGCCGGGACCCTGATGTCGTCCAGCATTCACATACAGGTCTTCCCCGGCTAATTCAGTCAGGGCTCTTCAGTGTTTCTGCGGTGCCATAGCATCCGGTTGCCATGGCACTATAGCTCTATTGAAGAGCCGCAATCCCCGGCCGCCAGCTTGAGCAGTGATTTCCCTGCAGCCCAACCCCCAATCTGGCCTCCTAAGGCCAGGGTCGGGTTGCGGAAAATATTCTCAGACGGGGGGGGGGGGGGGCCCATCCACGCCCCGGGCATTCCAATCCCTGATGATTAGGGGAACTTATTCCATGTTGGAAGTGGGATAAGTTCCCCATGTAAGTTGCCGGCCCTGGACATACAGAGTTGACATTAGAATCGGCCCTGTACATCCGGGGCTGACGACCGTCCACTGCCCGCCCTAATGCTGTCCCCAATTTGCCCCTTTGCTGCCTCCATCTACCTTCCCTGTACAAGATACGGGGAAGGTAGACATGACCAGGAAAAGGCACGAATAGCGGGGATGGACGTCCCAATCGGATGTCCATCCCTGCTATTTGTGCCTTGAAATAACCCCCTTAGCAACCAGAATTTGGAACTCTACAATTTCAAACCCTCCACTTCAAATTATTTTTTTCCTAAAAGGATAACTCAAAATCAAATTTTCAGAGACCTCATCTTACTTCACTAGAGCAGTTTAAACAACACCACCTTATTGCATCACAATTGGCTTCTTCTTGCCTTAGACAGAGTCACTTCAAAGAGATCTCTACACCATTCCTATAGCCTGACACACAGTTTAATGAAACCTGAGCTTGTTTTTTATAAAACTTATCTTTTTACCCTAAGATAGTATTTTTAAAGTCTGAAAACCATGAATTGGTCCTTTTTAGAATAATTTCAAACCTTTAGAATTGCTTTTAAACTTTGAGGAGAAACCCCTGCCTCTGGAGAAAAATGAGTGATTTTCTAGCCATAATGAACATTTTTTCACAAAACCGAGTATATTTTCCAGGAGAACACATTTCCTGCACCTACACTCTAACTTTAAAATGTTTTTAATTCCAACTTTTAAATTCACCAAAAATCAGCACTTTTACCTTGAAGCTACTGTTCCTTTAAGGCAATCCTGTCTCATTAGCATAAAGCCTAACAACCACAGGGCAGATCTGAAAACCTTAGATTTCTTTTAACTCCATTTTCTATGAATAAGGGCTTCTTAGCTCAAAAACTATATTCTGGGCTCTCTTAGTCTTTCCCCTAATTGGGGAATACTTTTATGTACTTCTAATTTTATTTTATCTTAAACCCAGCCGTTCTGCCTCCTTTTTTTATTAAAAACACCCCAACTGCCTGCAGTCGGCAGAAAATTAGTCCTAAAGGAAAAAAAAACACACACGGCAGCCCTCAGCTGCCCCCAGGGAGACCCAGGTCACCTCCTCCAGGTAAATCATTTTGTTTTTTAACCTCTGGTTATACTTAGAGAACATCAGCTGAAGTAAACACTGAGAGATCACAAGTCAGCTTGTTTCTGTAGGGGTGGTCTCGTCCTGCACCTTTCCCATGATACAGAAGACTTCTTTGGATTTACATTCCACCTTTGACCTAGTCGATCAGGTAATACTGAACTCCACAAAAGCTCTGCACAACTACTATGAACAGCTTGCATCTTACCCACCACCTAAACAAGCACAAGCAACACCAGCAGAAGAAAAAGAGGGAACTTTGTGGTCTAGAGGCTGCTAATCCCCCCCCCCCCCCGTGAAAAATACAATTACTTTAATTTCTCCCTCTTAATATTTTATATTTTACACTTATAGTCTGCTTGAGATAAGGCTTGCCTGCCTTCTGTTTTCTCTCACTGCTATTTGATTATTGCCTCTGCTAATAAGTTTCCCTATCTGATAATCTCAGTGTCTTTTAAGATTTTTACTTATCTGGGCCTTATTCTATTTTATTTATTCTACTTTGTTTTACTTGTATTCCCTTACTTCCTATTATCCTTCTCCTTCTAATTTCACTTGCCCTCTCTGTCATTTTTTATGGCTACACATCATTCTTTGCTCCTTTTTCTGATCCTCCCTAACCTTCTTCCCCTCACTCCACCAACCTAATACCCCCCTCTTTCTCACCCTCTCTCCACCCTCACTATTTCTTCTCCATCTTATTCTGCACCCTTTCCTCAGCTCTTGAGCTTCACTTCTCCTTCCCCTCCACCCTCAGCTCTGGAGCGTCACTTCCCCACCTTATCCTCCACCCTTTCCTCAGCTCTTGAGTTTCACTTTTTCTTCCCCTCCACCCTCAGCTCTTGATCTTCACTTCTCCACCTTATCCTCCACCCTTTTCTTAGCTCATTCGTCCCTCTTCTTCCCCTCTAAAACAATCTCATCCCTGTTTCCGATGTGCTGTCTCCTCTCTCCTTCACACTCTTATTCTCCTTCCCCTTCTATCCTCTGGTGGCATTAATTCCAACCCTGGTCCCCCTTCTCTTTTCTCTGACTCCCATATTAGTTCCTCTCTCCACCACCCTAATCTCATCCACATCCCTCTCCTTTCTCCCTCCTCTCTCCCCTTCTCATGTGCTTTATGGAATGCTCATTCCATTTCTAATAAACTTCCCTTTACCCGTGATCTCTTTATCTCTTGTGCTTTCTATCTTCTCGCTCTTACTGAAACCTGGCTCCTCCCTGATGACTCTGTTTTGGTTGCTGCCCTCTGCCACAGCGGCAATCAATTCTCCCAGTCTCCGCATCCCAATGGCCGTGGCGGTGATGTTGGGTTTTTACTTTCTCCTTCTTGCCAATTTCTGCTCCTTTTCCCTCAATCTCATTCTTCTTCCTGTTACTTTGGTCTGCAACCTTGGGGTCATCTGACTCATCCTTTTCCTTCTCCACACATATTCAACATATAGCTAAAACCTGCTTTTTTTTTTCTCTACAACATTAACAAAATTTGTCCCTTCCTTTCTGAACACACTACTAAGGCTCTTGTCCACTCTTTGATCACCTCCCATCTTGACTGGTCTCCTTCAATGTCATCTTGCTCCTCTTCAATCTATCCTGAACTCTGCTGCGCGGCTAATCTTCCACCAGCCCCTATACACTTATATAACCCCTCTTCTAAAATCACTTCATTGGCTTCCCTTCCATTTCTGTATCCAATTCAAACTTTTCCTTCTAACATATAAATGCATTCCCTCTACTGCCCCTCATTACCTATTCTCTCTTCTCTCTCCTTACACCCCTCCTTGTGAACTTTGTTCTTCCTCTGGCTTTCTTCTCTCTATGCCCTTTTCTTCTTCTGCAAACTCTAGACTTTGATCTTTTTTACCTTGCTGTTCCTCATGCATGGAACAAATTTCTTCTATCTTTATGTCAAGTCTCTTCTTTCCCCTTCTTCAAATCCATGCTAAAGGCTCTTCGAGGCTACAATTGGATCCTAATCCCTTGTTCTCCTTCCCTATTTGAACCCCCTTTTTCTCTTGTATTGTTCTGTCTGTCTTGATTAGATTGTAAGCTCTACAAGCAGTGACTGTCTTCTTTATATGTTTGTACAGCGCTGCATATGCCTTGTAGAGTGATATAAATGATTAATAGTAATAGTAGTCAATCAGTCTGTTCTCTTTGATTGTTTAGTGGCCTTCTCTATCTTTGGTGTTGTTTTGGTTGCATTCCTATCTCTCAGCCCAAACCTTCTTGGTCCATTGACTTGGTTATTATCTGCCTTTCACTTTCTTTATCCTCTAGGCTCTCACAGAGTTCTGTACTGGACCCAATGCTCTAATATTTTTCTCACATCTTTGGCACATTTTCTGGATTCTTTGGGTTTTACTTTCTTTATTTATGCTGATGACATACAGCTTCTTATCCCCTTCACGTCTCATCATTCACAACTGATTTCTGAGATTTCTTCTAAGTTGAATATTATTGTCTCTTGACTAAAGTCCAGTGCTCTCAAACTGACATAAAGAAATCCGAGGTTTTGCTCTTCTCTAGATCCACTACCATTCTTGATCCTTCTTTGATTCCAACTATCTCTAGTACTATGCTTGCCTCGAGGGATTTGGTCAAGGTTCTAGGTGTTCTTCTTGTTAGGGAACTTATTTTGGCACCACATTTTTCAAATGTTATGCATAAAGTTTATGTTATATTAATTTTTCTATACCTTCTTTTTCTGGGTAGACAAAGCAATTTACATCAAGATCCAAATATTTTTCATAGAAGAAGTGAAAGGAACTCATAATAGGACCACAGAAATGAGGGACCGGGAAAGAAAAAAAATGCAGCAGCACTCAAGCAAGAAGAGCCATTTACTCCAAGGAGACAGATATCCAAGAGAGTCTTTCAAGCGAGGAAGCCTTAATCCTCAGTCACTAAATAAAGTTACCTAACTGGGCAAGTCAAAAGCCAGTTTGAAGAGATGCGTTTTGAGCCCTGTCTTGAAGTGCTTATGGCTGCAGATGAAGTTCAATAGGGAGGGCATTCCATAATGAGGGGGCCAGGGAGAAAAATTCGGAGTGCCTTGTGGCTTCACGTTGAGCTCGAGTTGGTGATGGGATACATAACCTATTTCCGTGAATGAAACAAAGGGAGCACATGGAGCAGTATGGAGTAACTTAGGCAGATAAGTACTCCGGAGCTTCCTGCTGAATGGCTTTATAGGTTAGAACAAGGATTTTATAGTTTATACGAAATTTTACAGGGAGCCAGTGGTATTGAAGTAGAAGAGGAGTGACGGGATCATATTAATGAGCCTGGGTGAGTGTACAAATAGCTGTATTTTGGACTGTTTGGAGATGCTTAAGACTGAAGCCAGATAATCCAGCATATATGGAGTTACAGTAACCTAACCTGGAGATTACTGTACTGAGTACCACAGGAATACATACTGACAAGTCAAGGAAAGGGCACACTGCCCAGAACCGACAAAGGCATAGAAGGAGGATTTGATTGCATGGTTAATATACTGGACAAAGCAGAACCCTGTATTCAGAAGGACACCGAAGTATATAAAAGAAGAAACCAGAGAAATCATGTGGTCTAGAATTGAAGTAGTAGTAGCTGGAACTGGAATGTCCCCTGTAATCCACATGGCAATGGATGTCCCAGGATTTAACTGCAGGCAATAATGTTGTGGTATGGAGGAGTAGCCTAGTGGTTAAAGCAACACCCAAGTAATCAGGGTTAAATTCCCACTGGCACTCCTTCTGACCTTGAGCAAGTCACTTTACCCTCCACATTGCCTTGGAATAAAAGGCCTGGCAATCTACTTCTGGTCACACATTGCCAAGAAAACCCAGAGGCTGCTAGGTCACCAGGAGTCGGCATTGACTTGTTAGCACTTAAAAATAAAAAAGTGATCTTGTAACCAAGCTGAGACCATAGATAAGCAATAGTTATTCAAGACCAAGCTGGGAGCAGTGCTATCAATAGCTGAAATCAGAAAAACATCAACATAATCAGTGACCCCTGTGCTTTGGATCAAGGTGAGAAGAGAGCTTAGAA
Source organism: Ichthyophis bannanicus (assembly GCA_033557465.1). Lineage (NCBI taxonomy): Eukaryota > Metazoa > Chordata > Amphibia > Gymnophiona > Ichthyophiidae > Ichthyophis > Ichthyophis bannanicus. The sequence goes on from CM066031.1 coordinate 1,824,323,931, forward strand.
AAATATTTTCTTTCTCCTAGCCTGTCTTCATTCAACTCCTCCCTGAATACTCTCCTCTTGGCCCTGGTAGTCCCTCAATTGGATTACTGTAATTCCCTTTATTATAGCTTACCTCAGAAACTACTCTTGCATCTCCATTTGTTCAGCTCCTTCACAGGGTTAAAAAATCAGATCATGTAACCCTATTATTGTGCATCGAACATTGGTTCCTACTTCAATACTGTATTTGCTTTAAGCTGCTTCTTATTCCTCATGAAGTTCATTACATTGGCTCCCTCATTTCCTTTCATCTTCTTTAATACCTTGCATCCCATCTCAGTCTCTCCGTTCTTTACAGCTTAACATGCTGGTTGTTCCTTCCCATTCTGTGGTTCACTTGCAGCTCTGCCATTGGTCCTGGTTTTCTGCTGCTCCTCCTACCTCGTGGAATATGCCGCCTGCCAGAATTCATCTGGAGTCTTCCCTTCGTAAGTCTAACGCTGCTCTTAAGGCATTCTATTTTTTTTTGCAGGCTTTCCCACCAGCTTGAGTTCTGTCTTTGGCTGAGATTTGCTTCCCCTTTTCCTGTTGCATCCTCTGTAGGTCATTGCAATTTTCTTTGGTTTTCTCCTTGCTTGCCCTGGTTGTGTCTTGTTTTGTCTTCCCCTGTAATTTTCTCTTTGTAAACCACATAGATATTTTAATTTTGATTTGCGGTATATCAAATAAATAAATAAACTATAAACTATATAAACTATGAAACTGCATGTGTTGTTCAACAATGTGTACATTTTTCCCGGCAATGAGAGGGAGCGCTATTCAAAGAGACATACAACTTTTTTTATCTGTGAAAATGACTTAGAGTATTGTTCTCTTTATCACAAAAGCAAAAAAATTGAGTCTGTCACATTCACCTTTTAATGCTGTTTTCTCAGCAGAATTCAGACATATTTGCAGACAATTCCTTATTCCAAAAAGCTCCTTGGACAGTTTATGCACATCATTGATTAAATATGATTCTTTTGGTACAGTAAGTGAATTTGCACTGTTACAGCAAAGCCAATTTACTATTAAATGGGATGAAACTCCAGGCATCTGGCCAATTCATTTAAAGGAACACAATTCATCACTGAACCAGGGAAGACCCCTGGTATCCCTAAGAAAACACATTTTCTCAGAATCAAAACATCCATTGTTCTTCTTGTTTCCTGCTTCTACATTTCTGCAAAGAAATTGTTGAATAGATTATCTAAACTTATGAAACAACTACACATCTAAATTTGCTATGATGTCCTTAGCTGAAGTTGGGATCATGGGGAAACACGACAATTTAAATAAGCAAGTTGAAAAGTGTACACTTGCAGAGTCACACAATGGTGTGTTTCCCCCAGTTGCAGAATCAGGCACATGGGAGATTGGTATGTGTATCTCATAGAAATCCCTTGGTGTCTGAGTTTGTTGAGGGCTATGTGCAGATGTGTATGTGTGTGTGTTGGGTCATGTGTACATGTGTGTACTTGAATGTTTGGGGTACATATGTGTGTGTGTGTCATGGCAGTTTTGGAGGCTGTGTGTGTACATGTGTGTGTGTGTAGGGTGAGTATGTCTGTGTACTCACTCCCCATATACGCACATGCACACACATACCTCTAGGACACTGTAATAACACCTTTATAACCTTCCACAGTGTTCTGTGATACCTGCTTCTTTCTGGACTTGTGTGTCTGTCATTGACAGTACCAGGAGCTGCCTGTGTGCATATGTGTGTCATGGGAAATATTGGTGGCTGCATGCATGTGTATGTCTGTGTGTCATGGTGCATGTCAGGGACTGTGTGTGTTATGTGCAGTGTTGAGGTTATGTGCATGTGCATGCATCATGGGGAGTTTGAGGGACTATATGAGTGTGTGTGCTTGCATATGTCTATGTAATGGGGAGTGTCAGGAGCTCTGTGTGTGCATATTTGTGTGTGTATGTGTCATGGGGAGTGCTGGGGCCACATACATGTGTGTATGTATCTTAGGGAGTATCAGGGGCTGTGCCCATGTGTGCGTGTGTCATGACGAGTGTCAAGGGTTATGTGTTTGTGTGTTTCTCTCTTAAACACCCCTCCCAACTTTTCCCAATCTCTCTCACAACCCTCCCACCTCTACCAGCCTTCCCCTAGTCTCTTCCTATCTCTGTCACACTCTCCCTCTCTCTCTCTCTCTCTCTCTTGAGTCCCACCTAGGCTTCACCCAGTGTCTCTCTCATGACTCCCCCCAGACTTCACCCAGTCTCTCTCTCTCATGACCCACCCAAGATCACCCAATGTGTCTCCCTCGCATATCCCCCTCTGCTTCACTCAATGTGTGTGTCTCTCTCATGCTCTCTACCCCCCCCCCCCTGCTTCACCAAATCTTTCTCTCTCTGATATGCCCTCTAATACAATCACTCTCTCACTCACTCACTTACCTGCAGCTGCTGAAACGTGGTGTTTAATACTTCCATCACTGTGATCGGCTGTGTGCGTGTTTCAGCTGCATGGTAGATGAAGTTTAAGCTGATTCCGGTTTCAAGTCCCATGAGAAAAAAGACAGTTCTAAATTAAACCACTTAGCTTGACAGATTGAAGACTGAAGATCACCACTATCCACAACACCATCACGCCTGCAAATAGCACTGCTGACCTCTGTTTGGATATTGACTGGTAACTTTACATAGGCAGGGTAATTTTTTTAGAGGGTGCTTAGGCAGGGAAGGCACAGAGGTGCATATGTGTCTTCTTAAAATAGTCTACCCAAACATCCCTACACAATGTTCCATCTGCTACGTCAGGTGTAGCGATGTGCGTGTATCTGCTGCTTGTACATGTGCATGTCTTTCATGCAATATACACATAAGTACTGACCTCAACCCTACTCTGCCAATTCTCTGCACTGGGGAACATCGACACATATCAAATACCTATGTTTTCTGAGCTGTTCTAATGCTCAAGTAGCTTATAATAATAGCACAATAAAGTTAAAACCATACAGATAAGATATAAATGAATACTCTTGAACCAAGAGCAAAGCTGATTTAACACAGACAAGTAGCACATATCTTTCAGCATCATAATAGACATATTACTTGAACTGTAAGCAGAATTAACACTCCATATGCAATTTCCTGACAGAAGAGTGTGGGGCATGATATATACCCGGTAGGGAGTCCGAGAAACTCTCCTTCCGGAAAACAAATACAGTATTGAATAAATCACCAGGAAATGGTCATCTCAAGGTATGCTTTGAAAAATGAAATTGTATGCTGTTGACTCAATGCTGACTCCTGGCAACACAGACCCTTCAGTTTCTTGGGAAGGTGCAACCAGAAGTAGACTGTCAGGCCTTTCTTGGCAGAGTAAGTCTACAGCAGCTGTTACTGAAAGGTGGTCACCCATCTAGCTATGAGTCAGGCCCAGCCCTGCTTAGCTTCTGAGATTAGGCTCATTCAGTGCAGTAAAGCCATAGCAAATAGGAGGAAAATCAATTTATATGTGGCGGGAAAAGTAATGGAGGCACTCCTGAAAGAGCGAATACTGGACTTTCTCAAAATCTACAGGTTGCATGATCCGAGGCAACATGGTTTTACCAAAGGATGATCTTGCCAAACAAATCTGATTGACTGGATGACCAGAGAACTAGATCAAGGGCATGCAATGGATATTTATTTACAGGTTTTATATACCACTTTATCATTTCAATCAAAGCAGTTTACATTGTAACTTAAACTTAGCAATGTACATTAAACAGGGATGTTGATAACTTGGATTTTTCTGAGGCATTGGAGGGTTAAGTGATTTGCCCAAGGCCACAAGGAGTGCTAGTGGGAATTAAACCCTGGTCTCTGGGTTCCCAAACCAGTGCTCTTAACCATTAGGCTACTCCTCCTACTGAGATACCTAGATTTCAGCAAAGCCTTTGATACTGTTCCTCATAGGAAACTTATCAGTAAACTCAACAACTTGGGGATTTGTTCCAAGATGGTGAACTGGTTCTGAAATTGGTTGACTGAAGGTGATGGTAAATGAAACTCACTCAGATGAAAGGAAGGTGATTGGCGGTATGCCCCTGGGACCGGTACTGTTCAATGTATTTGTGAATGATTTTTCTGAAGGACAGAATGGAAATGTCTGTCTTTTTACAGATGATACCAAAATTTGCAACAGAGTGGACTCCCCTGAGGGAGTGAATAACATGAAGAAAGATCTACGAAAGCTGGAAGAATGGTTTAATGTGAAGAAGCGCAGTATCATGCACTTGGGAAGCAGAAATCTAAGGGAACTATATGCGATAGGGGGCCAGAGATTGGTGTGCATGGACCAGGAGAAGGACTTCGGAGTGATTGTTTCTGACGATCTCAAGGTGGCGAAAAAATGTGACAAGGCGGTGACAAATTCCAGAAGGATGCTGGGTTGCATGCAGAGAGGAATTACCAGCAGAAAGGAAGAGGTACTAATGCCACTGTACAAGTCGCTAGTGAGGCCTCACTTGGAATATTGTGTTCAGTTTGGAGATCATATCTCGCAAAGGATATAAAAAGACTGGAAACGTTTCAGAGGAAGGCGACCAAAATGATTTGGAGACTGAATCAGAAGACTTATGAGAAGAGACTTGAAGACCTAAATATGTACATTCTGGAGGAGAGGAGGGACAGAGGAGATATGATTCAGACTTTTAAATACTTAATTAACAAATATTAACTAACAAACAAACTTCTTCCAAAGACGGGGAAGCTGTAAAACTAGAGGGCATAACATGAAGCTGCAAGGGGGGAAACTGAAAGGCAATATCAGGAAATAACTTTTTCACTGAAGGGATGGTGGATGCTTGGAATGCCCTCCCGATGGAAGTGGTGAGGGCAAATACAATGACAGAATTCAAAATGGCATGAGACAGACACTGGATCCTTTTATAGCAATAAGATAAAATAAAAATAAACATAACTATCTCTTATATCTTAACAAATAGGGGTGACCTACATGGTGCTGTGGGTACACCACTAAACAAAGGCATAGGGAGGGGTGACCTGCACAGAGCAGCAGGTGAACCTACTCTTGCTGCCTTGCTGGACAGATTAGATGGATCATACAGCACAGTTACTTACCTGTAACAGGTGATCTCTGGGAACAGCAGGAATAAGTCTTCACATATGGGTACATTGGTACCGACGGTGTCTGCGCGGGAACGCTCCACAGCATCCAATTAGAACGCTTTTGGGAGCATCCCACCACGCCTGCGTGCTGCCTTCCCGCCTTTCCCAACTGCCTCTCCTCAGTTAAGTTTTAAAGCTGAGACAAAGAGAGAGAGAGAGAGAGGAAAGATAGAGATAGAGAAATACAACTCCTAGGGGAGGTGGGTGGGTTGTGAAGACTTATTCCTGCTGTTCCCAGAGATCACCTGTTACAGGTAAGTAACTGTGCTATCTCCAGGAACAAGCAGGAATGAGTCTTCACATATGGGGACTCCCAAGCTAAGATGCCTGGAGGAGTCCCAGCATGTTGTGAATCAGAGAAGGCCATGCTATTCGACAGAACCTCAGGCATCCTGGGGATGGAGGGTAGGAGTTGAACTAAAAAGATATACTATGGACCAAACAGGACGCCTAAAGAGGAGACCTCCTGGAGCAAAACCCCCCAAACTATATGTATGTTCGTCCCCGATGTTAAATGTACTACCTCGTCCCCCCCTACCACTTTGATTGAAGGATATGGTAGTATACAAATCTGGATAAATAAAATAAATAAAGGGGGTAGCTTACCATCTAAGGAGGTATGCGAGACAGTGGAGGACAGTGACTGTATCTCTACTCCATACTAGGAAATTTCTAAACTTCAAGTACCTCCAGTGCCTGTTCTGAGGTAAATAGTATTCATTCAAAAGGTCCATATGGGATTTTAATACATTCTGATGAGATAATTAACTGAGATAATAAATATACATGTTATCTCATAATCACCTCTGACTCTACAAATTCAGATTTTGTCAGATTGAAGCATCCCACAGTACATGTGAGGAAACTGGAAATCATGTATACACCTAATCTTTGTTCAGTCAGAAAGCATATATGACCCCTGTGGTTTACAATAAAGGAAGGACTGGCCAAGTGGTTAGGGCATATTACCTAGGGCCAGAGGTTCAAATCCCACTAGAGGACAGCAATCTTGTGCTGGAAGGGGACTGGGGCTTCTAGTCCCACAGGTGCTCCTTGTGGCCTTCGTTACTCTGTAGTCTTAGGTACAAGAAAAACAAAACCATAGATTGTGAGCCCTTCAGGGGCAAGGGAAATATACATACAGTACTGAATGTGCACCACTTTGACTGGTAGAAAAGCAGTATATAAGCCTAGATAAATAAATCAAAATTTAAATTAAGTCCATTTGAAAATTGTCCCATAAATGAATGGGATATCTAATTTTTTTATTGTGAGCCCACCAGGGTCCCTTCTGCTTTTAAATTAACTTTCTTGTGGTGTGCTACGTGAAAAACACAGTCACAGTGGTGTAAATTCTACCCGAGCCGCCCCTGTGGTGCAGGGAGCCCATGTCTTCTGCATTCCCTCCTGGTCTGGGGCCCTTTCAGATATTTAACTTGGGGTTTTCAAAGTTAACTACCCAGCTCATTTGCATGGGTAGCAAACTTTTACATGAAGGAGTTTGCCTCTTAATTTGAATGTCAAGAGTTTTATAATAGCTGCATATAGTTAAAGGAACAAGAACATCCCCGCCTGTTTTCTCTGCTTAGTGAAAAAGGGTCTGAAAGAAAACTATTAGAGATTATTGTATTAGCTTTCTATATGATGTTCCAGTCTTTTGAATGGGGAGCCAAATCCAGAATGATTTGAAGTATATACTCCCACTCAACTTACTAAATGTTTTATCTGCATCGAAAAAATAAGCTCAGAGCTATATTCCTGAGTTCAGATCTGCCATAGAAGAACAAAAACCACTGAGACTTCAGTTGTAGAGAAAACCAAGGGGTATGTTTACTAAACTGGGCTAATGGCTAACCCAGGCTATTTGTAACCAAGTCCCATGTTAGTCAATGGGACCTAGATATAAATAATATGGGATAACCCAGTGGTATAAGTTCCATTGAGGGCCCCCCATTGTCATGGTGGCGCCCCCCTCGTATGGCGCCCTTCCCATGGGGGCCCCCCTTGTGTGGCACTCTTCCTGTGCAGACACCCCCCCCACCCCCCATGCAGCAGCAAACATATTCGATCCTCTTTGCCCTGCTGCCTCTGCTCTTGCACGTTTGCCACAGGACTGGTAGCTGTTCCCTGCTGGCTGAAGTCTCACAGTGCAGCTGTTATTGCAAACATTCTGCCTGGTGGGGAACATTTGTATAGCGCTACAAGGCGTATGCAAAACTGCATAGATACATGTAAAAGATAGTCCCTGCTCATCAGAGCTTACAATCTTATAGACAGACAATACAATAGCTGTAGACAGGGATACATCTAGGGAGAATAGTAAGGAAACACAAAGGACATCAGGTGAATCAAGATTTGAAAGCAGCAGCAAAGAGGTGAGTTTTCAGCCTGGATTTGAAAAGGGCCAGAGAAGGAGCCTGATGTACAGACTCAGGTAAGTTGTTCCAGGCATAAGGAGCAGCAAGGTGAAAGGAGCAAAGTCTGGAGGGCACAGATAGAAATGATTTGCCAGAAGAGTGGAGTTCCCAAGCAGGGGTGTAGTAGGGTTACCAACTTTTTCACTGAGAAAAACCCGACACCTGTGGCTCGCCATGCTCCACCCATTCTCCGCCCCTAGTCCCACCCCTGCCCCGCCCCCAGCCCCACCCACAAAAATTACCAAGGATACGTGTAGGCTAACTTCCTTGGTCATATAATAATTAAACTGGGAACCCCAAAATCCAAACATGAAATGTACAACACTGGAGAAATAAAACTATAAAGTAATTTCCTCTTGCACTAAACAAAAACGCAAAGATGTTATCAATACACACTTCCCAGACCAAACATATTCCAGCTAATAAATTCAAAATAAAAAGTATTTTTCTACCTTCTGTTTGGGCGTTTTATTTTCAGTTGCAATTGCTCCAGTCACTTTCTTCTGGTTTCTTCGTGTCTTCTGCGAGCTATCCATTTGTCCTTTCTTCTCTTTTAGATGTTTTCCATTCTCTCTCTATTTCTGCTTTAACATACTGATTGTTTCCCTTTTGCTCTTTCCCCCAATTATTTCCTTATTCCTTTATCATCCATTTAAATTTCACCCTTCCATTCTCAAGCCCCTCACTCTCCCAATACCCAGCTCATCATAGACTTTTCTTCCACACAAAAGATTTTTTCCCCTCTCCATTCTCATTCCCCATCTATTCTAGTCCTCCCCCAAAATCAGTTCCCTTATAGTTCTAGACCCACCCAGCATCCACTCCCTTCTAGTCCCATTCTCCCATGCCCCACATCAGCCCATTTCCAGTCCTATTCCAGCTCTTCATCAGCCCATTTCCAGTGCTAGCCCTCACATCACAGACCATTTCCAGTCCTAGCCCCCCCCCCATCACAGCCCATTTCCAGTCCAAGTCCCCCATCACAGCCTATTTCCAGTCCTAGGCCCCCCCCCCATCACATCCCATTTGCAGTCCGAGTCCCCCCGCACCATCACAGCCCATTTGCAGTCCTACCCCCCCCCCCCACCATCACAGTCCATTTGCAGTCCTAGCCCCCTAATCACAGCCTATTTCCAGTCCAAGTTCCCCCTCCCTCCACCATAGCCCATTTCCAGTCCAAGTTCCCCCCCCCCCATAGCCTTTTTCCAGTCCAGGTCCCCCTCCCCATCACAACCCATTTCCATTCCATGTCCCCCCCCCCATAGCCCTTTTAAAGTCCATGTCCCCCTCCCCATCACAGCCCTTTTCTTTCCAGTCCAATGCCCCCCATAGCCCTTTTCCAGTCCAGGTCCGTCCCCCCCTTCACATCCCATTTCCAGTCCATGTCCCCCTAATCACAGCCTATTTCCAGTCCAAGTTCCCCCTCCCTCCACCATAGCCCATTTCCAGTCCAAGTTCCCCCCCCCCCATGGCCCTTTTCCAGTCCAGGTGCCCCTCCCCATCACAACCCTTTTCCAGTACATGTCCCCCCCCTCCCGCCCTTTTCCAGTCCAGGTCCCCCTCCCCATCAAAACCCATTTCCAGTCCATGTCCCCCCCCCCCCCACATAGCCCTTTTACAGTCCAGGTCCCCTCCCATCACAGCCCATTTCTTTCCAGTCCAAATCCCCCCCCCCATAGCCCTTTTCCGGTCCAGCCCCCCCCCCCCCATCACAGCCCATTTCCAGTCAAATTCCCCCTCCTAGCCCTTTTCCAGTCCAGGCCCCCTCCCCCCATCACAGCCCAGGCAGTCCTTGGCCTCCCCCCCCCCCCAAAACCGCAGCTGTCTGAGGCTTTAGAGGGAGCTGGGGAAGCCCGCGCGAGGCCCCGGCTCCCTCTGAACAGCGGCCAGCGTGAAGAGCCTTTTCCTTCACGCTGGCGGCTGTTCCTGTGACGCCGCGAATGCTGGGAAAGGTTAAAGGGCATTGCCTTTAACCTTTCCCACCAATCGCGGCTTCACAGGAACAGCCGCCAGCGTGAAGGAAAAGGCTCTTCACGCTGGCAGCTGTTCAGAGGGAGCCGGGGCCTCGCGCGGGCTTCCCCGGCTCCCTCTGAAGCCCTCCGGGTTGGGAGAAAAGCCGTTTTTTTTGCTCTGGCCGCTCCCGATATTGCGGCTAGAGCAAAAAAAACGGCTTTTCAAGGGCCGGTTTTGCCTCTGCGCCGGCAGCCGGCCTGGCCATGGAAAAACCGGCCAGGCCGGCTGAAAACCGGCCAGTTGGCAACCCTAGGGTGTAGGGAGAGATAAGAGAGGAAAGGTAGGGAGGAGCTGCAGAGTGAATGCACTTATAGGTCAGCAGGGAGAAGTTTGAACTGGATGCGGAAACAGATAGGGAGCCAAAGTAAGTGATTGGAGAAAAGGGGTAATATGAGCATGATGAGGCTGGTGGAAGATTAGCTGCGCAGCAGAGTGTTGAACAGATTGAAGGGGAGAGAGATGACTCAGAGGAAGACCAGCAAGGAATAGATTACAATAGTCTAGACGGGGGGTGACTAAGGAGTGGATAAGTGTCTTAGTAGTGTGTTCAGAAAGGAAGGGGCGGATTTTGTTGATGTTGTAGAGAAAGAAACGACTGCAAACTTGAAAGAGTAGAGGCAGCAGAGCAGAGAGGATCTAGTAAGTCTGCCACTCTGCCTTTCTGCCCAGGTCCCCACACACTGCAAGGGCTGCTTAGGTGGAATTTACACCACTGGGTTAACCGTTAGCATGGCTTAGTAAACATATTCCCAAGATACACATTCAATAGCTTTGTCAGACGGGGATTTTGTTTTCTTTCTCTATCTGAAGTAATAATGTCTTAGTATACAGAAATCTCAGAAATGGTCATTTTTAACAGAACCAGTAATTAGTGTTACAGCTTGAAGTATCATAATAATGCAGCAGAATATCAAAATAGCAGATGGTACAAGAGCTCTCATCAGAATACTTTGGGTTATGTTCACTAAACTGTGTTAGGGTTTTACAGGTAGAAATTAAAATGTAGAACATGCAAAGGTCATGTGGTTTGGGGCCAGTTCAACATGGCCAGAGTAGATACTGCTCTGATTTGGATCCTAGCACATTCCAGCAGCAACACGGATGCACCTAAGGCCATCATTGAGGAGACCCACATTAACTGCAACATTAATGGTGAATGCATGTTGTCAACCCCCATGCTAAAAACGATGTGAAGACGTACCTGTAATGCCCCCCAGCCTGCCCCTTTTCCTCTCCATCACGCCCTAAGCAGATAGCGCAAAATTAACCCTGCACTGTCTGTTCAGTGAATAGACTAACTGCTACCACGGCTCATTAGATCATGCTCAAGTCCACATTAATGGCTAGTGAAGGTTAGTAAAATGCCCCCTTGTCTGGTGAGCTCTTTATTCAGGCTGATTATTAGAAAAGTGCATTTTCTAATTTATCATGTGACAGAAGGAAGGAAGAAAATCAAAAAGTAAGTATGTTGCTGGATGATGAGATCCCAGCTGAAATGTTGTTTTTTTTTTTCCTGCAATTAGCAAAACTGTGCTCACACGGCAAGCTGGCAAACTGGCACTTCAGAGAACAGATGGGTGTTTAACCTTTAATTCAAAGCTCGTGTTTCATTAGTTTTTCCAAATGTAGGAAGGCTTCAAATGTAAAGTTGTACTTCCTAAATCATTACAAAGAAAGTTCACTGTCCCTTTTCTAGCTGCCACTCTGATCTTTGTTCTACATATACGTGGTCCATCCTTATGGCATAATATCCTTAATTCTCCATTTTATTCCATTCTGCACCACATTTTCCATGTTTTAGAGTTGATCTGCTCATAACCTGCAATGTGTAAACTGAAGCATTACCCCACGTCTCCTTTATTGAATTTTAAAGGGGCTTTGTGAAGTGCAAAGTTATTAATAGCCACATTGGCTCTGGAGAAAAGTGAATTCTCCACAGTCTGTGATATATTTTACTTGACCAAGCTAAGTTTCACCAAAAGAACGTTGCATACATTTTCAAGACTAAACTTGAAGACATTAAAGAGGTTATTTTATAAAAGTTAGGTGCCATATTTTTGTCCATTTGGGGCGTGTAAGTATGGAGATGGTGCATTTTCTTAAATACTGCAGGAATTGCGAACATCTTTTCTAAAATGTGCCTTTATGTGTATTTGGATTTTCAGAAGGTGTTTGACAGAGTCCCTTATGAAAAATTCCTTGGGAAACTAAAAAGGTATGGGCTAGGAAGTAGTGCCATTCTGGATGCTAAAGTCATTAAAATAGCAGAGGATTGAGAGGATTTGCAGACGGCTCTTATGAGGCTAAGAGACTGGGCATCTAGTTGGCAGATGAAATTTACCGTGGACAAGTTCAAAGTGATATGCATAACGAAAACCAATCTCAACTACTTATACCAAATGCTGAGTTCTGAATCAGAAGTCATCGCATAAGAAAACAAATTGAAAAGTGTACACATATAGGGGTATGTTTACTAAACTGCGGTAACATTACAGACCATCCGTTATGTAACGTTAACGCTCGTTAGGTAACGTTAACGCGCGGTATGTAACGTCCCCGGCCTTGGTAAACACCGCAGAGGGTGGAGAGAGGGCAGCGGGAAGGGGTCAATGGGCAGGGAGTGGGCGGGGAGAGGCTCCCTGCACACTAACATGCTGAACTGAAGGGCTGAATCCTACCGCGAATGAAAATCTGCCGTTAGATGCACATTTGCAGGAGAGAGAAACCATTTCAGTGTCAGCAAAGTACAGCATAGACAGGGAGCCCAAGAAACGTGATAGTAGTGCTGCATGTCCAGCACCAGCAACATAGTAACATAGTAAATGATGGCAGATAAAGACCAGTATGGTCCATCTAGTCTGCCCAGTAAGAGGGCAAGAGTAGGTGCACCTGCCACTCAGTGCAGGCCACCCCTCCCCATGCCTTTGTTTTAAGGGTGAACCCACTGCTCCATGTAGGACAATTCTGTATGTTGAGAAATTAGTTAGTTAAGTTTATTTTGATGTTATCCTGTTGCTGTAAAGGGATCCACTGTGTCTGTCCCATGCCATTTTGAATTCCGTCACAGTATTTGCCCCCAACACTTCCATCGGGAGGGGGCAAATACCGTTAGGTGAAACATCATTTTACAGGAGGCTGGATATGGATCCAACCCCTATTCTTAAAAAATAATTGGACAACATTTTAGACATTGGTTTTGAGGACGGCTTTTTAACACAAAAGAGAAAGACTTCCTTACTGTGTCTCATCCTAGGGTTCCAACCATATATATCCTTCCAAAGATTCACAAAACTATAGTGCCCAAGTATGAAAGGCCACTATGGCGATGGTGCAAGTGGGGCAAAGGGGGCTGCAGGGGCAGCAGGGGCACAGGGTGGACTAGGTGGGTGCCTAGGTGGCACATAGGAACATAGAAACCAGAAATCATCATGGCAGCAGCTGACAAAGTCCAAACACAATCCACCTACATCTACCTGGTCCACCCGAGCTAACGGTTGCCAGGGCACTGACCTGACATCCCCACAGCCAACCCTCCCCCAAGCGGAAGGAACAGACTATTGGTAGGCGGTGATGGGGGGGATGTGAGGATGCTCATGTATGCCCCATGCCCCAGACCCCGCTCCCTAGGTGACCACCTATCCACACAGTGGATGGCCTGGGACTGCGCACTACCAGCACTTACAGCATATGGCCATGTCAGGATGGCGGGGGGGGGGGGGGGGTGCCCGTGCTGGAGGGAGCAGTGGCACCTGCCTGCAGTGGACCTAGGCCATGCCCTGTACCAGTACATGGCATGCAGTGAAACATAAAAGGTCTGGCTGAGGAAAACTACAGGTAGCCCCAGGGACCACCATGCATGTGTGGTGCAGTATACCCAGCCAGTGTGTCCTGAAGCAGAGGATCACAGATTCAAGCCCCAGCTGTGGTTCCTGCAGAGCATGTCCCTATTTTTTACCCTACAACGCAGATACAACAGCAACACGTGCAAAGCCCAAAGCAGCGGCGAATAGGGGTACAAACACCCACTCACACAAGCTCCATAATCCAAAGATGCATGGAGAGTCAGGCTGTTGGCCCCAGCATTGAGCTACAGTTATCACCAGGGTACTACTACTGCCTCCTGCACAGTTTAGCAATGTTGGCATTGTGATCAGGACCAGTGTGGTGGGCAGGGTTGCCAACCACCCCTATCTATGCACAATGTTGCAATAGAATTGTGTGTGTGTATGTCTATCCATTGTTTTGTGGCTGCCCACACCTCACTGGGCCAACAATGTCCCACTGTTACCAGCGTTAGCCTGAATATGTGCATAATGAGGAGCAAGGTGTTGTGGGTATGACCTGGACAGGGCGGATTGGCCAGGATGCATCTTCACAGGGTGTGGTGCAATGGCTGTAGTGCCTGACCACCGCCTGCATGGACAGGGTAGCCACAGCATGGCATGCTGGGAGGGCACTCGCTCTGACCGAGCAGTGACTATGTCTAGTTTCCCACATAGCACTCTACATTATCTGCCACCAGTGATCCTGTTGTGTTTCCCAGTGCCGGAGCCCCAATCACTGAGATGCCTGTTTGGTGCACATAGTTCTTCTGTGAGCATGCACTATGGACTGGCTAGTGGACTGTCTGCAGTTAGACTGTGCATGGTCAGAACACCTATACAGTGCAGTCTGACTGTGCTGTCTGTTGGTGACTGGCAGACAGTGGTGTGAGGCAGTTGGGGTTTTCCAGAGCTGACCCCATCATTGCTACTGGTCTGCCACTGCCCCAGTCACAGGTATGGCTCTGGCCCACCAACCCTGGAGGGCTGTCACATACTAGCAGGATGGAGGCTATTTCACAGGGGCTGCGGCACCTGTCCCTTACCTACAAAAAGGGTGATGTGAGCCCTTTGGGGTATGTAGTGTATACCACTTTGACCCATCAAGGCACTGCTGCACAAACCTTATGCAAGTCTGGAAACCCCTCTGCCCTTATAACAGGTGCCCATGTCAGCCAGACCCTAACATGGGGTACACACTAATCTGGGTGGTGCCTGGTCCAAGAGGGCCACATGTGACTGCAGCATACAGATGGACACCAAATTACCTTCAGCTGCACTGCAAGGAACACCTGTCACACACTGGCAGTGATGGGGATGTACAGCAGGGCCTATCTCTAGCACCACATGTACTGTAGACCTAGTGCTGGACACCCATCCTATCCCTCAGGGAGAACACAGAACCTGTGCAATGGCATGGTCTGTAGCTACTCTGTGCCAGTATCATGCACTGTCAGTTCGTCTTTCCAAGCTGAGGTACCGGAGAGGTGCAGACCCCATTTGATGATCAGCTGTAGACATCTATTCAGCATGTGCATTGCATCATGGGTACTGGTGGGGTTACCCTATCCTGGCACTCAGAGCAGACAGTTTGTGCGGTGACCTGCAGTCCTTCTGTACCCAGCCATTGCTGTGACATACACCACGGAGCTATAGCCTACTGGTTAATACAATGCCGTTCATGGGTTCAATTCCTCATGGCTCCCTCCTTTCATGCCTGTCCTACTCAAATAGTGTGCATGCCTGTAACAGTCATATTTTTGCAGATTTGTGCTGCCAGCCCATAATACCCTCACAGCAAATGCCAACATTCCCTCGGTCCGTCTATCTGCGTCTGTCAGAGGTGTCGAGTCCTGTCTGCCTGTGCAGGCTGTCACCCCATGTCCTGCACTGCTACCCTTTCCTGCATTGTGCCTCTTCATGCTTGCCTCGCCTGTGCCTGATCTGCATGGCACCACCACTCCTCTGTCCACCCATCATTGCAACTATCCTGCCACCTCCGCCTCCACTGGGGGACACATATTCCCATTGTCTTCCACCGTCTTTCCAGTACTTTACATTGCCAACACCCTGTGCTGTGGTATAGTTGCCCCCACAATGTTTGTCAGCAGTACTGGCAGCCACATGGGCTGCCCGCAGATATGGCAGGTCCAGCGGCTCCCAGCTCTCCCTCCTTCACTCACCTGTTCATTGCCTTTCCTGAGTGCTCTATCTAGTGTTAGGGCTACATCTGTCTCTGTTCCTTACAGGTCATGCATGTCATCCTGCAGCACCTTGCAACCCTTAGGCCACACTAACCTAGGGCACCATAACCTTGTTAGGCCACCGTAACCTATGGTTCCGTAACCTATGGTTCCATAACCCAGGGTGCCATGTCCAGGGGTGCCTAATACGGCGCTTAGCCTAAGGAGCCCTACTGTATAGGGCACCTTACAAAGCGCCTTATGAGGCACCTTACAAGGCACCTTATAAGGCACCTAACAAGGCACCTTATAATGCACCTAACAAGGCACCTTACAAGGCACCTTATAAGGCACCTTATAGGGCACCTAACAAGGCACCTTATAAGGCACCTTACTTATACAGCACCTTACAAGGCGCCCTACAAGTCGCCTTGTAATGTGCCTTCTAAGGTGCCTTGTAAGGTGCCTTATGAGGTGCCTTGTAGCGCGCATTAGTTTGTAACATGCGTTAGCTAATACGGCTTGCTGTAATGATGCACCGCCCACGCCTTTATATGGGCATCTGTACCTTTACCGCGGAACCTAACGCGAATGACATTACCGCAGTTTAGTAAACATACCCCATAGTGTGACAACATGGCATGTTTCCCCTTCCCTGCACAAAGGTTTGACCCCTTTCAGATACAATTGCAAAAATTATTTCATCAATTAAAAATTGCTTTATTTTTCCAGCATAAACCAGTTATGGAGAGATCAAGAGCCTTCCCCTTCAGATTATCTTGAGTCCCACCAGGACCAGGGGATTTAAACGTCATAATATTTGAAAGATTAATGCTGGAAGAGAGAGCAGCAATTTCAATGAATGTTTTGAAATGTAATAATTTAACTAAAGGTGAATAGAGCACATTAAGATCTTTAAGACAGGATACATCAATAATAATCAAACCAGCAGAGAAGGGGGGAGGGGCTGTGATATGGGATGGTGAGGAATATGAGTGGGAAGTTTTTAACAGTCGAGTGATTAAAACTTTTACCTCTCTTTAGATTACAAGCCTGCATTGGAAATAATACAGATTTTACAAGATTTACTGCAAGCAGTGATCATGGTAAAAGAAGCACATTTTTTAATAGGAAAAACATCCAAGAATATCTGCATTTTATGTGGTTCCAAAAATCCATAAATCCCTCACCCAATCCCCTGGACGACTGATTATGTCCATAATAGGGGTCAGTCTTGCAACCTTTATCAATTTCTCTTTTTTAGGCCATTGGAGTCCCAAACTAGATCATATATTAGAGATTCAATTGTAGTGATCAATACTTTGTCAACGTTTGAACAAGTGGAATCTATGTGGCGGTTAGTTGCTATGGATATCTCATCATTGTACATAAATGTTCCTCAGTACAATGTGATTCATCTTATCAAGAAGCTTTATAATCAAAGTTCTCTTTTTTTATGCAATTGATCACATTATTATCGAAGTAGAATTATTTTAGCTTTAAAGATTTATTTATTTATTTGTTCTTACATACCGCACTCTTTAAGATCAGTGCGGTTTACATATAACGTGAAACAATTTACATAGAACAAGGTAGTTTACATAGAACTATTTATACTTCAAGCTCCTGGAATAAGTTGATATATGCAACCCTATCACGAACCTCCTACATCGGGGTAGAGCCAGAAGGTGAGGCACATCAGACACTATCATCATACCCATTGCCTTTGCTAAAACAAGAAAAGACATTAAAGAAGAGCACTATCACTGGCCACTCACACACTCTGCAACTCACTCCCCGACAACCTGAGATCAGCAAAAGACCTCAAAGACGTCCAGAAGATGCTAAAAACAACGCTCTTCACAGAACAATGCATCACATGAACTGCCCAACCACAGCAATGACATCACATGAACTGCCCAAACAAAATGTAAAAATGTAAATGTAAATATAAATGGAAAAATGTAAATAGTTCCTGTACATAGCTCACATTGTATATAGCTCAACACGCAGTCAGCCTCCTCACACCACTCACACACACGCCTCGATTTTTCACTGCACGCCCACACCCGCGCACCCAACCACTTGATTTGTTTGCTGTGTAACCCGCTTTGATTTCAGGATAAAGCGGTATATAAATCCTTTTAAATAAAATAAACATAAATAAATAAATATACAGGACTGAGAACTATAGATCAGGTATTAACAATCTTTACGGCTAAAACATTAGACGGTAAACAGGGACATGAACTAGGGACGAGCATGAGGGAGAACTAATTGCAAACTGGACCATAGAGTCATGGCCTCAAGTCTCTGTTTAGGGTGTATGGTCCAAAGCTAGTTGAAACAAGTATGTCTTTAAGGTCTTCCTAAAGGATGACAGGTCTGGGCGGTCAGTGGGCAGTTGCTGGCCCTGGACGTACAGGACCGACATTAGAATCGGCCCTGTTCGTCCAGGGCCAGCAACCGCCCACTGCCCGCCCAGACTCCGCCCCAGAGCCACCCCTTCACCACCCCCATCTAACTTCCCCACACAACCGGCGGGGAAGTTAGATGCAGTGGGGGAAGGCACGAATAGCGGGCCCAAACTGTTTAAAGATTTTTCTTAATTTTCTTTTTTGAGAAGAAAAAATAGGATTTTTTGCTACACGTTGTAATTCAGAGTCTAGTTGAAGGGGTCACTTCCACTGCGGAAAAATATATACTCCGCAAATACGAGCTTCCCTCTCCCCTTCCATTCTGGGCTCTTACGTTCCACTGGCCCCATGCCCTCCCTCTTCCACTCTGCCCCTCCCCTCCTTTCCACCCTCTACTCTTACCCTCTGCCCTCTTCCTCCCCCTGGACCTCCCCTCTCCTCTTCCATCTAAAATACTTAGAGCATGGGATCAGTCATTCTTGGCTGCAGTCGTGGTCTAACAGTACTCCTCTGCCAGAGAGGATGGGATGCCTGCTGGGAGGCACTGATGTTTTGGCCATAGCTGCTATCCCATGAACCTCTCTACTGATTGGTTGGGGGGGGGAGATAGAGCCCCTGCCAGCAGGCACTGCCATTCTTTGTGGTAGCCTGTGGGACTTTGTTTTATTGGAAGAATAGAGGCATGGTTACTAAAGTGCTGCGAGTAGTGTGTTACAAACATGTGGTTGGTGTGTCTATTTATCATGACATGGGTGTAGTGGTGATGGTACATGAAGGGGGCATGGCCATAGAAGGGAAGTAATGCTGTGATAGGTGCATCAGTCGCACAGCAGTAGCAACCGCGTGCCGAAGCATGTCATGAACTTGCTTGCCAACAACAATGCAAATTTATTTTATTTTTATTTATTTATTACAATTTCTTATATACCGCGCTATTTAGCATCAGTGCGGTTTACATTATAACTTAACGACCATAACAACAAGCTGTCAGGTTTACATCGAACAGGAGTATAAACTTGGAAAACAGGGTTAACTATATACATAATCTATTTACAATGGAAGGATAGATAAAAGTCAGATAATGCATGTAGGTCTTTTCTAAATTGGGTCATTTCCTGAAAGGTATATCTAGGATCAATTGCTGTCAGGTAAGTGTTGGAGGAACAGGTGGGTTTTGAGAGCCTTCCTGAACTGATATAGGTTGGCTATGGCCCTAATGTCAGGGGGTAGAGCATTCCAGTATTTGGGTACGTAAAAGCTGAAAGCCCTGTTTGTGGTTGTCATGTTGTACTTTGTCGAAGCCTTTGGTATTGCAAGCAAGTTTACAGCTGTTGATCTTCTGGATCTGTTGGGAGGGACAAGGTGGATAAGATGAGTGAGTGAGGAGGCTGAAATACCTTTGATTGCCTTGAAAGCTAATAGAAGGGTTTTGAAGGTGATTCTCCCATGGATTGGTAGCCAGTGCAGCTGTTTGAGAATGGGGGTCACGTGGTCGTATCTGGATGCTCCGTAAAGGATCCTAGCTGCGGCGTTCATGGCCAACTGTAAGGGGGTTAGTGTGGATTGGGGGAGACCTTGTAAGATGGCATTTGCAAAATCAAAGTGCGGCAGGATCAACGCTTGATATATGGTTCGGAGGTCATCTGGGTCCAAAAGGGAGCGTAGGTGCTTGAGAGAGCGTATTTTGAAGTAGACGGCTTTGACTATGTTGCTTATGTGGCTTTTCATGTTAAGATGTTGATCCAAGGTAACTCCCAAATATTTTATTGCATCTTTGGTTTGCAAATCAGCTTCATTGACACTGACGTGGGATGGGGGGGTAAAGTAGGTGTCTCTGGTAATGAATAGCACCTCCGTTTTTTTATGTTGGATGCGAAGGTTCTGTGTCTGAAGCCAAGTTGAAACTGCGTTGAAGCAGTCTGTGAGAGGGGTCAGGTCCATGTGAGTTGTGGAGAAGGGCATGTATAATAGGATATCATCTGCATATATCAAACAATTCACGTTGAATGATCTTATGATATTGCAGATGGGCTGCATGTAGATATTGAAAAGTAATGAGGATAACGATGAGCCCTGGGGTACTCCTTGCTTTTGATGGAAATGTGTTGACTCTTCTGATCCCGATTTCACATATTGCCATCTGTCGTCAAGGTAAGATTTGCACCATCCTAGTGCACTGTTGCAGACTCCCTTCTCCTTCAGTCTTCCAAGGAGAATTTCGTGACTCACGGAGTCGAACGCCGCGGCAATGTCTAGAAATATGAGCACAAAACCTTGACGGATGTTGTCAATTCCAGTGATGATTTCATTGAAAAGACCAGTGAGTAGTGTCTCTACCCCATGATATTCTCTGAATCCGTGTTGGCAGCTATCTAAGGGGGAAGCAGCATTGATGTGATCTTGAATTTGCCGTTGTGCTTCTTTCTCAATTATTTTGGCCAAGAGGGGGATGCTGGCTATTGGTCGGTAGGAGTCAACTCTTTGTGGATCAAGCTTGGGGTTCTTCAATAGTGGTCTAATGGAAGTCTGCTTAAGTGAAGTGGGGAAATATGCTGTAGTGAAGGATAGTTTCATTATTTTTGCAATGACAGGGCTGAACACATCACGTAGCTCCTTGATCCAAAAAGCTGGACATGGGTCAGTTTGTGCGGTGGAGGTGTTGAGGGAGGCTATGGTATCCTCGATACATTTAGTGGATGGTGTAGAAAATATGTTAAGTGGTGATAGGCCCGTTGGTTCTTGATATGGGGCCGCTACCACCTTATTGGTTTGCACGATCTTGGATTGCAGATAATCCGCGAATTCCTGCGGGTGAATTTCGCTGTGCTGTACAGGGGAAGGTTCTTTTGAGAGGGATTTGACTAGATTGAAAAGGTCACGTGGCTTGTTCAGAGACCTCTTTAAGGTGTCAGTGTGATATTGTCTCATTTTGGTAGTGATTGATTCTCGGTGTATTGCAAGGTGGGTTCGGTAAGCGGTCTGATCTTCAGTTGAATGCGATCTGCGCCATCGGCGTTCAAGTTTACGTAGTTGCGTAAGGGATGCTCACAGCTCAGGAGAGAACCAGGGGGCGGAGCATCCTTTTGACCTTGCTGTATTCTTCGGGCTCGTGCGTTGTGAGATGGCAAGCAGGCTAGAGTTCCAGTAAGCGATTAGTTCATCAAGGTCTGGTGTGGTTTTGTTGATGAGTGATGGGGTCTCCGACAGGATGTGTTCCCTATCGAAGGGGCGAAAGCATCTGGTGGTAGTTCGAGAGGATATGTTCGAAGGTCGGCTTCTGTCTAGTTGGACATTGTTGATGGGTATCTGTATGATGATCAATTTGTGGTCGGACCAGGGTACTTCTATGACTGATATCGGAGGATAGTGGCTTTGGTCCATGACAGGGTGCGGAGCAAATACCATGTCAAGAATGTTCCCCTTTGTGTGTGTGGGTTCACCGATGATTTGTTTGAGACCTAGGTCTTCCATTGCATCAAGGAACGCATTTGCATGGCTTTGTGGTAAGGACGGGAGATTGAAATCGCCCATTAACCAATTTGGCTTATTGGGAGAGAGGGTGTTAGCTGCGAGGTCAATAATGGATGGAAGATCTTCTGGAGAAGTGGATGGTGATCTATATATCAGGTTGAGGGAACATTGTTGATTAGCAATGGAGAGGATGTCTAGGCTGTTTGTGCTGGAAGAGTCTAGAATGTGGAAGTTGAGCTCAGATTTGGAGATTATGAGTACACCTCCTCCTTTTTTGTTTTCCCTATGCCGCGTATGTATTGAGAAATTGGGGGGTAGTAGCTGGTGTAGGATGACGTTGTCTTCTGAAGATAGCCATGTTTCTGTGATCATAAGTATTTCCAGGTCATAAGAGGAGATTGTGTCAAGGACCACCGGCCATTTATTGCGAATGGAACGTGCATTGATGATGGCACATTTTAGGGGTCGGCATCTCAAAGGTTTTTCCTGTCTGGTTGACTTGGATAGCTGGAGTGCCACATGAATCAGGTGGGAGTGGCGCGTGTAGGTGTTACTTCCTGGGTTGGAGTAAGGGGGGCAATTCCATCTTTTTCCATGGCTATTCAGGATTGGGATCCTGCTTTGTGGTGTGTAAAGAGCCTGGGAGGTTCCAAGCCAGTGGGTGAAGAGGTAGAAGCTAAGCAAGACAGCGACCTGGAGGGCCATTCTGAGGATTTCGATTGGGTGTGAGATCCTATAGGTAGGTACGAAGTGTGGAAGAGCAATACTGTAGTACTGGTGTGAAGCTTTTATGAGCCCCAAAATAGTGCTGAGATTCTTCAGTACAGAGGAGCAGTTATACGAGATTGCAAATAATGAGGAGGTACGGTTTACATGCTAATATATAGCCTATCTTAAAAGAGAGAGGGTGTGATACAGAGATGATACATTTATCAAGAAAGAAATTAACAGTATATTGATCTTCAATTGGCAAAATAGCAGTATTAAGGTGGTACAATAGCAGTATTAAGGTGGTAAAAAGCAGTATTAAGGTGGTAAAAAGCAGTATTAAGGTGGTACAGCATAAACTGTGTTTGCTGGCATATATATAGCATCTATATATACAGGTTATTCATATATATATATTTTATATGTATAGGTTATATATATAGGTTACTTATATATATATTTTATATATATAGGTTACTTTACAAGTTACAAGTGACTTAATGATAGTCCATAGAATTGGATCGTAGTGTTCCAATGTGGGCTTGGTGTCTGGTACATGGATACTGACCGGTGCTGCTGACTGTAGTTGAAGGGATTGCTGATAGCGAGAGCCGTTAGGAGTTGTGTTGGGTGCGGTGGACATCTGGTGGCCCTCCTCTCGGTCCTCGGGCGGGTGAGCAGATAGTTGGTTTCTTGGTTGTGCCGCAGGGTGCTGCGAGAAGCAGGTTTCGGGTCGCTGGAGCGCTGCTTAGGATATTTCGTGTCGCCTATCGTGCCTCGCCTAAGGGCCACGCCAAAGGCGAATCCCCCTAGACAGGTGTATGCATCAGAAGCCACAGCACTGTGAACATGAGATATGCCTTACTGGGTCAGAACAAAGGTCCATAAAGCCTAGTATCTTGTTTCCAACAGTGGCCAATCCAGGTCACAACAGTGGCCAATCCAGGTCACTGTACCTATCAGGTTCCCAAAAGATAGACAGATTCCATGCTGCTTATCCCAGAGGTAAGCAGTGGATTTCCCCAATCCATTTTAATAAGGGTTAATGAACTTTTCCTCCAGGAACTTATCCAAACCTCTTCAAAAACCCAGATGTACTAGCAGCTTTTACTATACACCCCAGCAACGAATTCCAAAGTTTCATGACGTGTTGAGTGAAAAAATATTTTCTCGGATTAGTCTTAAATGTTCTACATTTTAGCTTCATTGCATTTCCCTTAGTCTTTCTATTTCTTGAAGAAGTAAACAACTGATCTACGTTTATCCATTCCACTCCACTCATTATTTTATAGACTTATAGTTGAAAGAGTGTAATCATCCTGTGAGCGAGCACGTACAGGTCAGATAGACACATATTTCCATCATTTCTGACTTCAGCTCTCAGGCATGGTATTACAGACGATCTTAAACAAAATCTTCAGAACTTTGTATCTCACCCAGACTCCCACCAGGAGCCAGTGAAGCTGCTTCAAAAATGGTGTTATATGGACCAGTTGATGCTGCTTGTTTCTATTAGTAGGTAAACCCTGGTATATAATGCAACAATAGTCAAATAATGGTAACATCAAAGTCTGAATTACAATCCGAAAATTATCATCGGTAAATAGTAGGTAATGGTGTTGCACCACTTTCAGTTTATGAGTTCTTAATAGCTTTCAGTCTTAAATCAACCATGTTAACTTCTAATCCACAAGTATACCTAAGTAACGGACCTCTATCTTAACTGTCAGCTCAGACTGGTGAACCTTCAATAGGGGAGGTATCACAAAACTTGTACTCTAGGTAACAAAAAGCACCTAAGTTTTTTTATAGCTTACCTCCAACCTATGTTGTAGAAGTCAGATAGCAACAACATCAAGCAACTAACCAAAGGAGATTCCTGAACATTATCAGAGATAGCAAATGGTGCATAAAACAGGATATCGTCCGTGTAAAGACGATAATAAATAGCACAAGACTTAATTATAGCACACAAAAGGTGGACATTTAAAAGCCCTAGTCATGCTTTGGACATCTGAAAATGGAGATAGAGATGTCCAAAGCAAGGAGACGTCCCGGGATCCATTTTAGAAGCTGGTTCTGTGGGTGTCCCCGATTCTAACCAGGGATTGGCAGAGGCATGTCTGGGGCATTAGCAGATACCTGAATGTCCTCACCCAATTGCAGAAATACTGCATCCAAGTTTATACCTGATCCAGACACAAGTAGGCAGTGGAAAAGAGCTCATATTGCCTGCCTAACATCCAGGGGGTGTGGAGAAGGAGGTAAACTCCTATCTCATAGGTTTCCAGTGGTGACAATGAACTCTGCCGGGGAATGGGGGTTCATATTTCCAGTTTGCCACACCACTGGATATTCTTATATGCAACCTTGTCCCGACACCGCTAGTCTGTAGCCAGGATGTCTATTTGAATGGGGCTGCAAATGTCCACATCAGGGACGTCTATGTTTCTGCATAGTGCACATTATTTGAGCAATAGTGCATGCTCCCAGACAAAACCTTTCTCCATTGGTCTGGTAGGGCAGCATAGAAAAGCCTCAACAGGGTTTGTTTTAACTAGAGGAAAAGAGCACAGCAGTGCAATGAAACAGCATTTTTTTCTCTTCAGCATGGGGGGGGGGGGGGGGTTGACCTAAAAGGCTGCTCAAGAAGATATCAGCAGGGTGCAGCCAACAGCAGTCCTGCTGGTCACAGTGGAAAAGTCTCAACAGGGTCAGCAGAAAGGGTCAACTGCAGGCAAATCATGGTCTGTGAATCTGTTATGAAGAGGATATTTGGCCATTATTCAGGTGATTTTTTTATCTCTTCAAAACAGCTTTGATTAGATTGTAAGATCTAATGAACAGAGATTGTCTTATGTAGTTGTCTGTACAGTGCTGTGTATGCCTTGTAGCATTATGTAAATGATGAATAGTAATAGCAGGGGCCTAAATGCAGATATTTAGAATAGGCAGAAGGTAGAGTTTGTCTATAGCGGAAGGGCTGTCGGGTAAGGTTTGCCTCTTTGCGGATGATACCAAAATCTGCAATAGAGTAGACACCCAGGAAGGTGTAGATAACATGAGGAGGGATCTAGCTAAGCTTGAAGAGTGGTCTAGAATTTGGCAGCTGGGATTTAATGTTAAAAAATGTAAGGTCATGCATTTGGGCTGCAGCAATCCAAGGGAGCAATACAGTATAGGAGGTGAAGTACTTTTGTCCACTAAAGAAGAGCGGGACTTAGGCGTGGTTGTGTCTGATGATCTTAAAGTAGCTAAACAGGTAGAAAAGGCGACGGCAAAAGCTAGAAGGATGCTTGGGTGCATACGAAGAGGAATGGCTAGCAGAAAAAAGGAGGTGATAATGCCTCTGTATAAGTCTTTGGTGCGACCTCATTTGGAGTATGGTGTGCAGTTCTGGAGGCCACACCTTCAAAAGGATGTGAACAGGATGGAGTCGGTGCAGAGGGTTGCTACTAAAATGATTAATGGGCTTCATTATAAAGCATATGAGGACAGACTTAAGGATCTTAATATGTACACCTTAGAGGAAAGACGGGATAGAGGTTATATGATTGAGATGTTTAAATACCTCCATGGCATAAATGTTCAGGGAGAGAGCCTCTTTCAATTGAAAGCAAGTTCTGCTACGAGGGGACATGGGATGAGGGTGAAGGGAGATAGATTCAGGAGTGATATGCAGAAATATTTCTTTACGGAAAGAGTAGTGGATCCATGGAATAGTCTCCCAGTGGAGGTGGTAGAGATGAGGACAGTAACTGAATTCAAAAAAGCATGGGACCAACACAGAGGATCTCTAAAGGTAAAAAGTGGACTGTTGTAGTTGTTGTTATGGAAGGACAGACTAGATAGGCCATGTGGCCTTTTTCTGTCATCATGTTTCTATGTTTCTATGTTTCTATAATTTTTGTTGTCAAGCATCTTTACACCTCTATTCTGCCCACAACTAACAATTCACATCCCTCTTCCCACACAAAGTGCAATAATAATGGTTCTAATTTGCTCTAAATACCTTTACCTAGAATCAAAACAGGAGCAGGAGTCTATTTTCTCTGACTGGATGCAACATTATTATTTTATTTTAGTTTCATGCCTTCCCATAGAAAAATCATGTAGCCCATATTACACAATTTCTTTATCCATTTCCATCAGAAAGGAAGCCAATGTAGGTCCCAGGTAAATGTTTTAATCAGGATTATTTGCAAGTCCTTCTTGTCCGTTTTAAGAATATAAGAACATAAGATATGCCATAGTGGGTCAGACCAAGGTCCATCAAGCCCAATCCTGTTTCCAACAGTGGCCAATCTAGGACACAAGTGCCTAGCAGTTTCCCCAAAAGACACAGGTTCCACAATTCTTGCACTGGGGCAAGCAGTGAATATTCTGTGTCCACTTTAATAATGGTTATGGACCTTTTCTCCAGGAACTTGTCCAAACCTTTTTTAAACCCAGCTACACTAACAAATTTTACTACATCCTCCGGTAATGAATTCCAGAGTTTGACTACATGTTGGGTGAAAAAATATTTTCTCTTATTACTCTTAAATAGGCTACACTGTAGCTTCATTGCATGTCCCCTAGTCTTTCTATATGTTGATGGCATAAACAATCAATCTATGTTTACCCATTCCACTCAATTCATTAATTTATAGACCTCTATCATATTCCCCGCAGCGTCTCTTTTTCAGGTTGAAGAGCCCTAACCTTGTTGTTGTTAACCTTTTTAGCCTCTCCTAAAAGGGGTATCCTTCCATCCCCTTTACCATTCAAGTGGCTTTTCTTTGTATCTTTTCTAATAACGATATATCCTTTTTAAGATATGGTAACTAGAATTGCACACAATTTTCAAGGTGCAGTCACATCATGGAACGATACAGAGGCATTATAATATCCTTTGTTTTATTCTCCATTCCTTTCCTTATGATTCCTAGAATTCTATTTGCTTTCTTGGCCGCCGCTGCATACTGGGCGAAGGGTTTCA
This sequence comes from Ichthyophis bannanicus, assembly GCA_033557465.1. NCBI lineage: Eukaryota > Metazoa > Chordata > Amphibia > Gymnophiona > Ichthyophiidae > Ichthyophis > Ichthyophis bannanicus. The sequence continues at coordinate 1,824,351,096 of CM066031.1, forward strand.
ACATGCTATCCAAGATGACGCATAAATCTTTTTCCTGGGTGGTGGTTCCTAATGTGGAACCTTGCATCGTGTAACCATAGTTTGTGTTTTTCTTTCCTAGTTGCATAACTTTGCACCTGTCCACATTAAATTTCGTCTGCCATTTGAACATCCCACCTTCCAATTTATCAAAGTCCTCTTGCAAGTTTTCACAATCTTCTTGGGTTTTAACAACTTTGAATAATTTTGTGTCATCTGCAAATGTGATTACCTCACTCATTATTCCTATTTCCAGATCATTTGTTAATATGTTAAAAAGCATCGGATCCAGCACAGATCCCTGGCATTCTATGCTATTCACCTTTCTCCATTGGGAAATAGGCCATTTAGCCCTACTCTCTGCTTTCTATCTTTTAGCTGATTCCTGATACACAATAGTACACTGCCTCCTACCCATGACTTTTTAATTTCGCCAAGAGTCTCTCATGAGGGACCTTGTCAAAGGCTTTCTGAAAATCCAGATACACTATATCAACCAACTCTCTTTTGTCTACCTGATTATTCACACCTTCAAAAAACAAAACAAATTAGTAAGATAAGACCTTTCTTGGCTAAAGCCATGTTGGCTATATCCCTTTAAGCCATGAGTATCTACATGTTCAGTAATTTTGTCCTTTTAATGGTTTCTACTATTTTTCCTGGTACTGATGTCAGGATCACCGGTCTGTAGCTTCCTGGATTACCCCTGGAACCCTTTTTAAAATTGGTATTACATTGGACATCCTCCAATCTTCAGTTATTACAGATGATTTTAATGATAGTTTACAGATTACTAATAGTACATAGAAACATAGAAACATAGAAACATGATGACAGAAAAAGACCACATGGCCTATCTAGTCTGTCCTTCTATAACAACAACTACAACAGTCCACTTTTTACCTTTAGAGATCCTCTGTGTTGGTCCCATGCTTTTTTGAATTCAGTTACTGTCCTCATCTCTACCACCTCCACTGGGAGACTATTCCATGGATCCACTACTCTTTCTGTAAAGAAATATTTCCGCATATCACTCCTGAATCTATCTCCATTCACCCTCATCCCATGTCCCCTCATAGCAGAACTTGCTTTCAATTGAAAGAGGCTCTCTCCCTAAACATTTATGCCACGGAGGTATTTAAACATCTCAATCATATCACCTCTATCCCGCCTTTCCTCAAAGGTGTACATTTTAAGATCCTTAAGTCTGCCCTCATATGCTTTATAATGAAGCCCATTAATCATTTTAGTAGCAACCCTCTGCACCGACTCCATCCTGTTCACATCCTTTTGAAGGTGCGGTCTCCAGAATTGCACACCATACTCCAAATGAGGTCGCACCAAAGACTTATACAGAGGCATTATCACCTCCTTTTTTCTGCTAGCCATTCCTCTCCGTATGCACCCAATCATCCTTCTAACTTTTGCCGTCGCCTTTTCTACCTGTTTAGCTACTTTAAGATCATCAGACACAACCACGCCTAGGTCCCGCTCTTCTTTAGTGGACAAAAGTACTTCACCTTCTATACTGTATTGCTCCCTTGGATTGCTGCAGCCCAAAAGCAAGACCTTACATTTTCTAACATTAAATCCCAGCTGCCAAATTCTAGACCATTCTTCAAGCTTAGCTAGATCCCTCCTCATGTTATCTACACCTTCCTGGGTGTCTACTCTATTGCAGATTTTGGTATCATCTGCAAAGAGGCAAACCTTACCCGACAGCCCTTCCGCTATATCACTAACAAAGGTGTTAAAAAGAATCGGACCAAGGACAGATCCCTGGGGCACACCACTGGTAACATCCTTCTCCTCAGAGTGAGCTCCATTTACTTGTACTCTTTGTCGCCTCCCACCCAACCAATTTCTAACCCAAGCAGTAACTTTAGGGTCCATCCCTAGGGTGCTCAGTTTGTTTATAAGTCCCCTGTGAGGAACAGTGTCAAAGGTTTTACTGAAATCTAAATACACCACATCTAGAGCTCTCCCTCGGTCCAACTCCCTGGTCACCCAGTCAAAGAAATCAATCAGATTTGTCTGACAAGACCTGCCTCTGGTGAATCCATGCTGCCTCAGATCCTGTAATCCGCTGGACTCCAGAAACCTCACTATTTTCACTTTCAGCAGCGTTTCCAATAATTTACTCACCACCGAAGATAAACTAACCGGCCTGTAGTTTTCAACCACATCCTTACTTCCGCTTTTGTGTAAAGGCACCACATGAGCCTCTCTCCAGTCCTTTGGCACCACTCCCAACTCCAACGAGGCATTGAAAAGGTCAGTCAGTGGAGTTGCTAGAACGTCCCCAAGTTCCCTCAGTATTCTAGGGTGTAGCCCATCCGGTCCCATCGCTTTGTCTACTTTAAGTTGAGCTAGTTTCTCACAAACACAGTCTTCTGAAAATTGTTCAAGATGTCCCTCGCTTCTTTTCTTATTTGTGGGTGTTTTCTGAGGTCCTGCTCCTAGTTCTTCATCTGTGAACACAGAACAAAAATATTTGTTAAGCAATTCCGCTTTATCCTTATCAGCTTCTACATATTCCCCCCCTGCACCCTTGAGTCTGACAATACCACTTTTGCCCTTCCTCTTCTCACTAATATATCTGAAAAATGTCTTATCCCCCATTTTATTGCATTGGCTATTTCCTCCTCCTTTTGAATCTTTGCCTTCTTGACTACTTTGCTAGCTTCTCTAAGTTTTTTTTCCAAATACAGATGCCTGTCTTCCTCTCTCTGTGATCTCTTGTATTTCATGAAGGCCTCCCTCTTTTTCTTCACTTTTTCAGCTACTTCCTTCAAAAACCATAGAGGTCTCCTTTTCCTTTTGCCTTTATTTACCATTTTAACTAAAAGGTTGGTTGCCTTTAAAATACCCCCTTTCAGTTTTGCCCACTGTTTTTCTACATCCTCCAGCTGTTCCCATCCCACTAACGACTCCCTGAGATATTGGCCCATCTTCGCAAAGTTAGTCTTCCTAAAGTCTAAGATCCTCACCTTGGAATGGATTCTAACAGCCCTAGCCCTAATACTGAACCACACCATCTGGTGATCATTAGATGCAAAATGATCTCCCACTACAACATCAGAAACACTTTCACCATTGGTAAGCACCAAGTCCAGTATGGCCCCTTCACGTGTGGGGTCTGTTACCAATTGCCTGAATAGTTCTCCCTGTAGAGAATCCAGGATCTCCTTACTTCTAGATGATACTGCAGCAGGAATGTGCCAAGCAACATCTGGCATATTGAAATCTCCTATCAGTAGCACTTCCCCTTTCCTAGCAATGCTGCGTATGTCTTCAATTAACTCTCTGTCCACCTCTTCCTCTTGTGAGGGAGGTCTGTATATCACACCAATGCAAATAGATTTCTCTTTCCCTCTTTCTAGTTTAACCCACAATGCCTCCTCTCTCCCTTTTAAGCTCTGTAATTCCAAAGCTTTAATAGTAATTTTTACATATAGTGCCACTCCTCCTCCCCTTCTTCCTTCCCTGTCCTTTCTGAATAAAGTATAGCCAGGTATAGTTCCATCCCAGTCATGGTTTTCTGTGAACCATGTTTCTGTAACTGCCACTAAATCCAAGTCAGCCACTCCCAACAAAGCTTCAACTTCAGGGATCTTATTTCCCATGCTACGGGCATTAATACACACTGCTTTCCATATGTTACCCCTGTTACCCATTTCCATAAAGGTATTTAATGTATCACCTACCTGGGGGCTTTCACTTACCTGGGTCTTTTGTCACCCATCCCCAATGAATCTAGTTTAAAGCCCTCTTCAGTAGATTAGCCAGTCTACTACCAAAGATGCAATGACCTTTCTTGGACAGATGGATGCCATCTCTGCTCTGCAACCCTTGGAACAGCATCCCATGGTCTAGGAAACCAAAACGCTCTCGATGACACCATCCACGCAGCCATGCATTCATCTCCAGGATGTGAGCCTCTCTGCCTTGGCCTTTACCCTCAACAGGGAGGATTGAAGAGAACACCACCTGTGCACCTAGCTGCTTCACCCTCTGTCCCAGAGCTATGAAGTCACTTTTGATACGTTCCGAGGTATACCTGGCAGTATCATTTGTTCCAACATGGATTAGCAACATTGGGTAATAGTCAGTGAGCTTGATGAGTCTCGGCAAACTCTCCATAATATCTTGGATTTTGGAACCAGGCAGACAGCAATCTCATATTTCAATTTTTTTAACACTCTTGGATGCATACCATCAGATCCAGGTGATTTGGTACTCTTCAGTTTATCAAATAGTTGTAATACATCTTCCCGGTGTATCGATATTTCTTTCAATTCTTCTGCGGCATCACCTTTAAATACCATTCAGTCATGGATAATATCCCTACATCTTCCTCAGTAAAGACCATAGCAAAGAATTCATTCAGTCTCCCCGTACTGCGTGAATTTGCATCTGCTTTTTGTTGGGAATAGTTGTTCATCTACAGTAAGTGATTCTTCTGGTATGCAACACTTTTGACTGTTATCAACAAATCTGGATAATACCCATGTTTATGTAGGTCGAATTTGTCACACTTCACTCTTTCCTGCCGTGAAGCTCTGACATCAAATCACATGAATTTCTTTATTTCTTCGTATCTGTTTCGTGACATTGTTTGCCTAAATGCTGCACAGTCAAAAGTTTTGGACCACATCAAATCAATTGGAATGTTTTTTTGGCATTCATGAAACCTCTTAGATATGCCAGTCCCAGAAACGCTTCTATTTCATCTTCGGCTACATCCCATGATGGGTCTGATAAACAGGCATACTCCACAGTGCAACTCCTGATGTGACTCACAAAACCGGGCTCAACGATCAATCTAAATGCATCCACTGGTGTTTCAACATTACGACAATATGCAGTAACCCCACTTTTTGCAGTGAATACATTTTGGGCTTGCAATCTGCCACTGCTTTCACCTTGTGACTTGATCTTCCATTCAGTCCCTTCTTTTGCTACCATTGTTTTCAGTGTTTATTGGATAATGAGAATGAGCATCATTATCACTTTCATCAGTGTTTCTGCTGTAGTCTGAACCAGTCAAATCCTCTACGCCTGCACAACCTGTAACATGTAGGTCAAAGTTTGAATCTGATTCAGTCAAATCAGAGCGACTGTCAATTTCCAAAATATCTTGCAGCTTGGCAAGTGCTTGTGCTACTGTCATGCGCTGCAGACGCAGTTCTCTCGTTTTCTGCATCGAAGCGGTAGCTGCAGCCGGCAACAGATCAACTGATTTTGCACCAGCACATCTAGGCACTGCTGTCCTCTTACGAGGTCTCGGCATTCTGTACATAGAATCGTAGAAAAAAAAATGAATAAAATTTCAGGGAGGAAGCAATATTCTAAAAGTTCTGGAGTGCTGGCCTGTTCTAGGGCGTGTTTGAAAGTCACAACATTGTACATACCTGTGTAACAGAGTAAATTTCAGTTTTAAATCAATCACTGTTTCCAGTTTTACTCTGAAATTACAAACCAATAAACACACGATGACGTTATGTAATGACACACATACTGCACGTATTAAACAAATAAGTAACTTCAAATTAATTCACATCTACATTTCATGCTAAATGCAGTCGTTGTGATAATGTATCAATTGACGCACTTTGGGGTTTCTAGGTAAAATGCCTTTTGGGGTTTCTAGTGTTAAGGGAATTTGGGTTACTTTTGACTTTTGGACCCTCTCTGTTGATATGCCCTAACTTCAATCTTTTGCTAGTATCCTTCAAGGATACATTGTTCTGAACCATGCGCTCTTGGGAGACTATTGGTTTTCCCCTATTATCTAGTTTAAAAGCTGCTCTATCTCCTTTCTGGTTCCATCCCAGTTAAGGTGAAGCCCATCCCTTCGGAAAAGCCACTCTTTTCCCAAGAATGTTCCCCAGTTCCTAAAAAAATCCAAAACCCTCTTCCTTGCACCATTGTCTCATCCACACATTGACACTCCAGAGCTCTGCCTGCCTTTGAGGTCCTGCGCGTGGAACTGGAAGCATTTCGTAGAATGTTACTCTGGAAGTTCTGGATTTCAACTTCCTACCTAAAAGCCTAAATTTGGCCTCCAGAACCTCCCTGCCACACTTACCTCCATCATTGGTACCAACATATACCAAAACAGCAGACTCCTCCCCAGCACTATCTAAGACCTTGTCTAGGTAGCACGGAGGTCCGCTACCTTCCACCAGGTAGGTATGTTACCAGATGATCCTCATGTCCACCAGCCAGCCAGCTATCTACATGCCTAATGATCTAATCACCAACTATAACAGGTGTCCTAACCCTTCCTTCATGGGCACATGGCCCTGGAGAAACCTCCTTAACGTGAGGGGATTTTACATCACCTGGAGGACAGGACCTAGCTACAGGATTACTTCCTGTCATACCAGGGTGATGCTCTCCTGTCACATGACCTCTATCCTCCATGGCAACAGGAATGTTGCCAGGCAGGAGGTGGGACTTCAGTACTACATCCCTATATTGTAGGTCTCGTCTATGTACCTCTCTGTCTTCCTTATGTCCTCCAAGTCTGTTACTTTAGCCTCCAGAGATTGGACTCTTTCCCTGAGAACAAGGAGCTCCTTGCACTTAGCGCACACGAAAGACCCCTCACCAATTCGGAGAAAGTCATACATCTGACACTTAGTGCAAAGGACTGGAAAGCTCCCATCTTGCTGTGTACATCTTAGTTTTAAGGTTATATTTAGGTATTTAATTTGTTTGTTCACTTAGTTTTTTTTCTGGGGATACTTCTACTAATAAAACTATACCTAATATATTTAATGGATTTTGTTCACCTCAGTATTAATTAATCTCAGGTCCTTTATGTATGCCTGATGAGGGTAAAGCTGCACCTAAGAGTGAATTTGGGATCCTCCTTCCCATTAAGAGGTTTAAGCTCCTATAAAATTACGATTATCCCAGGGGTGGGTGTTGAGGAGTCAGAGAGGGAGGGAGGGAATGAAGACTTATTTAAAGTTGGCTGCTACACAGTGCCCTGTTCTGTGCTTCTAAGGTAAAGGTTTACCAATTTCCTGGGTAATTCACATAGCCCTTGGTGTGAAGGGGCCTTTTAAATTGCCCTTTTAATCTGTCACCTGCCTTTAACACCTATTTAAGACAACTTCACTGATTTTTTGCCTCCTAATTGGAAAGGCTCTTTGTAAAGGTCACTAGAAACAAGATTTGTTCTCCTTCTACTCAGAGACTACTCTACTTCTATGCTAAGCTATATTCTGATTTGATTTAAGTAAGTAAAACTCTCTAGAAACAAATTTATTTTAGTAACTATTTACTCTATTTACTTTCTAGGTTAAGCTAAACTCTGATTTGATTTAAATGAAAAGCTCTCTAGAAACAAATTTATTTCAAAGTCTTATTTTATGTCCTATGCTAAGTTATACTCTGCTTTGACTTAATTACAAAGCTCACTGGTGGTATTAAGACCTGACTGACTCAGCAAAAACACTGAATTCTAAAATACGCAGGTTCATCAGTTTTAAACCCAAGAAGTCATTTTTACCCCAAGATTTAGAGTTTATTCCAGAAGATTATACTTACAAGTGTAGATCTACTTCCAGTTGTAGCAGTCCTTTTTGGACAGTGCTCTGACCTCCATATATACAGTAGGTGGAGTTTTATTTATTTATATTCTCTTATATACCATGCTATTCTGCATCAGTGTGGTTTACATTGAACAAACTGAAATTACATTGAACAGGGCATTATAACTTGGAGATAACTATTTTACAGGGAACATGGGCTATGGAGGGTTAAGTGGCTTGCCCAAGACCACAAGGAGCACCTGTGGGACTAGAAACCCCAGTCCTTCCGGCCCAAGGTTGCTGTTCTCTAGTGGGATTTGAACCCCTGACCTTATGGCCTGAAGTACATTACCCCAACCACTAGGCCACTCCTCCACTCCACTTTTGGGGGGGCAATGCCTCCAGTACTATATTAGTCCACAATAGCAGAGATGCATCCAGACTCCCCCACCATCAGAATAAGCAAGCTGTCAGTTGGCAAGACATATAGGGCCAGATTCCGCCCTGGACATAGATCCCCTTTGTACATCTGGTCTGAACTGGACGTACAGAGGGGATTGCAATTCTGATCCGTAGGGCACGTCTAGCCCCCGCAGGATCAGAATTGCGGACAGTCTTGCATGTGCAGGACTGTCCCCGGCTAACTCAGTCAAGGCTCTTCTATGGGGCTATGGCACCATGGCATCATGTTACCATGGTACCACAGCTCCATTGAAGAGCTGCGATGCCGGCTGCCGGAAAACAAATGCTTATTCCCCACAGCCTGACCCACAATCTGGCCTCATAAGGCCAGGGTTGGTCTGCAGGGAAGGTACGAATAGTGGGGATGGATGATCCATTGGGCCGTCCATCCCTCCTATTCATGGCACAAAATAACCCCCATAATGGATGGACAGCTCAGATAATCATCGTCTTTCCTTATGGCAGGAGCAGGAACAGTGGTGCTACACACAGCCTGATCTATGTGAGTCTAGTCTCATGGAATGAGAAATGTAAGTTTCTGTTGGTTTGTGGCTCATCTAAAAGTAGATGGGGAACAGTATATGCGAGGCGAAGGATGAGGCTGTTTGTGCGAAGAAGAGAGGAAGAACGGCATAAGAGATGGCATAAGCAGAACAATCCAGTGGAAAGACTGAAAGAACAGAGTGGGTAATAAGAAAGAAACTTTGGAATCAAAGGGGGTAGAGAGGGCTGTCTGAGATTAGGGGGGAGTGTCCTAGCTAAGATGATGGCAGCTGACTGATCAGAGTAAGTGTGTCATTTTCTTCAGTCCAGTATGGGCAGAAAATGCAAGGGGAAAGGTGGGTTGTTGCCCTCTCAGCCCCCCCCCCCTTACCTCTACGCCGCTTGCTGTTGGACCGTTAGATGCTTTTGTGTTGCGCGCTGCCTGGGTTCTGGTTGGTACTGGAGAGGAGTGCCAAGTTGCAGTTTTGCCAGAGTCGGGTGACTCAGCGGCTGCTTTAGCTTCATCTGAATCCCCTGTGAGCCCGGCGCTGAAAGTGTTCCAGGGGCAGTCCCTGCCTGAGGGTTTCCTGGAGCCGGGCTCCCCTCCGAAGTTGCGGGAAGCTGGTGGCTCGAGTGGGTCTGGAGCAGAGGGACTGTGGAACCAGGAGAGTGCAGTCTTTCAGCAGCATGACCCTTTTCCAGCATCTGTGCTGTCTGGTGAGGTCTCTGCAAGGCAGGAGGTGCCTGTGGTACGACGAGGGCAGACGCCGGTAGCAGAAATGGAGACTTTGTCAACAGCTGCTACTCCGGCTTTGGCGTTTTCTCTTCAGCGTCCAGAGAATTTCACCTTGGAGGCTATTTGGCAGGCAATTCTTTCTTTGGGAGAAGCGTTGGTCCCTCGGATTACATCGGTGGAGAAGAAAGTGAATAATTCAGCGGTTGCTGTAGAGGAGCTGGAACAGAAAGTTGTGATAACACATTCTGAGCTGGTGGAGTCTCGGAGAAAAGTTTCCGTTTTAGAAGATCAATCTGATGCATTTAGGAAGAACTTTTCCTCTATACAAGCTAAGTTGGAACAGAATTTGTCTAGAGTTAATAATTTAAGATTAATTAATTTTCCTAGGCTTACAACTGTGTCTCCTAGAGAAATGTTTAGACAATATTAGATTGATGTATTGTGGGTTTCCCCTGAATTAATACCGCCGTTGGTTAGGATTTATTATCTGCCTAAGGCTAAATTAATACCTGGTATGGTTAATTCAGGGGGGACCAGAGTCAAGGGAATGTTCTGAATGTTACAGATTTACTGGAGCATTCTGATAGTGAGACCCGAGTTCCGTCCACGCTGTTGATTACGTTTGCACTATATCTGATAGAGAGTGGCTTTTAAAGCTTTTCTTCAGGAAACGAAACCTGCTATTTAAAGGGCTATTGGTGCGCATTTATCTGGATTTAGCTAGGGAAACTTAGAGACGTCGCAAGGAATTTCTCCTGCTTCGTCCTGGTATCCTACAGTTGAGGGGGCTTTTTTTTCTTAAGCATCCATGTAAATGTTTAGTGAAGCATAATGCTGTTTCTTCTATTTTTTATGAGCCCTCTCATCTGATAGCCTTCATTAATGCTCGGCGTCTGGAGGCCTCTATTGGTGCCTCACCTGTGCTCTCTTAATTTGATGACCGAAGTTTGTCAACTGCACTTATTTTCTTCACGCTTTTGTTTGAATTTGTGTATATCTCTCCTTCCATATTGTGGGCTAGGGTGAGTAGATATATTGTTCTATTTGTATTACTATGTTTGATTCTTGATATATGGAATTTTTTTTCTGATTATATCTGCCCTTTTTTCTGTAAGAAGGTTTTGTAAACTTTCTTGATTTAATTGTAAAAATTTCATAAATAAAAAAAACCAAAGGGGGTAGAGAGAAAATAAGTAAGGTTACCAGATGTCCCCAATTTTTGTGGATTGTCCCTGACTTTAGAGCTGTGATCCCGACTCCCACCTGTTGGACAGTCTGCTGTCCCCGATTTCAGCAATGGGGACAGAGGGGGTAGAAAAAAATGAATTTTCAATTTTCTTACTTGGATATGTCAATTTTTAGAATTGACATCCATTATCTTTATATTCTGACTAACACGGGGGAAATACATCACTGTTTCTATTTCTCTGTTAATTTGTCTGCTTGGAAGTGATATTGTTGCTGTCATGGGATGGATTGGGGGGGGAGGCAGGATAATAGCCTCTCTTCTACTTCTTGTTGCTCAAACCTGGAACTCCTCCCCCACACACATACACTTTTGATAAGTGCCCCAGATTTGCCTGCAAAATTGTGGTAACCTTATAGATAAGGCAATACAAATGAAAACAGTAAAACTAGGGCATATTTACTGGTGTGCTAAGCAGTTAGTGTGGTAACCATCAATGCGGGCTTAAACTAATAACTACCACATGCTAAAAACAGCCAGTGCAGTAAAAATCCCAGGCTAACTGCTTAGCACTTAATGGGAATAAAAGTAATAAAAAAAGTAGATACAAAACAACTAATCCCTCATTTTAATGTTGGAACATTTGTCTTGAGGAACACTTCCTCTCGTAACAAATTTTTCTTTTTACTCATTAAAGGTTTATCCGAAACCAGTGAACCATTCTACTAATCATGTACTAACACAACCATGTGCCATGCACTTACCTGTTGGTCCAAACTCAAATTTGAAAATGATATACAAAAGCAGGACTATTAATCCCAGTGTTTGGAGGAGATAAATTGTTGATTCTGTAGGTTCTGGTGCCTCATGTCCAACTCTCTTAATTCTTTAGTCTCCCATCTTCACCTCTGTCGGAAAGCTTGGATGCTTCAAGAAGCATCTTATCAATGTACTACTCGCTGTCTCGCATGATTCTCAGCCTTGCCACTTCTCTGAGCTCCTGCACTTGTTTCATGAGGGTTTCAGCTTGCAGGCATCTTGCACATGGAACCAGTCCTTCAACTGACATCGGGGTCTCTGTCTGGACAGAGGCAGAAGCTGTAATGGGGGCAACTACTTTGGCAATACAATTTTTCTCAGCCATCCTTCAATTGGTGGAGCTTTGGTATCTGTTGAAGTAAATGAGAGAGACCTACCGAAGTCTTTAACTTTTCCTCAGCTATCCTTTAGGAGAAAGAGCAGTTGACCTATTTTATGTGTCTTCTAACCGTGCTGTTCTATGTCCCTGTGTGTAACTAATTGGGGAGTTGCCCTATAAAGCAAGAATTCTCAGATGGGGTGTATAGGGAGGGATCTAACACCTGATGAAGTCGGTGGCTTCAAAGAGTTTGTTCCGAATGGACAGCTGGGAAAAAAAAAAACCAATGAACTCTAACAGGCAGAGCTTTACCCAACATCACAAAAAAATCCCCTTTTGCACTACAGAAAAAGAATTAGCTTTTAAAAATGAAAACCCAAATCCCTTTAAGAGCTCGCAGGCAGAGTGCTTGCATTTAAAAGCAGCACAATATTAATTTGACTGCAAAGGGGTCCCTGTTAGTGTGATTTTCTGTGGCTTTTCTCTGGACAACTTAGGTCACATGAAAAGCAAGTCTGTTTTGTTATGCATAAGTGTCAGCTGAAAATCGTGCTGTGTAGTACTGCCTATTACAAGGTTAGTGTTGCTTAGCCTTGATATTCAATACCCAGTGAAAGAAACCAATTAAATAAATTGATTTTTTTGTCGGAATGGCCAGCACAGTAGAAAGGATAAACACCTTCCACCACTGTGGCCCGTCCTTTTTAATCATATAAAATTTTTTTTTTATAAAAAACAGCACTTATCCAAAATTGGCTGATACTTAGCTTGTGTAGAAAAACAGGCTTTTAAGACGCTGTGGTCAACAGTAGCTGTTTTTCTACACAAGCTAAGTATCAGCCAATTTTGGATAAGTGCTGTTTTTTATAAAAAAAAAAAATTATATGATTAAAAAGGATGGGCCACAGTGGTGGAAGGTGTTTATCCTTTCTACTGTGCTGGCCATTCCGACAAAAAAAATCAATTTATTTAATTGGTTTCTTTCACTGGGTATTGGTGTTTGGCTCTGTATTTAAACCCAGGAAGAAGGTTTTTTTCTGGAATTCAATTTAGCCTTGATATTCAGCAGCAGTTTCCATAAGGATATTGGCGCTGATATTGGGATCATCTTTGACTTTGGGGTCATCTTTGGCTTCTCTCTTTTTCCACACACATCCAACAGATAGCTAAGACCCGTCGGGCCCGAAACTCAATTGGGCAGGCTATGCGCCATTATGGTGCATAACCCTGCCCACTGTCCCTTAACCTTGGATACTCAAATTTGCGGCGATGGCATTGACTATCTGGGTTTGTCAGAAAGCGGACAGCGCCACAGAGCTATGATATTATACCACTACCCGGCTAGCATCCATGGGTAAATCTAGGCCAGCAAAAAGTCTGGCTAGCGGCAATCTCTGCCTCTGCTTTCCCAGGAATGCCCCCAGCACACCTTGATGCTAACCGGATAGCATCGGGGTGAGTAGAGGACATAGACGGGGATATTCAAGGGCACTAATCATGTAGGTGCCGTTGAATATCCCCATTTAAGGCATTTACACGGTTTACTGGGCTATAAACCATGTAAATGCCTTTCGGATATTGGGCCTGTCGTGTCTTTCTTTATAACATTACAAAATTCACCCCTTCATTTCTGAACACACTACTAAGACCCTTATCCACTCTTTAGTCACCTCCCGTCTAGACTATTGTAACCTCCTCGCTGGTCTGTCTCTGAATCATATCTCCTCACTTCAATCTGTTAAAAACGTATCTGCGTAGCTATTCCTCTGCCAGTCTTGATATGCTCATACAGCCTCTCTTCTCATATCGCTTCACTGGCTCCCTGTCCATTTCCGCATCCAGTTCAAACTTCTTCTACTGACCTTTAAGTGCACTCATTCTGCTGCACCTCACTACCTTTCCTCTCTTATCTCTCCCTACACCCCTCCTTGTGAACTCCGCTCTTCTGGCAGATCCCTTCTATCTGTGCCCTTCTCGTCCACTGCCAGCTCCAGACGCTGATATTTCCACCTCACTGCTTCTTATGCCTGGAACAAACCACCTGACTCAGCACATCAGGCTCTATCTCTGGTCCTCTTCGAGAATGCTTTTGAATCCTGATCTGCTTAGACTTCTGTTCACCACCCCTGTGTTTCCTTTCCATTCCCCTAGAGTCTAGACATATCCTACTCCCCAGTTGTTGTGTTGTCTGTCTTGACTAGATTGTAAGCTTTTATGAGCAGGGACTGTCTCTTTCATGTCTCTGTGCAGAGCTGCGTATACCTTGTAGCGCTATACAAATTATTAGCAGAAGTAGTGAATATCCCGCCGATATTCCAGCACCATAGCTGTCCACCATGGCATTTGAATATCGACACTTTTGACAATCGGGTCCTAAATTTACTGAAACACCACAAAACATGTAAAACGTCTGCTCTTAAGGTAAAAAGAGAGTTTTGTTTCCACGTTACAGTATGTGTTCTACTTTATACAAAATTATTTAGCCAATTCCTACCCAGAACCTTCTTGCAAGTTGTTTTTCTTTTTTTTTTTCTAAGTGATAAATTACTCCTGCATAAAAATTTCACAGGTTTCAATTACCGGTTTGCCTGTAGCCTAAAAATAACACAAACGAGGGATAATGTAACACTCTAGTCTATTACAGAACTGGCAACTGCTAGTTTCGCTGTTCCAGAAAATCACTAATTTTTCCCCTGTCTCAAGCAAGTTCTCAGGAGAGTTAGTCATTTTCCTGACAAAACAGGAGGAACGTGTTCGAAGAGGCAGTGGTAGAATGGCATTTAGACCTTCACTACGCTGATTTACTGAGAGGGCAGTGCTAGTTAACATGGGGAAAATCACTGGCTGATACTACCCCAGTGACCTCCTGTAGCATAGTTGCTTGGTTCTGGATTCAAATTTTACACTAAACACTACTGTTGGCAAAAGGCTACTGGCATTCTTTCTTTCCCTGGTCCTCTGATCACGTCTGCATTTTAAAATAATTTCCCACATCTGTTCCTTTCTTCCCTCAAAGGTTTATTCATGGCCTCCTAAATAAACTTGATTTTTGCTGCTTTCTTTGTGAATGTTCCTTAGGCTGCCATTCCATTCTTCCTTAACCCTGGAATTACCAAGATTTTTTGCACACACTGAATATGGAGTGGAGGAGTGGCCTAGTGGTTGGGGCAAGGTACTTCAGGCCAGAAGGTCAGGGGTTCAAATCCCACTAGAAGACAGCAACCTTGGGCTGGAAGGACTGGGGTTTCTAGTCCCACAGGTGCTCCTTGTGGTCTTGGGCAAGCCACTTAACCCTCCATAGCCCATGTTCCCTGTAAAATAGTTCTCTGTGTGCTGTGCTTTCCTGTCTAATCAATGTGTTTATACCTCAAAAATTTCCTGTCATGATTTGACAATTTCCAATCTGTAATCAAACCGCTGCTGATTGCTGGAAGTAGTGGTATAATAAATAAATGACCCCACAATGAATTTTAATTGTTAACCATGAAAATTTTAAACTAATCAGACAAAATATTTTTCTGAATTAATTATTTATTATATGAAGGTTAAATGTTTTGAAATGTAATGCTTTATCATAAAATTACATGAAGAATAGTTGCCATTAAAGCAGTTTTTGCATGCATTTGATGAACACAGCAAAGTACTACAGTCATTTGCATAAGACACAGACAATTTCTGAATGTTCTTTGCAAACATTGCGCTTGCATGAGGCGCAAACTATGTTGCTTTTCTTGTCTTTTTCTCTGGAACAGCAGTGACACCTTGCCCTTTTCTTTGGGATCCCAACATTGCAAACAGCACCAGTGGCTTCTTCAATGCTGGAAGAAGTCTCGCTGCAATTACTCTGAAGCAGCTGCTTTTCTAATTCCAAGAGGAATAGACGACGTCTGTGCTTTGACTTGGACTTCCATTCTGGATTTAGTGACATCCAAACAATGAAAGCGTTCAAAGCACTGATGTCCACCATGTTGTAGAAGATTGTCACTGGCCAGCGTCTTGTCATTCGTTTTGTGGTATACGTGCGCAACATTTGATCTGCCGTATCTACTCCACCTTTACTAGAATTATAGTCCAACATCATGCGTGTTTTTTTGTCTGGACGTGTGTTATCTACTTCTTATTGATCATGCAAACTGCTCAAAAGAACAACCACTTTTCCTTTCTTCGGGCAATAGGAAACCAGAGTGGCATCAACGCGAAAGGCAAACAGTGAAGTTAATACCTCTCGGCCCTTTGCTGTTACAAATTCTGGAGGTAATTCTTTTCTGTTCTTTCGAATTGTCCCCAAAAGTGTCATTTGTTTTTCTAGCAATTTCTATAACAGGGATAAACTGCAGAAGAAATTGTCAATGGTAGCATTTCTGCCAGATCACGTCAATCCTTCAGTGAGTTGCAGCACAACCCTTTCACCCTGATTCTGTTCCCTGTTTGGTCCGAGTTCCCTTCCTGTATATACTTGAAGACGCAGAACATATGACATTGCACTGTCACACAACATCCATAGCTTTATGCCATATTTCCCAGGTTTGATGGGAACATATTGTCTGAACGGAACACGGCCACGAAATGTAAGCAGTTGCTCATCCACGGTAACATTTTCACCAGCAACAAAGGCGTCACTTAGAGTTGCTTCCCAGGTATCAAAAACATGTCTGATTGGAGAAAGCTTATCCACGCCTTATTGTTGATGTCTGTTGGTTGCATCATCAAATCTGACAGCAGAAGAAATTTGCTGAAAACGGTTATGGGCCATATTTTTGCTGAAAATAGAATGACCATCTTCAAGGTTCCACAACTGAACTATGGATTCATTTCGTGACTTGTATATGCCTGAGAGGATCAGAAGTACAAGAAAACATTGAAATTCTCCGTCTGTCAAATCTTTCCAGGTGTCGTCATAAATGTGTCTTCCTTGTTTGCTCTACAACATGATTTCATTCAATAAGTTCTTCCTCATGAACAAGTGGAATGCTGCGAGAGGGCCATCAACATTTCGTACAGCATACCTTGTAGGATCTTGTTGTACAGGCATGACATTAGCTCTGGCATATCTTCCAGCAGCTTGCTTTATAGGTTTCCTGTTCCATGATGTGGCATCCTTAGATACATAGGCTTCAATGGCAACATTTGTGCTTATAGTTGACCTCTTAGCTCCTCTACGACCACAACTAAAATTCCTCACAGATGATACTGACACCGAGGACTCCTGCCTTCTTCTCCATCCAGCACAGCCTCGACCTTTGCCTCGAACTGTAACTTGACTCTTTGCTGCAGGCGATGTTACAGGCTCAACATCAGTCTCACATTCACTTGGAGACCAACTGCTGTCGCAATCTGAATCATGACTGTCATCATCAGATTTATCGCCCGAACTTGGCTGATATGCTTCTTCGCTTGCTGAATATGCTGCATCATCAGACCACTCAGAGCTGTCACTGTCAGCATCTCGTTGCAATATTTCTCTTACTTGGGCAGCTGAATACTTTTGTTTTGACATCATAAACAATAACCTAAAATAAATAAACAAAGATAAAGTTGAATAAAATGCAAAGCAGTTTTACTATAGGTTTACAATAATCGTGATGAACGAGCTGAAAGCCTTTAGATTTCATCGGAAATAATGAGAAAACGTATGATATCAATTACAGAAAATGTGTAATTTTCATAAAATAAGAATACAAAAAATAAATGATACATAATTAATGGTAAATACCTTTGTCAGATCAAAAAATTCACAAAACTGCAAATTGTATCATGATCCAAACCGGACGAAAGCAACTAGGGTCAAAAATGACCCCACTGGTACTCTGTGCTGCAATTCATCACTAACATCACCTAGCGGATGAAAATTATTCCTCTCATGGTGCAATATAAAGAGAATATTGACATGTGAAAAGTCATAAAAAGATTGCATTCTTGAACAACTAGTTTCCGAGATACACATTGTGAAACTTGCAATGGGGTCACTTTTGACCCCATCAGTACTCCCAGGGTTAAAACATAACAACAAGAGACTACACACAGATAAGCTTTAGAACTTTATAAATTGCCTGTTTATTTTTTTAATACAAAATTTTAACTGTTGGATATACATTTTTAGAAGTATTCAGGCAACATGGTTTTACCAAAGGATGATCTTGCCAAACAAATCTGAGTTCTTTGACTGAGTGACCAGAGAACTAGATCAAGGGCATGCGATGGATGTGATCTACCTAGATTTCAGCAAAGCCTTTGATATTGTTCCTCATAGGAGGCTTATCAATAAACTCAACAGCTTGGGGATGGGTCCCTAGCTGGTAAACTGGATCAGAAATTGGTTGACTGACAGACGACAGAAGGTGACGGTAAACGGAACTCACTCGGATGAAAGGAAGGTGATTAACGGTGTGCCCCAGGGTTCAGTCCTGGGACCGGTACTGTTCAATGTATATGTGAGTAATATTGCTAAAGGGCTGAATGAAAAAGTCTATCTTTTTTTCAGATGATACGGAAATTGCAATAGAGTGGACTTCCCAGAGGGAGTGGATAACATGAGGAAAGATCTACAAAAGCTGGAAGAATTGTCTAATGCTTGGCAGTTAAGATTTAATGTGATTAAGTGCAGTGTCATGCACTTGAGTGCACAAATCCAAGGGAACTGTATCATTCCAGGAGAAGGACCTTGGCGTGACTGTTTCTGAGGATCTCAGGATGATGAAACAGTGTGACAAGGCGGTGGCAAAAGCCAGAAGGATGCTGGGTTGCATACAGAGAGGAATTACCAGCAGAAATGAAGAGGTACTAATGTCACTATACAAGTCACTGGTGAGACCTCACTTGGAATATTGTGTTCAGTTTTGGAGACCATATCTCACAAAGGATTTTAAAAGACTGGAAACAGTTCATAGGAAGGTGGCCAAAATGATTTAGAACCTGCGTTAGAAGACTTATGAGAAGAGACTTGAAGACCTAAATATGTGTACTCTAAGAACATAAGATATGCCATACTGGGTCAGACCAAGATCCATCAAGCCTAGTATCCTGTTTCCAACAGTGGCCATTCTAGGTCACAAGTACCTAGTAGTTTTCCCAAAAGACACAGGTTCCACAATGCTTGTATTGGGAAAAGCAGTGGATATTCTGGGTCCACTTTAAAAATGCTTTATTGACCTTTCCTCCAGAAACCTCTCTTAGAGGAGAAGAGGGACAGGGGAGATATGATTCAGACCTTTAAATATTTAAAGAGTATTAATGGACAAACAAACCTCTTCCAAAGAAGGGGAAGCTGTAAAACTAGAGGGAAGCTGCAAGCAGGTAAACTGAAAGGCAATGTCAGGAAATACTTTTTCACTGAAAGGGTGGTGGATGCTTGGAATGCATTCCCGATGGAAGTGGTGGGGGCAAATACAGTGACAGAATTCAAAATGGCATGGGACAGACACAGTGGATTACTTTAAAGCAACAGGATAAAATAAAAAAAACCTTAACTATCTCTTATATCTCAACAAATAGGGGTGACCTACACGGAGCGGTGGGTACACCATTAAACAAAGACATAGGGAGGGGTGACCTGCACAGAGCGGCAGGTGCATCTACTCTTGTCGCCTTGCTGGGCAGACTAGATGGACCATACTGGTCTTTATCTGCCATCTTATGCTATGCTACTATGTTACTGTGAAATGTACTATTAATTTCAAAGAGTGCCCCCTTATTTTAGTTCTATTTGAAAGGGTGAACAACCATTCCCTATTTACCCGTTCTTCTAACTCATTATTTCATAGACCTCTATCATATCTCCTTTCAGCTGTCTCTTCTCCAAACTGAAGAGCTCTAACATCTTTAGCCTTTTTTATTCCCAAGGGAAGCCTTTCAATCCCTTAATCATTTTGTTTATCCTTATCTGTACCTTTTCTAGTTCCACTATATCTTCTGTGAGACAGGAGGACCAGAACTGCATAAAATACACACCATGTATTAACAGAGATGCATTATAATAACCTCCATTTTATTTTTTATCCCTTTCTGAATAATTCCTAACGTTCTATTTGATTTTTCGACTGCACTAGACATTGAACTGAAATTTCAGTGTATTGTCCAAAATGATGCCAAGATTCTTTTCCTAGGCAGTGACTAATAATATGGAACCCTATAGTCATGCATCCATACTGTAGTTAGTTTCCCCTATGGTCATTATTGATGTGGAGTAGTAGCCTAGTGGTTAGGGCAACAGCCTATTACCCAAGAGATCTGGGTTTAATTCCCACTGGCAATCTTTATGACCTTGGGCAAGTCACTTTACCCTCCATTACATCAGAAAAATGGCCTAGCAATCTACTTCTAGTCTGTTATTGACTGTTCCTCCCCAACCCGTTTGTACTTTTCTTCTAACTTCTCTTTCTATCTCTCTCTTCTTTGCTATTCTTTCCTGTAAATGAATTGGCGTTCTTTTCTATTTCTGACAGTAGCCTCCTTTATTTTATTGTACACCGCTGTATACCTCTAGGTTCAGGCGGTATAATAAGTTTTAAATAAAGATAAAGATAAAGATAGTCATACCTTGCCAAGAAAGCCCAGGGGTTGCCAGCAATCAGCATTGACTTGATGGCACTTAAAAAATAGGCAGTATGAGTTTGTACGTGTCCCTGTTACGGCTGGTGCAAGGTACCCCCATGGTCCTGCACCCCCTTCCCAGCCCCCACTGCTGCAGCTGCCTCCCCTCTGCAGTAGCTGCAGCACTCCAGTGCTGCAAGGCTGTTTTAACTTTGTCTCGTCCGACTCCCGATGATGGCTTCCTTTTTTATGGAGGCAGAAGCCGCTTCCACCCTCATGCATAAAGGAAGTTGGCACAGGGTGTCAGAGGAAGTGCAAGTCAAACAGCCTCACAGCATTGGAGTTTCAAGGTAAGCACCACATGGCTGTTTAAGGCACCTGCAGCCACTACAGGCCGCAGAGAGGGGCAGCAGCAGTGGCAATGGGCCATTCCTGGACCACTGGCGCTCTAGGCAGCCATCTAATTTTCCTAATGATTGCACTGGCCCTGGTCGCTATTAAATTTCATCTGCTGTTTAAATGCCCATTCTCCCAATCTTACATCTTCTCCTGCAACTTCTCACAAATCTACTCAGGATTTAATACGTGTAAATAGTTTTGTGTCATCTGCAGATTTAATCATCTCATTTGTCACTCCCTTTACAGATCATTTATCAATATATTATAAATCACAGGTCCCAGTACAGATCCTGGGGTTCCCCACTATTTTTTTTCCGCCACTGAGAAAACTGACAGTTCTACTTTCTCTTTCCCTTCAGCCAATTCCCACCACACAAAAGAACATTGGCCCATTTCATAACTTTTCAATTTCCTCAGGAATCTCTCCTAAGGGACTTTGTTAAATGCCTTCTGAAAGTCCAGATAAACATGGAATGAATTTTAGAAACCTTATGGGGGTAATTTATAAAGCATTTACATATGAACTAAGAAAATCATCTCACCTAACACAGGAAAACGTGTTTTATCCACAATACAATGCCCCACAATATTTTAATAAGGAAACATACGACATACTACAAGCCCCCAAACAATAGGTGAAAGCAAGACCATACAAAGAAGAGACAAGAAACAACTTAGAACTTACACACTGACAGTGTGAAAAATAGCCTGTTTCTCTTTCCTCATACTGTACATGGCTGGGGAGGGGGGAGGGGGGACTGGATGTGAAGACACTTGTTTATTGTCTCTCATTAACGTAACAGTGGATCTGTATGAGGCATCTGGTGACCTTTCTGAAAAAACAGATACACTATATCAACTGCCTCACTTTATCTCCAGGAACAAGCAGGAATGTTGTCCTCATGTATGAGTGACATTGAGTACCGACGGAGCCCATGCCGGAAACTCCCCAGCTGCCAATAGGAAAGCCTTTGGGAGCAGTCCACTTCACCTGGCTGCTACCTTCCTGCTCTTCTAACTGACTCTCCTTGGTTCTCTTTATTCCGCAGAGCCAACAGAATCTCTCCTGTACCCACTGAAGAACTGCTGCCTTCACCCATATCATCCCTCCCACTAGAACTGAGAGTTATAACCAGCTTAACACAATTCAGAAAGAGTCTCAAACACCACCTCTTCCTAAGCTATTTCCCAATCTAACCTTCGCACATGAAAATATCACAGACACTTTTCTGACCAAGACATTTCCCCAACTAATATCCAAATTTGACTAATGTATCTCAATAATCTGTATATAGTTAACTAGCCTTATATAGTTGTACCTTGTTATTCCCAAGTTCAATAACCCTGTTACTTGTAAAATGCATTACAGTTCTTTGTATGTATATGTTTGTTACATGTAAACCGCGCTGGTGACAATAGTGCGGTATATAAAAGATGTTAAATAAATAAATAAAATAAATACTTCTCATTATTTTATCACTAATCTTTATATTTCTAATCTTACTACTTCTACCTTGATAAAATTAAAAAAAAAAAAAGAAAACTTTTCTTCCAAGCTTTTTTTTTCCTCTGAGGCCTCACCAGGCCTACCCTCTGAGGCAACATTGACAAACCAGCCAGTGATTTAAAAAAATGTACAAAGTGCTCCGGCACAATATCAATAACCAACAAGCATGACTGGTGTCTCAAATGTCTCGGCCCCGCTCATGTCCTCACAGAGTGTGCACTCTGCAAACAAATGACAAAATGAGGCCTTGGGAATCGAGCCAAGAAGTTTGAAAAGCTCTTTCCAGCAGACACCCTCTCCTTGGTCTCCACCTCCTCGAGGCCTTCCTCTGGCTCCAAGCACTCGAAAGACTCCAGACAGGGTGAGAAAGGTTCCTCTCCTTCCTGCACTCCCAAGGAGAAGTCGCTGCCCCGGGAGCCCTTGGAGACCCGGAAGGACCAGAGCAAGAAGACGAAGGATCACTCTGGTAGGCCATCTGATGACCAGGCACTGGAAACATCATTGAATCAAAGCATGCTGAATCTGGAACGCACCCTAGCAGCGCTACTAGCAGCCTCGGTGCACCTACCACCATCGGCCCCGATGTCATTGCAGACTACATCGGCACCGACATTTGGAACGCAGCCGGCTCGGTGCCGATGTCGATGCCGCCATTGACCTCAGTGTTGATTCTACCTGCGATGTCACTATCTTCCCCGATGCCGGTATCGTCACCGATGCTAGTGCCTTCATCGATGCTGGAGCTTCCATCGATATCGATGCTGGTGGATCCATCCTCTTCCATGCACCGTGCAGAACCAGAAGTCATCGATCTGCGTCGATACTCTAAACACCGGCGATAATCTCCAGGATCTGACTCAGACACTTCTGACTCCAACCACAGATCCCTGGACTCTGATGACCTAAGAGAGCCCATCTCATAACCTTCATCACCGCAGGCCAGTACCAGAAGAAAATCCCCGCCAGAAGATTTGTCTTTTCAAGAATTTATTAAAAAACATGGCGGTGGGTTTCTCCATTCCTGCTGCTTTGGAGCCAGAGCCCAGAGCAGAAGAACTTGAGATATTGCAATATCCCACCGCACCAAAAGAAGCAACCATCTTACCGGTGTACCATATATTGAACAATCTGATGCTTCAAATGTGTGAAACACCGTTATCCATCACTCCCATAAGTCGACATCTCGATACAATGTACTGGGTTCCCGAGTGCCCTGGCTTCCAGAAACAGCAGCTCCTACATCACTCGATTGTAGTGGAATCAGCGATGATTCGATTAAAGAGTACCAAGAACCATGCCTCGGTTCCTCTGGGATACAAATCTAGAACCCTCGATTCCTTCATGAGGTGCACCTTCCAGGCCTCCATGCTCGCCAACAGGATCAACACAAACATCTTGTATATGAGGATGTTCCTTAAAGAGTTTAATAAAGACTGGGAGGGCTTCCTGCCATTCCTCCCTGAAGAAAAGCACCCTGCCTTTCAGGTAGTCCTTGCCCATAGTCAAAATGTCTCTAAGTTCCTCAACAGAGAAATTTTCGATGCCTTTGAATCAAATAGTAGAACCTTCTCCATAGCCATAGGGGTGAGATGGTTGGCTTGGCTCCAGGCATCCAATTTAGAACAGTGGGTGCAGGACAAGTTGGCCAATATCAGACAAGTTGGCCAATATTCCCTATACAGGTGAAAACCTCTTTGGGAAAAATTGGAGGGAAAAAGCGGGGGAACTTGAAACCGATGACACCACCCTCAAGAGGTTGTCAAGAAAAACTTCGGATCCCTCCAAAAAGAAGGCTCAATCAAAAAAGGCCTTCTATCCAAAAACGAAGAGATACTACACAACCTACTCCCAACCAGCCTACCCTCCTCAACACAAGCAACAGGGAGCTAAGCATGCCAAAAAGCCACAGTTGACCACAAAAACATCTCAACCTCAGCCAGCTGCCTCAGTACCATCCTTTTGACTCTTACATGGGGAGCATGACCAGTTCCACAGTTCCATCCATACCAAACCAGGAAGGCTCTCAAGGTTCATCTCACGATGGAGGACTATAAATTCCAAAAAATGGACACTGTCCATTGTTCACAAGGGATACCATCTCATTTTCAGAGAACTCCCCCCTCATCGTTTCAGGGGTCAAGCCCTGTCCAAAAATGCTCTTGATATGTTTTTACATGAGGAGGTCACCTCACTCCTCTCTCAAGGAGAAATTGAACTGGTCCCCCTACAGGAACATCGCAGGGGGTTCTATTCTCACTACTTCCTCATTCCAAAGAAATCATGAGGCCTCAGGCCTATCCTAGACCTCCAAGATCTCAACAAGTTCCTCATAAAAGAAAAATTGCAGATGATCTCCTTGGGGGACCCTCCTTCCTCACCTGCAGCAAAATGATTGGCTTTGCTCCCTAGACCTCAAAGAGGCCTATACTCAATTTCTAATCCATCCTTCTCACAGGCAGTATCTATGATTTGTGTGCCAGGAGAGACATTATCAATATAGGGTGCTCTCCTTCGGCCTCACCTCAGCACCAAGAGTCTTCACAAAGTTCATGGCCATTGTGGCGACCCATCTTCAGATCAGCCGTGTCTACATCTTTGGGGAAACTGTTAGGTACTTATGACATAGATTGGCCACTGTTGGAAACAGGATACTGGGCTTGATGAACCTTGGTCTGACCCAGTATGGCATATCTTATGTTCTTATGTTCTTATGTTCCCCTACTTAGACGATTGGCTCATAAAGGCAGACTCTCCTGGGGAGCTCTCCTCTGCACAACATAAAACCATAGGCTTCCTGCAATCCCTAGGCTTTATGATCAACTTTCCAAAATCAAAGCTGGTTCCGACACAAAGGCTGGAGTTCATAGGAGCTGTCCTGGACATTGTCAAATGCAAGGCCTTTCTCCCACAAGACCATATGCAGAGACCATGCGACAATGCCGGTCAGTGCCAGCACGATCCTTTCTACAGCTGCTGGGCCACATGGCCTCCATGGTACATGCAGTTCCAAATGCCAGCTTGCACATGCACCAAATGCAGTGGACTCTGTCAACCCAGTGGACACAAGTCACAACAGTCTGCATGCATCCATCATCATCTCACCACACATGGCACAATCACTACAATGGTGGACAACCCCTGAAAATCTCCTCAAGGGATCTCTATTCTGCTCTCCCCAGCCTCAACATACCCTAACAATGGATGTGTCCAAATTTGGCTGGGGACCTCACTTGGATGCTCTCTCCATGCAAGGTCACTGGACTCCCCTCGAGTCCACACAACAGATAAACCTCTTGGAACTTCGAGCTGTGTCGAGGGCTCTCCAAGTCTTCAAGCATCTTCTCATCAACAGTTCTGTCCTCATAAGAATGGACAATCAAGTGGCCATGTTCTATATCAACAAACAAGGGGATATTGGTTATCTTCCCCTCTGCACGGAGGCATGCCAGATCTGGGACCAGGCCATTCAGCATCACATACTGCTCAGGGCAATCTACATTCCAGGTCAGAACAACCTACAAGCGGACAAGCTCAGCAGGCTGCTCCATCCTCACGAATGGGTTCTAGACCAGTCGGTGGCCAACTGCCTGTTTGGATCCTGGGGACTTCCATGGATAGACCTATTTGCTACTCAGCACAATGCCAAACTTCCTTGCTTTTGCTCGAAGCTGCCAACAAACCTCAGTCTGTCCGATGACGCATTCATGATTCTGTGGAATTGGGGACTTACCTAGGTGTTTCCGCCAATGCCCCGGATTCTGAAAACACTTCTCAAACTACGAGAGGACAAGGGTTACATGATTCTTATAGTCCTCCACCGACCTTGGTTCCCTCTCCTTATCCAACATTCTCAAACTCAACCAATCCCACTGGTATTCTCACTTGGTCTCCTTTCTCAGAATGACAGAACACTTCTCCTTCCCAACCTCTGATCCCTTCGCCTAACAGCATGGCTCCTGAAAGCCAAGCATTGCAGCATCTTCCTCTCTCCATGGAGGTAAGTATTCTCCTCAGGGCCAGGAAATCTTCCATGAGAAAGGCTTATTCACTAAAGTGGCACAGATTTGACTCATGGTGCTCACAAAATGCACACAATCCTTTTCAGACATCTGTGGCGACATCTCAAATTTTTGTTGCCTTTGACCAACCTTATCTGGGACTTCCAGTTTCTAAACGCACCCTATCGACAGGGAAGGATATGGGGGGGGGGGGTAAACTTGGGAGGGTTGGGGGAGGAAGGAGGGGGTTGTGCTGTTGAATTGGTGGCTGGCTAAGTGATGTTGTCAGAGAAGCAGTCTTTGAATATGTGAGTCTTTATGGCTTTTCTGAAGGTTTCTGTGCCTATTGTGGTCCGTAGTTTATCAGGAATAGAGTTCCATAATTGTGAAAAGCAGAATGAGAAAACTCTCTTTGAAGTGGTAGAGCTGTTTTTCATAATTAGTGATGGCGTGCATAGCATGTTCTGTGACCTAGTTCATCGTTTTCTGTAATCAGGTGTTACTTGAAGTAGGGACTGCAAGTGTGATGCGGAAGAGTTGTTGAGAATCTTGAGGGTTGTATTTTATGCATTTTATTATTGGTGGCCAGTGGAATTGTCTGAGTAGGGGTGTTGTGTTCTGATTTTTGTGAGTTGAAGAGGGTTTGTGCTGCTGTGTTGAGTGTGAGTTGGAGCAGGTGGATAACTGCTTTTGGAAGTCCTTGAAATAGGATATTACAGTAGTCGAAGTGCAGAAAGATAGCTGTTTGGAGGACTGAGTGAAAGTTGTGACTGGTTAGAAGAGGTTTAAGGTGCTTGATTGTTTTGAGTTTGAAGTAAATGCTCCTTGTAATGTTCCGTATGTGACATGGGAAGGTGAAGTATTGATCCATAGTGCATTCTCTGTATGGATATGCACGGGAAATCTTTTGTTTCATTTTGTTTAAATCCTGCAGTCAGTGTTTTTCTAAATGCTGACTATGTATTTCAAATTATCCGGGTAAATTCAGTGACACTTTGAGGATAATTTTGTATGGGGGCAGCTAGTTAAACAAGTAGGCACTTACTGTTTTTTATAAATAAGCTTAACATAGGTGCCTTATACTTGTTTTTATAAAATGCTAGCCTAAGTGGCAGAAATTTTACCATAGTTTAAGACACAAACATGTATGCCAGCACTAGAGCTCATATAAATACCTATTTTATTTTATTTATTTATTTAGCAATGCTTATATACATCTTTTCACCAGGTCAAAGCAGTGTAGTTCATTTTCTGCCTGAGGCAATAGAGGATTAAGTGGCTTGCCCAAGGCACACCTGTAGGACTAGAAAACCCAGTCCCTCCAGGCCAAGCTTGCTGTCCTCTAGTGAGGCTCAAACCCTCTGCCTTCCAGCCAGAGGCAACTTGCCCCAACCACTAGGCCACTCCTCCCAACTATTTTATTTATACTTTTCTTTTATACCGCTTTTTCCCAAGATCAAAGGCGGTTTACAAATAACATAATGAACAGTTTACAATTAACATATTGAACATTGTTTTACATAGAACATAGTATTTTCTTTAAACTATGTACAATTAACTTTTCATGAACAATAACATGGAGCATATAATTATACATATGCTGAACTATTTACATCAGTCAGATATTTACATTAGTCAGTTATTAATCATGGTTTCGAAGGGTTGTTTTTCTTATGTGTGTTGAGGTTTGAGGCTTTGAGGCTTTTTGATCTGTGTTTAGGGAGGATTTTTATGTAGGTGTGGTGAGGAGGATGGAGGGGGTTGATTAAGGTTTATAAAGTGTTCTTTAAACAGATATGTTTTTAGTTCTTTCCGGAATGTCTGGAGATCCTTTATTTTGCGGAGGTTTAGTGGGAGTTTATTCCATATGGTGGGGGCTGCATATGAGAATGCTCTTGAGCTTGTGGTTTTTTTTGTTTTTCGAATTGATTTTTTTATGTCTAGTGAGTGGGTTGCATTTTGTCTGCGGATTCTATGTTCTTTTGGAGCATGTAGTAGAGTGGTTAGATGTGAAGGTGATATGCCGTTGATAAGTTTAAATGTGGTTAAGAGTATTTTGTATGATATTCTACTATTTATGGGAAGCCAGTGTAGTTCAGCGAGGATGGGAGTTATGTGGTCAGTGAGGCGGGCTTTTGCTGTTACTCGGGCACAGATGTTTTGAGCTCGTTGGAGTAAGTTAATATTTGTGAGAGGGAGGCCGATAAGTAGACTATTACAATAGTCAAAGTGAGGAGTGATGAGTGTGCTGATAACAGATCTGAAGTCATGTGTGTCTAGTATTGGTCGTAGGTGTTGAATGGTTTTGAGTTTATAGAATATGGTTTTCACGGTTTGTTTTATGTGAGGGATCATACTAAGTGTGTGGTCTATTATGATGCCTAGGTATTTTACTTCCTTTTTGATTGGGATTATTGTATCGTTAATTGTTATTGTTTCTGGGAGAGTAGTATCTGGTTTTCTTGTTACGAACATTGCTTCAGTTTTTTTTTAGGTTGATGCTAAGGTTATTATTTTGTAGCCAGGTATTTGCTTCACTGATACAGTTTAGTAAGTTCTGGTAGTTGGGATTATTTGTGTTTATTGGTTGAGTGAGCATGATGTCATCTGCGTATATATAGTGGTTGACTTTATGTTTTTTGAATATATTTGTGATGGGTTGGAGATATAGGTTGAAAAGGAGGGCCGATAGGGCCGAGCCCTGTGGAATACCTTGTCCTTGTATGAATGGCTCAGAGGTGTCTTGACCCAATTTAACGCGTATTGATCGGTTTGTGATGTATGATATAAACCATTGTAGAATTGTTCCTCCTATTCCTAGGCTTAGGAGTCTGTTAATAAGTGTGTTGTGGTGGACATTGTCAAAGGCACCAGCTATATCAATGAATATGAGGATGTAACCTTGGTTGCATGTGTCAGTGCCCTTTATGAGGTCATCCATGAGTGTTATAAGTAGAGTTTCGACTCCATGTGAAGGGCGGAAGCCAAATTGATGTGAGTCAAGTGGTGCATGTGTGTCAATAAAATCTTGCAGTTGAAGCTGTATGATTTTTTCTATCACTTTGGCAATGAACGGTATGCTGGCTATGGGCCTGTAGGAGTTTGGGTCTGTAGGATTGAGTTTATTATTTTTTATTATAGGGCGTAAGGATGTGAGTTTTAGGGCATCTGGCATGATGCCCTTAGATAGTGATTGGTTTACTATATTTTGTATATGTATAGCTAATTCAGTTTTGGTGTTTTTTATCCATGACACCGGACAAGGATCTAGAGGGGAGGTAGTGGTGTTGATCATGGATATGATATTGAGGAGGTGTTTTTGTTCAATATCTTGAAAGGTTATCCATTTATTTGTTGGTTTTAATTCCGTGGGTATGGTTATGATTGTGCTGGATGATTTGTTTTTTAATTTGTTAGCAAAATGAGTTGCAAGAGTTTGTGCGCTTATCGTTGATTGTTCAGGCTCTGGAGTTTGGGTTTTTGTTAGTGTCCTTATAATTGTAAATAGTTCTCTTGGTTTATTGAGTGCCATATTTATGACTTTTGTGTGGTATTCTCTTTTCGATCTGTTAATAGTGTCTTTGTATTTGTTAAGGAGACTTAAGTATTGCGCCTTATTATCGCTTGTTTTAGATTTCCTCCACCGTTTTTCTTGTTTTCTTAGTTGCTTTTTTATAGTGGAGAGTTCTCTATTAAACCATTTTTCTGATTTTCTTTTTGTGAATTGTTTTTGGGGACCTTGAGTGGGAGTTGCTGCTTCTTTTATTATTGAGTTCCATTGTTCCATTATGGTGTTGATTTCTGTTGTGTTATTTATAAGGTTAGGTAATACGGTTTCTAGGAAGGTGTCTTTGTTGAAGTGTGTAAAGCGAGATTTATAAGGTGTTGGAGTAATCTCTGTGTTAGTGTGTGATAGTGAGAGTAAATTGAAGGTTATTAAGTGGTGGTTCTGACCATGGTACTTCTGTGATGAAAGGTGGGGATTGTAGTTGGTGTTTATTAAAGGGAGTGGGGATGAATACAAGGTCTAGAGCGTTACCTTTTGTATGTGTGGGTGTTTGTATGATTTGATTGTAACCCATTTCCTTCATTGAATCCATAAAGTTGATTGTGTGTTGTGGGTTGAGCGACGGAAGGTTCAGATCCCCTAATATAACAAGTGGTTTTCTCTGTGTAGCTGTACATGCGAGTTCTAGAATGGGGGTGAGATTTTTGTGGTCCGCTGAGGGGGGTCTATAGATGAGGGACAGTGCAAGGTTTTTGTTTTCTATATTTATGATATCCATACCGTCTATGTTATTCACATTTTTTAGTGAGTATTTGAGCTCTTTTTTGGTGATGATAAGGGCCCCTCCTCCCCTTTTTACTTCTCGGTGGCAGTTGAAAAGGTCATATTGATGTGTGTTGAGTTGATTCAGGAGGATTGTGTCCGTGGGTGCGAGCCAAGTCTCTGTGATGAGAAGGATATCAGGTTTTTCATCAGTGATTATGTCATTAATTATTGGTATTTTATTTCGTATGGATCTTGCATTTATGAGGATGAATTTTCTGATGGTGTTTGTTTCATGGGATTTGTTTATAGGTTTGACTTGTACAAGATTTATTTGTATTAGTCTTGAGTGTCTGGGAATGTTGGGGCGGTGTGTCTGGTTAGATGTGTGTGAGTATGGTTGTGGTGTGGTTTTGTATGCCAGCAAAAAGGCATGCAAATTTTAGGGGCACATTTACCAAAATGCAGTAGCTTACTGCGCATTCAGCCCCAAAACGTAGTGCAGGCTTGGTGCCAAACTCAAGCTAACAAATGGAGGTGTGTGACATGTTCCTATGTAATTAGCGCAAGTTCCAAGTCACCCCCATGCTAAGTTGTTTGCCACAGTTACTTTGGGTAATAAACACCACTAATTGTGGTGGCAGTAAGTTCACCCGCACTAAGTAAAACATTGACAGTGTGTATTAAAGATGCCCATGCTAACTGCAATGTACATGATCCAACCATGGACTATCCAGTCTCCTTCCCAATGCATGCTAAGCAGTTAGCACAAGATTGTTAGCGAGCAACATAACAGTTAGTTGAGCACACTTGGCATGCTCTAAATCATACGCTATTACTGCAGTTTGGTTGTGAAGTCTGCTTGAGGCATCATCAGGGGGAAGTGATGTTGCGGGAGGTCAGGTGGGGGCTTGATTCCAGGGGGGATCAAGTGAGTGATGCTTGATGTCAGGGGATTTGGAGATGGGATTTGATGGTGCGGGATTAGCAGAGATTAATGATGTCAATGTTGGGGTGATTGGGAGGATAACAGCCTTGGCCTCTGCATCTGCCTCTTCAAGCAGGCTCGGATATCTAGAGTTGTATGTCTCCCTGTGTATTCCCCTTGTAAAATGGGAAATACACAGTGCAATTCTAAGCCCACTCAGACTACTCACTAATCAGGCCACCTTTCAATCTCTCTGTGGTGTAGATTACAAAATGAGTCGCAAAAATGTAGCAGCAAAAATCCAGGAAGAAGCTGTTGGGTTTTTGGGGGGGGGGTTGTGGTTTTTAATTTTCAATTTATAATATAATTCCAAGCATTAACAGTTGCAACAGAAATAGAAAGGATGCTGTAAAATACAAAAAGTAATATATTCAAGGAAAATGAAAATGAAACGGAAATGGAAACGGAAACGGAAGCTATCTCATATCTATTTCTCTCTAGCTCTTCAGCAATAGGAGATCATCAAGAATGGAAAAAACAAACCAATTCGTACATACAGTAAAGGCAAATGAGTAAGCTTACAGTATATCAGCTAGTCTAAACTAATACACTGCAAGTATCTAGCCTATAGCTGGGAAACAGTGGAAGTATGATCTCTGATGGAAGCAGCTAATTGGGATGGTTTGAAGAAAACATAATTTGCTGACTGAAGCTTAACTAAGCATTTACAAGGAAATTTTAAGAAAAATAAACCCCCCAACTGAACCACTGCTGGTTTCAGGAGGAGAAATTTCTCCATCTCTTCTGGGTTTCCCTGGATATGTCATGGAAAATACGAATAAGTAAACCCTTAAAAGATACGAAGCGCTTTTTGAAATACAATTTTAGTAACCAATCTTGATCAGAAGGCAATGCAAGAACAATCAATAACACAGAAGGAATCACATATTCCAAGTCAGAGGACTCTAATATTTCAGAGATATTCAAAATGTCTATATGTTGTGTCTCTGTAAAAGATTGCTGCTGAGTCCCAGCCTAAACCTTTTTTGCAACCGGGCACATAATATTCTACTTTAGATAAAGGAGGCTGAGAAAACCAAGCATGTCCTCCAAATATTTTCAAACATATTTCTGGCTGAAGTCAGAGGTGAATGAGGAAAATTAATTAAATGAAGATTGGAGAACCGTACCTGGTTCTCCAGAGTCTTGATCTTGAACTTAGCAGCAATCATATCTTTAATGAAAACAGAGTTAGTGCCTTCCTGCCTTTGGAATTTAAGTTTGAAATCTTCCATAGTCTCATTCACAATGACAATTTCCTCTGAATTCTTTTTAATCAAAGTTGCATTACCTTGAACTTGCAGAGATAACTTCTGAGGTTGGGAAACCAAAACCTCACCAAGTTTGGATATAAGGCTCCAAATTGACTCCAGTGTAAAGTTCTCTGGCCGTTCCAAAACAAAAGAAGAGCCAGAAAACTAATCAGAAGCAAAGCCCATTGAGGGGAGGGAGCTTCCATTCATAAAGAGCATCTGTGTTGCCAACATCTACCGTCCCCTGCCGTCCCAAGCTGCTGCCCACCTCCTGTCGCTGCTGCTGATGGCTATTGTGGCATCTGCCTCGAAGATGCTATCCATCATAGGACCTGCTGACCTGGAAGCATCGGGGTCAACAGTCCTGGCAGGCACTGCAGGAAGCCTTCCAAGCTATGGTGAAAAAAATCACACTCCAAAGAGGATACTGAGTTATCCAGTCTTGCTGTCAGCAATACCAAGAAAATGCCAGTTGGAACAAGCTGATGCTCTGGCCACACCAGGGACCCACCACAGAGGCAAGTGAAGTAGAAGGGGTCTCCTTTGCAGGGAGAGGTTTTTTGCCAGTTTTCCCTTTCCCCTTCGGCATATCTAGGACAGCCATCCGGCATGAAAACTGACTCTACCACCATTGTGGATCTCCAGAAGCTGTTGTTTTAATGCATCAATTTAAGGCCATTAGAACAAGCTTGCAACAGATCCAAATCATAAGAACAAAGGAAGTGCCATACTGGTTCAGACCAAAGGTCCATCGAGCTCAGTATCCTGTTTCCAAGAGTGGCCAGTCCAGGTGACCAGTACCTGTGAGGTTCCCAAGATAGACAGATTCCATGCCACTTATCCCAGGGGTAAGCAGCAGATTTGCTCAGTCCAGTTTAATAATTGTATATGGACTTTTCCTCCATTAACTTGTTCAAACCCGTTTTCAACCCAGTAACACTATTTGCTTTTCCTACATCCTCCAGCAATGAATTCCAGCATTTCATTACGCATTAAGTGAAAAAAAATATTTTCTCAGATTAGTCTTAAAAGCGCTACATTGTAGTTGCATGGCATGTCCCCTTTATTACATGTCCCTATGCAGATCTACATTTACCCATTCCACTCAATTCATTGTTTTATAGACCTCTGTCTTTTTTTTTTTTTTTTTTAAACTTTTATTTTCATTTTGCAACAAACAAAAGAAACAACACACCAAAAGAGACAAAACAAGTATACAATAAGGAAAAGTAAACCCATTACCCCCCACCCCGATGCTTCTTCTCTACCCGTTTATATCAGCATGTGAGCGCTTCCAATTAACAGTGATGATACATCAAACGATCAAAAAAGTATCCACAATACAGCATGATCATGGGACAGAGATATATACAAAGTTAGACAGTCAGATGAGAGCATTTAGCAAAATGTACATATTCATTGAGCATCTTCCATTGAGACCAATGAGAAGGAGTCTGAACGGAGGAAGCGAACAGACGAGGTATTTGTTCATATTTACTGTAGAGACAGGCATGATTCCACCATTCATTGGGGCTCAGATGGGAACTAATTTCCCAGTATTACTTAATTAGGGAAATAGCAATGCCAAGCATAAAGTTCGAAAGGAGATAAGCCATTTTTGGGAGAGAGGGGATCCCCGCAACTGGGCGAAGTCCCACTATCCTCCAAGAAAGGGACTCCTGAGAGTGCGAGATAGACTAAATACGACCCCAGACCCGACGCCAGTAATACTGTAGTGCGGGATAGTCATGCATAACATGAAGCAATAAACCAATGGCCGCAGGACGTGTCCAGCAACCATTACCCTGAGTAGTGTTCCATTTGTCTAATCTGTGAGGAGTGTAAAAACACCGGTGGGCTAGAAAGAAGAGGGTCTGAGTGAGTGAGGCGGGTCGGGAACCCGTGTCCCTCTACTCCAGATAAGGCTCCATTGCTCCGAGGTCAAAGTCACATGCAATTCTCTCTCCCATACTTTCTGCGCTATAGAGGTAGCTCTAGTTATAGCATTACATAAGGTTTAGTAAAATTGGATGCTACACCCGGTGAACTACCGAGAGATCGGAAGTCTCCAAGCAACCTTATGCAGAAAATGCCGATGGCGGGAGTACTCTAGTGCTCCGAATGCAATGCTGAAGTTGCACTGACCAGAGTCGGGAGTCTAAAGTTTGCATAAGAGTATTAAAGGCACCTAAAGTGTCGAAAAGCATTGGTGGATAGTGGGAGTCTAAGGGGAGAGTCATACCAGGGAGAAAGGTAAGAGGAATCGGTAAGCAAAGGCCCGCTACTATATCTAGCCACACAGGTCTGCTCGGTACTGGATCTTCCAACCAACGAGCACCTTGTTTGAGAAGAAAAGATTGAGGGAACACTTGAGTAAAATCGCCACCAAGTATTAATGGAGCATTGGCGGAGGCCGAGGCCAACTGCGCAAAACTTGCATAGTAAGCAGGGTTGTCCACATTCGGGGCATAGTGCAAATACACGTGAATTCACTATCTCCAACCTCAAGGTGTACACGGGCCCATCTACCCTCCATGTCAGCGCTAATATCAGGTACAGTAGCGTGCAAAGACTTCTTAACCAGAATGGCTATCCCGTACCATTTGGAAACGGTGGGAGAATAGGCAGCTACCATGTGAGGCCTAGCATTGAGTTTCAGTGTTTCAGCAGAGTGAAATGCGTTTCCTGAAGAAACACCAAATCAACATGCTCGTGGCTAAGATAGCTAAGGATTTTCTTTCCTTTGAGTGGACCAGTAATGCCTTTGACGATGAATAATAAGATTTTACATAAGGCCATTCAGAAAAATTAAAAATTCTGCGCATGATAGCACACATAATTTCACTGTGTCCCTCAAGCTGACTGTATCTGGCTGTATACATGACATAGGAAAA
The DNA here is from genome assembly GCA_033557465.1 of Ichthyophis bannanicus. Classification (NCBI taxonomy): domain Eukaryota; kingdom Metazoa; phylum Chordata; class Amphibia; order Gymnophiona; family Ichthyophiidae; genus Ichthyophis; species Ichthyophis bannanicus. Next base: position 1,824,386,504 of record CM066031.1, read on the forward strand.
ATAAGCTAATATAATACAATGAAGCGCCCCACATTAACAAAGAAAACCGCAGTACGGTAGAGGAGAAGCAAAACCCCAAAATTACTGGCGACCATGTGTCTGCGGGGAGAAACCCCAGAGAAGGCCGAAATTGAAAAAACACATAACCTGTAGGACTGTGCGTGCTCCGAATCCGACCGAGGCACACATCATGAAGGGATAGGAGACCAAGCAAAAGTCATACAGAGAAAGAAAGAAAGTCCAGGCTATTTCTGTGCTTGGCTATGACCGCCGCATCGGGCCCTTCAAAATGGCGGACAGAGCCGGCAGATAAGAGTCCAAGATTTGGGATTAGCGCATCTGCTCTGCTTCTTTGGAGTCCAAAAATGTTGATAGTAGATCAGGATCCTCGAACGTCCTGGTCTGGTTGTGGAGAGTCACTCGGAGCTTCGCTGGATACAACAGGCCAAAACGAGCCTGTAGCTGTTGAAGTCGAGGGCGAAGAGCAAGGAGTTTCTTCCGACGGTCAACGGTAGGCTTTGCCAAATCAGGAAAGAAGGAGACCTTACGACCTTCAAATTCCAAATGATGATTCGCTCGGGCAGCATGTAAAATTTGTTCCACTTGTTGATATCGTAGCAAGCTAAAGATAATAGGCCGGGGGGTCGTGCGGTTGAGCGCCATGCGGGCAGGAACACGGTGTGCTCGATCGATTTCCAGTTCTCTGTGAAAAGTGATCTTCAGCAAGGAGGGAAGAGTTTTGAGCAAGAATTCTCTTATATCTCCTGCTTCCACCCCCTCCGGCATTCCGAGGAGCCTCACATTGTTGCGACGGGCTCGATTATTGCTATCTTCCAACTCCTTTTTAAGATTCTGTATCTGGCGCTCAGCCTTGTCCAGTTTGCCCAAGCGCACCTCGTGCGAGTCGAGGACCCCCGCCATATTGTCCTGCCGTAATGAAAGACCTTCAAGTCGGTCCTGGAGCACTCCAAAGTCTTCTCGCATGGCTCGAAGCGCTTCTCCATTGGACTGCACCAATTCCTTCACGCCGCGTATTTCCTCCAAAATCTCCAGGTGCATTGCGGGGTTTTCACGAAATGGAACCATCTTCTGTGGGGAGGACACCTCTGTTTTGGAGCGTTTTCCGTGAGAAGAAGAAGGAGACCCGAAGTCCAAGCGCGCTGGTTTATGGGCCGCCATCCCCCCCGAGGTGCCCCGGTCAGCTCGGAGCGAAATAGTAAATTTATATAGGTATTAAGTCAGGATTCTGAGTAGGCCTCTCGGGAGCTTCAACGCAAAGCGTCCTACCCGCTGGACATCAGGCTCCGCCCCCTATAGACCTCTGTCTTATCTTGAGAGCCAGAGCTGCAAAGATATTTTACATACTGTATTGGGACATGGAACATATGAAGCACGAACCAAGGGAAGTTGGAGGTGCATTTATAATTAAGAAGAAACTTGAAGGAATTGTAATGAAATACAGTGCAATCGGTGAACACTTAATTTTATTTATTTATTTATTTATTTTATTTAGACAGTTTTGTATACCGCCTTATCCTTCAATCAAAGCAGTCACAACACAATTGGGGGATACATTTAACACGCGGTGATATGAGACACATACACTAATACTTACAGGGAACATGGGCAATAGAGGGTTAAGTGGCTTGCCCAAGACCACAAGGAGCATCTGTGGGACTAGAAACCCCAGTCCTTCCAGCCCAAGGTTGCTGTCCTCTATTCATCTACTAAGAATGCCCAACAATACAACTATTATTCAGGTATATGCCCCAACAACAGCTGCAGAAGAGGAAGATGTTGATCAGTTCTATGAACAAGTACAAGTTGAAATTGACAGAACTTGCAAACAGGATATCCTGATATTCATGGATGACTAGAATGCACAAGTTGTCAACAAAGAAGAAGGCAAAGTGGTTGGAAAATATGGACTTGGCAACAGAAATTAAACTGAAGAAATACTCATAGAATTCTGTAAGACCAACGATCTAGTCATCTCAAATACCTTCTTCCACCAATACAAGTGGCAACTGTACACTTGGACTTCACCCAATGGATTGTACAAAAATCAAACTGTGAAAAACAATGATTGACCTGCTCAATAACATCAACAAAGACAAAACCTGGAGCTGACTGTGGAGTAGATCATCAACTATTAGTATGCAAACTCAAGCTAAAGCTGAAAAAGAGCAAGCCACTCATGAATGTAGCAGAATATGACCTTCAGAATATAAGACAGGAATCAATTTACTGCTTTGAATACAAATGACAGAGCATCAGCAGAATTATTTATTTATTTGGGTTTATATACCGCAATATTTAGGATTCAGTGTGTTTTACAAGGAGTACAAATGAAAGTTACATGGAACAAGTTTGTAGAACAACAACAAATTACATTGAACAGGTTTAACAAGTAACAACAAACATCAGAGATTAATAATATAACAATTTATAAATTAAGGGGGGGGAGTAACTTGGATCATAATAGGGAAACTATACATTATAGTGTTAAGAACTTTGTATACCTTGGATTTAGTGGGATGGATTGAGGGTCTGTCTATGGGATTTGGTGAAGCGCAGTGTTCTATGTTACATGTTCATTATATAGTTGTAACAGGTGTGTCTTTACAAATTTTCTGAAGGTAGCTAGGTCAGAGATGGCATGGATTTTTTTTTTTTTTGGGGGGGGGGGGAGAGTTCCAGAGAGGTGGAGCATATAATTTGAATGCTCAGCTGTTAGCAAATTGGTAACTTGTTCTTATAATAGAAGGGACTGAAAGCATATTCACCAAGGTAAATCTTCTTACTCTGTTGTCAGGTGTCCATTGTAGAATATCATTAAGAGCATAAGCAGAGAGGTTATGTAGTATTTTGAATGTTATGATGAGGGCTTTATACTTGAGACGGCAGACAATGGGGAACCAATGTAGGTGTCTAAGAATGGGAGTGACATGTTGGTATCTTGAGGCTTCAACCAGTGTCCATGCTGCCGTATTCATAGCCAATTGAAGGGGGTGTATTGCATAATCTGGGAGACCATGGAGAATGATGTTTGCATAATCAAAATGTGGGGTGATCAATGCTTGGAATACTGTTTGAAAGTCAGCAACTTTAAGTAAGGGGCATAGATGACGAAGGATCCATAATTTTAGGCATATTGTTTTGGTAATATTGTTTATGTGAGGCTCCATTGTCAAATTTCAGTCTAGGGTGATCCCTAGGTATCGGACTTCTTGCTTAGTGTTTAGTTTAACATCCTTCACTGGTAAAGTGAGAGGAGGTGTGAATGAAGGGTCCTTAGTAATGAAAAGAATCTCAGATTTGTTGCAATTTACTCAGCCAATCCAATACTGCATTAAAGCCTACGATTCTAAAGTAGTTTGGATTGGTTGTAGAGAAGGGAGTGTAGAGCAGCACATCGTCTGCATAAATGTGGTCGAGTATATTGAAGGATTTTATGATGGAGCAAATAGGCTGGATGTAAATATTAAACAGAAGGGCAGATAAGGATGAGCCCTGTGGTACGCTTTGTGTTTGTGCATAAATGGATGAAGATTGTATCCCTATGTGTACCATTTGCCGGCGGTCTGATAAGTATGATCTGCACCATTCTGAGGCTGTTTTGAATGCCTTTAGACTGTAGCTGGGTAAGGAGGAGGTAATGAGATACTATGTCAAAGGCAGACAAAATATCAAGAAAGAGAAGGATAAATCCTTGTTTGGATTTGTTCAAGCCTAAAACAAGATTGTTTATCAGGGTGAAGCAGTGTTTTGACACTATGTTGTAGGTGAAATCCATGTTGGTTGTCTTCTTGGCTTTCCTCTAATTTCTTGCACGTTAATCTCTCCAAGACCTCAGCTATATGGTTCACTACCGGCAGTCCCATCCCCTCTCTTCTCCCTGTGCTTTCCTCCTCTCCTATTCCTCTTGTTTCATCTTTACGATACCTAGGCGTTACCCTTGATTCCTCCCTGTCTTTCAAAGCCCATATTTCCTCTGTCGTCCAACGCTGCTTCTCTACTTTGCGTCAACTTCGCTCTGTTCGTCCTTTCCTCTCTTTCTCGTCTATGACCACCCTTCTTCTATCACTCGTTGTTACCCATCTCGACTATTGTAATGCTTCCCTGGCCGGTCTTCCCCAGTCCCAATTGAAACGCCTTCAGAGAGTCCATCAAACTGCTGCCCGCATTCTCACCTGTTCCTCTCGCTTTGATCATGTCACTCCCCTCCTCATACGTCTGCACTGGCTCCCTGTTCCCTTCCGTATTCAATATAAGGTCCTCACTTTTGTTCACAAATCTATTCACTCCGGTACTCCACTCTACCTCGCAGACCAGATCCATCTCCACACTCCCCACCGTTCTCTTCGTTCTATTCATGCTAATCGTCTACTCCTACCTTCCCCCTCACAGGCTCACCTTGAATCCACCCGCTCCTCTGCCTTTTACTTCCTTGGACCCCGCCTCTGGAATTCGCTAGCCCCGGACCTCCGCCTGGAACCTTCCACAAAAACCTTTAAAATCCGTTTGAAGACTTACCTTTTTTGTCTCGCATTTGATCTTCCCCCATCTCCCTCCCCACCCCCTTCCCTCCGTTGATTTTTCTTTTGTAAGTCCCTATTTATGTCACCTTACCCCCCTCTCTAGCTCTCTCCTTCTCTTCTGATCTATCCTATTATATATTTGGCGTTCTTTTCTTTTTCCTCCTTGCAGCTGTTTTTTGCATATTGTACACCGTTCTGACGCAATTTGCCTGAGCGGTATATTAAATATTCAATAAAAGATAAAGATAAAGATAAAGATAAAAGATCTAGAGGATAATGGGCATCAATATGGTCTCGAATTTGCTGCTGTACAATCTTCTCTGTTATCTTGGCCTGGAAGGGTAAGCTTGATATGGGTCTATAGGAGTTTACATCAGCAGGATCTAATTTAAGGCTCTTAAGAAGGCGTCTAATGGATGCTGTTTTTAGGGGGACTGGAAACAGGCCTTTGGAGAAGCAGAGCATTATAAGGTATTGGATGTAAGTACTTAGCTCAGAGCATGTTGATTTGATCCAAAAGGATGGACAAGGATCTGCTGGAGAGATAGTAGTGTTGAGTTCTTTTATTATGACCTCAATTTGTTCTGCTGAATAGGGGTAGAAGGCACTTAGCACAGGTCTGGTGGAGTCAACATTAAGTGGAGAAGAAGTCACTGATATATTGTTAATGGCATTATTGATAGCAAGAGTATAAGTGTTGGATGAAGGAATGGCAATAACCATGTTTGGATAATTGGATGATGCAGGCAGGATGGCTGGTGTAGTCATAGTAGTGTTATGCGGGTTGATAGACATATTAGCTTTGTTCCTAAAAAAATTGGCGAAGACCTGAGGTTGCGGTGTACTTTCAGTGTATTGCTTTGTATTGTCTTTTATTAAAGTTTGAGTGATTCTGAAAAGCTCTCGGGATCTGTTGATGGAGCGCATAAGGATGTTGGTGTGATGTTCTCTTTTTCTCCAATTAATTGCATTGCAGTGCTCCTGTAAGGTCTTCATGTAGTCTTGTTTAGTTGAAGCTTAGAGTGACACCATTTTTTATCTAATTTCCTTAGCTGTCATAGGGATTCTCCTAAGTCAGTTGTGTGTACCAGATCACAGCTCTATTTCATTTATTGGCTTTTGTCTGAGGTGGTAGGAGTGCAGCTTTACTTAAGGTAGAGTTCCATGTATGAACTAATTCAAGTAGGTCAGAGGTGTCAGTTTTGAGGTTGTGGAGTGTATCTTCCAGGAATTCTTCTTTGATGAATGTTCGAAAACGGTGAGGCAGAGGAAATGCTTGGTTTTCGGAAGGCAGAGGATGAAAGGGGGATATGGAAAAATATAGCTTTGTGGTCTGAACAAGGTACTGGTATAATTTGCAGTTGATGCAGATCACTACCAGACAGAGTAGATGCAGGAGAGAAGATAAGGTCTAGGGTATTACCACTGGTGTAGGTAGAGGCCTGTATTTATTGGTCAAAGCCTAAAGAGGAGGTGGCATTCTGATACTGGCAAGAAAGGGCTACAGATTCAATACATTATCCACTTCAGTCTCTATTGCGCTCAATTTTATTATCATCTCCAACAAATATCTAAGCATTTAATCTACAGACCACCAAATACTAAAAACAAGGATATTTCTACAATCTTGAACACAATCTGCTCGTACAGTTCGCATCACAAGTCACTCATCATCCTAGGAGACTTTAATCTATGCTCTTCACCTGGTAAAGAATCCAATTCTTTCCTTAGTACAATGAGAGCCCTTAAATACACTCAAATTGTAATGACACCCACACATCAGTATGGAAGAAAATCAGACCTAGTCTTCGTAAATCAACTCATGGAGCTACATCAAGTTTCAGCACCAGCAGTCACTCCTGTTCCCTGGTCTGATCACCACACTATAATATTCTCAATGATTATTAATGACAAACAGCATCCAAAATGAAAATTCAAGTCCTTCAAAAAGGAGATATTTCTACACGATATTACTCAGAAGAATCATCAGAATACTCAAGACTTGGACAATATCATTGAAAACTGGAACATTATCATCTCTGCAGCTGCAGCAATCACAAGTCCAAATCACAATCACACTCGTAAAAGGCCTAATGCACCATAGTATTCGGATAACATCAGAAAAGCTAAAAGAGATCTAAGGAGAATTGAAAGAAAATGGAGGTGTTCCAAGACACAGGCCTGTCTTCTGCAATACAGACACAAACAACAAGAATACAACAATATAATCAATGATAGAAACAACAATACTATACCAACTCCATCATATAGGCAGCAAATAGACCCAGAGAACTATTTAGTATTGTTAGGCAGCTTACCAAAGACTCCACACAATGGGACATACACATATCGACCCTCAACTTTATGCAAATTTCCTATGCAGTAGATATAGTGATCCCTCACAAAATCAGGTACACACCATTCCTAAATATATAACCAAAGTATATAAGACAAGCTGGGATAACTTCATTACTCCCTCCCTTACACAGATTGAGCACATCATAGACATGTTTAATACTACAACCTCATCAATGGATCCCTGTCCTGTTGCATGGATCAAGGCTTCAAAGGATCAGTTTAGTAAGCACCTTCAAATAATGGTAGTTCTATTCTTTCAACAGGGTTACATGCCTCCTTCCATTAAGCAAGCTACTATTTGCCCAGGGCTCAAGAAAAATTTCCTTAATCCAGAAGACCCAAAATCTTATAGACCAATCTCAAGTATACCATTCATCACAAAAGTCATTGAAAAATCTGTTCAAATGCAACTGCAAGACCATATTGATCTAAATGCTCCATTAGACCCACACCAACATGGATTCAGGCCACATCATGGTACTGAAACTCTCCTAACTTCCTTATTCAACAACCTCATTAGGGGCATTGATAACATCAATAAAGGATTCATATTAATATTTATTGACATCTCAGCTGCCTTTGACACCATTTCATCACTCCATATTATTACAGAGACTACAAGAAATCGGTTTATGTAACAATACAATAAAGTGGTTCTGTTCTTAACTCAATGATCGAACCCAACAGGTCACATGTGGTGAAAATAAGTCAGCAAAGTTCAGTGTGCCACATGGCATCCCTCATGGCTCCTTCAACCCATCTGCAGTATAATCATAAATCACAAGATGTTTTACGGTCTATATGCAGATGACATTATGGTATACTTCCCCATCAACATTTTCAACCCAGACCTGACTCCCATAACCAGGTGCTTAGAAGACATGACTACTTGGCTCTCTAACAACTCACTCTCTGTCAACTGTGACAAGACAGAAGCGATGTATATCACTAGAAACTCATCCTTCTTGCCACCACAAACTATCGCCATTCATGATAAATTTATTGCAGTAAAAGAAGAAGTAAAGTACCTAAGTGTTATTCTGGACAAAAACCTGTCTTTACGTACACACATTCTTAAAACTGCTTCCAAAGCGCACCACAGATTAAAAGTCATCCGTCGACTCAAACCTATTCTGAGCAATGAACATTTCCGCGCAGTGTGCCAATCAATAATCACTCCCATCATGGACTAAGCAAATTCAATTTACCAGGGTCTGCCAATACAGTCGCTCTACCCTCTCCAACTGGTCCAAAATCCAGCAGCCAGGATTATCATGAACACATCTAGGAAAGAGCACATAACTCCAATACTTCAACAACTTCACTGGCTACCCATCATCTCACGGCAGCTCTCATTATCCACCAAATTTATCACAATACCTCCACTGCAGCCCTTCAAAGCCTATTAATCAAGGATCCCAGTACAAGGCCCAGGTGCTCTAACATGTTAAACAGCTCTTTGCACCTGCAGAATTTCAATGATCCAACAAGTCTACAGTCAGAAGAGCCCCGTCGCTTGCTGCAACTGCCATTTGGAACTCTCTTTCTGATAACATGAGATCCACAAGGGATATTAAGGACTTCCATTTGATGTTAAAAACATTTTTGTTTATGGATTACTATGGTTCCTCTCAGTGATTATATTCTACTGTTAATGATTTCTTCTTATTTTGTTAATGACTTCCACTATATCCCACAGTTATGACTTCTTCTTTTCTTCTTATTTTGTTAATCACTTCTAATTTTTCCCACTTTTGCCCTTTGACCTAAGTTTTGTAATATTTCCCATTATAAACCACTTTGATTGAAGGAAAAGGTGGCATATAAATCTGGATAAATAAATAAAGTAGTCATAGCAGCAAGAAAGGCAGAGGAATGCTTCACTGAGAGAGAGGGGAGATTAATCCAGAGTGGATTTTTCTTCCTGGAGTAGTTGCATGCCATGTCGAGGATAATGGAGAGGTCATCAGGACATGTGGAGGGAGCACAGTAGAACAAGGCTGTTGAAAGGTGGTTATTCAAGATCATGATGGCATCCAGGGTGTTTGAATTATGTATGGTATGGTATGGTATGGTATTGCAGTTGGAAATTATCTTTGGCTATGATAAGGACTCCTCCACCTCTTTTATTAGATCTTGGGCAATTGAAGAGGACATAATTGGGGAGCTTTATTTGGTTTGTGATGACTGTATCTGTATCGGTTAACCATGATTCAGTTATGAATAACATATCTAATTTATGGAATTTTACATAGTCTATGATTGCAGGCCATTTGTTGCAAATGGACCGAGTATTAACAAACATACAGGCTAGGTGTTGTTTGTCCAGGAGCTTGCATCAACAATTTTTTTCTGGAGGTTGACACACAATATGGATTAGGTGAATGTGGCAAGTAGTACAATGCATTTTCATATTGAAGAATGGAACTCCTTGCCATCTCTGGCCTTAACTACACATGATGGCTCTGTCGTTGGAAGTGAGGGTTTGTGATAAGTGTGGGATGGGCTATGATGAGTATGAGTATGGTGAGTATGTCTGCCATTCTATACGAGAAGGGAAATGGAATTAGTGGGATTTAGGTAAGAGTACTAAATGCAGTAGGGCTAAATGGAGTCCTGGTTCTAAGCAGGGTGTTCTGATGTGCAAACTAAATAAGGTAAAATGTACTAATTAATTAATTAATTTAATTAGCTGCATTTATATCCCGCTTTTCACCGGGTCAAAGCGGTTGGGGGTACTACTGTTATAAACTAGTGTCTAGGTAACAAAGTGGTAATTGGAGCTGGCATAAAGTTTCAAGATTGTTACAAAATTGTAGACATAAAGATGCAATATTGTTACATTGTAGACGGTTTGGAGATTACATAGAGTATTAGAGAGATACATAAGAAGTGTGGGAGACATACATTAGCAATATGAGGTTAATGAGAACTATTAATTTTTAAATTAGAGTAAACAAATTGTTAACAATGTCACAATTAATCTTAAAGCTGGTCACTTCTGTTAGCATACCTGGTATATATGTAGAGATTTCCAGATGCCTAAGTTCCGCACCTATGGACTACAACAAAGGGCCCTCTGGCGAGGTCCTCAGGCGCAGGTGTGCAGGGAGGCGCTGACTTTTGAATGTCCCATGTTGGGCCCTGATTTGCCTTGAGGTGGAGAGTGGGAGGAGTTTCAGTCTCCCGCTCTCTGTCCTGATGCCGATCAGGGCTCAGGTGCTCTGGTGGCAGCTGCTTGTGATGGCGCCTGGAGGCGCTGATTTTGAATGTACCGCACTAGGCCCTGATTGGCCTTGAGGTGAAGAGCAGGAGTGCTTTCAGCCTCCCGCTGTCTGTCCCGATGCTGATCAGGACTCAGGTGCTCTGGCGGCAGCGGCTGCTTGTGATGGCACCAGGAGGTGCTGACTTTTGAATGGGATTATGAGATGACATCAAGAATGTTGTGCCTGAACAAAGTAAGAAGTCTCTACAAAAGGTGAAAAAGCAAAAACAGCCAAAATGGATGACCGAAGAAACTCTGAAAATTGCCCAGAAATGCAGAGAAGCTAAAGTCAGAGGAGAAAGAGAAACAATCACAGAACTCAACAGAGATTTCCAGCATTCAGCACAATGAGACAAGGAGAAGTACTATAATGATGCATGCAAGGCAATGGAATCAGAAACTATTAGAGGAAGGACAAGATTGGCTTTCCTAAAGCTATGAGAGTTAAGGAGAAAATTCCAGCCTCAAAATGGAATGTGAAAAGATGCTCAAGGATCTATGTCTTTGCCTTTCTGTTCCTTAAGAAAAGGAGTGCTTCCAGAGCTCTCCCAAAAGGTGATTTTTGCTGAGTTTGCTGCATAACTGTGAGTCTTTGTCTTCAAATAACTGTGAATCTGTTTGTCTCCACATATTTATCTATCTATCTGCCCTTAGGAGTGGGTTCCCTTACCCACTCCATTGCTGTAGAGTTTTAAACTTTCTCTTAGCCTACCTGAGGGACTACCCCCCCCCCCCCCCCCCCTCCTGCTGAGTTAGTGTTGTGGACCTCCATTTCCTGTACTGCACTTGGGCTTGCTCAGATTGCCTTTCTATTCCTTAAGAAAAGGAGTGCTTCCAGAGCTCTCCCAAAAGGTGATTTTTGCTGAGTTTGCTGCATAACTGTGAGTCTTTTTGTCTTCAAATAACTGTGAATCTGTTTGTCTCCACATATTTATCTATCTATCTGTCCTTAGGAGTGGGTTCCCTTACCCACTCCATTGCTGTAGAGTTTTAAACTTTCTCTTAGCCTACCTGAGGGACTACTCCTCCCCCCTGCTGAGTTAGTGTTGTGGACCTCCATTTCCTGTACTGGATGTGTCTATTTGTCCTTTGTGGTGGGTTCCTGTGCCCACAGTTCAGGAACAGCCTTCTGGCCAGAGACACTTAGGTTCCTGCCCACCCTACCCCTCGCCCCACCCACCCCAGGGGCTACATGACCTATATAGTGGTCACGTACGTGCCATCTATTGTCCCTAACCTGGGTTAAAAGCCACATCGTCTTCACCTTTTCTTCTTATTCTTCCTCTTCTGGGACTTCATAAACAACATGTCGTGTATTCAGTGCAATAACTGTGGTACTTTCATTCCAAGATGAATCATTTGGAGCCTAAGAGCTTGTCCTATATGCCTAAAGTCAGCTGCCATGCATGAAGAACTGACTCTACTAAGGAAAGACCTAGCTGCCATGCATAAAGAAGTCACGCAGTCTTCGGTCCATTCATATTAACCGCCTTCACCTTCCAGCACCCTCCAAAGCTCATCTGCAATCTACCAGGAAATCGGCATTCTACTATTTAGGACCCTCTCTCTGGAACTCCCTCCCCACCAACCTCCGTACAGAAGAATCCTATCCCAAATTCCATTCTCTTCTTAAGACTCATCTTTTCTCCCTAGCTTTTCCCCCCTAAATTTTCTTTCCCTGTTTTCTGCCTTTGGACTGTCTGCTTATTCTGTCTTTACTTTCCTCTCTTCTATCATTTAATGTAATTTCTTTTTCTCTTTTTATAACTATTGATTTTGTTTGTAAACCGCCTCGATGTTATGGGGGGCGGTATATTAAATGTGAAATAAACAATAAACAATAAGTGTCTCTACTGAGGGAGGAACTGGCTGCAATGAAGCACACCTCTTCTAGGATAGAAACTGAACAAAGTCCACCACCGCTCCCACAAAGAATCAAACGCCCCAGGAACAAATTGATCACAGTGGGTTCTGGTAGATTGCAACCAGTAACACAGAGACATCCTGTACATCAAGAGATATCCCTGCACATTGCCTTCTCTGCCTTGGTAAATGAGGATGCCCAATCCAAATAAACTGAAGGGCCCTTAAATGAGTCAGACAATGCCCAATCCCCTGCTAAAGCACCAAATATGAAGAAAACCTCACCAAACAGAAAACTAATACTACTTCGAGATTCCATCATCAGAGGCACCAACTTGGGAACATAGTTCAAAGGAGAGAAGATAGTCATGTGCCTACCAGGCTCTTCAGCCAGCAGGAATACAAACCAAGTTGTTGAATTACTTAGCGCAAAAAGTGAACACTCCAAACTTGATGTTATTATCCACTTAGGCACAAACGACCTGGCTAGGAACAGTGCCTCCACAGCCCAAAAGGACTTCCAATCTCTGGGAGAGAAACTCAAGCGCGTTGTTAACACTGTTGCATTCTCAGAAGTTCTACCTGTTCTTGGTAAGGGGACAAAAAGGCTTCATCGCATTAACAGCTTTAATACATGGCTCCAGACCTGGTGCAAACAAGAAGGATTCAGATTTATTGGTAACTGGGACAACAGATGAACCAACAAGAGACTATACTGTGCTGATGGACTACATCTCTCTGTCATAGGGAAAAGAATCCTAAGTGAAAAATTCAGGCAGTATGTGGATATGCATTTAAACTAGGAAGAGGGGGTGACGGATGTGGAAGGTCAACATCTGCATGCCACCCCCAGCAAAAGCAGAACACCATCAGAAACCGCCACACTTTTAAACCACACATCAAAAACATGTGGGAAGAAGTAAGCAGAACAAAATCAATGCAAAATACACACAAGCCAGGAAAATGCTGGAAAGCAATGAGCACAAATGCTCAAAGCTTAGCCAACAAAATTCCAGACCTGGAAACCCTAATGGTGGAAACGAATTTGGACATTGTCGCCATTACAGAAACATGGTTTAATGAATCGCACGATTGGGATATAGCCATAGCTGGCTATAATCTATTCAGAAGAGACAGAGAAAATGGAAAAGGAGGAGGAGTAGCCTTGTATGTCAAATGCAATATTAAAGCTACTGAAATGCAGGGGACACTTACTTATTTATTTATTTATTTATTTAACTGTATTTATATCCCGCTTTTCACCGGGTCAAAGCGGTGCAACAAGAAAAGGGGGGGGGGGGAGTGGGGGTAATCAATTAAAGGAGTAGGGCCATCACCAGGAGGGCAACGTTGATGATTTCGGTAAGGATGGACATAGACATGGACAAAGTACATAGTTTTTGATCATAAGTTCTTGATGAGTGGGTTAGTGGATTGGGCAGTTATTTGTGGGAGTTTGTTTCTGTTTTGAGATATTCTTGGACTAGGATGGTTTTTAGCTGTTTTTTGAATGACAAGAGGTTGCTATTGTTCTTGAGGTGATTCGGTAGAGAATTCCAGAGGGACGGAGCATAAAGTTCAAAGGCTCTGTTGCAGGTCCGTTGTGTGCATTTGGTTCTTTTGTGAGGGATGGTGAGGAAGTTGCTGGAGGTCTGTCTGGTTGTTTTGCTGTGGGCTTGACGAGGCAGTAGGGTACGGAGCTGAGAGCTCTGTGTTTGGTGGATGGCTTTGTGGGTGAGTAGAATAGCTTTGTATTTAATTCTTGCCTCGAGGGGAAGTATGTGTAGGTCCCTCAGAATTGGGGTGATGTGGTCTCGTTTCTTTGCATTCTGAATGATTCTTGCTGTGGTGTTCAAGGCAGTTCGGAGGGTGTTGGTCTGTGTGGCGGTTAGTCCATGGTAGATAATGTTGCAGTAGTCCAGATGTGGGAGTGTCATAGCCTGCATTACTGTCCTGAAGTCTTGAGGTTCGAGGAGGGGTTGGAGACGTTGTACAGTTTTAGCTTTGTGGAATATAGTTCCGGTGGTTTTAGTGATTTGTTGCTTGAAGGTTAGAGCTTGATCAATGATAATGCCCAGATATCTTATTTGTGGCTGTATTTGAATTTGTGTGGTTCCTACGTTGAGGTGTGTAGGTGGCTTGAAGTCCGGGTCCTTTGTTGCTATGAGAGCTTCGGTTTTCTTTATGTTAATGGACAGGTTGTTTTCTTGTAGCCAGTTGGATACATCGGTGAAGCATACTGATAGATGTTCATTTGTTGGGTTTGAGGTTGTAATTGGGGCATAGAGCATTATATCATCAGCATATATGTGGAAGTTGATGTTGTGGGTACGTATGACTGAGCAGAGTGGTCGGAGGTAGATGTTGAAGAGCATGACTGATAGTGTGGATCCTTGAGGTACTCCCTGATGTTGATGGAAGGGGGGCGAGGTTGAGGTGCTGGTACGGATCAATTGCTGTCAGTTAGTTAGGTAGGATTGGAACCATTGGAGTACAGTATCTTTGATCCCAATTGTTTGGAGTCTGCGCATGAGGATGTTGTGGGAGATGGTGTCGAAGGCTGCTGATATGTCTAGGAAGATCATGGCGTATCCGGAGTGTTTTGCCTGGGTTCCTATGATGAGGGTGTTCATCAGTGTGGTCATGAGGGTCTCGACTCCATGTAGTGGACGGAAACCGTGTTGCTGTGGGTCCAGTAAGTTGTTGATGTCTAAATGTTCTTGAAGCTGCCGCTGGACTACCTTCTCGATTATCTTGGCGGTGAATGGGAGGCTTGCTATCGGCCTGTAGGAGGTAGGGTCTAGGGGATCCAGGTTGTTCTTTTTTAGGGTTGGGGAAAAGAAGAAGCGCTCTGGATTGCGTTGGAAAGAGGAGATGGCACTGTCATCCATATTGCTGTAGTCTACGGACCTCCAACTCAAATTGAAGAGAGAGATAACGAATTGATTAAAGATATTGCCAAGATAGCAACAAAGGGAGAAGCGATCATATTGGGTGACTTTAATCTACCTGATGTGGATTGTATTACTCCTTCTGCACATCTGGAAAGTAGCAAAAAAATTGTGGATGCTCTCCAAGATGCATTATTTAGACAGATGGTGATGGAACCAACCAGGGAAAGCTCAACGCTGGATGTAGTGCTCGCCAACGGTGATAGTGTGTCGAATGTCTGCGTGAGTGCCCCTGTGAGCAACAGCGACCATCACATGATGTGGTTTGAGATAAAAGCCATGGTACAGGCCAATCATAGCAAGCTCAAAGTCCTAAACTTCAAATACACTGACTTCAATAAAATGGCAGAGTACTTCAAGGAGGAGATGACGGGGTGGAAGGAGATAAAGGAAGTGGAATTGCAATGGGCTAAACTAAAGAAGGCAATAAAAGGGGCAACAGATAAATATGTAAGAAAAGTAAATAAAAACAAGAGGAGAATTAAACCTATTTGATTTTCCAAAGAGGTGGCTGTTCAAATAAAGGCAAAAAAACACAACTTTCGCAAAATTCAAAAGCTTGCAAACAGAAGAACACAGAAATGAATACAGGATCCAACTCAAAGAGTCTAAAAGAGTAATAAGGATAGCAAAATCAAAGGCAGAGGAAAGGATGGCTAAAGATGTTAAGGGTAGCAACAAAACTTTCTTCAGGTATATTCGGGAAAGGAAGAAGATCAGAGTTGGAATTGCAGGACTCAAAAGTGCTGCGAAAGGACTCGTGGAAAGTGACACTGAAAAAGCAAAATTGCTAAACAAATACTTCTTCTCTGTTTTTACAAAAGAAGATCCTGGAGATGGACCAGCTGTGACTCCCAAATATAAAAATGGGAATGAAGTAGATACCACACCATTCACAGAAGACGAGGTGTTAGAACAACTTGCTAAACTGAAAGTGGACAAAGCCATGGGACCGGATGGGATACATCCCAGGATACTGAAAGAGCTCAGAGAGGTTCTTGCAGGACCATTAAAGGATGTCTTCAACAGATCCTTGGAAACAGGAGAGGTTCCTCAGGACTGGAGAATGGCTGATGTCGTACCTCTACACAAAAGTGGTGACAGGGAAGAAGTGTCAAACTACAGGCCTGTGAGCCTTACCTTGGTGGCGGGAAAAGTAATGGAGGCACTCCTGAAAGAGCGAATAGTGAACTTTCCCAAAACCAACAGGATGCAAGATCCGAGGCAACATGGTTTTACCGAAGGATGGTCTTGCCAAACAAATCTGATTGAGTTCTTTGACTAGGTGACCAAGGAAGTAGATCAGGGGCATGCGACGGATGTCATCTACCTGGATTTCAGCAAAGCCTTTGATACTGTTCCTCATAGGAGGCTTGTCAACAAACTCAGTAGCTTGGGGATGGGTCCCAAGATGGTAAACTGGATTAGAAATTGGTTGACTGACAGACGACAGAAGGTGATTGTACATGGAGCTCACTCGGATGAGAGGAAGGTGATTAGCGGGGTGCCCCAGGGTTCGGTCATGAGTCCGGCACTGTTCAATGTATTTGTGAGTGATATTGCTGAAGGACTGAATGGAAAAGTCTGTCTTTTTGTAGACGACACAAAAATTTGCAACAGAGTGGACTCCCCCGAAGGAGTGGTTAACATGAGGAAAGATCTACAAAAGCTGGAAGACTGGTCTAATGCTTGGCAACTACGATTTAATGCGAAAAAGTGCAGTGTCATGCACTTGGGTAGCAGAAATCCAAGGGAAATGTACGCAATAGGGGGTGAGAGGTTGGTATGCACGGTTCAGGAGAAAGACCTTGGTGTGATTATCTCTGATGATCTCAAGGTGGCAAAACAGTGCGACAAGGCGGTGGCAAAAGCCAGGAGGATGTTGGGCTGCATACAAAGAGGGATTACCAGCAGAAAGGAAGAGGTACTTATGCCACTGTATAAGTCACTGGTGAGGCCTCACTTGGAATACTGTGTTCAGTTTTGGAGACCATATCTTGCAAAAGATGTAAAAAGACTGGAAACTGTTCAGAGGAAAGCGACCAAAATGATTTGCAGCCTGCGTCAGAAGCCTTATGAGAAGAGACTTGAAGACCTAAATATGTACACTTTGGAGGAGAGGAGGGACAGGGGAGATATAATTCAGACCTTTAAATACTTAAAGAGAAATGATGAACAAACAAACCTCTTCCAAAGACGGGGAAGCTGTAAAACTAGAGGGCATAACATGAAGCTGCAAGGTGGTAAATTGAAAGGCAATGTCAGGAAATATTTTTTCACTGAAAGGGTGGTGGATGCTTGGAATGCCCTCCCGATGGAAGTGGTGGGGGCAAACACGGTGATGGAATTCAAAAAGGCATGTTACAAACACAGTGGATCCCTTTACAGCAATAGGATAAAAACAAGATAAATGGTACCATCTAACTTCTGAACCATATAACGTCTCAACAAATAGGGGTGTCCTATATTGAGTGGTAGGTTTACCCCTGAAAGAAGACATGGCGAGGGGTGGCCTGCACAGAGCGACAGGTGCACCTACTCTTGCCATCTTGCTGGGCAGACTAGATGGACCATGCTGGTCTTTATCTGCCGTCATTTACTATGTTACTATGTTACTATGTCAAATGATGCTGAAAAGAACAAGAAAAGGTGGAAAAAATATACAGAGTCATTATACACAAAGATTAAGTGGACTAACAGCCATTTCAACCTATACCTTATGATCAGGAACCACTGGGGTTGAAAGAAGAAGTTGAAGCAGCATTGAAAGCCTTATCAAAGAACAAAGCAGCAAGTGTCAATGGCACTGCCATAGAAGTAAACCATGTAAATGCCTTAAATGGGTATATTCAACAGCACTTACATGTTAGTGCCATTGAATATCCCCTTCTGGCTCCCCTATATGTTCCGATGCTATCCAGTTAGCATCGGGCATGTTAGGGGGGTGTACTGGGGGGCAGAGCAGAGGTGGAGATTACCGCTAACCTGGCAGTGGCGATATTTCACTGCTACCAGGTTAGTGATCCGTGGCTAAAACTAGGCCTGTTTCTGGCTAGCCTAGGTTTAGCCATGGATCGCTAACCGGGTAGCGGTACAATATCACTGCTACCTGGATAGGCGCCGCAGCTGTTTCCTCTATGCGTTAAACACAGATATTCATTGCCATTGCTATGGCTTTCAATATTTCAGGTTAGGTGTCAGTGAGCAGGGCTATGTGTTGTAATGGTGCATAGCCTGCCCAGATGAATATCGGGCCCATAGTCTTAAAAAGGGCCTGCACCTTAACATAAAGAACACAAAGATCCCGACAACTGGCAAAATCAATAAGTTCATCATTGATGGAGAAGAAATTTAAATATTAGACAACCTTAACCTGCTTGGATCAATAATCAATAAAGAAATGACAAGCAATCAAAAAATCAGATGACGCATTGCTCTTGGCAGAATGGCTATGGAAGACCTAGGCAAGATTCTTAAGACCAGAGATGTCTCTCTCCATACAAAGTTTTGACTTGTCCAAGCCATGGTATTTTCAATAACATCATATGGATGCAAAAGCTGGACTGTGAAAAAGATAGACAGGAAGAAAATTGATGCCCGTGAATGTATTTCTTTATTTATTTAACAGGTTTTATATACCGCTTTATTCTGTGGTCAAAGAGGTTTATATTGTAACAAAACAGTATACATTATAACAGGGTAATCATCTTGGAGTATTCTAACATAAGATATTTGAGTATGATACAGTTGGGAGGAATGTTGTTGAGGGATACTTCAGGGAGGGAGATTAACTTAGAGGATTCTTAGCAGAGAGAGGAAGCAGATTGGATGCTGAAGATAATGCATGTTAGGTAGTGTGATAAGGAAGCTTATCATGACAGAGGAGAAAGGGATAAAGGAAAGGAATTCACCCTTATAAAAGGGCCCATTTTGCAAGGTCAGAGAAACAAAACCCCAATCACACCTAGAAAGCAGGAAATTCCCAGATGGGATAGGTTTCAGAGTTCCCCTAATAGAGAAAAGGAGAGGGAATACAGACCCAGGGTAAAGGACCCTTACGTCACCGAGTTCCCTAATTACCCAGCTGCCAGGAGGCAAGCTGATTTCCGTCACCTGAGAGGGGAAGAGGTGGGGCTGGAGCCTTGGGGATTTAAGTCTAGGATAGAGAAAGAAGCAAGGGAGAGGAGGAGGAGAGTCCCAGAGAGAGTCTCAGGGAGAGACCCAAGCAGAAAATCAAGCTGGAGGACAGGACGAGGAAAGAGTAGTTACTCATCTGTAACAGGTGTTCTCCAGGAGCAGCATGAATCAGTCCTCACATATGGGTGTCATTGACGCCGAGGAAGCCCTAGCGGAGCATTTCCCCAGCTTTCCATGAAAGCCTTTGGGAATCCAGGCACGCATGCGCGGTTCCCTTCCCGCCTAAAGGTGCCATCTTACCTCAGTCAAATGACATAGCTAAGAACAACTCACAAAAAGTAAAAATAAACTATGTACAACTGCAACTCCCAGGGGAAGAGGGAGTGTTGTGAGGACTGATTCCTGCTGCTCCTGGAGAACACCTGTTACAGGTGAGTAACTACTCTTTCTTCAGGACCAAGCAGGAAGTCAGTCCTCACATATGGGTGACTCCCTAGCTCTGGGCTACCGAGGAACCCAGGCTGAACAAGAGAACTCCCTCTAGTCCCAGCATCAAAGAAAGGCTTTTCACTGACACAACCTCCACCGGTAGCCCAACAGAGGGCAGGAGGTCAGGAGTTGCCTAAACCTCAAAGAGATTCCAGAGTACTGCCTGGCCAAAAGCACTATCCCTACAGGACTCCCTCTCCAGACAGTAGTGGGCTGCGAAAGTCTGGCTTGAAGACCAAGTTGCAGCCCTGCAGATGTCTACCAACGGTACAGAGCAGAGATGAGCCACTGAGGCAGCCATTGCCCTGACACGTTGGGCCGTGATCCGACCCTGCAAAGGAAGGTCAGCCGCCTTGTAAGCCCAGGTGATACAGTCAGCCACCCAGATGGACAAGGTACGCTTGGACACAGCCAATCCCAACTTATTAGGGTCAAAAGAGACGAAGAGCTGAGTAGCCCTCCTGTGCCCCTGCGTACGGTCAAGGTAGAAGAATAAGGCCCTCCTACAGTCCAGGGTATGCAGAACTGCTTCAGCCTGGCTTGCATAAGGCCTAGAGAAGAATGTTGGAAGAACCACCTCTTTGTTAAGATGGAAGGAGGAGACAACTTTAGGGAGGAACTTTGGATGAGTCCTAAGGACTACCCTGTTCCTATAGAAGCGAGTGTAAGGCCTGTCACAGACCAGGGCCTGAAGCTCACTCACTCGCCTGGCCGAGGTTAGGGCTACCAAGAAGAGTGTCTTCCAGGACAGGAAGCATAGAGGGCAACTAGCCATCGGCTCAAAAGGTGGGCGAGTCAGTTGTTGCAAGACCACATTCAACTCCCACTCAGGAGCAGGAGGACGGATTGGAGGCTTGAGCAAAAGCAAGCCTCTGAGAAAGCGGGACACCAAGGGGTGAACCGACAGAGAATGTCCTTCCACTAGTGAGTGGTGAGCTGCTAGAGCTGAGAGGTGGTCCCGAACAGAATTGGACTTAAGTCCCTGATTTGATAAGTGCAGTAAGTACTGAAGCACTACTGGTACAGTACAGGAGAAGGGATCCTCTGTACGTAGCTGACACCACACAGAAAACCTTTTCCATTTGAGAGCATAGGTTTTCCTAGTGGACTGTTTCCTAGAGGCTAGGACAACCTCTTCAACTTCCTGAGGTAGGCCCCAGGGAGCTAAAACTACTTGAAAGACTGGTAAGGGGGACTGTTGCTTCTGGAGGGAGATATGCAACTGTGAGTATTTACTTCTGGTAATTTTCTAAAAGGAATTCTTTGTATTAAAGCTAATTAATCTGTGATCCACTATTTTTGTTAAATCAGTCAGGGCCTAGTAGCAGCAGTTTAAGTTTACATTTAAAACACAGAAGAGAACTCTCTGGTTACATTTCATACCCAGCAGAGAGCTTGTACTTTAAATTTAATAGTCACTCAGGGCCTAGTAACAGCAAAGTACTTTTAGTTTAAATTTAAAACACAGAAGAGAGCTTTCTGGTTACATTTGGAACCCAGCAGAGAGCTTGTAGTTTACATTTAATAGTCACTCAGGGCCTAGCATCAGCAAAGTTCTTTTAGCTTAAATTTACAACACAGAAAAGAGCTTTCTGGTTAAATGTAGAACCCAGCAGAGAGCTTGTACTTTAAATTTCATAAGAAGTTAGAGCCTAGCAGCAGCTAAGAGCTATAATTTAAATCAAATCAGAATTTAGCTTAGCACATAAAGAAAAGCAGGGTCTGTACTTTTTGAGCAAAAAATAAAGTTTTCTAGAGACCTTTACAAAGCGGCCTTCTACCTAGGGGGCAAAAAACCTGTGAAACCTTTTCAATAGGTGTTAACACCAGGTGGCAGATCAAAAGGCCATTTTGAAAGACTCCTCCTATCCAAGCAAGGACTGTTAATTACCTAGGAAGTTGGTCACAGCTTACTTCAGCAACACAGGCATAAATAGCTCAACCAGACCTCTGTGATCCTTTGTCTTGAAAGATTGGTAATGGGGACTGTTGCTTCTGGAGGGAGATCTGCAACTGTGAGTATTTACTTCTGGTAATTTTCTAAAAGGAATTCTTTGTATTAAAGCTAATTAATCTGTGATCCACTATTTTTGTTAAATCAGTCAGGGCCTAGTAGCAGCAGTTTAAGTTTACATTTAAAACACAGAGGAGAACTCTCTGGTTACATTTCATACCCAGCAGAGAGCTTGTACTTTAAATTTAATAGTCACTCAGGGCCTAGTAACAGCAAAGTACTTTTAGTTTAAATTTAAAACACAGAAGAGAGCTTTCTGGTTACATTTGGAACCCAGCAGAGAGCTTGTAGTTTACATTTAATAGTCACTAAGGGCCTAGCATCAGCAAAGTTCTTTTAGCTTAAATTTACAACACAGAAAAGAGCTTTCTGGTTAAAATTTAGAACCCAGCAGAGAGCTTGTACTTTAAATTTCATAAGAAGTTAGAGCCTAGCAACAGCTAAGAGCTATAATTTAAATCAAATCAGAATATAGCTTACCTCAGCAGCACAAGACAGGGTACTGTGTAGCAGCCCTCTTTTAATAAGTGTTAATTCCCTCCCACCCTCCCCACACCCACCCACCCCTGGGATAATCGTAGCTTTATAGGTATTTACACATCTTAAAAGACAGGAGGTGCTCTCAGGTGAAGCTCATTACCCAAATCAGTCATACACTAAGGACCTGAGATTAGTTAAGCTTCAGGTGAACAAGGTATATTACACGTATTAGGTTCAGTTTTATTAGTATAAATATCCATAGCAACCCTTAGTAAGTAAAGAACTTAGATCTAAACACAAACTTAAAACTAAGATGCAGACAGCAGTCCAGCAGCGGGATGGGGCTTTCCAGTCTTTTGCATTGAGTGTCACATGTATGATTTTCTCCCAGTTGGTGAGAGGTCTTACGTGTGCACTAGGTGCAAGGAGCTCTTTGCTCTCAGGGAACGAGTCCGTTCTCTAGAGGCTAAAGTAGCAGACTTGGAAAGCATAAGACAGACAGAGAGGTACATAGACGAGACCTACAGGGATATAGTCCTGAAGTCCCACCTCCAGTCTGGCAGCATCCCTGTTGCCATGGAGGAGAGAGGTCATGTGACAGGAGAGCATCACCCTGGTGTGGCAGGAAGTGATCCTGTAACTAGGACCTGTCCTCCAGGTGATGTAAAACCCTCTCGCACCGAGGAAGTTTCTCCAGGGCCATGTGCCCATGAGGGAAGGGTTAGGACAGCCGTTATAGTTGGTGATTCGATCATTAGGCATGTAGATAGCTGGGTGGCTGGTGGACGTGAGGATCGCCTGGTAACATGCCTGCCTGGTGCGAAGGTAGCGGACCTCACGCGCCACCTAGATAAGGTCTTAGATAGTGCTGGGGAGGAGTCTGCTGTCTTGGTACATGTTGGTACCAATGACATAGGAAAATGTGGTAGGGAGGTTCTGGAGGCTAAATTTAGGCTTTTAGGTAGGAAGTTGAAATCCAGAACTTCCAGGGTAGCATTCTCCGAAATGCTTCCTGTTCCACGCGCAGGACCCAAAAGGCAGACAGAGCTCCGGAGTCTCAATGCGTGGATGAGACAATGGTGCAGAGATGAGGGGTTTGGATTTGTTAGGAACTGGGGAACATTCTGGGGAAAGGAGGGGCTCTTCCGAAGGGATGGGCTTCACCTTAACCGGGATGGAACCAGGCTGCTGGCATTAACCTTTAAAAAGGAGATAGAGCAGCTTTTAAACTAGATATCAGGGGAAAGCCGACAGTCGCCCAAGAGCAGATGGTTCGGAAGAATGTATCTTTGAAGGATACTACCAAAAGCAGAGAGGTTCCACAAAAGAGTAAAGTAGCCCAAATGCCCTCAAGTATGGAGCAGACAGAGCTTAAAGATCCCAAATTACTCATGTCTAACAGACAAATTAATATGGATAAAATACATTCTCTAAAATGCTTGTATGCAAATGCTAGAAGTCTAAAAAATAAGATGGGAGAGTTAGAATATATAGCACTAAATGAAAGGTTAGATATGATTGGAATATCAGAGACATGGTGGAAGGACGACAACCAGTGGGACACTGTGATACCTGGGTACAAACTATATCGTAATGATAGAGCTGATCAAATTGGTGGAGGGGTTGCTCTCTATGTTAGAGAGGGCATTGAGTCAGAAAGGATTAAAGTTTTGCAGGAAACAAAATCTGCTGTAGAATCTATATGGATTGAAATTCCATGTAAAAGGGGGAAGGCAATGGCAGTGGGGGTGTACTATCGAGCGCCTGGCCAGAATGACCAAATGGATGATGAAATGCTCAAAGAAATCAAGGAAGCTTACAAAAGTTACAGCACAGTAATAATAATGGGTGATTTCAACTACCCCGTTATCGAGTGGGTCAGTGTCATGTCAGGACATGCTAGGGAGATAAAGTTCCTAGATGAAATAAATGACTGCTTCTTGGAGCAGCTGGTTCATGAACCAACCAGAGGGGAAGCCATATTAGACCAAATCCTTAGTGGAACACCAGATCTAGTGCAAGAGATAAGGTTTTTGGGGCCACTTGGCAATAGTGATCATAGCATGATCGCCTTTGATTTAATTAGTGGAGGAGGGATAGTAAGGAAATCCACAGTACTACCTTTTAACTTTCGAAAGGGAGACTATGATAAAATGAGGAAAACAGTCAAGAAAAAACTAAAAGGAGCAGTTGCAAAGGTTAAAGACGTACATCAGGCTTGGCTGTTGTTGAAAAATACTATCTTGGAAGCCCAGACCAGCTGTATTCCACGCTTTAAGAAAAGTGGAAAGAAGTCCAAAAAACTGCCAGCATGGTTTAAAGTTGAGGTCAGAGAGGCTGTTGTTGCCAAAAAAGCATCTTTCAGGAAATGGAAAAAAGAACCAAACGATGAAACCTGGAAACAGCACAAGCACTGGCAAGTCAAATGCAAGGCATTGATAAGGCAGGCAAAGGGAGAATTTGAGAAGAAGCTTGCTGCAGAAGCAAAAACGCAAAGTAAAGACCTTTTCAAGTACATTCGTAGCAAAAAACCTGTGAGAGAGTCAGTTGGTCCATTAGATGATAAAGGGGTTAAAGGAGCACTAAGAGGCGACAAGGCGATAGCGGAGAGACTGAACAAATTCTTTGCTTCAGTCTTTACTGAGGAAGATGTAGGGATGTTACCCATGACTGAAGTGGTATTTAAAGGTGCAGAAGAATTGAAGGAAATATTGATACATCGAGAAGATGTATTACAACTATTAGATAAGCTGAAGAGTAGCAAATCACCTGGGCCGGATGGTATACATCCAAGGGTATTGAAAGAACTGAAATATGAGATTGCAGACCTGCTATTAGTAATCTGTGAACTATCATTAAAATCATCTCTAATACCTGAAGATTGGAGGATCGCCAATGTAACACCAATTTTTAAAAAGGGTTCCAGGGGTGATCCGGGAAACTACAGAATGGTGAGCCTGACGTCAATACCGGGAAAAATGATAGAAACCATCATAAAGAATAAAATTACTCAGCATGTAGATAGTCATGAACTAATGAGAGACAGCCAGCATGGCTTTAGACAAGGAAGATCTTGTCTTACTAATCTGTTATGTTTTTTTGAAGGAGTGAATAATCAGGTGGACAAAGGTGAGTCGGTTGATATTGTGTATCTGGACTTTCAGAAAGCCTTTGACAAGGTCCCTCATGAGAGACTTTTGGCAAAACTAAAGAGTCATGGGATAGGAGGCAGTGTACTATTGTGGATCAGGAACTGGTTAAAAGATAGAAAGCAGAGGGTAGGGCTAAATGGCCAATTTTCCCAATGGAGAAAGGTGAATAGTGGTGTACCCCAGGGATCTGTGCTGGGTCCGCTGCTTTTTGACATATTCATAAATGACCTGGAAAGTGGAATAACGAGTGAGGTTATCAAATTTGCAGATGACACAAAACTATTTAAAGTTGTTAAAACCCAAGAGGATTGTGGAAAATTGCAAGAGGATCTTGATAAATTGGAAGACTGGGCATCAAAATGGCAGATGAAATTTAATGTGGACAAGTGCAAGGTTATGCACCTAGGGAAGAACAACCCAAACTATGGTTACACGATGCCAGGTTCCACATTAGGAACCACCACCCAGGAAAAAGATTTAGGCGTCATTGTGGATACCATGTTAAAACCCTCGGCCCAGTGTGCAGCGGCGGCCAAGAGAGCAAATAGAATGCTAGGTATGATAAGGAAAGGAATGGAAAATAAAACAAAGGATATTATAATGCATCTATATCGTTCCATGGTGAGACCGCACCTTGAATATTGTGTGCAATTCTGGTCGCCGTATCTTAAAAAGGATATAGAGTTATTAGAAAAGGTTCAGAGAAGAGCCACCAAAATGGTAAAGGGGATGGAAGGATACTCCTATGAAGAAAGGCTAAAAAGGTTAGGGCTCTTTAACCTGGAAAAGAGACGGCTGAGGGGAGATATGATAGAAGTCTATAAATTAATGAGCGGAGTGGAACGGGTAAACGTAGATCGATTCTTTACCTTATCAGAATATAGAAAGGCTAGGGGACATGCAATGAAGCTACAGGGTAAACTATTTAAGACTAATAAAAGAAAATATTTTTCACTCAACGTGTAATCAAACTCTGGAATTTGTTACCGGAGGATGTAGTAAAGGCTGTTAGTGTAGCTGGGTTTAAAAAAGGTTTGGATAAGTTCCTGGAGGAAAGGTCCATAAGCCATTATTAAGAAGGGACCCAGGATATCAATGCTTGAACCAATACAAGCATTGTGGAACCTGTGTCCCTTGGGGAAACTGCTAGGTACATATGACCTAGATTGGCCACTGTTGGAAACAGAATACTGGGCTTGATGGACCTTGGTCTGACCCAGTATGGCATATCTTATGTTCTTATGTTCTTACCCTTGCAGCCTCCAGGCCATCAAATTGAGAGCTTTGAGATTGGGGTGCAGAAGGGAACCCTGATCCTGAGAGAGAAGGTCGGGTTGCAACCCCAGAGGCAGTGGGGGATCCACTGCAAGCTGAAGCAGAAGTGGAAACCAAGGCTGTCTCGGCCACCTGGGAGCTACCCGCAGGACTGAGGCCTTGTCCTGAAGAATCTTGAACAGGGTTCGGGCCACCAAGGGCGTGGGAGGAAACGCATACAGGAGGCCCTGTGACCAGGGTATCAGAAAAGCATCTGCTGATATCCACAGAGGATGCGGTTGCCTGGAGCAGAACTTTGGCAGCTGTTTGTTCAGGGGACTGGCAAAGAGATCTATCAAAGGAAGACCCCATTTCAGGAAGATCTTCTGAACTACCAAAGGATGCAGCTGCCACTCGTGGGGCTGCAGAATTCTGCTCAACCTGTCAGCCAGGTAGTTTTCCTGGCCTGGGAGGTACACAGCCCTGAGGAGCATGTTGTGCTTGAGGGCAAATGAACAAAGGTCCTGTGCCTCCTGACAAAGGAGCCTGGACCCAGTCCCGCCTTGCTTGTTCACATAAAACATGGCTACCTGATTGTCTGTCTGAACCAGGACAGATTGATGAGCCAGGGCAGGAAAGAAAGCTTTGAGTGCTAATCAAATAGCCCTGAGTTCTAGGAAATTGATCTGCTGTGTGGCTTCCCAGGGAGACCACAGGCCCTGGGTACACTTGTTCAGACAATGAGCCCCCAAGCCCTGCAGGGAGGCGTCTGTGGTCAGTACCACTGTGTACCCAGGAATTTGAAAAGGCACCCCTTTCAGTAGATTGGGTGGGTGCAGCCACCAGTTGAGGGAGTCCATGAAAGGTCTGGACACTCTTATCCTGTCTCTGAGGCTGCCTGTGGCCTGTGACCACTGACTTTGAAGGCACCACTGTGCAGGTCGCATATGGAGCCTGGCATTGGGGGTTATATGAATGTCAAAGCCATATGGCCAAGCAGCCTCAGGCAGAATCTGGCGGAGACCACTGACCCGCTGAGGAACAGTTTGGCCAAGTCCATCAGTCTTTGGGCCCTGTCTGCTGGCAAGAATGCCTTTGCCAGGATAGAGTCCAGTCTTGCCCCTATGAACTCCAAGTTCTGGGAGGGGAGCAAAGTGGACTTTGCGAAGTTTATCACAAACCTCAAGCTTTGAAGAAGAGCAATAGTTCTGAGGGTGGCCTGTCGGGCCTCCTGGCACGTCTGAGCTCTTATGAGCCAGTCGTCCAGATAGGGAAATACAAAGATGCCTTGAGTTCTCAGGTAGGCCGCCACCACTGCCAGGCATTTGGTAAAGACTCTGGGGGCGGAGGTTAGGCCAAAAGGCAGTACTCTGTACTGATAATGGTTTCCTCCCACAATGAACCTGAGGTACTTTCTGTGGTCTGGATGAATGAGGATGTGAGTGTATGCATCCTTTAGATCTAAGGAGCATAGCCAATCTCCCTGCTGGAGGTAGGGCAGAAGTGTTCCAAGAGTAAGTATCTTGAACTTTTCTTTCTCTAGGAACTTGTTGAGATTCCTGAGGTCCAGGATAGGTCGAAGGCCACAGGTTCTTTTGGGTACCAGGAAATATCTGGAATAGAACCCTTGACCATGCATTTGAAGGGGCACAGGCTCCACCGCCCTGTCCACCAACAGACCTTGGAGCTCCTGGAGGAGAAGATCTGTGTGCAGGGGAGGCCTTGGAGGCTCTCCTGGAAAACATGGAGGAGGCAGTTGGTGAAAGTGTAGTGCATAGCCCCTGTGGACTATGTTTAACACCCAACTGTCCCCAGTGATGCGGGGCTACTGGTGGGCAAAGAGGGCGAGGCGACCTCCTGTTCAGGGTTGGGAGAGCAGGGACGGAGAGGCTATGATTGAGGAGTCAAAAACCCCCACCCTGCTGAGTGGGAGCAGGGGCCGGAGGCTTGGGAGTCCTCTGCCTACTGGCCCATTACACTGCCCCTTGGCTTGCTGACTATGGGGTACAGCTTGGGCAGCCTGATACTGAGGGTACTGTTTGTAGGCAGTGCCCTTCCTCGGGTAAAAGGGCTTTTACCCGAGCCCGTCTTCTTGTGAGAAGGGGCAGAGGTCTTTCTAGACAGCCTTGTCCTTGTAAGGTGCTTGGTCTCGAGCTAAGCGGCCTTCTTGACCATGGTCTTGCCAAAAAGGTTCTCACCTCGGCAAGGGACATCGACCAACTTGTCCTGAACCCATGGCTCGAGGTCCGATGACTGCAGCCATGCCTGGTGACGAGCTGCGATGCCGGCTGCCACAACTCGAGCCGAACCCTCGAAGCCATCGTAGGCGGCACGGGACATGAACTTGGAGCATTCCCAAATCCCCGAGGACAAGGACTTGAATCTCTGCAAGGGTTCCCCGGAGAGACCAGCAGAGAACCCGGCCAACTCCTTGGCCAGTTCTCGCAAGTACATGCCCATGTACAGCTGGTAAGACTGGACATGGCAAGCAAGCATCGAGCCCTGGAAGCACTTTCTACCAAAACCATCGAGGTTTCGGGCTTCCCTGCCAGGAGGCACCGCGGAGTGCATCTTCTGACTTTTCAGGCGATGCATGGCCGATTCCACCACAATGGAATGGTGTGGTAGATGTGCCTTCTGAAAGCCAGGGCTCTTCCGGAGTCGATAGATCGAATCGACCTGCTTGCTTAGAACCGGCGCCGAGGCGGTGCCTCCCACATCCGGAAGAGGAGCCGTTCCAGCATCGGAGGAACCGGGACAGTAAAGGCCTCCTTCGGAGGAGAGTCGTACTGCAGGGCCTCGAGCTCCTCGGCTCAAGGCTCTTCCTCGGGGTCCGCCGGGATAGCCAACGTGGCGGCCATATCCTGGACAAACTCTGAGAACTGGGCATCCTCCGGAGGGGATCTACTCCGGGGCTCAGACTGCGGTGAGTCTGACGGGACGCACCAAGTCTTGAATGTGTCGAGTGACTCCTCATCCTCCATTTCCCAGGCGGACTCGTCCGACGAGGAGTCAGGATCCGACCCCACGGGGCCGGGGAGCACCCGCCCTGATGCTGGAGGTACCGGCGTCGACGCCCTCGGTCCCGAACGGGAGGTCGAGGGAGACCGCGACCGAGGTCGACCTCGAGCCTTCATGGCCTCGAGTATCGGCTCGGTCTCCGGGGTCAATTTTGATGTCGATGTCCCGGTGGTCGGGGCAGATGTGCCAGACAGGCTGGCCATCAGTGCCCGCTGCTTCTCCATGAAGGCAGACAGTCTGCACTCCAAGGCTGTCATCCTGAGACTCAGCTCGGGAGACGCAGCAGCCACTGACTCGGGCCCCGGCGACACCGGGCCCGATGTCGGCTCTCTGGAAGGAGAGTCCTCGAGGACTACAGGACTTATGTGTCCAGCAGACTCCGGCTCCACGCGAGGAACTTTGGCAGGCTTCTCTTGTTCCACGGGTCCGGGGCGACAGTCAGGGGTCTTAGACCTGGCCCTCGAGGAGCCAGGGACCTCTTCCGACGACGCCCTCACGAGCCGCTTCTTCCTCTTGCATTCCCGGATGGGGGACCCCCTGTCCGAGGAGCCACGACGGCGCTCGGGATCCGAATCCTGAGATGTCGAGGCCTCAGATGAGGTCCAGACCCGGCCGGAGGCTGAGTCAGAAAAAAGCCTTTCTTTCTGCTGCTGGCGACTTCGGAGTGCCTTGGAAGACATCTTCCCACATGGTCCACACGTCTTAGAGTCGTGATCAGGACCGAGGCACCGAAGGCAGCAGTCGTGTGTGTCGGTGAGAGATATCAACTTTTTACACCGATCACACTTTTTAAAACCGCTGGAAGCCATCGGGGAAAAGGCTAAAAGGTGAAACTTTCTATGATAACCATGCCCCTCCATACTGGAAGTAAGGGGCAAGGGCGTGACAGTGGCGTAGTTTTTAGGATTTTTACACTCATGGATATACCAGGAGGTCACTTCAGGATACAGCTGCAAGGATTTCAAAGCTGAAGAACGTGGCAGTAGGATTTTTCCTGACGGTTGTGGTGAGCAGAGTGACTGGTCTGGTTGCAGTACCAAGAAAAAAAGACACCTGTATAAGCGAGAGTCAACGCCTGAACAAGGTAAAAGATACCTAGGCGTGGGTTGTACTGGATTGAGGGAAAAGAGAATGCTTGTGCATTAAAGGGGGCACATATTAGAAAAAAAAAAGCTGTTGTGGGGTGCCGCCCTTGGTGTTTTCTCTCTCTTTTTTCTTGCAGGTCACCGAAGATATGGATCCTAAAGAGCTGGTGAATTGGATGGTGACCCAGTTCACACATCAGCAGGAGTTAGCGCAGCTGGCGCAGGACAATGCAATTGTTGCAATGAGGGAACATCAAAAACCAGTCCTAGACCTGGTGGAAGCCTTGATCATGCTCCGGAGCCAAGGAGGCGGAGGAGTACCAACACCAGTAGGACCAGCTACACCGCGTGTGGTCAGTCCGGTAGACTTTCATAATACTGGAGTGTTTAGTTTTGGGAAGCTTACCCCAGAGGACAATATAGATGACTTTCTTGAGTCCTTTGAAAGAGTGGCTCAGGCTATAGGTTGGCCAGAGACCCAGTGGGCAGTGCATCTAGCTACATCCTTATCTGGAGAGGCACTGGCCGCTTATAGAGCCATGCCGGCAGCCCAAGCTATGGATTATAAGGCCGTAAAGAGTGCCATTAAGGATCGCTTAGGGTTAACAGCCACAGTATATCGCTGCATGTTTAGAGCCACAGTCCTGAGAGCTGGCGAGACGCCAAAGGCTTTAAGCCAGAGGATTCATGGTTTAGCACTGAAATGGCTGTCGCCAGAGGGAAAAACTGTAGAAATGGTCATTGACATGATAATGTTAGAACAATTTATGGCAGCAGTGCCAAAAGACATACAGTCCTTTCTTATCCAGCAGAATTGCCAAAGCATGGGAGAGGCAAACCTTTTGTCTGAATGTTTTATGGAGGCTGAGTTAGCTCGTCAGCAAAAGGGAAGCGCTCCAAAGATAGGTGCTGAGGTCAGTTTTGCTGCATCAGAAAAGAGGAAGGAGAATACTGTTGAGTGTGGAAAAGTTTGTCTGCCTACTCAAGATGGGAGGTGGGCTGAAAAAAATATTTCCAATGTGGGAAATGGGGACACT
The DNA here is from genome assembly GCA_033557465.1 of Ichthyophis bannanicus. Taxonomy (NCBI): domain Eukaryota; kingdom Metazoa; phylum Chordata; class Amphibia; order Gymnophiona; family Ichthyophiidae; genus Ichthyophis; species Ichthyophis bannanicus. The sequence goes on from CM066031.1 coordinate 1,824,418,151, forward strand.
TGCAAAAAGGTTGCAAAGTCCGCACTAACTTAATGGGAACAACTACGAAACAACTTGGGGAAGGTTTTCTCTTAATGGTCAGCATACAAGGGGTTACTACTAACACTCTCTTGGACTCTGGTGCAGGCCAAAGCATGTTGTCACAAAGGCTTTGGCGAGCAATAGAGGCCCAGAATAAGTCCGAGGAAAGGAAGCCAGAAGGTAGCGTTCGAATTAGATGCATTCACGGTGCTGCTTCTTTTTACCCCACATACAAACTAATGATCAAAGGGTTAGGGGTGCAGAGAGAGATCCAAGTGGCAGTGGTTCCCAAACTCCTGTATGACTTGGTATTGGGAAGGGACTGGCCCCAATTTAAGCAGGGATTAGAGGAAGGCTTAGGGCAGAAGAGTGGCCTTATATCCACTGTCAGACGGCTGCCTAGGGTGAGAACTTACACAATCTTGACGATGCATATATTCATATGATTCTTGCAAGGTATTGTGGGCAATGCAGTTCCTTCACTCCCAAACACAGCTGAAGACAATAATTGAGTTGTGAAACCAGTGGTAAGGCCAACAAAATACTTCTTTTATTGATGGGGTTTAATTCACCCAGCACAAATATGCTTGGTAGCAATATAAATGAGGTTACTTGCTTGCAGTGTTTAAATGGATAACATAAAGTCACAAAGCAAATCAGAAAACAACCTTCAGCTTGTCAGGCAATTAGCTAATGTTTTCTTAGCAAATAATTACCAAATAAAAAGGCACAAAGAAATGAATAAACTTTGCTTGTTAGGTTAACTTCAGCTTATTTTCCACGCAGATCCCAGCAGTGATTCTCCCTTGCTCACACACACAATCAGGTGCAGCTTTAATTACTATCAAATGACCAGCTGAAACCCTTTAGCTGGCTGGCTGCTACTGTGTGAACCCAAATCCTGCTTTAAGAGCAGTTTGCAGTGGAAATAAAGAACAAAGTTAGGTTTCTTTGTGATGGCTGATGTGTTTGCTTACAGAAAGCTAGCAATAGCATTGGGATAGAGAACAGTCCATGTAATTAATAGTTTCATCTGCTGTATCTCCCCCTTCATCAATCAGCATAGGGTCACTATCATACATTGGCACAGACGAGTCTTTCAATAAGGCACTATCATGAGAATGCTTATTCCCTTGCTGCCATTCACTATTATAGATAGGGTCTGGATCAGTGTTCATACCTGAGCCTCTCCTGCTATCATAATTCCTCTCTGTATAGCCTGGCCAGTATGTAATCCAGTTCTGATGTCCAGCCTTCCAATCTTGATCCCTGGACACTGGATCTTTCCTCACATACCTTCTGGCATAGGTCTGAAAGTCCTTTCCACGTGCAGTCTTCTCTCTTCCAGGTAGCCACTGGTGATTCCTATCTCTGCCAATCCATTCCTCTGGCTGACTCCAGTCCAATGGACTCTGCTGGCATTTGGAATACCTCCCAGTATAGGTACTGCCTTGGACTCTCCCAGACCATCCAATGGGCTTTCTTCTCTTCCTTCCAGAGAGTTTCCTTCTTTCTCTATCCGCTTGGCTTGGCTTCTGTTTCTCCAGGTGATACTGGTGCTTGAGCTTGAAGCTGTTGCTGTCTCCTTTCCTGAAGCTCTTTCTGTAGCTATTATCTGTAGAATAAGCTCTATTCTTATTCTGTCCTAATGTGTGCTCCTCCCTAACACAGCGCAGCTGTGTTGAATCAGGCCCTGCCCTTTGAGATGAGTGCTTAGGGATTACCTCATAGCTCTCTTGATTGCACACACGTTTTCTCACTTCAGCCCCTCTCATGGCTGCTGGAAACCTGGTGCATTCTGGGACTGGTAGTCTTTTAGGTGAAAACTCTGTTTTCTTACTTCTACCAGAACTGACAGGTTGCTTGTTCAGAGTCACATCATCTTTTCTATAGCTCCTACCTGAGCTATGATAAGCTTCCTTATCACACCACTCGATCCCAGTCCATGGCCAATAGCCAAAGGGACGAGATCCTGGAAGATTCACTAGGAGTTTTACCTTCACACAATGATTTAGTTGCTTCCCCATCTGCTAAAATTAAGAAGGGGAAAGCGCAAAAGCATCATGAGAGGCGGTGTAGGGCACAGGGAAGGGCTAAGATGGAGGTTAGCCAAGGGTTACCCTGGGTCCCAGCTGAATTAGTTGAGAAGTTTTCAACTTTTCCCCAAGAACAGCAAGCAGATCCAGCTCTCACTCAAGCATTTGAGTATGCCCGAGTTGTACGCGAGGTCCTTCCCAGATTCCTTCTAGACAACGAGATACTGTATAGGGAAAGTCAGGATCCCCAAACAGGTACGATCAGAAAACAGTTGGTGGTACCCACGACTTTTAAGGGGTTGGTTTTAAGACTTGCCCATGATCATCCAGTAGGTGGCCATAAAGGGGTACAGGGAACATTAGATCAGATTTTGATACGCTTTTACTGGCCTGGCATTTTCCAAGAAACTGCCCAGTTCTGTGCCGCATGCCTGGCATGTCTGGCATGCCAGCGCGTCACAGCTGCATGACCCACAGTCGTGCCTCTCATTCCAATGCCCATCATATCGGAGCCCATAGGGCGTATCGCTATGGATATAGTGGGACCCCTGGTTAAAACACACCGAGGTTTCCAGTACATTCTAGTCATGGTGGATCAGGCTACAAGGTTTCCCTGGGCAGTTCCCTTATGAAATATCTCGGTCAAAACAATAGCCTTAGAGCTAATAAAGCTGTTTTGCGAAATTGGCTTCCCCAGAGAAGTATTAACAGACCGTGGGACCAACTTTGTATCAAAGTATCTGGCCCAGGTTTGGGATGCTTTCAGAATTCATCATGTAAAATCAGCCGCTTACCATCCCCAATCGAATGGTTTGGTGGAGAGGCTAAATCAAACATTGAAACAAATGTTGAGAAGAGGTTTAGCCGGAAACTTGCAGGAATAGGACATGCTACTACCTTTTGTTTTGTACGCTTGCCGGGAATGGATTCAATTTTCCCTGGGCGTATCTCCCTATGAGTTGATGTACGGTCGAGCCCCTCGTGGTCTTTTAGACATATTAAGGGAGCAGTGATTAGAGCCAGAGAAGGAGGCCAAGGGAGTCCCCCACTTCTTACGTGATCTAAGAGCACGATTGAATAGGACCGCACTGATTGCCGAGAAGAATTTACAGGGCAGCCAAGTCCGCCAGAAGGAGCGGTACGACCGAAGGGCCAAGCCTCGCCAGTTAGCCTTGGAAGAAAAAGTCCTGGTACAGGTAGCAGGTGCCACTCCCAAGTTTGAGGTTCAGTGGAAAGGGCCATGGAGGGTGGTCAAACAAGTGGGCCCAGTGTCATATGAAGTGGAAAGTAATAGGGGACGCAGACAGATTTATCACATAAATGTGCTTAGGTCTTGGCAAGAAAGATCTACAGCAGATAGTTTACCCAGTGCAGAACATAGCGCAGAAAAACCCCATCCAGATAAGGATGCCCTCTCAGGAATTACGGACTGTTCGGAGGGACACTCACCACCTCCGCCAGCCTGTAATATCGTGGGTAGGGTGGTATGTGATAAGGAAGCTTATCATGACAGAGGAGAAAGGGATAAAGGAAAGGAATTTGCCCTTATAAAAGGACCTATTTTGCAAGGTCAGAGAAACAAAACCCCAATCACACCTAGAAAGCAGGAAATTCCCAGATGGGACAGGTTTCAGAATTCCCCTAGTGGAGAAAAGGAGAGGGAATACAGACCCAGGGTAAAGGACCCTTACGTCACTGAGTTCCCTAATTACCCAGCTGCCAGGAGGCAAGCAGATCTCTGTCACCTGAGAGGGGAAGAGGTGGAGCTGGAGCCTTGGGGATTTAAGTCTAGGATAGAGAAAGAAGCAAGGGAGAGGAGGAGGAGAGTCCCAGAGAGAGTCTCAGGGAGAGACCCAAGCAGAAACACAAGCTGGAGGACAGGACAAGGAAGCACAGAATGGTGGCCAGAGCATGAGGGAGGAGAAGCTGCTACAAGCTCAGGCCCAGGTATGAGCCTTGAAAGCTTGTCTAATACAGAGCAGTGCAGAGTTGCAAGGGATACTCTCAGCTCTAACGGAAGACAGTCAGCTGAACCCTGTGAACTTGAAGGAGAGGTAGAGCCTATGCAACTAGGTGAACCAGACCTAGCTGTGAATGACGAAGACTCATACATGGATTGCTCCTTGTGCCAATCCTTTACTGCAGAGGGATTGAACGAAAACCACCCTTAAGAGAAAACCTTCAGAGTCAGGTAACCTTGAAAGCCTGTAGATGGTTTTGTGCATGTCCTGTGTTAAAGAAGAAATACGTTTGCTGAGAAAGCAAGAGCAAGCTGAAGCTCTCTGATTGTGCTTGATAAACACCTGATATCCAGAGCAGTGCACCGGCAAGAAGCCAAGCTAATGGTGAAAGGAAGGAAAGTTTTTTGGCTTTGTTTTTAATTATTCCTAAAGCATGGAATAGAGCATTATTTGCTTATGAGAAGTTTTTGTCCTGTTAAAAGTTTTACTTTGTTTGTAAGGAGACAAACCAACCTGGAAGTGTTTGGGACTATGAGAACAGAAAACTGCCATTGAGAAATGCTGTTTTTGTTTGCTTTAAACAGCAATGCTAGCCAAGCTGGTAGCATTGACTGTTAAAAGGCTTTTCCTTTGAGTTGAAGAACACTAAAAGCTGAAAGTTTGCTTTGAGTTTATTTATGTCCTGATGTGCATTGTGAAGAATCCTGGAGAAAGTATCCAAGGGAAGTATTTGTGAACCTTGCGTTTGAGTCAATAAATTCTGTCATTGCCTTATCATTCGAGCCAACTACAAGTGTTTTCTTCTACCTGAAGCCAAGTGGATTATGACTGAACTACTTTTCCCAAAGGGCAAGGCAAAGGAACCAGTCAGTTAAAGGCTAAAAGGTGAAACTTTCTATGATAACCACGCCCCTCCATACTGGAACTAAGGGGCAAGGGCGTGACAGTAGTTATGTGATGTCCTCAAAGAAGCAGCCTATGAATAGGTGTGTTTTGCAGTTCTTTCTGAATGCTCTGACAGCGGCTGCTGGTGATGGCGCCATGAGTTGTTAAGCCCTTGTGGTATGCAGGTTGTCAGGAATTGAGTTCCAGAGGGACAGTCTGAATAGGGAGAAGGTTCTCTTAGATGTGGCAGAGATAGTTCTGGTGTATAGCACTGGTATGCATAGTGGGTTGAGGGAGTCAGTTCATCTCTTGCGGTTGTCGGGTGTCTTTTCTATTAGTGATTGGAGGTGGGTGGACGATAGGCCATTGGCGACTTTAAAGATTGTGAGGTTAGATTTGTATTTTATGTGTTCTGTGATGGTTAGCCAGTGTACCTGTTTGAGTATGGGGGTTATGTTTTCAGTTCTGTGGGCATTGCAGAGGATGCGAGCTGCAGTGTTGAGAGCAAGTTTAAGCATTTGGATTGCTGTCTTTGCTAAGCCTTGGAGGATAAGCTTGCTGAAGCCAAAGTGTGGGAAAATGAGTGCTTGGAGAATTGTACAAAAGTCGTGGTGGGTTAAGAGAGGTTTGAGGTGCTGAACTGTTTTGAGCTTGTAGTAGATGCTTTGTGTGATGTTCCTGATGTGGGCTAAGAAGGCTAGGCATTGATCCAGGGTGATTCATAAGTAGCGTACTTCCTGCTTTTTCTTGTAATTGGGTCCCATTGATGGTTACGGTGTTAGGTGGGGTGAAGCTACTATCTCTGGTGATGTAAAGAACATCTGTTTTCTGGAGGTTTATAGTCATGTTGTGATCTGTGAGTGCTGGCAACAAATACTGTGTATATCATGGACTGCCCAAAGAATAAACCAGTTAGTACTAGAAGAGATCAAACCTAAGCTTTCTTTAGAAGCTCAGATAACAAGACTTTGACTTTCATACTTGACACATCATGTGAAGAGAGAGATCATTAGAGAAAGACATCATGCTTGGCAAGGTTGAAAGTCAACGCAAAAGAGGAAGATCAGCAATGAGATGGAACAATACAATAACAGCAGCTATGGATACCACTCTATCAACAATCAGCTGCCTGACTGAAGAATGAACACAGTTTAGGACAACTGTGAGTTGATACAGACTTGATGGCACTTAACAACAAAAATATCATATCTCCCCTCAGCTGTCTTTTTCCAAGCTGAAGAGTCCTAAACTTTTAAGTTTTTCTTCATAAGAGTCTCCTTCCATCCTCTTTATTACTTTGATCACTGTTCTCTGTACCTTTTCTAATTCCACTATAACCTTTTTTAGATATGGCGACCAGAACTGCACACAATATTCAAGGTGCAGTCGCAGCATGGAGTGATAGAGGCATAATAATATCCTTGGTTTTATTCTCCATTCCTTTCTTTATGATTCCTAGCATTCTTGCTTTTCTGGCTGCTAATGCACACTGGGCAGAGGGTTTCAACATATTATCCATGTTGGCGCCTACATCCTTTTCCTGGAGGTGGTTCCTAAATGTGGAACCTTGCATCGGGTAACCATAGTTTGGGTTGTTGTTCTCTAAAGGGCTGATGCAGAAAAGCTTAGTGTGGCAGTTTCTGGTGCTTTACCCATGCTAGGCTTGCTCTCTGATGTAGAAAGCAAGGTAGTGACAGAAAACTGCCAAAAAACAACCGCGCAAAACTGCAGTGCACGTGGCATGCAAATCACTGCATAAGTAAAAACTGTGCTGAAACTTAGTGCAGTTTTTTTCACTCTTTTTAATTGCTGGATCTTTACGCCACCTTCAGGCAGGCGTAAAGATCCAGGTGGAGCACAAATATCATCTGAGGTGAAGTTTGACACTTCACTTCAAATGATGCAGGTATCAGGGAAAGCCCCCATGCCATTAAAATACTGTCGGGGTGCCAGTGCCCCTGACACTGACCCCTCAACAGAAACCAAAGCCTCAGTGGCCCTGATCCCTACCAGCCTGCCCGATAAAAAAAAATCCCTGGTGGCCCAGCAGCCCTGATCCTTCCACCCAAAGAAAAGAAATCTCTGGTGTTCCAGCAGCCCTGATCCCCCCACCAATCCACCCACTCACTCGCTCACTAAAAAAAAAATCCCTGGTAAACCAGCAGCCCCCTCCCACCCACCCAATTAAAACAAAAAAATGATGGTCCAGTGGCCCCGATCCCATCCACTCAGTAACAGAAAATGCCTTATATGGCAGTCTGACCCTGCCTGGTGCATCCCAAAATGCACTGTGTGGGGCCAGGCGCTGCCATTTTTCAAGATGGCAGTGCAGGGGTGGGAGCATGTGGGCAACTCTCCCACTCCAGATTAAAGATACTGGGAGGGGGGGGGGTCAGGGGCTACTATAAGAACATACTGGGTCAGGCCAAGGTCCAGCAAACCCAGTATCCTGTTTCCAATAGTGGTCAATCCAGGTCACAAGTACCTAGCAGGTTCTCAAAAAAGCACACAGGTTCCACTATGCTTGTCCAAGGGCAAGCAGTGGATTTTCTGGGTCCTCTTTAATAATGCTTTATGATCCTTTCCTCCAGGAACTTGTCTGAATCCTTTTTAAGATGGGCTACACTAACAGCCTTTTCTACATCCTCTGGTAATGAATTCCAGAGTTTGATCACATGTTGAGTGAAAAAAAAAATATTAGTCTTAAATGCGTTACACTGTAGCTTCATTGCTTGTCCCCTAGTCTTTCTATTTTTTGATGGCATAAACAATAAGTCTACATTTAGCCGTTCCACTCCATTCATTAATTTATAGACTTCTATCATTTCTCTTCTCAGCCATCTCTTTTTTAGGTTGAAGAGCTGAAACCTTTTAAACCTTTCCGCATAAGGATACTGGGCCACCAGGCCTTTTTGTTATTGGGTGGGTGGGATGGGGGCTGCTGGGCCACCAGGGATTTTTTTTATCTGTTGGGTGGGGGGGGGGCCGCCAGGGATTAGCTTTCTGTTGGGGTTTGTCACCGGCCTTCCAACAGTATTCTGATGGCATTGGGGGGCTTTCCTCGATGCCTAGGTCATCTGAGGGGAAAAGTCAAACTTCCCCTCAGATGACCCTATTTCTCCAGGACAGCATGCCAAACTTGTGCCGACTTCTGTGTCTTGCTGTCCCAGTGTAATGCTGACCTTTTGCGCACTGGGTAATTAGAATATTGCATTCCCGCACAAAGAATCAGTGTTAAGGTTGCACTATGAAACCCTGCACCGGAGCTTTAAGCACTAGCTCTAGCACACAGTTTCTGCATCAGCCTGTATTTGCATAACTTTGCACTTGTCCATATTAAACTTCATCTGCCATTTCAACTCCCAGTCTTCCAATTTCTCAAGGTTTACTTGCAATTTTTCACAAACCTCTTGTGATCTAACAACTTTGAATAATTTTGTGTCATCTGCAAATTTGATCACCTCACTCATTCCCATTTCCAGATGAGGAGTATGTTAAAAGCAGCGGGCCCAGCGCAGATCCATGGGATATGCCAGTATTCACTTTTCTTCATTGAGAAAATTGGCCATTTACCCCTACTATCAGTTTTCCATCTGCCTCCTATCCCATGACTTTTTAATTTCCTCAAGAGTCAAGATACATCATATCAACTGGCTCATCTTTGTCTACCTGTTTATTCACACCTTTAAAAAATAAAGCTGGTTATTTAAGCAAGGTCTCTCTTGGCTAAATCCATGTTGGCTTTGTCCCATTAAACCATGTCTCTCTATATGTTCGGTAATTTTGTTCTTTATGATTTATGGTTTATTTAAAAACTTGATATACCGTCCTTCTATAGCGTGTCAGAGTGGATTACAATAAAAAGAGCAAGAATATAAAAGGAACGCCAATTAAATGAGTAAAGGAGCTAGATACATATAGGGGATAACAATAGGCTGGGGAAGGTGCAGAAATCGTAATGTGATCTAGATAAGAAGTATGTGAGATATCAGGGTTGGTGTGCTCTAGGCAATCTCAGGAGCAAGATTAAACACCTGCTGAAAAAGATGAGTTTTGAGTGCAGCTTTAAATTTAAAAAAAGACAATTCAAGCCATAGAGTCGAGTGCAGCGAGTTCCATAATGATGGTCCCAAAAACAGAAGGCAGAATTCATAATATTATCAAGATGGGCCTTTGATGGAGATGGCAGGTGGAGGCGGTTCGAATGCAGAGAACGAAGCGACTGAATTGGCACATATGGTATAATGTAGGAGAAGAGAAAGGCTGGTGTTCCGGAATAGACAATCTTATGAATAACATTAAGATGCTTGTATTGAGGGCAGTACAGTATAGGAAGACAATGAATAATGGGGTAGCATGATCGAACCACAAAGAGTGGCGGCGAGGTCAGGCTGCAGTGTTTTGAACTGACTGTAAACATTTCAATTGTTACTTTGGTAATCTGGAGAAAATAGCATTACAATAATCAAGTTTTGAGATAACTAAGGAAAGCAAAAGGGTAACAATGGCAGAAGGTGGTAAATAGGAACAAATGTCATGTATTCGATGGAAAGAAGAGAAGCATCGATGGATGTATTACTAATGTGAGAATGGAAGGAGAACGTGCAGTCAAGTGTAACTCCTAGGTATTTGAGCAATGAAACCATAGGAATAGTGATACATTCAAGAGATGGAGATGTAGAGGGAGGTGGGAATGAACCGGATAACTAAAACGCAGACATCTTCATGGGATTGAGCTTTAAATTGTTGGTTTTCAACCAGGAGAATACCAAGATGAGACAGGCGATAATGAGAGTGAGGTCCAGAGAAGTGGGATGGATGTGGAAAAGCAGCAGAATATCATCCGTATAAATATATGAGGAAACACCCTGTTGCTGAATAAGCATGGTAAGTGGGGCAAGAAAAACATTAAATAATAAAGGAACCAACACGGATCCCTGTGGGACGCTGTAGGGTAGAGAGAAGCTGGAGGAGAAGGTAGATTGAAAGTTAACATAGTATGTATGAGAGGAAAGAAAGGCATAGAACCAGTGAAGGACTAGAGAACCAGTGGAAGAGAGATGTGACAGGAGTAGTGAGTGGTGAACCAGATCGAAGGCACTGGAAAGATTTAATGGGCTTGCAAGAGTAATATTACTCTTCTCCCAAGATGTACAAGTTTCATTAAGAACTGAAAGTAAGATCGTTTCCGTGCTGTGGGCCGGCCTGAAACCGGATTGGCGAGGGTGTAGGAAATTGTATGCTTGAGATGTTGTGAGATGTGGAACCTGCCTTCACTCCTCAGCTGGAGCTTTGAAGGAGACCCAGACCCCATCCCCGATGCAGGCAGGAGCCACTAATGTGGCCTACTTTAAAAAGGAAAACCCCTTGTTTTAGACACACAGCAAGCTAATCTCTTGACTAGATTGTAAGCTCTGATGAGAAGGGACCGTCTTTTACATGTGTCTGTGCAGCGCTGCGTACATCTTGTAGCACTATACAAATGCTCAATAGTACTAATAGTATTTTATTAATTTATGGTTTTTCTTTAGCGCCCTTTCCAGAGATCAAGGGTGCTTTACAATGAACAAACAAGATACATGGAACTTCAAACAAACAAAGGTGATACATTAAATCGCAAAAAACTATTTACAGGTAACATATACTACAGATGGTATATTAAACTGTCAGAAAACTATTTACAGGTAACGTATATTACAGTAATAGTAGAAATCTTCAAAGACGGGTAGTTTGTATGATGGGTTTCAAAACTGCCTGTGTTTCCATAGACCAAAACGTATGTGAGGACTTCTGAAGTTAGGCAACCGTTTGGAAAAATTTCTGTAGCATATCAATTTGTGACGTCAGAAGAGTATAGCTTCTAAAACAAGGCCATACCAAGGACTGTGGAAATGGTACAGCTGCCAGGGTGCAAGCACAGGAGGGGGCTGCTGGCATCATCACTGGGCTTCCAGGAATCTCAAAAAGAGGGAGTTAGTGCACATGGCTGGAGTGGAGAGGGGTTCCAGATTCTTTAGTCACACAGGGTGCATTAATAGCTTGGTACGGTCCTCATCTAAGGTGTGACTGGCTGAAGCAAGTGCCTGCTCTGTTCTCATTAAAAATCAGCTCTGGGGCCATTTGGGTAGCTCACGCACTGAATGTCACCAGTTTGATTACTGATTCGGGTCATCCACACCCAGGATCAATTGGTACTGGGGAAGCTGAGGAAGCAGGCATTCACAGATCCTGCAGGAGGGAAGGCTCATGGTCACAGTAACAGAATTCAGAGCTTGTGAAAGAGGGTTCCATAAGGAGCCAAGGTTAATGTTTCCTGGCCTACAGTTGCCATGGCCAACCTAGGAACATTGGAAGGGAATGCGATGGAAGGAAAAGAAGAAAGGAGAGACTAGTGAATCCAAAAAAGGCAATTCCAGCAGTTTGAAAACTTGTCTGGAAGTCTAGAAGTTTATATGACTTAGAGACCACAGACATAGGGCATGTTTGCTAAACTCCATTAGGCTTTTGTAGCAATCATGCCAAAAAAGTTCATATTTTTAGGGGGTGGGAGTAGTTCTTTAATAGGTAGTTTGGGGAATCAAGTATTTATGGGAAAAAAGTTCATATAGCACCGCTTTAGCTGCAAAAGCCATGCATTACCTGTTGGGACATACACAACATTTCCCCGGCAGATAATGCACTCAAACGTGAAGAGAACACAGTTAGGTATCATCGTGGCTGCAGCTAATGACACCCATGAGGTTGTGTTATCTGCACCCACGCTGTTTACAAATCCGATGGTTATCACATGCTATTAAGGCCCATGGTAACTGTGCATTGCAGACATGCCCAGTCTCCACCCTAATCCCACCCCCTCCTGCAGATAGTGCGCTTTATGAAATTACACAGAAAATCACTGCGTTATTTGCAATTGCCCTGTGTCAAATGTTACCGTGGCCAGATAGTGTGAACTATCTGCCACGTTAGTAGCTAATGCCATTTACTAAACATGCCCCATAGTATTAAACCTTTGTTCCCAGAGCTTGACCTTGTGTTATGCAAGGTAAAGGTTTTGTTCAATTTATTTTCTATGGGGCTGATATTCAGTGGTCCAATGACAACATAAAGGTAGATGGATAAATGATCTTTCAGCACAATTACCTACAGAGGTTAGACCACTGAATATGTTGGAATAACTTTATACAGATACGAACATAAGCTATGAACATGAGTTATCATAAACAATTAAAGTGGACTGGGGAAATGCACTGGTATAAACAGCATGGAATATGTGTACCTTTTGGGAACCTGACTGGTACTTATGACCTGGATTGGCCACTGTTGGAAACGGAATACTGGGCTTGATGGGCCCTATGGCATATGTTAATGTTCTTATATGGATAGCCACTATCCAAGTAGCTTTGGACCCCGCCCCAAAACATCCTTGGCTCCTTGTCAAGCTATTTAGATTAATTTAGACCGTATCGGCACATTCCTATGGATATCATAGTGCAGGCCACTTAAGTGGTTCTGAATATTGACCCCTATGTTATACAGCTGAAGTGCAGCTATTATTTTCAGTCCTGTTTCCTGCTCTTTGTAAAGCTGTTTTTGTTACTGCCTAAAAGCTATTCAAATAAATCATGCTTGGATTGTTTGCTGGTGCATCTGGGCTATGCTAGCCTCATCTACTCCAGGTTCCAGCCGTTACCCAAAAGGCATAAGTCCAGTCCAGTAATTTATAGAAAGAAGCATATGTTTTGTAGTAAAATATATCTTGCTCTCTCACTACATATGTTTGGCAGCTCATTAAATTGCAAGCCAGGGAATACAGTCTGACAAATAAGACTGTCTTACTGTGGCTGTTCTAAACTGGGAGTGGGTTAGCTTGTTTTTCTGGTCACCTGGTATGACTGGCTAGACTAACCAGCATAAATTATTTTTTTATGTTTGTGAAGAAACCCAAAGCTATCCTATCATCTATAAATTTTCCCTCGCTATCATGAGTAGACAAATCGTAACAAAAAATTTAATGGGACTGGCACCCTCAAAGGCACTATGCTGCCTGGGTTAAACAACAAACACAGAGCATTTATTTTGTTGCTATGGGAAAAAAGAAACAGAGTAAAAAAAAAAAGAGTTTATTGTTGCTTTTATTGCTTTCATTTGAAAATGGGCTGAAATGAAAGTTTGGGTTTTTCTGCATTTTTCATTTTGTTAACAAATAAATAAACATCCATGAATAAAGTTATTGTTGGGCAAATCTGCAGCATATGGAGAAACACAGTTGAAACCTTGATATTTAACTAACAGTGTCCTGTAAAAGTCTTTATACCTTTGCAACTTTTTTGCAGCCCACTGTCTAAATAATACAATTACAAAAGTCACTTTCCGAAACAACATTGAAAATGAAATTGAGATGTCAAGGTGACATTTACAATTCAGGTGATATTTCATGTAAAATGAACAAGTATTACGGGTGTACTGCGGTATGTACATATAATAAATGAAATAAAATTTCAGAAATGTTGCACTCTCCTAAAAGTGGAGCCGTTTCTAAAATACCTTGAGGAAAGTGCAGGAGGGTATGTGAAAACGCCTCCTCGTACAGAGGGAGAAGCCATGGGTCAGACCGAGGGTCCATCAAACCCAGTATCCTGTTTCCAACAGTGGCCAATCCAGGTCTCAAGTACCTGTTAGATTCCCAAAAAAGGTACACTGGTTCCACAGTGCTTATCCAGGAGTAAGCAGTGGATTTCCCTGGTCCTCTTTAATGATGGCTTATGGACCTTTCCTCCAGGAACTTTAAACCGAGCTAAACTAACAGCTTTTGCTACATCCTCCAGTAATGAATTTGAGAGTTTGATTACATGTTAAGTGAAAAAATATTTTGTCTTATTAGTCTTAAATGGGTTACATTGTAGCTTCATTGCGCGTCCCCAAGTCTTTCTACCTTTTGATGGAGTCAACAACAAATCTACATTTACCCGTTCCACTCCATTTATTAATTTATAGACCTCTATCATATCTTCTCTCAACGTTTTTCCAAGTTGAAGAGCCCTAACCTTTTAGGCCGTTCCTCATAGGGGTATCCGTCCAACCCCTTTACCATTTTGATGGCTCTTCTCTGTACCTTTTCTAATTCTGCTATATACTTTTTAAAAATATGGTGACCAGAACTGCACACAATATTCAAGGTGCAGTTGCACCATGGAACAATACAGAGGCATTATAATATCCTTGGATTTATTTTCCATCCTTTCCTTATGATTCCTAGCATTCTATTTGTTTTCTTGGCTAATGCTGCACACTGGGTGGATTGTTTCAACATATTATCCATGATGATGCCTAAATCCTCTTCCTGGTTGATGGTTCCTAATGTGGAAATTTGCATCATGTACATTAACTGTAGTTTGGGTTGTTTTTCACTAAATGCATAACTTTGCACTTGTCCACATTAAATTTCATCTGCCATTTGGACGTCTAGTCTTCCAGTTTCTCTTGCAATTTTTCAGAATCCGATTGTTTTAACAACTTTGAATAATTTTGTGTCATCTGCAAATGTGATCACCTTACTTGTTATTCCCATTTCCAAGTCATTTATGAATATATTGAAAAGCAGCAGGCCCCCAGAACAGATCACTGGGGTCCTCCACTATTTACCTTTCTCCATTAAGAAAATTGCCCGTTTAATCAGTAACCGGGTAAGGCGGACCAATGCCTCGCCCGAGTCCTTGCCCCTTTTCCCCCCCCCCCCCCAGCTCCCCAATACACCACCTCCCACACAACAGACTATCACACATTCTTGGATCAAAACTGGTCGCAGCTTTATTCTTGAACAATTAACCAATTAGAAATACAACAACAGAACTTACCCCCCCCCCCAGCAGCCCGAGCCATCACCTGCCATATTATTAGCAAGGTGACGTCACGGCTGCCTCCCTCGGGTACAAGTCCCGACTAATTTGCTTCTCCCTCCCTCATCCGGCTTCGCCATGTTATTAGCAAAAGCCTGAGGGATTGTCCGGGTCGGGGGTACCCCACCCCCGCCCTACTGCTTGCATCCGGCTCCGGACCCCGGAAACCTCCGGGATCCCGCCACCCCCTCCAGCTGCAACACCCCACTACCGGAAAAGCAATCCCCAGTCCGCGAGGGAGGGAGGGTGGGCGTCCGGCGTCCCGGAATCCGGCGAAAGAGGCCGGAGCCACGCCGCACCTCCACCCTTAACCCCCCCCGCGACTGTCTGCTCTCCCTCCCATTGGCTCCCGCGCCATAACAACTCGCGGGGCCAATGGGAGTGCTTCCTGACCCCCCCCCCGCTACGGCACGCTCTGACGGGCAACGCATGACCGCCCCCCCGGTTAGTGCCGGCCCCGGGCACATGGCTCCGCGGCCTTGCTATAACCGGGTAAGGCGGACCAATGCCTCGCCCGAGTCCTTGCCCCTTTTCCCCCCCCCCCCCCAGCTCCCCAATACACCACCTCCCACACAACAGACTATCACACATTCTTGGATCAAACTGGTCGCAGCTTTATTCTTGAACAATTAACCAATTAGAAATACAACAACAGAACTTACCCCCCCCCCCCAGCAGCCCGAGCCATCACCTGCCATATTATTAGCAAGGTGACGTCACGGCTGCCTCCCTCGGGTACAAGTCCCGACTAATTTGCTTCTCCCTCCCTCATCCGGCTTCGCCATGTTATTAGCAAAAGCCTGAGGGATTGTCCGGGTCGGGGGTACCCCACCCCCGCCCTACTGCTTGCATCCGGCTCCGGACCCCGGAAACCTCCGGGATCCCGCCACCGGCTCAGACCACCTTGGATCTGAGCCGCCCCCAAGAGGAAAAGCTGCGACCAGTTCCCCCCCCACTCAACATACCTTCCAGGGCCTCCTGCCAATCGTTGAGGAGCAAATCCATCCCAACCGGGGATAGATGTACTCCGTCCGCACGAAATAAGCCAGCACAGTCCACATCCACCCAAGGATGCAAAACTTGTCGCCCCCCATGCTCTTCCACCCATCGGCCAATTTGCCGATTAATCTTGGCTAACCCCCTGGACCAACGCCGCTGTGCTCGGCAAGCAGGCCTGGAAATAATGTCGGACCAAACCACCACAATACCCGGGAACATGGCCCCCACCACCCCCAAGTCCTTGATAACAGCCCGGATCAACTGCCGGCAAGTCCAGGAACTCAGGTCATTTCCTCCAAGATGAAGTAACAATATATCCGGTGGCATCCGAAGCAGGCCTTCCTGGTGACGTAACAAGGGTAAGAGCTGGAACCACCGCAACCCGCGTTCACCCAGCCATGAAACGGTCACCCGAGAAACATCCACTCCAAGATTCACGCCCACCGGTCGTGTTGCTGCTCGCCGACCAGCCCAGTACACAAATGAGTGGCCGATCACCCAACAGCGACACCCTCCTGCCGCTCTTCCTGCAAAAGAAATAAAGAGAGTTAGTCCCCCCCCCCCCCATCTTACAGCCGCACATACCCGCGGAAGGCCTGGGACCTCCACCGGCCAATCCGCTGGATAGCAGCTTCAGATAACCCTTCCACTGCCGCACTGGTGGCTGCACCAATCCGGAAGGAATGAGGGGCGTAACGACGCGGGTCCACCCCTACTCGCTGAAGCGAGCTCCGCAACACCGCCGTAAACTGAAAACGGGTAAGTACCCGTGCATCCTCATGCACAAAGAGACCCCCTTTCCCAACCGGCCTCACTCGCAAGTACTGCGATAACAAGGTAAACGGACATGTGGGAGAGCCCGGCGCCGCTCGTAGTACTACCCAGGCCCCCTTTCCCCTTTGATCCGTCTTGGATCGCGCCAACAGTATGCGAACCCATCCCTCTCCCAGCGAAACATGCTGCACTTGCAGTCCGCCGCCCCTGCCGCGGCGACCCGAGTCCGCCACCAATTCCCCCACCCTGAAGGCACCAAAAAAGGCCACAGAAAACACCGCCCGGAAAAGCAGGCCTTCATACCCCGACGTGACCACTTGAGACAACACGCCGCATAACCGACCTAACAGGTCATGAGTTATCGGCTGCCGGGCATCCCCCGCAGAGGGACAGGACCGCTCCCATCCCTGTAAAAGTCTGCGAGTCAAAAACCCTCCCCCCCCCGGGACTCCCCAGCCTACCGCCCGCATAAAAAACGAAAAACCCGCTAAGTTGCGCCGCACGGTGGACCTCGCGAGACCCGCCTCTTTGGCAGCCCAAACATACTGACCAAGAAGGAATTCTGAAACGGGCCCCGGACTCCATCCCTGTTCCTGCAAGAAGGTCACCACGCTGCTGCATCCCCTCTGATACGCCTTCCAGGTTGCTGCCGAAACGGACTTCCTCAGCAAGTTGATGATGCCCCCAGGCCAATCCGCCATAGGTGCTCTGGGATCACAGCCCCGTCCTCCTCCGCTTCTGGCGCCAATGCCCGAAAACGCTCCCACTTAAAACGGGAAAGAGCATCAGCAATGACGTTAGTATGCCCTGGAATGTGACGCGCTCTGAGTACCACATTCAGGCGCAAACAAGCTAACACAACCTGTCGCAGCAAATCGGCTACCGGTCTACACCTGGGGGCATAATTATTAAGGACACTGACCACTGCCGCATTGTCACACCACCAGAGGACCTGGCGATTCCGTACCCGATCCGGCCACACAGACAACACCACCAGAATCGGGAATAACTCGAGAAAGGTGATATTCGTGGTGAGACCGGCCTCGCGCCACGTCTGCGGCCATTCCGCTGCACACCAGGCGCCCCCAAAGTATACCCCCAAACCTGACCCACCCGCTGCATCCGTATACAACTGCAAAGCCGCACTGGAGATCGCAGCTTCCCGCAGCACCGTGACGCCGTTGAAACCGCTCAAAAACTCATCCCAGACTCCCAAGTCCTCCCGCATGCTACGAGACACCCTGATCCGATGATGCGGCTTGCGCACCCCCGCCGTCGCCGAGGCCAACCGCCGCAAAAAGACCCTGCCCATGGGAATCACCCTACAAGCAAAATTCAGGGACCCAATAAGGGACTGCATCTCGCGCAACGTCATCTTCGAGGAGGCCAAGACGTTAGCTACCAGTATGCGCAGTCGAGTCACCTTATTGTCGGGCAACCGGGCCACCATTAACTCAGAATCAAGCTCAATCCCTAGAAAGGTAATACGCGTCGCAGGCCCTTCCGTCTTTCCCGCCGCCAACGGCACACCCAACTCGCGCGCCAACTGACTGAAACCTTCCAACAAAACGCGACACTGTGCCGACTCAGCCGCCCCCACGAAAAAGAAATCGTCCAAATAGTGGACAAGCTGACTACAACCCATACGCTCCACGATAGCCCAGTGCAAGAAGGAACTAAACCTCTCGAAATAAGCACAGGATATCGCGCAACCCATGGGCATACACTTATCAAAATAAAATTGCCCGTCAAAGTGAAATCCCAGCAATGGGAACGCCGTCGGGTGCACCGGCAGTAACCGGAAAGCAGACTCTATATCAGCCTTCGCCATATAACACCCCGCGCCACATAGTTTGACTAATGCCACGGCCTCATCAAAGGATGCGTACCGCACAGCACACAAGTCACGCGGAATATGGTCGTTGACAGACGCGCCCACTGGGGATGACAGATTATGGATCAGGCGATACTTACCCGGCTCTTTCTTCGGAATTATACCCAAAGGGGAGACCACAAAGCCCGCAAACGGCGGCTCCAGGAAGGGTCCAGCGACCCGCCCCAATCGCAGCTCCCCGGCTAATTTGGTCCGTACAATATCCGCTAGCCGTCTCAGCGAGGACGAATTGCGAGCCTTCCCCTTCTCTACCTTGCCCACCACTGGTATGTGAAACCCGCATCTGAACCCCTTTTCCAACACTAAACTGTCGCGCTTCTTGGGATACCGACGCAACCAAGGCAGCAACGCAAGTAACCTGATAGGGGTGGGGGCTATGCCCTCCAAATCCCTATTGTTTGGACAGGGAGGGAGTGGTGCTGGTCGCGCCCTTCCGCACGCACTTAAGGGCCGAATGTCCTCCGCCACAGACAGAACAAGCGTGCCGGAATTTACAATCCGGAAAGGGGCATGAGGACTTATTGAATCGCCAACAGACATCCCCAAAGCCTCCCCCCCCAACGACTCTCTGTCCTGCCGCAGGCACGCTCCCACGAAAGGGCTTCCCCGCGACTGCTGACGCCGCAACCGGCCCCCCTTTCGACCCACCCACCCCCCCAACATTCTGCCGAACCGCCATCTGTGTCAGCCACAGATTGATGTCCTGAGTCCCCCAGGACAACCCCTGATTCTCTTCCATCTTATCGCGAAATCGCTCATCATAATTGAGCCAAGCCCAACCGTCGTGCGTCTGCGACGCTTCCAAAATGGAGTCCGCGTACGCCAACAACATTCCGTACTGCTCAGGGTGCAGCTGCCCCCACACACTAGCTAAACGAAGGAAGGCGCGCGTCCAATTCACCACATTCCGCCCCACTCTCCGCACACGCCCTGCCTTCTCATCTGCCTTCCTCTTCTTCCTGCTATCCCCTGACCTCTTCCGTCCCTCCAATAACCTGAAAATGTCTATATATCTGCGTTTATGAATCTTCCGTCTCAACCGCCGAGGCACGCCCTCCCACAACTCCGAGAATGCCGCTACCGTGGGTTGTGCTACACTTATGGGGGACCCTACCGCCCCCGCTCCGCGGAGTGTCGCGGCACCGCCCCTCTCGGAGTCCGTACTGGTGGACGATCGGGAAGACGACGAAGACGATGATCCCGATCGACGACGCCCACGACACAAATGCCGCCGCTGCCGGCTGCGTTTTTTCTTGCTCTTGCCCCCAACACCCGTACCCTCCCCCACCCCCGCCGTCTGAGCTACCTCCAACTCACCTGGTGTGCCCTCGATCTCACCAGAATCCACCGGTCGCTCCATCGTGGACTGGGCAGCTGGCGCTCCCACTCCAGCCGATCGCTGCAGACCTCGACTTGCCTCCGGGCCATCCACTTGCTGAACGGCACCCATCCACGGACCCCCCGCACACTGCCAAGCTTGGTGACCCTGTGGGGAGAAGAAAGAAAAAGGCGAAGGGACGCCAGCCGGCGCCCCAGGAGCATGCCACGCCCCTAGCCAATCCGCGCGGGAGGAGCCCTGTCCCCCACCTTGCCAATGCTCCCACATGCCCGGCGACCCCGTGCCCACGGCCCCCTGCCACACATATGGGCTAGGTAATCCCCCACCCGCCCCACGGCCAAACCAAACCCCGTGCCCCCCCCCGGCATTGGCATAGGGCCCAAGCTCCCAGCGACAGCCAGCCGTTCATTTTGGGAATCAACCCCGCCCCTTTCCCGACCCCCCGGGGCGCCCAGTGGGGACAGCCCGCCACTCTGCAGGTCCGCAGCCGGCACCGGCCGAGGGTCTTCCCGGGGGTCTTCCCGAGGCTCCTGGGTCTGATCTCCCCCCACCCCACCGGCCCTCTGCTCCCCTATGCCCGCCCGGGGCCCACCACTCCCCCTCCCCCGCCGCACCGAGCCACGTGCGGAGGCCCTAGCACGTCCCCTCCCCCCACGTGCTGGAGAGCCCTGAGCACTAGCCCCCGACACCCGGGCAACGCCACTGCCTTGCTCCACTACCCGCCTCTCACCGTCCCCCCCAGCCCCTTTCTTTTTTCGAAGGGAACCCCCTTACGGGCAGCACCCCGCCGTGAGCCTCCCATTGAAAGGCCACAGCTGGTATATTACTGCCTACGCGCTGCCTAGATAGGCCCCAACTCCACCCCTGAGTATCAAGAATGAGGAGGGGAGAAGAAGGCAAGGAGAACCGAGAGCAAAATGAAGCCAAATTTAAAGTACTCTGCTCTCCCCTCTCCTTGCCCCCGTCTCCAGCAGCGGAAGAGACCACACACCCGGTCCCTTGCAATCCCCGTGGACCCTCTAGCCCTCCCCCCCAACAGCACCGCACAGCTCGCACCCCAATCCACACAGCCGACTCCTCCGACCACCCGTATCCCTTTTTTTTTTTTTTTTTTTTTAAATTATATCTGCTCCCCCGTGTTTTTGAGGTTTTTGCGCTCCTCACCCGACGCTGCTCGCCACCACGCTGCCGAGTCCACTCCGGCCTACACGCGGTCCTCAGCTCTCTCACACCCGTCCGTCCGGCGTCCCGGAATCCGGCGAAAGAGGCCGGAGCCACGCCGCACCTCCACCCTTAACCCCCCCGCGACTGTCTGCTCTCCCTCCCATTGGCTCCCGCGCCATAACAACTCGCGGGGCCAATGGGAGTGCTTCCTGACCCCCCCCCCGCTACGGCACGCTCTGACGGGCAACGCATGACCGCCCCCCCGGTTAGTGCCGGCCCCGGGCACATGGCTCCGCGGCCTTGCTATTCCTGATCCATAATAATACACTGTCTCCTATCTCATGACTTTTTAATTTTGCCAAAAGTCTCTCATGAGGGACTTTGTCAAGGGCTTTCTGAAAATTTAGATACACTGTGACTTTAACATCTGGTTCACTTTTATTCACATTTATTTATTTATTTATTTAACTGTATTTATATCCCGCTTTTCACCGGGTCAAAGCGGTTATCTTCAAAAAAATATAACAGATTAGTAAAATAAGACATTCCTTGCCTAAAGACATGTTGGCTTTCTCCCATTAAATCATGACTCTCTACATGCTCAGTAATTTTGTCCTTTATAATGGTTTCTACCATTCTGCCCGATACTGACATCAGGCTCACTGGTCTGTAGTTTCCTGGTTCACTCTTGGAAACCTTTTTAAAAATTGGCGTCACAATGGCCATTCTCCAATTTTCAGGTACTTCAAATGCGTTCAATGATAGGTCACAGATTACTAATAGTAGGTCTGAAATCTCATATTTCATTTCCTTCAGCACCATCAGATATATACCATCCAGTCTAGGCAATATTCTACTCTTTAGTTTATCAAATAGTTGTAATACATCTTCCCGGTGTATCAATATTTATTTCAATTCTTCTGATATATCACCTTTAAATACCATTTCAGATATGAGTAACTTCCCTACATCTTCTTCAATAAAGACCAAATCAAGGAATTCATTGTCTCTCTGCTATAGCCTTGTCCTCCCTTAGTGCTCCTTTTATCCTTCTATCATTTAATGGTCCAACTGACTGTGCTTTTTACTCTGAATGTACTTGAAAAAGTTTTTATTGCGCATTTTTGCTTCAACGGCAAATTTTTTTTCAAATTCTTTCTTTGCTTACTCTAGCAATGCCTTACCTCTAACTTGCCAGTGCTTATGTTATTTCCCTTTTTCATCATTTGGCTCCTTTTTCTATTTCCTGAAAGATGCTTTTTTGCCTCTCTGACCTCACCTTTAAACCATACTGGCAGTTTTATGGCCTTCATTCCACCTTTCTTAAAGCAAGGAATACATGTGGTCTGGGCTTCCAAGATAGTATTTTTAAATAACACCCATGCTTGATATAAATCTTTAACCTTTGCTACTGTTCCTTTTAGTTCTTTCTTAGCTATTTTCCTCATTTTATCATCGTCTCCCTTTTGAAAGTTAAAAGGTAGCACTGTGGATTTCCTTGCCATCCTTCTTCCATTTATTAAATCAAAAGATCGTGCTATGATCACTACTGCCAAGTGGCAATATTATCTCTTGCACCAGATCCTGTGCTACACTAAGGATAAGGTCCAAGTTGGCTTCTCCTCTGGTAGGTTCATGAACTATCTGCTCCAAGAAACAGTCATTGATTTCATCTAGAAACTTATCTCCCTAGCATGTCTTGCTGTGACATTGACCCAATTCATACTGGGGTAATTGAAATCACCCATTATTACTGTGTTGTAACTTTTATATTTTTTAGCATTTCATCATTCATCTGTTCATTCTGCCATTGTTTTCCCCTTTTTACATGAAATTTCTAGCCATTGAGATTCTATAGTGTGTTTTGTTTCCTGCAAAATTTACATCCTGTCTGACTCAATGCCCTCTCTAACATAGAACGCAACCCCTCCACCAATTTGATCTATCCTATCATTGTGGTGTCCCATCGGTTGTCCTCCTTACACCAGGTCTCTGAGATACCAATCATATCTAACCTCTCATTTAGTGCTATATATTCTAGCTCTTCTATCTTAATTTTTTAGTTTTCTAGAATTTGCATAAAAACATTTTAGAGGTTGTATTTTATTCATACTAATGATCTGGGTGATATGGTTTCTAGATGAAATCAATGACTGCTTCATGGGAATGACTGGTTCAGGAACCAACAACAGGGGCAGCTATTTTGGACTTAGTCCTTAGTAGAATATAGGATCTGGTGCAAGAGATAACTGCATTGGGTCTATTTGGCAACTGATCATAACATAGAGGAAGGAGAGCAAGGAAATCCACTGCACTAGCTTTTAACTTTCAAAAGGGAGGCTATGATTAAATGAGGAAAGTTGTTAGAAAAAAACTAAAAGAAGCAGTTGCAAAGGTTAAGAGTTTACATAAGGCCTGAGTTTTGTTTAGAAATACTATTTTGGAAGTCCAGACCAAATGTATCCACATTTTAAAAAATGTGGAAAGAAGGCCAAATGACTGCCAGAATAGTTTAAGGGTGAGGTGAAGGCTATTATAGCCCAAAAAACCTCTTTTAAAATATTGAAAAAAGGACCTAAAGGAAGAAAACAGGAAACAGCATAAGCACTGGTAAGTTAGATGTGAAGCATTGATAAGGCAGGCTAAAAGATAGTTTGTATTTTGTTTTCTTTTTTTTTTATTCAAGTATGAAAAAATTATACTGCCCACAAAAGCAAGGAAAAGAATGTGTCACATAGGAAAAAAAAAACCAACAAAGCATAAACATTCCAACAGGAACATCATACAGAAAAGAAGAAAACATAGAATAGCCCACATCAAGGGAAAATACAGTGGTACTTCAAGAAACCTAAAGGAAAATAGTAAGGCATGTGCCTAACACATCCCGGGGCTAAATAACTTAACTTCTCCCAACAAAGTCCTCTCATATTATGTCCTATTTGAAATAAATTTATCCAAATGCAAAGAATCCTGAAATATGTATTACAATTGCATGGAAAGCGCAGGTAGAAAGACGCTCCTAGGGCCAGCACTTGAGGCCTCAAGGCCAGGAATTGCTTTCTACAGAGCTGTGTACTCTGGGAAACATCTGAAAAACCAAAAATCTTCTCACTACAGAAAGCAACGTCCTTGCTCTGAAAACAAGCCCTAAGCATGCTTACTTTGTCAATTTCAGACAAGAAAGGCACCACAAAGTGGTCCTATGTGAAATCTTGTTGGTGGAATCCTCCAAAAAAGCCACGAGGTTCCAACTTTTACCAGCCTGCAAGCAATCAAAATCACCCTCCTTATCACTCTGAGATACAGCCTTAAGAAGCACATAAAAAAACTGTGATAGGACTATCACTAATAATTTTAACACCTCAAGAAAATATTTCTTAAGGAAATCTCAGGAGACAGGAGATACGTAAAAGGAAAATTAAGCAGGTGCGATTTTTTAGTCTGAACAATATTTTCTAAATTAGCCAACTTATTGTGAAGGGTCATAGAATCCTTGACAGTGGATAGACTCCTAGCCTGCAAAACCTGCAGCTGAGAATCCAGCCTTCTAATAGATTGCCCTAAATCAGATAATTTAGATTCCATATTCTGCAATTTAGAAACAGTTTCTTGGGAAAACACATAAAACAGAAACAGTTGAGGAAAGACACATTTCTATGAATGAGAGAAACACCCATAAGTCTTTCAAGGTAATATCTTGGGTAGGTGAGGCAGAAACCTCCTGCGGGACTTGAGGTAAAAACACAGGAGTAGGTAAAGGAACCATGTCTGAGCCTGGAATGGCCAAAACCTCAGAGTCACTTTCCAACAAGACCGTAGATGCAGAGAAAGCTCAAATGAGTTTAACGAGGGCCCTCTGGGAAAGCAGTAACAGAGCTTGGGAGGCAACAACATGCTTGTCTATAGGTCTGGACACAGTACTCACGGTCTTAATAATCCCCAATTTGCTCTTGTTCTTCCTTTTACGTGGCCTCATGGCCAAAGACAATCCAGTACAGGACTTCCCAGCAACACAACTGGGCAAGCCCAGCATCCCACGGTACTCCAACAATGCTCCAATGGTGCTCCGAAGGGCCTCTTAAGCGGCATGTCCTGGTTCTTTTGACATACCCCTTTAGGCCATATATTAACACAAATGCTGGCTTTAAACCCAGCAGAAGTCCTTTACAGCAGCAGCTGGCTGGATCGCTTTCTGAACACTCTCCACGCAGGCCAGATGACAGGACCCGCGGCCTAAAAGAACATTTGAAAATAAGCTTGCTTCATGAGAGACTATTGAGGAAATTAAAATGTCATGGACTAGGAGCCATTGTACTATTGAGGATTAGGAACTGATTAAAAGATAGAAAACAGAGATTAGGGTTAAATTATCAATTTTCTCAATGAAGAGAGGTAAATAGAGGCGTGCCCCAGGGATCTGTATTGAGCCCACTCTTTAACATATTTATAAATGACCTGCAAATGAACAATGAAAGAGGTGATCAGATTTGCAGATGACACAAAATTATTCAAAGTAGTTAAAACACACTTGGTTAAACCTCACTTGGTTTGCAGCTTGTTGTGCTGTGAAGGCTTGTGTGCATCAGTGATGCTGAGGGCTAAGCAATCGGTAGTTTAACTACTGACAGGTCTCAGCTGAGGTGCCAGACCAAGACAAACCACCCATCTGGGCAGCAGTAGAGTGGGACAGTTTTGGCGGTAGAGGATCACATTTCTGTGAAAACAGCAGCAACACTAAACTTAAACTGTGTGGAGGAAAGGTATCTGTGTCTTACTATGAAAATCCAATGGATAGTCACAACAAAACAAATTGCACTACAGTACTGAAAGATGAGACCCCCAGGTTGGAAGGCACTCAACTAGCTACTGGGGAGGAGCTGAAGACTTTTCAGAGTAAAGCCAGCATTTATGATATTGTTGGATCAAAGCCCTCGGGACGTCTGACTGCTGATGTAGCTGTGCATGAAATGAGAGTCAGAAGCTGTAAAGATGTCTTGCATATTGGAACATGGAACGTACAAGAATGAAATGGAACGTGTACAACTTGATCTGTTGGGTGTCAGTGAACTGAAATGGACTGGCATCGGGCACTTTGCATCAGATGATCACATGCTCTACTATGCTGGAAATGAAAGACAAATAAGAAATTGTTTTGCATTTATAATAAAGAAGAAACTTGCAAGAACTGAAATGCAATGCAGTCAGTGAATGCTTAATCTCTATTTGTCTACGAGGAATGCCTATCAACACAACTATAATTCAAGTATATGCCCCAACAGCAGCTGCAGAAAAGGATGAAATTGATGAGTTATATGAACAAGTACAAGCTGAAATTGACAGAACATGCAAACAGGATAGCCTGATAGTCATGAGTGACTGAAACGCAAAAGTTGGCAACAAGAAGAAGGCAAAATGGTTGGAAAATATGGACTTGGCAACAGAAATGAAGCTGGAGAAAGACATAGAATTCTGCAAGACCAACGATCTATTCATCTCAAACGTCTTCTTCCAGCAACACAAATGGCAACTGTACACATGGACTTCACCCAATGGATTGTACAAAAATCAAATTGACTACATCTGTGGAAGTCAACGATGGAAAAGCTCTATAACATCAACAAAGACAAAACCTGGAGTTGCCTGTGATACAGATCACCAACTACTAATATGCAAACTCAAGCTAAAGTTGAAAAAGAGCAAGCCACTCATAAATGTAGCAAAATATGACCTTGAGAATATACCACTGGGATTTAAAGACTGCCTGCAAAATCAATTTAGATACAAATGACAGAGCTCCAGAAGAGTTATGCAATAACATCAAGAAGATTGTATTGGAGGAAAGCGAGAAGTCTCTACAAAAGGTGAAAAAGCAAAAATGGCCAAAATGGATGAAACTCTGAAAATGGAAAAAACTCAGAAAATTTCCCAGAAATGCAAAAAAGCTAAAGCCAGAGGAAAAAGAAAGACAAGCACAGAACTCAACAGAGATTTCCATTGTGCAGCAAGGCAGGACAAGGAAAAGTACTACAATCATGCATGCAAGGAAATAGAAGCAGAAACTATTAGAGGAAGAACAAGATTGGCTTTCCTAAAGCTACGAGAGTTAACGAAAAAATTCCAGCCTCAAATTGCAATGTTACAAAGTGCTCAAGGTTCTATGTTGAATGATGCTGAGAAGATCAAGAAAAAGTGGAAAGAATATACAGAGTTTTTATATGATAAAGATCAAGTGGACCAACAGTCGTTTCAACCTGCACCTTATGATCTGGAACCATCAGTGATGAAAGAAGAAGTTGAAGCAGCATTGAAAGCCTTATCAAAGAACAAAGCACCAAGCATTGATGGCATTCCCATAGAAGTATTACCACAATCTGATGCAGCTGTTACCATACTTACAAGGCTCTGCCAAGAAATTTGGAAGACAACATCATGGCCAACTGACTGGAAAAGATCTGTGTTTATACATGTACATGTCTTTATCCACCCCAAATCATGAATGTTGCTCCCTGGTGATGGCCCCACCTATAAAAAATTGACCCCCCCCCTCCCCTGTTATATGTTACACCGCTTTGACCCGGTGAAAAGCGGTATATAAATACAGTTAAATAAATAAATACATTTATACCAATATTAAAGAAAGGTGATCCAACTGACTGTGGAAATTATCACACAGTCACTCTGATCCCACATGCTAGCAAGGTTCTACTGAAGATTATTCAGCAGAGACTATACCTGGAACAAGAACTACTTGAAGTGCAAGCAGGGTTCAGGAAAGGGTGAGGAATGAGAGACATCATCGAGGATGTGAGATGGATCCCTGAAAAGATTAAAGAATACCAAAAGGAAAACTATTTGTGATTTATTTACTACAGTGAGGCTTTTGACTGTGTAAACCATGAAAACTCTGGGCTACATTAAGAAGCATGGGTATACCAGAATAACCGATCGTACATGGATCAAGAAGCAACAGTTCGAACGGAACAAGGCGAAACAGAATGGTTTAAAATAAGCAAAGGTGTACGACAAGGCTGCATACTTTCCCCCTACCTGTTTAACTTATATGCAAAACAAATCATCAGAGAAGCAGGATTGTTTGAAGACAATAGAGGTGTGAAGATTGGTGGAAGACTCATCAACAGCCTTTACTATGCTGATGATACCACATTACTGGCTGAAAGTGAAGATGATCTGAAACATTTGCTTCCCACCATCTAGAAACATAGTCTTAAAATTGACCTGCACCTTAATGTAAAGAGGACAAAGATCATGACAACTTGCAAAATCAATAAGTTTATCACTGAACGAAAAGAAAGTGAGACCATGGAGAACTTTAACCCTTGGATCAACTATCAATAAAGAAGCAACAAGCAGTCATGAAATCTGATGACGCATTGCTCTTTGCAGAATGGCTATGTAAGACCTTGACAAGATTCTCAAGAGCAGAGATGTCTCTCTCCATACAAAGATTCAACTCATTCAAGCCATGGTATTTTCAATAACTTCATATGGATGCGAAAGTTGGACAGTGAAAAAATTAGACAGGAAGAAAATTGATGCCTTTGAATTATGGTGCTGGCGGCGAATACTGCATATACCATGGACTGCCCAAAGAACAAACCAGTCAGTACTGGAGGAGATAAAACCTAAGCTTTTTTTAGAAGCTCAGATGACAAGACTTCAACTTTCATTCTTTGGACACATCGTGCGAAGAGAGAGATCATTAGAGAAAGACATCATGCTTGGCAAGGTAAAAGGTCAACGCAAAAGAGGAAGGACAGAAATGAAATGGATTAATACAATAACAGCAGCTACAGGTGCCAGTCTGTCAATAATGAACCGACTGAAGAACCAAAATCTTTTTGGTTCTTCAGTCCCCTGGGGCATCCCTGAGTTCTCCGGACCGTTCTCCACCTTCTCCTCCATTTTGTTCCTCTCCACCTACTCTTGACGCTGTGGGGGTTCAGTTTCAGCAAAGTACGCCCGTAGAGCCGGATGGAAATCTGAAACCTCTTTCCTGGTTTTTTACCCCTTGTGACGCTAAGGATGTAGCTGAAGATCAGGTTACCTAGATCATCTCCTATGCTCCACCACACAGAGAGCCAGCCCATGTTCGTCCATCTCAAGGTCACCATGGCCCTGGCCTTCCTAGCCACCAGCAGAGTTTTCAATCTGTTTTTTTTTACATCATAGTGGGTCTCAACCTGTCAGCCCTTCATAGTGCATCTCACAGTTCTCAAGGACCTTTCTAATCTACACTGCAGAATATTTAGCCTCCCCTTAGATGGTACAGCAGAAGCAGTTAACCATTATTCAATTCTATGAGGTAGACAGATTCCCTTCTGCCCTGGGGGTCATGCTTGCATATATGTGGCCATCAAGTCACCACAAGGGAGGGCGGCCATACCTACTGCAACAGGAAGGTGTTCCATTCACTGAGCATGCAGGTGATCTGCAATGTACAGAGGGAGATAACTGATATCTGTCCAAAGTTCACAGCTTCCTGCCATGACTCATAAATCCTGACTCACACTGGCATCTATGAGAGATCTGAGAGCAGAGAAATCACTGGTATATAGCTATTAGGTAAGACCTACACCAGCCCACTCCACCATTTACACATGCACATTCTAGGAGCTCCCAGTGATCCCTCATAGCTGCAACAATTGACAAGCATAGCTGCAGTGCCTACGCAGCACAGCAAATATCCAGACACAAGATTCTAATCTGCTCCAATTTTCTGTCCATCCACACATGTGATAGAGGCTACCCTCTGAGGAGCTGGCTCCTGAACTACATCACCACACCTCACATAGATGCAGAGTAGCAGTATAACAGGGTTCACAAATGCAGCAGTTCTAACATCGAGAGGGCATTTGGCTTGCTCAAGAACCAATTCCATTTCCTCAACCAATCTGTTGGAGAAATCCTCTACAGTCCAGGCAAGATCTACCAGATTTTTATGGCTGGCTGCATGCTGCACAATCTGGCAATGAGGTAGTGACAACTCCTACCCGAAGGACTGGAAATGGAAGACCCAGACATAGATGATGATGCAGACAGCTCTAAGCAGGAGGACACATCTTTGTGTGAATGTGAGATGAGCTCATACACAGGCATTTCTTGTGAGAATTTTTGTTTCATTGGTCAGAATGAAGGTATGTACATAGGAGTGTCCTATCCACCGACATCCCACCACCCACCTCATCCCTATCCATCCCCCACACCCATCACCAGCCCAGTGCCACACCCCTCATCCCCCATCATCCAGGCCACTGGTACACCTTCATATCCCCATTCCCCGATACCAGCACCCCTACCCCTTACCGCAAGTGCCCCCTACCACCAAGCAGCAGCTCTCTGACCCTTCCCAATCCTCTTCCCCTCTCCCTCTCAGGATGCACATACTATATAGGGTAGCAATTTTATTTATTTTCCCATCCCTGGATTGGGAAGCTGAGGGTGAGATGATGCTGAAGCAGTTGGAAGAGCACTTGGGGAAATCAAGGTGCCATGTTGGGTGAAGAGGCACAGCTTTTAGTGCAGGCTCTTGCATCTCTGTTAGCAGAGTCTCTGGCACCTCTGACTTCCTCTCTTCCAGGTGCATTCAACATTTATTGATGGTCATTATCTCCTATTCAGCTTTATTTTCTCTGCTCCTGGAGCTAGGAGCAGTTGATTCTGTTCCCCACATTGCTTGCAGTTGATGACTTGCAAACAGGTGTGAGTTTTTTTTTCTGGTCCACAGCTGCTGCTGCTTCCTCCACAGACTCCTGGCTATCATCTATGGGAGATGTGGTGTCATCTACATTTTCATCCACTTCATGTAGTACCTGGCTCTCCACCGTCATGGCCCTCTACCTCCACATCCTGACATCCCTCCTCAGTGTGTATATCACTCTCTTCCCTGGTTGCCATGGGCTATGATGGGGCTCTCTCTCCATGGGTTGTCCCTGACCTCAATCCTGCTGCCCTCCAGTGGATCTTCAGCCATGGGTTTTCCAGTAGGTAGGACATAAATCCACTAATTTACTATGTGCATGCTTTACATTTTCCCACTGTGAAATCATCATCAAATGCCATTGCCACAAAAATATCCTTTCTAGCCAGATATGCACAATGTTTGAATACGAATGGCATGCCCAATGGTGCTCAGGGCACCTATAGCACCAGCACTGCCCATGCCTATTGGTACCATAAATGCAATAAGACTAGGGTTATATAAAGACCCAACATGGGAAGGAGTGGAAAGCTATGTCCTCCAATGCCACACTCTCTATGTTCATAGCAAGCCCCATATTCTCCAGTGTACATCGGGGGTGGGTGCTGCTCAGGGCAAAGGGTGGGAAGGTATCTTTTGTGCACATCTCATTACCCCACACACACTAAGGCACATGTAGCAAAAAGTGATCAGGCTAGATACGCATAAGAGTTCTGTTTGAGCGCTGGCTTGAGGCGTGGTTGTTTGAGTCACTTGGATTTCAAGAATTGGATTCAAGTTAAGTGCAAACCATTGCTGATAGCTATACACCTCAGGCAATAGATTGATAGCTTGGGTTTAAATGAATGAAGATATTATAGGTGTGTTAAAAAATTGGAAAAAGGAGTTTTTTCACAGGTCATTGATGTATAGGGTTGAGTGTTGTGTACTAGTTTTTTAACCGTGATTCACTCTATAATCCAGTTGATTCTGAGACCTGTTTTTTTTCCATTTGATATTTTCCCTGACGAGATATACTATAAATGTGTTTAATGAGTGTAGCGAATATTTTTCTTTTTTGTGTTTAGCTACTGCGTCTTCTAACGTGTGCGCCGATCCCTGGATATTCAATGCCAGGGACACATATGACCCTGGCATTGAATATCCAGAGTTAGGGGTTGGCAGCCAGGGCTATGCGCCATAGTGGTGCATAGCCTACCCAGATGAATATCGGGCCCTAAATCTTTACACACAGTCCTAAATGGAGGGGATGTTTCCAAGTCAGCAGTCACACCATTGCAGCATTACAGCTGCTGGGAGGTGATACCACATCACAGCATGGCATTACAACACCCTTGGTGACTGTAACCCACTTCATTTCTGCTACACGCACCACTGGAAAGGGATGCTGCATACAGTCCTAACATGGGTGAAGGTAGTGAGGTTGTGATTGGTAACTGCATGCCCCAACAGCAAAGCTAGGTACAGTGGAAGTCTCAAAATAATGTGGGGAAGCATAGAGGGAAAGGTAGGAAGGGAGGGCTAGCTATGCTAGATACCTACTGTGTTCTTCTGAGGCTCTGGAGGAGTCTAGCTTACCCATTCTCTTCTCTGACTCCTCTATTGTTTCCAGCATCTGCCACTGAAGGTCACCGAGAGGCTTGGGCTAGTCATCTGGACTATGGTTCAAAGTACTCAAAAAAGGCAAAGAGCAAGGGCAACCTGCATGGAGCAGCAGTTACAAGCCAAAGCAAAAGCACAGAGTGGGGGAAAGATGAACAGTACAGCAGTTACAACCCAAAATAAAAGCACCTCACTGGGCAAACAGGATGGGCCATGCTGGTCTTTACTTGCCACATTTACCATGTTGCTATGTTACTATTACCATGTTCATGAAGAAGGATCATATTGGCCCTTCTCCATTCCTACGAAGATGGATAGATGGTGTCTGCTGATTTCTTTCCCCTTTACCAAGAAGCAAGATTCTCACTGCCAGCGATTCCTCATACTTTCTCGTCGAAAAGAAAGCAGCTGGGACGAAAGGCATCATATGTCCTTATTTCATAGGGGGTTTTTTATTTTAATGTCATTACTGTTTGCAATAAGTTCTTCTATCACCATAAATGATTTAAATTATGCCAGAGCTTTAGCCAAGACAGGAGCGCACTAGCAAGGGCAATAAATCAGGAGGTGCCCTGCTTAGTTAATAGCTATACCTGAATCTATTATGCTCCTGAGAGACAAGCGGAATGTATCACAATGGGGTCATTAAATATGTACGATACTCAAACAACAACAGTTATAGCTTATTAGTTATACTACACTGCTGCTACTAATTAGCTTAATAGAAAACATTAGGTATTCAAGTAGCATAAATAGAAAACAAACATAAATCACTTGATTACATTAGTTCCTTTGTAGGTGCAATCGGAGGCGAAAAAGAATCCATTTCTGGGAGAAGATATATAGTTATATTAGTGGTCACAAAAGACACTTTGTCAACAGTCTGCAGTATTTTCTATTAAGTGCTGGCTATATTTTAAAACATCACATAGGACTTCAGAGTGGAGGAGTAGCCTTGTGCTTAGAGCACCTGCTTTGTACCCAAAAGATCAATTGTTTGACTCCCATCGGCACTCTTTGTGACCTTGGACAAGTCACTTTACTCTCCATTACCTCAGAAGAAAAGGCCTGGCGATACATTGCCGAGAAAACCATGAGGCAGCTGAGTTGCCAGGAGTCAGCATTGGCTTGACGGCACTAAAAAAAAACATGGTGCTTTTGAATTTTAGAAGTTCATGAGCTGTGCTCTAAGGGCGTAACTTTTTAAAGTCAGTTTAACCCGGATGTGGCCACATATGTGCATAAATGACCTGTTTTAAAATGGCAGTGGTCATAAAAGCATGTGTTGACATGACAGCAAGTAGATTGCTAGTAGACGTGCTGGAAATGTGGCCTGGACACAGCATGGATGGAGTTTGCAAGTGCCCATGTAGATTAGAAAATACCTTCATTTAAGCATCTACTTACAAACTTTGGGCATGTTTACTAAAGCCTGTGCCAGTGACAGGCATCTGAGCCATGTTACCAGTGCAGGTGGCCCATGCTAACTTCAGGGGTCATGTGTGTCCATCCCCCTGCAGTTAGTGCGGTGCCAAGATGCAGGATTTTGCAGCTGACACCAGGGCACCCTTAATGCCATCCACTGTGATGGTATTAATTGTACTCATGCTAAAGACAGCAATCATGGTTAGTATGAACTAACAACACCCCCACATCTGCGTTCACATGGGAGTTTTAGTGCAGCAATCCCTGCTACGTTTTAGTGTGGTGCTATGCATTCATGCTATAATGGTGTTAAGTAATTGTTCTGTCTAAATGTTTGCAAATACCCTATTGTTAAATGTAACCCTCCAATTGTGATGTGACTTGACCACCTTGATTGAAGGATAAGGTGGAATACAAATCTGTTTAAATAAATAAATGAATAAAATCTGCATTTGTTTGCATGTGATGCCGTGCTATCTGCACATTTTTGCGGCATTGACTGCAAAAGCCTAATGTGCTTTAGTAAACAGACCCCCTTGACTGGTTATAATGAAGTTAACATAACCTAAAAAAAGACCAAAATAGAAATTAATGGTGCATTTTGACCCGATTAAATGTTTCCATACTAATTCTTGAAAATTTCATTTTTTCATGCTATTTAAAGTTTTTGCTTAAGAATTATTATCCAGTATAAAGTCAAATAGAATATGCTGCTTTTTGTTCTTATTTTTATCAGTCCAGCGCTTCTCCAGTTATGAGGTTCTAGAATCTTGACTGTTAAGATGGTGACTTGGTGAGTCCTCGGTAGCAACCCATATGTGAGACGTTCTTTCTCGATTTCTTCTTTTTGGTGATTTTATCTTCATCCAGGCATATTTTCTCTTCATCCAGAATATTTCTGAGTAGTTACGAAAGATGTGGCGACTTTTTAATAAACCAGTTCAGGAAGGAGTTTGATTCAATATTTGCAAGTTGTCCAAATTAGCTTGTTAAATTTCCTTTTGTTTTCAACATCCAGTGGGGGTTTGAGCAGATTTGCTTAATTCTGTGAATTAACCAAAGCAAACACTGTCAGGAGCGAATACTTCCTTGAACAACCAAAAGTTATATCTCTAATCTTCTAAGGCTCGCTTTAATCTTCAACATTAATTGCATCATGTGCAAATATCGCCTCAGAAAATGATTATATAAGTGACTATCAGATAAAAGTGCAAACACGATGCTAATGTTGTTGTTATAAACTCTCACATTTTCAATCATCTTATTATATTTTTACTAATTTGATTTGGTTAAATTTATAAAGTGCACTTCTTAAATCCACTCTGGGCAGTATACAGCTTAGAACCTCAAACATATGAAGACACATTTTAGAAAGGACATACAGAAGGGAATTCAGATGTCCATCTCAGGATGTGGAGATTAATGCAGTATTTTACATGAGGTCCTGCCAAACCTAGAGCCCCTTGTAAAATAGCTGTGCCTTACCACATCTGGCAGGAGCAGCAATTTTCAGAAACTGCACGGGGGAGAAAAGCTATGGAAATGTCCCCCATGTTTCTATACACAAAAGCGGAGCTAAGGATGAGGTTGGGAACTACAGGCCAATTGGTCTGAACTCTGCACTGAGTAAATTAATGGAAACACTGCTAAAACAAAGGATAGTGAGGTTTATGGAATTGAATGAATTGCAGGATTCAGGGCAGCATGGTTTTACGAGAGGCAGACCTTGTCAGACAAATCTCATTTTTTTTTTTTTGACTGGGTGACCAGAGAGTTGGACCAAGGGAGAGCCCTAGATGTGGTGTACTTAGATTTCAGTAAACTCTTTGACACTGACTGACTGGGTAAGAAATTGGTTGAGTGGGAGGCCACAAAGGATACATGGCCTTACTCTTAGGAGAAGGAAGTTACCAGTGGTATGCTGTAGGGATCTGTCCTTGGTCTGATTCTTTTTAACATTTTTGTAAGTGATATAGCGGAAGGGCTATCGGGTAAGTTTTGTCTCTTTGCGAATGACACTAAAATCGGCAATTGGAGTCTGCATCTGCCTTGCTGTTCCTTAGGCATTTGTGCACCCAGTACATTCTAGCTGTGATGGTTTGCATGCCTTCTGCTACATGGTTTGTTTCATTTCATCAGTGTTCTCTGTCTAGGATACAGTGTTGCTATGTTACCTTATGTTATGATTATCTGTTAGCCTTACACAGATGCTTTGGAAATTATATTTCTTGTGTTGTGAAAATACCCAATAAAAATGATTTTCACTAAAATCGGCAATTGAGTAGACACCCAGAAAGGTGTAGATAACACGAGGAGAGATTTAGCAAAGCTGGAAGAATAGTCAAGAATATGGCAGCTGAGATTTAATGCTAAAAAATGTAGGGCCATGCATTTGGGCTACAAAAATCCAAGGGATCAGTATGGTATAGAGGGTGAAGTGCTTCTATGTATGAAAGAAGAGCAGGACCTGGTGTGACTGTTTCTGATGATTTTCAGGTGACTAAATAGGTAGAAAAAGATAACCATAAAAGCCAGAAGGATGCTTGGGTGCATAGGGAAAGGAATGGCCAGTAGGAAAACAGAGGTTATAGTGCCTTTGTATAAGTCTTTGGTGAGACCTAATTTATAGTATTGTGTGCAGTTCTGGAGACCACACATTTAAAAGGATATAAACAGAATGGAGTTGGTGCAGAGGGTGGCTACTGAAATGGTCGGTGGGCTTCGCCATAAGGCAATGGGGAAAGTCTTAAAGATATGAATATGTATACTTTGGAAGAAAGGATGGAAGAGGGAGGATATGATAGAGATGTTTAACTATCTCCTA
The DNA here is from genome assembly GCA_033557465.1 of Ichthyophis bannanicus. NCBI lineage: Eukaryota > Metazoa > Chordata > Amphibia > Gymnophiona > Ichthyophiidae > Ichthyophis > Ichthyophis bannanicus. The sequence continues at coordinate 1,824,454,689 of CM066031.1, forward strand.
AATACATAGGAGGACAGCCTCTTTCAACTGAAAGAAAGCTCTGCAACAAGGGGACATAGGATGAAGGTGAAAGGAGATAGATTCAGGAGTAATTTGTGGAAATATTTCTTTACAGAAACAGTGGTAGATGTGTGGAATAGTCTCCCAATAGAGGTAGTAGAGACAAAAACTGTATCTTAATTCAAGAAAGCATGGGACAAACACAGAGTATCTCTAAAGGAAAAAGAACCATAGAGCTTAATGGTTTATATGGAAGGGCAGATTGGATATGCCATATGGTCTTTATATGCTGTCATGTTTCTATGTTTCAAAGTAGACACAGCCCCCTGAAGCCACCACCCACTAAAGCTACCACAACCCCACCTGAAATATCTACAGTACAACCTCCCCAAAGTAGATGCAGTCCCCTGAATTAGATGTAATATCCCCCCAAAGCACAGCAGATGAACCCTCCAGGTAACCTGATCCCTCCAAGGCCCTCCCCGATGCATAACACTCCCTACCAGATCCTCTCATGACAACTCATCAAACTCCCCCCCCCCTGCCAAGCTACCCACCCCTCTGAATCCCCAACCCTGGGTTTACTGGGGGTCATTGGTAGCCAGTGGGAGCAGGAACAATGCCCACTTGCTGCTGCTCAGCATACAGTCAGAGGCAAAATGGCGCCCATGATCCCTAGTAGTAATCTTGTGGTATTGCTGATGGAAACTGGCCCCTCTTGTAATGAAGCAGTAACTATACCAAAGATGCAAGACTTGGCAATCTGGCCTCTACGCTGAACCAACAAGGAGATAGATTGGTCAAAAACAGAAGTAGTAGTCTGCATAGTAGTCAAAATCTTAATACTATCCATAGCTGAAACTTTCAGAAATTCAGTTCCCTAGTAAAACACCCCAGTCAATCCCCACCAACTCATCAGTCCCTTCAAAATCCTCTAGTAAATAAACCACCGTAAACTGCAAATATCAAGTTCATCACACCCAGGACCAAGCTAGAGATGTGCCCTGTGTGAATAATGAATCTAATGTCCCCCCTCGACTCAGTCACTTTCAGTAACTCACTCTTTTTGAGCTTCCTGGAAGCCCAGTGATGATATCAGCCCCCCCTTCTGTGCTTGTGCCCTGTGTGACCGCACCACTCACACAGTCATTAGTACAGCCCTGACCAGGATTGTACCAGGTGCCACATTTCCACAGTGAAGCCAAGGTCAGCACTACAGCAAATAATTTCTGAAAGCTGTAAAGAAATGGTTTTATCTGAGCTTCAGGATAAGACTTCTTAACCTCAATTAGCTTAATCCTATAGGCTGTTGCCACCAATTTCCAAACACTGCACTGAGCAACCCTATGTAACTCCTGCCAAGTTCTTTCCAAACATTTGCAACTCTATTTCATACTCTTAAACTTCGCTGAATACCAAGGCACCAACTCCTGCCTCTTAGACGATACTAAAACCATTTTACCTGAACTAAACTGTCCTAGAGCTCATTCATACCCTGATTCCAGACCCTCTACAGTTCAGTTGATCATGAAGGAAGATTATTTACCACCATATCCTAACAGGGACTGGATATTCCTAACAGGGACTCAGTTGCAAACAAGGTACCAAAGTTCTGCCAACTGAACAATGCCTGGGAAAAATCGTATTGCCTAAGCTGTTGCCCCCGTTACAGCTTCTGCCTCAGACCAGACAGAGATCCCAATGCTAGTTGAAGGACCAATTCCATGTGCAAAATGCCTGCATGCTGAAGCTTTCAGAAAACAAGTGGAGGAGCTCAGAGTAGAGGTGGCGAAACAGAAGAGCATTCAAGACAGAGAGAAATACATTGATGAGATGCTTCTTCAAACATCCGAGCTCTCCAACAGAGGTGAAGATGGATGCCTACAGAATGATGAAAGTTGGACACGAGTCACCAGGGCCTACAGAATCACCAATCCAACTCCTCTAGCCCTTGAATTGAAGAACCATTATGTAGCCCTGGAAGTGGAGGAGGTGAAAGCATCCCAGGAAAGGGAAGAACCAGAGTTCGAGCACCCCAAAGCTGCAGAATCAGTGACCACAAGGAAGCAAAGAGAAGTGGTGGTTGGTGACTCACTGAGGGGTACTGAGGCGTCCATCTGCCAACCAGACTTGATGTCCAGAGAGCTATGCTGTCTTCCAGGTGCCAAAATATGATATATTATGGAGAGTTTGCCAAGACTCATCAAGCCCACTGACTATTACCCAATGTTGCTCATCCATGTCAGCACAAATGATACTGCCAAGTATCCCTTTGAGCATATCAAAAGTGACTTCATGGCTCTGGAACAGAGGGTGAAGCAGATAGGTGCACAGGTGGTGTTCTCTTCAATATTCCCTGTTGAGGGTAAAGTTTGAGGCAGAGAAGTTTGCATCCTGGAGATAAATGCATGCCTTTGTGGATGGTGTCATTGAGAGCATTTTGTTTGCCTGGACTATGGGATGATGTTTCATGGGCTGCAGAGCAGGGATAGGGTACATTTGTCCAGGAAAGGTTGATATGTCTTCAGTAGCAGACTGGCTAACCTACTGAAGAGGGCTTTAAACTAGATTCATCGGGAATGGGTGAAGAAAGCCCCAGGTAAGTAAAAGCCTGGGTGGTTTTCACTTACCTAGTGAAACCTTAAATATCTCTATAGAAATGAGTAAAAGGGGCAACATCTGGAAAGCAATGTTTATAAATGCCTGTAACATGGGAAATAAGATCCTAGATGTTGAGGCTTTAATGGAAGAGGCTGACTTGGATTTAGTGGTGGTTACAGAAAGATGGTTAATGGACAACCATGACAGGGATGTAATTATGCAAGGCTATACTTTATTCAGGAATGATAGGGTAAGAGGAAGGGAAGGAGGAATGGCACTATATGTAAAAAATAGCATTAAAGCTTGTGATGCAGCAGACCAGCAGGGCATAGAAGAAAATGTTTTAAACTTGAAAAAAGATGTGTACAAGCTGCAGTATTTGCAGGAGCCTGATAGGGGGAGCAAGAGGGACCTCTGGAAGACTGAGGATCCACGCCCTACAGGGTGTAACCTGAAACCAGCCAGCCTCCAATCCAGGAAGACAGGAACTCCTTTTAAAGGAAGTCAGGAAGACTGGAGGGAGGAGAGGAGGAGCAGGGAGAACAGGAGGAGCAGGGAGTACAGGAGGAGCAGGAGGAGAAGTAGGAGCAGTGAGAGCTCTGGAAGAAGTGCTGTGCCAAGCAGAAGTGACTGGACAGGCAGAAGTAGCCTTAAAGCCAGAAGCAGCAGAGAAGGCCGCAGAGAAGCTGCAGAACCTTCAGAAGCCGAAGGAGCGGCAGGAGCTGCAGAAGCTACAGACACTGCTGGAGTGCAGGAAAGAGGTACAAGCCAAAGGAACCTGAATGGGCAGAGACTACAGAAGGGTCCAAGAGATTCAGGTACGCAAAAGCTGCATTGTGATTGCTGTGGGCAGAACCCAAGCCATATTGCTGGAGCTAGGCAGAATCTCCCTAGGAGTAGGCCACAAGCCTCATCCTCAGGAAAGAAGCAAGAGTTACAAGGTAAACCATATTGTATTGGAAACAGCCTATGGAAAGGGCAAGAGATAGAAGCTCCCTGTACATGTCCCACTGCTCAAAAGAAAAGGTATGAAAAGTTTTTATTGAATAAGAAACTTTTAAGTAAGCCAGGTTTGCAGGAAGTGCACGTAAACCCTGGGAAGAAAGAGAGAGATTCACACTGTAGAAATGCTCATGGCCGACGCCCCACGCTAAACTCCAAACACTGGGAGGTCATACAGCATTTGGGTGAGAAACCTAACTATAGCTGGCCGGGAACTGTTGACTTTGTCTCAGATACTTTGCTGGAGGAACCGATGCAAGTGGAAGAGGTAGAATCCCTTTCAGAGGAAGACATGGATTGCAGCTATTGCGTCACGGGCAGCGTAGAATGCTTGTGTAACCAGTGAGCACTAAAACCGGTGTAAATAGGAATGCCTGCTTTTGTAACCTTTCTGTGAAAAGAACAGTTTTTGTTTTGAATCTGAGTGGTGATTTTTATAACCTGATGTAAGGAGATTTCTGTTGGTGTTTGAAGCCGATCCTTTGAACCTTTGTGCAAACCAGGGGAAATAAAGCCTTATTTTTCCCTACACTCGATGACCTTTTGTTCTCTGGGTATTTTTGGTAATACAGGATGCTACCGAGGCTATACAACCTTGGGCCCTAGAAAGAGAAACGTACCAAACCCAACTTTACTTTTATTTATGTCCAACCTGCCTTGACCACCATTAACCACCAGGGCGGCGTTGTGACAAGCTATAGAATTATAGGGCTTAAAAGGGAGAAAGGAGGCACTGTGGGTTAAACTAGAAAGAGGGAAAGAGAGCTCTATTTGCATTAGCGTGATATACAGACTCTGCTCACAGGGAGAAGAAGTGGATGGAGATTTAATAAAATGCATACACAGCATTGCCAGGAAAGGGGAAGTGCTACTGATAGGTGATTTCAATATCCCAGATGTTGATTGGCATATCCCTGCTGCAGTGTCATCTAGAAGTAAGGAGATCCTGGATTCCCTACAGGGAGAACTATTCAGGCAACTGGTAACAGAACCCACACATCAAGTGGCCATACTGGACTTGGTGCTTACCAATGGTGAAAGTGTTTCTGATGTTATAGTGGGAGATCATCTCGCATCCAGTGATCACCAGATGGTGTGGTTCAGTATTAGAACTAGGGCTGATAAAATCCATTAAAAAGTGAGGGTCTTAGGCTGTAGGAAAACTATCTTTGCCAAGATGGGACAATACCTCAAGGAGTCATTAGTGGGATGGGAACAGCTGGGGATGTAGAAAAATAGTGGGCAAAACTCAAAAGGGGATATTTTAAGGGCAACAAAAATTTTGTTAGGTAAATAAAGGTAAAAGGAAAAGGAGGCTGTTATGGTTCTCAAAAGAAGTATCTGAAAAGGTAAAGAAAAAGAAGGAGGCCTTCATGAAATACAAGAGATCACAGAGAGAGGAAGACAGGCATCTATATTTGGAAAAGAGAAGCTAGCAAAGTAGTCAGGAAAGCAAAGATACTAAAAGAAGAGAAATAGCCAATGCAATAAAATGGGGGGGATAAGACATTTCTGATATGTTAGTGAGAGGAGGAAGGGCAAAAGTGGTATTGTCAGACTCAAGGAATACTGAAGGAACTTGGAGACATTCTAGCAGCTACACTGACTGACCTTTGCAATGTCTCTTGGGAGTTGGGAATGGTGACAGAGGCCTGGAGACAAGCACATGTGGTCCCTTTACACAAAAGCGAAAGTAAGGATGAGGTTGAAAACTACAGGCCGGTTAGCCTAACCTCTGTGGTGAGTAAATTATTGGAAGCGCTGCTGAAAAAGAAAATAGCTAGGTTTCTGGAGTTCAATGGATTACAGGATCAGAGGCAGCATAGATTCACTAGAGGCAGGTTTTGTCAGACAAATTTGATTGATTTCTGTGACTAGGTGACCAGGAAGTTGGACCAAGGGAGAGCGCTAAATGTAGTGTTCTTAGATTTCAGTAAAGCATTGAACACCATTCCACACAGGCAATTTATCAACAAACTGAGCACACTAGGGATGGACCCTAAAGTTACTGATTGGGTTAGAAATTGATTGAGTGGGAGGTGACAAAGGGTACAGGTAAATAGAGCTCACTCTGAGGAGAAGGAGGTTAACAGTGGTGTGCCGCAGGGATCTGTCCATGATCTGATCTTTTTTAAAATTTTTGTTAGTGATATTGTGGAAGGGTCATCGGATAAGGTTTGCCTCTTTGAGGATCAAACCAAAATCTGCATTAGAGTAGACACCCAGGAAGAAGGGGGGATATAGCTAAGCTTGAAGTATGGTCTAAAATATGGCACCTGAGATTTAATGCTAGAAAATGCAGGGTCATGCATTGGGCTGCAAAAATCCAAGGGAACGGTACAGGATAGGGGATGAAGTAACTCTGTCCACAAAAGAAGAGTGGGACCTGGGCGTGATTGTGTCTGACGATCTTAAAGAAGCTAAATAGGTAGAAAAGGCAACGGCGAAAGCTAGAAGGCTACTTGGGTGCATAGGGAGACGAATGGCCAGCAGAAGAAAGGAGTTGATAGTGCTTCTGTATAAGTCTTTGGTATGACCTCATTTGGAATATTGTGTGCAATTCTGGAGACCCCACCTTCAAAAGGATGTAAACAGGTTGGAGTCGGTGCAGAGGGTGGCTTCTAAAATGGTTAGTGGTCTTCGCTATAAAGCATATGAGGACAAACTTAAGGATCTTAATATGTATACTTTAGAGGAAAGGCAGGATAGAGGAGATATGATAGAGATGTTTAAATAGTTCTGTGGCATAAATTTATTTATTTTAACAGGTTTCTATACCACCTTATCATTAATTTAAGACGGTCTACAGAGAACAACACAGCAATCCAACTTTTATGTAGAACAGGGTATGGAACTTGGAAGATATATTAGGGTACAATGTGAGTTTTATCACATAAACTATATACAATTACATGTATGTGATGTTGTTATTTATTTATTTAGACAGATTTGTATACCACCTTATCCTTCAATCAAAGTGGTCACAATTGGGAGATACATTTAACATGAGGGGATATGAGACACATACACTAATACTTACAGGGAACATGGGCAATGGAGGGTTAAGTGGCTTGCCGAAGACCACAAGGAGCACCTGTGGGACTAAAAACCCCAGTCCTTCTGGCCCAAGGTTGCTGTCCTCTAGTGGGATTTGAACCCCTGACCTTCCGGCCTGTTATCAATGTGTTGTGGAAGTAGTCCGGGAGGATTAACAGAAGGATGTAATATCAGTATGTTCATGGGGTGAGTCCATTATGTTTCACAATTCAGAGGGCAGGGGAGCCTTTTTCAATTGAAAGTAAGCTCTGCTACGAGGGGACATAGGATAAGGGTGAAAGGAGATAGACTCAGGAGTAATATGATGAAATATTTCTTTATGGAAAGAGTGGTCGATGCATGGAATATTCTCCCAATGGAGATGGTAGAGATGAAGAGAGTATATGAATTCAAAAAAGTATGCAACAAACACAGAGGATCTCTAAAGGAAAAAAGGGGACTATTGTAGTAGTTGATATGGAAGGGCAGACTAGATAGGCCATGTGGTCTTTTACTGCCATCATGTTTGTATGTTTCTATGATTCTATATCATGACCCTTCCTTACTTCCCACCAACCCCCTCTCTTCAAATAATGTCCTAACTGAAAGTATAACCTAATCAAAATCACCAGATGGTCTGGCCATGGGACCAATCTTCTTTGAAAATCTCACAATGCAAAAATAAGACCCCATCAACAATCCCAGATTTCTTACTAAAAACAAAGTCTAGAGTGCTACCATCAACATGTTTTCCCCTTAACATGCTGCTCAAACCCCACATCTTACATTTCTACCTGAAAATGTAACTCAGATGGCTGGAATAGCAGATCAAAATGCATACTGAAATCCACAAAAATAATTAATGTTAAATTCCACCATGATTTCTCCTATAATTTAAACCAAAACTGCCACAGATGGTCCAAGGGAATCAGCAGTTCCATAAACCAACAATACACCCAATTTTTCCTTCCCAGGGCATTTCACTAACAACCACTCCACCCCAATCAAACTAGGCAAGTAACCGAGGTCAGCCCAAGGACTTCTTATATATGTAATAGTCACCCCATCCTCATGCTTACCATTCCTATTCACCCCCCCCCCCCCCCATGATCCCTAGCCCTCAAGACATAGCCGGCCCTGAATAATCAACTGCTCCCTCCCATAACCATCATTCTATGATGCACACCAACAGGGGCGGTTCTATAATGAGGTTGAGTGAGGAGGTGGACTCAGGCGGCAACTTTTTGGAGGCGGCAAATAATGCCCCCAAAAGGACCACCTCACTCGGCCTTCAAAATTAAACCAAAAAGAAGAACCAGAAAAGCTGCTGCCACTACTTCTCAGCAACGGCAGAATCAAGTGCCCCGCAGCCCCCTTGCTGCCCCAGAAGAACCCCACGGCCCACCCTTGCTGCCCCAGAAGAGCCCTGACAACGCGCCGGCTCAACTTTGCAGAGCCGCGAGAAGGAACAGTGTTTCTCTTCTTTCCTGTGGCTCTGTTAAAGTTGAGCCTACTGACGCTGAGGGTAAACGACCCTCAGTGCACCGGCGGGCTCAACTTTAACAGAGCCGCGGAAAAGGAGAGAAACATTGTTCCTTCTTGCGACTCTGCAAAGGTGAACCAGTCAGGCAATGGCAAGGCTCTTGTCCGGGGGGACTTGGACTGGAAATAGTCTGAGAGTTCTAGTGCTGGGCTTGGCTGGCCTGGGCTGGGGGGGAGGATAGCACTGGACATAGCCTGATTGAGGGGGTTAGGACTTGTAATGGGCTTTTGGGGAGGGGGCTAGAACTGGAAATAGGTGCTCAAGGGAGGCTAGGACTGAAAATGGGCTGATTAGGGTGGCTAGCACTGGTAATGGGCTGATCAGGTGGGGCTAGGACTGGAAATGGGCTACAACTGGAAATAGGCTGATTGGGGGAATTAGGACAGAAAATGGACTGATTGGGGGGGGCTAACACTAGAAATGGACTGATGGGGGGCTAGCACTGGAGTGTAGTGTTTACAGTGATGCTTTTTTTGGATGGACTCCTTATGTGAGTTTTGGAAGTTGGTGTTGATATGGTAAGGTTATGGTAGATTTGCTCCATAGATACTCAGTGACTGTTGTAGGGTTTTATTTTAGTTCACTATATGCCTGGAACTGGAGAATGTTAGTTGTTGTTAGTGAGATGATCAGAATCAGAATTTTTTTTAAGATATTGTGTTCTGTGGGTTAATGTCCTGGTACTGATCTGCACCCACTGTTGAAGGGGGTTCTGTGGATGCAAATATATGTTCAAAAAGAAAAGTCAAAAACCATAACATGGTTTATAACAAAATAAAAATGAGTTGTAATTTAGTTTCATAAATTGTGTGTGGTTCTCGCTCTCTTTTAGTTCCTTAGTGTGCAAACATCTGGCATTTCCTCTACATAATCTAATCAGCTTTTTGGTTTGATTCAGTCCTTGCCTGGAGTTTTAAGAAAGCCCCCCCCCCATGGGGGGGCGCCATCTCATCCTTCACCTCAGGCAGCAGATTGCCTTGAGCCGCCCCCACACACCAACCCATATGAATATTCCTGCACTTCCTCAGCAAGTAGTTTGGCTATAGTTCTTACAGAAAGAGGATTCAAAAGCATCACATCACCCCCCGCCATTAAAATGTTCTGGAGACTGGCCTCGATATGGCAGCAGATCCATTAAAACTACCTAAACTCCTGATTTTTCTTTTTCTACCCCTCTCTCCTTTTCATTTGACAAGTAATCTTAACCCAAACAATCCAGATCAAAAATCATATCACCATCCCTTATTCCATCCGCTATTCCAACTAAAAGATCATCAATCCCAACTATTTATTTTGTCCAATATTCTCAAGTGTAAATAAAAGAGATACTTTTCGCCCATTTGTGGCAGCTAGATTCCTAGTTTTCAATGCTGCAAAACTACCACTAGGGATCACCCAATGCCATTTTGAACCAATAGAGTGTTGGGGCAGGAGTGACTGAGGATTGTTCCTGCCCCATACTGCTAGATAGCAGAGGAAGGCCCAGAGAGGGGCCTACAGGAGGGTAGGGGGTCTTTTTCAAGGGATGCTGAGGGTGGGGGATCATATTTTGGGGAACAAAAGATCCAGCAGGGTATAGAAGGGTTGGGGTATCGACTAGAATTCTTGGAAATGTCTTCAGCGATGGGGGCAGAGATGGGCCAATCATTAGGCAAACTAGGTAGCCACCTAGGGTGGCAGCTTCTGGGGAGCTAGCAAAAAGTAGGGCATTCAAACCTAAACAATAGATTCTGACAGCCAGGGGAAGTATGAAACTTAAGGTGGCCAACACCTTGAACCAGCTCTGGGGCCAGCCCTGGGTTGGGGGTCATGGCTAGGGAAGAGTCCACATGGCTGTTTTTAACTTGCCACCTCTAAGATGGCATCCAGGAGCATCAGGCCTCATGTTAGCCGCCCAATGTTCCCAGGCAGGAAAAGCAATGCCAGCTCAAAATTCGTGTTACTTTTCCACAAGTAATGCAGCTTTCAAAAGTCAATTCAAGTTGCGTTATTCAGTTTGCAGAATAATGAAGTGCTTTCTATAGATTTGCATACGTTATGTCTCATTATTTTGTAACGCACATTGATTAAAACTAGGGCAAAATAAAACATGATTTTTCCATTTAGCATGCATTAAGTGGCAAATATTGGTCATCATTCCCTTAATGTGCACTAGTAACTACCTCTTCCCTAAATGGAAAAATTTAGGAGCTGAATAGGTTGGATGTAGAGTAGGAAAAAATGTTAGGCACGTAACACTGATGTTCAACATTAGGGGCCCGATATTCAAAGGCTTTTACACTGTTTACAGACCTGTCAGCCTTGTAAATGCCGCTCAGAGGGATATTCCCATTGAGTATCCCCGAGCAATGTCGCTACATTTTATTTTTTTATTTTTATTTTATTTTATTGTAAATTTTTATACCGCATTTTTCCGGTGAATCAAAAGTGGTTTACATTGAACAACAATTTGAATATTACAGACCAAGTAAATATTCAGTTACATAAACATTTTCTTCTTAACTATACAGGGTGGCCCAAAAAAAGTGAGAACATCTCGTAAATTAAAAGCTTAAATAGTTTACTTATTTACCTTTTTTAGCTATATAACGTCTTTATTTCGACAGTTTCCGGTCGACATCTTTTTTTTTTTAATTTGTCAATCGTTTACATCTGTCTTTTTGAATTTTTATATGCTACGAGATGTTCTCACTTTTTTTGGGCCACCCTGTATACAGTAACATTTAACATAATAGAGAGTGCTTGAGATGTCTCTTTGAGCATCTCTATATCAAACTATTTATAATTATTGAGGAGTTTTCTGTATTTTGTTTGTTTGTTTTGGTATGTCATAAGCAGGTTTTAGTTTTTACATTTCCATTATGATTTAGTGTGTGATGGGGTGGTGAGCTGTGTAGTGTTGATGTGGGGGAGTTTGGCAGTCATTTTTAATTTGGGTTCCAAAGTGGAGGGTAAATAGGTGGGTTTTTAGTTGTTTTTGGAACATTTTGAGATTATCTCTCTTATGTGATCTGGGAGTGCATTCCAGAGGCTAGCGGCATTGTGGGAGAATGCTTTATTGTTGGTTGTCTTCATTGATTTCCTGAAGTCTGGTGGTATACAGATTCTTTTCTTGTTGCAGTTTTGTTGAGAGCGGGAGTTGGTTTCTTTTTAAAAGCATGGAGAGGTGTGAGGGGGTGATATTGTTGACTAATTTAAAGGTTGTGACAAGGATTTTGTAATTTATGTGGCTTTGTATAGGGAGCCAGTGGAGGTCATATAGTATAGGGATTATGTGTTCTGTTGGGCTGATGTTCATTGTTATCCTAGCTGCAGTGTGTTGCGCTAATTGGAGCTGTCTTAGGGTTTGTTTTGTTATGCCCTGTAGAGTGGTGTTGGCGAAGTCAAAATGGGGGATGATGATTGCTTGAACTACAGATTTGAAGTCGTTGAGTATTTTCAGCATTTTGAGTTTCTAGAAGATCTTTTTTGATGTGTATTTTATATGGGATGTCATGTTGAGAGTATAGTCAATGAGAACTCTGAGGTATTTTATTTTGTTTTTAACTAATATATTCATGCCTCAATGCTAACCGCTTAGCATCAGAGTGTGTAGTGGGTGTACATGTTCTGGGGTGGAGCGGAGGCGGCACTTGTGACTAATCAGGCAACTGCGATATTGCACCACTGCCCGATTAGTGACCTTTGGGTAAAAACCCCAACATTGAATATCCATGTTTAATGTTCAGCGCCGGCAGCTAGCCACTGTACTTGCACTAGCTGCTGTTACTAAGGTGAGCTAATGTGAATTCATGCTAATGTGCACTAATAGTAACTAGGTTCCATTGAAAACATGAGACCTGTGCTAAAATACTACAACTACTACTACTGCTGCTGCTGCTATTACTGAGCATTTGTATAGCACTACAAGACGTACGCAGCGCTGCACAGACATGTAAGAGACAGTCCCTGCTCATCAGAGCTTACAATCTAGTCAAGACAGGCAACACAGAAGGTGTAGACAGGGATAAAACAAGGGGGAAAGATAAACAAACAAGGAGATCAGGTGAGTCAAGATCCAAACACAGCAGCGAAGAGGTGAGTTTTCAGCCTGGATTTGAAAATACCATGCATTACAGTGAATTAACATACATTAACATTAGCACACTTAAGTAACAAGCCTTCTTAGGCTGCTATGTTTAATTGCATGTTAGAAATAAACTTTGGAACCTAACTTAGAATGACCTCCCACCTCAACTCTGATTAATCAATAACCTTTCGCAGTTCAGAAAAGCCCTTAAACACCATTTATTCTGCTTACACTTTGTCAACCCGAACTCAACACAATCATTCACCACACCACAATGTATACACGCAGCCTCGAATGACCCACCAACATAACCACCGATGAGACACAAAACAGATCTACACTCAGGAACTCCCTTAATGATCATAGATACCAAGTTGATATATAAACTGTAAATAGTTCACAACTATTGTTGTTAATTGTATATAGTTTCCCCTGTTACATTCCCAGGTAAGTGAAAGCCCCCAGGTATGTGATACATTAAATACCTTTATGGAAATGGGTAGCAGGGGTAACATATGGAAAGCAGTGTGTATAACTGCCCGTAGCATGGGAAATAAGATCCCTGAAGTTGAAGCTTTGGTGGGAGTGGCTGACTTGGATTTAGTGGCAGTTACAGAAACATGGTTCACAGAAAACCATGACTGCGATGTAACTATACCTGGCTATACTTTATTCAGAAAGGACAGGGTAGGAAGAAGGGGAGGAGGAGTGGCACTATATGTAAAAACTACTATTAAAGCTTTGGAATTACAGAGCTTAAAAGGGAGAGAGGAGGCATTGTGAGTTAAACTAGAAAGAGGGAAAGAGAAATCTATTTGCATTGGTGTGATATACAGACCTCCCTCTCAAGAGGAAGAGGTGGACAGAGAGTTAATTGAAGACATACGCAGCATTGCTAGGAAAGGGGAAGTGCTACTGATAGAAGATTTCAATATGCAAAATGTTGATTGGCACATTCCTGCTGCAGTATCATCCAGAAGTAAGGAGATCCTGGATTCTCTACAGGGAGAACTATTCAGGCAATTGGTAACAGACCCCACACGTGAAGGGGCCATACTGGACTTGGTGCTTACCAATGGTGAAAATGTTTCTGATGTTGTAGTGGGAGATCATTTTGCATCCAGTGATCACCAGATGGTGTGGTTTAGTGTTAGGACTAGGGTTGTTAGAATCCATTCCAAGGTGAGGATCTTAGACTTTAGGAAGACTAACTTTGTGAAGATAGGCCAATACCTCAGGGAGTCGTTAGTGGGATGGGAACAGCTGGGGGATGTAGAAAAACAGTGGGCAAAACTGAAAGGGGGTATTTTAAGGGCAACCAACCTTTTTGTTAAAATGGTAAATAAAGGCAAAAGGAAAGGAGACCGCTATGGTTTTCGAAGGAAGTAGCTGAAAAAGTGAAGAAAAAGAGGGAGGCCTTCATGAAATACAAGAGATCACAGAGAGGAAGACAGGCATCTGTATTTGGAAAAACTTAGAGAAGCTAGCAAAGCAGTCAAGAAGGCAAAGATTCAAAAGGAGGAGGAAATAGCCAATGCAATAAAATGGGGGGATAACACATTTTTCAGATATATTAGTGAGAAGAGGAAGGGCAAAAGTGTTATTGTCAGACTCAAGGGTGCAGGGGGGGGAATATGTAAAAGCTGATAAGGATAAAGCGGATTTGGTTAACAAATATTTTTGTTCTGTGTTCACAGATGAAGAACCAGGAGCAGGACCTCAGAAAACACCCACAAATAGGAACAGAAGCGAGGGACATCTTGAACAATTTTCAGAAGACTGTGTTCGTGAGAAACTAGCTCAACTTAAAGTAGACAAAGCAATGGGACCGGATGGGATACACCCTAGAATACTGAGGGAACTTGGGGATGTTCTAGCAACTCCACTGACTGACCTTTTCAATGCCTCGTTGGAGTCGGGAGTGGTGCCAAAGGACTGGAGAGAGGCTCATGTGGTGCCTTTACACAAAAGCGGAAGTAAGGATGTGGTTGAAAACTACAGACCGGTTAGTTTAACTTCAGTGGTGAGTAAATTATTGGAAACGCTGCTGAAAGAGAAAATAGTGAGGTTTCTGGAGTCTAGCGGATTACAGGATCCGAGGCAGCATGGATTCACCAGAGGCAGGTCTTCTCAGACAAATCTGATTGATTTCTTTGACTGGGTGACCAGGGAGTTGGACCGAGGGAGAGCTCTAGATGTGGTGTATTTAGATTTCAGTAAAGCCTTTGACAATGTTCCTCACAGGCGACTTATAAACAAACTGAGCACCCTAGGGATGGACCCTAAAGTTACTGCTTGGGTTAGAAATTGGTTGGGTGGGAGGCGACAAAGAGTACAAGTAAATGGAGCTCACTCTGAGGAGAAGGATGCTACCAGTGGTGTGCCCAAGGGATCTGTCCTTGGTCCGATTCTTTTTAACATCTTTGTTAGTGATATAGCGGAAGGGCTGTTGGGTAAGGTTTGCCTCTTTGCAGATGATACCAAAATCTGCAATAGAGTAGACACCCAGGAAGGTGTAGATAACATGAGGAGGGATCTAGCTAAGCTTGAAGAATGGTCTAGAATTTGGCAGCTGGGATTTAATGTTAAAGAATGTAAGGTCAGAGGCGGAGCCAGCCGCGGACAAAGATGGCCGCGTGAATCGCTCTTCCCGCAGACCCGAGCTGACCTGGCACTCCACTGTTTGATTTGTAGTCTGCTAACCCAATATATTGACTACCGGTAAAAAGCATTATGTCCTGCTCTAAGCAAACACATCTGGACTTTGTGGCTGGGACGAGCTCCGGCTCAAAGAGAGCGAAGTCGGATCCCCCGTCTCCTCTTAAGATGGTGGCGCAAAAAGAGCATTCGGAAGGCTTTCAGGAATTGTTAAGCGAAATTAGATCGGTGCGAGCTCTTGTTGAGAATAATGCCGAAACGCTAACAGCGGTGCAGGCGGACTTAAAAGAGGTGTGAAGTGCACTGGCCACTTTAAATTGGAAGAAAGGGTGAATAAGCAGGAGGACTGTGTTAAGGAGGTGAAGCAGGCATCGAAACGCATGTTAAAATTGGGGCGGCTTGTTGAGGATATGAACAATAGGTCACGAAGAAATAACATCCGTATAATTGGGCTTCCTGAAGGGATAGAAGGGAAGGATCCTGTTCTATACCTGGAGGATTTGATTCCTCATCTCCTTAAACTCGATTTCCAAAAGTCGCTCGAGATAGAAAGAGCGCACAGAATTCCTGCTCAGCGCGGCGCGCGGGAAGGAAGACCCAGGCCTATGATTTTGTGTGTACTATGCCATCAACAAGTGGTCCGTATTATGGCAGTGGCCATGTCCTCAGTGCAGTTGCAGTTGGAAGGGCAAAGGCTTTTCTTTTATCCGGACTACAGTAAGAGTACAGCTGAGAAGAGGAAACAATTTTTGCTTCTGCGCCTGAGACTGCGAAATCTCCAAGCGCGCTATGGCCTACTCTATCCGGCATCTATGAAGGTCACGCTACACAATTCTACAAGGACTTTTGAAGAGCCAGTGTCGCTGGAGAAGTATATAGAGGAACAAGGGTGCCTGCAAATGTCCTGTTAGGGGCTCTATGCAACGGTGGTTCAGGCTTGATTGTATGGTTGATTTTTTTTAGCTCCGTTGGCTTTTGGGCTTACTTTGCCCGTCAACTTGAGGTTAAATTTTAAGCAACTATCACTGTACATCTGTTGGGAGTGCCTTGTTGGGGTTAGCAGATATGTTAATTACCTTTTTGGTGGAATGGGGATAATATATAATGTTTGAAGTTCTGTTGTAACATTTTTGTTTATGTAGTTTGTTCCTGTTAAGCTCGGGCCTGGTGGGGGCCATGAGTTCCGTACTGTCTCACCTGGGGGTGGGTGGGGGCCCCCTTAAGGGGGAGGGAGGGCTCTTTACTGTTTGGGTTTGCCCTCTGGGCTTTGTTTGGGTTTCTTTTTGGGGTTTGGGTGGCTTGGTGATTATGGATCTGGCAGGCATTGGGAATTTTAGCAACAGCAGCAATGGCGACTGGTTTTAAGGGAGTAAAGTTGATGTCCTTTAATGTCAAAGGGATTCAAAATCCTATTAAAAGAAAGAAGATTTTAAGTTATGCTACAAAACAGCGAGTAGATATTCTACTTTTACAGGAAACGCATTTGAATACTTTGGAATCAAGGAAATTGGGTGGGGGGCCCTATGAGTTAGTTAGTCATGCCCCGGCAGTTCGTAAGAAAAATGGGGTAGCCATATTAGCTCGTCGGACTTTAGGAGCACTGCCAGAGGCAACTTGTAATGATACCGATGGTAGGTGGGCTATGACAAGGTTGCTTGTTAATGGAGCGAGTTTGGTGATTTTCAATGTGTATGCCCCGAATATAGATGACCCTGTCTTTTTCCAATCATTGATAGCTAAGGTGCAAGAGGTAGTGCAATGGCCCATAGTAATAGGTGGAGATTTTAATATGACGCTGGACCCCATTTTGGATCGCCATCCCTGTAAGAAGGAAGCCCACTCGCGCTCTAATGCAATACTTAGGGCAGGAATGGGCTCATTGGGGCTGGTGGATATTTGGAGACTTTTGCATCCCACTGAAAAGGATTTTACTTTTTTTTCGCCCCCTCATAGCTCTCAGTCTCGTATTGATTATTTTTTAATTTCAAAAACTTTAGTGTCGGCAACGTCTTATACTGATATTATGGCCCGTCATATTTCAGATCACGTTGCTGTCACCTTGGGGCTCCGATCTCTGGAAAGAGAGACACACTCAGATACGTGGACTTTTAGAAGATCCCTCTTGGCAGAGGTAGAATTTCAGAATACTATCAAGGAAACTTCAGCTGAGTACTTTAGGAATAATGTATCATCAGAAACCGCGGGCTTGGCATGGTGGGAGGCATGTAAAGCGACATTGAGGGCTGTGATCACGAGTTATTCCATAAAAGAGGCTAAAGTGAAGGCTGCACAACTTAAGTTGCTGGAAGAACAAATTAAAGCAGGGGAACGGCTTTGGACTAAAACTGCAGAGAATGCCATACTGTTGAGATTGCAAATGTTACGGGGACAATACAATTCTATTTTAAGTGAGGAAGTCAAGCAGGTTATGGGCTTGCAACAATCTCGTTATTAAATAGAACAAAACAGGGTGAGTAAATTATTGGCCTCTACGTTAAAAGGGAAGCGTAATAGAACGCACATATCTCATATAGTTGGCGAGGATCGGGTTCACCTTAAAAAGAGTGAGCAAATTTTAGCGGCCTTTTCAAACTTTTACGCCAAGTTATATGATTCGGAGATTGATGTTTCTGGTCGGCAAATTGAAGAGTTTTTGAGTCAGTTAGAGCACCCACTTCTTACTGCAGATCAAATTATGGAGTTAGAAAAACCTTTCGGGGAAGACGAGACTAAACAGGCTGTTCGTTCTTTGGCCTCGGGAAAAGCAGCAGGCCCTGATGGCCTGCCTAATGAGTTTTATAAAATCTTTCTTCAAGATCTCTCTCCCCGACTGTTGCAGTACTTTCAGTTGCTACAAGGCCCTCAGGCGGACTCTGGATGTCTCTCGGACGCCACGATTGTGGTTATTGAGAAGCTGGGCAGGGACCCTACGTTGGTGGGCAATTATCGCCCCATATCGCTGTTGAATGCAGATTATAAGATTTATGCAACAGTGCTTGCGCGGCGTATGACGCAGGTTTTACCAGGCCTGATACATGCGGACCAGTGTGGATTTATCCCAGGTCGTTCGACCGCAGATAATGCTCGATTATTTTGTAATATGATTCTTAAGGCTAATACTCTGGATTTCCCAATAGTGGGTTTAGCTTTAGATGCCGAAAAGGCATTCGACAGGCTTGAATGGCCTTTTTTGTTTAAGGTGTTGGAATGGTTTGGTTTTGGTCCACTTTTTATACATAAGTTGCAAGTCCTCTATTCTAAGCCAATCGCTCGTATTTTCGCAAATGGATTGCTGTCCTCGTCCTTTGCATTATCTCGCGGTACTCGTCAGGGGTGTCCTCTTTCTCCCCTTCTCTTTAACTTAGCATTGGAGCCCCTGATCTTGGCTATTAGGCAATCCTCAGTTATTAAGGGAATTGAAGTCGGGGAGATTCAGATTAAACTCTCGGTTTATGCTGATGATTTGCTGCTTTTTACCCAACCTTCATCGGTAGATGCTCTTTTAAATTTGATAGAGAAATATTCATCCCTTACGGGTTATAAAATAAATTGGGGAAAATCGATAGCCTTCCCTTTAAATAATTTTTGTACGGCGGCCTTGATGGCAGCGTTTCCTTTTCAGTGGGAGACAGAACCGATCAAATACCTTGGGGTCCGATATTGTGCTTCTATTGAGGAAACACTACAAGTTAATTGTAGGATTCTAACGGAAACTGTACAGAATTTGATTTTGGCTTGGTCGCCCCTGCATCTCACGTGGTGGGGCAGGTTGGAGACAATAAAAATGACCATTACCCCTAAAGTAAATTATATTCTGGGTATGCTTCCCTTCATTTTGCCCCCTGCTGTCTATAATAATTTAGAAAGATTAGTCCTAAATTTTTTGTGGGCGGGGAAGCGCTCCAGAATTGCGGCCCATAAGCTAAAGCTTCCTAAGGAAGAAGGAGGAGTTTTATTTCCCGATTTTTATCACTACCACCTGGCCTCTATCTTGCGACAAGGTGCCCTATGGTTGGCATATGAAGATCTGTTGTATAGGCCTATCTGGCTAGAGGTTGAAGTGAGATTAACCTCTCCATGTCCAGTCCAGGGGCTTCTTGGATCGAAGGCAACAGATCCTTTAGGGGTCCTTCAGATTATTAGGGCCACACAAGAAGCTAATTTTGCGGTGGCCGCATGGGTAACGAAGGAAAACCCTCCGTCTAAAGCCATGTCACTATGGCGGAATCCCTTATTTAGGATAAGGAATCATCTTATAGATTGGAGAAAATGGCAGGATAGTGGAATTTGGGTTCTTGGGCAATTACTGGTGGAGGGCCGCTGGAAAGATTATGCTAGTTTGCGTAAAGAATTTTCACTACCGAAGGTGTGTTTTTTCCAGTGGCTCCAGCTGAAGCATTGTGTGCAATCGGTTGTTGCTGATCTTGCTAGCCTGCCAGATTCTGGGTACCTTACTGATATACTTTGCAGTATTGCTGCACAGCCAAAAGCAATTTCGACGCTATATTCCTTTTTTTGCTGTAGCTCCTCACGTCCATTGGTTGTCCTTGTTAAGGTCTGGGAAAGAGATGTGGGCGCTACGATCTCCGCTGATGAGTGGAAGATGCTCTGGAAAGCTGCAACCAGAGTTTCTAGGTCTGCAGCGCTTACGCAATCTCTTTTTTTCTTTTTGCACCGTGCGTATATAACCCCGATTAAATTATCCAAATTGGATAAACAGTTGAATGGCCGGTGCTGGACATGTGGAGAGCAACCTGGAACCCTCTGTCATATGATCCTGGAGTGCCCGGGGGTTCAAGGGTTTTGGTCGCCTGTTTGGAATAGAATTCAGGTGGTTTTGGAATTATCTGTCCCTTTGTCATGGAATATCGTTTGTTTACGCTCTGTAGCAGATATCCCGCAGTTGCATAAAGCTAAATATTTTCTATTTAATTACATGATGGCAATAGCCTTAAAACTTATTTTTGAGAACTGGAAGTCTACCTTTATTTTGGATTGGCACATTTGGTGGAACAGGTTATGCCTTAGTGCTAACCTTGAAAAAACATATCACAAGGTACATTGTTGCGGGAGTGTACTGACAAATGTATTGAAGTGGAAACTGTTAGATGATTATGTTGCCAGGCATTCATTGTAACGTGATGTAACCTTATTTTAGTGATAGTATGGCACTCTCCTTTGTCTTTAGTAAAGAGCCCTGGGGGGGGGGGGGTTAGTTTGGTTGTGTTCTTTTTATTTATTTTTTGTTATTGTATAATGTGTGTTAGTAGTTGTAGTGATTTGATTATGTATGGAAATTTATAAATATATAAAAAAAAAACATGTAAGGTCATGCATTTGGGCTGCAGCAATCCAAGGGAGCAATACAGTATAGGAGGTGAAGTACTTTTGTCCACTAAAGAAGAGCGGGACCTAGGCGTGGTTGTGTCTGATGATCTTAAAGTAGCTAAACAGGTAGAAAAGGCGACGGCAAAAGTTAGAAGGATGCTTGGGTGCATACGGAGAGGAATGGCTAGCAGAAAAAAGGAGGTGATAATGCCTCTGTATAAGTCTTTGGTGCGACCTCATTTGGAGTATAGTGTGCAATTCTGGAGACCGCACCTTCAAAAGGATGTGAACAGCATGGAGTCGGTGCAGAGGGTGGCTACTAAAATGATTAGTGGGCTTCATTATAAAGCATATGAGGACAGACTTAAGGATCTTAATATGTACACCTTAGAGGAAAGGCGGGATAGAGGTGATATGATTGAGATGTTTAAATACCTCCGTGGCATAAATGTTCAGGGAGAGAGCCTCTTTCAATTGAAAGCAAGTTCTGCTACGAGGGGACATGGGATGAGGGTGAAGGGAGATAGATTCAGGAGTGATATGAGGAAATATTTCTTTATGGAAAGAGTAGTGGATCCATGGAATAGTCTCCCAGTGGAGGTGGTAGAGATGAGGACAGTAACTGAATTCAAAAAAGCATGGGACCAACACAGAGGATCTCTAAAGGTAAAAAGTGGACTGTTGTAGTTGTTGATATGGAAGGACAGACTAGATAGGCCATGTGGTCTTTTTCTGTCATCATGTTTCTATGTTTCTATGTTTAAGTTACAGACCCTGTTACAATGTATGCAAAAGATCCTGTTCTGATGCAAGTTTCTGTTATTTGTACACTGCACTGATATCAAATAGCATGGTATATAAGAACTGTAAATAAATAAATAAATAAGTTACATAGTAACATAGTAAATTACGCCAGATAAAGATCAGTATGGTCCATCTAGTCTGCCCAGTACGGTGTCAAGAGTAGGTACACCTGCTGCTCTGTGCAGGCCCCCCTTCCCTATGTCTTTGTTTAGGGGTGATCCCACCACTCCATGTAGGACACCCCTATTTGTTAAGGAATTAGATGGTTCAGATTATTTTGATATTTTCTTGTTGCTGTAAAGCAGGGGTCACCAACCTGCGGCCCGCGGGCCGCATGCGGCCCACGAGGTCCCTTCGTGCGGCCCGCGAGGCTCTACCCCAGTTAACATTACGTGCGGGCCGCAAAGGATTCCCATCATTGTATCTGCGGCCCGCGGCATGACTGTGAAGTGACTTTGCAAAAGTGCACTTTGTGCACAAAATATCTGCATTTAGGAACTTTTACAACGCGACCAATAGCCTATTTTTGAAAAGTACACAACTGCAGCATCTCCGCAATGCCACACACTGCACTTTTTTTCCACCAGCTGCACCAACCTATTTTAAGGACCTGCCTGCAGGTGGAGAGCTACCGAGAAAGGCGGGGCAAACCGTGCCGATTGGACCTATGGAGGCGGCTCGTTGACGCCAGGCGCCCTCTGATTGGTCATTCTTCCAGGATGCTCTAGAACTGGCAGCCTCTCCATTCTGGATGGTAGCGGAGGGTGGGGAACGAAGGATATGAAGACGGAGCAAGAGGGGAACGTGGGATAATGCCCCACTGCATTAGGAAAGTCGCTGGTGTGGGCGGTTGTCAGTGCCTGAAAGACGCCTCCCCCCTTTGCTCTTTTCAGCAGCGTTTGCAGGTAGATTTTTCTTCCCTCAATTTCACCCCCCTCCTCCTGCATCTGGGAGCCTCACAGCGGCCGGCGAGTAACCGGCTCCCTCCGACTTCCCGCGGCCCCGCGCTCCTGACATTACAGGCGGAGGTTTGAGTGAGTTACTTGCGCTGCCCTTTTCCCTTCTCGTTGTGCGCAGCCTTCCTTCATGGTTAAAGATCATCTCGACCGCTCGTTGGCACACCCCGCAAAGAAAACGACCACACCGCTTGGAGAACCCAGGTACTCCCACACAGCATGCCACCACTCCTAGCCCCCATCTATCTCCTAACACCCCCTCCTAATCCTCCACCCCCACTCAGCCAAACCCTGCAACCCCCTCTGCCCAGACACCACAACAGCTCAACCCACGAGCACCCACAATCATGCACACAACCATGCACACAAGCACACACACTCACCTTGCACACCAACCTGCACCACTGACCCCACAAACCACCACCACCTCTCCATTTCACTCATAAACGCCTGCTCAGTAAGGAATAAATATCACATGCTGTTATATGTAAAAAGTTAAAAAGTTCTTGTTCAATGTAATGTTATACGAACGTATACAAAACTGTTAAATTGTTCCATGTAAACCGCCCCTGATCTCTGGAAGGGGCGGTATAGAAGAAATAGATAAATAAATAAAAAATAAAATAAAATAAAATAAAAATAAATAAAATAAAAACATGCTCCAGGACCTGATCACAACAGATAAGATTGACATCCTCTGTGTAACGGAAACCTGGCTAACAGACCACGACACCGGTGATGGCCCCCCCCCCCCCTTGATCCCCCCCTCCCTTGTTATGTGTTACACCGCTTTGACCCGGTGAAAAGCGGGATATAAATACAGTTAAATAAATTAAATAAATAAATAAAATAAATAAATAAATTAGAGGACCAATCAGCAATAAGGCTTAAACTTTGATTCTGTTTTGCAGCTATCGATAGAATTCCTGTTCTCTTTTTTCCCCATGGCTTCCCCCATGAACAAGAAGCGCAAGCTCAGCGATGAGAACCGCGGCTTCAACCCTGAGTGGAACAAGCTCTTCTTCACGCTGCACAAGGATCGTGCGCTGTGTGTCATCTGTCAGAAGACCATTGGCGTTCTGAAGGACTACAATGTGAAGCGCCACTTCGAGTCTGTCCACCCAAAGTACGCCAAGATGGATGCAGTCAAGAAGAAGCAGGAGTTTACCCGCGTGTCGTCTGTGCTCCAACGCCAGTCCGCTCTCTTTGTGAAGAGCGTGACAGCCGCCCAGACTGCAGCCGCCAGCAACACCACAGCTAGCTACCGCGTTGCCTACCTCGCCGCAACTCGTCTCAAGCCCTTCACCGATGGCGAATTCGTAAAGGACTGTGTACTCGCCATCGCCGACGAAGTGTGCCCTGAGAAGAAGGCGGTCTTCGAGAAGGTCAGCCTGTCTGCTCCGACCCTCACTCGCCGCGTCGAAGATATGAAGAACGACGTCTTGGGCACCTTGAAGCAGCGCTTCCGTGACTGTCAGCACTTCGCGATTGCCTTGGATGAGTCGACAGATGTGAAGGATATCGCTCAGCTGGCGATCTACTTCCGTGGCATCACAGACTCCTTCGACGTCATCGAGGAGTTCGCTCAGCTTGTGCCGATGAGCGGAACCACCACTGGCGCTGATGTGTTGGCAGCTGTGCTCTCCTGGATCAAGGACTTTGAACTTGACTTGTCGCGTATGTGTGGTGTCACCACTGACGGCGCCCCTACCATGTTGGGGAAGAAGAACGGCTTTGCCTCGCTTCTTGTGAAGCACGTGCGCGACCTCGGCCACAAACAGGATATCAAGACATTGCACTGCATCATCCACCAAGAAGCCCTTTGTGCCAAGTCTGCAACCATCGCTGAGGTCATGTCGGTCATTGTGAAGGCTGTGAACTTGGTGCTGTCGCACGCATTGAATCATCACCAGTTCAAGGACTTGCTCGCAGAGGCTGACGCACAGTATGGCGATCTGCTGTACTACTGCGAGGTGCGTTGGCTCAGCCGTGGGAAGATGCTTCAGCGTGCCTACGAGCTGAGAGAGGAGCTGGCGTCTTTCCTCGAAGCCAAGGGATTCAACTTCCCGCAGCTGCGCGATCCTCAGTGGTGCTAGGATTTAGCGTTCCTTGTCGACCTGACAGCTCACATGAATCAGCTCAACACCCAACTGCAAGGCAAAGAACTCCTCGTCTCAGACATGGTCGCCAAGGTCAAGGCCTTTCAAGTGAAGCTAATGCTGTGGGAAAAGCAGCTGCAAGCACGCAACTTCGCACACTTTGCGCAGCTCGCTGCACTGATGCCTTCGGCTGCTGCTGCTCGCCGTTACGCATCCACCATCCGTCATCTCAAGACGGAGTTTGAGGCTCGTTTCCAAGACTTCACCAAGCACTCGCAAGACTTTGCCCTCTTCAGTGCCCCCTTCGAGATGAACCCCACCGACGTGCCCTCTGACCTTCAAATGGACTTGATCGAACTGCAGTGTGACGATGCACAGAAGTCGCGCTTCATGGCTATGGGCCCTGTCGCATTTTGGAAGACACAGGCGGCCACCCACCCGTTCATGGCCGCCAACGCACGCAAGGTCGCTGCTCTCTTCGGCTCAACCTACTGCTGCGAACAGCTGTTCAGCCGAATGAAATTGATAAAGTCATCCACGCGCTCGCAGCTCACCGACGACCACCTGCAAGCGTCCCTTCTCCTGTCAGTGTCATCTGTGAAGCCGGACTTTAACCATTTGTCTGCTAGCATGAATCATCAGCCATCTCATTAAATTCAATAAAGGTGATCAGCCATTGTTTTCATAATTTTGCGTTTGTTGTTTTTTTTCGCGGGGGCGGGGAGAAGGGGGGTGCGGCCCGCGAGGCTCCCGGTAGTCGGCTGTGCGGCCCGCGGCCCTCTGGAGGTTGGTGACCCCAGCTGTAAAGGGATCCACTGTGTCTGTCCCATGCCTTTTTGAACTCCGTCACCATATTTGCCCCCACCACTTCCATCGGGAGCTCATTCCAAGCATCCACCACCCTTTCAGTGAAAAAGTATTTCCTGACATTGCCTTTCAATTTACCACCTTGTAGCTTCATGTTATGCCCTCTAGTTTTGCAGCTTCTCCGTCTTTACTAAACTGCATTAAATTTTGCAGTAACTCAGTATCACAGGTTAGTAACTCCCATGGTGAATGAATAATGCAGCTCACAAGCTGCCCTGGGCATCCTTTTATAAAGTGAACAAAGACACCCGCAAAAATATGCCTATAGCCCAAAGACACCTCCCAGAAGATACCCCCATCCTCTATGCATACCCCTTAAAGACCCATCCATGTGCCCTGGCAAGCTTCCAGGCCTAACATATCGCTTCCCTGGTGGTCTAGGGGCGCTGGGGCAGGAGTGATCCCCAGTTGCTCCTGCACCACCAGAGCAGTGGGTTCAAAATGGCACCAGCAACTCATAGTGGTCTTTGATTTGTATAATAATGAGGTATTTGCATGCTTTGCATGTCATTATTGAGCAATGCATGTTGAGGTAAATTAGTGTGTGTTATGGTAAAATAACACACAATTTTCCTTTTAATCCGTGTTCAGGGGTAAAAATCATGCATGCTTCCCTTAATGCACATTAGTAGCTCCCCCCACTAAAAACATCTGCACATGTGGCATAACCAGAAAACCACTGTTGATACATGGAGATTCCTGGGATGCCAAGGGGCTATGTTTGGGCATAATCTGGGTGACCCAAAAATATGTGTGTATTTTCTGGTTTACAATCGAAATACGTGAATATTCCAAAAAAATTGCCCTGTTGACTTTTGAACCTGCTCCGAAGTAAGCACAACTTTTTCAAAAGCACTCGTTTCTACCAGAGCTTATTATAAAAGATCAAGGGGGCCAGTGCCCATTGCATTATTTTGGTCTTTAAATTGAAAAAAGTTTGTGGCCTCCTTGTTAACTGCAGTTTTTTTTAAACTGATCACTATAAATTCCAGTACTTGTACTTGGAAGCTGCCAAGTGACATCACTCTTTTACCCTACCTGCAGATTCATAAATTCACGGTTCCCATTGCGCATTCCAACAAACACAAACACATTTCCTGACATCACTGCAACATATTCAGGAAATATGAACATCATTTCCCAAGTACAACCCCTATGCCAAATGAGGCTTTACATTTTGGCATTCAGCTCGTTTTGAATATCAGGCTCCTAATTCTTATTTTGTGTCATCACTATTCCGAGAACAGATTATTCTTTACAGTACTAATGACTGTGTTACACCATTTCTTCCAAAAACTATATTTAGCCAACATTCAATATACATTTTCAGAAACTGTCAACTTCTTATTATAACAAAGTTAAAGCCATTCCCCTTAAATATGAAGATAACTTTACATATTCAGACAGAGGGTCATTTTATAACAGGTCACTTAGATGCCAATTTTGGGGCTATTATAACAAGGCACGTAGCCACCTAAGGGGCCCATTTCCTAAGGTGCGCTAAGGGGTTACCATGGGAATTAGCACATGGTAACTCAAATGGCAGGCCCTCACTAACTGTTCCTGCACAGGCACTGCTAATTTTGCAATTAGCTTAAGAGATCTTTCAGTAAGTATATGTACTCACAAAGGGGGGAAGTACAAACTGAGGGTGGATACTGTCTTCAGAGCCAACCCAACCATCATGCAAACTAGCTGGTCACCTACGGCAGCACCTTCTGGAGGGCAGCAAAGAGCAGGGCATTCACAGCTAAACAGATTCTGACACCCAAGGGGGCATAAGACCTAAGGTCGGCTTATGGTGCCAACATCTTTAGCCAACTTTGGGGCCGGCCTTGACTGTATTATGTCTGCTGGCAACATGCAAAGGCTAATTTGTTGGCTCTTTTGTGCTTGATCTGTAGTCATAAAAGACACACGTGTGCCTCCTCATAGATATAAGCAGTGCCATACTTAGCCCTCTGTGAGCGGTGGGGCCGCACAGGGCACAAAGGATTGGGGGCGCATTTCAGGCTGCCAGCCTCGGCTCTCTCCACGCTGCCTGCTGTTGCCCTGCTACCACCACTTTTTGTTTTCTCAGCAGTGGCGGTACCAGCAGCAGTAGAGCAGTCCCGACTTCAAATAGAAACATAGAAACATGAAGGCAGAAAAATACCACATGGCCTAACTAGTCTGCCCTTCCATATCAACCACTACAACAGTCCCCTATTTTCTTTAAAGATCCTCTATGCTTGTCCCATCCTTTTTTGAATTCAGACATTGTCCTCATCTCTACCACCTCCAATGGAAGACTATTCCACGGATCTACCACTCTTTCCGTAAATAAATATTTCTGCATATTACTCCTGAGTCTATCCCCTTTCATCCTTATCCTTTCTATCCCCTTTCATCCTCATCCTATCTCCCCTCAGAGCAGAGCTTGCTTTCAATCAAAAGAGGCTCTCCTTCTGTGCATTTATGCCACGGGGGTATTTAAACATCTCAATCATATCACCTCTATCTCTCCTTTCCTCTAAAGTATACATATTAAGATCCTTAAGTCTGTTCTCATATGCTTTATAATGAAGACAACTAACCATTTTAGTAGCCACCCTCTATACCGACTCCAACTTGTTTACATCCTTTTGAAGGTGCAGTCTCCAGAATTGCACACAATACTCCAAATGTGGTCGCACAAAAGACATATGTAGAGGCACTATTACTTCCTTTCTTCTGCTGGCTATTCCTCTCCCTATGCACCCAAGCATCCTTCTAGCTTTTGTCATTGCCTTTTCTACGCTATAGAGCTGCTTTAAGATCAACAGACACAATAAAGCCTAGGTCCCGCTCTTCTGTTGTGGACAGAAGTACTTCACCCCCTATACTATATCGCTCCTTTGGATTGCTGCAGCCCAAATGCATGACCTTGCATTTTTTAATATTAAATCACAGCTGCCAAATTCTAGACCATTCTTCAAACCTTCCTAGGGGTCTACTCTACTGCAGATTTTAGTATCATGCACAAAGAGGCAAACCTTACCTGAGAGCCCTTCTGCAATTTCACTAACAAAGATGTTAAAAAGAATCGGACCAAGGACAGATCCCTGGGGCACACCACTGGTAACCTCCTTCTCCTCAGAGTGATCTCCATTTACCTCTACCCTTTTTTGCCTCCCACTCAACCAATTTCTAACGCAAGTAGTAACTTTAGGGTCTATCCCTAGGGTACTCAGTTAGTTTGTAAGTCGCCTGTGCAGAACGGTGTCAAAGGCTTTACTGAAATCTAAATACATCTAGAGCTCTATCTTGGTCCAACTCCATGGTCACCCAGTCAAATAAATCAATCAGATTTGTCTCACAAGACCTGCCTCTGGGAATCCATGGTACCTCGGATCCGATAATCCGTTGGACTCCAGAAACTTCACTATTTTCTCTTTCAGCAGTGCTTCCAGTAATTTATTCGCTACTGAGGTTAAACTAACCGGCCTGTAGTATTCAAATACATCCCTACTACCGCTTTTGTGTAAAGGGACCATATGAGCCTCTCTCCGGTCCTCTAGCACCACTCCCAACTCCAACGAGGCATTGAAAAGGTCAGTCAGTGGAGCAGCTAGAACGTCCCCAAGTTCCCTCAATATTCTCGGATGTATCCCATCTGGTCCCTTCACTTTGTCTCCTTTAAGTTTAGCTAGTTTGTCACGAAAACAGTCTTCTGAAAATTGTTCAAGATGCCCCTTGCTTCTGTTCCTGGTTATGGGCATTTTCTGAGGTCCTGCTGCTGGTTCTTCAACTGTGAATACAGAAAAGAAATATTTATTAATCAATTCCTCTTTATCCTAATCAGCTTCTATATATTACTCCCCTTCACTCTTCAGTCTGAAAATACCATATTTACCCTTCTTCTTCTCAATAACATATCTGAAAAATGTCTTATCCCCTCATTTTATTGCATTGGCTATTTCCTCCTCTTTTTATATCTTTGCTTTCCTGACTACTTTTCTAGCTTCTCTAAGTTTTTCCAAATATAGATGTCTGCCTTCCTCTCTCTGTGATTTCTTGTATTTCATGAAGGCCTCCCTCTGTTTCATCACCTTTTCAGCTGCTTCTTTCGAAAACCATTGCAGTGTTCTTTTCCTTTTATCTTTATTTACCATTTTAACAAAAAGGTTTGTTGCCCTTAAAATATCCCATTTCAGTTTTGCCCTGTTTTTCTACATCCCCCAGCTGTTCTCATCCCACTAATGACTCCCTGAGGTATTGGGCCATCTCGGCAAAAATAGTTTTCCTACAGTCCAAGACCCTCACTTTTTAATGGATTTTAGCAGCCCTAGTTCTAATACTGAACCACACCATCTGGTGATCACTGGATGCGACATGATCTCCCACTATAACATCAGAAACACTTTCACCATTGGTAACCACCAAATCCAGTATAGCCCCTTCATGCGTGGGTTCTGTTACCAGTTGCCTGAATAGTTCTCCCTGTAGAGAATCCAGGATCTCCTTACTTCTAGATGACACCGCAGCAGGAATGTGCCAATCAACATCTGCCATATTGAAATCCCCTATCAGTAGCACTTCCCCTTTCCTGGTAATGCTGTGTATATCTTAAATTAACTCTCCATCCAACTCTTCTCCCAGTGAGGGAGGTTTGTACATCATGCCAATGCATAGATTTCTCATTCCCTGTTTCTAGCTTAACCCATAGCGTCTTCCCCCTCCCTTTCAAGCCCTGTAGATCCATAGCTTGTGATAAGGAAGCTTATCATAGCTCAGGAAGGGGCTATAGAAAAGGTGAAGTGTCTCTGAACAAGCAACCTGTCAGTGCTGGTAGAAATGAGAAAACAGAATTTTGCCATAAAAGACTACCAGTCCCAGAATGCACCAGGTTTCCAACAGCCATGAGAGGAGCTGAAGTGAGGAAAACGTGTGTTCAATCAAAAGGGCTATGAGGTAATCCCCAAGCACTCATTGCAAAGGGCAGGGCTTGATTCAGCACAGCTGCGCTGTGCTAGGATGGAACACTCATCTCAAAGGGCAAGGCCTGATTCAGCACAGCTGCACTGTGTTAGGGAGGAGCACTCATCTAAGCAGAATAAGAGTAGAGTTTATTCTACAGATGACCATCTTCATGATCACCTTGGATATCCAGAGAATTGTCCTCAGTATCCTGAGAATCAGCTTGAGTTTGATCATCAGTTTCATCTGAAGGATCATCAGAAGCAGAAGCCAAACCGGACGGACAGAGAGGGAAAGAGACCCTTTGGAAGAAGGAAGAGAAAAGCCTTTGAGAGGTCTAGAAGAGTCCAAAGCAGTACATATACTGGGAGGTATTCCAAGGGCCAGCATACACCATTGGACTGGGGAAAGCCAGAGGAATGGTGCTGCAGAGCTAGGAATCACCAGAGGCTACCTGTGAGGGAGACGGCTGCACGTGGAAGGGACCCTAAGACCTGTGCCAGAAGGTATGTGAAGAGAGATCCAGTGTCCAGGGATCTGGATTGGAAGGCTGGACATAAGAACTGGACTACATACTGGCCAGGCTATATAGAGAAGAACTCTAGCAGCAATGGAAGCTCAGGTATGAACACTGATCTATGCCCTAGCTATAACCTTGAAAGACAGCAGGGAAACAAGTATTCTCCTGAAAATGTTCCATTGAGAGATTCATCTGTGCCAATCCATGGTATTGAATCCATGCTTGTTGAACAAGGGGGAATAATAGCAGATGAGGATCCTGTTTATATGGACTGTTCTCTATCCAAACTCCCTTGGTAACTTTCTGTTATAAAGTACAGCAACCATCACAAAGAAATAAAAATTTGTTCTTTAATCTACTCAGAAAAGCTCCTGAAGCAGGATTTGACCCACACAGTACAAAGCAAGCCAGCTAAGGGGTTTCAGCTGGATAACTGCTAGCAATTAAGCCTTACCTAATTGCTTGTGAGCTAGGAGAGAATCTAGTCTGAATCTGTGTGGGAAGTAATCAGAAGTTAATCTGAAAAGAACAGTTTGTTTCTTGCTTTGTGGCTTTTCATTTGTTGTTTTCCTGATTTTGACTTTGTTTTTCCAAGTTAACACTGAAAGCAAGTAACCTAATTTATGTGCTACCAAGCATATCTGTGTTGGGAGAAATAACCCCATAAATAAATATCTTATTGGCTTTACCCAAGAGCACAACTAAATTATTGTCAGCAGCTGTGTCTGGTGTGAATGAACTACATTGCCCACAATACCTTGCAAATCATATAGAAATATGCACTTGCCAAGAGTGTGAAGATTCTCACCCAGGCAGCCGTCTGACAAGCTTTAATATGATTTTTTACATATAGTGCCACTCCTCCTCCCCTTCTGCCTACCCTGTTCTTTCTGAATAAAGTATAGCCTAGTACAGTTACATCCCAGTCATGGTTGTCCATGAACCATGTCTCTGTTACTGCCATTAAATCCAAGTCAGTCTCTCCATTAAAACCTCAACATCTGGGATCTTATTTCCCATGCTCAGGGAATTTATTAACACTGCTTTCCGTATGTTGCTCCTTTTACCCATTTCCATAAAAGTTATTTAATGTTTCATTTACCTGGGGGCTTTCACTTACATGGGGGCTTTCTTCACCCATCCCTAACAAATCTAGTTTAAAGCCCTCTTCAGTAAGTTAGCCAATCTGCTACTGAAGACATATCAATCCTTCCTGGATAGATGGACACAATCTCTGCTCTGCAACCCTTGGAACAGCATCCCATGGTCCAGGAAACCCAAATGATCTCGATAACAGTCCACTCAGCCATGAATTTATCTCCAGGATGCAAGCTTCTCTGTCTTGGCCTTTACCCTCAACAGGGAGGATTGAAGAGAACACCCCTGCACCTATATGTGCTTCACCCTCTGTTCTAGAGCCATGAAGTCACTTTTGATATGATCAGAGGGATACCTGGCAGTATCATTTGTGCCAACATGGATGAGCAATATCAGTGGACTTGATGAGTCTTGGCAAACTCTCCATAACATCTCAGATATTGGCACCTGGCAGACAGCATACCTCTCTGGACATCAAGTCTAGTTGGCAGATGGGCGCCTCAGTACCCCTCAGAAGAAAGCCACCAACCATCACTACCCTTTGCTTCCTTGTGGTCACTGATTCTGCAACTTTGGGGTGCTCAAACTCTGGTTCTTCCCTTTCCAGCAATGCTTTCATCTCATCCACTTCCATGGCTGCATAATGGTTCTTCAATTCAAGGGCTGGAGGAGTTGAATTGGTGATTCTGCAGGCCCTGGTGACTCATGTCCAACCTTCATCATTCCATAGGCTCCCATCTTCTCCTCTGCTGGAGAGCTTGGATGTACTTCTCACCGTCTTGAATGCTTCTTAGCCTCGCCACCCCTTCTCTGAGCTCCTCCACTTGTTTCCTGAGAGATTCAGCATGCAGGCATCCTGAACATGGAACCGGTCCTTCAACTGGCATTGCACCCTCCGTTTAGACAGAGGCAGAATCTGTAATGGGGGCAACAGCTTTGGCGATACGATTTTTCCCAGTCATTGACTATTTTGTTCAGTTGGTGGAGCTTAGTTACCTGTTGAAGCAAGAGAGAGAGAGAGAGAGAGAAAGACCTACCAAAGGACCAGCCAGTTTCCCAGCTGTCCTTTCAGAGAAAAGGTAGTTACATTTCTTTTACGTGTATTCTAATTGTGCTGTTGCAGTTCCCTGTGTGTATCTAATTGGGGAGGAGCACTATAAAACAAGACTGCTCACATGGAGTGGGAGGGAGTTGGGGTGGAGGGGTAGGAAGGGAACTAACACCTGATGAGGTATCAGTAGCCTCAAAGAGCAGAGAAAGATATTGAAAGCAGAGTTTTAAACCTACACCACTAAAGAAAATATTTCCCCTTTTGAACTAAAGCACCAAAAAGAATGTAACTTGTTTTAAAAATGTACCAAAACCCTTTTAAGTACTCTCAGGCAGAGAGCTAGTAATTAAAAAGCCACACACTCTTACCTTTGCTTGAACAGTAGAGCCCCTGTCAGGGATGCTTCCAATAAAAAAAAAAAAAAAAACCAACACACAGGTCTTTACGACTCCACGCTTGAACGCAGGTCTGGTCCCTCCCTCTCTTCTCTGATGTAGGTTGCATCAGAGGAGGGAGGGACCAGGCCAGCCATTCAAGGACAGAGTGCAAAGACCCACTTTTGAATGGCTGGTCTGGTCTGGTCCCTTCCTTCTCTGATGTGAACCTACATCACAGCAGGGAAGGATCAGATCTGCGTACAAACGCAGAGTCAAAAGACCCATGTGATTTGTTTTGTTTTTTAATTTGAGGTCAGGTCTGCTCCGCTGCTGTTGGACTCGCAACCGCTGAGAAAACAAAAAGTGGCGGCAGCAGGGCAAGGCCCGGCAGGCGGCTAGACATGGAGGTATGGGTGAGATGTGTGTGGGTGGGGGGGCATGCCAGATGTGCAAGTCGCACAGGGCGCTATTATGGCTTGGTATGGCCCTATTTATAAGGCACAACTGGATTTCAAAAACAAATCCAGTGTTCAAAAATAGCTATAGAAGAAAAAAAAATAACATGAATCTAAAATAGTATGTCATGTCAATGGTTTATCTGATAAACTTTAATCAAGAAATTCAAAATGATAAGCGATTAAAGTGGGGAAGTTACTATGGGGCTTATTTTAAAAGACTTATTTTGGATTTTCATGTGTAAAATCCAGCATTTACATGTGGAAATGACATCCATGTGTAAGAAAGGGCCCATTTTACACATTGATGTCCTTACTACATAGATATTACATGGGAGTGTGTTAGGGTGCATGGTTTGGGAGTGCCTTGCGGGGAAGGACAAAAATGTACACGTGTCTTCCCCAGTGCTATAGGAGATATTTGGGTATAATTGAAATTGTCCACATCAGGATTTACACCTGGCATATTTAGGTTTAGAAAAGTCCTCATTCTAGTCAGACCTTTACTGAAGACATTAGGGAGGTCATTCTGATCCCCAAATAATGAGGTTGTAAGTCCAGTTTGGATGTACATCTTGCGAACAAGCCCGGGATGCTATTCCAGTCACAGTGCTCCCCGCACATACAGAAGGTTTGCATGGGGAGCGCTGGATGGGGACGGAGAGGGGGCGGGCCAATGTGTCCAGACATACCAAGGCCATTCAGGTCGGGCTTCTGTACATCCCACAGAGCAGTGATGGATGCCTGGCTTATTTCTTCCCAAAGCTGGAATAAGCCCCGGAGGTCACCATTGCACGGTGCCGCACACCCCCTCACATCATCCCGACAGCCATGCTCCACCTCTGCAGCTTGATCCATCCCATGGGGGCCCTGGTGACAGCAGGATCGCAGTCTGCAGGGGCCGACAGGAGGCATGGTATTCCGAGTCATCCCTCAGAGGGCTCGTTGCCATGATGCCAGGATGCCATGGCTCCCACACCCCAGCCGTGCTGTTCTGCTGTCTGGATTTCATCAGCATACAGGGAGTGCCCAGATGTCCAAGTCACAGATTCTGCCATTGTGGGTATGTCAGGGTCACACAACAACAGAATCGAGTGCATTTCCCGCACGTCCAGTTTTTGCATGGCCAATGCAGCCGGACATGCGGGAAACAAAATAGGCCTCCACATAGGTTATCCTCTTTAATCTCCCCTTGTTTATTTTCCCTTACAAATTGAACTTAGAGACCTCGGTAGTTAATTAACGACATTTGTACATGTAGGTTTGCAAAATATATATTTAAAAAACGGTCGGCTGGTTGGAGTGTGGTTTTGCTATTACTATTACTTGTGGAATTCCTAGTTGTTTTGACACATTCCCCTGATGCAGATAAGATAAAATTTCTCTTATCGAAACACAATATTGTGTCGGGATATTTTTGATAATGTTTTGGAGTTAGAATTTTTGGGTTTTTTAATATATAATTTTGTGTGTGTCCTTCACCAGTTAATTAGGGTGTTTTAAGCAAAAATGGACCAATGATGATTTCAGAGCATGCTAGTACTGGCCCTAATGGCTGTTATACTAGAGGATCTGATTGGATCAACAATCTGCTCTAAGAATTAGTTTGAGGTCCTTATATATATTGATAAAGATTTTTTGATGCAAGCATTATTTGGCTGCTAAATAAATTATAGGATTCATGAGTTTCATTTTGGGGAATCTGTTATTTTTTGAGTTTTTTATTTTCTTAAATAGCAGAATTGTGCTCTATTCCAATCTCTACATGGTATCTAAAATACGGCTTCCTATGTAAGGGAAATAATGCACAATATTTTCCCACCAACATGCATTAAATGGCAAAATCATATCTGATTTTATCTTAACATATGTTATTTTCCGTCAGCATCGCTTTTCCCATGTCACTCCTCTTCTCAAGTCCCTTCATTGGCTTCCCATCCGCTTCCGGATCCAATTCAAACTCCTCCTCTTGACCTATAAATGCATTCACTCTTCAGCCTCCCACTACCTATCATCTCTTATATCTTCTTACATCCCCTCTCACGTTCTTCGCTCTTCAAACAGCCTTCGTCTATCTATGCCCTCCACTCATACTGCTAATTCTAGACTTCGCTCCTTTCACCTGGCTGCACCCTTTGCTTGGAACAATCTACCTTTGTCTGTGCGCAATGCGCCCTCTCTGGACCTCTTCAAGTCCAGATTGAAAACCCATCGCTTCTCTATTGCTTTCTGTTCTTGATTCTTGTTTTTGCTCTTCTTGTTTATTGTATACTTTGTCTTACTTGACTGTATTTGTATTTTGTGATCTTCTTGACTAGATTGTGAGCTCTGATGAGCAGGGACTGTCTTTTCTTCATGTGTGTACAGCGCTTCGTATGTTTGAAGCGCTTTATAAATGTTAAATAGATAGATTTTAAACAGAACATGTTCGTAAATAATGAAATATGTACAAAGCATGAAACTGCATGCAAAGCGCCTTACTGTACAAATCAAATAATACAGTTTCCATTGAGCTTCAGAAACTAGTGGGGGGGGGGGCATATTCAAAGAGGTTTATCCAGTTAGCAGACCCACTAACCCGTTAAACTGCAGCGATCCTAACATTCAGTGGCTTTAGCCGGATAGTGCCACTGAATAGCGCCGCAGACCACAGAAAAGACCTGCGGGCAGATCAGGGGCAGCCACAGTCTCTATCCCATCATCAGCGATATTCAGCTGCTAACCAGATAGCTGAATAAGGACAACCATTGACCTGTCCTAGCTTTATGAAACAAATAAGCTGATGTATAAGGGACCATTAAAACTAATAATGTACATGGAAAGGACAATAAACACATAAGAAACAGTATTATCCAGTAATGTACTATGACATCAACCATTTGTTTAACTGTGGTTGGTGTCATAGTACGTTACTGGATAATACTGTTTCTTAAGAGATTATTGTCCTTTACATGTACATTATTAGTTTTAATGGTTCCTTATACATCAGCTTATTACATGTCTGTTTTTAATCTTTTAGTTTTATAATTTAATTGATATCTTCATAAATTTGAATGTGCATATGATACAGTGATTTTAAGTTTTGTTTTATCTTTTTAAAATTAATTATTTATTGATTTATGTTTCTCTGAGAAGGTTGATATGGCCGAAATGCGTTGAGGTTCCAATAAAGTCTGCTGACCGCCTTTCTTCGCACTGGCTCTTTTGTTTCATCTAGCACTTTGCAGGTGTGGTAGCTCCCTATTGGACTGCTGTCCTTGCTTTATCCAGTTTAGCTATCTGGTTACCACTGCTGACGGAATAGTGGCCGCACTGTCCGGCAGAAAAGGATATTTGCTGCCAGATGTTGGATAAGTCCCAGCACTGAATATCCAGTTTTGTTAAAATAGCAGTGGCTTTAAAATCAGCCTTTAAGTATTAGGTCCACATCCCATTACCATTCAGACTCCCCTTCTCATTCTGTCTGGTTCTCATATTAGCATCAATCTCCTTCACAGGGTTAAATTTTGAAGTTTAAACACATGGTGATGGCAGGCCAGTCAGTCTACAGGGCGCCACACAATGCAAAACATGAGACTGAACGCAGCTGATAGAGAAGGCTAACGTGGTATAAAGAGCCGATTTTCTCTTGCCTGCCATGGAGTATAAGAGGACTTAGAGAAACATGAAGCTGAGAGATTAAAAAAATTTGAGGGAGAGTACTTGAGAGGCGCAATGTTATTTTATTTATTTAACAGGTTTTTTATACTGCTTTATCATTTCAATCAAAGCAGTTTACATTGCAACTTTAACTTGGTAATGTACATTAAACAGGGACATTGATAACTTGGAATTTTCTGAGGCAATGGAGAGTTAAGTGACTTGTTCAAGGCCACAAGGAGTGATAGTGGGAATCGAACTCTGGTCTCTTGGTTGAGTATGCTGAGTATGAGGACGCGAGAAAAACAATACCTTCAAAAAATGTGATGACTCAAAATCACAACCAATATCAAAAAGTCAAAACAAAAAAAGCCAGGAAATCAGCATATTAAACCCCAATAACCTAACAAAAACCAAAAAATCGTAATAGAATGTATAAATTTTTTAATGTCGGGATCCGCAGACAAGAGCTGAGGAGAGGAGGAACCCCCTGCTCAGTGCCGGCAGAGGCCTTTTATTTATTTTATCAAAAACCAAACAACTTATCTGACAAAAAAACAACGGGCAGCAAAACTCCAGACAGCGACATGCATGTTTCGAGCCGCCAAGGCTCTGTATCAAGCTGGTTTCAAAATGTGCACGCCAGATAAGTGATTTTCACTACTGAGTTCATTTGTTTGGTTTTTGATAAAATAAATAAAAGGCCTCTGCCGACACTGAGCGGGGGGTTCCTCCTCTCCTCAGCTCTTGTCTGCGGATCCCGACATTAAAAAATTTATACATTCTATTACGATTTTTTGGTTTTTGTTAGGTTATTGGGGTTTAATATGCTGATTTCCTGGCTTTTTTTGTTTTGACTTTTTGATATTGATTGAGTATGAGGACGCAGCATAGGGGATGTGGAAGTGAACAGCATCCTTCAGAAGGATGAACGGAAGTAGGAACCGAGCAATGATGGAATTGCACTGCAGGGTGGACAGGAGACACAGCAAGGAGTGATGGCAGAATTTTAAAAGAAGGTAGAATTGGTGGGATATGTGAAATTGATCAGGGGTGGGGGGGGGGGGGAGGAGGGATGGCGACCAGATTTGGAACTGAGAGTAGCAGCATTAGGAGTGCGGGAAATGTGGATCTTAATAGCAGAATCAGGAAGGTGAGTGAAGAACAGAGTTGAGTGGCAGCTCATGAGAAGGAAAGATGGCAGACTTGAAGTGGAACTTACAGGAACTGCTTTGCGAGAAAAGAATGGAGACAGAACCGAGCGGCTGCACTGAAAGAGAGTGGGATGTGATGCTGAACCGTGACATCGATAGAATATCATTATCATTGAAAATTTAAAAAATGAAGATATTTTATTTGAAATTTTCATAACACAATATTAACTTCAATAAACCACCCAGCAGGTCGAAGGGGCAGCACATAGTCTAAGTTTTAAATCATACTACATTTCTTGGCTTTCTTCTGCAGAGTCAGGGCTACTTTTACCTGTAAGCAAAGGGGCAGCTGCCCCAGGTCCCTGCACATCCCTCCTGGACATGCAGCATCAGTAGTGCCAATACATTTAAAACGGCACGGAGGTTTAAGAACTGTGGCTGCCACACAAGCTTGTGTTGTGTTGTGTTGGAAAGTCATGGAGGAAGGAGCTTACCATCTGTTCATGTGACTGGCTTGTGTGTGTTCTCGGTGCTGCTACTCAGCGTTTGTCAAGCAACTCTGTGGACAGCTCGACCTCCGGAGGAAGCCCCCTCATGGAATTTAAGAATTGCAGCTGCCGCACAAGCTTGTGTTGTGTTGGAAAGTCGTGGAGGAAGGAGCTTACCATCTGCTCATGTGACTGGCTTGTGTGTGTTCCTGGTGCTGCTACTCAGCATTTGTTAGATAACTCCATGAACAGATCGGCCTCTGGAGGAAGCCTCCCCTGGTGGGATTTAAGAACAGCGGCTGCCACACACCCCACAGGTTGTGCACCGAAGGGGCAGGACCAAAGGGGCAGGACACGCCCCTTCATTGCACCACAGGTCATTAGTAGAAAGTGAAGTTTGTTTGGTCTGTTTGTACCACTAATACCAGAAGCAGAAGAACAAAGAATCCTTGAAAGTGGACCCTGGTGTTTCTGCAGCAGGTAAAACAATCAGACCTATGGGCAAACATTTACTTCCCCTTCCATCAGGCCAGTCTTCCCCTGAAGGGAGGGGGTTGCTTAGCTCTGGGGATAGAAAACCATCACCACACTGGCTTCCTCATATGTTTTTCAGCTGATTTAGTTATATCCTGCTTTTCACCTGGTCAAAGCAGTTGGTGGATATGAGACACATACACTAATACTTACAGGGAACATGGGCAATGGAGGGTTAAGTGGCTTGCCCAAGCCCACAAGGAGCACCTGTGGGACTAGAAACCCCAGTCCTTCCAGCCCCAGGTTGCTGTCCTCTAGTGGGATTTGAACCACTGACCTTCTGGCCTGTGGTACCTTGCCTCAACCACTAGGCCACTCCTGATTCTTCTCAGATTGCTAATGCCATTGTTGCTTTGCTTCCGGTTCCAAAACCGGTTACTGTTTCTGACTTTGTTGAAGGTGCTGTATTAATGGAGGGGGCAAATGAAGGGGGAAGTTAACCTGAAAGATATATGGGAGGGGGGGCACTTAGATCTATTGATTGTAAATTGTCCACTACAGTAAGTTCCCTGTGTCGTTTTACACAGGGGGCTGCTGAAAAATTAATTGATTTAGATACTAGAGTTTTGGTGCTTGATAAGTCTCTAACTCAGTTGAACACTCAAGTACAAACCTCTTTAGCTACTAATGTAGCTCTTATAAAAGATTCTATAATTATACATTTATTTTATTTATTTATTTTATTTATTTATTTATTGGTTTATATATAGTGCTATGTCATGATAATCAAAGCGGTTTACATATAACATTTTAACTACTGCACAAGACAGTTTACAATGAACAACGTAGAATAGTTTACAAGGAACAATTGTGCAAATAACAACCAATCAAATTTCAAAAATATTTAACAACAACAGAGTAGTAGTGAACTATTTACCGGAGAATTGAATATAAGTGGTTTGAGCGGTGATTTAGAGTTCGGTGTGTCAGGAGTATGGGACTGGAGGTGTCAGGGATTGTGAATATGTTTGATATGGAGGTGGAAGAGGTCTACGGTGGTTGTTCACATTGGTAGTATTCCGTAAAAATAAATGTTTTGAGTTGCTTCATGAACTGAGTTAAATCTTTGATTTCTCTTAATGAATTTGGGAGACTGTTCCATAGGGTAGGGGCATAGAGGGAGAATGCTCTATTGGTTGTAGATTGGTTTAGTTTTCTTGCCCTATTAGGGGTGGACAGCATGTTTTTTAGACTTTCTCTTTTTATTCTTTTGTGTTGTTGCATATTTATTCGTGTGTTGAGGTATGTTGATGCAATGTTGTTTATCATTTTTAAAATGATTGTGAGAGCCTTGAATTTGATTCTCTGAATTATTGAGAGCGAATGGAGCTGAAATTGGATGGGTGTTATGTAGTCTGACTTATCAGCTTTCATGATTGTGCGTGAAACTGTATTTGAGGCCATTTGGAGGGGCTTTAGGGTTTCATTTGGACGGCCATAGAGTATACTGTTGCTGTAGTCATAATGGGTGGGTTATGAGTGCTTGGGCTATGGTGCGGAAGTCCGTGGATGAGAGTAGAGGTCTCAGATGTTGAATCATTCTAGTTTTGTTGTAAATTGCGCGGGTAGTCATGTGGATGTGGTTGGTGAAATCCAGGTTTTGATCAAGGTATATCCTCAGGTATTTTATTTCCTTTCTTATTTCAAGTGAGGTGTTGTTTACATATAGCAGACTGGGAGGGTTGAAAGTTTTATTCCTAGTTATGAAGAGTGCTTCTGTTTTCTTGAAGTTAACTGTGACGTTGACAGAGTTAAGCCATTCGGAGATATTATTGAAGCAGCTGGTGATTTTTGTGAAGTTAGGATCTCTGGTGTCAAAAGCTGTGAAAAACATTATATCGTCTGCATAAATTCTGCAGTCGATATTATGTGATTGTATGATATTGCCAATGGGTTGTAGGTATATATTAAACAGAAGTGCAGATAATGCAGATTCCTGGGTTACACCTTGTTGTTGGATGAAAGTGTTGGATAGGGTATTTCCGTAGTAGACTTATTGTGTACGGTTAGACAGGTAGTCTTGAAACAATTGTAAGGTTGTACCACCTATGCCCAGATGTTTTAGGTGGCTAATTAAGGTGTTGTGGTTTACAGAGTTGAATGTGGAAGATATATCCAGGAAAATAAAGATGAAGGCATTTTGGATGTTGTTGATTCATGAGCCAGGAACTTACGTTTCCTGAACTTCCTTCTTACGCATCTGCTCTCCCCTAAAATTCTTTTGTAAGATATTTTAAAGAGGTTTTGAAATTGATGGATCCAGTAGATATGGGACAGGCATATTATATTCCTTCTAGAGTGCGGGTGCCTTCTCCAGAGGAGGGTGGTTATGATCCCCTGCATCCAACAGCTAGTCAAAATTTAACAGATTTCCTTGAAGATTCAGCCAATACTACAGTATATCTAAACGCAGTACTTTGATTGTTACTTTTCTTACAGAATCCGTAAAGGCACAAATTCTTAAATTATTTTTCAAGTATAAAGCTGTGTTATTTTGTGGCCAAACCCTGAACATCTTCCCAGATGTTTCCCAGCCTACACAAGCATGTTGGAAGCAGTTTTTACAACAGAAGCAGAAGACGTTGGCCTTAGGAGCTGCTTTTTTACTGAAATTTCCCTGCAAGTGTATCATTACTTTGCAGGGTAAGACTTTTATTTTTACAGATGTTTCTCATTTAGAAAAGTTTCTCTTGGACAGATAGTAGTATGTCAATTGTGGCTGTGGTTTAAGTATGAATTTTCCTACTTTTATGAGCATGTATCGTTTGCCTTATTTTCTTACTTATGTTCTCTTAAATTGTTCCAACTTCGCACCTTGATGGGGGCTAGATCATCATCATCAATATTTGTTTATTTTGGGTATTTTATTTTTGATGGACAATTTATTGTATTCTTTTGGAATGTATTTTGTTTACAAATAAAAAAAAAAGGCACTAACGTGCTGGAGTTACCTTCTCTTGTGGCACTGCGGTACCAACTTGCGCTTCTACCCCCATCCAATTCCACTTCCTGTTAAAGGCTTTTTTTAAATGGATTACTGTCACTGCACATCCTGGAGAGAGGGGGGACAGTGACAGTGGGAGGAAGAGGGGACCCCTGAATGGGGTGGGGCATTGTGAATGGTGGAGGGCCCACAAACAGTGGGACCCCACAAGAAACGTTCTCCCAGGGCCCCATAAGAGGTTGAAGTGTCCTACAAATATGCAGACAGGTTAGAAAGAATCAATACACCATGAGCAGGAATTCAAGATGGCTACCACCAGATAGCACCAACCACTCCCTTCGCAGTAGGTTCATTTTTTTCTAAGTTTTTTATTTTATTATTTATGCATTTATTTATAAACTGCCAATAGAACTTTCTAAATGGGGTACAATTTACTAGCAAACGTTATATAAAAACACACAAAGAAATCCTCAAGGACATCACCTCACCAAAAAAAAAAAAAAAGTTACTCAATGAGGTTAAAAGCTTCCCTAAATAAAATAAAAATGTCTTCAATTGTTTCCTAAATGTTTGCATATCATTTTCATGCCACAGAGAATCCAGCAAATAATTTAACACTGAGCCAGTTTTGCAGATGGTACTGTCAGAAACATCTGCTGAGACGAACATAATGAATGCAGTGGCTGATACACAGAAAGACTCAAACAGGGGGCAGAGAAAACTGCTCTGCACAATGCCTTAACTACTAATGAAAGTAATTTAAATGTAAAACATTGGCAGAACAGAAGCCAATGAAGGGCAATCGATGTAGGCATAATATGGTCAAACTTGCTCCTATTTACCAGATCAGACTGTGTAATTTTTCACTATCTTAAGTGTCTTAGTGACTAAAACACGTAAGTCTACAACCAGCCAATCACAATAATCCAAAGTAGGTAATATAAAAGCCTGCAAGACAGCATGGAAATTGTTCTAAAAAGTCTTATGTCAATGTAACCACAACAACTTGCCAAATATAACAGTGACAACATACAGCACTTGTGCTCATAACTCAAACCATGAGTCTAAGGGGCCCTTTTACAAAAGTGCACTAAGTGGAGAGTGCAGGTATAGGCCCATGGTAACCTTGCGCTCAGGCCCATGGTAACTGTTAGTGTGGGGGCCATGACATTTACCGTGTGCTAATTTGCACGCTAACTGCCACTTGTACTTTAGGATGAATAATGGACATGATAAGCACATTGCAGTTATCGCAGAGGCATGTATCACATGGTAACCGCTAATATTGCAATTAGCGCAGGTGAAATTAACTCTACTATGATAGGTGGAGGCAAGTGCACCCACAGTAATAGCGCCTTGCATTATAGTACACATCCACGTTAACTATTGTGAATATGCTAATCATGCCCCTGACAGTTACCGTGGAGGCTTTGCACTTAGCATGTGTTTAGCATGAAATGTAGTACATGCTGAGTGCATTCTAATAAAAAGGCCCCTAAATTTACCCTGGGATACTTAACCTCAGTCGATATAGGAATTTTAAAAGTGCAGCACGAATAAAATCTGGAAAACTCAGAGAGGAGTCAAGAGATACATGCACTTTGGTTTTAGTCATATAGATAGCCAACTTATTATGAACCAGCCGATTAAAGATTAGTGCACAGAATCACCTTCCTTAGAAAAATGAAGCGAGGCAACATTCTACATAGAAAAAAGCAACATAATGCCATCAGCACACATTATAAACTGTATACCAGGCTGACAAAGAATATCACAAAGCACCTATAAGTGCAAATTAAAAAGCAAAGAAGAAAGGGTTGAGCCTTAAGGGATTCCGAATTTCCAAGGATCCCATATAAAGGAATTAGAAATCAATCTGTTCCCTGCAATCATTGAGACATGACTCAAATCACAGTAATGTGATAAGATCAATAGTATAGAAAGAAACACGAAGTGGGGTACCGGAGCCCTCTGAAAGAGTTAATGTGGAGAGTGAGAACGGCTTGGAATTTTGCTAGCAGCTTAGCAGTGTATGTGTATAGAAGCCAAGGTCGTGTTTTGCAGCTTTACCTGAAACACGTGGAGGCCGATTATGCAATGGGCACATCCAGGCTGTCCGGATGCCAAAATATGTATGGGGCCACTTTGTTCCTGATTCTGTAACTGTGGGAGTTATATGTTCCCG
This sequence comes from Ichthyophis bannanicus, assembly GCA_033557465.1. Classification (NCBI taxonomy): domain Eukaryota; kingdom Metazoa; phylum Chordata; class Amphibia; order Gymnophiona; family Ichthyophiidae; genus Ichthyophis; species Ichthyophis bannanicus. The sequence goes on from CM066031.1 coordinate 1,824,499,035, forward strand.
TGGTTGAAGAATCAGGACACCTGGACATCCTGGCGTGCCTCCTATTCTGATGCTGGAGACATCTTGTGCACTGCCTGGCCAGCCCACCCCAGAACTCCTGCTAGTGTGCCGGTGCTGTGGTGCCCCATGCCATGGCACAGGCACATCCAGCAGGAGCCTCCAATGCCCTGGACGACAGACAGCTGTCACTGTTTCCTCACTATCTGACCCTTGGCGGTTGCTCCCATGGCCAGGATCAGGTGGCCTGCTCTGATTGGGTAGGGGGGCTGCAGCCCACAATTGGAGGGATGTCTGGCACTTTATTTATTTAGTTATTTAACTAGACTTATATACCACTTTTCTACCAGTCAAAACAGTGTACATCCAGGTGCTCTACATATATTTTTCCCTTGTCCCCAAAGGGCTCAGAATCTATGTTTTCGTACCTGAGGCAACAGAGGGTTAAGTGGCTTGCTCAAGGCCACAAGGAACATCTGTGGGACTAAAAACCCCAGTCCTTCCAGCCCAAGGTTGCTGTCCTCTGGCAGGATTTGAACCCTGGCCCTCCAGCCTGAGGTAACTTGCCCCCCAACCACTGGGCCACTCCCTAGGCACTTATTGCACCTTCGAGGTGGAATAATCTGGGCATCCAAGTAGATGCCAGTGGATGTGCAGGGTCCTGCCCAGAATAGGCCCTCTATGTCCAGCCTCCTTGCCACTCCACTGCTCTGCCTCTGTCCTGCCCCCTCCCGCCCCCTTCCAGTGCTCCACACACAATGGCTCTGTATGTGTGGGGACCAAAAGAGCAGAATATGGTCCCTGTGAATAGCAGGGGTTTGGATGTCCAACATTGCTATTCGGGGATCAGAATCAACCCCATAGTGTTTAGCTTGATCTGTAACATGTAGTTAAACAAAGGTAGTAAAGTGAAAGCATGACATAGAGTGATAAGATGAAATTGCACAATGTGACAGTTTCTTCCTAATAAGAAAAGTCATGCAGCCATGCTAAGGTGAGGGTTTACAGGAAAACTGCTCAGGTTTGCAGGCCTGTGGATCCCTCACTTAAGGCCTTAAGCAGAATCTTATGGTATAATTCTGTGTGTGTTTTCAGTCCTTCCCCACTTGCACAGAATTTAGAGAATTGGAGCCAAGAGCCAAGGTTGGATTTCACTACTTGGTGCCCAATCAGGATTAGATCATGCAAACAAATATACATGTTAATGCAATGCAGCATGACTGACCATATAAAACACAGCAAGTAAGTAGGCAGAAACTCCAGATCAAAGTCCATGTAAAACATCACAAAAGACAATAGCAATGTTCTCCATGGATGGCCCAACTGAAATCCATGTTGGTATGAATCCAACAAGGAATGCCCATTTACAAAATCCTGAAACTATAAATATACAACCTTTTCAATAAGTTTAGTAAAGAATGATAGACTTGCGATTGCCTGTAAGGTGACAATTTACTTACCAGATAATGTCCTTTCCTTGAGTCCTGCTAGACCAGTCCAGACAAGTGAGGTTGTATCCTCCTATCAGCAGATGAGTAGAGACAGAGAGCCAATGAAATGCCCAGGTTTCAATGACATTACTCCCATGCCTCTATCAGCCTGAGCTATTAGCAGCAACTCGGTATTCATCTCAAAGCATATGAGAAGGCATGACAAACATCACACAACCTCATCGAGGTCAACAATGATTAATCAAACAGCAGAGAAACTATGTACAAGAGAGATTGAACAGAAGGCTATCAGTAGGATATGAGCCTGCAGGACCAACCATGTAGATCAAAGCAGATCAAAAGGTAACCACCATAACATAACAGACCAAACACAATTCTAGGGGTATGTCCTGGACTGGAAAGGCCAGTAACTGTGATGGCTCAAAGAAAATATATGAAACAGAATTCAACCTAACCATACATTTACAAGGGAATTTCAAAAAAAATTGACCCCCCCCCCCCAACAACAAAACACCTGGGCGAAGCATTAGAAATTCTTTCCTATGTTTCTGAGTTTCCTTAGATAAGTCTGGGAAAACACGTACCGTTAACCCTTGAAATATTACATTACGCTTCCAAAAAACATACGTAGAAACCAGTCTCTATCAGAGGAAAGAGCAAACGTTACAATCAAGGTAGAAGGAGAAACAGATTCAATTAATGACGTTTCAAAAATAGCAGAGACATCTAATGAATCAACCTGTTCTACTCCAGCAATTATCCCACCACCAACCACCTTTTTACCCAAAGGAAGATAATACAATTTAACCATAGGGGGATAGGATTCATTTGGAACTCCCAACACTTCCACCAAATATTTATTATACATCTCCTTTGCACTAATACCCGGAGCCTTCAGAAAATTTATAAGGCAAAGATTAGAATATCTTGAATTCTCCAACATTTCAATCTGTGATTTTAAAGCCAGTGCATCCTTCTGATAAGATAAACTACCATCTTCACACCGGGAAACTTTCAGCTGAAGATCAGTTACTGAAGATTGTAAAGCAGAAACTTCCAATGTGTGTTGCTAAAGCAAATTAGTATGAACTTGAGACTGAGTCGCCAAAGCTGACACCTGAGGAGCAAACAGTTCCCCAAGCTTCACAATGGCAGACCATATAGACTCTAAGGTGAATTCAGTAGGTCTTTCAAAAGTAAAAGTTACCGAAGTTTGTGCCATTCCTGTGCTGTCCTCCGAGGGCCGCTGCTCCATTGCCGAAGCCCCAGTTGCAGAGAAGGCGTCCTCCGACCTGCCTTAAGACCTCCTCAACACAAGAACTCCTGAGCTGACAGGGAGAGATGAACCAACCGCTCTACCACTCCACACCTCAGTCGGCCCTCCGCTCCCAGCACCCCTGACTGGACCGGAAGGGAATGCCTCCTCCAACTGCGCTGGACTCCTCGCCAGCAAAGGATCCTTGGGAGGACGTCACTGCGCTGGTGGCAAGATTTCAGGCCCAGTACCTCCCGACGAGCTGCTCAACTCTGACGGAAGGTCAGAAAGGCTCTGCACCGCCAGGACTCCCGACTGCCGCTGTGTCGCCAAAAAGGGATTGAGCGGACCCAACACTTGTGAAGGCAACGGAGACAAAGCTGCCAGGATAAGGGAAAGTTTCTTAACCCCTTTAGCCTTTCTTTTACCCATAATTTAAAAAAACACCACTGCACTTGGTTCCTGTCAATCCGCCATCTTGGATCTCCAGTAGTATTATCTGCTTTCTATCTTTTAACCAGTTCCGCCCACAATAGTACACTGCCTCCTATCCCATGACTTTTTAGTTTTGCCAAAAATCTCTGATGAGGGACCTTGTCAAAGGCTTTCTGAAAGTCCAGATCAATCGACTCACCTTTGTCTACCTGTTTATTCACACCTTCAAAAAAAACAACAGATTTGTAAGACAAGATCTTCCTTGTCTAAAGCCATGTTGGCTGTCTCCCATTAAGCCATGACTATCTACATGTTCAGTAATTTTGTTCTTTATGATGGTTTCTACCATTTTTACCGATATTGATGTCAGGCTTACTGGTCTGTAGTTTCCAGGATCACCCCTGGAACCCTTTTTAAAAATTGGTGTTACATTGGCCATCCTCCAATCTTCAGTGATTACAGATGATTTTAATGATTGTTCACAGATTACTAATAGTAGATCTGCAATCTCATATTTCAGTTCTTTCAACACCCTTTGATGTATACCATCTGGTCCAGGTGATTTGCTACTCTTCAGTTTATCAAATAGTTGTGATACATCTTCCAGGTGTATCAATATTTCTTTCAAGTCTTCCGCAGTATCACCTTTAAATACCACTTCAGTCATGGGTAACATCCCTACATCTTCCTCAGTAAAGACTGAAGCAAAGAATTCATTCAGTCTCTCTGCTCTGGCCTTGTCCCCTCTTAGTGCCCCTTTTACCCCTCTATCCCTCTATCATCTAATGGTCCAACTGACTCTCTCACGGGGTTTTTTGCTATGAATGTACTTGAAAAAGTCTTTATTATGATGTGACTTGTGCATCTACCTTAGGCATGCAAAATCATGCTACCACTACTACAACTTATCATTTGTATAGAGCTACAAGGCATACACAGAACTGCACAGAAACATGCAAGAGACATTCAATGCACTCTTCCTCCCGGAGAGTGTACATCCTTTTATACACCCTCAACCTCTTAGGCATTGCCTTTAACCTTTCCCAGCAATCGCGGCTTCACATTAACAGCCGCCAGCATGAAGGAAAAGGATCTTCACGCTGGCGGTTGTACAGAGGGAGCCAGGGCCTCGCACGGGCTTCCCTGGCTCCCTCCCCCGTGGACTTTGGGAGTCGAGAGAAAAGCCATTTTTTTGCTCTGGCCGTTCCTGATCTTGCGGCCAGAGCATAAAACCGGCTTTTCAAGGGCCTGTTTTACATCTCTGCCGACAGCCGGCCTGGCCATGGAAAAACCGGCCAGGCCGGCTGAATACCGGCCGGTTGGCAACCCTAATCATCCATCCTGGTGTAATGGTACCTGCTCCTGTTTAGGCTTTAAAGGTCTGCCATATCCCCAGGATGCCCCAGGCCTCACTACAGAGGTCTATCATCCATCCTGGTGTTTTGGTACCTGTTCCTGTTTAGGTTCTAAAGGTCTGCTATATCCCCAGGATGCCCCAGGCCCCACTACAGAGGTCTATCATCCATCCTGGTGTAATGGTACCTGCTCCTATTTAGGTTTTACAGGTCTGCAATACCCCCATGATACCACAGGCCTCACTACAGAGGTCTATTATCCATCCTGGTGTTATGGTACCTGCTCATGTATAGGTTTCATAGGTCTGCTATATCCCCAGGATGCTGAAGGCCTCATTACAGAGGCCCACTATTCATCCTGGTGTTATGGTACCTGCTCCTGTTTAGGTTTTACAGGTCTGCTATATCCCCAGGATGCCCCAGGCCCCACTACAGAGGTCTATCATCCATTCTGGTGTAATGGTACCTGTTCCTGTTCAGGTTTCACAGGTCTGATATATCCCCAGGATCCCCAGGCCTCACTACAGAAGCCCACTATTCATCCTGGTGTTATAGTACCTGCTTCTGTTTAGGTTTTACATGTCTGCTATATCCCCAGGATGCCCCAGGCCCCAATACAGAGGTCTATTATCCATCCTGGTGTAATGGTACCTGCTCCTGTTCAGGTTTCACAGGTCTGCTATATCCCCAGGATGCCCCAGGCCTCACTACAGAAGCCCACTATTCATCCTGGTGTAATGGTACCTGCTCCTGTTTAGGTTTTACAGGTCTGCTATACCCCCAGGATGCCCCAGGCCTCACTACAGAGGTCTATCATCCATCCTGGTGTTATGATACCTGCTCATGTATAGGTTTCACAGGTCTGATATATCCCCAGGATGCTGAAGGCCTCACTACAGAGGTCTACCTACCATCCCGGTGTTATGATAGGTGCACTGGCTGATGTGTTGAAGCCACTCATATTGCCATGTTGTGTCTGGGGCTTGCAGGGTACATCCCCAGGGCACAATTGGGTGCGGCTGTTGCTGTGTGCAAGGGCCACTCGTGAGACACATGACCATCGCCCATGCCAGTGCGTACAGTGGCACATGGCTATGCAGTCTCTCCATATGTTGGACAAGGGTTGCGGTCAGGCTGATGGGTCTCGCAGACATGCTGACATAGTGGTGCATATGTACGGGAAGTGGCGCATGCCCGCTACCCCCCACGGCACACCGTGCATGTATGCTGACACATGCAGTCCCCCACGCATGGTGCCCTGAGCCACAGCACGGCAAGGGCACATATGGTTGGTGTTGTAGGCCCAAACACGGATAGGCCACCTGTGCAGCAATGGGTGCCAGGGGGCCCGCATACAGGGCACGTAGGGGCCAACCTGGACATGCGCATCAGCAACACACACATGTGTGTGGCAGGGGCAACAGTTAGGAGTCAACACATAGCACACAATAGGGGCAGCCACCTGCTGCATGCAGGTAGCTGTGTGGTGCAGCACCAGCTGGCAATGGATGTCTGTCCTCTAATGTCCCCACACATTGCCTCCCCCACAGGTTGAGGACCTGCGCAAGAAGGCCTGTGAGCTGCGAGCCAAGTACCCCTGTTTCATGGCGTGGGTGCAGCTGGAACAGCTGGCCCACCGAGACGGTGAGTGATGCGGCATGTCCCGGTGCGGCAATGGCCTGCGGGGCCACAGGACAAGTTTGAATGATGTGCCAGATGTGTGACCATGGTGCTAATTTTCATACCTCTCCTCCACAGCGGACGCATGTGCAGACAAGGGCCCAGCAGGGCTGGATGCTGGAGCTGGGCAGGCAGTGCCGGGCGAAGACGCCCCAGAGGGCATGGAGGTGGCTGACAGTGGGGAGTCCGAGGAGGAGGGGGTGCCGGAAGCAGAGAGGGGGAGGGGGAGGAGGGAGGGGGAGTGGGTTGGAGGGGGATGGCAGCTGGGAGCCTGAGGAAGGGAGGAGCGGGAGGACGGGTTGAAGAGGGGAGCGAGGGGGGAGGTGTGGGGGCAGAGGGGCAGGAGGGGGAGAGGCGGGGTAGGTGTGGGAGGTGCGGGCGGAGGCTAGGGAGGGGGAGGGGGTGGTGCTTGGTAAGGCAGGGGAGAGGGGGTGGGAGGCCTGGGAGGGGGAGGGGCAGAGGGGGTGGTGGGGGATGGGGATGGGGCAGGGGATGGGGTGAGGGAATGGACATTCCCAAGTGGCATCGGCCACCACAGGGCACTGGGGGCCCAAGCCAGATGCCCCACAGTGCCAGCAATGGCCCCCGTCTGGCCGCGGGTCTGCCCCACATAGCCACAGACAGGCACAACGTACATGCAGCCACACAGACAAGGGAAGATGTGTGTCTGTGTGGATGCATGTGCGGCCTACGCCTGGCTGCAGATGTGCGTGCTCAGGCACACGCCCAGCGGCAGCACGCCCGCATTCTGGGGCGGGAGCTGGAGACCATGGCAAAGCGATGGGACCGGATGGGATACACCCTAGAATACTGAGGGAACTTGGGGACGTTCTAGCAACTCCACTGACTGACCTTTTCAATGCCTCGTTGGAGTCGGGAGTGGTGCCAAAGGACTGGAGAGAGGCTCATGTGGTGCCTTTACACAAAAGCGGAAGTAAGGATGTGGTTGAAAACTACAGGCCGGTTAGTTTAACTTCAGTGGTGAGTAAATTAATGGAAACGCTGTTGAAAGAGAAAATAGTGAGGTTTCTGGAGTCCAGCGGATTACAGGATCCGAGGCAGCATGGATTCACCAGAGGCAGGTCTTGTCAGACAAATCTGATTGATTTCTTTGACTGGGTGACTAGGGAGTTGGACCGAGGGAGAGCTCTAGATGTGGTGTATTTAGATTTCAGTAAAGCCTTTGACACTGTTCCTCACAGGCGACTTATAAACAAACTGAGCACCCTAGGGATGGACCCTAAAGTTACTGCTTGGGTTAGAAATTGGTTGGGTGGGAGGCGACAAAGAGTACAAGTAAATGGAGCTCACTCTGAGGAGAAGGATGTTACCAGTGGTGTGCCCCAGGGATCTGTCCTTGGTCCGATTCTTTTTAACATCTTTGTTAGTGATATAGCGGAAGGGCTGTCGGGTAAGGTTTGCCTCTTTGCGGATGATACCAAAATCTGCAATAAAGTAGACACCCAGGAAGGTGTAGATAACATGAGGAGGGATCTAGCTAAGCTTGAAGAATGGTCTAGAATTTGGCAGCTGGGATTTAATGTTAAAAAATGTAAGGTCATGCATTTGGGCTGCAGCAATCCAAGGGAGCAATACAGCATAGGAGGTGAAGTACTTTTGTCCACTAAAGAAGAGCGGGACCTAGGCGTAGTTGTGTCCGATGATCTTAAAGTAGCTAAACAGGTAGAAAAGGCGACGGCAAAAGCTAGAAGGATGCTTGGGTGCATACGGAGAGGAATGGCTAGCAGAAAAAAGGAGGTGATAATGCCTCTGTATAAGTCTTTGGTGCGACCTCATTTGGAGTATGGTGTGCAATTCTGGAGACCGCACCTTCAAAAGGATGTGAACAGGATGGAGTCGGTGCAGAGGGTTGCTACTAAGATGATTAGTGGTCTTCATTATAAAGCATATGAGGACAGACTTAAGGATCTTAATATGTACACCTTAGAGAAAAGGCGGGATAGAGGTGATATGATTGAGATGTTTAAATACCTCCATGGCATAAATGTTCAGGGAGAGAGCCTCTTTCAATTGAAAGCAAGTTCTGCGACGAGGGGACATGGGATGAGGGTGAAGGGAGATAGATTCAGGAGTGATATGCGGAAATATTTCTTTACGGAAAGAGTAGTGGATCCGTGGAATAGTCTCCCAGTGGAGGTGGTAGAGATGAGGACAGTAACTGAATTCAAAAAAGCATGGGACCAAAACCGAGGATCTCTAAAGGTAAAAAGTGGACTGTTGTAGTTGTTGTTATGGAAGGACAGGCTAGATGGGCCTTGTGGTCTTTTTCTGTCATCATGTTTCTATGTTTCTATGGTGGCTGTCAGCATACATCAGCATGGCATAGGTGTCATGGCTTTTTCCCCAGACCTTGGATTTCATGCAGCTCTGTTACTCTGGTGATATCAGTCTCCAAAGTTAATATTCATAAATGACCTGGAAAAGGGAATAACTAGTGAGGTTATCAAATTTGCAGATGACACAAAACTGTTTAAAGTTGTTAAAACCCAAGAGGATTGTGGAAAACTGCAGGAGGATCTGGATAAATTGGAAGACTGGGCATCCAAATGGCAGATGAAATTTAATGTGGACAAGTGCAAAGTTATGCACCTAGGAAAGAACAACCCACACTATAGTTACACAATGCAAGGCTCCACATTAGAAACCACCACCCAGGAAAAAGATTTAGGAGTCATCGTGGATAACATGTTAAAACCCTCCGCCCAGTGTGCAGCGGCGGCCAAGAAAGCAAATAGAATGCTAGGTATCATAAGGAAAGGGATGGAGAATAAAACAAAGGATGTTATAATGCTCCATGGTACAACCGCACCTTGAATATTGTGTGCAATTCTGGTCACCGTATCTTAAAAAGGACATAGCGTTATTAGAAAAAGTACAGAGAAGAGCCACCAAATTGGTGAAGGGGATGGAAGGCTACTCCTATGAAGAGAGGCTAAGAAGGTTAGGGCTCTTTAGCCTGGAGAAGAGACGGCTGAGGAGAGATATGATAGAGGTGTATAAATTAATGAATGGAGTGGAACGGATAAACGTGGATCAATTGTTTACGCTATCAGAGTATAGAAAGACTAGGGGACATGTAATGAAGCTACAGGGTAAACTATTTAAGACAAATAAGAGAAAATATTTTTTCACTCAACGTGAAATCAAACTATGGAAACTGTTACCGGATGATGTATTAAGTGCTGTTATAATAGCTGGGTTTAAAAAAGTTTTGGACAAGTTCCTTGAGGAAAGGTCCAAAAACCACTATTAAAAGGGGACCCAGGATATCAATGCTTGACCCAGTACAAGCATTGTGGAACCTGTGTCTTTTGGGGATATTGCTAGGTACGTATGACCTAGATTGGCCACTGTTGGAAACAGGATACTGGGCTTGATGGACCTCGGTCTGACCCAGTATGGCATGTCTTATGTTCTTATGTTCTTATGAGGGTAGTTTACAAGATGAGATTAACTCTGACCCTCTGGTGATGTCAGTCTCCGGGCCCGATGAGATTGGTCTGCAGCCCCTCCTTGCTAAATCAAGAATAGCAGACCTCAAAGGAAGGTGCTAGAAACAATAGCAGACCTCAAAGGGAGGTGCTAGAGAAAATTCACTATAAAGGACAGAAATACTTCCTCTTTCTCTCTCTCTTCCTCTATTCATCGGACATGAAGGACAGGAGGCTCTTATAATCAATTCTCTTCACCCCTCCCCCCTCTCTCTCTCTTTCTGATCTCTCTCACACACACATGCACACACATAGAGTCTTTCATATGCACACACACACACAGATTCATTGATGTACACTGAAGCAGCTTTTTAACAACCACTATATAACTCTGTTCTGTACCTATGTAATAAGCCTATTTCTACATAAATACCTGTTTCCAAGCCACACCTGGTTGGTTGTCTTATTTGTGCTGCTTAAAGGAAACACATTAGCAGACTCACTAGCCAAGGAAGCATGCCATGTAGGCCTCATATGGCCCTGGTGTGAGCAGACACGCATGGTTGCTATTGCTATACGTTCCACAGATTATGATCAGATAATACCACCAGATTACTTCGTAGCACTGCAGACAAAGGACCCTGAGCTTTCCAATTTGAGGAAGCTTGTGCAGTACGCCCCAGATAACCTATATCAGCACACACCCTTTCTCACACTCGCTATAGAGAAAGAAATTCTATGTGCAAAAAGAGAGGAAGGCTTGGTTATAGCTTTCCCTAGAGCTCGAGGTAAAGAGTGGATGCATTGGGTTCATGTTGCAGGTCCTATGGGACACCCTAAAGCAGAAGAAATGCAGACTATCCTCAATAGATTGGTATGGTGGCCAGAAATGAAACATGATATACAGGATCATGTTTCCTCCTGTGTAATCTGTGCTTCATTTGGGAGGCAACCTAAAAAGAGAAGGGGACAGTTAATGAGAGCACCTCCTCGTGGCCCATTTGAGAGACTGCAAATAGATCATGTGGGCCCTCTTCCGTTAACAGCTAGGAAAAATAGATTTTTGCTCACTGTTGTTGATTCCTTTTCTCATTGGGTAGAAGCATTCCCTGTCCCAGATCAAACTGCTCGAACCACTGCAGAAATCCTAACTATGCAATTTTTTACACGCTGGGGCATTCCCAAGACTATTGATTCTGATAATGGTCCTGCATTTGTTTCTCAGCTCATCAAGGAATTGTTTGATTTTCTAGGCATAGAACAACAACTCCACATTCCGTACCATCCACAGGCAGCAGGGCAGGTAGAAAGAATGAATCAAACAATTAAGGCCCACCTCAGCCCTATGCTTAATCTGACCAGGAAAAAGTGGGATCTGGTGCTCCCTTTAGTCCTTATGCATATCAGAGCTAATGTCTGTAAATCCACAGGTTTTGCACCCTATGAAGCCTTAATGGGAAGGCCAATGCAACGGTGGGAAAATATGCTGAGTCCTTTTCTTCCAGAGGACCAGACCGTAATTCTCACCAATGAGTGGATGAAATTCCTGCAAGAACATCTAAAAGAAATTCAGACCACTGTGCTAGCTAACACAGAAAAAGCTAGAAATTATTTGCAGGAGGTACATGCAAAAGGTTCTGATTTAAGGCCCCTCAAAGTTGGGAGTAAAGTGATGATTCTGAGACCTAGACCAAACCTCCCCTTTGGAACTGCAAAGTGGGAAGGACAGTACTTAGTTACTGATACCTTAGGCCCAAACCTATACCAAATCCTAATGCCCGACAACGAGCAGTATTGGAAACACATCACCCAGTTGAAACCATATGGGTAATACGTGTTTTATCAGTCTTTGTTTTCAGATACCACCTGAAGACAGCACGGACAGCTGCTTTCTGAAGACAGCACGGACAGCTGCTTTCTGAACAAAAGTCGCTTGAGGACGGTAACTATTTACTTCTGCTGTATAGTTGATGTGTCCTATATAATGGACATGCGTTTAATAGTTATGTAAATAAGTAGTAAAAATTATTTTTTTTCTTGTTACATAGGAGCATTAGTTTACTCCCTAGTAGAGTGAAACAAGTTAGCTTTCATTATGTCTCGGTTTCCTGTTGTTCTGGTATCTGCTCTCATCTACCCCAGTCTCATTACAGGAACTATCATCCGAATATGCACGATTGGCTGGGCTAACTCCACAGGTGGGGCATATCACTATCAAGAAATACCCCCACCTTTCCCGGAACGAAAGGATCTGGTCATCCTGAGTTTCTGTTCCGTACAGGACAAGCCAGTGTTCTATTCATTAAACATCACTCAAGTACAGTGGGAGCCACCAGTTTCCACTTCTCTAGAAAGGACACAAGAATTGAGGGCACCTCCAGAACATTACTTTCTAGGTCCTCCTGCTTTGATTTTGTACAATATTTCCTGTCAAGACAGAGGTACCTGGAAAATAACTTATACATGGGTTGTGAGTGATCAACCGCACATCACTGAGACTTCATTCCTTTTGGATGTATCTTGTTTACCTACCACCCCTCATCCCACCCCTCCCACCACTTCTGCTCCTCCTGTACTCTACCTTTCTGATATCCACCCATTTCAGGAAGGACATCCCTTTCAGATTAAATATGATGCACCACACGATGTTTTATATGATGTGGAACACCATTTTCTTAGTTGGCATCTATTTCCCAAATTGTTTCTAGTTACTCACAAATATCCAAATTGCTCTCAGTTTGTTGCCAACCACATAAAAATGCTCAATACTTGGTTTAATATGCAGTCAGTAACACCCCAAGCCAAGCAATTTCGACACAAGCGTGAATTAATTGATACAATTTTAGGTGGCACGGGGACTGCACTGGGTGCCCTTAATATAATTGATATAGAGGTGCTCTGTAATAAAATGGGATCCACTGCTCAGCATGCTGCTGATGGTTTTACCTCACAACATATTATTAATGAAGCTTCCTCTAAACTGTCCAATGTAGCTGTAGATACCTTTGCTCTTATATCTCCCATTATAGAACAGAAAATTGTTACCTTAGCACATACAGAATATAGATTGCAAAAGAATATTTCCTGGGCTCTTGGCTGTGATCAAGTACAGATCAAGCTTATTACTATACTAAAAGAAATTCTGATCACTGCTAAGTTAGGACACTGGCCACCATCTCTCATCCATATGGCTAGTACCAAAATACCTGAATTTGCTATAGCTTACCTTGATTGGTGGACAGTTAGTGTTCCCATTTGTTCACCACAAGGCTGCTCTATCTGTACTTTGATCCCATGGTCAGGACAACACACAGTTATTTATCCTATTGTTAATATTGGGGTGCAGTTTGATAATATGCTTATTTATCCTGTGGACCATCTCACATGGGTGCAGCCACTGGACGACACCTTGACTTCATTCAAGCCGATGGACCCCAGTTTGTGTGAGCAGACTACATTTCAGTTCAAGTGTCAACCTCACCAGTTTAAAGAGGCTGACACCTCCTGCTGGAACAATTCCTCCTCCTGCTCCCTGACTGTTAAGCTCTCATATTCCCTGACTACCTCACACAGTTTGTATTACCTTGGAGCTGGACACTTTTGTTTTCATCTGTTCTTTCCCCAGAATGTTTCTTTTTCGATTGCTCCCAGAATGCATGGCATTCACCTTCCCAAGAACACTTTGTTGTACAGTTCAAACCATTTACCATACCTGGTGCAGTCATACACTACTGGTCTCCATCACCATTAACGGGACAACTTATTCCACACCGCTGGTTACCAATGACTCTATGGACATTCCAGACTTTATCTCATATGCTGTGTATCCATTGCCACTTGGCATGGGAGAAGAGACACTACATAAACTGCTCAACTTTACAGAACTCCATGCCTATATTGATCCCCTTAAAACAACATCCACTAAAGTGAATCACACCATCGCTTATGAGAATGGACATTCAACAAATTGTTGGACACTTGCTACAAGATGCTCATGTGTCTGTGTGGGAATTGTTATTTGGTTACTCACCTACTGCTGATCATGTCTTTAATGTTTTTATTCACCCTATTATTATTTTAACTGCTGTACAAATATTGCTATGCATTATCATAATTTTCATGTGTTGTAAAATGAAACACATGTACATGTCCTTGCAGTGCATGTCCTACAGAACAACAACATTTTAAGGTAGTTACACGGAATTTCTCCAACACCTACCTCTACATCCAGGCTCATTTGGCCTGCTAATTTGGCTAATTTGGCATTTCCTATTACACTGAATACCAGAGTCAGCTGCAGTCTAGTATTGCTTCCTATCCTCACTCACAGCATCCTGGTACCTTTTGGCTTTAACCTCCTCAAAAATTCTTGCAGCCCTTATGCACTGTTTACTCTCTCTAAGATGGGCACAGAGGTAGCATATTGGGTTCCCCCCCCCCCCCAGTAGTGGCTGTCCTACCTAAGACATGAGGTTTGGACTCATAAGGGGACTTGTTTATCTCTAGAACACTAGAGACAGTACTGTGCAGGACAGGTGACCTGCTAGACATAGCAAGGTATTTAATACTGGAGGTATTAGACAAGCTGCCTACTATCATGTAATGGCAGCTGGGACAGGTACCATGGGTTTGCTTCCACCATTTCCAGGCACAAATAATAAATAAAAATAAAAAAGGTGTGGGAGATGTCAGCATACATCAGCATGGCATAGGTGTCATGGTTTTTCCCCAGACCTTGGATTTCATGCAGCTCTGTTACTCTGTTGATACCCAGTCTCCAAAGTTAATGAGGGTAGTTTACAAGATGAGATTAACTCTGACCCCCTGGCGATGTCAGTCTCTGGGCCCGATGAGATTGGTCTGCAGCCCCTCCTTGCTAAATCAAGAATAGCAGACCTCAAAGGGAGGTGCTAGAAACAATAGCAGACCTCAAAGGGAGGTGCTAGAGAAAATTCACTATAAAGGACAGAAATACTTCCTCTTTCTCTCTCTCTTCCTCTATTCATCGGACATGAAGGACAGGAGGCTCTGATAATCAATTCTCTTCACCCCTCTCCCCTCTCTCTCTCTCTCTCTGATCTCTCTCACACACACATGCACACACATAGAGTCTTTCATATGCACACACACACACAGATTCATTGATGTACACTGAAGCAGCTTTTTAACAACCACTATATAACTCCGTTCTGTACCTATGTAATAAGACTATTTCTACATAAAGACCTGTTTCCAAGCCACACCTGGTTGGTTGTCTTATTTGTGCTGCTTACCCTACTGTCTCTGTGAAATGAACCCAGGACCAAACGGAGAGTAGACCAGAAGATTACAATTCAGAAGATTACATTTTATGGGGGCCATCTCAGACTTCACAGCAGGTCTCCAGTTGGGTAAGTAATAATTTTGTTTGATACATTAAAGTGGATTTCAGACAGGGTGCGACAGGAAAATCAAAAGCCCTTGTGACCATGTACAATTGACAATTTTGGTTACAGGCTGGATTTAGTGAAAAGTTCCAGTGATAACTTTGTTTTGTGGGTTAGAAAAGGTGAGATTTTTATTGTCAAAAGGCTCTGTAATAATCCTGAATTTTAATTATTACCTACACCTAGGGCATTGCATAGGGTGGCTTGCAATTGTCTTATTTTTATGTATAGGCTTGCTACAGATTTTTCTATAGTATTTGAGCTGCTAAGAAAAGACAGAGTTACACAGGTAAAACAGTCCCTCATTGAATACAATATACATCTTTCCTGATAAAGCTATTACCTCCTGTCCTTCATGTCCGATGAATAGAGGAAGAGAGAGAGAAAGAGGAAGTATTTCTGTCCTTTATAGTGAATTTTCTCTAGCACCTCCCTTTGAGGTCTGCTATTGTTTCTAGCACCTCCCTTTGAGGTCTGCTATTCTTGATTTAGCAAGGAGGGGCTGCAGACCAATCTCATCGGGCCCGGAGACTGACATCACCAGGGGGTCAGAGTTAATCTCATCTTGTAAACTACCCTCATTAACTTTGGAGACTGATATCACCAGAGTAACAGAGCTGCATGAAATCCAAGGTCTGGGGAAAAAGCCATGACACCTATGCCATGCTGATGTATGCTGACAGTGGCTGACCGGCTGCGCAGGCTGGATGATAGGTGCACCTGGCCAGACACCCAGCGATGGGGGCCCCAAGGGGTGTAAGTGTGAGCACCACACATGCCACCCCTGACCTGTGCCGGCCCGTGCCATGCGATTTTCACCACCACCGGGTCCTGGGGTGGTAGGGGCCATGCTCGCACAGGGTCCCACAGCTGTTTCCCCACCCCAAATAAATATTGTAAATATGTTTGACATACTCACAATGGTCAGTTGTCCGTTATTGCTACATGTCAGTGGGGTGCAAATGACAGGTGTGAGCATCTACATGTGTGTCTGTGTGCATGACAACGGTCCCATACATGGTACCGTACCCATGGCAAGGGCGGGGGATGGGCATGTGCAGCGCATGATGTAGCACCACACATGAACACCATCACACTCAGGACAGGGATGGCATGGAGCAGTAGTGGTGGGACATGCAAGGGTATGGCCAGCAGTGGCCAGTGGTACATAACAGAGTGGACAGTGCAATGCACGTGGATGTGGGAATGGCAGACACAGGAGCGAGTGGGGTGGTTGGCAGGGGGGCCCATATACCAGGACCATGGATGCAGGGTGCCGAGGGATGGGTGGTGGACAAGGTCCCCGGGGGGTGGGGCCTAACCCGCACCAGTGTGGCTGGACACACATGTACAGGGAAAGGGCTGGGATGTACCTGGGCCTTGGGGGGCCGTGTTACAGGGCCGTCATGCCCTGTGGATAACTATGGGGGATCCACAGTGTATCCAGCAAACACCTGTGAACCGTTGCAGGCCCCATGGGATGGGGGTGATGTGGCCAGGCCGTGCAGCATGCATCTGACTACATACAGCAGTAGTGTCTACGTGTCCCAGGGGATGGTCCCGCAAGGGGGGGCACCCCCATGGCATACATCACACTGAACAGGACAGGGCAGGATATGGGACACCAGCAATGTGCTACCAGTGTGCTACCAGAGGTGGACGTGTGGACGGGACAGACAGCGTGGATATGTCAACGGACATACAGGGTACGATTTTCAACCCATGTGATGTGGACGG
The DNA here is from genome assembly GCA_033557465.1 of Ichthyophis bannanicus. Classification (NCBI taxonomy): domain Eukaryota; kingdom Metazoa; phylum Chordata; class Amphibia; order Gymnophiona; family Ichthyophiidae; genus Ichthyophis; species Ichthyophis bannanicus. The sequence goes on from CM066031.1 coordinate 1,824,515,823, forward strand.
CACTGCACGGAGACGTATCCGGCGCCACCCCAACATTCCCTAAGCAGGTACCGATGGTGACAAGTGGCAGGGGGGCAGGGGTGTTGGGGGTCCGGTGGCATGGCTGGTGGCATGGGGGTGGCATGGCTGCTGCCGCAACCCATGGTAACCCCAGCTGGGGGGGGGGACAGACTGGCTGAGTTAATGGCATGGGGTCGGTTCCTGGGGCGTCCACGGGTAGGGCAGGGCGTACATGGGGCTCCCACAATACACACAGGACATGTGACTTCAGGCAGTGCCGCATGTGCAGCTATTTATTTCCCCCACGCTCGGCCATGCCTTGAGTGGCCCCTCCCACCCCATGGTGCAGGTGCAACAGCTGGTGCTGCTGCTGCTGGTGGCGGGCCCTGTTGATCCGAGTGGGTCTTCTGGGCAGCTGCCCATAGCTCTGTGCTGGCAGCCATGGCCTGCGCTGATGCAGCCAAGCCCTGCATCTCGTCCAGGATCCCCTCCACTGCATGGGGCATGCGGTGTGCCTCGTACCACTGCCGTCGCTGCTCCTGAAGGACTGTACGCAGTACATGCCATATGCCTGTGGGGGAGACAAGATGTGCACCGTGAGACAGTTGTTCACCTGCCACCTGTACACAGGCAACATCATATGACTACAGTAGGACACTTACCCTCTGAATCACCATGTGCCACTCGGAGTGCACCCGCATCTCCCCTATCACCTCTGCCAGGGCTGACCGCCTATCCTGCGTGGCATGCTGAGGAGCAGCAGGCTCCGCCTCCCGATGGCTTTAGCAGCAGGTGGCACACTGTCCTCAGCCAGCCCCTGGCTCAGCCTGCCATCACCTTGCAGAGGTGGTGCTGGACCCACCACCTCCGCATGTGCTGCAGTTGTCTCTCCTGGTGGCTCTGCCTCCAGCCCAGCATCATCAAGGGGCCACAGCCCGAGAACTGTGTGCTCCACCCCCTCCTCTGCCTCCTCAATGGCGCGTATGTCACCTGTGGGGGAACAAGTTACACAGCTCAGGTTGGGCATGGCTGCCTGCCTCCCTCTGTCACACCCTGTATCTATGAATCATGTAGGACACAGGGCACCCTGGTCGGTGTGCGGGTACCCAGGCTGCGTACATGTGGCCATGGACGTCACCTGTGCAGGGGTGTGTGTGGTACCACCCCATGTCCGTGTCCCAGGTGCATGTGTTGGGCCACCAGAGACCACGTGTGCATGCGCCTGGGAGAACACCACATGGCCAGGCATGACTGTTGGGGTGGGCCCAGTGTGCTGTGCCATGGCAACCGGGGACAGATGTGCCCTGTGGTGGCGGGGATATGCGTGCATGGTTGCAAGGGCTGGGGTGGGGTGGGCCTGTGGCGGTGCGACCTGCGGCGGGCTGTGGGTGGCTGCGTGTAGCAGGCACATATGTGGGTGTGAGCCACACGGGTCTGTGTTGGGGCCCCATGCCCCCCTCCGGCACTGCCCCTTGTATAGTGGTGCCTCCTGTGCCTTGCATCCGATGCTACCAAGACCATTCCCCCCTCCCCAAGCACACAGCCACCCACCCCATGCCACCCCATCGCCACCTGTGTCCCTGCACCCAGCACCTATGGCACACACAGGTGTGGTGCGCCTCCATGTCTGCCATGTAGCAACCCTTGTGGCCTTGCTTTCCTCGCCATCCCTGCTCTGTGTCCCCACAACACATTGTTGCCCAATGCTGCTACCACAGGCCTGTCACCCCCCCGCCCCTGCACCCATCCACTGCGCTGCGCCGACCCCAGCTAAATGTCGCCATGTCCACCCCCGTTCTGGCCCCTGCACCTACAGCTGCACCTGTGCCACCCCATTCACTGCCCCTGTGTCGGTGCCCTCTCCTCGATCTATGGCAGCCATGCCCTGCTTCTGTGTCTCCAATCCCTCTCTGCCCACCACCCCCTCCTGAACCCTCTCTCAGCGGTGACTGTCACCCCAGGCACCTGCCCCCCACGGACCGCTGTTGCTCAATTGGGGGGGGTCTCGTCACGCAATGCACCTGATGTGCTTCCATGGCCCCTCCTTCCCCCCTGCATCCATCCCTGCACTCACTTGTTTAAGGTCTGTCACTGGTACACCTCTCTCCATCTTACCTGCACGTGGGTGAGCTGTATCCAGTGCAGGGGACAGGCCATGTATATACATGGGCCCGAGTCAGTCCACCAGGTGCTGTTCCAGGTTGGTCAGGGTGTCCCTCTGCGCTGGGCCCCTGCCAGTGCCCTGCGCATTGTGCCTCTCCCGTGAGATTTGGGCATGGATGTTTCACTTAATATCATAGTAGCACTTGCGGAGGCTCTCTGTGTAGCGATGTGGGCCACCTGCTGCCGCCACCTCTGCCTGTACCTCTGCCCATGCCCTTGTGCGCGTGGAAATGGTGGTGGTTGAGCTCATCTATCTGAACAGCACCTCGAACCTCTCCAGGATGCTGGCCAGAAGGAGGTAATTCTGCTCCTGGGTGAAGCGGACTGCCCTCCTCCTGGCTTCCTCGGCTGCAGGCACCCTGCGATGCTTCTGCCCTGGTGCACCTCCAGGCTGTTCCGGGGGGTGGTGTATGGCCCCGGATGGGCCTGCCCTCTCCCTCTCTGGGTCTGTGGTGGAGTGGGCCACTGGTGGCTGCTGGCTGCACTCCCCTCCTGCCTCATGGTGTCCCTCGTCCTCCATGCTATGGTATGTAATGTGTACCATAACCCTTGCTGTTCTGGGCATGCTGTGCCCAGTTATTTACCTCTGGTGTAGTCCTACGCGTATTATGCATGGGCGATATGTGCATTGCAGTGGCACGTGTTAGCTTTGCGCATGCTCGTTTCCCGCACGCACATACATGCATTACGTATGATGCATTCTCAGGTGCTGTGTGCTCGTAAGGCGCGTTCCTAGGCACGCTACCCCTTTCCCTATGCTCCCTGTCCTCACATCCATCCTCGTTGTTGCTATTAGTGTGCTCCGCTCCATTCATGGTCCGTTTATCCTCCGACATGGTTCATGGTACATGCAGGCACACTGCTGATTATCATTGCTTTGGGTGCTACGGCGAGTTCCCCACGCGCAACTCTGCATCAGACGCGCAACTCTGCATCAACTCTGCATCAGACGTCACGCCTCCGTGCGTTGGAATGCGCCTTGCGTTCTGCTCTCACCTATGTGTCTGGGTGGGGCATGTAGTACAGAACGCCATATGTTTGTGCCCTGCTGGGTCACGGGGACATGACACATACTCCTCCTACCCTCATTCAGCATGCCCAATCACGGAACATGCATTTATGGGAACGCACGTTTCTGCACAAGCTATGGCATTATGCTTCCGTACGTGTGGGGCGTTGTCTCATGCTGTTGATGGTGTACGTCCCAGCATCACCAGGTGTGTAAGGTTTGCTCTAACTATTTTCTGCACCCCACACCCTATTTAACATCTACCTGTGCTCCATCCCATGGCCAAGCGCCTGGCTGCCCTACATTTCTTTGCCTCTGGCTGTTTGCAATCCTCAGTGGCCACAGTGGGTGGGATGAGCAGGCCAACATTCTCACTCTGTCTCCACCAGGTACTGCGGGCCATGGTCAACCGGGTTGGGAATTACATTGCGATTCCCAACAGTAGGCAACATTGGGGGGCCCTGGGCCATGCATTCCAGCGTATTGCAGGGATACCACACGTGATGGGAACTATTTATTGCACACATGTTGCCCTGGTCCCGCCACACGACAGGGAGGTTGTGTTCCGCAACCGCAAACACTTCCATTCCCTGAATGTGCAGGTTGTTTGTGATGCAAATATGCGTATTCTGAATGTGATTCCACAGTTCCCAGGGTCAGTCCATGACTCCTATATCCTGCAGCACGCGGCACTGTTTGGACAATTTGAGGCCAGACAATATGGTGACTGTGTCCTGCTGTGTGGGTATTTACCATATTTCACATGAGCGTACAGTGTATGATATCTGGGCTCCCATTGTCACCTGTGTCCTCTGCATGCCTTTCCTTGCATTGTGGTTGTGGGGCGCTGCCTTGTATGGGTCTTTGTACAACGTCACACCCTGTCACCGTGGATGTGGTCACATACCTCTGTGTGCTGCTAAACGTCTCTATGTATAGCACGTGTGCCTCATTGCTCATCTGGGTGTCTCGGCACACATGCGGTTGAGACTGGTATCTGCTACTGCTGTTCGGTTGCACAGGTCTTATGTACAGGGACACTCTGAGCACATATGGTGTGTCCATTCTATGGCTGGGTGTGTCACCCCTTGTTTGACCACGGCTCCCGCACATGGCCTCAAACATACTGCACACACAGATGTACATGTGTATGCCTTTGTGGTGTATCCCTCGTGGAATCCATATCCAACGTGTGTGTGTGTGTGTGTCTGTGTGCCATCCAGGTGGGGGAAGGGGTTTATTTATGCACCCAGAATCGTCCTCATGCTGTATGGTGTGTATGGGGCTTTTTCTCCATTGTCCATGTGTGCGACAACACATGGGTGAAGCTGTGGTCGCACTTGACATCACACATGTATGCTGTCTGTCTGCCCACGTTATCTTGTCTCTACTGCCATTCTGACCTGGCCCCTCGGGTATGTGTTCTGGTGACATCTACTGTGTGTGCACTGTATCATGGGCATCACATGGTTGCACACATGCGCATCTCTGCCCCTTCCAGTATCCTTTGCCACTGTCGGCCAGATGCCTTCACACCTGCCACTGCTGCCGTTTGGGCACAGGTTTTTGGCCATGTGTTTGGCCTGATATATAGTTGATGTGTGTTGCCCTCATTATCCTTCCCCGGGTTTCCGGGTCTCCCAGCTTCAGACACTGGTGAAGTGCCATTGTGTGCCATTCTATGACGTCGTATGTTTGTGTCCCTGTATATGTGCTGTCCAGTTAAACGTTGCCACTTCTGTGCTTTTGTGTCCATCATCTCCCGATTGACCGTACCACATTTATTTCTGCAGTTGAAGCGGGATATGGCTGTCATGCCTGGTTGCTGACTCCTGTGCATCTCCCACGGCCAGGTGCAGAGATGAGGTAAAATGAGGCCCATGCCTCCAGCCGCTCAGTCATTAAGCACACCTTTGGCATTCTGAAGAGTCGCTTCAGGTGTCTGGAAAGGACCGGCGGTGCCTTACATTATGGACCCATGACATGTGGCAGCTGGGATTTAATGTTAAAAAATGTAAGGTCATGCATTTGGGCTGCATCAATCCAAGGGAGCAATATAGTATAGGGGTGAAGTACTTTTGTCCACTAAAGAAGAGCGGGACCTAGGTGTGGTTGTGTCTGATGATCTTAAAGTAGCTAAACAGGTAGAAAAGGCGACGGCAAAAGCTAAAAGGATGATTGGGTGCATACGGAGAGGAATGGCTAGCAGAAAAAAGGAGGTGATAATGCTTCTGTATGTCTTTGGTGCGACCTCATTTGGAGTATAGTGTGCAATTCTGGAGACCGCAACTTCAAAAGGATGTGAACAGGATGGAGTCGGTGCAGAGGGTGGCTACTAAAATGATTAGTGGGCTTCATTATAAAGCATATGAGGACAGACTGAAGGTTCTTAATATGTACACCTTAGAGGAAAGGCGGGATAGAGGTGATATGATTGAGATGTTTAAATACCTCCATGGCATAAATGTTCAGTGAGAGAGCCTCTTTCAATTGAAAGCAAGTTCTGCTACGAGGGGACATGGGATGAGGGTGAATGAAGATAGATTCAGGAGTGATATGCGGAAATATTTCTTTACGGAAGGAGTAGTGGATCCGTGGAATAGTCTCCCAGTGGAGGTGGTAGAGATGAGGACCATAACTGAATTCAAAAAAGTATGGGACAAACACAGAGGATCTCTAAAGGTAAAAAGAGGACTGTTGTAGTTGTTGATATGGAAGGACAGACTAGATAGGCCATGTGGTCTTTTTCTGTCATCATATTTCTATGTTTCTATTTTTCATATCATTCTGGCCTGTTGCATCCTGCTCAACATTGCTCTCAGGCACAATGTCCCAGTCGACATTAATGAGGATCTGGAGGAGGATCCTGTGTGCCCTCCTGTACGTGGCCGTGGTGACACACGTGAGGGGATGGCAGTCAGGCAACATCTGATCGAGGAGCTGTTCTCCTGTAGGTTCTGCAAATGTGGGGATGTGCATATGTGTCTCCATGTTTGTGCTGACCTGTGTGTTTCACGGCACTATCATGACATATATATTTGTAACCCGTGTTTTTGACCCCCCAGGACAGGCTGCTGACCCTGCCCGATGCTGTGGTGCATGTGGGAACTGTGTGTACATCATTACGACCTGCACGTGCCTGGGGTGGGTGGACATACAGGTAAGTGTACTGTGGGGGCTGTACAGCATTACACATATCTGTGTTTCCCTCTCCACTGCACCTCTGTTGTTGTACATGTGTTTGGCCTGCGGCTCCATCCCCTCATATGTTCCAGTTGACACGCATATGGCCATTGGCCTGTGCACATTTTGGGTGTTTACACACTGTACCTAGGGCACATGTTACCAGGCTATGTGTGTCTCCAGGCAAAGGGTGTGTGGTTGGTGGATAGCACATACAGCCTTCTCTGGCATTGTGGCATTACACAACATCAGTGTATACTTGCATGGGCTGTGATGATTGTCTCCACTGGTCCCTAATTGTGCACAGACCTGCCGTTTGCAACTTGCAGCATGCTCACCTTGTCTCACGGTGTATGTCTCTGTGTCTTTGGGGCATGGCTAGATGACGGTACCTTCTGATGTCCTTTGCCATTATCTGGTGCAGGGATGCGTCTGGCCACCTGTGCAGTGGTGTTCACCCGTCTCTCTGTGACCTTCTGCTTTTGGCCTTCTGTACATTGTGCGCATGTGTCATGTATTGTTGCCTGAAGTGTCTCATGTTTGCTGACAGGATACTACACATCAATGTTTAGGTTACACACAACTCACCATTCCTTGGACATGTGCCACTGACGGCTGGCCATGACAACGTGGTGATGGACACAGTTCATTGACATCCACAGCCTCTACTGTGGCCCCTTGTGTCCTTTGTGTGGCTCAGACAGTCCCCATCAGACACCTGCAGTACAATGAAGGTAGGTTGCACCTTCGATCTTCTGGGACTAACATCCACGTGTAGATGTTTATTTTGGGCTGTTTGTATCATTGTGCATTTCTGTGGGATTTCTGTGCACCACCACTGCTGGACATGCTGTGGACCTCTGGAATGCCTGTGTGACATGGGTATTGACATGACCATGTCGAGATGGTAACCTGGTCTGCAGTGCCATCTCCTGCTGTGGTCAATGTGAACTGTGCTGTGTGTTGTGACCGTGTCATGTTTTAATATCTGGGCATCATTATGAACATAATGTGTTGTCACTGTCTGCATTGTGACCTGATAGTAGGTGTGGCATACCTTTACCTTTTCTCTACTCCTTTTAACACAGGGTGCAGCCAACACACACGGCACATCTACTATGCTGCATCTGGAGTCCCCATTGCCCAAATGTGGTTGGACAGGACACCGCCATGCAGCAGTCCCTGGGTGATGGTGCCAGTGGGAGATGGACCTATGCGAGTCGGACACATGCCTATGTTGGACATCATTGTTGGCCTGCTACTTTGGGTATCACTGGGGGGAATGACACACTGTCGCTGCCGTGCTCTGTCTGGGTGTTGCATTTATCACAGCAGAGACACATCACCTTTGCATGGTTGTGGAACATTGAGATGTCACTTGTGACTTTGCATGGCCATTTAATCTGGGATGGTCACAGCCGGACTGGTAGGGTCACAGGTGGTATTTGCAGTGTGGACACTTGTCCGTACATCTACAGCAGAAGCTCACATGCGTGCTCTATGTTGTACATCCATCTGACATTGTGTAGCTGTGTATGGCCAATGTGTGGGGCTCGCATCGCAGGCATTGCACTAATAGTTGGCTACACAAGTACATGCAGCCATGTATGTGGCACAGGAGATACATTCTGTAGGTCCTGCTTATTTGTTTGGCCAACTTCCACTTGTACATGACACACTATCTTCTTCCAGAACACTGTCATGCATGCTACCATCTCTGATTGCTGTTTGACCATCGCAGGGGGTATTACACTGGATATGGGGCAGCATTCTATGGTGTTTAAATGTACACGGTGCATGCGCATGTGCCGGACTCATCTCTTACACTGGTGCATGTGCTGGAGTGGGATTTGTGTGGGTACATGCATGGTTGTGGATGTCTCTTTGTAGCTCTACGTACATGTTATTGTGTGTGTTTACTGGACAGATGTGGCAATGTACATTGATTTCCTAGCTTTTCTTTGCATGTGTGCACAGTCCTCTTTCTGACATGACATTGCTCCACTCACATTGCGCCAGTACCTTTGCACTGTGGCGGCGGGTGTGTCCATTTCCAGGCTTCATTTGTGCAGTTCCTGTACATTGCCATGTTATGACTGCTCTTGTTTCCTTGGCACCCATTGCGGTGTGACTTCCACATAGTGCTACCTCTGTATGCTAGTGGTATCCCATCTTCTTTGCTTTTGGCCCACATGTTTTATTTATTTATTTATTTATTTAGACAGTTTTGTATACCGCCTTATCCTTCAATCAAAGCGGTCACAACACAATTGGGGGATACATTTAACACGCGGGGATATGAGACACATACACTAATACTTACAGGGAACATGGGCAATGGAGGGTTAAGTGGCTTGCCCAAGACCACAAGGAGCATCTGTGACTCTCGTCCTGCTACCATGTCCTCATGTTGCATTGTGTCACTGTTTCTGATGCCATGTGCATTAAAGGTGTTTATTTACAAGACTACCTGAAGTCTGGCCTTTCTCAGCACATCACATGCTGTTCTAGGAACATCTACACTGCTGTATGACCCACTGATACACACACATCAGGTCTACACATCTGAGGGGTGGTGCTGGGCCATTGGGACATGACATCATTGGCATGTTTGTGCATTTGCCTGTGCACTGCGTATGCACTTCACTGTGTTTGGCAGCATCACATTACATCTCTGTATCTTCCCTTCAGACCTTCTTGACTTGTGTGTCTGTTGTCAGCCTGGTGTGCCTGCCTGGTACATGCCACCTGTTGGCTGCGTGTTCTGGTGCGTGGCCGTGATGGTGCAGACATGTATGTCTACCACTACTGAGCATTTGTATAGTGCTACATGGTGAATGTGGTGCACTGCAGACAGGTGGGAGACATGTTCTGCACATCAGTGATTACTATCTAGTCAGCACAGACACAGATGGGGTGGGAGGGATACCACTGGGGACAGTGGGGGGGGGTGTCAGGGGGATCATGCTTCTATGGCTGCAGCGAGGGAGTGTGGTTTCATCCTGGATCTGTGGGGGATTGGAGACGGTGCCTGCTGTACAGACAGTGGAGGTTTGCTCACGGCGTACATGGCATCACGGAGAGAGGGGCGGAGTGTGGGGTTGCCAGTAGGGGTGTACTGCACAGGTGGTGGGTGTCTGCTTGTGGCCGATTTTTTCAGGGGTATTTGTACGGGGAGATGGGAGATGAGGGGTGGTGGGTAGCCACAGAGTCTCTGCATCTTGAGCTCAGCAGGGGAGGTTTGCCATGGGTATGGTAAAGGTTAGGGAGGCTTTGATGTGACCGGACAAGGGGGGTGGTGTGGCCATGACTGGCCTGGCACACGGTTGGATGCACAGCAAATTATTGCACAGAGGGACGGGGGATGAGGTGTGTCCAGGTAAGACCTGCAGGGGGCAGACTACTGAGGTACTGATGGGATGCGATTGGGCAGTGCATGGGCATATTGGTGGTGTGTCCAGGGTGGATGGGGCAGGTCTCACTTCTGTTGTGGAGGAAGGGGGCAGGTGTTAGCTATCAGATGGCTGTGTGTGGTGGACAGGGGTGAAGGGTCAGGGATGGCCCCAAATTGTGGCCTGGGGACACTGGGGGGGTACAGAGTTGTCCACAGACACCGACAACAAGGGGGGCAGGGGGGTGTTCCGATGATGTATGGGAGGTACGGTTGTGATCATGTTCACTTTCAGGCTGTGGTGAGACATCCAGGCAGCGATGTCGTCACGACAGGCATGGATCAGGGTTTGGTTAGCCGGGGAGGGTTCAGGTGTGCATAGGTGGCTCTGAGAGCCATCAATATCTAGCTGGTACAGCCAGCTTAGGGTGCTGATGGGCACATCAGGGTACTGTTTATGGAGGGTGTAGAGGGTACCCACGCCAGATCCTTGGGGTACACCATCCGGGTGTGGGGTTGTGGGGGAGGGGGTAGGTGTACAGGTATTGTTACTGTGTACCGTGTATGTGTATAGTTACATCACAAAGTTTAATCTCACTACTTTCATTACTACCACACTTACTGCACCTGCACAGTGGGAGACATGGCCTGTTGGTTAGGACACAGTATCTCAGACCAGAGGGCCGTGGGTTCACATCCCACCCAATGACAGCAACGTTGGGGCTGGGGTTTCTAGTCTTATTGCCATTCCTTGTGGCCTTGGGCATGCCACGTGGCCCTCCATTGGCCTCTGCTTCATTTGATGGGTAAGGCGGAATAGACAACTGGTTACTTACAGAGATACCTCAGTACTTATGTCTGTCACTGCTCCTTGTACACAGCGCTGCACAGACATGTCGAGCAGACACCCTACTCACCACAGCTTACATTGTAGTTAGGATAAGTGAGAGGATGTGGGAGCAGAGGTAGGGGAGGCAACGGTGGAGGGGGATCAGGGTAGTTAGAGTCCACAGGCAGCAGCATTTAGGTGAGCCCTCAGCATGGATTGGATGTGTGCTTGCGAGGGTGCCTGGCACACAGACCCCGTGAGTTTATCCCAGGCATACGGTGCATCAGGTTGGGGGACGTGTTATCTGCTGTGATCCAGTGTGTGCCTTTTGTGGTAACTAGTTTGTATTGTGCTTGTGGGGGTTCTTTGGGATAGTGATCACAGACATCCATTGGCAGTCCATAGGTTGCCAGTTTGATTCCCACATGCTCTGTTCCTTTTCCTTTCCTGTGTTCTGCTAACCTGCCCATGCGATGGCTGCAGCCTTGTGACCTCTCCACACACCCTTCCATCTCTGTGTTGAGCACCACAGTGTGCCCTCTCTGCAGCCTATCTGTCACATATTGTGTGTTATATATGGCTATATCTTTGTAGTGTCCATGTGACCAGTCAGCTTGGTGGATTGGTACTGCTGTTGTTGGCTGGTCTGTTCCACATCACTGTGCAGGTTGGATTCTCACATGCTCCTTTTTTGTTCCGTTGCCCTGGTCCATGGGCTGTCCACTTAGCTGTCCCTTCAGCCAGCCCCTAACACCCTTCGTGTATCGCTCCCATGCTCTTTTGCATGCTGTTTACACTGCATTACATCTCATGGTGTGTGTGCATGTGTTTCTATGTGGCTCCCGTCCCACTTACAGACTGTGATATGAGCTGTGGACGCCTGTTGTGCATGTGCGTTGCATCATGGTGACTGTTTGGGTTGGCCACTCCTGGCACACAGCAGGCATTTTGTGTGGTGCCCTGCAGTGTTCTTGTATGCAGCCATTGCTGTGGACCTCACAGTGGTGGTGTGGCCTATTGGTTTGTGCAGTGCTTTTCAGCCTAGTGGTCATGGGTTCACTCCCTCTTTGTTCTCTTTCTTTTATGCCTTTCCTACATCAGTACCTGTCATTCCTGTAACAGTCATATCTCTGCTGATATGTGCTGCCAGAACATATTACTCTCATCACAGTTGCCAACCATCCTTCTGTCTGTCTATCTGCATCTGTTAGCTGTGTGGCACCCAGCATTCATGTGCAGGCTGCTACCCCATGTCCTGCTTTTCAGGTGCCTTAACCTACAGTGCCTTATGGGGCACCTTGCCGGCACCTTATACGGGGCCTTCAGGGGTGGCTGCATGGTGCCTTAGGTTTGGCACCTTGTAGGGAGCATGACAAAGTGCCTTGTGAGGCGCCTCCATTTAAGGTGCCTTGTGCTGTGCCCTATATGGCGTCTTGCAACGCGTGTTATCTGACGGCACATTGTTACGCGCGTTACCTGGCACTGCTTGTCGTACAATGCACCGCCCATGCCTTTATATGGGCATCTGAACTTTTACCGCGGAACCTATCACGAATGACATTACCGCAGTTTAGTAAACATACCCTTGGTGCCGGGGCTCCGGGTTGCATGCCCTAAATATTGTTTGGATGCTGTTCATCTTGGTTATTTTGTGCTGCTGAGTTATGCCATGTTTCTGCCACACAAAAGTAAGGTTTTTTTTGTTTCTATTACTGTTTTGCTGGGCGTTAATACCCTTAGCTGGTTGCTAATGCTAGATTGTTTTGCACATCAGGCAACGTTGGTTTTTGGGGATATATCTGGTCTTTTTATGTTTGGTTCAGTCCTCTGTTATAGCGGGTTTTTTTCTGACCATTGATGTCTTTTTGGGTTTGGTCGATTGCTTGAGCATTAGCCTTGTGCTATTTCTGCTGTTCGACTGGCTCACCTCCTTTCTTGAGTCGTGCACAGGGGGGCACTGAGGTCACTTTTCCTCTATAACTTTTTTGTTTTTGTAGCTTTTGTTTTTTCTTGGAAACTCTCATCTTCTGTCTGTTTTTTTTTAAATTAAGTATTGTGTTTTCCTTAGTGCCTTATTTTTAGTTTAGCCAGAACACAATTCAGAGGCAGTGCACACACTGAGGCCAGTCCTACCTTTCTGGATAGGGTCTAGAGAGGTTTCTGTTAATTTTGATAAATAGTGAGGTGCACTAAGGGACAAGAGAGCATAATTGAATACAATGAGGGAGCACAGCAGACCATCGTAGGACTCTGAGTCACCCATCAGATTAGGACATTCATGAAGCTGCTGAGGCATCCACTGATGAGACTTAAGCCTGTGCCGGCATGTTATTGGCCAGAACCCTAATTTAACTGAGCTCAATTAACACAGAAAGGGGTGCACACATAACTGAGGGGTCCTAGGGACACAGACACTTTCATTAAGGTAACAGTGCACACAGAATCTTGGTTGTGACAGCCAATATACATTTGAGTTTACATTCCCTTCAAAGAGCTGATGATATAAACAAATGTGATGTTATTTTTACAATATAATATAATGTTTGTATTCCATTCATTTACCATTCTGTAATATAATTTTGTATGTCTGCATCCTGGGAAGACTATGTGGCTAATAATACGTAGCCTGTCACAGGTACAGAGGTACAAAGATGATTCACCTTTACTATATGTATGAATTCTGGGAAGAGAGACTATGTGGCTAATAATACGTAGACTGTCACAGGTACAGAGGTACAACGCTGATTCACCTTTACTGTATGTCTGCATTCTGGGAAAAGGGATACATGGCTAATAACATGTAGCCTGATATATATAATGATTTTCTGACTTCCTTACTGTATGTCTGCATTCTGGGAAGAGAGACCATGTGGCTAAATAACACGTAGTCTGACAATTATTAACCAATGAATAATTACCAAATTTGCTATAAATAACTGTGAAACAGAAGCATACTGAAGCATCTCACCCTTTACTTGAAAGCAAATTCATTAAACTCTGCTTTACTGAGAAGTCTGTTATTGTGTGAAAAGTTATATTTTCTTACACTGAGAAGAGATTACTGAAATGGAGAAAACTTGATGGTTCAGTTTATCCTGGTGAATCTATTTCAATTATTTGAAAATTAAGAGTAACACTACCTAATACAGCTAGCTACTACTATTATTTACCTTTATTTGAATTGCGTATATGTTTTAAATCAATTTGGTTCTCCAATTCTTATTTGTTATTCCCCTACCTTGTTGTTGTTAAGTGCCATCGAGTCAGAGTCAACTCATGGCGACCCTCTGGATAGCTATCCTAAATTGTGTTCGGTCTTCAATCAGGCGGCTCATTGTTGACAGACTGGTACCCGTAGCTGCTATTATTGTAGCGATCCATCTCATTGCTGGCCTTCCTCTTTTGCGTTGACATTCTATCTTGCCAAGCATGATGTCTTTCTCTAATGATCTCTCTCTTCGTATGATGTGTCCAAAGTATGAAAGTCGAAGTCTTGTCATCTGAGCTTCTAAAGAAAGCTTAGGTTTGATCTCCTCTAGTACCGACTGGTTTGTTCTTCGGGCAGTCCATGGTATACACAGTATTCGCTGCCAGCACCATAATTCAAAGGCATCAATTTTCTTCCTGTCTATCTTTTTCACTGTCTAGCTTTCACATCCATATGATGTTATTGAAAATACCATGGCTTGAACAAGTTGAATCTTTGTATGGAGAGAGACATCTCTGCTCTTGAGAATCTTATCTAGGTCTTTCATAGCCATTCTGCCAAGAGCAATGCGTCGTCTGATTTCTTGACTGCTTGTTGCTTCTTTATTGATAGTTGATCTAAGTAGGTTAAAGTTGTTCACGATTTCAATTTCTTCTCCTTCAATGATGAACCTGTTGATTATGCCAATTGTCATGATCTTTGTCTTCTTTTTTTTTTTTTTAATTCTTTATTTTCGTTTTATAACAACAAAGGAAAGGAAGACATACAGCTAAAAGACAAATACATAACGTGTAATACATACACCAAAGTAAACCCCTACCACCCCCCTCCCCCCTGCTTCTTCTCTAGAAAACTAAGCATTCCCGAAGCGGGCGGCGTGTACTAACATTATTGTATTACAAAACCTAACGGTGATCTAAAACATGATGAGTGCACATTATACAGGCATGTTGGAGCAATGAGCAGATTGTACATAATCATTAAGCATCTGCCATTTAGATAAGCAAGAGTGAGTTTGGACATGGGGAATAGCTCTCCGAGGTATCTGCTCATATTTACTATATAAGCAGACGAGGTTCCACCATTCATTGACAGTAAGTCGAGAGCTATCCTTCCAATTCCTCGTGATTAAGCATATAGCTATACCCAGCATGAAATCAAGGAGAAAGCGACCCTTCTTAGGAAGAGAGGGGACCTCCGCCACAGAGCGTAGTCCCACGACCTTCCAAGAGAGAGGTTCATGAAAGTGTAAGATAGATTGAATACGACCCCAGACCCGCCCCCAATAGACCTGCAGTTGAGGACATTCATAAATAACATGAGCGAAGGTTCCCATAGCAGTATGGCAAGACCAACATAGGTCCCTAGCATTTGGGTTCCATTTGGCTATTTTTTCTGGGGTATAAAAGCATCTGTGTGCAAAGAAGAAGAGAGTTTGGGTAACAGAGGCAGACCGGGAAACCCGCACTACTTTACTCCAAAAAACGCTCCATTGCACAGGGGTTATAGTAGTTTGCAGTTCGCGCTCCCAGGCTTGTTGAGCTCTAAAAGTGTCCGTATCTGTACCCTGACAAATTATTTTATAAAAGTTAGAGGCTACCCCATGTGTACTACTAATGGAGTGAACTGTCTCTAATAGCCCATCCTCAGTAGGGGCAGAGGGCGGCATGATTCGAGCACTTTTGAGGCAGTGTTGAAGCTGCATCAATTGAAAGTAGTGTTTCGCTGGTAACGCAAATTCCTTTTGTAAATCAGAAAAGGTTTTCCAATGAGCTGCAGAGAAAAGCTGTTGGGGTGTCCAGATCCCCCTGGAGTACCAGGGTTTCCAGGCTATTGTTCTATTTAGGACTTGAATTCTGGGGTTATTCCATAGCGGGAGTCCGTCCTGAGGACATACATTCGGGCCCAGTGATAGAATGAGAGTGTTAAAGGCCGCAAGAGTATCGACAATCATTGGTGGATGGCGGGTGTCTACTTGATAGGACATACCGGGGAGATGGGTCAACGGAATTGGGCTACTAAGCTCCTCTTCTATGTCAAGCCAAACTGGTCGGCGGTCTGTTGAGGTATCTAGCCATCGGGCACCTTGCTTAAGTAGAAAGGCTTGATGATATCTAAGAAAATCAGGAAATCTGGTACCCCCTCGTTCCTTTGCAGACTGCAGTTTATGTTTAGCTATCCTTGGTGGTTTGCCCTGCCAGAGATAACGGACGAGAAGGCCCTCAATATCTTTATAAGTATGTAACGGAAGTAAGCATGGCAGCATTTCTAAAATGTAGTTCACTTTGGGGACTATCATCATTTTCACAGTTTCTAAGCGGCCCCACCATGTGAGAGATAAGGGAGACCAACGATTTGTGAGTTCACGGACTTTGGAGACTACCACTTTGGCATTAAAACTGATAGTGTCTTCTAAAGGAGAACAGTAATGGACCCCGAGATACTTCACCATGCGGGATTGCCAAAGGAAGGGAAAGGCCTGCATGTCAGCCTCATGTACCCAGCGGTTCAGTGGGAATGCTACAGATTTGGTCCAGTTAATTTTATAGCCCGATAATTGTGAGTATCCGTCAATCAGATCCAAGACGGCTGGAACCGAATCGAGGGAAACGAAGAGCATGAGGTCATCTGCATATGCAGAAAGTTTAATCTCCCTATGACTAAAGGGGACACCTCGAATACGTGCAGACTGTCTAATAAGGAGGGCTAGGGGTTCAAGAGCGAGATCAAAAAGCATTGGTGATAGGGGGCAACCTTGACGCGTGCCTCTTTGGAGGTTAAATGGCTGAGATTTGATGGCGTTTACACAAATACTGGCGACGGGTTGAGTGTACATGACTTGGAGATATCGGAGGAAGCCCTCTCCAAAGCCATACCATCGGAGAACTGCAAATAAGAAGGGCCATTCTAGACGATCAAAGGCTTTTTCGGCATCCAGGGAAAGACCCACCCATGGATGAGCGAGATTGGCAGCACTAGATAACACATGGCACAAGGTCCGAGCATTGTCAGCAGTTGATCTGCCAGGTATAAAACCGCATTGGTCGGGGTGAATTAGGGTAGCCATCATGTCAGATAGCCGGGTGGCCAAGACCGTTGCGAAGATCTTATAGTCGGCATTAAGTAGGGAGATTGGACGGTAGTTGGCGGTCAGTAGCGGGTCTCTGCCTTCTTTCTCAAATACAACCACATTAGCTGCAGAAAAGGATCCCAAAGAGGATGTATCTACCGCAAGGGCAGTAAAATAGAGTTTTAAATAGGGAACTAAATCTGCACTGAACGTTCTGTAGAATTCGGTCGGGAGACCATCAGGCCCCGCGGCACGGCCCGAGGCTGTACGTTTTAGGGCAGATTGGATCTCTGAAGTAGAGAAGGGTTCATCCATCGCATCCCTATCATCTTCAGAGAGGGTCGGCCGCTGAATGCCAGAAAGCAATCGCTCGAATGTCTCTGACGAGAACTCACATTCAGATTGATATAGGCGAGTATAGAAATCCCGAAAGAGCTCTACAATGTCGGAGTCTGTGGTCACTATGCCCCCTCCCTGTGGAGCTCGGAGGGCCGCAACGCGTTTGGCTTCTTTTTGACCTTTCAGGGCATTGGCTAGGAGTCGACCGGCTCGGTTATTTTCACGATAATATGTCCCTCGCTGAAGCTCAATACTCTTAGAAGCTGCAGTTGAGAGGATTGAATTATATTGAAAACGGAGACGCTGTAATCGAATTAATACACATGGGTCAGTGCGTGAAGTTAAAACTCGTTCGCCTGCTTTTATTTGTTGATCTAGTATGAGCAGCTGCTGTTTACGTTGTTTCCGCAGGCGGATTTGATAGCTAGTGATCGTTGCCCGAATGGCCGCTTTGAAGCCCTCCCACCAAGCCCAATTCGCAGTATCTTGGGGGAGATTAAAATGGAAGTAATCCTGTATGGCTACTCGAATTTCTGACTGGAACTCTGGCTGAGTTAACAGGGCTCTATCAAAGAACCAGGCTCCCGAGTTTCCCTGGGGTGCAGTAGTGTGTAATTGAAAGGAAATGGCAGCATGATCTGAAATATGTTGGGAGTGAATCTTTGCAGTGTCCACCTGAGGAACTAACAGTTTTGACACTAGAAAGAAGTCTATGCGAGACTGAGATTTATGAGGGGAGGAGAAGAAGGTGAAGTCAAGTTCATTGGGGTGTAGTAACCTCCATAGATCAACTAAAGCAAGATCCTTGATCAGTGAGGTAAGCGTGGCGTGACTCTTGGGGGGACCACTCGTCCTAGGCGGCTGTTTATCAATCAGGGGATCAAGGACTAAATTGAAATCCCCCCCAATGATCAATGAAGTATTAGCAGAAGCCTGCGCAACCTGAGCAATGGTAGCAAAAAAGGCAGGGTCATCAACATTAGGAGCGTAAAGGCATATACATGTAACTTCTAGGCTACCTATCTTGAGGTGAACTCTAGACCATCTACCTTCTGTATCTGAGCTAGTCGCAATAACAGTAGCATGCAAAGATTTCCTAACCAGTATGGCAACCCCACATTTCTTAGAAACGGCTGGGGAATAAGCGGCCACCATGTAAGGTTTAATATTGAGTTTAAGAGTTTCCTTCGAATTTAAATGCGTTTCTTGGAGAAAAATCAGATCCACTGCTTCCTGACTGAGGTAGCTTAGGATTTTCTCTTCCGTTTTATCGGATTATTGATGCCTTTTACGTTCAATGAAAAAATCTTACATGGTGCCATCAATCGGTAATAGACATTTTAGGGAAGGGCGCTTGATAACATAGAACATAAGCAGAATCTGTACAACAATGTCATAATCACCGAATATTCTGGCTAATACACCCCATATTGAAAAGTATGTACCAACGTATCTTAGAGAAGAAGCAAAACCCCCAAAGAATATGGCAACCATGTGTCTGCGGGAGGAGGCCCTAGAGAGGAAATAGAAGACATGTAAAAAAGGAAAAGAAACACCAGAGTCCATAATAACACTGTCTCTGATACTCATCGAGGCTACTGTGGGTAGATGGAGTCGGGTCACAGATACCATCAAGAGTAAGGCAACAGACTGCCCACACCAGACTCTTTGCTAGGCTGTGGCAGATCCAATATGGCAGATACAGCGGGTATGAGGAGGCTTGCAGGAATATTCTGGAAGTCAGCGCATCAAGTCGGCTTCTTTGGAATCCAAAAACTCCGCTAGTAGATCAGGGTCCTCGAATGTTCTTGTCTGATTGTGAAGCGTGACTCGGAGCTTGGCCGGGTACATCAGGCCATAGCATGCTTGTAGTTGTTGAAGCCTCGGCCGGAATTCCAGAAAGCGCTTTCGGCGGTCGACTGTGGGTTTAGACAAGTCGGGATAGAAGGAGATCTTGTGGCTCTCAAACTCCATATGGCCCTTTGCCCGAGAGGCACTTAGAATTTGCTCCACGTGTTGATATCTCAATAGTCGAAAAATGATAGGCCGCGGGGTCTTCCTGTTGAGCGTTATGCTTGTGGGTACACGATGAGCGCGATCAATCTCCAAATCTTTGGTAAAGGTGATTTGGAGCAGGGAAGGGAGGATTTTGCATAAAAACTCTTTCATGTCTCCCGATTCCGCTCCCTCCGGGATGCCCAAGAGTCGTATGTTGTTGCGGCGCGCTCTATTATTGCCATCTTCCACCTCTTTCTGCAAGGCCCGCACCTGTCGTTCAACTTTGTCGAGTTGGGACAACCGGGCCGCATGGGAGTCCAATATGCTCTCCATTTTGTCTTGACGCGAAGAAAGCCCTTCTAGCTTGCTTTGCAGCACACCAAAATCGTCCCGCAGCGCTCGGAGTGCTTCCCCGTTTGCCTGCACAAGATTTTTGACCCCTCTAATCTCTACGAGGATTTCCTGATGCATTTCGGGGCCCTCGCACAAGGCCGGCCCCTTCTGCGGGGACGGAGGTTCAGTTTTGGAACGTTTGCCGTGAGAAGCCGCTGGAGACCCAAATTCCAGGCGCGTTGGTTTGGTCCCCGCCATCTCACCAATGTGCCCCGGCAAGATCAGAGTAGAAGTTCCAGGTATATGAGGTGTTAATTCAGGATTCTGAGTAGGCCTCTCGGGAGCCTCAGCGTTATGCGACCATCCCGCTGGACATCAGGCTCCGCCCCATGATCTTTGTCTTCTTTACATTAAGGTGCAGGCCCAATTTGAGACTATGTTCTTTGATTGTGAGAAGCAAGTGTTTCAGATCATCTTCACTTTCGCCAATAATGTGGTATCATCAGCATAGCGAAGGTTGTTGATGAGTCTTCCACCAATCTTCACACCTCTGTTGTCTTCATACAGTCCTGCTTCTCTGATGATTTTTCTGCATATAAATTTAACAGGTAGGGGGAAAGTATGCAGCCTTGTCTTACACCTTTGCTTATTTTAAACCATTCTGTTTTGTCCTTGTTCCGTTCGAACTGTTGCTTCTTGATCAATGTACAGATTGCGCAAGAGAACGATCAGGTGTTCTGGTATACCCATGCTTCTTAATGTGGCCCAGAGTTTCTCATGGTTTACACAGTCAAAAGCCTTGCAATAGTCGATAAAGCACAAATAGATATCCTTTTGGTATTCTTTAGTCTTTTCAAGGATCCATCTCACATCCGCAATGATGTCTCTCGTTCCTCGCCCTTTCCTGAACCCTGCTTGCACTTCAGGTAGTTCTTGTTCTAGGTATGGCTGTAGTCTCTTTTGAATAATCTTCAGTAGAATCTTGCTGGCATGTGGGATCAGAGCGATTGTGCGATAATTTCCACAGTCAGTTGGATCACCTTTCTTTAGTATTGGTATAAACACAGATCTTTTCCAGTCAGTTGGCCATGATGTTGTCTTCCATATTTCTTGGCAGAGCCTTGTAAGTATGGTAACAGCTGTATCAGATTGCTGCAATAGTTCTATGGGAATGCTATCAATGCCTGGTGCTTTGTTCTTTGATAAGGCTTTCAATGCTGCTTCAACTTCTTCTTTCATCAGCAATGGTTCCCGATCATAAGGTACAGGTTGAAATGGCTGTTGGTCCACTTGATCTTTATCATATAAAAACTCTGTATATTCCTTCCACCTTTTCTTGATCTTCTCAGCATCATTCAACATAGAACCTTGAGCATCTTGTAACATTCCAATTCGAGGCTGGAACTTTTTCTTTAACTCTCGCAGCTTTAGGAAAGCCGATCTTGTTCTTCCTCTAATAATTTCTGATTCTATTTCCTTGCAAGTGTCATTGTAGTACTTTTCCTTGTCCTGTCTTGCTGCACGTTGGAAATCTCTGTTGAGTTCTGTGATTGTCTTTCTTTCTCCTTTGGCTTTAGCTTCTCTGCGTTTCTGGGCAATTTTCAGAGTTTCTTCCGTCATCCATTTTGGCCGTTTTTGCTTTTTCACCTTTTGTAGAGACTTCTCGCTTTCTTCCAGCACAACCTTCTTGATTTCATTCCATAACTCTTCCGGAGCTCTTTCATTTGTATCTAAAGCAGCAAATTGATTTTGCAGGCAGTCTTTAAATTACAGTGGTATATTCTCAAGGTCATATTTTGCTGCATTCATGAGTGGTTTGCTCTTTTTCAATTTTAGCTTGAGTTTGCATACTAGTAGTTGAAGATCTGTACCACAGTCAGCTCCAGGTTTTGTCTTTGTTGATGTTACAGAGCTTTTCCATCGTTGACTTCGACAGATGTAGTCAATTTGATTTTTATACAATCCATTGGGTGAAGTCCATGTGTACAGCAGCCGCTTGTGTTGCTGGAAGAAGGTGTTTGAGATGAATAGATCATTGGTCTTGCAGAATTCTATCAATCTTTCTCCAGCTTCATTTCTGTTGCTAAGTCCATATTTTCCAACTACTTTGCCTTCTTCTTCTTTGTTGCCAACTTTTGCGTTCCAGTCACCCATGACTATCAGGATATCCTGTTTGCATGTTCTGTCAATTTCAGCTTGTACTTGTTCATAGAACTCTTCAATTTCATTCTCTTCTGCAGCTGTTGTTGGGGCATATACTTGAATTATAGTTGTGTTGATAGGCAATCCTCGTAGACGAATAGAGATTAAGCGTTCGCTGACTGCATTGTATTTCATTACAGTTCTTGCAAGTTTCTTCTTTATTATAAATGCAACACCATTTCTTCTTTGTCTTTCATTTCCAGCATAGTAGACCATGTGATCATGAAGGACTAGAAGAAGGGACTGTTACTTCTGGAGAGAGATCTGCAACTGTGAGTATATACTTCTGGTAATTTTTCTAAAAGGAATTCTTTGTGTTAAAGCTAATTAATCTGTGAACCCACTATTTTTTGTTAAATCGGTCAGGGCATAGTAGCAGCAGTTTAAGTTTAAATATAAAACACACAGGAGAACTTTCTGGTTACATTTGGAACCCAGCAGAGAGCTTGTAGTTTAAATTTAATAGTCACTCAGGGCCTAGTAACAGCAAAGTACTTTTAGTTTAAATTTAAAGCACAGAAGAGAGCTTTC
This sequence comes from Ichthyophis bannanicus, assembly GCA_033557465.1. Lineage (NCBI taxonomy): Eukaryota > Metazoa > Chordata > Amphibia > Gymnophiona > Ichthyophiidae > Ichthyophis > Ichthyophis bannanicus. Next base: position 1,824,538,079 of record CM066031.1, read on the forward strand.
TGGTTACATTTGGAACCCAGCAGAGAGCTTGTAGTATAAATTTCATAAGAAGTTAGAGCCTAGCAGCAGCTAAGAGCTATAATTTAAATCAAATCAGAATATAGCTTACCTCAGCAGCACAAGACAGGGTACTATGTAGCAGCCTTCTTTTAATAAGTGTTATTTCTCTCCCTCCCCTGGGATAATCGTAGCTTTATAGGTACTTACACATCTTAAAAGACAGGAGCACCAAGATCCCACGTGATGCGTGAGTAGGCAAGGTGCACTCTTGCTTGCTCCGGGGCTGCCCTGAGAAATTCTTACCTTATCCTAATTATTTGTCATCTCGGAGGTGTGCTGAGAGAAGGGTTAGACTTGGGAACCTCACTTTCAGATTTGGGAGAGAGCGCTGAGTGTCCTCATGCCGAGCCTGCCGAAAAAAGAGAAAGAGAAATTGGCTAAGGGGCCAGGAGCAGGCCTTTCCAAGATGGCGCAGCCGCCCTCGCCGGGCGCGGGAAGTATTGAGTCGGCAACGGAGGAACTTGCTAAGGAGGTGGCCGCTGTGCTGGAGCCGAAATTCGACCAGATGCTTAAAAAGCTTGATTCGCTGGGTGACTCTTTAGCGGAGGTCGGTCGGAGGGTGGAGGAGCTCGAACATCGGGTCACCAGCGTGGAGGAGGGCGAAGGTCGCTTGGAGCGAGAGCTGGCCGCCCAACGGAAACACCTGGAAGCGCTTCTGGATAAGACTGACGACTTAGAAAACAGATCGCGACGCAACAACCTGCGGGTGGTTGGTATCCCAGAATCTACTACAGATGGCATGCTGATTTCGCTGTTTGAGGAGTGGCTACCCAAAGAGTTAGGCCTCAACACGCTGGTTGGAGAGCTCAAGATAGAACGGGCGCATCGGCTCGGTCGCAGGCGTGAGGATCAGCAGCGCCCACGTGTTGTTATTTTACGGATCCTTAATTTTCAACATAAGGACCAGCTTTTGAGGGCCTACCGGGCTAAGGGGCAATTGAATCTGGAGAACCACAGAATCCTGCTCTTTCAGGATTACTCCGCGAAGGTCACGGATCAGAGAAAAGCTTTCTCGGGCATATGTGCTGCCCTATTTAAGATGCAAGTCCGTTTTATGCTTGCCTTCCCTGCAACATTGCGTGTGTGGCATCAGGGCAAATCGCTCACTTTTCAGGCGCCGAAGGAGGCGAAGACCTTCCTGGATTCCCTTTCTAAGGACAGTGCCAATGGTCATGATGGCTGACTTTTGGTTTTATGTGGGCGATAGATTTGCTGAAGATGTTGGGCCTGCAGTCTTTTCTAATGCCATAGGAGGCGGAGTCATGTTTGGGAGCGCTCCCGAAAGCCACGGCACAGGTTCCTATCGGCTGTGACTAGCTACGGCTGATTGGGAGGCATACCGAAGTCGGCTGTGGCGAAAATGATTGGCCTGGAAGCCGTGAGTTGAGTTGCAGCTGACTGTTGATCGGGGCCTGCTAAGGAGCTGGACCTGTGGCTGTTCGCGGGAACTGCCAGGGCCTGAGCTTACGTTAAGCCTGCGCTTCTCTTCGGAGGACATGCTTTGTGCATTGGGGATGGGGTGACAATGTTGAAATGTTGAAATGTCTTGTATGTTTGCAGTGTTTTCCCATGTTTTGGTTTTCCAGTTACGGAACTGTGCTGAGTTATCTGGATGGGGGTTGTTTTGTATTTTCAATGACTTTGCATTTGCTTTTCAATGCCCTTATATTTTCCTTTGCCTTCTGCTGGGTTACTGTGACCTGCCCGAGTTTTGGGGGACCCTTGGGGCAGCCCTGCAGCGTCACTATTGGGATCGCTGCTCAGCGAGTGAGCTGAGGTAGAATTATGGTTTTTTTGGATGGGGGGGGAGGGGGGGTTAGGCTTAGTGGGGTTACGTTAGGAGGGTTGAGCTCTTTGGGGGGGAGGATTGGGGAGAGTTCTAGAGCAGTGTGTTGGGGGTTAGGGGAGATGGGGATGGGGGCAAGGGGGGAGCCTGAGACTGTGTGTGGATGGGGTGGTATGTTTGCGTGGTTGGGGAAAGGTGGCGGCAGTGGCTGTGTATGTCATGGCTTGGGGCTGAGGCTGGGCAGTCCTGGGTGTATGCTGTGGTGGAATCTTTTGACAGGGCCTTTTCCTCTTTTATATGCCTCATAGTCTTCGCATAACTACCTGGAATGTGGGGGGCATTGGGACTCCTGTGAAGTGTACAAAAATATTACAGGCTTTGAAGAAATCTAAGGTACATATTGCCCTCTTGCAGGAGACCCATTTGTCTGCTGCGGAGCGTCAGAAGCTTTGTAAGGATTGGGTGGGTCATGTCTTTTTTGCCTCTGCGGGGGTGCGGAAGAGGGGGGTGGCGGTTCTAGTCCGGAAGGGAGTTGCCCTGGAGGTGCTGGCGGAGGAACGGGATCCACAGGGGCGTTTTCTTTTCTTACATGTTCGGGTTAATGGGGAGGAGCTGTTTTTGGGGAACATTTATGCCCCCAACACGTATGACCACCCTTTTTTCAAGGCACTTCTCCAGCGAATCCTGGATGCCCCTAGAGTCCCGTTGGTTATTGCTGGGGATTTTAACTGTCCCCACGACCCCCTTCTGGACCGCTCCGGAGGGGGCCGTGGAGGACGGGGGAGACAGTGGATCAATAAGGGGGTGGATTTTCTGTGCCAGTGGGGGGACCTTTTGGATGTCTGGAGAGTTCTGCACCAGGAGGAGCGGGATTATACTCATCTGTCCAGGGCCCACCAAACCTGGTCCCGTATTGATTATATTCTCATTTCCCGAGATCTCTTTCATAAGGTCGAGAGGACGGAGATTGAACCGATTGTGGTTTCTGACCACGCTAAGGTCCTTTTGGATCTTACAGGAGGCCGCCCTCAGGGGGCTCGGTGGGCCTTTCCCAGACATCTCTGGCAGAGGGATTCATTCCGTGAGTATCTCTTACAACAATGGAGGGAATACCACCGGGAGAATGAAACCCCAGAGATTTCGGCAACCACCTTTTGGGAAGCGGGGAAGGTGGTAATACGGGGACACCTGATAGCTTATGTAGCTCGGGAAAGGAAGCGGGTAGATGCCCGTATACTGGAGTTGGCGTGTGCCCTCCGGGAGACTAAGAGAGAAGCCATAGCAGATAAGACGAAATTGGGGCTTTATCTGGACTCACAGCGGGCGTTAAACGCTGTCCTACAGGAGCGTGCGGTGCTCTCTGACCGCTACTACCGCCACCAATTGTTCCGCTTTGGCAATCGCTCAGGTCGACTTTTGGCTCGTTTGGTTAAGGGTAGAGGTTGAGTCCAGGCGGTTACGGCGCTTCATGATACCGATGGTATACGGCAGCTGGGGGCTGATACTATCTTGCAGATTTTTGCGCGTTTCTACCGTGAATTATATACCCCCGACTATGAGAGCCGGGAGACGGAACGGGAGTTTCTTGAGAGGGTCCCCTTGCCCCAGCTGACCGAGGCGGATAGACAGTGTCTTAACAAGAATATTACGGCGGAGGAGATCCGCAGAGTGGTTCGCCAGGGGAAACCTCATAAAGCGCCAGGGCCTGATGGTTATGGTGTGGAGATGTACAAGATTTTGTTGGATCAGATTACTCCCACACTGATGGTGGTCTTTGAGGAAGGCCGGGAAAGGCGATCTTTTCCGCGAGACATGCGGACTGCGTCGATCACGGTGATCCCCAAGGAGGGCCGAGACCCTGAGAACCCTGCCTCGTACCGGCCTATCTCCCTCATCAACTATGACATGAAGTTGTTAGCCTCTATCCTGGCTCATCGGTTGCAGCAATTTTTGCCGCAGCTGGTGGGTTCTCAGCAAGCAGGGTTTGTTAAGGGCCGGGATGCTTTTGCGAATATCACTAGGGTGCTGTTGGGCATGGAACGGTGTGCGGATATTGGCGAGTCGCTGATACTTGTGAGCCTCGACGCGGAGAAGGCTTTTGATCGTGTTTCATGGCCCTATATGTTCAAGGTCCTGGAACGCTTTGGCTTTGAGGGCGCGTTCTTTGATTGGATTACAGCGCTATATGCGCACCCGCTGGCATGTATCTCTAGTGGTGGCCGGTATTCCTCTTCTTTTGAACTTCAGAGAGGCACCCGGCAGGGTTGCCCCTTATCTCCGCTACTCTTTGTTCTGCAGTTGGAGCCGTTGCTACTCACTATTCTGAATGATGCGCAAATTCGTGGGGTGGGCTGGCGAGGGAGGGGGATTAAGATTAAGCTCAGTGCTTTTGCGGACGACATCCTACTATGCTTGTGTGATCCCCAACAGTCGTTGGAGCGTGCTTTGCAAATATTGGGGGAGTTTGGCTCATTTTCGGGTCTGCGTATTAACTCCGACAAGTCTTTTGTTTTGGATGTGGGGGGACGGTCGAGAAGTGCTTGGTCGGGGGCTTTTCCGTTGCTATGGGCCTCGGGTCAGATTAAGTATCTGGGAATATACCTCCCCGATGAAATTTCCCGGCTTTATGCGGTGAATGTGCAGCCGATGTTGGAAAAGACGCTGGCACGCCTCCTTAAGTGGCGGGCTCTGCCTTTATCTTTGATGGGTAGAGTGGCGTTGGTGAAAATGGTGGAATGGCCGCGCTGGATATATTTGTTGCGACACCTCCCCCTTTGGTTGACTCGCCGCGATCTGGAGGTGTTGCGGAAGCATCTAGGTAAATTTTTGTGGAGAGGTCGGCGTTCTCAGATACCGTTGGCGGCGCTTGCGAGGTCAGGCGAGGAGGGGGTCCTTGGCCTCCCCTCTTTGCGCCAGTATAATTTTCTGTGTCTACTTAGGCCCCTGGCGGATTTGATTCTTGCCCGGGGGACCCTTCTCCCACTAGAGAGGTTTGATGAGATGTCAGGCCCCCTCCATAGAGTCTATATGCTGCATGCGGGTCGCCAGCATCTTTCTCCTGCTAGTCAACATTCTCAGTATTTAGGGGTTCTCCGACAGGCCTGGCGGCTGCTTTGTCAGATCCGGGGCATTCGATGGCATTGTACGGACTGCTTACCCTTGGGGGGAACCCGATGTTTGAGCCTGGGCGGCACAGCCTGGCGGGGCGTCAGTGGACGCAGGCCGGCTTAGTCTATGTTGGGCAGTTGAGAGTCCGGGAGGGGATGGATCTCGATTCTTTCCAGTCTTTGACACAGCGCTTTTCTCTGGATAAGCACTCCTTTTATTTTTATTTGCAGTCTCGTCATTATACTCGGAACCTTCAGACTGCACAGGGATTGCGGTGGGGAGCAGAGGGCCTATGGGAGATCTTTGCCTCGTTGGGTGAGGTCCTGTCGTTGGCGGCTATGCGGGGAGCTTTCTGGGTGGAGGGTGCGGTGGGACATCTGGAGATCTTAAGTGCGAGATGGGTACGCGAGGGTCTGTTGTGGGTCACGCCGGTGATTCTTCAGCAAGCGTTTGCCAGAGTAAAGCAGAGCTCGGAGTCAATGCGGTTGCGTGAAGTCCAATATAAGTTTCTGTGGAGGGCATATGTATCAAATGTGCAAGCTGTCAAGATGGGTTTGATCTATTCGGATGTGTGTGGCTTGTGTCGGGTGGAGCGAGGCACCTTGCTCCATCGGTTTTGGCAGTGTCGGGTAATTCGCGGCTTCTGGGATCAGGTGTTTACACAGTTGGCAAGTTGGAAAGGACTGGATGCTCTACCTTCGGAACAATGGTGTCTCTTTGGGCTCTGCGTGGGTGTCTCGCCGATGGCGACAGGGTGCCGTTCCCTTTATGAGAGGGGCTTTTTAGTTGCCAAACAATGTGTTTTGAATAGCTGGCTGGAAACGCGTTCCCCGTCTCTTAGCTCCTGGGTTCGGGCTATGCGTGAGATGCAAATCATGGAAACATTGACAGCTTCTCTCTTAGGTGGGAGGAAAGTAGAGGATATGGCTGCTATTTGGGAGGGTGTGGTTTAGCTGGGGGGGAGGCCCGGATCCCTGTAGTAGCATTTGGTGTATTGGGTTCTTTGCGGGGGTTGCAGCTGCCTGTCTATATTTTTTTTTTTTCTCTTATATTTCTCCATATGGAAATGTTTGTTGCTGTGCCACTGGATTGCTGACTGTTTCTTCTCACAGGTCTCGGCGAGGGGGGGTAAGTGGGTTGGGGGGGTGAGGGGGGGATTGAGGGTGGGTGGGAGGGGGGGGTTGGGGGGACTCTATGTTGTTACGGAATTGATGTATGGGGTTGCTGGGTTCAGGATCTTTCTTTATAGATAGCTGTAGGGTTAGGGGTAAGGGGGGCCATACTCTATCCCCTGAGGGGTGGGGTGGGTAGCTCTTATGCCTGCATTGGTATATATTTGTAGTTGTGATGTTACCTGAGTATTGCTGTGTCCGGTTTGTTCCTGGATTTCTAATGTTAAAACTAATAAAAAATTATTTTCAGTAAAAGACAGGAGGTGCTCTCAGGTGAAGCTCATTACCCAAATCAGTCATACACTAAGGACCTGAGATTAGTTAAGCTTCAGGTGAACAAGGTATATTACATGTATTAGGTACAGTTTTATTAGTATAAATATCCATAGCAACCCTTAGTAAGTAAAGAACTTAGATCTAAACACAAACTTGAATTGTTGAATTGTTGAATTGTTGAATTGTGTAACTCCTTGTTTATTGTAAACCGCGCTGATGCTGAATAGTGCGGTATATAAGAGACTATAAATAAATAAATAAAATAAAACTTAAAACTAAGATGCAGAGAGCAGTCCAGCAGCGGGATGGGGGCTTTCCAGTCTTTTGCATTGAGTGTCACATGTATAATTTTCTCCCAGTTGGTGAGAGGTCTTACGTGTGCACTAGGTGCAAGGAGCTCTTTGCTCTCAGGGAACGAGTCCGTTCTCTAGAGGCTAAATTAGCAGACTTGGAAAGCATAAGACAGACAGAGAGGTACATAGATGAGACCTACAGGGATATAGTCCTGAAGTCCCACCTTCAGTCTGGCAGCATCTCTGTTGCCATGGAGGAGAAAGGTCACGTGACAGGAGAGCATCACCCTGGTGTGGCAGGAAGTGATCCTGTAACTAGGACCTGTCCTCCAGGTGATGTAAAACCCTCTCGCACCGAGGAAGTTTCTCCAGGGTCATGTGCCCATGAGGGAAGGGTTAGGACAGCCGTTATAGTTGGTGATTCGATCATTAGGCATATAGATAGCTGGGTGGCTGGTGGACGTGAGGATCGCCTGGTAACATGCCTGCCTGGTGCGAAGGGAGCGGACCTCACGCGCCACCTAGATAAGGTCTTAGATAGTGCTGTGGAGGAGTCTGCTGTCTTGGTACATGTCGGTACCAATGACATAGGAAAATGTGGTAGGGAGGTTCTGGAGGCTAAATTTAGGCTTTTAGGTCGGAAGTTGAAATCCAGAACTTCCAGGGTAGCATTCTCCGAAATGCTTCCTGTTCCACGCGAGGACCCAAAAGGCAGGCAGAGCTCCGGAGTCTCAATGCGTGGATGAGACAATGGTGCAGAGATGAGGGTTTTGGATTTGTTAGGAACTGGGGAACATTCTGGGGAAAGGAGGGGCTCTTCCGAAGGGATGGGCTTCACCTTAACCGGGATGGAACCAGGCTGCTGGCATTAACCTTTAAAAAGGAGATAGAGCAGCTTTTAAACTAGATATTAGGGGAAAGCCGACAGTCGCCCAAGAGCGTATGGTTCGGAAGAATGTATCTTTGAAGGATACTACCAAAAGCAGAGAGGTTCCACAAAAGAGTAAAGTAGCCCAAATGCCCTCAAGTATGGAGCAGACTGAGCTTAAAGATCCCAAATTACCCATGTCTAACAATAGCCAAATTAATATGAATAAAATACATTCTCTAAAATGCTTGTATGCAAATGCTAGAAGTCTAAAAAATAAGATGGGAGAGTTAGAATATATAGCACTAAATGAAAGGTTAGATATGATTGGAATATCAGAGACATGGTGGAAGGAGGACAACCAGTGGGACACTGTGATACCTGGGTACAAACTATATCGTAATGATAGAGCTGATCAAATTGGTGGAGGGGTTGCTCTCTATGTTAGAGAGGGCATTGAGTCAGAAAGGATTAAAGTTTTGCAGGAAACAAAATCTGCTGTAGAATCTATATGGATTGAAATTGCATGTAAAAGTGGGAAGGCAATGGCAGTGGGGGTGTACTATCGAGCGCCTTGCCAGAATGACCAAATGGATGATGAAATGCTCAAAGAAATCAAGGAAGCTAACAAAAGTTACAGTGCAGTAATAATAATGGGTGATTTCAACTACCCCAGTATCGACTGGGTCAGTGTCACGTCAGGACATGCTAGGGAGATAAAGTTCCTAGATGAAATAAATGACTGCTTCTTGGAGCAGCTGGTTCATGAACCGACCAGAGGGGAAGCCATATTAGACCTAGTCCTTAGTGGAACACCAGATCTAGTGCAAGAGATAAGGTTGTTGGGGCCACTTGGCAATAGTGATCATAGCATGATCGCCTTTGATTTAATTAGTGGAGGAGGGATAGTAAGGAACTCCATAGTACTACCTTTTAACTTTCGAAAGGGAGACTATGATAAAATGAGGAAAACAGTTAAAAAACTAAAAGGAGCAGTTGCAAAGGTTAAAGACGTACATCAGGCTTGGCTGTTGTTGAAAAATACTATCTTGGAAGCCCAGACCAGCTGTATTCCACGCTTTAAGAAAAGTGGAAGGAAGTCCAAAAAACTGCCAGCATGGTTTAAAGGTGAGGTTAGAGAGGCTGTTGTTGCCAAAAAAGCATCTTTCAGGAAGTGGAAAAAGAGCCAAATGACGAAACCAGGAAACAGCACAAGCACTGGCAAGTCAAATGCAAGGCATTGATAAGGCAGGCAAAGGGAGAATTTGAGAAGAAGCTTGCTGCGGAAGCAAAAACGCGAAGTAAAGACCTTTTCAAGTACATTCGTAGCAAAAAACCTGTGAGAGAGTCAGTGTGTCAATTAGATGATAAAGGGGTTAAAGGAGCACTAAGAGGCGACAAGGCGATAGCGGAGAGATTGAATGAATTCTTTGCTTCAGTCTTTACTGAGGAAGATGTAGGGATGTTACCCATGACTGAAGTGTTATTTAAAGGTGCGGAAGAATTGAAGGAAATATCGATACATCGGGAAGATGTATTACAACTATTAGATAAACTGAAGAGTAGCAAATCACCTGGGCAGGATGGTATACATCCAAGGGTGTTGAAAGAACTGAAATATGAGATTGCAGACCTGCTATTAGTAATCTGTGAACTATCATTAAAATCATCTCTAATACCTGAAGATTGGAGGATCGCCAATGTAACACCAATTTTTAGAAAGGGTTCCAGGGGTGATCCGGGAAACTACAGACCGGTGAGCCTGACATCAGTACCGGGAAAAATGGTAGAAACCATCATAAAGAATAAAATTACTCAGCATGTAGATAGTCATGACCTAATGGGAGACAGCCAACATGGCTTTAGACAAGGAAGATCTTGTCTTACTAATCTGTTATGTTTTTTGAAGGAGTGCATAATCAGGTGGACAAAGGTGAGTCGGTTGATATTGTGTATCTGGACTTTCAGAAAGCCTTTGACAAGGTCCCTCATGAGAGACTTTTGGCAAAACTAAAGATTCATGGGATAGGAGGCAGTGTACTATTGTGGATCAGGAACTGGTTAAAAGATAGAAAGCAGAGGGTAGGGCTAAATGGCCAATTTTCCCAATGGAGAAAGGTGAATAGTGGTGTACCCCAGGGATCTGTGCTGGGTCCGCTGCTTTTTGACATATTCATAAATGACCTGGAAAGTGGAATAACGAGTGAAGTTATCAAATTTGCAGATGACACAAAACTATTTAAAGTTGTTAAAACCCAAGAGGATTGTAGAAAATTGCAAGAGGATCTTGATAAATTGGAAGACTGGGCATCAAAATGGCAGATTAAATTTAATGTGGACAAGTGCAAGGTTATGCACCTAGGGAAGAACAACCCAAACTATGGTTACACGATGCAAGGTTCCACATTAGGAACCACCACCCAGGAAAAAGATTTAGGCGTCATTGTGGATAACATGTTAAAAACCTCGGCCCAATGTGCAGCGACGGCCAAGAGAGCAAATAGAATGCTAGGTATCATAAGGAAAGGATTGGAAAATAAAACAAAAGATATTATAATGCCTCTATATCGTTCCATGGTGAGACTGCACATTGAATATTGTGTGCAATTCTGGTCGCCGTATCTTAAAAAGGATATAGCAATTTTAGAAAAGGTTCAGAGAAGAGCCACCAAAATGGTAAAGGGGATGGAAGGATACTCCAATGAAGAAAGGCTAAAAAGGTTAGGGCTCTTTAACCTGGAAAAGAGACGGCTGAGGGGTGATATGTTAGAAGTCTATAAATTAATGAACGGAGTGGAACGGGTAAACATAGATCAATTGTTTACCTTATCAGAATATAGAAAGACTAGGGGACATGCAATGAAGCTACAGGGTAAACTATTTAAGACTAATAAAAGAAAATATTTTTTCACTCAACGTGTAATCAAACTCTGGAATTTGTTACCGGAGGATGTAGTAAAGGCTTTTAGTGTAGCTGGGTTTAAAAAAGGTTTGGACAAGTTCCTGGAGGAAAGGTCCATAAACCATTATTAAGAAGGGACCCTGGATATCAATGCTTGAAAAAATACAAGCATTGTGGAACCTGTGTCTCTTGGGGAAACTGCTAGGTACGTTTGACCTAGATTGGCCACTGTTGGAAACAGAATACTGGGCTTGATGGACCTTGGTCTGACCCAGTATGGCACATCTTATGTTCTTATGTTCTTATCTGATGCAAAGTGCCCCATGCCAGTCCATTTCAGTTCGCTGACACCCAACAGATCAAGTTGTACACATTCCATTTCATTCTTGACCATCTCCAACTTCCCTTGGTTCATGCTTCGTACGTTCCATGTTCCAATGTGTAAGACATCTTTACAGCTTCTGACTCTCATTTTATGCGCAGCTACATCAGCAGCCAGACTTCCCGAGGGCTTTGATCCAACCACATCATAAATGCTGGCTTTACACTGAAGAGTCTTCAGCTCTTCCCCAGTAGCTAGTTGAGTGCCTTCCGACCTGGGAGTCTCATCTTCCAGCACCATAGCACAATTTGTTTTGTTGTAACTATCCATTGGGTTTTCATGGCAAGATACAGAAGTAGATTGCCGGGCCTTCCTTCCGCGCAGTTTAAGTTTGGTGTTGTTGCTGTTGTCACAGAAAAGTGATCCTCTGCCGTCAACACTATCCCATTTTGCTGCTGCCCAGATGGATGGTTTGTCTTCGTCTGGCACCCCTACCTTACCTCAACAAACAAATACAATTCTGTTAAATACCTCACTTCTGCCTGGTGGTTTCCACTACCACGTCCTCCCATTTAGCCTTTCTTTCAGCGCCAGCCTCTTCCTCCAACTCCAGAATTTAGAGCTGAATCATGCTGATGCCTGATGACACACAGCTGGATGTTCCACCCTTGAAGAAACTTGTACTTCATACCATTCCCATTGCCACTTCAGTGTGAAAGGGGCATCCTGCATATACTAGCCCCCTGGAAATTCCCCCCAGTAGCAGAGTAATAGTCTCCTTTCTCTTGTCTGTGATCACTGCTGCCATAGCAGCTGTTTTATCTCTTTCTTTCCATTTCTTTTCTTTCTTGACATATCTGTAAAACTCAAATGGACAGGGTATAACAAAGGAGAGGAGAAAGATATAGAAATAAGCAAACGAGAAAACATAACCCTGATCAGAAACTGGGGATATCTCTTCACTGTTAGGCTTTTCCCCATCATCTACACACCTTTAGTTTGTCAAGCCCAAGCAATCTGCGAGTGCCCAGCTGAAAGGCGAACAGAGCTGGAGAGCAACAAGTTTGAGAATGGGAGAGCTGAAGTTTTCTTTGTGCTATGTGTGTATGGTTTTCAACCTAGTCCTTTGGACACATCCAGCCCAGGCTGTCAGGTTTTCAGAATATCCATCATGAATTTGCATGCAGGGGTGGCTCAAGGCAGTCTGCTGCCTGAGGCGAAGAATGAGATGGTGCCCCCCCCCCCCCAGCACCTTACAGGGGGCATGGCTTTTTTCTGAAATCCAATCAGAGACTGAACCAAATCAAAAAGCCGATTAGATTAGATGGAAGAAATGCAAGATGTTTGCACACAGGGCCATATCGAACTGCAATCGCGCCTTATGCAACTTGCAACTCAGGCGCACGCCCCCTCTTTCCCCATACCTCCATCCAGCGCTGCCTGCTCTTTCCCGCCCTCTGTTTTTTTCACGGTAGCACCGGCAGTAGGGAAAGAGCAGGCAGCACTGAACGGAGGTATGGGGAGGAGGAGGGGGAGCATGCACCCAATCTGAAAGGCGCCGGCACTCTAAGCAGATCTGTCCCTTCCTGCTCTGACATCGTGTTGGAGGAGGGAGGGACCAGACCTGCTTAAAGTGCTGCGAAAAGGCTTTGGGCGCATTTTAACTGCCTGCTATTGTCCTGCCAGCGGCAGCAGGGCAACAGCAGAGAGCCGAAATGCGCCCCCCCAAGCCTTTGTGCCCTCTCCGGCTGCACTGCTTGCACAGGACTAGGTACAGTCCTCTTTGCACACCAAGAAACTAAAAGACAGCAAGAATCAATAGCACAGTTTATAAAACTAAATTATAACCCATTTTTATTTTGTTATAAACTGCGTTATGGTTCTCCCTTTTTCTTTTTCAACATATATTTTGCATCCACAGTAGGTGCAGAGCAGAACCAGGACATTCATCCACAGAACTCAATATTAAAAAAAAATATCTGATTCTGATCATCTCACTAACAACAACAACAACAACAACCACTATTCTCCAGTAGCAGGCATATTGTGAACTAATAAAAAACCTTACAACAAAAAGCAAAACTACCATACCATACCATATTAGCACAAACTTCCAAAAGTCACATAAGGAGCCCATCCAAAAAAAGTGTCACTGTAAATACTACAGTGGATCCTTGAACATCCATACACCTATTTAAAAAGCTGAACAAGTCAAATTACTACAGTATAGTATAGATCTTTATATACAAACTGCATGTTAACAGAACACCAGACCTCAGTCACACACGCACAACATTGACCTTCACCAAGCACAGAATAAATAACCACAATCTAAAGTAAAAACAAAAATATATAGACAAAATTTAAACTGAAACCCCAAGAAGCCAGAGTCCACATGTAGTGCAACATCAGATAAATAAGAGATGCAGTTCCCCAATACTGTGTAAAATATAAAAATAGCACAAAGTCCAATCACCAAAATTAAATAAAATTATTTTTTCTACCTTTGTTGTCTGACCATTTTATTCTCTGATCATGCTGGTCCCGATCTGAGGCTTCTGCTTTCCTGTGTTCTCTTAGCTCTCTTTCTGTGGTCTATGGTCCATGGTCCATCTGCCATTTCTTATCTCTTCTTTTGTTTTTTTCACTTCCTTCTATCAGCCCATTTCCAGTTTCAGTAACCCTCCCCGGTATCAGTCCTCTTTCCAGTCCTCCCCTCCCAGTACCTTCCAATGTCAACCACCTTGCATTCCCATGACTGCCACTTGTGTCCATTCCCTTCCAGTCCCCCTCCTTTCCCACTGTCCAGCCCCTTCTAGTCCAAATTCCATCCCAGGTATCAGCTCAGGTTCACTCTCAGTGCCACCCCACAGTCAGCTCCCTTCCAGCCATCCTACCCTCTGTCCATCTCTCTTCCAGTGCCATTCACATGTCAGCTCCCTTCCAGCCTCCTCCCTATTACCCAGCTACCTACCACTCCCATCCCCAAGTGTCAGCTCCCTTCCAGTCCCCCTTCGGTACATTCCAGGTGTCAGCTCCTTTCCAGCCTCCTCCTTCCCTTCCTGCCCCATCCTTCCCCTGGCAGACCCTCTCAATATCCGCTCCCTTCCAGTCCTATTCTACCATCCCTCCCCCCCCCCCGCCTCAGCCCATTTGTAGCCCTAGCCCCTAGTTTTCTTCCAGGGCCAGCAGCACTCTCCTCCCCTCCCCTATTAGCCCATTTCCTGTCCCAGCCCATTTCTAGTCCTATCCCCTTTATCAGCCCACCCCGGTCCTAGCCCCCCAATCAGCCCATTACCAGTTGTAACCCTCCAATAAGTCCATTTTCAGTCCTAGCACCCCAATCAGCCCATTTCCTGTCCTAGTCTCCCCCCATCACTGTTCCCTCTAAGCTGTGCACGTGTGCGCGCGCACACACCTCGCCGAGTGAGCGTACATACTTTACAACAGAGCGCACAAAAATTACGGTTCTGATTCTGATAGAAAACAACACAAACGTCTTAAAATTTAAAAGTTGTTGTTTATTTATGGTTTTGACAAGTTCTACAATATTTTCTAGTGCAATCAATGTGGTGTACATACTGTATTCTGATGTGTAGTCAAATTTTAAAGTATATAACTCCGAGTGTCGTTATGTGGTGCACAAAAATTTAACCTTCCTTCAAAAGCTGCACAGCTGATATTTTATGCGCACACGGCCTACAGAAAATTAGAGGGAACATTGCCCCCCATAGCCCATTATCAGTCCTAGCCCCCCTCCCGATCAGTCCATTTCCAGTCCTAAGCCTCCATCAGCCCATTTCCAGTTCTAAACCCCCATCAGTCCATTTCCAGTCCTAGCCCTCCCCTGATAGCCCATTACCAGTCCTAGCCCCCTCCGAACAGCCCATTTCCAGTCCTAAGCCCCCATCAGCCCATTATCAGTCCTAACCCCCCTCCTGATCAGTCCATTTCCAGTTCTAAACCCCCATCAGTCGATTTCCAGTCCTAACCCCCCCATCAGCCCATTTCCAATTCTAACCCCCCCATAGACCATTACCAGTCCTAGCCCCCTCCCGATCAGCCCATTTCCAGTACTAACCCCCATCAGCCCATTTCCAGTTCTAAACCCCCCCAAAGCCCATTACCATTCCTAACCCCCATCAGCCCATTTCCAGTTCTAAATCTCCCAATCAGTCCAGTTCCTGTCCTAGACCCCTCCCCCCCCAACCCAGGGAAATTGAAATAAACAAAACAAAACTCTGGCGTAAGAAGCAGCTGCTGCTGCTGCTCTAGCAGCAGTGGCAGCTGCAGAATGAGGAGCCCTGCGGCCAGCCACCCGCTCACCCCCCCCCCCCCCAGAGAGCCTGCTGGTTTCCCCGGGGGGGCGGGTGGCTGGCCACAGGGCTCCTCATTCTGCCGCTGCCGCTGCTGTAGCAGAAGCAGCAGCTGCTTCTTGCGCCGGAGTTTTGTTTTTTCTTTTATTTTGAAGGCTGAGTGAGGCGGTGACGGCGGTCTTTTTGGGGGCAATTTTGCCACCCCCAAAAAGCCCAAAAAACTGCCGCCTGAGGCCACCACCTCCCTTGGCCTCATTATAGAGCCGCCTATGTATGCATGATACAGATTTACATTCAAATGGAGACAATTAATGCAAATTTGGTCACATGAATATTCATTATTTATATCCTGAAAACCCAGTTGGCTGGGTATGTCCTGAGGAGTGGGTTGAGAACCCCTGCTCTCTATAGATGTGAACGTCTACATTTATGTATATGCCTTACACAAGTAGACTTGTGCAAAGCACACTTCTTTTTCTACCTGGTTAAGCATATACCATAATGCTTGAAATGCCATTTAAAACAAAAACTTCAATTTATATAAAACATGCTCTCTTCCCCCCGACAAATATAGTCAGGATATATTCACATGCAAAGAGAAAATGTAAAACCTGGATGATTAGCTGTAGGTCGGTTGGCTTGAAACACTTGTAGCTATGGAAAGAAAGTTTCTGAAATCCAAGTTTCTTTAATACCTTTGACACAGAGAGAGCATTCGCTGGAATAACCAACTTGCTCAGAGTTGTGTATTTTCTGATAGCTGCTGTGAGTGAAAAGCTGGCCTCCAGCTGAGACAACCTGTACTGACAGTTGTCTATAAATTGAATTTCAACAGTGAAGACCTGCGCATTAACTACCCTTTTTGCCCTCCTCCGAATGGCCTATCATGCAGTAATTTCTAGCACCATGAATGAATTGCTGTACCGAACCATTTTCCTAATTCCAGCTGTGGCAATTGCCTGTAGACTGGGTAAAACATTGCACACCAGTAAATAGATAGCGCTGACCCATGCTTTGTCTTTAAAATTATTATTGAAAATAAAAAAATAAAAAAATAGAGCACAGATTCCACTTACATGAGAAGTAACAGGGTCTAAAATTATTACCCCATCCAGTGCTGTCGGTGATAACACAAGATAAAATAATCATGCCTACCGTATCATACTGTCAAAATATTTCAATATATTTTTTTGCCTGTGAGGCCAAATGTCATATACTGTAGTTCTTTCTTGAAAAAAGTCAATTCCAACATGCTTCTAGACTTTCTTTGGATAATGCATCTCTATTACTGATAAAAGAAATATTTAGTGTACATTAGGGGGTAATTTCAGATAAATAGATGAAACATTCAATATGTTTATCAAAGCAGATTTTGTATTGAAAGATATCAGTGATTTTTTGGTTTATTCAACTGAGATCAGGAGCGTCTGTTGGCTTATAGATCGCACGGTGAAAAAGGCTATTCTGTGACAGGCGATTAGGGGAATGGATGCAACATTAAACTTTGGCAACTCACGAGAAAATGTTGCAGGTCAGTGAAAGACATTTTAAGCTTTTAAAGGGCCATAACAGAGGCAGAGAAGATGACGGCATCTGCTATGTGTTTCCTTTAACTGATTCGTGGGCCCATTAGAGCCAGACAGAGGTGAATTGGTGGCTTTCAGTGGACCCAACAATGAGCCTCTCCTGGCTGAATAAAGCAAATATTCGGTAGATCATCGCTTTTTGATAAACCACACTATTTTGAGGTTCTATATTTCATGATTGTTTTAAAAAAGCAGTTGATGGGAGCATTTCATGAAATACTGAGGAATAAAGGATGAATAATGTAAATTTGTTCCAGTCATTCAGATTGCATTAAATAAAAATGAAATTATATTCCGATTTCAGAGTTATAGCTGAAGGTGGGCACTGTGCCTCTGAGCCAAAGGGGGTTATTTTAGAAGGTCTATTCATGATTTAAGCATGTCAGTGCTGCCAGAAAACCATAAAAACCATGATTTTAGTAAGGTTGAGTGCTGCATATTTTTAGCAAGGGCACATCAACGTACACATGTCTCGGGTCAGGACGTTAGAGGGGCATTTCCAGGCGGGACTGTGTGTGGCGACTGTGCCTGCGCGTCCAGGACATATTTCACAAATTCCCAGATACAGTACATGCAGGGCGTTGGCCCTAAGGATGAAAAGATGTACCTACTATAAAGCAGCAATAAGCATGGGGACTTTGCTGTCTTTTTGGACTGGCTGTGTTGTTGGTGATAGAAGGAGATTGGCTTGTGAATCATGGCTTCACTGTGTATTCCTCCCTCCTCCCAACTCCCCATCCCCTCACACACCCTCCCATATATCCCTTCGCTCCCTCCCAACAGCACCTCCCCATCCTACTGTCCCTTCCTCCCAATATAACCATCATCCCCCCACCATGATGGCCATCAAGAGATGATCCTAATGTTTACCACGTCCCTGTCTCCATCCCTGCCCCCACCCCTCTGCACCTTACCTCTGCCACTACCTCATGACAATGCCTATCTAGCGGTATTGCTGTGGTGGGGTATGATGCACTTGACTCATCCAGGCATCATCCAGTATAACATACCACTCCAAGACCTCATGGGGGGGGGATGAAAGGGTCCTCCCTTCCATGGGGAACAGGTCAATGTGGATATGAGAGCCCATAAACTGCTCACTGAACTTTCTAAAATAAGATTGAAGAATTAACGATTTATCAGATTCCAGAACCAAGGTAATAAGGAGAGTAGAATGAGCTGTAATCAACTCCAAAGAACTCTCCAGAAACCCTGTAAGGTCTCCGGCCTCTGGAGGATTCTCAAGGCTAACTCCCCGGTTGCCCTGCCCCACTGAGAGATAGTGAGCCCTTTTCAATGGCTGTAGATCGTCCCGGGAAATCTTCAGGATCTCCTGGAAATACCTACGAACCATCTCCATAGACGACTGCACCAGAGATCTAAGAAAATTAAGAAGTCTCAAATTGTTCTTCCGGACATGGTTTTCAAGATATTCCATCCTCCTAGAAGTCGCACTCCGGTCCTCCAGTTGGGCACCATGCAAGCCCTAAAGTTGTTCAAATTCTCCTTCTAAGCGAACCATCTTCTCCTCCTGCTCCTTTTGCACTCTGGAAATCTCTTGGAAATAAGTACGAAGAGAATCAGTTTCAGTACTTACAGATGCAGCAACAGATGCAAGGGAAGAATTCATGGTCGAAATGGTGTCCCACAGCACTTCCAAAGTAACTTTTGCGGGTCTCACCAACACACCAACTCCCGTAGTGGCCACATACTAGGAACAGCTAGAGGTGGGCTAACATCCAAAACAGATGAAGCCACAGCTTTCACTCCCTCACCCGACGTTCCACACAGATGGACAGAAACAGCCGGAGAGCGCTCTTCACTTCGCTGCGATGTCTTGCTAGTCAGCAAGCCGGAGGGAAGCACTTCACCAGCCGCCGCAACACTTCCGGGGTATGGAGGGGGGCCCATTGCTTGGAGGAAAGCAAAACCCCAAAGTGCTCAGATCCAATGGACCTGCTAAAAACACCACTCCTGCACCCGGAAGAGCAAAGCAACAAGTGAGTAGCATCTTCTGTCAAGTGGGAATAGAACCAGCCTCACCCGAGGATAGGGAGGCTTGTTTGTGCTTCTTCCTTCCCATTCCACTTCACAAGCCACAAACAAATGCTGGAGTAGAACGCCACTGCCAGAGCCAGCTCAACTGGAACAGATCACTGACGCCATCTTGCCTCAAACTCCGCCTACATCTCTCCTAAGAACCCTTCTTGATAGGCCTGCTGATGTGGTGGAATGCACGATGGCAGGGGTGACCCTAATCAACTCTGTAAAATATTGCTGCAGGAAATCATTCAGATGGCATATGGAACGATCAAGATGCTGTTTTGCCTCTAGCTGACTCACCTGTAGGGCTATGGCCCTAACATAAGAACATAAGATATGCCATACTGGGTCAGACCAAGGTCCATCAAGCCCAGTATCCTGTTTCCAACAGTGGCCAATCTAGGTCATACGTACCAAGCAGTTTCCCCAAAAGACACAGGTTCCGCAGTGCTTGTACTGGGTCAAGAATTGATATCCTGGGTCCCTTCTTAATACTGGTTTATGGACCTTTCCTCCAGGAACTTGTCCAAACCTTTTTTAAACCCAGCTACACTAACAGCCTTTACTACATCCTCCGGTAACAAATTCCAGAATTTGATTACACGTTGAGTGAAAAAATATTTTCTTTTATTAGTCTTAAATAGTTTACCCTGTAGCTTCATTGCATGTCCCCTAGTCTTTCTATATTCTGATAACGTAAACAATCGATCTACGTTTACCCATTCCACTCCGTTCATTAATTTATAGACTTCTATCATATCTCCCCTCAGTCGTCTCTTTTCCAGGTTGAAGAGCCCTAACCTTTTTAGCCTTTCTTCATAGGAGTATCCTTCCATCCCCTTTACCATTTTGGTGGCTCTTCTCTGAACCTTTTCTAATAACGCTATATCCTTTTTTTTTTTTTCCAAATCATTTTTATTAAAGCAAGGTATCTGATGCATAAACAACATCCAGCAAACCCAAACAAATACAGAATAAACATAACATATCATAACATAACACCACATAACATAACATACTCCGATACCCGGGCAGGGCTGTATCTTGTCCACCGCCCAGGGTAGGCAGCCAGAAATGATAGAGATCCACCAGCACGGCCTTTTATTTTTTTCCCCCATAGATACCCTGTCCACCCCCCCATCCCCCCGCCCCCCCCCTTCGCAACCCCTGCTCCTACTCATTACCGTGAAATCATCCTGTTCCCAACTCTCCACTGCAATGCCTAATCGGTGGCTTCCCCATCCCTATCTAATAGTGTGCCTGAAGTACTTCATTACGTAGTGCAGGCCGTAAGGTATAGATATAGGGCTCCCAGGTCAGCAAAAAAGAGGTCCAGCGTTTAACCCTACCTCTCGCCCCCCGCTTCTCCAATAGCATCAGCTGGTGAAAGCTGTTACGCCATTCCCAGAAGGAAGGAGGAGTAGGCTCCCGCCATCTACGCAGGAGCGGCCCTTTTCCCACTACTCATGCTTTCCTAAGTAGGAGGCGCTCCCATCTACCCTTCGGGTGGAGGGGTCCAAGTTGATCTAATACCACGACAGACCCGGTCCAGCTAATCCGCTGACGCAGCACTCCATTCATATAGTTCCGAATCCGCAGCCAATACCGGCGGATTTTCGGACAGCCCCACCACATATGACCTAAATCAGCCAGTGTAGCGCTGCATTTTGGGCAGCTCCCATCCAAGGTGATGCGACTACGAAAAGCTCGTCTCGGGGAGAAATGGGCTCGAAGGATACATTTAAGCTGTATTTCTCTCCAGCGGGCCCCATCGACCAGTTCCCCGATATTGCACAGAGCTCGATGAACCGCACCGGGCAACACCTCTACCCCCAGCTCCCTGGCCCACGCTCGCTCCTCCCTCGAGAAGTCAAGTGGAGGTACCAACGTATCGATACGTCGTTTCAGCCCAGCTATGGACGACGGAGAGTCCGCCCCCAGACCGAAGAACTCAAGTATTCGCGCTGTACGTTCTGCCCCAAGCCCACCCCTAGGGAGTGAGGCAACATAATGGGAAATCTGAACATATGCAAAATAATGTTTGGGGCTCAGCTCGTATTTCCCACATAAACCCGCAAAGGATTTACCCTTCCCCTCAAGGTCCACCACATGCCCTAGATTCCGAATCCCCCTCTGTTCCCAAAGCCGGAACGTAGACGTGTCCGTTCCTGGAGTGAAACAAATGTTGCCTTGTATGGGTAACCAGCTTGAAACTTCCGGGGACTCCCCCCACCATTTGTTAAATTGCTGCCATGAACACCGAGCCGGCCGTATCAACACACTCTGAGTTACCGAGCTGGGCAAACTCGAACCTGCCAGATGCAAAGCTGCAAGCAAGGCCTGCGGGGCCACCAAAGCCTCCTCCAGCGCACGTGGGGTATAGTCTTCCGTCCCTCCCAACCAGTCCCCGATATGACGTGCCTGGCAGGCCAAGGCATAGAGCCGCAAGTCAGGGATTCCGATTCCCCCATCTTTCCATCTCCTCTGCAAACGAAACAGGGGAATCCGAGCTCGTGCCCCCTTCCACAAAAAAACCCGGAAAGCGCGCTCTAACTCTTGTAGATCCCGCTCCCTCGGCCACACGGGAAGCGTCTGCATCAAATACAGAATACGCGCCAAAACCACCATACCCAGGGCCGCTGCCCTACCCAAGAGAGATAGGGGGAGAGGGGCCCATGCCTGTAATTGCGAGCGAGTCTTAGCCACAATCCGATTCACGTTCTCCCGATATAGTTGCTTGGGATCCCTGGTCAGAGAAATACCAAGGTAGATAAAAGATTCCTCTGCCCACCGAAGGGGGAAGGAGTCACCCCAAGCAACGCGAAGCGTACCCCCCACATCCAACGCCTCTGACTTGGCCATATTTATGCGTAGTCCCGCGAAGCTCCCAAAGCAAGAAAACTCCTTCAGTAGCCTCGGCAGTGAGGTCCGCGGGACCGAGAGATGTACCAGCAAGTCATCGGCAAAAGCCGCTATCTTAAACCCAAGTTGTCCCATACGCACCCCTTTAATCTCCGCCGATACCTCGATCTTCCATATCAGGGGGTCCAGGGACAACACAAAAAGCAGAGGGGAGAGTGGACACCCCTGCCGAGTACCTCTTTCCAAACAAATATCCTCGGACAGGCACCCGTTACAAAGCACACTCGCCGTAGGTTTAGCATAAAGAAGCTCCACCATACGACAGAAGGACACCCCGAGTCCATATTTCGGTAACAGAGTCTTCAGGTATGACCAACCCACCCGGTCGAAAGCTTTCTCAGCATCGAAGCTGACCAACAGCGAGGGTACACCGTGGCGGTGAACCCACTCCAGGGACGCCAGAATCCTACGTAAATTCCGTACCGCGTGTCGGCCCTACACAAATCCAACCTGGGACTCATGCACCAGGTCCCCAAGAACCGAGGCAAGTCGCGTAGCCAGAACTTTAGCTAAGATCTTCAGGTCAAAATTGAGCAGCGATATAGGCCGGTAGGACTCTGCTTGTGTGTGGTCTTTACTGGGCTTAGGGAATAAAATGATATGAGCGTGGTTTCCACCCCACACAAACGTCCCTTGTGCGATTCGTTGATGATAGACCGCCACCAACGTTGACGGTAGCAAGTCTCCCAACAGCTTATAAATCTCGGCCCCCAGTCCATCAGGACCCGGGGCTCGGCAGCAACTCGCCTGCTGGACCACCCGAGAAACTTCCTCCAGCGTAACCGGCATCTCCAGGCCCGCACGCTGCTCGTCATCCAATTGGGGTAGTTGCACCTCCCTCAAATACTCCTCCATAGCGAGAGCAGGGTCAGCCCCCCGCGAGTAGAGTTTCTGATAGAACTGTCGAAAAATCTGAACAATTTCCCGATTCTCTTTCTGCAACGTACCCTGCGCATCTCGCAGGGCCACCACCGTTCGAGTCCCCCCCCTTCCCCGAAGGCACCTGGCCAGCAGTTTCCCGGCTTTATCCCCGAAGCGGTAAAGTTGATATTTATAATACATAAAGGATTTCCGGGCCCTCTGATGGAGTAGTTCATTGAGGGCCGATTGGGAGTCCCATAACGCCTTCCTGTTTGCCACCGAAGGGTCGGTAGCCTGCCTGTGTCTAGCTCGGCAGACCTGCGCTTCAAGGCGGATGATCTGTTTTGCTATCAGTTTACGTTTACGTGCCACATACCCTATTATGTCTCCCCTTAGTACCACTTTGGCCGTTTCCCAAAAGAGTTCAGGGTTGTTTCGATGCTGTGCATTGGACGTGGCAAAGTCCTGCCACTTCTGCTTGAGAAACATAGAGAAATCCGCATCGTGGTATAAATCGACAGGGAATCGCCAGACACGAGCTGGCGGGGTAGCATCCCGCCACTCCAGGTCCACCCAGATTAACGCATGATCAGAGATTTCCAGAGGGCCAATCTGCGCGTCGAGTACGTAAGCAAAGAGTCGTTCCGAGAGTAGCACATAATCAATTCTGGCGCTAGTACCATGCGCTCGAGACAGGTGGGTAAAGTCACGTTCCCCGGGATGTAACAATCGCCACGGGTCCGTCAGCTGCAGTCTCTGCCGCAGATGCTGCAAGGCTTTAGTACTCTGTCTGCTTGTCCCCCTAGCACCGTCCCTAGATACATCCAACTCGAGGTCGAGCACGCTATTAAAGTTGCCTGCCAAAATCAATGGAGCGTCGGGCAATTGTTCCACTCGCGAGCCTAAGCGGGCATACAGATCCCGATCCAACACGTTGGGGCTATATAAGTTGCCCAACACCACGGGTTTCCCTTCTAGCATCCCATACAGCAGGACATATCTACCATCCGGGTCAGCATAGACCTCCTCCTTAGTAAACTGGAGTCTCTTGTGTATCAAAATGACCACTCCGCCTTTCCTACCCTGCGCTGGGGCCCCCCATTCTTGGCCCACCCACTCTCTTTTAAGTTTAGCATGTTCTTCCGTGCTCTGGTGGGTCTCTTGCAACATTGCAATGTCGCATTGGTGCCTCGCCAAGGCCTGCAACACTTTATATCGCTTGATAGGGTCGCCTATACCACATACATTCCAAGATATAATCTTCACGTCTGTGCACAATAAGAACTGTTAAGTAGCACAGAACCAATAGCATACATGGAAGAAACCTCCCCAGCCCGAGGTCCTCCCCTCCTCCCCCAAGATGATTTCCCAGTGCCCTCTCTCAGTATCTCCAGCGGTTGCGCCCCCCCTCCCTCCCCCTTCCCCTAGTACCCACCCCACCCTCAGTCCCTCCCCTCCTCCGCCCCCCTTCCCTATCCCCAACCCCCCCCCCTATCATAATCTCCCTCTCCAAACCCCTCCTCACTCCCATAGTGATCACTAGAGATGTGAACGGGACCCCCTCCATCCCCGAAGGTCCTTCTACCAACACTTCAACCCTTCAGCCCATAGCAACCAACCCCTCCCATGGTATGAGTCCCCTCTCCCCACTGCCAATACCCCCCTGCCCTATGTGCTCTTCCCGAGTGTCTTACCGATAGGTCCCTCTTTTCCCTCCAGGAGCCCATCAATCAGATCCCCCTCCATCCCTTACCGCTCGTATGCTCCCCTCCCTTCCAGCCCCACCCCCCCCCCTTTGCATACTTTCCACTTCTCTGTACACAGCAAAAGAGTAGAGGGGAGATAACACAAGCAGACATAAGGAGAAAACAGCAACATATTAGCCTGATCGATAGGGACAGCTGGAAGTGGTTAGATATCTCGCAGCCAGAGAAGTCCCAGCTCAGTACTAGCCGCACCTAAACACAGTCCTTTTTTGTTTTTTAGCCCCACAGAAACGCTGGAAGGCTGAGGTACCGAGCCACCTCCCACATCAGGGCTTCATACCGAATAGGAAACATCCAGCCACTCAAGGCTGCATGCTCCGATAGCGGCAAAAATTGAAAACACCCCCAAAGGCAAGTGGAAACAAAGGTAACAGGTCCGAGGATACAAACTATCTCACCCGGCAGTTTAAATGTAACAAAGAGAGCCCCCCCACCAGTCCGGGAGCTCAATAGCTGCAGTGTCTGAATGTTAGTCCACCGCTCAGGGGCAAGGTATCTCCCACCTCACCCGTAGGCCAGTCAAGCTGCATGCCAAGTCCAATTGTCAGGGAGATCTGCATCACTCCTCGGCAGAAGGCCCGCGTCTCCTCTCAGTCAGAGTCATTCCTCTTTCCATCAGCCCTCCAGGCCGCAGTCATGAGAGGTGTTCTCCGGGGCGAGCCGTCAATGACGCCAGCAGCTGTTCCACATAAGAGCTTGCCTCCGTCGCAGATTCAAAGGCCCGGTGGGCACCCTGATGTAGCACGTGCAACTTAGCTGGGTACTGCACATGGAAGCGTACATTCGCTGCTATCAAGCGTTGGCATATCGGGGCATATGCCTTGCGGCGCTGGCTCAGCGTGGCCGAGTAATCCGGTGTTATGCAGAGCTTCATATTCCCGCGCTCTACAGTGCCCTTTTGACGCGCTGCCTTTAATACAGCTTCCTTCTGGGTGTAATAGAGGAATCTGGCCAAGACCACTCTGGGCCGTGTACTTGGTGTTTGCGGCCTCGGCCCCACTCTGTGGGCTCTGTCCACTACTATAGAGGAGTTCCCATCTTCTCCCTCAATCAAAGAGGCGGCTAGATTTTCCACATAAGCTCGTAAATCTTTGTCGAGAATAGATTCAGCAATGCCCAGCAGACGTAGATTATTTTGTCGGGATCTGTTCTCCAGATCATCAAGCTTCAGTTCGTGGGCTTTTGCTTCTCTCCGCAGTGTGCTCATTTCACGCTTTAAGATCGCCACTTCCTCCTCAGCCTGTGCTATTCGGCCTTCAGCCTCTTGCACTCTAGTGCCAAGTGTGGTCAGCGAGCACTGTAGCGTATCCATTTTGGTATGCAGGGCATCAAACTGTGTGGAGAGTGCAGCGTTAACCGCTGCCGAGATCTCTTCGATCATTGTGGGGGAAGCCGCAGCGCCTGCTTTTGGAGGGGACTCCGCCATTTTCAGCGGCCCGGTGGTCCGGTCCTTCTCGCGCCGCCCCCCCTTCGCCGAGGTCGCCATTCCACACGGATTGCACCTGCACTGGATGGGGACCCCTTCACCGGTCTTTCGGAGCTTGGACCAGGCGATAATCTCCGCAGTTCACGGCAATAAATTAACGGTAGGAGGAGGGGGGCCCGGAGCTAAGGTGACTCACGTCTTCCCCAGCTCACCACATCACGTGATCTCCGCTATATCCTTTTTAAGATATGGCAACCATAATTGCACACAATATTCAAGGTGCGGTCTCACCATGGAACGGTATAGAGGCATTATAATATCTTTTGTTTTATTTTCCATTCCTTTCCTTATGATACCTAGCATTCTATTTGCTCTCTTGGCTGCCGCTGCACACTGGGCTGAGGTTTTTAACATGTTATCCACAATGACGCCTAAATTAATAAATGGTTGACAAAATGCTCAAAGAAATCAGGGAAGCTAACAAAACTTACAGAACAGTAATAATAATGGGTGAATTAAATTACCCCGGTAATGACTGGGTCAGTGTCACAGCAGGACATGCTAAGGAGATAAAGTTTCTAGATGAAATAAATGACTTCTTGGAGAAGCTGATTCATGAACCCACCAGAGGGAAGCCATTTTAGACTTAGTCCTTAGTGGAACACCAGATCTGGATCAAGAGATAAGGGTGTCGGGGCCACTTGGCAATAGTGATCATAGCATGATCGCATTTGATTTAATTAATGGTAGAGGGATGGTAAGGAAATCCACAGTACTACCTTTTAACTTTCAAAAGGGAGAATAATGAAGAAAATAGTTAAGAAAAAACTAAAAGGAGCAGTTACAAAGGTTAAAGACTTACATCAAGCTTGGGTGTTGTTTAAAAATACTGTCTTGGAAGCCCAGACCAGCTGTATTCCATGCTTTAAGAAAAGTGGAAGGAAGTCCAAAAAACTGCCAGCATGGTTTAAAAGTGAGGTCAGAGAGGCTGTTGTTGCCAAGAAAGCATCTTTTAGGAAATGGAAAAAAAAGAGCCAAATGATGAATACGGGAAACAGC
Organism: Ichthyophis bannanicus; assembly: GCA_033557465.1. Classification (NCBI taxonomy): domain Eukaryota; kingdom Metazoa; phylum Chordata; class Amphibia; order Gymnophiona; family Ichthyophiidae; genus Ichthyophis; species Ichthyophis bannanicus. The sequence goes on from CM066031.1 coordinate 1,824,564,845, forward strand.
ACAAACACTGGCAAGTTAAATGCAAGGTATTGATAAGGCAGGCAAAGAGAGAATTTGAGAAGAAACTTACTGTGAAAGCAAAAACGCTTAATAAAGACTTTTTCAAGTACTTTCATAGCAAAAAACCTGTGAGAGTCAGTTAGATTATTAGATGATAGAGGGGTAAAAGGGGCAGTAAGAGGGGACAAGGCTATAGCAGAGAGACTGAATGAATTCTTTGCTTTGATATTTACTGAGGAAGATGTAGGGATGTTACCCATGACTGAAGTGGTATTTAAAGGTGTTACTGCGGAAGAATCAAGATAAAGTCTGGGCGCCTCATAAAGTGTGCAAACTTTGTGTTGAGGACCTCCGAAACTGGTTCAAGGGTAAGAAAAAATCTTTCCGTTATGGGATTCCTATGGTATGGCGAGAGCAAAAGAACCATAGTGATGACTGTTACTTTTGTTTATGCGATGTGAAAGGGTTTAATTCCAAATGGAAGCATTCCATTTCATACCCCAATCTTCACTCAGCAATTCGTCCCATTCCCCATGGCACAGATATACCAGTACCCAAGCCCCCTGCTACCTTTAAAGAGATACCTAGCTCCAATGAAGGTGAAGTCATACCTGAACCAGAAGACGAATCAAGTTCTGACTTTGAAGATGATACAAGACCAAAATTGTTTTCTCAGGAGGAGATGAATGATTTGGTAAGAGACTTGAATCTTCCCAAAGATGCCGCTAAGTTACTCGGATCAAGGCTGAAAAGCAGGAATTTATTGTTGCCAGGAGTGTCATCTTCATGGTTCAGACATCATGAAAAGGAATTCGTTCCTTAGTTGGCTCAGGAAGAGAAGCTGGTTTATTGCATTGATGTCGAAGGTCTGATGGGTCAATTTAAAATCCAATATGATTCAGAGCAATGGCGTCTTTTTATAGATTCTTCAAAAAGAAGTCTCAAAGCAGTTTTACTCCACAACGGTTTTTACGCTTCCATACCTGTAGGTCATTCCGTACACTTGAAGGAAACCTACGAGAACTTGGAATTGGTTCTTCGTAAACCTAAATATGAAGACCATGGTTGGCAAGTGTGTGGGGACTTGAAGGTCTTGTGCATGCTGCTCTGGCAACAAGCTGGGTATACCAAATATCCTTGTTTTCTGTGTCTATGGGACAGTTGAGACCGACAAAATCACTGGACCAAGAAAAGTTGGCAGCCGAGGGTGCTAACAGTCGGTGAAAAAAATGTCCTCCGAGAAACTTTAGTATCTTCCCATAAAGTTCTTCTACCACCTCTCCACATAAAATTGGGATGATGAAACAATTCGTAAAATCACTTCCAAGAGATGGAGAATGCTTCAAATGCTTGGTCACCAAGTTTCCAGGCCTGTCGGAGGCAAAATTGAAGGAAGGTGTGTTCGTCGGATCAGACATTAGAAGGCTTATAGTTGATCAAGTGTTTGTCAATATCATGATGGATCCTCAAAAAGAAGGGTGGATTGCATTTAAAGAAGTCGTACAGAAATTTTTAGGCAATAACAAAGATCCTCACTACAAAAAGATCGTCGGACGAATGCTGAAAGCATTTCAAGCTTTAGGTTGCCTGATGAGTTTGAAAGTGCATTTCCTCCAGTCCCACCTTGACTACTTTCCTGAAAATTTGGGAGCTGTGAGTGAGGAACAAGGTGAACGATTCCACCAAGTCATTAAAGAGATGGAAAGGAGATACCATGGAAAATGGAGCATTACAATGATGTCAGACTACTGTTGGATGCTTGAGAGAGACATTCCAGAAGCTACTCACAAGCGTAAATGCACCAAGAGGAGTCTCACAAGGAAGAAGAATCGAGTTTAGTGTGTGTAGGTGAGCTCATTTCAGTTCAAAAAAGGATTTTCATGAAAATATTGTAATAAAATTTTAATTTTATAAGTCTATTTCCATATCATATCATCAAAAATGTGTTGAAAACCTTGAAAATGGGCAACAAAAGTAGCTTCTTCTCTAGATTTCGAGAAACTATATTTTTGCTCAGAAAGATGCACACGTAATTGTCCAGTAGTTTTGCCCAATATAAATTTTAGAACAGGGGCAGCAAATCAAATAAACAACAAATGTAGAAATGCAAGAAGTCACTATATGAAATGTCCTCTGCTATAAGCAATACAAGGCTTCAATGAAGAAAAAAATGTATGTACATTAAAGGTAGACTATCTATTCCTAATAGCTGAAGCAATACGTGAAGCTAAAGATGCCTGTTCAGACAGACATTGCTTAAAGGGGAGAGTGGTATGATCCATATATTTAAGCTCACATGGGCATATAATATACCACTAAATCTGTGTCACAGGTTGTGCAACAGTGAGCATGCCATTCCTTATGGGATATGGTGTCTGATCACAATTCCCCCTCCAAGGCGCCAGAGCTGCTTTTTGATCCTGATGTTCCTCACTCTGTTGTCAACTACGTATGTGTATCTTACCATACTCTAGTCCCCGATTTTGCTATGTTTTCTGTCTTGATTAGATTGTAAGCACTGATGAGCAGGGACTGTGTCTTGCATCTTCTTTTTTCTATATTTTATATTTCTCATTTTACACACAATATCAAATAATAAAAAATACTTGTCAGGAAAATAGAGAACAAAGTTAAAAATTACATACAATATCCATCACAGAGACTAAGGAAAATGCCATATACAGCAATACAGTTTGTCCCCTACACCAGCTTACAAACAGGACAAGAGGTAACATGAAAAGAAAAACTGAACTCAAGAAGCAGGAAAAAAAAGTATTGTACCAGAACTATATCAATACTGTATATATTCATACAGTGAGGGGACCCTCAACATTAGCTCTTCGAGCATTCAAAAGTGCTAGCAACTGGGTTGGATCAAAAATATATAAGATTCGGATTGAAACTTAACCATGCATGCACATGGAAACTTTAGGAGAAATTGCTCACCCAGTTGCTGGACACCTGGCTGGAGATGAAGGAACTCCTTCCTTTGACTCTGGGTTATCCAAGAGAAGTCTGGGAATACATGCACATTTAATCGATAAATGCCTTACGAAAATAAACCTTAAAAAACCAATCCCCTATCAAAGGAAAGAGAAAATGTAACAATCAAAGATGCAGGAGAAAAGGTTTCATCTCCAGAAGATCCCAACAAGCAGACACATCTAGAGAATCAGCCTATTGAACCCCTTCGATCTTTCCTACCCCAGAAGATCTCATACCATCGGGCATTGTGATAAGGAAGCTTATCATAGTTCAGGAGGGAGCTATAAAAGAGGTGAATTGGCTCTGAACAAGCAGCCTGTCTTTGCTGGTAGAAATACTAAAACAGAATGTTTTCATAAAAGACTACCAGTCCCAGAATGCACCAGGTTTCAAACAGCCTCTAGAAGAGCTGAAGTGGGGAAACGTGTGTTCAATCAGGAGAGCTATGAGGTAATCCCCAATCACTCATCTCCAAGGGCAGGGCTTGATTCAGCACACCTGGGCTGTGCTAGGGTGGAGTGTCCCTCTAAGCACGTTAAAAGTAAAGGATATTCTACACAAAGACAGTACCGTGAGAACAGAGAGAACCGGAGCAGAGAGAGCAGACAGAAAGAGGAGAGAGGACTACAACAGCAGAAGCAACGTGGAAGGAAGAAAAGAAAGACATCTTGGAGGTCTAAAGAAGGAGCCCACAGCAGTACGTGTGTTAGGAGTTATTCCAGAGGCAAGCATACTCCATTGGACTGGAGAAAGCCAGAGGAGTGGGGTTATAAAGCCAGGAATTCCCAGACGGCACCTTTGAAGGAGACGTCTGCATTTGGAAGGGGCCCTAAGACCAGTGCAAGAAGGTATGTGAAGAGAGAACCAGTGTCCAGGGATCTTGATTGGAAGGCTGGACATAAAAGCTGGACTACTTACTGGCCAGGATACCTGGAGAGGAAACCTAACAGCAAAGGAAGCTCAGGTATGAACTTTGATCTATGCCCTAGCTCTTCTCCAGGAAGACAGCAGGGAAACAAATATTATCCTGAGAGTGATCAATTAAGGAATTCCTCTGAGCCAGACCATGATATTGATTCCATGATATTTGAAGAAGAAGGAGATATTTCAAATGATCAGTTAGAATACATGGACTGCTCTCTGTCTAGGCTGCTGTTTTAAAGTACTTTCTCACTAATACAACAACCACCAAAAGGAACTATAACTTGTTCTTTTATCTACCCAGAAAAGTCTCTGCAAGAAAGCTTTAGGGTAGGATTGAGCCACGTAGAGAGAGTGAACCAGCAAAGGGGTTTGCAGCTCGCTAATTATTGATAATTGAGCCAGGCACAAGTGCATGTGAGCTCTGGAAGGAAACTTGTCTGTTTTTTTTGTGTGTGTAAATAGAAGAAAGTTATCTTTGATAAAGAACAGGTTTTTTTGTTACTTTTGGGTTTTGTTTTTGCTTTTGGAGCACTGCTAAGAAAGTCATTAGCAGGAGCCATCGAAAAGACCTTTTCTGTTTCCCATCAAGGTCTTTATTGATTTTTGCTTAAGAAGTTCAGTTACCTTATATCATGTTTTGTTTTTCCTGAGTACAATACTGAAAGCAAGTGTCCTTTTGTGTTACCAAGTAAATCTGTGTGGGAGAATTAACCCCATGAATAAAATCTGTTTTTCTTTGCTTACACTCGAGCATCACAACTCATTATTTTGTGAACGGCTGCTTCTGGTATAAGTGAACTACATTCCCCACAATCTTTTGCAAGTCATAATAATATTTTGCCTTTGCCAAGACTGTGGACATTCACGACCAGCGCCCCCGTTTACAGTGGCGTAGTAGTTCGGATTGCTTTTACACAAAGGATTTACATGATTTAGAAGGATTACAGTCATCCCTCGCTACTTCGTTCATTTATCGTGGCCTCAGTACATCGCGGATTGTTCAAAAATTCAAAATTGAGGAATTATGGCGCGAAAGTTGCCCGCACGCCAGCAGAAGGCAGGGAGTGCCCATACAATTCAAAATCCACGTCTCTGATTGGCTGCTAGCATCCCGCCATTTGATATCCCTCCCGACTCGGGAATCTCGCAAACTGATTGTTATAAAAGAAAAGTTGTTATAAGAATAAAAGAGTTCTAAAAACATATTTACAGTATGTACACTTTAGTTACATCTATGTATGTTACACACACACGTATCATATTTATATCATTTATACATTATTTTATGTATGTTATTTATACTATTAATATTTTATTTACATGTTTGAAACTATTCTTTAATGTTCTAATGATAACATATGCACTTATATGGTTTCATATACTCTTATTGATATACATACACAAAAAATGTACGTATGTTAAAAATGAGAGGGTGACACTACTTCGCGGTTTTTCACTTATCGCGGCCGGTTCTGGTCCCTATTAACCGCGATAACTGAGGGATGACTGTACAACTGAAATCTGAAAGAAAAAAGTTCAAGTTAAAAGCTGGAAAGTGGATTTTTCCCTTAACAACACTTTGGAGAAAAAAAGAGTGGCTGTTCCAGGAGCTGTTCCAAGGAGGAAAAGACCCTGTGTAAGCTGGATTCATCACTGGCATAAGGTAATAAGTACCTGGGCATGTCTAGTGGTGGATGGGAGTAAGACACAGGGGTAATTTAAAAAAATAGGAGAAAAACACCTGTTTGGATGGTGCTGCTCTGTGTTTTTTTTTATTTTGTTTTCTTGCAGGGAGACAAGATGGATCCAAGGGAACTGGCCAGCTGGATGGCAGCCCAATTTAGCAGGCAACAGGAGCTAGCGCAGCAGGCTCAGGACACTGCCATTAAAGCATTAAGGGACCAGCAGAAGCCAGTGCTTGATCTGGTGGAAGCCTTAATTGCTCTTCATAACCAAAGTGGACCGGATGCAAGACCAGCAGTAACAACTGGTATACCACATGTGGACAATGTGGGACTCAATCAGGGAATTGGGGCATTTAGTTTTGGGAGGCTGACTCCAGATGATAATGTTGATGATTTCCTTGAATCTTTTGAGAGAGTGGCACAAGCATTAGCATGGCCAGAGACCCAGTGGGCAGTAAGGCTGGCAGCCTCATTAACTTGGGAGGCGCTTGCAGCTTATAGGGCAATGCCAGCAGCTCAAGCTTTGAATTATAGAGATGTAAAGGCTGCTATAAGAGATCGCCTAGGGTTGTCTATTTCAGAGTATAGGCAAATGTTTAGAGCTACTGCATTAAGAGTGGGTGAAACACCCAGGGCTCTGAGTCAGAGAATCAGAGGATTGGCTGTAAAATGGTTGGAGCCTGAGGGAAAGACTGTGGAAATGTTATTAGACATTATTATGCTTGAACAATTTATGTCTGCTGTGCCTAAAGATCTGCACACTTTCCTTATACAGCAAAATTGCCAGAACCTTGGAGAGGCAACCATGCTAGCAGAGAGATTCTTGGAAGCCACGCAGGCTTGCCATAGAATGGGTGGCCCTCTGAAGGTTGGTGCTGAGGCAAGCTGTGCTGTATCAGAAAAGAAAATGGTTAAAAATGTTTCTGAGAATAATTGTACTGTGCCAACCCAGATTACAAAGTGGAGTAAAAATAAATGTTTCAAATGTGGAAAATGGGGACATTTGGAAAGGGGATGCCAGATATACACTAGCTTGATGGGTGTTGATTTAAAACAGCCCAAAGAAGGATTCCTTTTGGTGGTTGATGTGCAGGGAATTACCACAAATGCTCTGTTAGACTCTGGGGCAGACCAGAGTATGCTGTCAAAGAGGCTTTGGAAGAGGATAGAGGCCCAAGAAGGATTTGAGCCTAGAACCCCTGAAAGCCAGGTTCACATCAGATGCATTCATGGTGCTGCAACATCATATCCCACCTATAGGCTAATGGTTAAGTGCCTGGGGGAACAAGAGGAAGTTCTTTTAGCAGTGGTGCCTAGGCTTCCATTTGATTTGGTTCTAGGAAGGGACTGGCCAAGATTTAAGCAGGGACTAGTGAAAGGACTAGGAAAGAAGGAGGGAGAAGGAATGATGGTAATAGCTCCCGGGCCTTTGTTTGGAAGTCCTCAGACCCCAGCTAAAAAGATGGTTAAGCTTCCAGAAGAACAAACTACTAAGAAGCAGATATTTATCTTGAAGTACCATAGGGTCACAGAGAAGGCCCAAGCTCCTAAGCGGGCAACCCCTCAAGCTGCTGGGTTTGACCTGTGCAGTGTAGAAAATGTGACTGTACCTAGCCAAGGGAGAGCCCTGGTTGACACTGGACTCCAAGTTGAAATACCTATTGGGTGCTATGGGCGAGTAGCCCCAAGATCAGGATTAGCCCTGAAGTATTTCATTGATGTGGGAGCGGGAGTGATTGATCCCGATTACAGGGGCAATCTTAAAGTTCTGTTATTTAATTTTGGACAGAACGATTACCATGTAAAGACGGGAGACAGAATCGCTCAATTGATATGTCAGAGACTGGGTTTCCCACCTGTGGAGGAAGTCACATCCTTATCAAATTCTGAGCGTGGAACCAAAGGCTTTGGTTCTACGGAAGACAAACGGGTTAAGAGCCTAGTTGCCACCTGTGCCCGTGAAAGGGAGGTGCATGAAGAGGAGGATTTGGGACCCCAAGTATCTGACTGTAAAGAAAAGTTAGAACCCCAAATAGGTGAGGACCTGACAGTGGTACAACAGGAAGAAATAAGGAAATTGCTTAAAGAATTCCCAGATGTTTTGACTCCCATACCTGGGGAGACACATTTGGTTGCCCATGAGATAATAACTCCACCTGAGAAATTAATTCGTCCAAGGCCATACCGCTTGCCTGAAGCAAAGAGACAGGAAGTAGTGGCACAAGTTCAGGAAATGTTAGACATGGGAGTAATAGAGGAGTCGAAGAGTCCCTGGAATAGCCCCATAGTCTTGGTGCCAAAGCCTGATGGCTCTTTAAGATTCTGTATTGACTTCCGGCAGGTAAATGCAATATCAGTTTTTGATGCATATCCAATGCCAAGAATTGAAGAGATGTTGGACCAGCTTGGACAAGCTCAATATTTAACCACCCTTTATATGACAAAAGGCTATTGGCAAATCCCTCTAACCAGGGAGTCGAAGCCGAAGACTGCATTCAGCAACCCCGTTGACCTTTTCCAGTTCAAAAGGATGCCTTTCGGACTACATGGAGCGGCAGCTACCTGCCAAAGGTTAGTGGACCAGGTACTTCGACCCCATCAAAATTATGCCTTTGCCTATATGGATGATGTCATAATCCATAGTAACACTTGGGCGGAACATCTAAAGAGAATCAGGGCAGTCTTATGCTCCATGAAGCAAGCGGGAATCACTTTGAACCCAAAGAAGTGTGCCTTTGCTAATAGAGAGGTAAAATACCTAGGCCACCTGGTGGGAAGAGGGAAAATTAAACCTCTAATGAGCAAGGTGGATAGTATCAGGAATTTTCCTCCTCCAACAACAAAGAAACAGCTGAGGAGTTTCTTGGGACTTATTGGATACTACCGCAGATTTATACCACAATTTGCAGAGAAAAGTGCAATTTTTACTGATATGTGCGGAAGAATTGCCCAAACCAGCTGAAATGGACTCCTGAGGCTGAAAAAGCATTTTCAGTCCTACAGGACCAGTACTGAAAGGGGTAGATTTCAGGAAAGCCTTCTTGGTTCAAACAGATGCCTCGGATGTAGGGCTAGGAGCTGTTTTATCCCAATGTCATGAAGGGGAGGAGCATCCTGTGATGTACCTGAGCAGGAAATTGTCACTGGCTGAACAGACGTATTCCACAATTGAAAAGGAATGTTTAGCTATAAAGTGGTCAGTGGAGGCATTAAGGTTTTACCTTACAGGGAGGAAGTTCCAATTGGTTACAGACCATGCCCCACTTAAGTGGTTGCAACAAATGAAGAACCACAATGCCAGGTTGACACGCTGGTACATGGCCTTACAAGCATTTGATTTTCAAGTGGAATATCGTGCTGGGAAGTTACACAAAAATGTGGATGCCCTTTCCCGTATTATGGACTGTAAGGAAGAAGTTTCACCAGTTGCACCAGTCCGTAATAACTTAAGCAGGGGGGTATGTGATAAGGAAGCTTATCATAGTTCAGGAGGGAGCTATAAAAGAGGTGAATTGGCTCTGAACAAGCAGCCTGTCTTTGCTGGTAGAAATACTAAAACAGAATGTTTTCATAAAAGACTACCAGTCCCATAATGCACCAGGTTTCAAACAGCCTCTAGAAGAGCTGAAGTGGGGAAACGTGTGTTCAATCAGGAGAGCTATGAAGTAATCCCCAATCACTCATCTCCAAGGGCAGGGCTTGATTCAGCACACCTGGGCTGTGCTAGGGTGGAGTGTCCCTCTAAGCACGTTAAAAGTAAAGGATATTCTACACAGAGACAGTACCGTGAGAACAGAGAGAACCGGAGCAGAGAGAGCAGACAGAAAGAGGAGAGAGGACTACAACAGCAGAAGCAACGTGGAAGGAAGAAGAGAAAGACATCTTGGAGGTCTAAAGAAGGAGCCCACAGCAGTACGTGTGTTAGGAGTGATTCCAGAGGCAAGCATACTCCATTGAACTGGAGGAAGCCAGAGGAGTGGGGTTATAAAGTCAGGAATTCCCAGACGGCACCTTTGAAGGAGACGTCTGCATTTGGAAGGGGCCCTAAGACCGGTGCAAGAAGGTATGTGAAGAGAGACCCAGTGTCCAGGGATCTTGATTGAAAGGCTGGACATAAAAGCTGGACTACTTACTGGCCAGGATACCTGGAGAGGAAACCTAACAGCAAAGGAAGCTCAGGTATGAACTTTGATCTATGCCCTAGCTCTTCTCCAGGAAGACAGCAGGGAAACAAATATTATCCTGAGAGTGATCCATTAAGGAATTCCTCTGAGCCAGACCATGATATTGATTCCATGATATTTGAAGAAGGAGATATTTCAAATGATCAGTTAGAATACATGGACTGCTCTCTGTCTAGGCTGCTGTTTTAAAGTACTTTCTCACTAATACAACAACCACCAAAAGGAACTATAACTTGTTCTTTTATCTACCCAGAAAAGTCTCTGCAAGAAAGCTTTAGGGTAGGATTGAGCCACGTAGAGAGAATGAACTAGCAAAGGGGTTTGCAGCTGGCTAATTATTGGTAATTGAGCCAGGCACAAGTGCACGTGAGCTCTGGAAGGAAACTTGTCTGGTTTTTTTGTGTGTGTAAATAGAAGAAAGTTATCTTTGATAAAGAACAGGTTTTTTTGTTACTTTTGGGTTTTGTTTTTGCTTTTGGAGCACTGCTAAGAAAGTCATTAGCAGGAGCCATCGAAAAGACCTTTTCTGTTTCCCATCAAGGTCTTTATTGATTTTTGCTTAAGAAGTTCAGTTACCTTATATCATGTTTTGTTTTTCCTGAGTACAATACTGAAAGCAAGTGTCCTTTTGTGTTACCAAGTAAATCTGTGTGGGAGAATTAACCCCATGAATAAAATCTGTTTTTCTTTGCTTACACTCGAGCATCACAACTCATTATTTTGTGAACGGCTGATTCTGGTATAAGTGAACTACATTCCCCACAATCCTTTGCAAGTCATAATAATATTTTGCCTTTGCCAAGACTGTGGACATTCACGACCAGCGCCCCCGTTTACAGTATATAATAAATGCTAGTCACCAGTGGATGAGATTGATTCAGCATATCAAAAACTTCAGTTAAATACAACTTAAACAAATCCCTGGCACTTGTAACAGCCAAACAGGGAAAATTAATGAGTTGCAAGTTTGCAAATTTAGCAAAGTTCTCCAACATCTCAATCCTTGCCTGAATTGCAATAGCATTTTCCAAAAGGCTGCAGAAGCTTCATCCACAGATTCCCTGTTAGTTTGCAAGTCCATTGTTGAAGTCTTCAAAGAAGAAATTGCTTCTGTATGCTGCCAAGCTCATAGAGCACTTTTCCAGCAGCTCTGCTTTAAGTGGGTGCCACTGCTACGGCGACGTGATCTCCAGCGCCGAACTGCTCAACTAGCAACCCTGTTCTGTCAAGCAACCAAAGGGGCTCTGTACCACCAGTGATTCTGGCTGCTGCTGCGGGTGAATCAAATAGGAATCCAAAGTCCCAGAAGTAATGGAGACGAAGCCACCGATTCCTGAGAGGGCTTAGGGACTGGTATAGCCTTCCTTTCACCCATCACAAGGTAAATGTTTGCTTACTGCAGCACGCACCTACCTGCAGCCATCTTGAAACCTCCCTCCTCCAAATTTTGCTTACATCTATATGTACAGTAATGAGTATGCCTTGTAATGCTATACAAATGATTGGTAGTAGTAGTATCAGAGTACAGGATGGATATCACTTGCTCTGCTCATATAATTAAAGAGACCTAATCAGCCTACTAGTGAAAATTAATTGAAAGTCTGATTGAAAAGTCATGATCAGATTCCTTTCTTAAATTCCTATATGAGCTCTCCGAGCACAATTCTGAGGTGCATGCATTCCAAAGTTGTGCTGCCTGGTAACTAAAAGACATACTTTGGGAAAAGACTAATCTTAGCCTTGTTTTAGAAAGTCCAAGTGAATGATTAAAAGTGCATGGAGAAGGTCTTCAATGCTCTTTGATTCAAATAAGGTTTCAATAATCTTATCCTTCGTTAGGCCATCTAAGAGCTCTTCAAAATCTGTGATATTGGTGAAATGAAGGACAATTTCTTGTCCATCTTTACTCCTAATGATTCAACAGCTTCCTTGTTTAAGATTGGGGTTCCTTTAATATAAGGAAGGGATGGAGGGGTTCTTTCAGAAGATGAAATCCACATCACCTCCATCTTCTGTAAGTTTGTGATTAGTTTGTGTACTGTAACTCTATCCAGGAGACTATTTTTTGAAGCTTATGTTGCAAGACATTCAAAAATGAAACGTTCCAGACGTCATGGAAAATTACAAACTGGATGTCATTAGCATAAATGTATGTACTAATCCCTATATCTTGAGTCAAAGTCTCAAGAGGAGATATAAAGTATTAAATAAAGTTGGTGCTAGTATTGATTCTTGAAGAATGACAAATGAGAGTGGATCTACTGAAGATGATACATTCCGAACTGTTACATGATAGACCCTTTTTGAATAAAAACATAGAAACATGATGGCAGAAAAAGACCACATGGCCTATCTAGTCTGCCCTTCCATATCAACCACTACAACAGTCCCCTTTTTTCCATAAGAGATCCTCTGTGTTTGTCCCATGCTTTTTTGAATTCAGATACTGTCCTCATCTCTACCACCTCCACTGGGAGACTATTCCATGCATCTACCACTCTTTCTGTAAAGAAATATTTCCGCATATTACTCCTGAATCTATCCTCTTTCATCATCATCTAGTGCACCCTCATAGCAGAGCTTGCTTTCAATCAAAAGAGGCTCTCCTCCTGTGCATTTATGCCATGGAGGTATTTAAACGTCTTAATCATATCACATCTATCCTGCCTTTCCTCTAAAGTATACATATTAAGCTCCTTAAGATTGTCCTCATATGCTTTATAACAAAGACCACTAACCATTTTAGTAGCAACCATCTGTACCAACTCCAACCTGTTTATATCATATTGAAGGTGCGGACTCCAGAAATGCACACAATACTCCAAATGAGGTGACACCAAAGACTTATATAGAGGCACTATCACTTCCTTTCTTCTGCTGACCATTCTTCTCCCTATGCACCCAAGTATCCTTCTAGCTATTGCCATTGTCTTTTCTACCTGTTTAGCCACTTTAAGATCATCAGAATCAATCACACCTAGAGCCCGCTCTTCTTTTGTGGACAGAAATACTTCACCCCCTATACTATATCGCTCCCTTGGATTGCTGCATCCCAAATGCATGACCTTGCATTTTTTAATATTAAATCTCAGCTGCCAAATTCTAGACCATTCTTCAAGCTTAGCTAGATACCTCCTCAAATTATCTACACCTTCCTAGGTGTCTACTCTATTGCAAATTTTGGTATCATCCGCAAAGAGGCAAAAATTCTTTCCCTCTCAAAAAATGCAAGAAAAGGAAATCAATCAACCACCAACAGAGCTTTCTCCTTCTGGACAGAAATACTTCACCCCCTATACTATATCGCTCCCTTGGATTGCTACATCCCAAATGCATGACCTTGCATTTTTTAATATTAAATCTCAGCTGCCAAATTCCAGACCATTCTTCAAGCTTAGCTAGATCCCTTCTCATGTCATCAACTCCTTCCTGGGTGTCTACTCTATTGCAGATTTTGGTATCATCTGCAAAGAGGCAAACCTTACCCAACAACCCTTCCGCAATATCACTAACAAAAATATTAAAAAGAATCAGATCAAGAACAGATCAGTAGGGCACACCACTGGTAATCCCCTTCTCCTCAGAGAGAGCTCCATTTACCTGTACCCTTTGCCGCATCCCACTCATCCAATTTCTAATTCAAGCAGTAGCTTTAGGATCCATCCCTAGGGTGCTCAGTTTGTTTATAAGTTGCCTGAGTTTACTGAAATCTAAATACACCACATCTAGGACTCTCCCCCAGTCCATCTCCCTTGTCACCCAGTCAAAGAAATCAATCATATTTGTCTGAAAAGACCCGCCTCTGGTGAATCAATGCTACCTTGGATCCAGTAATCCATTGGATTCCAGAAAACTCACTATTTTCCCTTTCAGCAGTGTTTCCAATAATTTATTAACCATAGAGGTTAGACTAACTGTCCTGTAGTTTTCAACCACATCCTTACTTCTGCTTATGTGCAAATGGACCACATGTGCCTCTTTCCAGTCCTCTGGCACCACTCCTGATTCCAAAGAGGCATTGAAAAGGTCAGTCAGTGGGGCTGCTAGAACATCCCCAAGTTCCTTCAGTATTCTAGGGTGTATCCCATCCAGTCCCATTGCTTTGTCTACTAAGTTTAGCTAGTTCCTCATGAACACAATCTTCTGAAAATCATTCAAGATGACCCTCACTTGTGTTCCTATTTGTGGGTATTTTCTGAGGTCCTGCTCCTGGTTCTTCATCTGTGAACACAGAACATAAATTTTTGTTAAGCAATTCCGCTTTATCCATATCAGCTTCTACATATTCCTCCCCTGCACCCTTGAGTCTGACAATAACACTTTTGTCCTTCCTTTTCTCACTAACATATCTGAAAAATGTCGTATCCCCCCATTTTATTGCATTGACTATTTCCTCCTCCTTTTGAATCTTTGCCTTCTTGACTACTTTGCTATCTTGTCTAATTTTTTCCAAACATAGATTCCTGTCTTCCTCTTTCAGTGATCTCTTGTATTTCATGAAGGCCTCCTTCTTATTCTTCACCTTTTCAGCTACTTCTTTTGAAAACCATAGTGATCTCCTTTTCCTTTTACCTTTATTTACCATTTTAACAAAAACGTTGGTTGCCCTTAAAATATCCCTTTCAGTTTTGACCACTGTTTTTCTACATCCCCCAGCTGTTCCCATCCCGCTAATGACTCCTTGAGGTATTGGCCCATCATGGCAAAGTTAATTTTCCTAACGTCTAAGACCTTCGCTTTTGAATGGATTTTATCAGCCATAGTTCTAATAATGAATGACACTATCTGGTGATCACTGGATGCGAGATGATCTCCCACTATAACATTAGAAAGACTTTCACCATATGTAAGCACCAAGTCCAGTATGGCCCCTTCACATGTGGATTCTGTTACCAGTTGCCTGAATAGTTCTCCCTGTAGAGAATCCAGGATCTCCTTACTTCTAGATGATACTGCAGCAGGAATGTGCCAATCAACATCTGTCATATTGAAATCCCCTATCAGTAGCTCTTCCCTTTTCCTGGCAAGGTTGAGTATGTCTTCTATTAACACTCCATCCACCTCTTCTCCCTTTGAAGGCGGTCTGTATATCACGCCAATGCAAATAGATTTCTCTTTCCTTCTTCCTAATTTAACCCACAATTCCTCCTCTCTCACTTTTAAGCCCTGTATTTCCATAGCTTTAATATTATTTTTTGCATACAGTGCCACTCCTCCCCTTCTTCCTACACTGTCCTTTCCGAATAAAGTGCAGACTGGTATAGTTACATCCCAGTCATGGTTGTCTGTGAACCATGTTTCTGTAACTGCCACTAAATCCGAGTCAGCCTCTCCCAATAAAGCCTCTAATCTGGGATCTTATTTCCCATGCTACGGGCATTTATACACACTGCTTTCCAGTTCAAGTTTAAAACTATTCTTGCACTTTCCTTAATGTACTGCTCTGTTTTCTGTACAAGATGGTTATGTTACTTCTTGGTTTATTGTTAAAATTGCATAAATATTTAAAGAAAAGCTATTCTTGAAAGGCCAACTTGCTTGAGACGATCCAGTAGTAAAGAATGATGGATAATGTTGAAAGTGGTACTAAGGTCTAATTGAAGGAACAAAATGTTTGATCTGTGCTTATCTAAAAAACCTTTTCCAGATCTATGGGCATTTTTTCATGTTTGCTTGACCTATTTGTTTTCTCGGGGGCAAAAATATTAATTAATAGGCATTTATTTCTGATGTATATATGCCACATTTCCATGCAAACATTTAGCATGTATAACCAATAATTAAAATACAGCAATACTAATAAAAATTTAGTCATTCATTAATTATATTTATACTTCAGTTATCATTACATTAATAAGTAGATAACAAACACACATGGGGTAGGTTTACTAAACAGCGGTAGCGTCTTCCATGCGATATGGGAACTGCGGCCCCATTGATTTTAATGGGGTCATGGCTCCGATATCACACAGAAGCCACTACCGCTGTTTAGTAAATATACCCCATAATAATTAGACACACAGTACAAAACTATTATATAACATTGGTAACATCAATAAAACAATCAATTAGAGTGCAAAGCTAAAAAGATAAGCTTTAAGACCTTTTGGGAGTAATAATATCTCATGCTTGTGACAGAATGATAAAGGAACTCCTTTACAGAGCAGCGGACTTCTTATGGAAAATGTACAAATCCTGGTTTTGATTTACGCTTCAGCAGTCACTGGCACAATTAAGAGTGAAGCTACAGACTTACGAGCTTGACCTCAGTACAAGGAAAATGGTAGATACCATTATAAAGAAGAAAATTAATAAACATATACAAGATAGTCATGGATTTAGCCAAGGAAAGTCTTGTCTTACTAATCTGTTATATTTTTTGAAGGTGTGAATAAACAGGTAGATAAAGGTGAGATGGTTGATATAGTGTATCTGGATTTTCAGAAAGCATTTGACATGGTCCCTCATGAGAGACTCTTGGCAAAATTAAAAAGTCATGGGATAGGAGGCAGTGTACTATTGTGCATGAGAAACTGGCTAAAAGATAGAAAGCAGAGAGTTGGCTAAATGACCAATTTTCCCAATGGAGAATGTTTGGCAGTTAATATTAATGTGAAGAAGTGTAGTGTAATGCACTTGGGAAGCAGAAATCTAAGAGAATTGTATGCGATAGAGAGCAAAACGTTGGTGTGCATGGACCAGGAAAAGGACTTCAGAGTGATTGTTTCTGAGGATCTCAAGGTGGCAAAACAGTGTGACAAGGCATTGGCAAAAGCCAGAAGGATGCTGGGTTGCATACAGAGAGGAATTACTAGCAGAAAGAAAGAAGTACTAATATTACTGTACAAGTCACTGGTGAGGCCTCACTTGGAATATTGTGTTCAGTTTTGGAGACCATATCTTGCAAAGGGTATAAAAAGACTGGAAACAGTTCAGAGAAAGGCGACCAAAATGATTTGGAGTCTGCGTCAGAAGACTTATGAAAAGAGACTTGAAGACCTAAATATGTACACTTTAGAGGAGAGGAGGGACAGGGGAGATATGATTCAGACCTTTAAATACTTAAAGAGTATTAATGAACAAACACACTTCTTCCAGAGATGGGGAAGCTGTAAAACTAGAGGGCATAACATGAAACTGCAAGGGGATAAACTGAAAGGCGATGTCAGGAAATACTTTTTCATTGAAAGGATGGTGGATGCTTGAAATGCCCTCCCAGTGGAAGTAGTAGATGCAAATACAGTGATAGAATTCAAAATGTCATGGGACAGACACTGTAGATCCCTTTATAGCATCAGGATAAAATCAAAATAAACATAACTATATCTTATATCTCAACAAATAGGTGTGACCTACATAGAGCGGTGGGTACACCCCTAAACAAAGGCATGGGAAGGGGTGATCTGCACAGAGCAGCAGGTGCACCTACTCTTGCCGCCTTGCTGGGCAGACTGGATGGACCATGCTGGTCTTTATCTGCCATCATATATTGTTACTATGCTACAACCCCAGGGATCTCTACTAGGTCTGCTGCTTTTTAACATTTTCATAAATGACCCGGAAATGGGAATAATGAGCAAGATAATCAAATTTGCAGATGACACAAAATAATTCAAAGTTTTAAAACACAAGAGAATTGTGTTTGATAAAGTGGGGAAACTAGGCATCAGGATGGCAGATGAAATGTAATGTGGACAAGTGCAAAGTTATGCACTTAGAGGTCGATTCTGTACTGGCCATCCAGCCCCTTGTGTGGCCAATCAGAATCAGGGTGTACAGAGGTAAATCCGATTCTGATCCCGTGGGGTCTAGACGTGCCTGTGGGATCAGAATCGGGTCTATGACCTGGACGTGCGGGCCGGACCCTGATTCCTCATGGCTGCACATCCAGCCACATACCCGGCTAACTCAACCAGACCCCTGAATGGACCCACAGTTCCATGGCATCCCATCACCATGGCATTGCGGCTCCATTCAGGGGCTGCGCTCACTGGCCACAATTGAGATATTCCTTTACCCGCAGCCTGGCCTCCCATGGCCAGGGTCGGGCTGCCGGGAACCCCTGTGTCCCTTACCTCTTTGCTGTCCCCCAGTTCCTGCATCCCCGTCTAAGCGACCGACCTCAGACATACAGGGCTGACCTCAGCATTGGCCCTGTATGTCCGGGGTCAGTCACTGCTCACTGCCTGACCTCGCTCCTCCCTTAGCCCCCCCCCCTCCTGCCCACAAACAGAGCTCCCCATAGAAACTGGCACTATGTGCGGGGAGCTCTGTCGCAGGCAGGGTGATCCAGGCATTCAGCAGGTCTAGACATCCGGATCGGAAGGCCAGACCCACTAAACGCAGATCAGAATGACACCCTTAGGGAAGAACATCCCAAACTACAGTTACACAATGCAAGGTTCCACATTAGGAATCACCACGCAGAAAAAGGATCTAGGAGTCATCGTGGATAATAAATTGAATTCCGCTGCCCAGTGTGCAGTAGAAGCCAAGAAAGCAAATAGATAGCTGAGAATTATAAGGAAAGGAATGGAGAATAAAAACTATTGTAATGCCTCTGTATCGATCCATGGTGCAACTATACCTCAAATATTGTGTGCAGTTCTGGTCACCGTAACTTAAAAAGGATATATCAGAAATAGAAAAGTTACAGAGAAGAGTGAGCAAAATGATAAAGGGGATGAAAGGATACCCCTAAGGGGAAAAGCTTAAAAGGTTAGGATTCTTCAGCTTGGAAATAGATGACTGATAAGAGATATGACTGAGATCTATAAAATAATCTGTGGAGTAGAACAGGTAAATGCAGATCGGTTATTTACCACTTCAAAAGGTAGAAAGACTAGGGGACATGCAATTAAGCTACAATGTACACATTGAAGATTAACTGGAGAAAGTATTCTTTCATTCAACATTCAAATTTTGGAATTTGTTGCTGGAGGATGTAGTAAAAGCTGTTAGTGTAGCTGAGTTTAAAAGTGGTTTGGACAAGTTCCTGGAGGAAAGGTCCATAAACCATTATTAAAGAGGACCAGGGAAATCCTCCGGTTACCTCGGGATAAGCATTGTGGAAACTGTGCATCTCTTTGGGAACCTGCCAGGTACTTGTGACCTGCATTGGCCATTGTTGGAAATAGGATACTGGGCTTGATGGACCTTGGTCTGACCGAATATAGCATTTCTTTTTTTAAATTTAGGCATTTAATACAAATTATGCAAACAAAACAACTTGCAACAGAAATGTGGGTAGCCACAAAATATCACCAAAAGTGAACAAAAAGGAAACAAATGCATTATCATACATTTCATCCCACCTCCAGCCCACTATCCAAGGAATCCATCGATAGGAATATAATAGAAACATAGAAACATAGAAAAATGACGACAGAAAAAGACCACATGGCCTATCTAGTCTGTCCTTCCATATCAACAACTACAACAGCCCCATTTTTTCTTTTAGAGTTCCTCTGTGTTTGTCCCATACTTTTTTGAATTCAGATACTGTCCTCATCTCTACCACCTCCACTGGGAGACTATGCCACGGATCCACCACTCTTTCCATAAAGAAATATTTTTGCATATCACTCCTGAATCTATCCCCTTTCATCCTCATCCCATGTCCCCTCATAGCAGAATTTGCTTTCAATCGAAAGAGGCTGTTGTCCTGTGCATTTATGCCACAGAAGTATTTAAACGTCTCAATCATATCACATCTATCCCGCCTTTACTCTAAGGTGTACATATTAAGATAATTAAGTCTGTACTCATATACAATATAATGAAGACCACTAACCATTTTAGTAGCCACCCTCTGTACTGACTCCATCCTGTTTATATTCTTTTGAAGGTGCGGTATCTAGAATTGCACACAATACTCCAAATGAGGTCGCACCAAAGACTTATACAAAGGCACTATCACCTCCTTTTTTCTGCTAGCCATTCCTCTCCCTATGCACCCAAGTATCCTTCTAGCTTTTGCTGTCGCCTTTTCTACCTGTTTAGCTACTTTAAGATCATCAGACACAACCACGCCTATGTCCCGTTCTTCTTTGGTGGACAAAAGGACTTCACCCCCTATACTATATTGCTCCCTTGGATTGCTGCAGCCCAAATGCATGACCTTGCATTTTTTAACATTAAATCCCAGCTGCCAAATTCTAGACCATTCTTCAAGCTTAGCTAGATACCTCCTAAAATTATCTACACCTTCCTAGGTGTCTACTCTATTGCAAATTTTGGTATCATCCGCAAAGAGGCAAAAATTCTTTCCCTCTCAAAAAATGCAAGAAAAGGAAATCAATCAACCACCAACAGAGCTTTCTCCTTCTGCGCACCTGCCTTTGGAATGAGATACCCAACGTTCTAAGAGAAATCAAAGATCTCACCCAATTTAGAAAACATCTCAAGACTTTCATCTTCGCAGACTACTATAAATGTGATCAACAGCAATAAATTTACCTCCAATTTACATTATAAAATGACTCTCACAATTTTCGCACTGTTACCACTCACTCTCTTGTAAAATAATAAGAATATGTGATCATGTAAATAGTTACATTATTTATTGTTATTGATAACTACAATTGTTATATGTAAGTGTTTCTTGTTCCATGTAAACTGCATTGCACAGTAATTCCATGTAAACCTCTCTGATTTCAAAGACAACACGGTATATAAGTACAAATAAATAAATAAACTTTACCCGACAGCCCTTCCGCTATATCACTAACAAAGATGTTAGAAAGAATAGGATCAAGGACAGATCCCTAGGCACACCACTGGTAACCTCCTTCTCCTCAGAGTGAGCTCCATTTATCTGTACCCTTTCTCACCTCCCACTCATCCAATTTCTAACCTAAGCATTAACTTTAGGGTCCATCCCTAGGGTGCTCAGTTTGTTTATAAGTTGCCTGTGAGGAACAGTGTCAAAGGCTTTACTGAAATCTAAATACACCACATTTAGGGCTCTCCCTCAGTCCAACTCCTTGGTCACCCAGTCAAAGAAATTAATAAGATTTGTCTGACAAGACCTGCCTCTGGTGAATCCATGCTGTCTCAGATCCTATAATCTGCTGGCCTCCAGAAACCTCACTATTTTCTCTTTCAGCAGCGTTTCCAATAAATTACTCACCACCGAAGTTAAACTAACTGGGCTATAGTTTTCAACTACATCCTTATTTCCATTTTTGTGTTAAGGGACCACATGAGCCTCTCTCCAGTCCTTTGGCACCACTCCTGACTCCAATGAGGCATTGAAAAGGTCAGTCAGTGGAGCTGCTAAAATGTCCCCAAGTTCCCTCAGTATTCTAGGGTGTATCCCATCCAGTCCCATCGCTTTGTCTATTTTAAGTTGAGCTAGTTTCTCATGAACAGAGTCTTCTGAAAATTGTTCAAGAAGTCCCTCGCTTCTGTTCCTGTTTGTGGGTGTTTTCTGAGGTCCTGTTCCTGGTTCTTCATCTGTGAACCCAGAGCATAAATATTTGTTAAGCAATTCCGCTTTATCCTCATCAACTTCTACATATTCCTCCCCTTCACCCTTGAGTCTGACAATACCACTTTTGCCCTTCCTCTTCTCACTAAAATATCTGAAAAAATGTCTTATCCCTCCATTTTATTACATTGGTTATTTCCTCCTCCTTTTGAATCTTTGCTTTCCTGACTACTTTGCTAGCTTCTCTAAGTTTTTCCAAATATAGATGCCTGTCTTCCTCTCTCTGTGATCTCTTGTATTTCATGAAGGCCTCCCTCTTTTTCTTTACCTTTTCAGATACTTCTTTTGTAAACCATAGTGATGTACTTTTCCCTTTACCTTTATTTACCATTTTTACAAAAAGATTGGTTGCCCTTAATATATCCCCTTTCAGTTTTGCCCACTATGCCAAGCCCAGCTTAGGAAACATTCCCCGAAGGTTTAAATGTTATTAGGTTAGTTTAAGGATGCAGTGTTGTAAAACATGCCTGGATATGCAAATGTACTGAGGTACTTCCCCTGGAAATTGTGAATCAGACTACAAATTTGACATCATTAGTCATACTGGAAGATGCAGAAAGCACATAGCCAGCCCATTTGTTTCAACAAGCTTGGGATGTGCACTTGTAAGCAGGCATTTGGTTTGTTAGTGCACCTTAAAAATTTAGTGGGTGCTAAATCAATTTAATATGTATTAACCTATGAATTAATGCACGTTAATTTGATTAGCTCATATTGAAAAGTTCTAACTTGTATTAATTCTTTTATTGAAACAAATGTATAAAAGAAACGGAAAGAAAATCTGAAAACTGGGGAAAAGTACAAATGAACCAAAAGTGAACAACAATCTTTTTTTGCCCTGTGTGCTTCTCTGAAAGCTACAGTCAAAATGCAAATAAAAAGTCTGCAAACAGAAAAACGGTATTTAGCAGAATGTCTCCATATTGGGCACCCGGCTGTTTGCTAGTCAAGATCTGCCACCAACACAGTCTCTCACAGAGCTCAAGAAGACAAGAATTGCACTGTGTGCCAGGCTTTTCCCCAGGGAAGAGGGCGTATTTGGAGATGAAGCAAGTGATTTGGGAAATGCGATTTCTAAAGTCTCTCATCTGCCCCAGGGGCTGTTATATATCTGTGCACCTTCACCAGTTGTTGCCCATAACTTCTGGCATGGTGCAAATGCTTTTAGTAACAACTATGCAGTGTGATATTGATAGTGCATGGGGGGGGGGTTGGATACACAAATTTACAAGTGACATGGGATCTTGTGTATGTCATCAGAATATAGAAAGACTAGGGGACATTCAATGAAGCTACAGGGTAAACTATTTAAGACTAATAAGAGAAAATATTTTTTTCACTCATCGTGTAATCAAACTCTGGAATTTGTTACCGGAGGATGTAGTAAAAGCTGTTAGTGTAGCTGGATTTAAAAAAAAGGTTTGAAGAAGTTCCTAGAGGAAAGGTCCATAAACCATTATTAAAAGGGACCCAGGATATCACTGCTTGATCCAGTACAAGCTTTGTGGAACCTGTGTCTTTTGGGGAAACTGCTAGGTACGTATGACCTAGATTGGCCACTGTTGGAAACAGGATACTGGGCTTGAGGGACCTTGCTCTGACCCGGTATGGCATATCTTATGTTCTTATGTGCTACCATTTACAGAAAAGAAGTATATCATAATAATTTCTTACAGTTTGACCGTCAACATCTGAGAAGGCTATGCTAGGTTCTTCCTGTGAAGCAGTGTTTAAGATTACCTCGCATCTGTTTCACCGTAGAAGAATTTCAGATACAATCTGAAGATGTCGTACAACATTTGAGTGGCAGCGGCTACCCTGCAGCTTCTGTCCATAAAGCTTACTTGCTTGTTAGTTTTGCCGATAAGCAGCTATTATTCATGGATATATCTAGAAACAATATGGACCAATAAGTATGTATTTTGGGCTTTTCTAAATTAGCTCCATAGTTGCTCAGATTATAAAAAACATTGACATATGCTGACTATACATTCTTGGCCCAATATATAGCACTGGTGGCTAGTGCTTCTATAGTGGCTAGCCACTGGCACTGAACCTTAGAACCAGATATTCAATGCCGGAGCCATATCCAGCCATCGGCAGTGAATATCTGGGTCGGTCGTAGAACCGAGAAGCTCACCAAGCAGCGTCAATATTCAGGTGCTTCCTGGTTAGATTCCATGGCGAAACTAAGGCCAGCCTTTGCCGTGTCATACTTTCACCATGTGCCACTAACCAGACAACGGCGATAGTTAGTTTCTGCAGTGTCTTACTTTTGCTGCGTGTTGCTAATCGGGCAGCTGCTCGATATTAGCGATACTTGGTTAGCAACAGGTGCTGCCCTGGAGAGTCCCAGCCAGCCCTGATGTCGACGTCTTAGCATGGGACCCGCGGATATTCAGTGGCACGGACTATGCTAGAGCCTCTGAATATCCCACTGAGTGGCGTTTACAATTTGTAGCTCTGCAAACTGTGTAAATGCCTTTGAAAATCGGGCCCTCTATTTTTACCACCAGACTTGGAATTGCTTTTATAAGAGGGACCAAGTTGTGCATTCCCATCTCCCTCTACAGGATGATGTGAATAAGGTTTTTCAGGGTCTTTGCCTCTGTGGGGAATGTAGACTTTGCTCAAAAACATACAGTGTACTGATTAGACTAATCCTATCGCTCATAAGATATAGTATACAATATTTGGGTCAGTTCTAATTGCAAAAGAGCACTTGTTGCTTATGATACCATGTGTTCCTGTACTAAAATTTATATTGGCAGGACAACTAGACCAATAAAGATGATTAGCAGAGCATAACTGTCAAATCTCAACATTTAATATCACTTCTATGTTGGTCCTTCATTTTGTTGAAACAACTCATCAATTTTCTGATCTACAATGATTTATTACTGATGAGGTTCCTAAGACTATGAAAGGTAGTAATCGAGTTTCCAAGCTTACATGGTGTGAATAGTATTGGATCTTTGAGTGCAAATCAGCCAAACTGTGTGGTATGAATGATGATGCAGAGTGAAATACCATCATATAGCCAAATGTTTTTTGTAACTGTATGCTTAGTGCCTTCAGGCGCCATATTCAAAGGGACGTATGGGGTTTGTTGTTGTAAAGTGCCACCAAGTCAGTGCCAACTTATGTTGACCCTCTGGATAGTTGACCTAAACTGCGCTCGGTCTTCAGTCATGCGGCTCATTGTTGATAAAGCTGTTATAGCTGCTATTGTATAGCTGCTGTTATTGTAGCGATCCATTTCATTACTAACCTTCCTCTTTTACATTGACCTTCAACCTTACCAAGTATGATGTCTTTCTCTAATGATCTCTCTCTTTGCTTGATGTGTCCAAAATATTAAAGTCAAAGTCTTCTAATCTGAGCTGCTAAAGAAAGCTTAGATTTCCTCTACTACTGACTGGTTTGTTCTTCGAGCAATACATAGTATACACAGTATTTGTCACCAGCACCGTAATTCAAAGGCATCAATGTTCTTCTTGTCTATCTTTTTCACTGTCCAACTTTCATATCAATATGACATTATTGAAAATACCATGGCTTGGACAGTCAAATCGTTGTATGGAGAGAGATATCTTTGCTCTTGAGAATCTTGTCTAAATCCTTCATAGCCATTCTGCCAAGAGCAATGCGTCTTCGGTTTTCTTGATTGCTTGTCATTTCTTTATTGATAGTTGATCCAAGTAGGTGAAAGTTGTCAACTATGTAAATTTCTTCTCCATCAAAGATGAACTTATTGATTTTGCCAGTTGTCAGGATCTTTTTCTTCTTTACATTAAGGTGCAGGCCCATTTTAAAACTATGTTCCTTGATCTTGAGAAGCAAATGTTTCAGATCGTCTTCACTTTTAGCCAGTAATGTGGTTTCATCTGCATAGTGAAGGTTGTTAATGAGTCTTCCACCAATCCTCACACCTCGGTTGTCTTCATACAGTCCTGCTTCTCTGATGTTTGTTCTGCATATAAATTAAATAGGTAGGGGCAAAGTATGCAGCCTTGTCGAACACCTTTGCTGATTTTAAACCATTCTGTTTCTCCTTGTTTCGTTTGAATTGTTATTGTAAACTGCATAAATCCTGCCGATCAGGATATTCAGAGTCACTAACCCAGTTAGTGCCCTGAATATGCCCTAGTAACCTGGGTAAATGCCCCATTGCTATCTGGTTAGCGATGGGGCATTCTGAAGGCAGAGCAGGGGTGCACAGCCAACTATCTGTTCAATGGCGATTTTCAGCAACTAAGCAGATAGTCAAAGAGCATCAAGATAGGACAGGTGAAAGACTGTCCATCTTTATGAGGTTCTGCAGTCTAATTAGTGGCTGAATATCGTCGCTGACCAGATTGCAAAATCTCAATCTGAGCAAACCAGATATTCACTGCTAGTCGCTGGATATGCACTGGTTTTGAATATCCAGTTTAATATAAAGCAGCAATGGCCAGCTACTTTATGAGTGCTGAACATCACCATTGAAAATACCCACTTTGCATTTATAAAGCTATACTTATGATATGTTTTTAGGAACATTGAGCTTTGCATCTGAAGATTATACTTGTATGAATACTGACCTGGACACATCACAGTTCTAACCGGTTAGCATCGGGGTGTTCTGCGTGCAGTCTTGGGACAACACCCATCGATAACCTGACAGCGGTGATATTGAGTCACGCCTGGTTATTGATACACAGCAAACGTCAGGCACAGTAAAGGCTGGTCGCTGAATGTAACCGGGCTGCGGCTGAATATTGACTCTGCCTGGTTGCCTTCAAGGCAGTCCGATCAACCCAGATATTCAATGTCGGGCCCGGATATGACCCCAGCATTGAATATCCAGGTTTAAAGTTCAAAGGCGATCGCTAGCTGCTGTAGAGGCTCTAGCCGCTGCTGCTGAATATCCCCTCCCATGGGATTTAAGAAGCTAATGTCTTTCTTAGCTCCCCATTACCAAATGCTCTGCAGGACAACTTTTAGTAGGCAGGTGATTCCCAGTCTATTAGTTGAATGCCCAGCTGAAGACAGAGGACAGTAGTATGCATTTCACCAGGGGCATCTGAAATAGAATGCTACATATGCCTACTTCTCCCTGAGAGCACACCGGTGGCAACCAGATGAGGCAAGGACAGGCAGTAGGTATATGGTTTAGCGATCTGGTTACCGACTGAATATCTCTGCTACCTGGATAGCTGTTGAGATCGCTCCAGCTCAGCCCACAGACCACCGCAGAATTAACCAGACATCTTTCCCGTTGTTTGTGGGGATATTCAGTGGCACTGTCTGAATAGTGCCTGAGTATTGGGATTGCCATGGTTTATCTGGTTTATAATGCTGCAAACTGTATAAACCCTTCTAAATATCATCCTCTGTGACTTTTTCTGCAAGTTCTCTGCTGAACACGTCTTTAAGAAGGGGCTATTTTTGTTAAATAACATTTTTATGCCGCTTTAGTTGTTGCTTTATTTTTTGCAGCTCTTTGCAGAAGGGGATTTTTCTAAGACTTTTTCTTTTTGCTGCTGTTTTTTTTCTTTCCTATAGCCTTAAAGTTCCAAGAGGAAGGAAAGTAGCAAATGTTTTTTGAAGCCAATGCATTGCTGAGTGTGTTAGATCTCTCCCTTTCCAGCCCAGCACCCTCCCACTCGGTTGAATCTTGCTATATAGACCAAGGGTGGGATTTTCAAAATGATTAACATGATTAGCAGATCTGCCAACCATGTTAATTGCGGCAAGTGTGATATTTTCAGGTGTCGCCACTAAATGTTGGCTAGCATAAGAACATTCCGGAGGCAGGTCGGAGACAGCATTTGGGAATAACTCGGTGATTTCAATCACTAGCCAGTTTTCCCTCAGTGGTGAAAGTTAGGTATCTGAAAGGCTGTCCTAACTTTTGCCGCTGAAGCTAACTGGACAAAGGCTCAATATCACCAATGCCCAGTTAGCTTCCGTGCTATTCAGCCAACCTGGCTGTTCAATGCCAGTAGCCAGAGATGGCCCTAGCATTGAATATCTAGGTTCAAATTCAGCAACGTCAGTTAGCTGCTTCAGTGCTACCTGTTGCCGCTGAATTTTCCCCCTAAATTTCCAAATTGAAAGGCTAGATTGGATTGTTCTCTTTTTGAGTAGGCAGGTTTTGGAGTTAAAGATATAGGCTAAATTTAGATTCCCTGTGGAAATAAAGTATATTTCATGGGTTTTTGATTAGTAATATCTTAATAAATCCTTGAAGTAATTCTCCAAAGGTGACATACAGGGTACCGCCACAATGTGCAAAGTTTATTAACGCCTACTTAATGTGCATGGCCATTGCAAAGTTGTCTTACATAATGGGACATGGAACATTTGAAGCATGAACCAAGGGAAGTTGGAGGTGGCCAAGAATGAAATGGAACGTGTACAACTCGATCTGATGGGTGTCAGTGAACTGAAATGGACTGGCATCCAGCACTATGCATCTGATGATCACATGGTCTACAATGCTGAAAATTAGAAGACAAAGAAGAAATGATGTTGCATTTACAATTAAGAAGAAACATGCAAGTACTGTACTGTAATGAAATGCAATCAGTGAATGCTTAATTTCTATTTGTCTATGAGGAATGCCCATCAACACAACCATAATTCAAGTATATGCCCCAACAACAGCTGCAGAAGAGGATGAAGTTGATGAGTTCTATGAACAAGTACAAGCTGAAATTGACAGAACATGCATACAAGATATCCTGATAGTCATGGGTAACTGGAATGCAAACGTTGGGAACAAAGCAGAAGGTAGAGTGGCTGCAAAATATGGACTTGGCAACAGAAATGAAGATGGAGAAAGACTGATAGAATTCTGAAAGACCAACTGTCTATTCATCTCAAACACCTTCTTTCAGCAACATAAGCGGCAACTGTACACATGGACTTCACCCAATGGATTGTACGGAAATTAAATTGACTACATCTGTGGAAGTTAATGATGGAAAAGCTCTATAACATCAACAAAGACTGTGGTAAAGATCACCAACTACTAGTATGCAAACTCAAGCTAAAGTTGAAAAAGAACAAGCCACTCATGAATGTAGCAAAATATGACCTTGAGAATATACCACCAGAATTTAAAGAATGCCTTCAAAATTGATTTGCTGCTTTAGATATAAATGACAAAGCTCCAGAATAGTTATGAGATGACATCAAGAAGAGTGTGTTGGATGAAAGTGAGAAATCTTTACAAAAGGTGAAAAAGCAAAACGGCCAAAATGGATGACCAAAGAAACTCTGAAAAGTGCCCAGAAACACAGAGAAGCTAAAGCCAGAGAAGAAAGAGAGGCAATCTCAGGACTCAACAGAGATTTCCAAAGTTCAGCAAGACAAGACAAGGAGAAGAACAAAACTAGCTTTCCTAAAGCTATGAGAGTTAAAGAAAAAATTTCAGCCTCAAATTGGAACATTACAAGTTGCTCAAGGATCCATGTTGAATGATGCTGCAAAGATCAAGAAATAGCACAAAGAATATACCGTTATTATGTTATAAAGATCAAGTGAACCAACAGTCGTTTCAACCTGTACCTTATGATTCAGAACCATTGGTGATGAAAGAAGAAGTCAAAACAACATTGAAAGAACAAAGCACTTGGCATTAATGGCATTCCCATTGAAGTATTACAGCAATCTGATGCAGCTGTTACCATAATTACAAGCCTCTGCCAGGAAACTGGAAGACAACATCATGGTCAACTGACTGGAAAAGATCTGTGTTTATACCAATACTAAAGAAAGGTGATCCAACTAACCATGTGAAATTATCGCACAATCGCTTTGATCTCCACATGCCAGCAAGGGTCTACTGAAGATTATTCAGCAGAGACTATAACCATACCTGGAACAAGAACTGCCTGAAGTGCAAGCAGGATTCAGGAAAGGGCGAGGAACAAGAGACATCATCGCAGATGTGAGATGGATCCTTGAAAAGACTAAAGAATACTAAAAATATATCTACAGTGGTGTGTAAAAGTCTGGAATCACTTGTGAGTTTTGCGTTTTTCATACTTTCTCATTTTTTTTTAAATTTTGCGTTAGTCCAGCATATTCATCTTTCTACCACATTAAAAGGGATACATTTGGCTATTAGAGTTGACGTTTTTGCATTCCTTGCTTCCAATTTAAATACTTTACAGACTCGCTTTCAAAATCCTACTGCTGACTTTCAAGGCCATCAATGGGCTCTCCTCCACATCACTAGCAGAGCTTATCCAAACCATGTCCCCCATTAGGTCCAGAAGATCTGCAGCAATCAACACACTGGTAATCCTGAAGGAAATAACCCAATGCACGCATGCAACAGCAAAAAGGGCTTTCAGATTCTGTGCACCCAGATGCTGGAACACCCTACCACCCAGTATCCGGGCAATCCCTGACCTAACCCAGTTTAGGAAGGCATTGAAGCACCACCTCTTCCTCAAATACTACCTGGAAGACAGTGCTCCAATAGCCCCCTCCCCCATCTAGTACAGCCACAGCAACATACCCCGCAAGTCATCCATGACTACAATCACTTTTGACACGACATAACGTGTCGCCTAGATGTAAATAGTTACCCCAGTTTTATCCAAGTTGTAGTACCTGTTCTTTGTAAACACAGATCAGCTTGCTGCACTGTGCTAGTCATTCTGTTTCATGTAAACCGCACTGATGTTGAATAGCATGGTATAAAAGAGACTGTAAATAAATAAAATAAAATAAATACTGGGAGATAGCTACTGCGATTTTTGTGGATCCTGCGTCAAAACTGGATCAAGATTATCCAATATGCACACGTTATTTCTGACCAATCAGGAGGCTGGTTTCACTAACCAATCACAATGCAGATACCTATCCAACAGTGCAGCTATAAAAACGCGTGGAATTTTTGAATTTCATACGCTTTCTGGATCGACCATGAAGATGACTCGGACCCTGACATTGGAGGAGCGTTTTCATGTGTCATTTATGAGTGAGGAAGGATTTTCAAGCTTGTCAGATAGCCAGGAAAGTTGGCTGCAGTCAGAGCACTGTTGTTAAGATTGTACAGAAGAAGAAAGAAACAGGTTCAGTGGTACACAAGCCTCGTTCAGGTCATCCACGTGCATCAACATCACGCCAGGACCGCGCACTATGACGCATTTCACTGACTAATCGCAAGTTGACCTCTCCTCAGCTACTTCGAGAGTCATCAGACAAGAGTGAGGTCAGTGTCAGCTCATCAACAGTTCATCGCCAATGCCTGAAGTTTAGTCTCCGTGGCTGCAAAGCACAGAATAAGCCACTGATGACTGACATACAAAGGCGCAACCGGATCGTGTGGGCGAGAAAGCACTCAACCTGGTCGACTGAAATGTGGGGAAAGGTGCTATTCAGCGATGAAAGCACCTTCTGCCTGTTTGGTAACCAGGCCCACACCTATGTGAGGAGATTTCCTGGAGAGGAATTCAAGCCTGAGTGTCTCAACCTTACTGTGAAGCATCTTTGAAGGTCATGGTCTGGGGATGCATGGCTGCCAGTGGCGTTGGACGTCTTCACATCGTCGATGGAATGGTCAATGGGGCCAAGTACATCACCATACTGCAAAAGTGCATGGTGCCATCAGCACACCAGCTGCTTCCTGGCCAGTTCCTGTTCCAAGATGACAATGCACCCTGCCATCGCTCCAGACAGGTGATCAGCTGGAAGCAGCGGAACAACATAAAGTCAATGGACTGGCCTGCCCAGTCTCCAGATCTGAATCCAATCGAGAACCTGTGGCACAAGGTGGCCTTGGAAATATCCAAGAGGCATCCAACATCAAAGCGTGAGCTGATTGAGTCACTCATTGCAGCTTGGAATCGTGTTGTCACCAACGATCACCTTGTCAGACTGGTTCATTCAAAGCCGACAAGGTGCAGTCAGGTGATCAAGAACAAAGGGTGGCCCATCAAATACTGAGCTATCACTGACACATAAAAATTGCCTTTTTCAAGGCCACATACATTAATTTGAAGGAAACCTGGATGCATCCATAATATTTTAAAGCATACTTACAATAATATATCGTTGGCCAACGATGTACATTATGCGATTTTCACAGAAAATCTATCAACAGGACAACTATGGGGAACAAACTCAGAAAATAAGGGCCAAACAAATACTAAAAGTTGGCCCTAAAAGCCAAATCTATCACTTATCATGAGATATACAAAAAAAGCCACTGGGAGGAAAACAAAATTAAGATATAAGGTCACGAAGTTGAAAAAATGTCAAATTTACAAGTGATTCCAGACTTTTGCACACCACTATATGTTTTATTGATTACAGCAAGGCATTTGACTGTATAAACCATGAGAAACTCTGGGCCACCTTAAGAAGCATGGGTATACCAGAACACCTGCATAATCTTTACATTTATCAAGAATCAACATTTCAAACAGAACAAGAAAAAACAAAATGGTTTAAAATCAGCAAAGGTGTACAACAAGACTGCTTACTTTCTCCCTACCTGTTTAATTTACTGTATATGCAGAACAAATCATTAGAGAAGCAAGAATGTATGAAGACAACAGAGGTGTGAAGATTGGTGAGAGACTCATCAACAACTTTTGCTATGCTGATGATACCACATTACTGGCTCAAAGTTCATTGTTGATGGAGAAGAAATTGAAATAGTGGAGAACTTTAACCTACTTGGATCAACTATCAATAAAAAAGCAACAAGCAGTCAAGAAATCAGATGACACATTGCTCTTGGCAGAAGGCTATGAAGGACCTAGACAAGATTCTCAAGAGCAGAGATATCTCTCCCCATACAAAGATTCGACTTGTTCATGCCATGGTATTTTCAATATTGCCATATGGATGTGAAACTTGGACAATGAAAAGGATAGATAGGAAGAAAATTGATGCCATTTAATTATGGTGCTGGTGACAAATATTGTGTATTCCATGGACTGCCCGAAGAACAAACCAGTCAATACTACAGGAGATCAAATCTAAACTTTCTTTGGAAGCTCAGGTGACAAGACTTTGACTTTCATACTATGGACACATCATGTGGAGAGAGAGATCATTAGAGAAAGACATCATGCTTGGCAAGGTAGAAGGTCAACGCAAAAGAGGAAGGCCAGCAATGAGATGGATCGATACAATAACAGAAGCTATGGGTGCCACTCTGTCAACAGTGAGCCGCCTGACAGAGGATTGAATACAGTTTAGAACAACTATCCAGAGGTTTGCCATGAGTTGACACCGACTCGACAGCATATAACAACAACAGTCTAATGCATCTGAAGTAAATGTTTTTGTCTGTGTGTTAGAATACTGTGCGTTGAAGTTCAGCATATTGCTCTAATGCATGGCTTATTATATTGACCTCTAAACTCGCTTCCCCCACCATCTTGTCATCTACCCTATCATCAGCTCTTGAGCTTCACCACTTTCTTCCTCTTATTCAGCCTTCTACTACTACTACTACTAAGCATTTGTATAGTGTTACAAGACGTACGCAGCAGTGCACAGACATGTAAGAGACAGTACCTTCTCATCAGAACTTACAATCTAGTTAGATAGACAACGCAGTAGGTATAGACAGAGATACATCTAGGGGAAATGGTAAAGAAACATAAAAGAGAGCTGGTGAGTCAAGATCCGAATGCAGCAGCAAAGAGGTCTCTCTGAAACAACCTCACCCTCATTACCGCCATGCTTTCTCCTCTCTGCCCCATCCTCTTCTACTCCTTCTCCTTCTCTGTTCTGGATATCTCAATCCCAACCCTAGACTTCTGTCACACTCCCAGAATAAATCCTTATGCAACAGCTCAAATCTTATTCATATCATTCTCCTCTCCCCCTCCTCTCTCCCTTTCTCAGGTGCCTTGTAGTATGCAACTTGTCAGACGGCTGCCTGGGTGAGAATCTTCAACAGTCTTGGCAAGTGCATATATCTATATGATTTGCAAGGTATTGTGGGCAATGTAGTTCATTCACACCAGACACAGCTGCTGACAATAATTTAGTTGTGCTCTTGGGTAAAGCCAATAAGATATTTATTTATGGGGTTATTTCTCCCAACACAGATATGCTTGGTAGCACATAAATCAGGTAACTTGCTTTCAGTGTTAACTTGGAAAAACAAAGTCAAAATCAGGAAAACAACAAATGAAAAGCCACAAAGCAAGAAACAAACTGTTCTTTTCAGGTTAACTTCTGATTACTTCCCACATAGATTCAGAAGTGATTCTCTCCTAGCTCACAAGCAATTAGGTAAGGCTTAATTGCTAGCAGTTATCCAGCTGAAACCCCTTTAGCTGGCTTGCTTTCTACTGTGTGGGTCAAATCCTGCTTCAGGAGCTTTTCTGAGTAGATCGAAGAACAAATTTGTATTTCTTTGTGATGGTTGCTGTACTTTATAACAGAAAGTTACCAACGGAGTTTAGATAGAGAGCAGTCCATATAAATAGGATCTTCATCTGCTATTATTCCCCCTTGTTCAACAAGCATGGGTTCAATATCATGGATTGGCACAGATGAATCTCTCAATGGAGCACTTTCAGGAGAATACTTGTTTCCCTGCTGTCTTTCAAGGTTATAGCTAGGGCATAGATCAGTGTTCATACCTGAGCTTCCATTGCTGTTAGAGTTTCTCTCTATATAGCCTGGCCAGTATGTAGTCCAGTTCTTATGTCCAGCCTTCCAATCCAGATCCCTGGACACTGGATCTCTCTTCACATACCTTCTGGCATGGGTCTTAGGGTCCCTTCCACGTGCAGCCGTCTCCCTCACAGGTAGCGTCTGGAGATTCCTAGCTCTGCAGCACCATTCCTCTGGTCTCCCCCAGTCCAATGGTGTATGCTGGCCCTTGGAATACCTCCCAGTATACGTACTGCTTTGGACTCTTCTAGACCTCTCAAAGGCTTTTCTCCTCTTTCTTCCAGAGGGTTTCTTTTTCTCTCTGCCCGTCCGGTTTGGCTTCTGCTTCTGATAATCCTTCAGATGAAACTGATGATGCAGCTCAAGCTGATTCTCAGGATAAGGAGGAATATTTTCTGTAGAATAAACTGTACTCTTATTCTGCTTAGATGAGTGATCCTCCCTAACACAGCGCAGCTGTGCTGAATCAGGCCCTGCCCTTTGATATGAGTGCTTAGGGATTAACTCATAGCCCTCCTGATTGAACACACGTTTCCTCACTTCAGTTCCTCTAATGGCTGTTGGAAACCTGGTGCATTCTGGGACTGGTAGTCTTTTATGGCAAAATTCTGTTTTCATATTTCTACCAGAACTGACAGGTTGCTTGTTCAGAGTCACTTCACCTTTTCTATAGCTCCTTCCTGAGCTATGATAAGCTTCCTTATCACATACCCCCCTGCTTAAGTTATTACGGACTGGTTTAACTGGTGAAACTTCTTTCCTACAGTCCGTAATACCTACGAGAGTGTTATCATTTTGAAGCTCACTTACTTCCTGACTGGCTTCAGGGACATTATTATTTACAGGCCTCTCCTTCCAAGACTTAAGTACATTAATATGGTAGGTCTGCCTACGCCCTCTTGCATTTTCTACCATATAAGATACTGGGCTCACTTGTTTAACAACCTTCCATGGCCCTTTCCACTGTACTTCAAATTTTGGAGCTGTACCTGCTACTTGAACCAAAACCTTTTCACCAATGCTTAATTGGCGGCTTTTGGCCTTCCTATCATACCACCCTTTTTGGCGCACTTGACTGTCCTGCAGGTTCCTCTCAGCAACCTGCGACGTCCTTTTCAAACGTGCTCTCAAGTCACGTAGAAACAGTGGCACCTCCTGACTTCCTGGTTCAGGATCAATCCATTGTTCCCTCAAAATGTCTAACAAACCCCGTGGAGCCCTACCATACATCAATTCATATGGGGTTACACATAGGGACACCTGAATTCTTTCCCTGCAGGCATATAAGGCAAAGGGCAATAACATATCCCATTCTTTTACCTCTCCTGCTAACCCCCTTCTCAACATTTGTTTGAGAGTTTGGTTGAATCTCTCCACCAAACCGTTTGATTGTGGATGGTAGGCTGAGGTTTTCACGTGATGAATGCCAAAGGCCAGGGCCGGCCCGTCCATTGAGCGAGAATGTTTTTTGCACAGGGCCCCGCGTTTCAGGGGGCCCCGCGCAAAAAACATTCTAATCCTAAAGTAAAATTTTTAAAAAGAAAAAAGAAGTTGTCTTCTCCGGCAGCCGGGGCCGCCGCGGCAGAATCGAGTGTGCCGCGGGGCCCCCCCTGCCCAGCAGAGCCTGCCCTCCCGAGCCTGCCCTCCCCTTTATCACCTGTCTTCGCAGCTCTAATCAAACGCGCCGGCTTTCAGAGCGCGAGGGAGAGTTTCTCCCTCGCTGCTCTATTAAGCCCGCGGGGGCTGATGGGAAGTTCCCATCAGCCCCCGCGGGCTTAACAGAGCCGCGAAAGGGACACTAGCCCTTGCGCGCTCTGAAAGCCGGCGCGTTTGATTAGAGCTGCGAAGACAGGTGATAACGGGGAGGGCAGGCTCGGGAGGGCAGGCTCTGCTGGGCAGGGGGGGCCCCGCGGCACACTCGATTCTGCCGCGGCGGCCCCGGCTGCCGGAGAAGACAACTTATTTTTTTAAAAAAATTTCCCTGGGCTGGGCTGGGCGTTAGGAGTGGTGATGGGCTATGGGGGGGGTGGGGGGGGGTTAGGAGTGGTGATGGGCTATGGGGGGGCTGGGGGAGGGTTAAGAGTGGTGATGGGCTGGGGGGGTTAGGAGTGGTGATGGGCTATGGGGGCTGGGGGGGGTTAAGAGTGGTGATGGGCTATGGGGGGGCTGGGGGGGTTAAGAGTGGTGATGGGCTGGGGGGGTTAAGAGTGGTGATGGGCTATGGGGGGGCTGGGGGGGTTAGGAGTGGTGATGGGCTATGGGGGGCTGGGGGGGTTTAAGAGTGGTGATGGGCTATGGGGGGGCTGGGGGGGTTAGGAGTGGTGATGGGCTATGGGGGCTGGGGGGGTTTAAGAGTGGTGATGGGCTATGGGGGGGCTGGGGGGGTTAGGAGTGGTGATGGGCTATGGGGGCTGGGGGGTTTAAGAGTGGTGATGGGCTATGGGAGGACTGGGGGGGTAGGAGTGGTGATGGGCTATGGGGGCCTGGGGGGGGTTAGGAGTGGTGATGGGCTATGGGGGGGCTGGGGGGGTTTAAGAGTGGTGATGGGCTAGGGGGGGCTGGGGGGGGTAGTAGTGGTGATGGGCTATGGGGGCTGGGGGGGTTTAAGAGTGGTGATGGGCTATGGGGGGACTGGGGGGGTAGGAGTGGTGATGGGCTATGGGGGCCTGGGGGGGGTTAGGAGTGGTGATGGGCTATGGGGGGGCCTGGGGGTGGGTTAGGAGTGGTGATGGGCTATGGGGGGCTGGGGGGGGTTAGGAGTGGTGATGGGCTATGGGGGGGCTGGGGGGGTTAGGAGTGGTGATGGGCTATGGGGGCGCTAAGTCTGTATATGGGCTGATGGGATCAGGACTGAAAGTGAGTTGATGGGGAGGTTAGGACTGGTAATGGGGTATGGGAGGGCTTAAACTGAAAATTGGGTGAGGGGGATTAGGACTGGAAATGGGCTGGTGGGATTAGGACTGGGAGTGGGCTGGTGGGATTAGGACTGGGAGTGGGCTATGGGGGGCTAGGACTGGTAATGGGTTGGAGGGGTTGCTAGGACTGGAAATGGGCTGGGGGGAATTAAGACTGGAGGTGGGCTGATGGGGTTAGGACTGGTAATGGGCTGGTGGGATTAGGACTGGGAGTGGGCTATGGGGGGCTAGGACTGGTTATGGGTTGGTGGGGTTAACTCTGGAGGTGGGCTGTTGGGCTTTGGACTGGTTATGGGCTGGTGGGATTAGGACTGGGAGTGGGCTATGGGGGGCTAGGACTGGTAATGGGTTGGGGGTTGCTAGGACTGGAAATGGGCTGGGGGGATTAAGACTGGAGGTGGGCTGATGGGGTTAGGACTGGTAATGGGCTGTGGGCTGTTGGGGGGGGGTTAGGACTGGTAATGGGCTATGGGGGGCTGACTGGAAATGGGCTGATGGGGGGGTTAGGACTGGAAGTGGGCTGATGGGGGGGTTAGGACTGGAAGTGGGTTGATGGGGGGGGCTAGGACTGGTATTGGGTTGGGGGGTTGCTAGGACTGGAAATGGGCTGATGGGGGGCTAGGACTGGAAATGGGCTGATGCAGGGACAAGAAGGGAATGGATGCTGGGTGAGACTGGAACTAGAAGGGAGCTGATGTTGGGGGAGGATTAGGGGAGGATTAGAATGGGATGGGGCTGGGAGAGTAAAATGGAGAGGGGAAAAATATTTTGTGTGGTAGGGGTAAAAAATCTACACTTAGCTGGGTATTGGGAGAGTAAGTGGGGATTGAGGATGGAGGGGTAAAATGTGAGTGGATGAAATAGGAATGAGGAAAGAGCAAAAGGAGAAAGATTAGTATGTTAAAGCAGATGTAGAGAGAGAGAGAATGGAAAAAAAACTAGAAGAGAGAAGAGACAGCAGATGATGGAGAGTTAGCAGAAAACATGAAGAAACCAGAAGAAAGTGGCTGGAGCAATTGCAACCGGAAAAAAATGCACAAAAGGTAGAAAGATATCTCTTTATTTTGAATTTATTAACTGGAATATGAAAGCTCTGGGAAATGTGCATCATTAACGTCTGCGCTTTGTTTGGTACAAGAGGAAATTAATTTATAGTTTTATTTCTACAGTTGTTGTACATTCCAAGTTTGGCTTTTGGGGTTCCCAGTTTAATTATTGCCTTCCTGTTTCTAAATTGTGATTCCTTGTTTGGTGATGGTCTATGTTCTGCATGTGTAACTGAGCTGAGGTATTCTGTTTATGTAATTCCTATTTGACATTGCCACTTGTTCTCTTTCCCCAGTAGGTCATGTATTGTTTTTCTCTGAAATGTATTGGTTTAATATTTGCAGTGTTGCCTTTTGATAGGTAGGGTATGGTGCTTTGTGAGTTCTGGTAGTGCTGTTAGGATACGGCGGGTTTGCTATGGGTTCTAAATGGGCAGTGTTTGTAGTAGTTCCTAATGTGCCTGGCGGTTGGCACTGGATTATAGTAATGTAGAAATCTTTTAGTCTGTCTTTATCCATACACACACTAACTTTTAGTAAACATGTCTCTTAATGAATGTTAGCATTATGCAAATATTTATGCAAATAAGGCCACTTATGCAAATGAGGCCCCGCACCGAGTCTCCGCACATGGCCCCGCACCCCCCTTGGGCCGCCCCTGCCAAAGGCATCCCAGACCTGGGCCAAATATTTGGATACAAAATTGGACCCTCGGTCAGTCAACACCTCTCTTGGGAATCCCACTTCACAAAACAATTTTACTAGCTCTAAAGCTATTGTTTTTGCAGACACATTCCTCAATGGTATGGCCCAGGGAAACCTTGTTGCCTGATCTACCATAACTAGGATGTATTGGAAACCTCGGGGCGTTTTGACTAATGGGCCTACAATATCCATGGCAATGCGACCAATTGGGTCTGTAATAATTGGCATGGGAATCAATGGCACCACCGGTGGGTGAGCCGCTGTAACTCGCTGACACGCTGGACACGCAGCACAAAACTGGGCAGTTTCTTTGAAAATACCTGGCCAGTAAAAATGCTTAAGTATTTGATCCAGCGTTCCTTGCATCCCTTTATGACCTCCAACTGGATGATCATGTGCTAATCTAAGTACTAGCCCTTTGAAAGTTGTGGGTACCACCAATTGTTTACGTATGGTCCCATTTCTGGGGTCCTGATTCTCTCTATATAATATTTCATTATCTAGTCTGAATCTGGGCAATTCCTCCCTGACCTCCTGAGCATACTTAAAAGCTCGGGTGAGAGCTTGATCAGCTCGCTGCTCTTGTGGAAAGTTAGGAAACTTTGCCACTAACTCAGCTGGCACCCAGGGTAAACTTTGACCAGCTAACATCTCAGCCCTACCCTGTGCTCTGCAAAGTCTCTCACGCCGCTTTTGTGCTTTCAACTTTCTTACTTTACCAGATGATGGGGTTATTAAATCATCATGAAAGGGTAAGTCTCCTAATAACTCTGCCTGCTCCCCCTCCTCCTTCTGCTGGTTCTCTATCTTAGCCTGCGAGCGGGTGGATACAAGGCCCCTCTTATTACCCATAGTTTGGCCTTCTGGAAGCTGAACCATCTTTTTAGCTAGGGACTGAGGACTTCCAAAGAAAGGCCCGGGAGCTATTTCCATTAATCCTTCTCCCTCCTTCTTTCCTAGCCCTTTCACTAGCCCCTGCTTAAATCTTGGCCAGTCCTTTCCTAGAACCAAATCAAAGGGTAGCCTAGGCACCACTGCTACCAGGACTTCCTCTTGTTCCCCCAGACACTTAACCTTTAGCCTATAGGTGGGATGTGATGTTGCAGCACCATGAATGCACCCGATGTGAACTTGGCTTTCAGGGGTTCTAGGCACAAATCCTTCTTGGGCCTCTATTCTCTGCCAAAGCCTTTCTGACATCATACTCTGGTCTGCCCCAGAGTCTAACAAAGCATTTATGGTAATTCCTTGCACATCAACCATCAAAAGAAATCCTTCCTTGGGCTGTTCTAACTCCACACCCATTAAGCTAGTGTGTGACTGGCATCCTTTTTCTAAGTGTCCCCATTTTCCACACTTGAAACATTTCTTTTCACTCCCCTGTGTCATCTGGTTTGGCACAGTACATTTATTTTCAGAAATACTTTTAACTATTTTCTTTTCTGATACAGCACATCTTGCCTCAGCACCTATCTTCAGAGGGCCACCCATTCTATGGCAAGCCTGCGTGGCTCCCAAGAATCTCTCTGCTAGCATGGTTGCCTCTCCAAGATTTTGGCAATTTTGCTGTATAAGGAAAGTGTGCAAATCTTTAGGCACCCCAGACATAAATTGCTCAAGCATTATAATGTCTAATAACAATTCTACCGTCTTTTGCTCAGGCTCCAACCATTTTACAGCTAAACCTCTGATTCTCTGACTCAGAGCCCTGGGTGTTTCACCCACTTTCAATGTAGTAGCTCTAAACATTCGCCTATACTCTGAAATAGACAACCCTAGGCGATCCCTAATAGCAGCCTTTACATCCTTATAAATCAAAGCCTGGGCTGCTGGCATTGCTCTATACGCTGCAAGCGCCTCTCCAGTTAATGAGGCTGCCAGCCTTACTGCCCACTGGGTCTCTGGCCATGCTAATGCCTGTGCCACTCTTTCAAAAGACTCTAGAAAATCATCAACATTATCATCTGGAGTTAGCTTCCCAAAACTAAATGCCCCAATCCCTTGATTGAGTCCCACACTGTCCACATGTGGTGTACCAGTATTTACTGCTGGTCTTGCATCTGTTCCACTTTGGTTCTGCAACTGAACTAGGGCTTGCACCAGATCAAGCACTGGCCTCTGCTGTTCCATTAAGGCTTTCATAGCAGTGTCTTGAGCCTGCTGTGCTAGCTCCTGTTGCCTGCTAAACTGGGCTGCCATCCACTGAGGTAGTTCCTTTGGATCCATCTTGATCCCTGCAAGAAACAAAGAAAAAAAAAAAAACAAAGTGCACCACCTTCCAAACAGGTGTGTTTTTTTCTACTTTTTTTTTTTTTCAATTACCCCTGTGCTTACTCCCATCCACCACTAGACATGCCCAGGTACTTATTACCTTGTGTCAGTGATGAATCCAGCTCTGCACAGGGTCTTTTCCTCCTGGGACATCCACTTCTCCTCCAAAGTGCAGTTGAGGGAAAATCTTTTTTTTCCAGCTTTAAACTTGAACTGTAGTTGTAATCCTCAGCAAGTAAATCCCCTTTGTGAAAAAGCAATCCGAAAAACTACACCATTTGTCAGACGGCTGCCTGGGTGAGAATCTTCAACAGTCTTGGCAAGTGCATATATCTATATGATTTGCAAGGTATTGTGGGCAATGTAGTTCATTCACACCAGACACAGCTGCTGACAATAATTTAGTTGTGCTCTTGGGTAAAGCCAATAAGATATTTATTTATGGGGTTATTTCTCCCAACACAGATATGCTTGGTAGCACATAAATCAGGTAACTTGCTTTCAGTGTTAACTTGGAAAAACAAAGTCAAAATCAGGAAAACAACAAATGAAAAGCCACAAAGCAAGAAACAAACTGTTCTTTTCAGGTTAACTTCTGATTACTTCCCACATAGATTCAGAAGTGATTCTCTCCTAGCTCACAAGCAATTAGGTAAGGCTTAATTGCTAGCAGTTATCCAGCTGAAACCCCTTTAGCTGGCTTGCTTTCTACTGTGTGGGTCAAATCCTGCTTCAGGAGCTTTTCTGAGTAGATTAAAGAACAAATTTGTATTTCTTTGTGATGGTTGCTGTACTTTATAACAGAAAGTTACCAACGGAGTTTAGATAGAGAGCAGTCCATATAAATAGGATCTTCATCTGCTATTATTCCCCCTTGTTCAACAAGCATGGGTTCAATATCATGGATTGGCACAGATGAATCTCTCAATGGAGCACTTTCAGGAGAATACTTGTTTCCCTGCTGTCTTTCAAGGTTATAGCTAGGGCATAGATCAGTGTTCATACCTGAGCTTCCATTGCTGTTAGAGTTTCTCTCTATATAGCCTGGCCAATATGTAGTCCAGTTCTTATGTCCAGCCTTCCAATCCAGATCCCTGGACACTGGATCTCTCTTCACATACCTTCTGGCACGGGTCTTAGGGTCCCTTCCACGTGCAGCCGTCTCCCTCACAGGTAGCGTCTGGAGATTCCTATCTCTGCAGCACCATTCCTCTGGTCTCCCCCAGTCCAATGGTGTATGCTGGCCCTTGGAATACCTCCCAGTATACGTACTGCTTTGGACTCTTCTAGACCTCTCAAAGGCTTTTCTCCTCTTTCTTCCAGAGGGTTTCTTTTTCTCTCTGTCCGTCCGGTTTGGCTTCTGCTTCTGATGATCCTTCAGATGAAACTGATGATGCAGCTCAAGCTGATTCTCAGGATAAGGAGGAATATTTTCTGTAGAATAAACTGTACTCTTATTCTGCTTAGATGAGTGATCCTCCCTAACACAGCGCAGCTGTGCTGAATCAGGCCCTGCCCTTTGAGATGAGTGCTTAGGGATTACCTCATAGCCCTCCTGAGTGAACACACGTTTCCTCACTTCAGCTCCTCTAATGGCTGTTGGAAACCTGGTGCATTCTGGGACTGGTAGTCTTTTATGGCAAAATTCTGTTTTCATATTTCTACCAGAACTGACAGGTTGCTTGTTCAGAGTCACTTCACCTTTTCTATAGCTCCTTCCTGAGCTATGATAAGCTTCCTTATCACAAACTCCATCTCAAATAAACTTGTGCTTACTCATGGCTTCTTTATCTCTAATGTGCTCCATCTCCTTGCTCTAACTGAGACCTGGTTCCTCCTTGAGGACTCAGCTTCAGTCATTGTTCTCTGTCATGATGGCTGTCAGTTCTCTCACACCCTCATCCCACTGGTGGAGGTATTGAACTTCTGCTCTCTCCTTCTTGTCAGTTTTAACCCCTCCTGCCTCATTCTCACTCCTTTCCCTCCTTTGAAGTCTATTCCATCCAGCCTTTTACCTCAGTACCTCCCTGACTAGCTGTTATTTATCTACCCCCTGACAAGTCTACCTCTACCTTTCTCTCTGACTTTGACTCATGGCTTTCCTTCTTTCTAGATTCATCTTCTCCCTCCCTTATTCTCAGGGATTTTAACATTCATGTTGATAACCCCTCCAACCCTTATGCTTTAAAGCTCCTCTCCCTTACCTCATCATTCAAACTCCAGCTTTGCTCTACTGCCCCAATTCACCAGTAAGGCCACTGCCTTGAACTTGTATTCTTTTCTAATTGTCTACCCTCAAACGTCTGAACCTCACTTCTCCCCTTATCATACCATCGCCTGCTAAGCTTCACTCTTCATCACTCACCGCCTCAACCTTGCCCTGTCTCCTCCAACCTCTTTAGAAATCTTCAAGCTATCGACTTGTTGGCTCTCTCCTCCACTGTTTCATCAACTCTTTCTTCCAGTATGTCATCTGTCTCTGTTGATGAGGCAGTAGCTTCCTATAACACTGTACTCTCCTGTACTCTGGATGCTCTTTGCTCTGCCCATGCCACATCCTGTGAGGCATACTGTACCTCAACCCTGGCTGTCTTCCACTACCTGCTATCTATATTCCTGTGCTTGGCTCAAATCCCGGATCCTTGCAGACTTTCTACACTTCAAATCCATGCTTGTCTCTTTCCAGTCAGTCATAACACGTGCCAAATAAGACTATTATGTCCATCTGACTAATTCTCTTGCTCTGACCCTCACCATCTCTTTACAACTCTCAACTCTCTCCTCAAGGTGCCTCCTCCCCCCCCTCCCTTTCTGGCCAAATCCTGGCTGACTACTTCCATGACAAAATCCACAAGATCACACTCCAATTCCCCACAAGGTAGCAACTCCCCCTCCTCCCCCTCTTCACTTCCAACCTCCATGACCCCCCCCCCCCCCCACCTCTGCTACCCTTTCTTCCTTTTCTATGATATCCAAGGAGGAAACCATTTATTTTTATTTATTTATTTAGACAGTTTTGTATACCGCCTTATCCTTCAATCAAAGCGGTCACAACACAATTGGGGGATACATTTAACATGCGGGGATATGAGACACATACACTAATATTTTACAGGGAACATGGGCAATGGAGGGTTAAGTGGCTAGCCCAAGACCACAAGGAGCATCTGTGGGACTAGAAACCCCAGTCCTTCCGGCCCAAGGTTGCTGTCCTCTAGTGGGATTTGAACCCCCGACCTTCCGGCCTGAAGTACCTTGCCCCAACCACTAGGCTACTCCTCCC
Organism: Ichthyophis bannanicus; assembly: GCA_033557465.1. Lineage (NCBI taxonomy): Eukaryota > Metazoa > Chordata > Amphibia > Gymnophiona > Ichthyophiidae > Ichthyophis > Ichthyophis bannanicus. The sequence goes on from CM066031.1 coordinate 1,824,608,979, forward strand.
TTCATTCCTTATCCAAACTCATTACCTGTTCCTCTGATCCTACTCTTACCTGTCTCCTTAGCTCTATCTCCTTCACTGTAGTACTTTCCATCTCTCATATTCTCAACCTATCACTCTCCACTGCAACTTTCCCTGCAGCCTTCAAGCATGCTATGGTCACTCCTCTCCTCAAGAAACCTTCACTAGACCCTATCTGTCCTTCTCACTATTGATCTAACTCCCTCTTCCCCTTCATTTCTAAACTACTTGAATGTGTGTTCATCGCCATTGCCTTGACTTTCTCTCCTCTCACGCCCTTCTGGATCCTCAACAATCTGGCTTTCGTCCTTGACATTCTACCAAAACGGCTCTTGCCAAGTCTCCAGTGACCTGTTCTGGGCATAATCCAAGGTCCTTTATTCAATTCTCATCTTTCTTGACCTTTCTGCTGCTTTTGACAATGTTGACTACAACCTTCTCCTTGCACTTGCTTTTAAAGGCTCTGTGCTATTCTGGTTCTCTTCTTATCTCTCCCATCTCTCTTTCAGTGTTTGTTCTGGTGGATCCTCCTCTACTGCTATCCCACTCTTGGTGTAGCCCAAGGATCAGTCTTGGGTCCACTCCTTTTCTCTCTCTATACCCAGTCCCCTGGTGCACTCATCTCTTCCCATGGTTTTAGTACCAGATCTACCTTTCTACACCTGAAATCTCTGAGGCAATCCAGGCCCAGATCTCTGCCTGACTTTCTGACATTGCTGCTTGGATGTCTCAACGCCGCTTGAAATTGAACATGGCCAAAACTGAGCTTCTTATTTAAATTCCCAAACCCTCATCTCCCCTTCCTCCTTTCTCAATCTCTGAGGATAACTCTTTACTCCTCCCTTTCTCCTCAGCTCACACCCTTGGGGGATGCCTTTGACTCCTCTCTTTCCTTCCAACTGATAGCTAAAACCTGCTGTTTCTTTCTCTACAACATCAAATCTCACAAATCTCCTCTGTCTGAAACCATAAGAACACATGACCAGCCTGTAAATTGTATATATTGTTATTGTATATAGTTACCCTGTTAGCCAAGTTGATTCTCCTGTTCATATGTAAACACAAAGTACTATTGGAAATGTATGTTCGTTGTTTATTGTAAACCGCACTGATGCTGAATAGCGCGGTATAAAAGAGACTTTAAATAAATAAATAAATAAATCAACAAAATTCACTCATTCCTTTCTGAACACACTACTAAGACATTTATCCACTCCTTAGTCACCACCTGTCTAGACTATTGTGACCTGTTCCTTGCTGGTCTCCTTCTGAGTCACCTCTCTCCCCTTCAATCTCTTCAACACTCTGCTGCAGGCAGGGCCGGCCCGTCCATTGAGCGAGAATGTTTTTTGCACAGGGCCTCGCGTTTCAGTGGGCCCCGCGCAAAAAACATTCTGATCCTAAAGTAAAATTTAAAAAAAAGCTGTCTTCTCCCGCTGCCGGGGCCACCGCGGCAGAATCGAGTGTGCCACGGGGCCCCCCCTGCCCAGCAGAGCCTGCCCTCCCCTGTATCCGCTCTCTCGTACAGCTGCCTGCAGTCTCACGCGCCGGCATTCAGAGCGCGAGGGGAGAGTTTCTCCCTCGCTGCTCTGTTAAGCCCGCGGGGGCTGATGGGAAGTTCCCATCAGCCCCCACGGGCTTAACTGAGCCGCGAAAGGGAAACTAGTCCCTTCGCGCTCTGAAAGCCGGCGTGTGAGACTGCAGGCAGCTGTACGAGAGAGCGGATACAGGGGAGGGCAGGCTCTGCTGGGCAGGGGGGGGCCCCGCGGCACACTCGATTCTGCCGCGGCGGCCCCGGCAGCGGGAGAAGACAGCTTTTTTTTAAAAAAAAATTTCCCTGGGCTGGGCTGGGCTGGGGGGGGGGGGTTAGGAGTGCTGATGGGCTTGGGGGGGTTAGGAGTGGTGATGGGCTATGGGGGGCGGGGGGGGTTAGGAGTGGTGATGGGCAATGGGGGGGATGGGGGGGTTAGGAGTGCTGATGGACTGGGGGGGTTAGGAGTGGTGATGGGCTATGGGGGGGCTGGGGGGGTTAGGAGTGGTGATGGGCTATGGGGGGCTGGGGGGGGGTTAGGAGTGCTGATGGACTGGGGGGGTTAGGAGTGGTGATGGGCTATGGGGGGGCTGGGTGGGTTAGGAGTGGTGATGGGCTATGGGGGGCTGGGGGGGTTAGGAGTGGGAATGGGCTATGGGGGAGCTAAGTCTTTATATGGGCTGATGGGATTAGGACTGGAAGTGGGTTGATGGGGGGTTAGGACTGGTAATGGGCTATGGGGGGCTTAAACTAAACGTTGGGTGATGGGGGATTAGGATTGGACATGGGATGGTGGGATTAGGACTGGGAGTGGGCTGATGGGGAGGTTAGGACTGGTAATGGGGTATGGGGGGGCTTAAACTGAAAATTGGGTGATGGGGATTAGGACGAAATGGGCTGATGAGGGGATTAACACTGGAGGTGGGCTGATGGGGTTAGGACTGGTAATGGGCTTTGGGCTGATGGGGGGTTAGGACTGGTAATGGGCTATGCGGGGGGGGGGGTTAGGACTGATAATGGGCTATGGGGGGGCTAGGACAGGAAATGGGCTGATGGGGAGGGGTTAGGACTTGAGGTGGGCTGATGGGGTTAGGACTGGTAATGGGCTGTGGGCTGTTGGGGGGTTAGAACTGGTAATGGGCTATGGGGGGTTAAGACTGGTAATGGGCTGTTGGCTGATGGGGGCTGTCTGTTAATGGGCTATGGGGGGCTAGGACAGGAAATGGGCTGATGGGGAGGGGTTAGGACTTGAGGTGGGCTGATGGGGTTAGGACTGGTAATGGGCTGTGGGCTGATGGGGGGTTAGGACTGGCAATGGGCTATGGGGGGCTGACTGGAAATGGGTTGATGGGGTTGGGACTGGAAGTGGGTTGATGGGGGGGGTCTAGGACTGGTATTGGGTTGGGGGTTTGCTAGGACTGGAAATGGGCTGATGGGGGGCTAGGACTGGAAATGGGCTGATGCAGGGACTAGAAGGGAATGAATGCTGGGTGAGGCTGGAACTAGAAGGGAGCTGATGTTGGGGGAGGATTAGAATGGGATGGGGCTGGGAGAGTAAAATGGAGAGGGGAAAAATATTTTGTGTGGGAGGGATAAAAAATCTACAATTGGCCGGGTATTGGGAGAGTAAGTAGGGATTGAGGATGGAGGGGTAAAATTTGAGTGGATGAAATAGGAATGAGGAAAGAGCAAAAGGAGAAAGATTAGTATGTTAAAGCAGATGTAGAGAGAGAGAATGGAAAAAAAAAACTAGAAGAGAGAAGAAAGGACAAATGGACAGCAGATGATGGAGAGTTAGCAGAAAACATGAAGAAACCAGAAGAAAGTGGCTGGAGCAATCGCAACTGAAAAAAAAATGCACAAAAGGTAGAAAGATATCTCTTTATTTTGAATTTATTAACTGGAATATGAAAGCTCTGGGAAATGTGCATCATTAACGTCTGCGCTTTGTTTGGTACAAGAGGAAATTAATTTATAGTTTTATTTCTACAGTGTTGTTGTACATTCCAAGTTTGGCTTTTGGGGTTCCCAGTTTAATCATTGCCTTCCTGTTTCTAAATTGTGATTCCTTGTTTGGTGATGGTCTATGTTCTGCATGTGTAACTGAGCTGAGGTATTCTGTTTATGTAATTCCTATTTGACATTGCCACTTGTTCTCTTTCCCCAGTAGGTCATGTATTGTTGTTCTCTGAAATGTATTGGTTTAATATTTGCAGTGTTGCCTTTTGATAGGTAGGGTATGGTGCTTTGTGAGTCCTGGTAGTGCTGTTAGGATACGGCGGGTTTGCTATTGGTTCTAAATGGGCAGTGTTTGTAGTAGTTCCTAATGTGCCTGGCGGTTGGCACTGGATTATAGTAATATAGAAATCTTTTAGTCTGTCTTTATCCATACACTCATTAAGAGACATGTTTACTAAAAGTTAGTGTATGTTAGCATTATGCAAATATTTATGCAAATAAGGCCACTTATGCAAATGAGGCCCCGCACCGAGTCTCCGCACATGGCCCCGCACCCCCCTTGGGCCGCCCCTGGCTGCAGGGCTAATCTTCTGCCAGCCTCATCATGTTTGTATTACCCCTCTTCTGAAGTCTTTTCATTGGCTTCCTATTTGTTTCCGCATCCAGTTCAAACTTCTCCTGCTGACCTATAAGTGCATTCATTCTGCTGTTTCTCACTACTTTTCCTCTCTTATCTCTCCCTACACCCCTCCTTGGGAACTCTGCTCTTCTGGCAAATCACTTCTATGTTTGCCCTTCTCTTCTATTGCCAATTCCAGACTTTGCTCCTTTCATCTTAGAACAAATTACTTGAGTTTGTACATCAGGTTCCTTCTCTGACCCTTTTCAAATCCAGGCTGAAAACTCACCTCTTTGCTGCCACTTTCGGATCTTGACTCACTTGATGTCCTTTGTGTTTCCCTACCATTCTCCCTAGCTGTATCCCATGTCTACAGTGACCGTGTTGTCTGCCTCAACTAGTTTGTAAGCTCCAATGAGCAGGGACCGTCTTTTACATGTGTCTGTTCAGCGCTGCATATGCCTTGTAGCACTATACAAATGTTCAGTAGTAGTAGTAACAAACATTAATAAATCATTCTCACAGACTATAAGCCTTCTGGGGAAGGGTTTGTAACTCACCTTGAGGCAAGTAATTAAATCTAATATCAAAATTCTAATTTATCAATCCTTTAGAATTTTAAGTCATTCTGATGCACCAATAATTGGTGCTATTCATCACTTTACAGCTAGACTTCCATCTTTCTTATGGTGAAGAGAGGAGCCCCCTAGAATCGTAAGTACTGATTCTGGAGATTAATATGTTAGGGGTTGTCCATAATATATGAAACTGAGTTGTTATTTTGGCAGTTGGATAGGAGATCCAAAGTATTGTCCATGTTCTTCTTTGGTGATCAAGACCCAGAATTTCCCATCTGTTAGGAAAAAAGAAATAAGCAGATCAGTAGTCAGCTGCCACGGTCAGTGATTTTTTTTAAACAAATATGCAGTTATAGATGAATTAGTGTATTCTGTCATGCCAGCATAGTAACAGTTACTGCATACTAATTCACATGATAACTACTTACCGCCTTTTAATAAACTGGCCCCTAGGTTTCATATCAATCACACCACTTAATGCTACCTCAAGCTCCTTAATGCTACCTCAAGTTCCTGCCCTCTTCACTTCTGCCCTGGCTGCTGAGGCAGTGAAAATGGTGCCCAGGAACCCTAGTAATTGTCTCATGGTACTACTACTAGGGAATGACCCCTAGTGGTAGCACTGCAAGAATACCACTAGGGGTCACAACTGCCATTTTGACAACATCTGTAGCCAGGGCAAGAGTAGAGGAGGACTGCTCCTTCCCCAATGGTCAATAAACACAAGAGTTCACCTAGGTAAGACCTGGGGAAGGTGTTCGAAGGCTGGGAGAGGATCAGGGTGCGGGTCTCTGTTTGGTGGATGCTAAAAGGGGTCTTGTGTACAGAGTGCGGGGGGTCTATGTTGGGATGGCGAGGGGCAAATCAAGGGAGTTGTGACTGCAGCGCAGCAGCTTGTTCTTATTTTTTGGGTTGTCAGGCCCACATTCCATGCCTCGATAGATAGTGTAGGTGCTCCCCCTCTACCTGCTGGGGCAAGGAGCATGGGCCATGTAGTAAGTGTCTGTCCTGCTATGTGGTAAATGCAGGGCAGATGCTGGTCACGCCCCCTGCAATTACCGCACAGGCTTTGCACTTACTGCACCTTAACTTTGGTTTGATTCTGTCTAGATTCTACCTAACTACTGTATGTTGAACTCTCCTTTACTTATAGGCATGGTGATGGCATGAGTCACCTCGATTCTGTATCAGTAAGATCTGATTTTTTAAAAGTGCCATCAAGTCTCTAAAGGTAAAAAGGAGGCTGTTGTAGTTGTTGATATGGAAGGACAGACTAGATAGGCCATGTGGTCTTTTCCTGTCATCATGTTTCTATGTTTCTATGTAAGTCAATGTTTACTCCTGGCATCCCAGCAGTCCCTGGGCTTTTTTGGCAAAGTATGACCTGAAGTAGATTGCCAGGATTTTTCTTCCAAGACAATGCAGGGTAAAGTGACATGCCCACGATTACAAGGAGTGCCAGTGGGAATCGAACCCTGATCTTTAGGCCGTTGCTCTAACCGCTGGGCTACCCCTCCACTCCAAGATCTGATAAATGATTTAAAATATCACTGCAATATATTTTACATTCTGCCTTTTTCTGCAAAAGACAGATTGGAAATGAATATAAATAACTGCATGTCAATGTCTTTTTTACTATTATCAGCATTTCATATAATTTGCCTTTCCATTGACACTATACGGTGCATGCTGAGTTGTCTACACGTCTGTTAATTTTCAGCAGCAAATGACCGAGCTTATAAAATGTTATGTGCGTGCTGAAAATAACTTTGTAGACTCTGCAGGTAAAGATCAAAATATAAATCCAGCACAGAATATTAATGGTGTGGAAAAGAAACATAGCGAGAAATCATCTTTATTTCAACATATCCTTTTCTAGCATCTGACAGTCTCATTTCTTCCATTTCGCTGCAGGTTGCATGCCTTCGAAAGCTACAGAGATCTTAGTTTTCTTCTTAATAGGAATGTTTTCTATACATGTAATTATAATATTACTGCTGACCATTATAAAGGTTCATTAATGATTTCCAAATTCAGATAATATGACTGGCACATTTACCCTTAAGAAATTTATTTATTTTATTTATTTAACATATTTTTGATATACTACTTTTCTACAAGTCAAAGCGGTTTACGACGAACTGTGTTTTTACAAGGAACAAACTGGGAACAGCATTAGAACTTGTACAATGAATATGGGGATCTCATAACAAAGAACATTTTTAAAGCTGCTAACAAATGGAACTATATACAATGGGATGAGATGTTGGTGAGTGTGGGGTCGTATGTGAAATGTAAGATATGTGGGTGGTGGGGGGGGGTCAAAATTTTGTACTGCAATCACAAGCAAAACTTTGGATGCATCGTAAGAGTAGCAGCAGTTTTATTGATGATAATAATTCCTGTGTAAGACCCTCTTGCCTTACTTAAAAAGACTTACCTCTTAAACAAAGATCAGTACATTTTTGTACTTTAGCATAGATGCAAGCCATTTCAGTTCTCTTAAGCAAGAACCTGACAAGTACCCTGGAGGAAAACATCAGGGGCATGCCGGTAACACTATTTCTAGTACTATCTGGCACCCAAGTGTACTTACCCCCACCCCTTGAGGTGGCATGATATGCACCCAAGCTAATGGCAACATTCACCATTAGCATGTGCCCATAACTGCCACACTAACCATGAGGTGCCGTCAACACTCTTGTTCTACTCCTAACCCACCCAGTCCCTCACAATGGCACACTACCCACAGGGCCTCATGCTGACAGTGTAGCTTGCTTATTATGCAGTACCCCCCATGCTAAATGTTAGTGCACTTTAGTAAACATGCCCCTAAGAGACTTGCCCAGGAGATTCAAGTGAGAGGAGTCAAGGTGCTTTCTCTATAGACTAATCAGGAGATCCAATTGCTGGGATATGCATCAAAATTAATTGCATCCTTACATCACCAAGACATTAGATCTCTGAGGACTTTCCATATGACAGCAAGTATCCCTGATAAATAAGTAATTGTGCTGCTCAAATGTTTCATTGGTGGACTGGTTTTAACAAAATATTGAATACACCATGGGCAGGGCATCATTAAAAAAAAATCACTGACTGTGGTGTTTCAATATTAACCCAATTATCTTCTTTCACGGCATAAAAATTAAGGGCCAGATAATCAAAGGGCATTTATGTGGTTAACAGCCAGTTAACCGAGTAAATGCCGGCTAACTGGATATTCAACAGCCCTTACACGGGTAGTACCGTCAAATATCCCCAACTAAGTCCCTTACGCACCCCACTGCTAGCTAGCTAGCATCGGGGCATGCTGGGGTGTGCCGGGGGTGTTCTGGGGCACAGCAGAGGCAGGGACCAGCGCTAACCATGCAGCACGGATATTGGAAGATGCACAGTTAGTGCCTGGCGCCTATAAGATAGGCGAGGAAAACCCTCATAGAAACATAGAAACATAGAAATATGACGACAGAAAAAGACCACATGTCCTGTCTAGTCTGTCCTTCCATATCAACAACTACAACAGTCCCCTTTTTACTTTTAGAGATCCTCTGTGTTTGTCCCATGCTTTTTTGAATTCAGAAACTGTCCTCATCTCTACCACCTCCACTGGGAGACTATTCCATGGATCCACTACTCTTTCCGTAAAGAAATATTTCCACATATCACTCCTGAATCTATCCCCCTTCACCCTCATGCCATGTCCCCTCGTAGCAGAACTTGCTTTCAATTGAAAGAGGATCTCTCCCTGAACATTTATGCCATGGAGGTATTTAAACATCTCAATCATATCACCTCTATCCCGCCTTTCCTCTAAGGTGTACATATTAAGATCCTTCAGTCTGTCCTCATATGCTTTATAATGAAGACCACTAACCATTTTAGTAGCCACCCTCTGCACCGACTCCATCCTGTTCACATCCTTTTGAAGGTGCAGTCTCCAGAATTGCACACTATACTCCAAATGAGGTTGCACCAAAGACTTATACAGAGGCACTAACACCTCCTTTTTTCTGCTAGCCATTCCTCTCCGTATGCACCCAAGCATCCTTCTAGCTTTTGTCGTCGCCTTTTCTACCTGTTTAGCTACTTTAAGATCATCAGACACAACCACGCCTAGGTCCCGCTCTTCTTTAGTGGACAAAAGTACTTCACCCCCTATGCTATATTGCTCCCTTGGATTGCTGCAGCCCAAATGCATGACCTTACATTTTTTAACATTAAATCCCAGCTGCCAAATTCTAGACCATTCTTCAAGCTTAGCTAGATCCTTCCTCATGTTATCTACACCTTCATGGGTGTCTACTCTATTGCAGATTTTGGTATCATCAGCAAAGAGGCAAACCTTACCCGACAGTCCTTCCGCTATCTCACTAACAAAGATGTTAAAAAGAATCGGACAAAAGACAGATCCCTGGGGCACAGCACTGGTAACATCCTTCTCCTCAGAGTGAGCTCCATTTACATATACTCTTTGTCACCTCCCACCCAACCAATTTCTAACCCAAGCAGTAACTTTAGGGTCCATCCCTAGGGTGCTCAGTTTGTTTATAAGTCGCCTGTGAGGAACAGTGTCAAAGGCTTTACTGAAATCTAAATACACCACATCTAGGGCTCTCCCTCTGTCCAACTCCCTTGTCATCCAGTCAAAGAAATCAATCAGATTTGTCTGACAAGACCTGCCTCTGGTGAATCCATGCTGCCTCAGATCCTGTAATCCGCTGGACACCAGAAAACTCACTATTTTCTCTCTCAGCAGCGTTTCCAATAATTTACTCACCACCAAAGTTAAACTAACGTGCCTGTAGTTTTCAACCACATCCTTACTTCCGCTTTTGTGTAAAGGCACCACATGAGCCTCTCTCCAGTCCTTTGGCACCTCTCTCGACTCCAACGAGGCATTGAAATGGTCAGTCAGTGAGCTGATAGAACGTCCCCAAGTTCCCTCAGTATTCTAGGGTTTATCCCATCCAGTCCTATCGCTATGTCTACTTTAAGTTGAGCTAGTTTCTCACAAAAACAGCCTTATGAAAATTGTTTAAGATGTCCCTCGTTTCTGTTCCTGTTTGTGGGTGTTTTCTGAGGTCCTGCTCCTGGTTCTTCATCTGTGAACACAGAACAGAAATATTTATTAAGCAATTCCGCTTTATCCTCATCAGCTTCTACATATTCCTCCCCTTCACCCTTGAGTCTGACAATACCACTTTTGCCCTTCCTCTTCTCACTAACATATCTGAAAAATGTCTTATCCCCCCATTTTATTGCATTGGCTATTTCCTCCTCTTTTTGAATCTTTGCTTTCCTGACTACTTTGCTAGCTTCTCTATGTTTTTCCAAATATAGATGCCTGTCTTCCTCTGTGATCTCTTGTATTTCATGAAGGCCTCCCTCTTTTTCTTCACCTTTTCATCTACTTCTTTCGAAAGCCATAGCGGTCTCCTTTTCCTTTTACCTTTATTTACCATTTTAACAAAAAGGTTAATTGCCCTTAAAAGATCCCCTTTCAGTTTTGCCCACTGTTTTTCTACATCCCCCACCTGTTCCCATCCTGCTAATGACTCCCTGAGGTATTGGCCCATCTTGGCAAAGTTAGTCTTCCTAAAGTCTAAGACCCCTACCTTTGAATGGATTCTAACAGCCCTAGTCCTAATACTGAACCACACCATCTGGTGATCACTGGATGCAAAATGATCTCCCATTATAACATCAGAAACACTTTCACTATTGGTAAGAACCAAGTCCAGTATGGCCCCTTCACGTTTTGGGTCTATTACCAATTGCCTGAATAGCTCTCCCTGTAGAGAATGCAGGATCTCTTTACTTCTAGATGATACTGCAGCAGGAATGTGCCAATCATCATCTGACATATTGAACTCCCCTATCAGTAGCACTTCCCCTTTCCTAGGAATGCTGCGTAAGTCTTCAATTAACTCTCTGTCCACCTCTTCCTCTTGTGAGGGAGGTCTGTATATCACGCCAATGCAAATAGATTTCTCTTTCCCTCTTTCTAGTTTAACCCACAATGCTTCCTCTCTCCCTTTTAAGCTCTGTAATTCCAAAGCTTCTATAGTATTTTTTACATATAGTGCCACTCCTCCTCCCCTTCTTCCTACCCTGTCCTTTCTGAATAAAGTATAGCCAGGTATAGTTACATCCCAGTCATGGTTTTCTGTGAACCATGTTTCTGTAACTGCCACCAAATCCAAGTAGGCCTCTCCCACCAAAGCTTCAACATCAGGGATCTTATTTCTCATGCTACGGCCATTTATACACACTGCTTTCCATATGTTACCCCTGTTACCCATTTCCATAAAGGTATTTAATGTATCATTTACCTGGGGGCTTTCACTTACCCTCGCTTATCTTATAGGCACCGAGCACTAATCATGCAGCATCCAATATTGATGCTGTATGGTTAGCTTCAGTGGCTACCAGGCAGTGTGGCCAGATCCAGTTATTCACTTCTGTCGCCACAGAAGTGACTATCCAGGGTTAAGGGGTCGGCGGGCAGGGTTAAGTGGCTAAGGCCCTTAGCCCTGCACAGGTGAATATCAGGCCCTAAGTTACTAACTAAAAACAACACAAAAAAAAGAATGTAAGGTACTGTTAAAGACAAGGATCACTTCACAAATATCACATCTTCGTTGCCTATACTGTATATGTTACATCTTCTGAACTCCAGAAGGATGCTCTTTGGCACAATGCAAGTACTATGGTGAGCGTTAGCAGCAAATTTGAGATGCTGAGATCAGTCCTCATATACCTCGGCATGAGAGTGAGGTTCATTACTGTCATGATATCCACAGAACTAACATATTTGGAGAAATTGTCACCTAAGTGACACCTCTGTGGGGAACACTTCTCAGTACCAGAGCACTGCATCAATCTTATGATCAGGATACTAAAAGGGAATTTTAAAACAATGCAGGAATGTAAGACTTCTGAAGTTAAAATTATCAGACACTTTGGAACTGACAAGAAAGGACTTAACAAAGTCTCAGTTTCCTATCATATTGGAACCATTAAATTCTATTTCATTGTAACCATCCCATCTCCCATCCATCTAGCCTTCTTATCCCTTCCCCACACCCTCCCTGCTTTTCTTTTCAGGCCATCATTGACAGATGCTTTAATTATTCACTTATATAGTCTAGTATTGGAAGGCCCGATATTGCAAGAGGCGCAGATGAAGCCGATAACCGGCTAAAGAAATCCACACAGAAAAGGCACAAATCACAAGCTAGCCGCCAGCCACTCAGTCATGGATGGAAAATGGCCAGTTACAAGAGATTCCCTGCCAGTAGCCAAATCTGGGTACGCAGATGGGAACCAAGCACCAATATTCGACATATCCACGCAAGGGGAGCAAATGAAAAATACACTGATAAGAAGCGTAGGATGCAGAGAGAAGCACACATTTGCGCAGTGATGGAAAGGCAGGCAAAGTCAATATCTTGTCTTGCCTGGGTAGTGGTGTGATAACCATGTACTATAGAAAATGTGCTTCCAACAGATAGTCGGGTGTACCAGTGGCCCCCAATAAAGCCCATAACTAATTATGATATTGCATGCACGAATGCATACTCTACATGGCAGATACATAGCAGCAGCATGACGGTAAGGAGAACAGGCAAATTTAGCCCTACAGAGATTGAGGTCCTGGCCAGAATGGTTCTTTGATGGGAAGAGATGCTGTGTCCTTGAGACACGACACGACCAACCTGCATCTGGCCACCATCACCTAGAGGGGGTTCCAGCTCCGCCTGTGGAGGTGAGTATGTTTATGTTTATGTTTATTAAACTTGATAAAAACCGCCTTTCACTAGAACCAAAGCGGTGTACAATTAAAATTCAATAAAAGAAGGCCGAGGCCAACGAAAAGGAAAAGGAATTTACAATGTTTGACAGAACAGCTAAAATATCAAGAAGACAGGACAACACATAGATAGGGGATAGGCCAGGAAAAAACAAAAAGTATGACTGGTATGACTGTAATTCCTGCAGCATTAGGCCCTGCTTTTATCCAAGCTTTTCATCAGGCCACACACTATGGTCAAACTAAGATGGCCGAAGCTCTGAAGCCATATTTCTATATCTCACTGTTAGGACCTTTAACCACCTCAGTAGCCCAAAACTGCATGACCTGTGCCAAAAACAATGCCCGCCAGGGTCCTGTCCTACCCTCAAGAATTCAGTCAGTGGGAGTTACCCCCATGGGAAATATCCAAATAGACTTTGCAGAGATGCCATGAGCAAACGGATACCGCTACTTGTTAGTCCTAGTCTGTACCTTTTCTAGATGGGTGGTAGCGTTTCCCACCAGAACTGAGAAGGCCAGAGAAGTCACTAAGGCCTTGCTTCATGAGATCATCCCCAGATTCGGAATACCACTGACTATGGGGTCTGACAATGGGCCCTCCTTTGTGTCACAAGTAACCCAGCAGCTAGCCCATGCCCTACAGATACAATGGAAGTTACACACAGCATATAGGCCCCAGAGCTCAGGGAAAGTAGAGAGAATGAACCGGACCCTGAAGTCACAGATATCCAAACTCTGTCAGGAAGCCCACCTGAAGTGGCCCCAAGCTCTCCCCATTGCCCTTCTCCGAATACGGTCAGCACCCATCACGCCATTAGGGGTGTCCCCATTTGAGATCCTGTATGGGAGGCCCCCGCCTATAATTCAGGGGATAAGGGGAGATATGAATCAAATTGGAGCGCAAATTACTAGGCAGGAATTGTTGGCTTTAAGTTCTGTTTTGCAGGGTCTTCATACCTGGGTGCAGGACCAGTTGCCTATCAATCTAACCGAACCCTTGCACCCTTTCAAGCCTGGAGCCTCGGTGTGGGTAAAAGAGTGGAAGAAGACACCATTGGCGCCTCATTGGAAAGGCCCATATATCATTTTGCTATCAACCCCAACAGCAGTGGAAGTGGCAGAGATCGACTCCTGGATCCACCACAGTCGAGTGAAACCAGCAACAGTTCCCGAGAGTCGCCCCTGGACTTCGATCGCTAATCCTGCATCACCGTTGCGAATCACACTGCAGAGAAGAGATCCATCATCGTAGAGAACGTTGCCAACTTGTTTCTGAACATCACAGAGACGTTCTTCAGTTCTGCATTAACTAACCATCATCTACCTCAGTAATCATCAGAGACTATAATCATGATGATTACCAATTGCTGCTATTTCCTTTTTGCGGTAGCCCTAGGACTTTTAAGAACCACTCTTGCCTTGCCCATTGTGCAGCTTGTATAACCACCACCCGAACAGGAATGCAAGTCACCCAGACTCTACTTTACCACTCTTACTATACTTGCACTGGCATAGTCAGCCGGTGTATTTATAATGGTACCGAACTGAATGTTTGCACTAAGGGAAAGACTCGTACTTGTTTCACACCACGACAGAATCCATCTTACTACGTCTTAGAATTGAGATGGAATGATGAAGATGGAACCCTTATCAACGCTACCAGTCAACTTTCTGATCCCAATCAACCTGCGTACCTGTATTTTGATGCTTGTGACTTGATTAACAGAAATAATTATTACAGGTGCGGATCATGGGAACAAGCCTACTACTATGATGAGAAATATATGTGTCCTGAAGGTGCGTACAACTGGGGAGTATGCACTGGGATACATTCCCCAACAACCTACAGGAGATCAACGGAAGCAGATTACTTCTGTCCGAAATGGGATTGTGTGTACTATGCTACCTGGTCTGGTAACCCTACAGGACAGACTGGAGACAATCGCAAAGCGCTGCTAGAAAGATTACCTTTACTGAAACCTGAACAGTGCAAGAAACGTGCTTGCAATCCTCTACGACTTCAAATCTTCGATCCCAGCCAGTGGAAGCAAGGATTTCGATTCGGCCTGTGCATAGCAGGAGGTGGAGCTGACCCTGGAACCATCATATTCATCCAGCTGAATGTAAAGACTCATGTTTCCTCACCATATCGCATACATCATACCTTCCATGAGGCCATGAAAGCAGAATTTGTTGTTCCCCACACTTCGCAGAATTTATTCATTGAACTGGCTGGAGCTGTGGCATCCAGCCTCCATGTCTCGGACTGTCTCTTCTGTGGAGGAACTCAAATGGGAGACCAGTGGCCTTGGGAAGCACAAGAACTGAACTATTCTGTGCCATATAACCAGACTGATGTGCACAATACTACCAATGAATGGGTCCTAGCCCACTCCATAGTGGGTAGACTGTGTTTTGTACGAGCAGGACCACAATTGACTGCATTGGTAGGACAAATGGTCTGCCTGAACCAGAAATATTATAATGCCACTACGGGAATGACTTCTTGGTGGTCAGGTTCCAACACTCCAGAACTTTCTAATCCTCTGATCATCTTTCCTTATTTGGCCAGGATATGGACAGATCTGGCTACACATAGCACTTGGCAAGCTCCACCTGGACTATATTGGATCTGTGGCACCCGAGCATATGCTAAACTCCCTGCTAACTGGGGAGGAGCGTGTGTTCTTGGAACAATACAGCCATCTTTCTTTCTTTTGCCCCTTTCCCATGGAGAACAATTGGGGTTCCCTGTATATAAGAGTCGACAGAGACGAGAAGCTCTGAGAATTGGCCAATGGGACAAATGGGATGCATCCTCTGAAGAATGGCCACCAGAGCGCATTGTTTCTTATTATGGCCCAGCTACCTGGGCACAAGATGGTTCTTGGGGCTACCTCACCCCTATATATATGTTAGATCGTATCATACGTTTGCAAGCTGTTGTTGAAATTATAACCAATGAAACTAGTAGAGCATTAACCCTGTTAGCCAAACAAGCCACTCAGATGCTGTGGCACTGCAGACCCTCTGCAGGCAGAAGAAAATGTTTTAAACTCAGAAAAAAGAGGCAGACACTGGCTGCAGCATCACGAGGAGCCATATAGGGGGAGCAAGAGGGACCTCTGGAGGACTGAGGAACCACGCCCTAGAGCCAATGATGCAATACCGGCCTGCACCCAATCCAGAAAGGGAAGGATTCCTTTTAAAAGCCCAGATGACTGGAGAAAGTCAAACTGGCAGGGAGTTGTGCAAGGAGTTCCAGTTCCAGATTCGCATGGAGATCCAGATCCAGGAAGGAAGCTAACTTTGGAAGGAGAAAGGAGAGCTTTCCTGGAAGGAGAGGAGGACCCAGGAATAGGAGTCCTAACAGAGGGAACCGGCCTAGCAGACTCAGCAGAGCCAGGTGAAGAAACTTGCTTTAGATGTCTCAAAAGGGGAGAGGACACACTTTCCAGGAGGGAAAGATACCGTGTGGAAGCTAATCCTGGAAGGAGAAGGAATGTACCAGAGAGTCCAAGGCCTGAGTTTGGCAAGGGCCAGCAACTGTTGAAAGGCGCAACAGGGAGTAACCAGGAAAGAGGTGAAAGAGGAATTTTGAAAGGCAACTTTCAAGGCCCTGGGAGAAAGAAGCTGTGGTGTACGTGCGGCTTAACCCCAGCTGAAGGCCGACCTGAGAACCGGAGGCCTACCTGGGTGCCAGAGAAGCCAAGCCCCAGCAGGAACAGGCCTCAGCCCTCACCTCACTGTGATAACCTTAGAAGAAAAGGTAATTACTATTTTACTGACTATGATTTTACGAATGCTGTGACACAGAAGGAGCAAGGCACTGGAGAATGCTGCCCTTCTAGATGCATTCATGCTACAAAATACAAACCTGTACCCAACAGGAGACTTTCTAGAGAAGGAACAGTGTGCAGGAGAGACTGTCCACATGCTAAAAGTGTACAAAGCAAAGGCTTACCTTTAGATGCTGAACATTGGGGCATCATACAAGCATTATACAAAAAGCCTGAAGGCGAGCCCCTAGACATTCCAGACTGCGAGCCAATGCAGGTGGAATTCCCGGATGATCCCTCGGACCTCCCGATGGATTGTAGCTATTGCCTGGCCGAAAGAATTGGGCCCTGAGCAGAGGAATAGCTGTGGTCTGGGGTAAAGTTTGATTCTGTACTTCGTTTGGTATTGCTGTGAAGTTAACAGGTTTTCTTCAGTTCAGGTTTCTTTTCCTTTTAACCTGGAGCAAGGACATTCTTTTGTGTTGATGTAAGTTGTGCTATTTGAACCTATTTGCAACACGGGAAATAAAAGCCTTAATTTTTCCCTACCCTCGGACTGTGATATTCTTGGGAGCTTTTAGTTACACAGAAGGCTACCAGGACTATAAAAACCTGGGCCCTGTAATTGAGCTAAACTCCTCCACAAACAAACTTTGCATGTCCACCCCCTTTCTGCTGTGACCCGCCATTGCCACCAGGGGGGGCGGTGTGACATTGCGTACAGCCATTTATCAGAACCGCTTAGCTTTAGATTACCTGCTTGCAGCTGAAGGAGGAGTTTGTGGGAAATTGAATTTAACAAACTGCTGCTTACAAATAGATAATGAAGGACAGGTTTTCGAAGACATAGCCAACCACATGAGAAAGCAAACGTATGTCCCAGTCCAAACATGGCATGGCTTGCAGCTAGATGGCTGGTTTGGTTCTTGGTTTCCAAGCCTGGGCGGCCTGAAAACACTTATTATACTTGTATTCTTGATTGTGGCTATTTGCATATGTATCCCATGTTTCCTGCCCTTATGCTTACACATGCTGAACTCTATTATCGATAGTACTATTGACCGCAAGGCAGCGGCACATATATTAGTCTCATGGGATTATTACCCTATACCGCACAGTGATCCCTCTACTATGGTCTGAAGTATTTTTGCTATTTGTGTGATTAGATTCTCACCCTTCCTCACTTGCGGGTGTGAATAATCAAAAGGAGGGAATGTGATAGGCGATGGCCAGCATGTAGCTGAGCTAGGTCTGAAGCCCTTTTTCTCCTGCTTTAAAATGTTATTGCTGAAGCCCTTGTTCTCCTGCTTTAAAATGTTATTGCTGATTTTGGAAAATTACAGAATGCTGTTAGCTGTTAGAAAGAAATACTGTTCTATTCTGGTTTGATAACATGTTCTGGAGATAAGAGAATTAAAACTTTTACTGTTTATTGTTTAGGTAAGCCAGATGTCTGCTTTAGTAGGAATGTCCTCAACTGTATCTTTGCTAGATGTGCACTGACCTCGTAATTAGGATGAAAATATAGCAGAGAAGCCGAACAGCGTAAGAATGTTTTGTCTAGCATTATGAAGATTGTTTGTTTAGTGTTTTGAGCCAAGGCTAGAGATACGTCTTAGCCTTGCTTTGTTTGGCCTTGTTTTGTTTTGCTTTTGATGAGAATGCTTCTGATATGCCTTCCACTATCTTTGCAAGCTAACTGACCTTGCAAGAGTAGTGAAATATACAGAAGTATTATGTTTAGTGTTATGTCTACCAAGACCAGGACCAATGAGAAGTTCTGCCTGTATTAGACTGGAGAAGAAAGGTATATAAACTGTCATTTTTTTGAGCTCTGGGCTCAGACATTTTGTATGCCAGTGCTGAGACTGTATATACAATAAAAGGGAGTTGAATCCTCGTCCATTGACTCCGGGTATTATTGGGGTTGCGGGCCCTTCGCTATTACACCCAAAACGTTACTATGTAAAAAGTTAAACCATTGTTCTATGTAAAATGTTCTGTAATCTGTAAACCACCCCTGATCTTTGGAAGGGGCAGTATAGAAAAATCAAATAAATAAAAGAGGGCGGTACAGAATGGGTGGGGATGAGAGAAGGGAGGACAAGGGGGTTTGGGAGAGTGGAAGAGAGTGGAGGAGGGACTGAGTAACAGAGTGAGGGGGATAGTGTAAACAGCATGGATGAGTAGGGATGGGACAGAGAGGGGTGCAGGTTGGAAAAAAAAGAGATGAAGAGATGTGGTATTGGAAGTCCAAGCACAGATCTTGGCGTAGGGGCATAGAGAGCATTTGAAGGGGGCAGTAAGAGGGCAACTGTTGAATGGAGATGGTCTTATGAGGTCCAAAGGTGAAAGACAGGTATGTGAGGCAGCATATGCAGGACCCAGCTGGCTGCCACAATGTGCTGATGCCCCGAGGACTGGGAAGGGATACAGGTGATGTGGAGATGATAGTGGGAGCAACTTGGTAGTGTCCATGAAGCCCCACATGTAGTGACATACATTACAGAAATCCAAACAGAGCAGTAGCATTTGCCCTGCAAGGGACCAATATGCAAAAACGTGTCCCATGTTTGGGATGTAGTGTGAAAAACCTGTAGATGGCCTCATTAGGGAGCAGTGCCATCACACTGGTTGTACACAGGGGTTTTGGGGAACCTTCATAGAGGGTACACAGAGGTCAATGTCATGACACATATATTGAAATCCCCACTGTGAGTGGCCACACACACCACTCCTGAAAGGGTTGACAGGAACCCTGGGAACAGCTGTGTAATTGGTAACAGTGGAGGGTCAATGTGGGCACCAATTGGTGCAGATCTGATCTCTCGCACAGTGACTTTGGTGTGCACCCAACCCTCAAGGTACTGAAGTGCTGGTTCAGGACCATGCGGTGGTAGAAGCCTGAGCTCATCCAGCACCTCAGGGAGGAGGTGGCAGCAGCCACAGGTAAGCCAGTTACATGGCATGGAACACATGCACCTTGGAAATACAGCAAATGACGATATACATGACCTCAACTTGTGGATAACAGCAAATAGGTAGATAACATGTGGATATGTGGCTGCCCCATGGAGTGTGTATGCACTGTTGCCATTGTGTGTGCCAGTCTGTCAACTCTGTCCATCTCCTGCAAGCCCTACATTGCACCCATCTCAGGGACCATGGAATGCCTCTCTTATTGAGGGGGCCAAGCTCTGCCTTGACTCCACCCCAAGCTCGGTACCTAGGTCTGTTCAGCCTTCCCTTCCTGTTCTGTCCACAGAGAACCCATCTCCTGCAGGCAAAAGAGAAGGAAATGGCTGTGATCGCAGAGGACTTCTGTCTGCCTGTGGGAGATTGGATCCCCATGGGCAGGAGGGGAAGGCTACTGGGATCATAGTAAAGACTCCTTCTGTCTTCCCACAGTCAGACAGGAATCTTTGCCGCGATCGTGGTGGCCTCCCACCTTGTCCATGGGTATACGATCTCCTGAGGGCAGATAAGAGTCTGCTGCGATCATGGATGGCAGGCAAAATTTTGCTGAGCCAGGGTCCATGTGGCCCACCCCGTTCTGATGTCTATGCATCTTAAGCTCACTGTCCCTACCTTTACAGCCAGAGAAGTCAAGGAGGAGGTGCCAAAGAAATCATCCAGGCAGCCTCCCCAGCTCAGCCAGCTACATCCACCATCTGCAGAAGCATCCTTTGGGACAGCGAGCTCCAGTACCAGCTCTAGCCTCAGCCCCAGCACTATCACTACAATTGAAACTTCCCCACAGCCAGCACCTTTGAGAGGGAGGAGCAAGATGAGGTCACTGCTGAGGTCCCGGTGGTGGTGGCAGAGGAAAAGGAGGCAGAGGAATAATAGGAGGAGGAAGAGAAAGAGGAGGAGGCAGACTCTGAGAAGGAGGAGGAAGCCAAGATAGTGGAGGAGTTGGAATGAGTGCCAGGGGAGCATCCGCATGAGGAGCATGCGACCAGAGTGATGATGAATGCTGAGGATGGGTAGGGGCTGCTGATACATGCACAAATATCCTGCTAGGGACAAGGGGGGCAAGCAGACCAGCTGTGGCCATCAAGGAGGAAGGCCAGGAGGAGCACAGGGTGTCAGCAGAGCCTCCTGTGCATGAAATTACCCCCATGCCCCCTCCCGTACCATCACTCACCATCATGGGTGACATCAGGTGAGCTTGGAGGCTCTGCTGACACCCAGGGCCCCCTGTGCTAGAAGGCCCCAACTATGTCTCCTGAAAACCCTTTTCCTAGGTACCTTATTTGTCCCTTCTCAGAGCTGGTGACGGTTATGGGCACTCTGGTGGAGGAGCTGCAGCTTCTGAGGGAGACTGTGGTAGAGTCTGCAGGGGCCATCTGCACAGGGCTACAGGCCATAGCCCAGGCCCTGCAGAGCCACAGCCAGGGTTCCCTTGGTTCTTAGACTGATCTGGGGAAGAGCAGGGGTGGCATGTGTGGAAAGGTTGGGGAAATATGACTGCAGAAAAGACCACATGGCCTATCTATTTTGCCCTTCCATATCAACCACTACAACAGTCCCCTTTTTTCCTTTGGAGATCCTCTGTGTTTATCCCATGCTTTTTTGAATTCAGATTCTGTCCTCATCTCTACCACCTCCAATGGGAGACTATTCCATGCATCTACCACTCTTTCCATAAAGAAATATTTCTGCATATTACTCCTGAGTCTATCCCCTTTCACCCTCATCTTATGTCAGCACATAGCAGAGCTTGTTTTCAATCGAAAGAGGCTCTCCTCTTGTGCATTTGTGCCATGGAGATATTTAAACATCTCAATAATATCACCTCATGGCAAGTGCTAATGCCATTTGATGTTGATTCCCCCTCTGCACCCCATCCTTTTCTGCAGTCTCTGCAGTATCTGTCCCCTCTCAGGGATGGGGATGCCGCACTGTATAGCAAGGTTATATAGGATGCAACAGGCTGTGAATATCCTGCACACATGTTCAGGGCTGTACAGCAGCTCACCCTCACTGGGGTCTAGACATTGGAAGTGACTTTTGAGGACCCCAATTGCCCATTCACCACTGCCCTGGTCCTCTAGTGGGCCTGATTGTATCGCTCCTATAGTGGGGTCTGTGGATCGTGCACATGTGTCAGTAGTATTGTCAGAGAGGATATCCATGGTCACCTATGGGAGCAGGGAGACAGACACACATCAGTACAGCAACTGTGCCAGGTATGTTGGGGCTGGATGGGTGGGTGGTGGACATATTTACAATGCCTTTCACATGACTGTGACATGAGGCAATGCATTCTGGTGACAGTTCCTGCACAGCCCTGTGCAGCATCTCATTGCTTGGCTGCTGATCAGACTCTTGTTGTGTCTCCAAGATGCACTGCTTCAGCACATTCTGAGGCTTTGCCACCTCTGGCCTGCTTTTCTCCAATGGGGTCCCCAGCTACTGTTCAGATGTGTTCCCCCCTGTGACTGCATTACTAATGTGCAGACTCTCATTCTGGCCCCGCAATTCTCCCGTCTGACTATGCACCTATGTTGGGGCATATCATATCATGTGCCCACTTTACTGTGTTCCATTCTGTGGTGACTCCCCGCATAGTTACGTGGCTTACATTTCTATCACATTTTCTCACAGCTGTGTCCACTTACCAAGCAGCCATGCATCTCCAAGGTGTCCTGTGGCTGCTGCTTGTCCCAGGCCAGAATGTGATAGGATAAAGTCATCACGGCAGGAGCCCAGGAAATGGGCACATATGTCAGGATGAGCATGTGGTCATTGACTACCATTTGCATATTCATGGAGTTGTAATTGTGGTGGTTTAGGAATGCCCTCTGGTCCTAACCCAGTGCCCTCAGTGCAACATGAGTGCAGTCAATGAAACTAATGACAGATGGGAAGCCAGCTTTATCATAAAATGCCTGCATCATCTTCTGTCTTTGCTCAGGTGTGGTGGGAAAGGTGATGTAGGTTTGCATCCTTCTCACCAGGGCAGTGGTGAAGACAGACTGGGTGATGTCAGTGGTGGAACCCAGGAACCCCAGAGCAGTGGTCACCATCAGAGCCACTGGCAGCATGTGGCCTCGGGTGGTTGCTGGCTCCAACTCTCTGCACAGCATCCCAAACAGCTCTGTTATGGTGTCACTGTCCAACAGGTAATGTTGGTACATCTCCTCCTCCAACAGTTGCAGGTATGTTACCCTCAGTCTGTATATCCATAGAGTGCGGTATCTGCATCTTTCCCACTGAGTCAATGGCTGCTGTTGCTGTTGCACATTGTGCTGCTGCCTCTATCCCCTATTGCATCTGTGGTGTTTCCACCTCCATTGCAGCATGTGCAGGCCCCACATTTCATGATTGGTTCCAGTCCACAGGTACAGTTAATACCCATTTTTGACAATGCTCTGCATGACGTGTACTGGTGTATCACCAGGCCAAATGTGCCCGAAAACCTGGCCCAAAGATAACCGGTTTATGGTGTTTTGCTCGGCACCCTGTGCTACGAATGTCTTTGCTAACTGGGTATGTTGTGGCCACGCCCCCGTTACACCTCATTATGTCCCTGTGTTGGGCTCCATTGGTGACATCACCCATATGTGAGCTCTTATCCTGCTTATTCTTGGAGAATCAGTGCTGCTATCCAGATGGGGGATAGTTTTATACAATTTTTTTCATACATAAAACCCTGTTCGATACATATAAAAATGCTTTAATTAATGTATCCCAGGGATTCCATGCATAAACATACACACAAGAAGATGCATACTTTTATATAATCCAGGTGTAAACATCAATTCAAATGTGGCAAAGAGAGCAAAAATTGGATGCAAGGGAGTTAATGGAATGGACACAGTAGTCTTGATTGGCAAGTGCAATAGCAGACTGGAAGAAGTTACGAATGAATTTGAAATGCATGAAGATAACATGACCATAGGATTTCAGCTAGAAGCACAATGCAGAGGGTGAATAGGAATGTAAGGAACAGATTCTGGGGTTTGGTATGATTTATAGGATAGGGAATGGAAGGCGCAAGAGAGGAGCATGTAGCATTATAGGAAGTACTTTAACTGCCTTATACAAATTCTGGTAACATACCGCTCAGTATTACGAGTAGGCTGCTGGATAGTCAATTGATAACTCCCTTATCCAAATATTTTTAAAAGTTATCCAGATGATATCCAGCCATTTAAATTGCTAGGCGGCTAGATATAATCTGAATAAAAAGGGGCTAGGTTAGAAGAGGAATGGAGGCAAGAAAAGAAGTGAGAGTGGAGTGGAAGAAGGAGTTACCTACAGGAAGAGAGGAGTAGCATCCCGGCGTCACCACCATGACCAACTGGGAGATGTGTAAGGGAGAAAAGGTAAAGCTTAACAGATGAGGCAGAGTCTTCAGAGGAAAACTGTGGAGCCCGATTCCAGTAAGGGCCCATCCGGGCCATCCAGACAGCCCCAAGCAAAACGGGCCTGTTTGGACCCAATTCTGGACCACAGCAACAAAACGTTCCTACTGTGGCCAGAATCTGGCCTGAGGACAGCCCGGTGTGCCCCTGCCGCCTGCAGGGGCACCCTCCCTGCAGGCATCCCTGACTCCCACAGCTCTGGCCCCCCGTTTCCCCCCCACCCAACCCAAGGCTGGCCTGCTGTGGCTTTGATCGGGTGGCAGGGACACCCCACACCCAGCCTCGGCCCCAGGGTGGATCCCCGGGCCTTATCTCTGGGTTTTCTTTGCTTATTCCACCTTTGAGATGGAATAAACAGTGCATCCCTATGGGCCCGGAAAAATGTACTGACCCACCTCCGCTCCACCCTGATCCCACTCCCTTCTGCCTCCTGCCGGCTCTCCCTGTCCTGCGCATCAGGACATATGGGGAGAACCGGAGGGGGAATCAAGCCCGGATGGCTTGTGGGACTGCCCTGCAGCCCACGTCCCAGAATCAGGCCCAAAGTCACAGATAAAACAAGAAGTGTGATTGAGAACAACTCGTAGTGGAACCGTCAGAACATCCCTGAGCTCTTATTATCTTAGGATATATTTCATCTATTCCCAGTTGCCTTGTCCACCTTTAGTTTCTTCAGTTCCAAGAAAACTCACTTTGTGTATATGCAGTGATATCAACTCCTCTACCATGATCATTCTTGCCAACTATCTTTACTTCAATGCATACTGCACAAAATTATTTGTCCAATATGACTGTTCATTCTTGTTACCTTTTATGCATTTCTCCTTTTTACCTTCCAGTCATATAGTCCCCTCTCAGCATGTTTCTTGTCACTGTTTTTTACGTGTTTGTTATGTTTTATGCCTTTACAGTGCTGATTATCTCCGCTGTCTCTCTCAGTATTTCCAGAGGATTTTTTTCCTATCTTAATCTTTCTAAAATTCCTTCTAATTTTTCAAGACTAATCGTTTCCCCTTTATCTTTTCATTCACCTCTTTTGGAAATCCTACAGTTTTCTTTTTCCTCTTATTTTTATTTTATAATAAGAACATAAGAACATAAGAACATAAGATATGCCATACTGGGTCAGACCAAGGTCCATCAAGCCCAGTATTCTGTTTCCAACAGTGGCCAATCTAGGTCATACGTACCTAGCAGTTTCCCCAAGGGACACAGGTTCCACAATGCTTGTATTGGTTCAAGCATTGATATCCTGGGTCCCTTCTTAATAATGGTTTATGGACCTTTCCTCCAGGAACTTGTCCAAACCTTTTTTAAACCCAGCTACACTAACAGCCTTTACTACATCCTCCGGTAACAAATTGTTAATCCCCAAAGAAAATGAATAAAAACCACCACCTAACATGCTGGGATATTTTTGCTTTCTAAATCGTCCTAACAATTTTACTTTAACACTAAGATTATTGTGGTTTCCAAGATCACAAAGTAATGCCTAATTACTGTACAACATTCCCTATAGTATCATTTTCCCCATTAATGATGCTTAATTGCAGTCTTTACTGTACTTAGCCTACGTATTAGTAATTCCGATCTTACTGTAGTTACTGATCTTTAAGTACTGAGGAAAGTGTTCACTTTTAATGAAAAATGAATTTCACTATTTTTTTATGATGCTTTTCAGTGAAAATGTGTTCACTGCAAATAATGATAGCTAGGTTTAGTTAATGAAGAGGACAGAGAGGGCATTTTAGGCTCAGCCTAAAAAATGTATTATAAAACTGGAGGGCATAACATGAAGCTGCAAGGGGGTAAACTGAAAGGCAATGTCAGGAAATACTTTTCCACTGAAAGGGTGGTGGATGCTTGGAATGTCCTCCCGATGGAAGTGCTGGGGGCAAACACAGTGACAGAATTCAAAATGGCATGGGACAGACATTGTGGATCCCTTTATAGCAACAGGATAAAATCAAAATAAGCATAACTATCTCTTATATCTGAACAAATAGGGGTGACCTACACAGAGCGGTGGGTACACCCCTAAACAAAGGCATGAGGAGAGGTGACCTGCATGGAGCGGCAGGTGCACCTACTCTTGCCGCCTTGCTGGGCAGACTAGATGGACCATACTGGTCTTTGTCTGCCATCATATACTATGTTACTATGTAATGAACTCTCTCTAATACACCAGTTGTTTCTTTCAGTTTAAATGGGATCCCCTCCCCATTCCACAATCTCTTCCAACTCCACATGACGCTGTCACTAGGCCCCTGTCATGTTTATCTGCCTCGCCTTCTTCTCCATTCTGGGTTCTAGGCTGCAACTATTAATTTTATTTCTTTATTTGACTATTTTTCTATTTCGCTTTTCTCCAGGTCAAAGTGATCTACAAGAAACAGTAACAGTTTTACATAAAACAAAGACATTAAAACATGCTAACATAGAACGTACAAGCTATTCATGTTCTTCAGCTGGAAAACAGGGAGGGGAAAACATTGCTAGATTGCCGACCTCTTAACAATAGAGAGCTGAGAATAGCTAACTGTCGGCGGGGTTTGAGATTTATGCTATTATGTCCCAAAGTGCTCCATGAAAAGATGGGTTTTTAGTGCCTTGTGGAATGCTGTATGTTTGAATGTTTCTGGTCTTCTCATGCAGCATAAAGGGAGAATGAGCATTGCAAACATATTGGTTGCTTTTTGCGCTTTCGATTGATCATTAGCATATTTTGTGTGCTTTGTCTTCTGGCCCCGCTGTTCTGTGTCATGTTCTGTTTACGTATGTGGATGATAAGTTATGGATGTTTTTGAATATCATTAGCAAGAGATTCTATTTGTTATGCCAACTGGTTTAGTGCAACAGTTCAAATCTAGAGAAGGACTAGAAGGAGCAGGTGATGAAAAGGACCTGAATAGTGAAAAAAGCACGTAGAGCAGGAGCAACTGAGAGGTATGGCAGGAAACCAAGCAGTGATGAGGCATGCAAAGGAAGTTGAGGAAGTTGGGCGTGTGCTCCCAATTTCAGAAACGGTAAACACATTCCCACACACCAACATGACCGCCCATATCTATTTCTGCTCCAGGACACGAGTAAGCATCAGAAAAGATCTCATTCTGGGGGGCGGAGCCTGATGTCCAGCGGGTAAGACGCTTCGCGCTGAAGCTCCCGAGAGGCCTACTTAGAATCCTGACTTAATACCTATACAAACTTACTATTTCGCTCCGGGCTGACCGGGGTACCTCGGGGGGGATGGCGGCCCATAAACCAGCGCGCTTGGACTTCGGGTCTCCTTCTTCCTCTCACGGAAAACGTTCCAAAACCGAGGTGTCCTCCCCACAGAAGATGGTTCCATTTCGTGAAAACCCCGAAGTGCACCTGGAGATTTTGGAGGAACTACGCGGCGTGAAGGAATTGGTGCAGTCCAATGGAGAAGCCCTTCGAGCCCTGCGAGAAGACTTTGGAGTGCTCCAGGACCGACTTGAAAGTCTCTCATTACGGCAGGACAATATGGCGGGGGTCCTCGACTCACACGCGGTGCGCTTGGGCGCACTGGACAAGGCTGAGCGCCAGATACAGAATCTTCAAAAAGAGTTAGAAGATAGCAATAATCGAGCCCGTCGCAACAATGTGAGGCTCATTGGAATACCGGAGGGGGTGGAAGCGGGAGATATGAGAGAATTCCTGCTCAAAACTCTTCCTTCCTTGCTGAAGATCACCTTTCACAAAGAATTGGAAATCGATCGTGCACACCGTGTTCCTACCCACATGGCGCTCAACCGAACGACCCCCCCGGCCTATTATCTTTCGCTTGCTACGATATCAACAAGTGGAACAAATTTTAAATGCTGCCCGGGCGAACCATCATTTGGAATTTGAAGGTCACAAAGTCTCCTTCTTCCCTGATTTGGCAAAGCCTACCGTTGACCGACGGAAGAAACTCCTTGCTTTTCGCCCTCGACTTCAACAGCTACAGGCTCGCTTTGGCCTGTTGTATCCCGCGAAGCTCCGAGTGACTCTCCACAACCAAACCAGGACATTCGAAGATCCTGATCTACTATCAACATTTTTAGACTCCAAAGAAGCAGAGCAGATGCGCTAATCCAACGACGTGGACTTTTACTTGCCGGCTCTGTCCGCCATTTTGAAGGGCCCGACGCGGCGGTCATAGTCAAGCACAGGGACTACCTGGACTTTTCTTTCTTTCTTTCTATGACTTTCGTTCTGTGGTCTCCTATCCCTCCATGATGTGTGCCTCGGTCGGATTCGGAGCACGCACAGTCCTACAGGTTATGTGTTTTTACAATTTTGGCCTTCTCTGGGGCTTCTCCCCGCAGACACATGGTCGCCAGTAATTTTTGGGGTTTTGCTTCTTCTCTACCGCGCTGCGGTTTTCTTTTTTTAATGTGGGGCGCTTCATTGTATTATCTAAGCTTATTTTCTTTTATGCCATATGTACAGCCAGCTACAGTCAATATGAGGGACATTGTGAAATTAGGTGCGCTATCATGCTCAGAATTTTTAACTTGTCTGAATGGCTTTATGTAAAATCTTATCACTCAATGTAAAGGGCATTAATAGTCCAATCAAAAGAAAGAAAATCCTTAGCTATCTTAGCCATGAGCATGCTGATTTAGCGTTTCTTCAGGAAACGCACTTAAACTCTGCTGAAACACTGAAACTCAATGTTAAGCCTTATATGGTGGCTGCCTATTCTCCCGCCGTTTCCAAACGGTGCGGGGTAGCCATTCTGGTTAAGAAATCTTTGCAAGCTACTGTAATTGATACTAGCGCTGACAAGGAGGGTAGATGGGCCCGAGTACATCTTAAGGTTGGAGATAGTGAATTTACATGTATTTGCATTTATGCCCCGAATGTGGACAGCCCTGCTTACTATGCAAGTATTGCGCAGTTGGCACAGGCCTCTGCCAATACTCCATTAATACTTGGTGGTGACTTTAATCAAGTGTTAGACCCTCTGATAGATAGACAGCCGCCTAGAACGAGTAGTCCACCCAAGAGTCTTGCTACCCTTACAGCTCTGATGCAAGATCTTGCGCTGGTAGATATATGGAGGCTGCTTCACCCCTCCGACTTAGAGTTCACTTTCTTTTCTGCCCCCCATCACTCCCAATCTAGAATAGATTTCTTTCTCATTTCCAAAGCACTGATTTCTCAAGTAGATACGACTAGGACTCATCCTCTCCATATTTCAGATCATGCTGCCATATCTTTATCATTACGTGTCACTGCGCGGGACGATTCTCCCCGAGCTTGGTTTTTTGATAGATCCCTACTGGGTCAAAAAGATTTTCAGGCTGATATAAAGGCCGCTATCCAAGATTATTTTCATTTTAACTCACCCCATGACACAGCGGGCTGGGCTTGGTGGGAGGGTTTTAAAGCATCTATCCGTGCCACTATAACTAGCTATCAAATTCGGCAGGGGAAACAAAGAAAGCAGCATTTACTGATTCTAGAACAGCAGATACAAGCTGGGGAGCGTCTCCTCACGTCCCGTACTGACCCATGTATTTTACTCCGTTTACAACGCTTGCGTTTTCAATACAATCAGCTTTTGTATACAGCTGCTGTTAAAAATATTGAATCACAACAAGGGCTATATTATCGGGAAAATAATCGTGCTGGCAAATTATTAGCAAATGCCCTAAAAGGTCGAAAAGAAGCCAAGCGTGTTACCGCCCTTCGTAATCCGTCGGGGGGGGGGCTTGGTCACTAAAGATACCGAAATCTTAGAACTCTTTCGTGATTTTTATACTCGGCTTTATCAATCTGAATGTGATTTTGAGCCAGATGTATTTGAACGCTTACTTTCAGGGGTACAAAGACCGACCCTATCTGACGAAGATAGAGTGGCCTTGGACACACCATTCACTGTCTCAGAAATTCATTCTGCTATCAAGAAATGTGCCTCAGGTCGAGCCGCAGGCCCAGACGGTCTCCCTGCTGAATTCTACAAAACCTTTCACGCTGACTTAGCTCCAGTTTTGAAAATTTATTTTTCTGCTCTGGCCGAGGAGGGTTCTCCTTCTGGGTCCTTTTCAATGGCAAATGTAGTAGTTTTTGAGAAAGAGAGGAGAGACCCGCAACTAACAGCTAATTATCGTCCAATTTCCCTCCTAAACGCGGACTATAAAATCTTTGCCACCATTCTCTCTACCCGGCTCTCGGATAGGATGCCTACCTTAATACACCCAGATCAATGCGGTTTCATTCCTGGTAGATCAACTGCTGACAATGCTCGGACTCTATGCCATGTACTGACTACCGCAGTTAATCTTGATCGCCCATTTGTTGGCCTCTCACTTGATGCTGAGAAGGCCTTTGATCGATTAGAGTGGCCCTTCCTGTTTGCAGTCCTCCGCTGGTACGGATTCGGGGAAGGTTTTCTCCGTTGTCTTCGCACCATGTACGCACAGCCTACAGCCAGTATATGTGCCAATGCTTTAAAGTCTCAGCCTTTTCCCCTTCAACGCGGCACTCGCCAGGGATGCCCACTGTCTCCACTTCTCTTCGATCTTGCACTCGAGCCCTTGGCTTTACTAATCCGGCAATCGGAGGAGATTCATGGAGTCCCCTTCACCCATAGGGAAATCAAAATTTCAGCATACGCTGATGATCTTATGCTTTTTGTCTCTATAGATTCAGTACCGGCTGTCCTAGAGCAAATTGGTAAATACTCACAACTGTCCGGTTATAAGATAAATTGGACCAAGTCGGTAGCCTTCCCATTAAATCCTTTGCTTCATCAGGCAGATATGCAACCCTTCCCCTTTTTATGGCAACCTCGCATGGTCAAATACCTTGGGGTTCACTATTGCTCTCCTTTGGAAGACACTATCTCCTTCAATGCCAAAGACTTAACCTCTAAAGTCCGGGCGCTTACTCACCGCTGGACTCCTTTAACACTTACCTGGTGGGGTCGATTAGAAACCATAAAAATGATGATTGTTCCGAAAGTGAATTATATCTTAGAAATGTTGCCCTGTCTCTTCCCTCGACGTATATATAAAGATATAGAGGGCCTTCTGACTAGATACCTGTGGCAAAACAAGACACCTAGGATAGCGAAACATAAGCTGCAAGCAGATAAGGAAAATGGGGGTGTCAGATTCCCTGATTTCCTGAAGTACCATCACTCTTTTCTTCTCAAACAAGGCGCTCGTTGGCTGGAAGATCCAGTACCGAGTAGACCTGTGTGGCTAGACATAGAAGAGGACCTTTGCAAACCGATTCCTCTTACTTTTCTCCCTGGTATGACTCTCCCATCAGACTCCCACTTTCCACCAATGCTTTTAGACACCTTAGGTGCCTTTAATAATCTCATGCAATCTTTAGACTCCCGACTCTGTCCGATAGACAAGCTCCCACTTTGGTACAACACTCGATTTCAAATACAAAATAAACCGATGGCGTGGAGCCCCTGGTACACTAGGGGCATTTGGATTCCTAGTCAGTTGTTCCATGAAGGTCGCTGGAAAACTTTTAGTGAATTGCAAATTGAATTTGGTCTCCCAGCGAAACACTACTTTCAGTTGGTGCAACTTCAGCATTGCCTTCGGAGTGCTAAGGTGCTCCCGCCATCGGCCTCCCCTACACAAGGTTGGTTGGAGACTATCCGATCTATCGGTAGTTCACCGGGTGTAGCATCCAATTTTTACAAAACCTTATGTAATGCTATAACTAGGGATACCCCTATAGCACAGAAAGCATGGGAGAGAGAATTGCATGTGACTTTGACCCCGGAGCAATGGAGCCTTGTCTGGAGTAGAGTGACACGGGTCTCCCGATCCGCCTCACTCACTCAGACACTCTTCTTTCTGGCCCACCGGTGTTTTTACACTCCTGACAGATTAGCCAAATGGAACACTACTCAGGGCAATAGTTGTTGGACATGTCATGCGGCCATTGGTTCACTACCTCATGTTATGTATGAATGTCCCGCACTACAGTATTACTGGAGTCGGGTCTGGGGTCGTATCCAGTCTATTTTGCACTTTCAAGAGCCCCTTACTTGGAGGATAGTGGGACTTCGCTCAGCTGCGGGGATCCCCTCTCTTCCAAAAAAGGCTTACTTCCTTTTGGACTTTATGCTTGGCATTGCTATTTCCCTAATTACGAAATACTGGAAAAATAGCTCCCAGCTGAGCCCCAATGAATGGTGGAATCATGTCTGTCTTTACAGTAAATATGAACAAGTACCTCGTATGTTTGCTTCCCCCATTCAGACTCCTCATCATCGGTCTAAATGGAAGATGCTCAATGACTATGTACATTCTGCTCAATGCTCTCATCTGACTGTCTAAATTTGTATATATCTTTGTCCCATGATTATTCTGTATCGCAGATACTCTTTTGATTGTTTTGAGGTATAATCACTGTTGTTTGGAAGCGCTCACATACTGACATAATCAGTTAGAGAAGAAGCGTGGGGGTGGGGGGTAATTGGGTTTACTTTTCTTTATTGTATAATTGTTTTGTCTCCTTTGGTGTGTTGTTTCTTTTGTTTGTTGCAAAATGAAAATAAAAGTCTAAAAAAAAAAGAAAAGATCTCATTCTGCCATCCAGTTACCTGAAAGGCATAGAGAAGAATATCCCAGTCACCGTGAGCATAAGTTAGACTCCTAAATTTGTGCCCTATTTTCATCTACACTTAGGAGCCTAAGTTTTCAGTTGAAAATTGCCATGCTCCTAACTTTTTCCCCCACCCTTAATCTGCTCCCATTGCCACCCACATTTTATGCTCCTAAATTTAGGAGTTTATTGAGATTTTAAGAAAAATTTAGGTAACTCTAGTAAATTTTCAAAGAGGTCAATTTAGGAGCATAACTCTCAAAGTTAGGAGCATAAATCCTTTGAATATTGGGCCCCAAGGGCCTGATATTTATCTGTCTGGATCTTCAAAGGTCTATGCACCAATGGGAGCATAACTCTCCCCTCCGACCTCTAAACCGGATATTCAATACCACAGCGACAGCATTGAATATCCGGTGATCGCTGCCAAAGCTGGAAGCCGCCAAAGCTAACCGGACAGCAGCGATATTGGATGCTGCCCGATTAGCTCTGGTGCCTTAAAGATAGGCAAGGGTTTCTGCATCTCACTTTCATCACAAATTGCTAACCGGGCAGTGACTCAAAATCGCCGCTGCCTGATTAGCAATGGATACTGCCTCCACTCTACTCCAGAACCCTCCTGGAATGCCCCGATACTAACCACTTACCATCGGGTCATGTAACAGCATCCCACTTAACAGCATTTACATGGTTTTCAGGTCTGCAAACTGTGTAAATGCCTTTGAATAGGGGGCCTCATGTCTTGAGTTAAGAAAAAGTATTCTTGATTCTTAAAGACAATGGTAAGAAATTCTATAAATAGCGCACCAGGTAACTAAAGACAGTATGAAGGGTGGCTTCTGGTTGCATCCTAGATTGAGGCGGAATGGTCAATAGCCTCATTCACAACACTACAGAAAGTATGCTGAAGAATAGCTCTAAAGGCTATAAGGAAAATTTTGAACTCAATTTTGAGAAAAACTGGTATCCAGTATTAATCCGTCGACAAAGGGACTACATGATCAAACTTGCATCGGCTGTAGAGAGGTTTAACTGCTGTATCCTGTGTCAATGTAGAAGAAATGCCATGGAAAGGAGCATTATAACAGTCCAATCAGGAGGGCACTAATGCACGAAGAAGTGTATGAAGATCCTGGTCTAAAACAAATGGACAAAGATGAAGGATGAACCTAAGGAAGAAAGAAAAAAGATTTGCTTACTTGGCCGGCATTTGGACCAAAGATCAGTTTGGAATAGAAAGTGACTCACAGACCTCTGATTATACTTTTAATGGATACATGAAAACCAAGATAGATGAGGCATGAGATGGCAGGGATTTTGTCCTACCTATCCAGTGACCCAAGGATTTATCAAGGTTTAACTTTAGTTCTGATAGCCAGTTTGTAGTGACACCTAAGCAATTATTGAAGTGGGGAACGATCTGGATTGTAGGGATCAACAAAAGTGACTAACTGAACATCATTATCATACTAGTATCCACTGATCCCGTAATGCTGGATTAGAGTAGCCAGGGGGCAAAGACAAGGTTAAAGAAGGTGGAGCCAGTAGTAATCCTTTGGGGACTCAATGTGTAAAAGGCAGAGGGTGAGACAGTAACGACTTCTTACTAACTCTGAAAAAGTGGCCAGAAAGGTAGGAACTAAACCATTTCCAGATACGTCCTTGGATTCCTAACTCAGAGTCTGCCAAGGAGAGAAGTATGATCAATCAGATCAATAGCCACTGACATACCCAAGAGGATCAGGATTGAAACGCCAACCTGTTGAAGAATGTCTCAAAAAACAAAGTGACTAAAGTAGTCTCCATGTTATGGAGAAGTGCGAAGCCTGAGTACCTGGAATATATTGCATAATCTTCTCCATATAAACTGATTACTGGACTACTTTTCAATGAACTTTATTACAAAAGGAATATTTGAAACTGGGCAATAGTATCCAATCATAGTAGGAACAAGATGCAGTCATTTCAGCTGAGATTTGATAGTTGCAGCTATACAAAAATAAAATGAAAAACAAACAAACAAACCTGTAAACGAAACAGGAAATTAAATGAAATTATTATAATTATGATTTCTTTTTTTGCCTACTCACCCCTACTGAGGAGTGGAGGGAAACAGAGGGCTGACTCAGAGGGAACTGAGGGGTAAAGCAGGCTAAGAGGATGAAGGGCAAGGAACAGGCAGAGCTATTAAACCCGTATCCCCAAATATAAAAAGTCAAACTACATTATGCTTCTGCAAGAGACAAAGAATTAAAAAGTGCAGAGGGACTAAGAAGGGGGAAACATAACGCTCTGTCCTTCACCGCTGCCTTGATTTTCTATTCTCTCATGCTCTTTTGGAACCTTTTCAGTCTGGCTTTCGCCCCTTACATTCTACTAAAACAGCTCTCGCCAAAGTCTCCAAGGGTCTTTACTCAATCCTTAGCCTTCTTGATCTTTCTGCAGCATTTGACGCTGTCGACCATCACCTTCTACTTGATACCCTATTTTTGCTTGGATTCAGTGGCTCGGTTTTGTCATGGCTCTCTTCTTATCTCACACAACGCTCTTTTAATGTTTATTCCAAAGATTCTTACTCTTCCCCAATTCCTCTCTTGGTTGGTGTTCCCCAGGACTCTGTTTTAGGCCCGCTACTCTTCTCACTCTGCACCCCATCTCTTGGCTCTCTCATCTCTGCACATGGTTTTCAATACCACTTCTATGCTGATGATTCTCAAATCTATCTGTCTGTGCCTGTTATCTCCCAGGCATTGCAGGCCCATATTTCTTCCTGTCTCTCTGATATTGCCACTTGGATATCTCACCTCCATCTTAAACTTAATATGAACAAAACTGAATTGCTTATCTTTCCACCCAAACCCTCCTCTTCTCTTCCTCCTTTCTCCATCTCTGTTGAAAACTCACTTCTCCACTCTGTTTCCTCTGCCTGTAACCTTGGTGTTATCTTTGATTCCTCTTTCCTTCTCTGCTCATATACAACAGAAAGCAAAAACCTGTTGTCTCTTTATCTATAATATCTATAAAATCTGCCCCTTCCTCTCTGTTAATACCACACGAACGCTTGTCCACTCTTTGATTACCTCTCACCTTGACTATCTCTATCTCCTTCTTACCGTCCTCCCTCTGAGTCATCTCTCTCCCCTTCAATCAGTTCAAATCTCTGTTGCATGTCTTATCTTTCACCAGCCTCACTTTGCACATATAACCCCTCTTCTCAAATTACTTCATCGGCTTCCCTTCTGTTACCACATCCAATTCAAGCTTCTCCTTTTAACTTTTAAATGCATTCATTCTGCTGCTCTACCCTATCTCTCTTCTCTGCTCTCTGTCTACTCTCCTCGTTGCGAACTTTCTTCTTCTAGCTTGCTCCTTTCCCTGCCCTTTTCCTCTTCTGCTAACTCCAGACTTTAGTCCTTTCACCTTGCTCCTTATGCATGGAACCCACTTCCTGATGCTGTTTGTCAGGCTTCATCACTCCCCCTCTTCAAACCATTGCTAAAGGCCCACCTCTTTAAGGCTGCCTTTGGTCCCTGATCCACATTCCTGGTGTCTCCTTTGTCATTTTGTCTCTTCTCTACTCTATCCTCTTTCCTTCCTTGTCCTGTTTGTCTTGATTAGATTGTAAGCTTTAAGGAGCAGGGTTTGTCTTTTCTGTGTTTTGTACAGCGTTGCGTACACAGAGAAGTGCTCTATAAATGTTTATTAATAATAAGAAGAAAAGAGAAATTGTGATGTGGATGGGCTGAAGGAAGAGAGAGACTAGTAAGGATTGGCTTAAGAAGAAGTGTGACATGGATAGGCTGGAGGTGGGGAAAGTAAGACTTCGGTGGATGAGGGAGAAGGAGAGAGTGACAGAGCTTTGAGTAATTCCCTAGTGTTTAATTTGGATATATGAGTCTTCCTGTGAAAAGGCACATTTTACAAATGTTGTCCAAGCACAATCTGGGATGTCTAAGCCAGACAAAAAAAAGCAGGCACATCCAAATTCAGACACAATTTCACAAACGTTGACATGCACAATATGGATGTATATGGGGCCATCTACATAGACATCCCTGGAAGAGTATTCAAGACTGGGGACATCTAAGAATAGCTAATTGTCAGTGTAGTGGGCTAGAGCCAGGGTTTGAATCCCACTGTTGCTCCTTGTGAATTTATGTAAGTAATTTAACCATCCATGGCCTCAGGTGCCAACTTAGATTGCAAGCCCTCTTCTCTAGATCCTTTGGATGTTTTACTGCCATAATGAGCTTTTTCCCAATGCAGGTCAATACTTGTACAGGGTTAATATGTCCCTGATGTTTCTGAAATTGAGTGGGGATGTTTAAATCCATTGCACCGCCCCAGACACACCTCTACCATACCCCCAGCCTACTTGGCCATCGCAGAACCAATAATGTCTTTAAAAGCCATTTGTTAAATGATTCCCATGACATCTCCACAATTTTGATGTCCGCATGCATGTTTTTGGATGTCCAAATCATGACTAAGACTTTAAAAATGACCACTTTGTCTACATTAATTGCCCTACTCTTGACTCTATATGGTGGCTGATCTGTCACACAACCAGCTATACTTTACTTCATATTTTTTTTTAGGGGAGGGGAAATGTGTTGAGTTCTTGAATTCAGTACCACCCAATCTTTTGAAAAAGGTGGCTCCTATGTCAAGAGACGAAATAAAAACCTCATCCTACTAAGTAATTTTCTTTGCAAATAAGAGAGAAAACAAATCTGCTAAGCCTGAATGGATTAAAGGGTCAAGGGTAATAGGGACTGGGGAATGAATGGGCCTAGAGAACTTTGTAATCTTCCCAACAAGTGATGGAGAGCAGGTCAGAACAAGAATCCAGCAAAATATATAATGATCATTCAATGAAACTGCTGGGTATGAATATTATCAAAGCAGAGGACAGAAGACCCAAAATTAGGAAACAAATTAGGACCAGAATACATTCTAGTATTTGAGCAGCCTCATGGATATGCTGGATGAACTCATTAACTTTCATTAATGTTAGAAAGTCTGTCTGTGGATCTAATAAGGTAAAATGCATGTGTCTTAAAATCACCCTGAACTATCAGCGTAGAATAATATACAACTAGATCTTCATTCAAGCCAGACAACTTGGCCCATTTTTATATTTTAAGTGCCATCAAGTCAATGCAGACTCCTGGCAATTCAGCAGCCCTAGGGTTTGTTTTCGGCAGAATGGCTATGAAGAACCTAGACAAGATTCTCAAAGAGCAGAGATGTCTCTCTTCATACAAAGATTCGACTTGTCCAAGCCATGGTATTTTCAATAACGTCTTATGGATGCAAAAGTTGGACAGTGAAAAATATAGACAGGAAGAAAATCAATGCCTTTGAATTATGGTGCTGGTGAAGAATACTATGTATACCATGGACTGCCCAAAGAACAAACCAATCAGTACTAGAGGAGATCAAAGCTAAGCATTCTTTAGAAACTCAGATGACAAGACTTCGACTTTCACACTTTGGACACATCATGTGAAGAGAGAGATCGTTAGAGAAAAACATCATGCTTGGCAAGGTGGAAGGTCAATGTAAAAGAGGAAGGCCAGCAATGAGATGGATCGATACAATAACAGCAGCTACGGGTGTCACACTGAAGACCAAACACAGTTTAGGTCCACTATCCAGAGTGTTGCCATGAGTTGACACCAACTTAATGGCACTTAACAGGATTTTCTTGGCAATAGATTGACAGGCCTTTTCTTCTAAGATGATGGAGGGTAAAGTGACCTGGAGTGCCGGTGGGAATCAAACTCTATTCTCTGGGATACTAAGTTGCTACTCTAACCACAAGGTTACTCCTCTACTTGTTTGGTTCATGGAAGATAGAAAATAAAATTAAAGAAAGTTCAAGCATGGGTTGGTATCTTATCTATTCAATTTTATTGTAAATGCTTTCATGCTATTGTTAGTGTGGAGTGGGATTTCAAATTATTATGAATAAATAAACAAGACCAAACTAAAATAACATCAAAGCTGGTAGGAGGAAGCAAAATTACCTTATGGACAGATATAAGGTCAGATTAAATAATTGCCACATCTTCCCCGTGCTTCTATCGTCTACAATTAAAAACATAGGAATATGCAGAACAATGAGTAGGAGCTCTGTCATTTGATTTTCCTTTTTCAAAATGCCTTATAATTCTAATGCCCAGGAAGAGAAAGGGTTGTTTCTGATTTCCTCTGGTAGCTTCGACCTCAAGCTGGACCCAGGCTCAAATGGATGAGTTCCTCCTATGAACTACTCGAGCTAAACCAGCAAATGGTCCTGCTGTGGAACTGAATAAAGGAGATTCAGCTCTGCTGGGATATGAAGTGCCACTCTCTCCAGTGGATACCCCTGTGACATGGTGGTGTAAACTCAATGGTGGTGTGACTGTAATCTCAATGAAGTCATACAGGTGAGAGCAACAGGAGGAGCCATATTGAACACAGTTAGAGCTACAAGTTTTTCAGGATACAAGCAAGGCTCTACTGTATTGCAACCAGGAGAAGAGGTATTGATTAAGACTGATAAGGGGGCCCAGACTAGTATACTGGTTGATAGTCCATCCTTCCTCCTTGAAAAGCCGCCACAAATAACTTTGGATACAATATGCAGCATTCATAAGATTAAATTACTCTGTTTTGTAATACTACTACTACTGATAATTTGTATAGCACTGCAAGGTGTATGCAGCACTGTACCTCCCTTACCTCCAAGGATACACTTGGAAATATTTCCAAAATAAACACAACCACTTCCTACTTTGACCCCTGTCCAGTTAGCTGAATAAAAGCAACACAAGGAGAACTCTCTCAATTCATCCTCCCTATTGTCAACTTCTCCCTACAACATGGTTACATCCCTCCCCCTCTGAAACATGCTCTAATACGTCCCATTCTAAAAAATAACTCTATGGATAAAAAGACCCCTACATCATACCTACCCTTTTCCAGACTCCCTTTTATGGCTAAACTGATAGAAAAGCTGATAAATCTGTGTATTTTAGAATTCAGTGTTTTTGCTGAATCAATCAGTCAGAGAGCTTTTCATTTAAATCAAATCAGAGTATAGCTTAGTATACAAGGAGAAAAAATAGTCTCTGAGTACAAAGAAATATAATTGTTTCTAGTGACTTTTACAAAGAGGCCTTCCAGTTAGGAGGAAAAAGATCTGTGAGGATTTCTTAAAAAGGTGTTAAAGGCAAGTGACAGATCAAAGGGGCAATTTGAAAGTTCCTCTCTATCAAACTGAGGGTTGTATGAATCACACAGGAAATTGGTAAGACTTTACCTTAGACAGGGCACTGTGTAGCAAGCCAGCTTTTATTAAGTCTTCCATCCATATAGTTCTTCAAGCACTCATCTTCCCACATCTAGACTACTGTAACCTCATCCTCCAAGGCCTTCCTAAGAAAACAAGCCACCCGCTTCAACTAGCCTTCAACACAGCAGCAGGTACCCTCTGCAATACCAACATAACTGAGTACATAACCCCATTGATCAAACAGCGCCACTGGCTCCCAATCATGGAAGACACAAAATTTAAAGCCATCTTTACAGTTTTCAAGATCCTCAATAGCCTATCGGCCACCCACCTTCAAACAATAATACACGAATCACAAAGATGACTGCACAAGGAGAACCGGCTTCCAGAACACCCTAGCTACCCCAGCATCCTTCACCAGATCTAGC
Source organism: Ichthyophis bannanicus (assembly GCA_033557465.1). Taxonomy (NCBI): domain Eukaryota; kingdom Metazoa; phylum Chordata; class Amphibia; order Gymnophiona; family Ichthyophiidae; genus Ichthyophis; species Ichthyophis bannanicus. The sequence goes on from CM066031.1 coordinate 1,824,648,954, forward strand.
ATCACCACATCCAGTAGAGCTTTCTCCTAAATGTGCCTTCCCTCTGGAACTCAATACCCTACAAACTCCAGACCACAAAAGATCTGCTAACATTCAGAGAGGCCTTTAAGTCCCACCTACGACAGCCTACTGCACTGAGGACAAGACATGATACACTTTATGCAACTACTTCTGTCCCCCTCACTTCATCTTATCTCCCCTCCCCCCTTAAACACTATTCCCCCCTACTATTAACTCTCCAAGTTCTTTGCCCTGTTACAATGTATTAAGTTATTGAAGTTCTTTACCCTGTTACAATGTATCAAGTTTTGTTTCAATGTAAACTGCCTTGCCTGTAGGATAAAGTGGTATAGAAAATCTGTTAAATAAATAAAATCCATCCCTCCCACCCCAGGGATAATCTTAGCTTTATAGACTCTTAAACCTATTAAAGTTAAGAAGGTGCCCGTAAGGGAGAGCTCCCGCGGACCCAACGAAAAATCCTGCCCCACCCCGCGTTGTGCAGTGATCCGGTGGTCTAAAGTTTATTATCTGGAGCGGGATATGGCATGCAGTAAGCAAACCAGATTAGAATTCTCCAACTCCCAAAATTCTGGAGCCAAGAGGACAAAAGCGGACACGCTGTCCCTGCTTAAGATGGTGCCGCAGCGCAAACAAGAAGAACGGCTGCGAGAGATCTTAAATGAACTCATGGCAGTGCGCAATCGAGTGGATACAAATGGTGAATGCCTGAGCAAAGTACAGGTGGTCACTATGGTGGCTAGGGTGGAAAAAATTGAATCTAAAGCAGTGGTGCATGAGGAAAAGATGATGCAGTTATGCAAGGCGGTGAGGAAGATAGAGATTCTGGAATGCAGCCTGGAGGATATGAACAATAGGGCGCGTAGAAACAATATCCACGTTCTTGGTATCCCGGAGGGCGCAGAGGGGAACGATCCTATCTCATTTCTGGAGGATTTAATACCGAGACTGTTGAAGTTGAATATGGCCCATCCATTTGAAATTGAAAGGGCATATCGGGTACCCTCGACATTGAATAAGCAGGCTAAAACTCCTAGGCCGCTGATCCTCTGCGTCTTGTGATATCAGCAAGTTGTGCAAATCATGAATGCCGCGAGGGCTTGTTCGACTCTTCAGTTTGAAGGCCACAAAGTCTCCTTTTTCCCTGACTTCAGCAAGATCACGGTGGAAAAGAGGAAGCAGTTCTTGTCATTTAGGCAAAGATTGCAGCGCCTCCAGGCACGATATGGACTATTCTATCCTGCACTTTTCCGAGTCACTCTTAATAATGTAACCAAGAACTTTGATGACCCTACTACGCTCGAGAGATTTATTGTGGATCAAGAGACACTACAGATGCAGTGACTAATTTGTCTTGACTTTCTCTCTGTTGGAGTTTCGTAGGGATTGGATGTATTGGGCCTGCAATGTAAAGTGTTCAACTTTGTAGAGGGTCCGGGTCGGAAGTGGGCCTCCCGCTACAGTGCCTTTTGGGGTTCAGGACCCGGGTTTGTGTGTTGTGAGGATATGTGGGGTGTGGGGTATTTGCACTTTTTGAGATGGGGTTCGATGTGTGACATGCATGGTATATCTGTTGGCTTACCCAACTAGGGGTATGTGTTTTTTTTCAGTTTGTATGAGTTGTAATTGGCTCTCTGAGGGATATGGGTGGAGGAGGTCAGTGATGGGTGGCTCACAGTCTTTGCTGGGTTGTTTTTGTATTTTATGAGCATGGCTAGGGAGGTTCATTTACTTTCTCTGAACGTGAAAGGGATTAAAAGCCCCATAAAAAGAAAAAAGATAAATGCATATTGCAAGCACCAGAAAGCAGACCTGATTTTATTACAAGAAACCCATTTGAATCTGACGGAGTCTAAAAAGTTGGAGGATAAACACTACTTGTTATTGGGTGTATCGCCAGCCTTGCAAGGGAGAAATGGGGTGGCTATATTAGGGCGGAAGTCTTTAGGCTGCAAAGTTAAGGATAAGTGCGGTGATGAGGAGGGGAGGTGAGCCCTGGTTTACGTTGAAGTCAGGGAGGTTACCTTTACCATTATCAATGTTTATGGGCCAAATTCGGATGATCCCACGTTTTATACAGACTTAACCAGAGTGGTGCAGGAGCACTCCGCTTCTCCATTGATAATGGGTGGGGACTACAATTTAACCCTTGACCCTCTATTGGACAGGAACCTTGGTAAGGTGGAAGGAGTTTCCAGGGCAAGAGTGGCTCTTAAGGCCCTTATTTCCTCGCTAGCACTGATTGATGTTTGGAGGCTTGCACACCCTACAGATAAGGAATATACCTTTTTTTCCCCGCCTCATCAGTCCTGGTCGAGAATAGATTTTTTTTTAATTTCTAAAAGATTGATACCTGAGGTGTGGTGTGCTGAAATCCTGAGTATGCATATTTCAGACCATGCTGCCATTTCTTTACAAGTAATCTGGGAAGAAGGGACAGGCCAATCGCGGACTTGGTCCTTCAATAGATCACTGTTGGCCGACCCTCTGTTTCAAGGGGAAGTCAGAGCAGCCATAAAGGGCTATTTTGACACAAACATTCTGTGGGACACCTCGACCTGGGCGTGGTGGGAGGCCTGTAAAGCCTGCCTCCGGGCGACGATTACTAGCTTTTCCATTAAAGAACACAGACGGAAGAAAGCTAGGTTGCTCAGTCTGGAAAAGCAGATTAAGGCAGGGGAGAGGCTGTTATTCAAAAAAGCTGACATAGGTATAATGCTCCGGTTCCAAAGGCTCCAGTATCAGTATAATGAGATTTTGAGTTCAGAGGTAGAACACGTTTTACTGAAGCAGAAATCTCGGTTTTATGGTGAGAGTAATAAAGGGGGTAGACTGCTGGCCAATATCTTAAAAAGGAAGCAGGAAAAAGCCCGTATAGTGGTCATTGTTGACAAAAATCGCAAGTCACTGTCTAGTACTGAACAAATTTTAGAAGCTTTTTCAGATTATTATCAAAAGCTGTACTCTTCTGAATGCAAACCTGAAGCAGAGATATTTGAAGAATTTCTGCAAAAACTGGATCATCCTAAATTATCACTGCAACAAGCTAAGGAGCTAGAGAAACCGTTTTCGGGGAAGGAAATCAGTAATGCCATTGCTAGTATGTCATCGGGAAAAGCAGTGGGCCCAGATGGACTCCCGCTAGAATTCTTCAAGGTTTTTCAGCAAGATCTTCTCCCTTATTTGCTGATCTATTATGAAGCTCTCGGCAACTCTTCCTCACATATAGGAAACTTTGGAGAGGCCACGGTTATTGTATTGGAAAAGCCTGGGAGGGACCCTACACAGGTAGAAAATTATAGGCCCATTTCTTTATTAAATACTGATTATAAAATTTATGCTACAGTCCTAGCGAATCGGCTTGCTATTAACATGGGAGGGTTGATTCATCCCGATCAGTGTGGTTTCGTCCTGGGGAGAGCGACCTCTGACAATGCCAGGCTTTTATGCAATCTTTTAGAGAGAGCGAACTGTCTAGATGATGCCTATGTTGGCATTTCTTTAGATGCCGAAAAGGCCTTTGACAGGCTGGAATGGCCCTTTCTGTTCAAAACCCTAGAATGGTTTGGTTTAGGTCAAAAGTTTCTTAGTGTGATTCGAGCTTTATACTCGAATCCCAAGGTCCGGATATGTGCAAACGGGACTCTCTCGTGCTCCTTTTTGCTGCACCGAGGTACCCGCCAGGGTTGCCCTCTCTCTCCTTTGCTCTTTAATCTGGCCTTGGAGCTGCTAGCCATTGCAATACGGCAGCACAAAGGCATTAAAGGTTTTGTAATCGAGGATTGGCAGGTTAAAATCTCAGCTTACGCAGATGATCTTTTGTTATTTACTCAACCACATGGAATCCCGGAGATTTTAAATTTGATAGAGCACTACTCTGGGTTATCTGGTTATAAAATAAGCTGGACCAAATCAGTTGTCTTCCCTATGAATAGCAAGGCCAAAGCTGAGCAGTTGGCCCCCTTCCCATTTCGTTGGGAAGCAGGTAATATTAAATATTTAGGAATTAAATATCGCTTTCCCATTGAGCAGGCCATCCGAGAGAATGCTAGAGACATGTTGCAGACCATAAAGCACTTAGTACTGACCTGGTCGCCCCTCTATCTTTCCTGGTGGGGAAGATTAGAAACAAAGATGACCTTAATGCCCAAGATTAATTACATGTTAGGCATGCTTCCGATTTTATTGGCCCCGGGATTCTATGTTGAAGTGGAAAGATGTTTGTGTAGATTTCTGTGGGGGGGTCGACAACCTAAGATAGCTCTCAGGAAGCTGAAAGCTGCTAAAGACAAGGGGGGAGTCCATTTTCCGGATTTCCAGAGTTACCACTACGCTTTCCTTTTAAAGCAAGGAGCACTGTGGGCCTGTGAGGAGGAATTAGATTATAAACCATTGTGGCTAGAGGTGGAAAAGCGGATTGTTTATCCCTGTCCAACTCGGCTGCTCTTGGGTATGAAACACCCTGAAAAGTCCCCAGTAGGTAAAGTGGTTTCCGCTACACAAGAGGCCTATTTATCGTTGAAACGATGTGTAGGGACAGATGACCCCCCTGGCAGGAGATCACCATTATGGTGGAATCCAAGGTTTAAAATTAATGGTAAAAGGTTTGCTTGGAAGAAATGGCAATTCAAAGATTAAGATTGTTCACTCTCACCTCAAGGATCAGAACTGAATTTCAGAGGTCTCAATTAAAAAAGAGCATTGCTGATTAGGCTTACGCCAATTTACAGCAGAATGCTTTATCACATCAACCATCGACCTCAAAAGTGATAATAAAAACAAGTGACTAGTCTGCATTATTTTTCCATATCGTGAGGAAGAAATGGCAGGCATGCGGTATCTGGTGTCTAGGGCATGTGTTTGACCTTGCGGGCTGGAAAGACTTCCGCTCTCTACAGCAGGAATTTTCTCTCCCAGAATCTGCCTTGTTTCAGTGGCTTCAGCTCCATCATATTCTTAAAGCATCTAATATCTGTGCTGCTGAGCTGTCTTCGGAAGATTGTTTAGTTCGACAGCTGTCGGAGACAGCTGGGGTGGCGGGAGCAGCGTCCAAAATGTATGCGCTCTTGAGGGATGGTAGATCGCTTTCTTTGAGGGGGCTGGTTAGAAGCCGGGAAGAGGAGGTCTCAAGTCCTGTCCCTGATAGGGCTTAGAGAACCATATGGGGCCCTATTACTAGGGTCTCTAGGTCAGCAGCGGTCACTCAATCTCTGTTTTTCTTTATGCACCGGGCTTTTATTACTCCTGTTAAGCTGGCCAAGAGGGATAAAACGGCGACGGGCAAATGTTGGTCTTGTCAGATAAAAACTGGCACTTTTATGCATATGACCTTTGAATGCTCTCACGTTCAGAGATTTTGGAGGCTTATCTGGAACAGGATGCAAACTGTATTAAAAATTTCTGGTACATTGTCTTGGAGCATAGTTTGTTTAAGATCAGCAGCACATGTATCTGGCTTAAATAAAGAAAACCGTTTTCTGTTCAACTTTATGATAGCTATTGCTTTAAAAGCTATCTTTGCAAATTGGAAGGATTCACGAAAGCTCTGTCTTGATATGTGGTGGAATCTTGTTTGTCAATATGCCAGATACGAGAAGTTGTACTGCAAACTCCATTACCCAGATAAAGCAGGTATAGTTGTGGGCAAATGGAAATTGCTTGACAATTTTGCTGCTTGTGCACAATTAGGCAATTTTCTCCCTGAGGAGTAGACCGCTCATGCTTTTAATGCTAGGTATAGTGGCACACCTTCTCATCTTGTGTTTGGTGACTTGGGCTGCCAGGTTGTCAATGTTTGCTTGGAGAGCCAGGGGGGAGGGAGGAGGGAGGTGGGGTTTGGTGTTTTGTTTTGGGGTAATCATTGTGTGTATTGTGTGTTTTGTTGTATTGCAAAATTATAAATAAAGGTTATAAAAAAAAAAAAAAGAAGGTGCCCGTATTCACGTTCAGGTGCGGCTGGTTTTCCTCATCAGGAATACATTAATTAAGGACCTGAGATTAATTAATCTTGAGGTGAACATATTAGGTATAGTTGTATTAGATAAGGGTGTTGGGGCCACTTGGCAATAGTGATCATAGCATGATCACCTTTGATTTAATTAGTGGAGGAGGGATAGTAAGGAAATCCACAGTACTACCCTTTAACTTTCGAAAGGGAGACTATGATAAAATGAGGAAAACAGTTAAGAAAAAACTAAAAGGAGCAGTTGCAAAGGTTAAAGACGTACATCAAGCTTGGGTGTTGTTGAAAAATACTATCTTGGAAGCCCAGACCAGCAGTATTCCACGCTTTAAGAAAAGTGGAAGGAAGTCCAAAAAACTGCCAGCATGGTTTAAAGGTGAGGTCAGAGAGGCTGTTGTTGCCAAAAAAGCATCTTTCAGGAAATGGAAAAAAGAGCCAAATGATGAAACCTGGAAACAGCACAAGCACTGGCAAGTCAAATGCAAGGCATTGATAAGGCAGGCAAAGAGAGAATTTGAGAAGAAGCTTGCTGCAGAAGCAAAAACGCGAAATAAAGACCTTTTCAAGTACATTTGTAGCAAAAAACCTGTGAGAGAGTCAGTTGGACCATTAGATGATAAAGGGGTTAAAGGCGCACTAAGAGGCGACAAGGCGATAGCGGAGAGACTGAATGAATTCTTTGCTTCGGTCTTTACTGAGGAAGATGTAGGGATGTTACCCATGACTGAAGTGGTATTTAAAGGTGTGGAAGAATTGAAGGAAATATCGATACATCGGGAAGATGTCTTACAACTATTAGATAAACTGAAGAGTATCAAATCACCTGGGCCGGATGGTATACATCCAAGGGTGTTGAAAGAACTGAAATTTGAGATTGCAGACCTGCTATCAGTAATCTGTGAACTATCATTAAAATCATCTCTAATACCTGAGGATTGGAGGATCGCCAATGTAACACCAATTTTTAAAAAGGGTTCGAGGGGTGACCCAGGAAACTACAGACCAGTGAGCCTGACATCAGTACCGGGAAAAATGGTAGAAACCATCATAAAGAATAAAATTACTCAGCATGTAGATAGTCACGACCTAATGGGAGACAGCCAACATGGCTTTAGACAAGGAAGATCTTGTCTTACTAATCTGTTATGTTTTTTTGAAGGAGTGAATAAACAGGTGGACAAAGGTGAGTCGGTTGATATTGTGTATCTGGACTTTCAGAAAGCCTTTGACAAAGTCCCTCATGAGAGACTTTTGGCAAAACTAAAGAGTCATGGGATAGGAGGCAGTGTACTACTGTGGATCAGGAACTGGTTAAAAGATAGAAAGCAGAGGGTAGGGCTAAATGGCCAATTTTCCCAATGGAGAAAGGTGAATAGTGGTGAACCCCAGGGATCTGTGCTGGGTCCGCTGCTTTTTGACATATTCATAAATGACCTGGAAAGTGGAATAACAAGTGAGGTTATCAAATTTGCAGATGACACAAAACTATTTAAAGTTGTTAAAACCCAGGAGGATTGTGGAAAATTGCAAGAGGATCTTGATAAATTGGAAGACTGGGCATCAAAATGGCAGATGAAATTTAATGTGGAGAAGTGCCAGGTTATGCACCTAGGGAAGAACAACCCAAACTATGGTTACACGATGCAAGGTTCCACATTAGGAACCACCACCCAGGAAAAAGATTTAGGCGTCATTGTGGATACCTTGTTAAAACCCTCGGCCCAGTGTGCAGCGGCGGCCAAGAGAGCAAATAGAATGCTAGGTATGATAAGGAAAGGAATGGAAAATAAAACAAAAGATATTATAATGCCTCTATATCGTTCCATGGTGAGACCGCACCTTGAATATTGTGTGCAATTCTGGTCGCCGTATCTTAAAAAGGATATAGCGATTTTAGAAAAGGTTCAGAGAAGAGCCACCAAAATGGTAAAGGGGATGGAAGGCTACTCCTATGAAGAAAGGCTAAAAAGGTTGGGGCTCTTTAGCCTGGAGAAGAGACGGCTGAGGGGAGATATGATAGAAGTCTATAAATTAATGAACGGAGTGGAACGGGTAAACGTAGATCGATTGTTTACCTTATCAGAATATGGAAAGACTAGGGGACATGCAATGAAGCTACAGGGTAAACTATTTAAGACTAATAAAAGAAAATATTTTTTCACTCAACGTGTAAACAAACTCTGGAATTTGTTACCGGAGGATGTAGTAAAGGCTGTTAGTGTAGCTGGGTTTAAAAAAGGTTTGGACAAGTTCCTGGAGGAAAGGTCCATAAACCATTATTAAGAAGGGACCCAGGATATCAATGCTTGAACCAGTACAAGCATTGTGGAACCTGTGTCCCTTGGGGAAACTGCTAGGTACGTATGACCTAGATTGGCCACTGTTGGAAACAGAATGCTGGGCTTGATGGACCTTGGTCTGACCCAGTATGGCATATCTTATGTTCTTATGTTCTTAAGTATCCTCAGCAAACCTAAGTAAGTAAACAGCTTAAATGCCTAAACAAAACCTTAAAACTAGTAAGATGCAGACAGCAGTCCAGCAGCGAGATGGGGGTTTTCCAGTCTTTTGCATTAAGTGTCAAATGTATGATTTTCTCCCATTTGATGAGGGGTCTTATGTGCACTAGTTGGAAGAAGCTTTTTGTTCTTAGGGAACAAGTCCGATCTCTGAGGCTAGAGTAGCAGACTTGGAGGACATAAGGAAGACAGAGAGTTATATAGATGAGACCTACAGGGATATAGTACTAAAGTCCCAACTCCAATTTGGCAGCCTCTCTGTTGCCATGGAGAAGAAAGGTCATGTGACTGGAAAGCATCACCCTGGTGTGGAAGGAAGTTATCCTGTGGCTAGGATCTGTTCCCCAGGTGACATAAAATGCTTTCACACTGAGGAGGTTTTTCCAGGGCCATGTGCCCATGAAGGAAGGGTTAGGACAGCCGTTATAGATGGTGATTTGATTTTAGACATGTAGATAGTTGGGTGGCTGTTGGACATGAGGATCGCCTGGTAACATGCCTGCCTGGTGCAAAGGTCGTGAACCTCACGGACCACCTAGACAAGGTTTTAGGAAGTGCTGGGGAGGAGTCTGCTGTCTTTGTACATGCTGGTACCAGTGGCATAGGAAAGTGTGGTAGGGAGGTTCTGGAGGCCAAGTTTAGGTTTTTAAGAAGGAAGTTAAAATCCAGAACTTCCAGGGTAGCATTCTCAGAAATGTTTCCTGTTCCACGCACAGGACACAAAAGGCAGGCAGAGTTCTGGAGTCTCAATGCATGGATGATACAATGATGCAAGGAAGAGGGTTTTGGATTTGTTAGGAACTGGGCCACATTCTGTGGAAAGAAGGGCCTTTTCCAAAGGGATAGGATCCACCTTAGCTAGGATGGAACCAGGCTGCTGGCATTAACCTTTAAAAAGAAGATAGAGCAGCTTTTAAACTAGATAATAGGAGAAAGCTGACAGTTACCCAAGAGCACATGGTTCGGAATGATGTGTCCTTGAAGAATACTAGCAAAAGTTTGAAATTAGGGCATATCGACAGAGAGGTTCCAATAAGGACAAAAGTAACCAACATGCCCTTAAGTGCAGAGCAGGCAGAGCTTAAAGACTGCAAATTACTCCTGCCTACCGATAACCAGATTAATATGAATAAAATATAACCTCTAAAATGCTTGTATCCAAATGCTAGAAGTCTAAAAAATAAGATGGGATAGTTAGAATAGTTAGCACTAAATGAGAGGTTAGATATGATTGGTATCTCAGAGACATGCTGGAAGGAGGACAACCAGTGGGAAACTGTGATACCTGAGTACAAATTATAGCAGAATGATAGAGTAGATAAAATCAATGGAGGTGTTGTGCTCTATGATAGAGAGGGCATTGAGTCACAAAGGATTAAAATTTTGCAGGAAACAAAATGAACAAATGGATAATGAAATGTTCAAAGAAATGATGAAAGCTAACAAAAGTTACAACACAGTAAGGATAATGGGCAATTTTAATTACCCCAGTATCGACTGGGTCAGTGTCACGGCAAGACCTGATAGGGGCATAAAGCTTCTAGATGAAATAAATGATTGCTTCTTGGAGCAGCTGGTTCAGGAATTGACAAGAGGGGAAACCATTTTGGACCTAGTCCTAAGTGGAGCAGAAGATCTGGTGAAAGAGATAAGGGTGTTGGGGCCACTTGGCAATAGTGATTATAGCATGATCGCATTTGGTTTAATCAATGGAGGAAGAACAGCAAGGAAATCCACAGTACTGCCTTTTAACTTTCAAAAAGGTGACTATAATAAAATGGGGAAAACAGTTAAGAAAAAACTAAAAGGAGCACCTACAAAGATTAAAGATTTACATCAAGCATGGGTGTTGTTGAAAAATACTATCTTGGAAGTCCAGATCAGCTGTATTCTACATTTAAAGAAAAGTGAATGGAAGTCCAAAAAACTGCCAGCATGGTTTAAAGGTGAGGTCAGAGATGCTGTTGTAGCCAAAAAAAGCATCTTTCATGAAATATAAAAAGTAGCCAAATGACGAAAACTGGAAACCACATAAGCACTGGCAAGTTAGATGCAAGGCACTGATAAGAAAGGCAAAAAGAGAATTTCAAAAAAAGCTTTGAAGCTGTGAAAGCAAAAACACATAATAAAAACTTTTTCAAGTGCATTTGTAGCAGAAAATCTGTGAGAGAGTCAGCTGGACCATTAGATGATAGAGGGGTAAAAGGGGCACTAAGAGGGGACAAGGTCATAGTGGAGAGACTGAATGAATTCTTTGCTTCAACCTTTACTGAAGAAGATTTAGGGAAGTTACCCATGACTGAAATGGTATTTACTGTAAAGGTGATGCATTGGAAGAATTGAAAGAAATATTGATAAACTGGGAAGATATATTACAACTATTTGATAAACTGGACCGGATGGTGTACATCTGAGGGTGTTGAAAGAACTGAAATATGAGATTGCAGACCTACTATTAGTAATCTGTGAACTATCATTAAAATCATCTGTAATACCTGAATATTGGCGAATGGCCAAAGTAACGCCAATTTTTAAAAAGGTTTCCAGGGATGATCCAGGAAAGTACAGACCAGTGAGCCTGACATCAGTACTGGACAAAATGGTAGAAACCATTATAAAGAACAAAATTACTGAAAAATGTAGATAGTAATGGTTTAATGGGAGAAAGCCAACATGGCTTTAGAGAAGGAAGATCTTGTCTTACCAATCTGTTATATTTTGTTGAAGGCATGAATATACAGGAAGACAAAGGTGAGCCAGTTGATATAGTGTATCTGGATTTTCAGAAAGCCTTTGACAAGGTCTCTTATGGAAGACTCTTGGCAACATTAAAAAGTCATGGGATAGGAGGCAGTGTACTATTGTGGATCAGGAATTGATTAAAAGATAGAAAGCATAGGGTAGGCTAAATGGCCAATTTTCCCAATGGAAAAAAGTGAATAATGGAGTACACTATGGATCTGTGCTAGGTCCGCTGCTTTTTAACTTATTCGTAAATGACCTGGAAATGGGAATAACGAGTGAGGTATCTTTATCTTTATCTTTATTTATCGCTTGATATACTGCCCAAGCATATGCATCAGGGTGGTGTACAATAAAATCAGTTGGAAAGTAGAAAAGAAAGGAACGCCACCATTTGGATAGGAAAGAGAGGGACAGGAAGAGACAGAAGAGGACAGCTTAGACAGGGGAGGGGAGGGAAGGAAAGAGGACTGACGGAGAGGGAGACTGGTAGAGTGTGGTAACCTTAGGGATCGGGGAGGTCAAATGCCTGCTGAAAGAGGTGAGTTTTGATTGCGCTCTTGAAGCGTTGATAGGACAGTTCAGTATGGAGGACAAGGGGGAAGGAGTTTGAGAGGGCAGGGGCCAGGAAGAAGAAAGCAGAGTGACATATAGATTCCAGGTGAGCCAGGAGGGGGAGAGAAGAAAGAGGTGATTGCCATGTGTTGAGCGAAGGAGAAGGGGGAAGGCTGCAGACAAATACAGTCAGCTAAATATTGGGTGGAGCCGGTGTGAAATGCTTTGTGGGTAAGAATGAGGATTTTGTAGAGGAAACGAGAGTTGAGTGGGAGCCAGTGCAAATGGAAAAGGAAGGGGGTGATGTGCTCCCGGGTGGAGGAGTGGGTGAGCAGACGTGCAGCTGTGTTTTGAACCAATTGTAGGCGCCGGAGTTGATATTGTGGGAGACCTGCTAGGATGGTGTTACAATAGTCCAGCCTTGAGAGGACAAGTGAGATGATTAGTGAAATGAGGGAAGGGGGGGGGAGGAAGGGGAGAACAGCGCGGATTTGGCGTAAGAAAAAGAAGGAACGGCGGATGAGCAAGGAGATATGGTGGTGAAAGGAGAGAGAGGAGTCGAGACTGACCCCGAGATAATGGAGGGAGGAGACCAGAGGAATAGGGGTAGAAAGGAAGAGAGGAGAACAGGTAGGAGGAGGTGTACTAAAGGAAATAGCAAGTGCAGGTGATTTGGAAGGGTTAACGTGAAGGAAGTTACTGCTTATCCATGAGGCAACACGGGTGAGACAGAGATTAAGGGCAGAAAGATCTGGCGAGAGGGAACTGGTGTGGTGGACGAGAAGGATGTCATCTGCATAGAAATAGCCAGAAATGCCGGACTGTTGAACAATGAGTGCCAGAGCAGTGAGGAAGATGTTAAAAAGGAGAGGAGCGAGAACTGAACCCTGAGGAACCCCACAGAGGAGAGCTAGAGGAGGGGAGATGGTTGAGCTGGTCTTTACTGAGAAGGTGCGAGAAGAGAGAAAGGATCAAAACCAAGAAAGAACAGACCTGTGGATCCCAAGATCAACCAGACAGGCTAGAAGGGTGCAATAATCGACAATGTCAAAAGCAGAGGATAGATCCAAAGCCACCATAAGGGAAAGATCACCTCGGTCGTGGGATTGGTGCACTTCGTTCAGGAGGGAGGTGAGAATGGTCTCAGTACTGTGACCCATGTGAAAACCTGATTGGCGTGGGTGAAAGGAGAAGGTGGAATCAAGATGAGCAGAGAGTTTGGCAAACACAAGCTTTTCCAGGATTTTGGACAGGAAGGGGAGGTAGGACACAGGACGCCAGTTAGCAGGAATGGAAGGGTCGAGGGATGGATTTTTAAGGAGCGGGCCAATAAGGGAGTATTTCCAGGCTGAGGGAAAAACACCAGAGGAAAGGCTATTGATGAAAATGTGGAGTATGTAGGGAAACAGGGTGAGGGAAGGGTCTAGCAACCAGGAGGAAGGCAAAGGGTCAAGTGGACAGATAGTTTTGTGAGAGGAAGCAATAGACTTGGAAAGCTCTGTTGCGGTGATTGGGTGAAACGTGTGGGGGAAAACCCTGTTGGAAGAGGAGAGAGAGAGAGAGGGGATGGATGAATAGAGTTCGATGGGGGAGGGGGGACAGAGGTGGAGGGCAGGTTGGGAAGGTAGCACGAAGGGACTCAATCTTTTTAGAGAAAAAAGAGGCAAGACAATCAGAATCAGGCGCATTGAGGGGAGAAGTGGGGCTTGCAGAGGGAGTGGGCAGAGCAGTAACAGAACAGAGGATCTTGAATATTTGTTGTGATGAAATGGAAAGGAAAGAGATACGTCTAGAGTAGTATGACCGCTTAGCACTGGTGATCATTGTATGGTAGAGCACCTGTGAGCTATGGAAGGAAGTTAATGAGTTTGGGGTAGGATGCTTGCGCCAGGCTCGTTCTGCATGGCGAAGAAGGCCAGGATGAAACCAAGGATGATGTGGCAGGGGCCGAGATGGAGGCAGAGGACAGAGGGGAGCAAGTTGATCCAAAGCAGTAGTGAGGGTGGATGCCCAGAGGTCTGTTTGTTCATCCACGGGGAGAGAGGAGAAGGATAAAGGAAAGAGGGAGTCCTCTGGAGGGAATTTCTGAAGGGTCAGTGGGGTGATATGATGCCTAAACCTGGGAGGGAGTGGAAGGGAATGACATGAGGGACATTGAGTGGGTGGGAGGGATAATGAGAAAAGAAGACAAAAATGATCTGACCAGGGTAGAGTGAGAGGGGAAATTTGGGCCAGGAAGACCAGGGATGCTGAGAGGGTGAAGACTAGATCTAAGGTGTTGCCGTCGACATGCGTGGGGCAGGAAACATGCTGAACAAAAGAGAGATCCTCTAATAAGGACAGCAGGCTTCTTTCCTTTTGACGGGAGGGGGACTCAAAATGGACGTTAAAATCACAGAGGATGATGAGGTTTGGGGACAGGAGGGAGGCTTCCGAGAGTGAAGCTAACAGGCCATCCCAGAGGTCAGGATGGATAGATGGGGGAGCATAGAGAAGGAGGAAGGAAGTAGAGGGCGAAGAGCCGTAATGGAGAAGGAGAGACTCAGGATAGGAAGGAGGAGGAGCAGTGACTGTAAAGGGAAGGGTGGAGCAATGAATGATAGCCACACCCCCGCAAAATTTGCAGATGACACAAAATTATTCAAGGTTGTTTAAACCCAAGAGAATTGTGAAAATTGCAAGAGGATCTTGATAAATTGGAAGACTGGGCGTTTCAAAGGCAGATGAAATTTAATGTGGACAAGTACAAAGTTATGCACCTAGGAAAGAACAACCCAAACTACGGTTACACGGAGCAAGGTTCCACATTAAGAACCACCGCCCAGGAAAAAGATTTAGGCGGCATCATGGATAACATGCTGAAGCCCTCCACCTAGTGTGCAGTAGCAGCCAAGAAGGCAAATAGAATGCTAAGAATCATAAGGAAAGTAATGGAGAATAAAACAAAGGATATTATAATGCCTTTGTATCATTCCTTAATGTGACTGCATCTTGAATATTGTGTGCCTTTCTGGTCACTGAATCTTAAAAAGGATATAGCGAAATTAGAAAAGATACAGAGAAGAGCCATCAAAATGGTAACTGGAATAGAAGGATACCCCTCTAAGGAGAGGCTTAAAAGGTTAGGGCTCTTCAACCTAGAAAAAAGACGGCTGAGGGGGAGATATAATATAGGTCTGTAAATTAATGAATGGAGTGGAACGGGTAAACGTAGATTGATTGTTTAAGACTAGGGGACATGCAATGAAGGTACAGTGTAACCCATTTAAGACTAATAAGAGAAAATATTTCTTCACTCAACGCATAATCAGACTCTGGAATTCGTTACCGGAGTTTGTATTAAAAGTTATTAGTGTAGCTGGGTTTAAATAGATTTGACAAGTTCCTGGAGGAAAGGTTCATAAACCATTATTAAAGATGACCCAGGACATCCACTGCTTGCCCCTATACAAGCATTGTGGAACCTGTGTGTCTTTTTGGGAAACTGCTAGATGCTTGTGACCTGGATTGGCCACTGTTGGAAACAGGATACCGGGCTTGATAGACCTTGGTCTGACCAGTATGGCATATGTTATGTTCTTATGTAGAACAAATGTTCAACAGACCTATATGAATTAAGGAAGGCCATTTCTATGGATAGGGCATATTAACTAATATCACAGGAGTAAGATAACTGAAAAGGATGACAAAGCTGAGGCATTTATGGGCATACAGTAGGGTTGATTAGCCGCAGAATTGAATGGCAAGCAGTTAGTAAGCAAAAGACGATCAAAGAGAACAGGCCATAAATGAAAGAAGAAAATCTATAAGGATGATTTTAGAAAAGACATTCAGGTTAAATTGGGACCTTCCAGAGAAGAATGTGTAAAAAACACCAGAGGCATCTATGTCCCTGGCTGATTTCAGCAACATAGATGTCCCTGAAATGGATGCCCATACAAGCAGTCATATAGACACTCCCTTTAGGAAAGCTTGAGTCGGGAACATCCATCTTAGGCAAGCTAGCATAAGGGGATGTCCAGTAACATAGCAAAGTGAAATCATGAGCACGCATTCCCTGTCAGTGTAAACTGACATAGTGTAAAATACAGGGGATATTAGTGTAGCTCCTTTGCCACACATTCCAGGTGTTTAAGAACATAACAATAATATAAAAAGAACATAATATATAAGATATGCCATACTGGGTCAGACCAAGGTCCATCAAGCCCTGTATCCTGTTTCCAACAGTGGCCAATCCAGGTCACAAGTATCTAGCAGTTTCCCAAAAAGACACAGGTTCCACAATGCTTGTATTGGGGCAAGCTGTGGATTTCCTGGGTCCTCTTTAATAATGGTTTATGGACCTTTCCTCCAGGAATTTGTCCAAACCTTTCTTAAACCCAGCTATACAGTACTAACAGCTTTTACTGCATCCTCTGGTAATGAATTCCAGAGTTTGATTACGCATTGATTGAAAAAATGTTTTCTCTTATTAGTCTTAAATGGGTTACACTATAGCTTGATTGCATGTCCTCTAGCCTTTCTACTTTTTGATGGTGTAAACAATCTATCTTCATTTACCTTTTCTACTTCATTCATTAATTTATAGATCTCTATCATATTTCCCCTCAGCTATCTCTTTTCCAGCTTGAAGAGTCCTAAACGTTTAAGCCTTTCCTCATAGGGGTATTCTTCCATCCTCTTTACCATTTTGGTGGCTCTTCTCTGTACCTTTTCTAATTCCGCTATATCCTTTTTAAGATACGGCGACCAGGATTGCACGTAATATTCAGGGTGCAGTCGCACCATAGAACGATCGACGCATTATAATATCCTTTGTTTTATTCTCCATCCTTTCCTTATGATTCCTAGCATTCTATTTGCCTTTTTGGCCACTGCTGCACACTGGTTGGAGGGTTTCAATGTGTTATTCATGATGACACCTAAATCTTTTTCCTGGGTGGTGGTTCTTAATGTGAAACCTTGCATTGTGTAACCATAGTTTGGGTTGCTCCTTCCTAGGTGCATAAATTTGCACTTGTCCACATTAAATTCCATCTGCCATTTGAACATCCATTTTTTCAATTTGCCTGACAAAATGAGCACTTTTCGGATGCCTGTTCCTGCCTGGAGCAGGTTTAACTTTAGATGTGATTTGAGATGTCCAGGGAGCTTCTGACATTAGGTGGGAATGTCCAGGTTCTTAGGAACACTCTGGTCATTCCTTCGCAATGCCCCCATTCAGACTTGGACACCCTCCTGCTGGGGACATCCACAGACCTGGCTTTGGTGACATCTCTGTGATTTGAACATCAGCAGATGTCCAAATCATGAATAGCGCTTTTAAAATAACACCCTACACTGTATATCTAATCATTCACAGAAAAGACAGACAAAGGAGCGTGCTTGCCTCAGACTAAGCTTGAATTTATTCTGGCAGGAAGTTACATCTCATGGTTGCTGAAGCAGGTGGGACTACAGCAGCCCAAGGGCCTAAGCAGGCATGGAAACCGCAGCAAGGAAAGAGCAGCAAGAAAATGATTCAGTCCCTAAGTATCTGACACTAGGAACTAGAAGAGATCTGACAGAGGAACTAGTAGATGCTTCTGGAAAACTTATTTCACAAGTATCCTTCAAGTCTACTTTTGGAAAGCGTCTGACCTGCTCCACTCATCTTATTTAAAGAGACTTAGAACAATTTCAACTAATTTTCAGGAAGTGTGGATAATCCTACAGAATTTGTACACACTGTCATTGGCAGTAGCAAAAGCTGAAAGCAGAAAAACAGGCAAGTCATAATAATAAATAATATTGCTATTGATTTTAATTGGATTCCATTGATGTATTGAAACTAATCAGCTTGAAGTGGCATCTGCCGATTTTTGTGTAATTGAAATTAATTAAAACCCACTGATTTGAGCTTCATCAGCTAAGTGGATGGAACTAAAACCTAGTCAAGTGTGCAGTGGTCACTGAAGTGAATAAAAAATGATTGCTACTATTAGAATCATTTTCTGTCTGCCAAGAATATATTGGATCATATCTGAGAGGACAAAAAATGTTCTAAAGGGGCCCTCATGCAACTTTAGCCCATGTTTTATAAGATTTCTTAATAAGTAATTTTACCTTTTTGTAAATGCTATAATAACGCTCTCTTCTTTGTCACCCAAACAAATGTATCTTCCTCTCAGCAAATGCATAAGATGGGCATACACAGTATTAATTTACTACAAGGTTATTCTACTAGGCTCCAAATTTCAGAAAAATAACATGATGGTAGATAAGACCATAAGGCCCATCTAGTTTGCCCAATATGCTTCCTATTACAATACAATAGATCCTAGTTGATCTCTGACTATATCTTCACTTCCTTGCAACCAAGGATCTTAGGTACCTAATCTATGCCTTCTTGAATTCTGTTGCTGATTTTGCCTCTACTACCTCTGCTGGGAAAGTCTTCCATGCATGCAGATGCAACATCTTTTCTATGAGGAAATATTTTGCCTTGTTTATGGTAATGCCGTATATATACTTGCTATGTCATTGTGAGTATAGGTGTCAGAAAGGGATGGGCCATATGGACCCTGACATCACCAAAAATTTGGCATAGCAGGCAGGAGGCTGCACATAGGGATCCCATCCCCCACGGGCAGAAGAAGTAGAGAAGCCATGATCGTGGGAATCAGATCCCTGTGGGCAGAACAGGAAGGGTCACTGCCCGCGATGCAGAACTTGGGGTGGAGTTAGGGCAGAGCTTGGGGCAGTTCACAGGCCTCCCTAAAGAAAAAGGCCTCCTGCCACCCCTGATTGTGGGATTTATTTGGTCTACAGTATAATTTCCTGCCATGGCTTAACCAGTTTAATCAACTGTTTTCAGTACTGTGACCCATAGCTTCACCTACAGTGGGTCTAGAGGTGACATTGCAACTCATTCATTGCAGTGGCCCCATTTTTATTGTTTATTGTCATTCCATTTTTATACTTTCCTCATGTCGTTAAGCTCTTTTGTATTTCCTTTGTGCTACTATTCTCTGCCCTAGCTTCCAGGCTTACCCTGCCACTGTCATCCTCTGTGACTCATAGGATTGCCTACATGGCACGGGAGGTGACATCACAACTCAAAGTTAACATCTTTGTTTTAGAAAGTAAAGAGGTATTTTGTACCGGAAAGTTGCTTTAACCCTTTCCACTCGGATGTCTCACCCTGTGGGACATACTGTATATAACCATAATGGTCAGTAATGACCAAAATGCTGTAGAATGTGTATGTCATATTGGTTGCAATTTGGGCAGTTTCTTGTTAAAATTTATTCCAATCTGGCATGAGCCAGTAGAAAGGAACCTTGATTGTCAACCCTGTGTCCTTCAGAGCAAGAGACTCAGTGCAAACATGGCAGAGGTCTAAAGAAGAATTAGATACCCAGGCAGTGTCACATTTGAGGAGACTGGAAAAGAAGAGATCCACCAGTAGAGAAAGCTACTGTCTATAAGCTGTCTACAAAAGTACAACAGAGGAAAAAGAGAAATGGGCAGTGAATATATCTCAGGCACCTAGAGAAATCCTTTGGAATTAGAAGAAGCCTGCATAGACTGTCCAGGGCAACCATCAAAATCCAAGAGAGAACATGGACAACTAAAGAGATAACTCCCCCCTCCAATAAAATATGAAAGGACAGATTCACAGACTCCTAATTTGCAATTGCATTGTAGATAGTACAAGAAAAATCTGCATCTAGTACCCTTTTGAACAAAGTTTTCAATAAATTCCATGTTGAATGATGCTGAGAATATCAAGGAAAGGTGGAAAGAATATACAGAGTCATTATACAATAAAGATCAAGTGGACCAACAGCCATTTCAACCTGTACCTTATGATCAGGAACCATTGGTGATGAAAGAAGAAGTTGAAGCAGCATTGAAAGCCTTATCAAAGAACAAAGCCCGTGACAGCTCTCCCAGGCCAGGATCGAGCAGCCGGGGCTGCATCAGACCAGCAGACCAGCAGACCAGCCGATTCCCGCCGCCGCTTGGCTGCCCAATCGGGGCAGAGGCTCAACATTTAAAAGAAGCGCCATCTGGCGCTGAGGGACTCTCCACACCACCCTCTCAGCCCGCAGCAGCTCTCCCAGGCCGGGATCGAGCAGCTGGGGCTGCATCAGACCAGCAGACCAGCTGATTCCTGCCGCCGCTTGGCTGCTCAATTGGGGCAGAGGCTCAACATTTAAAAGAAGCGCCATCCGGCGCTGAGGGACTCTCCACACCACCCTCTCAGCCAGCGGCAGCTCTCCCAGGCCGGGATCAAGCAGCCGGGGCTGCATCAGACCAGCAGACCAGCTGATTCCCGCCACCGCTTGGCTGCCCAATCGGGGCAGAGGCTCAACATTTAAAAGAAGCACCATCCAGCGCACCCGCGCCTAGTGGGCCCACGCCTGAGGGCCTCGCCAGAGGGCCTCACTAGAGGACCCTTTGGCGTGGCCCTTAGGCGGAGGTCAAAACCGGAGCCCACATTTCTCCAAGCTGTCAAAAGAGCGTCCAGAAACGGAGCCATAAAGACTGACAAGACAAAATGCAAGTAAAACCTAACACTCCACCCAGTCCAAAGTGGTTACAACACTAAGCCACAACTATTAGACCTAATCCTAAAGGGAACTGTCAGTATCGTTACACTGTCATACCAGATAGTAGGATCCGATACCAGATAGTATACTGTCCAATATAATACTAGCTGCCTGTTCTGTTCCTAATATACCACAAGCGCCTGTTGTTAGTTTAATGCCTGTAATACCTGCTTTGCTGTGCATGGTTTGCCGTGGTAAATGCCTGTAATACCTGCTTTGAACTTACTGCATTGTTAGGATAAATGCCTGTAATACCTGCTTTGCGATGCATCATTTGCCGTGGTAACCCCACACCTTTCTGCCTGAATGCTACAAGCCAACCTTATACGTGCATGCCTGGGATACTTGCTTTGTTTAGCTTAGTCTGCCTGCTGTATCGACACACCTAGACACCTGTAGGTCCGCCAGTCCAGGTAACTGCATAACCGTGCACCGGCCTGAGACAGCCTAATCCTCCAGCCCATCCATCAGCCATCCCGTCTAGACCCTGACCACACACAACAGGGTAGATACCTAGAATGGCCCTGTCAAGCATCGCCATAGTTGCCCTCTATCTCCTTTCCATAGGGCTAAGTTGTGTTACAGACTTACCTGCTAACCAAAATCACATGCCAATTCTTCAGAATCACAGGAGGAGATGGTCAAATGCTTCCTACCTCAAATCAGAGGGAGCTTCCCGCACGCTCCACCACCACCTATTACACGTCGCAATACAACACAATAAGAAAGCAAAGAAAGCCCCCACTCCCAAATTCTGAGTTGCGCTCTCATAAATGCCTGCTCAATATGCAAGAAATGGCCAGTTATCTCCGACATGATATCACTCCATGACCTTGACATACTCCTAATCACAGAGACATGGCTTTCCAGTGATAATAATATCCTCCTCAACCAGCTCTTGCCTACCAATTTCTCAATTCACACATGCCATAGAAGCGGCAAAGGAGGGGGAGGAGTACTCACCATCACCAAGACAGACCTCCATTTCCACCTAAGCAACGCAACCAGCACAACACTCCTTGACACAATCACGATAGCCAACAAGCACTGCTTTTTCAGCCTACTATACAGGGCCCCATCAACGGACCCAGACATCCTCTCAACAATAACTGACCTTGCCTCCAATACCCAGAACCCATGCACACCAAGCTGGGTCCTAGGAGATTTCAACCTGCCTTCCCTGCAAGATTCTCATGCGTCAGCCTTTCTGGAAGCTCTTAAGGAATTAGGATATAGGCAACTGGTCAAGGAACCCACTCATGCGAAAGGAGGCATTTTGGATCTGGTATTTGCCCCACAGACAACTTTCAATTCAACCAACACCCCCAAGTTGTCCATTACCGCAGTCCCCTGGTCTGACCACAAGATGATCGTATTCCAAATACCCCTGCCCAGCAACAGTCAGAAGGAAGCCAGAAGACTGAGCAGTACTGCCAAGGCACCACCACGAAGATTCCAGGTCTTCAACAAGGACTTGATTCTAAGTACGACTCCCCCACTACTCACCTCGACAGCACACAATCCTGAGGATCTGGTCTCCGACTAGAATAAAACCCTCAGTACGATTGCTCTACGTCCACCATCTAACAAGCCTCCAGGGAAGCGAACCACCGCAGCTTGGTACTCCACTGAGTTGAGATCCTCACTCACCCTCCTAAGGAAACTGGAAAGACACTGGCGTCGATCACACTCTGCAGATGATCAAAGGGCATATAACTCCCACCTGGCAACACACTGTGAAGCAGTAACGGAGAATATGAGACGATTCCACACAGACAATCTAAAATGATCACTGAACAAACCGCATGACTTGTTCGCTCTAATCAAGAACCTAACAAAGGAACCAGCCCCTGAACAACCAAGCGAGATCCACCCCCAAAAATTTGCGGACTACCTGAAATCAAAGCTATGCCAGACCAACAAGTCCCACTCGAGCCAAGCTATCTAACACCCCTAATCATCTTCTCCACACCACCCAAGAAGCACATCGAAGACTCTATTGCTGCAATCAACATGACCACTGCTCAAACCGACCCCTTCTGCCTTCTGGATAAAAGAGCTACGGTCTGACTTTAGCCCTTTTATAGCCAGGCTCATGGACCGATCCTTCATAACAGGGGCATTCCCTCAATCCCTCAAACACACGTCTATCAGACCATTGCTAAAAAACAGCAAGCTTGACCCCCAGAAGGTAGACTCGTACAGACCGATATCGAGCATACCACTGCTGGCCAAAATAATTGAAAAAGAAGTCCAAAGACAAATCCAAGAACACATCAAAGCCGCCGCGCCACTGGACCCCTGCCAACATGGCTTTAGAGAGTCTCATGGTGTTGAAACGCTCCTCGCCACACTCATCAGTAACATAATAGCGGGAATTGACAACATTTGTCAAGGGTTTGTCCTCATTTTCATGGACATGCAGCTGCTTTCGACTCAGTAAGCCACAAGCTCCTCCTGGAGCGTCTCAAGGAGAAGGGGATCACTGACAAAGTGCTAGATTGGTGCAAGTCTTACCTTTCTGACAGATGGCAGCACATACGATCAGGGGCTACAACATCGGATCCATTCCACCAGAAGCAAGGTGTCCCGCAAGGATCCTCCCTCTCCGCCCTGATGTTCAACATATACATGCAGCCCATCTGTAACCTTATCCGGTCTTTCAGTGTTAACTGCTTAATATATGCATACGATGTGCTACTTTACATGCCTTTCTCGACAGAGAACCCGGACCTCTCCCCACTGACAAACTGCTTTAATGCAGTATCCAACTGGCTCCAAACCCAAAATCTCCGAATTCAGCACAAGAAAACAGAGGTCCTATTCATCACAAGGAACCAGAACTTCACCACGCCGCCCTTTCTAAAGGTCAAGGAAGCAGAACTACAGTCCAAACCCACGATCAAGTACCTCAGAGTCACTTTAGACGAGCGCCTGGACATGAAGGTGCACATAAGCAACATAGTGAAAGCTGTGTACCATAATATCCGAACCCTCAGGCACCTACGCTTCCTGCTAGAACCATACGACTTCCGGACAATTTATCAAGCACTGATCATACCACATTTTGATTATGCAAATTCAATTCTGCAGGGACTCCCTCAAGTCACCCTAAACCCGCTGCAACTTGCGATGAACGCTGCAGCAAGAGTCCTACATGGAGCATCTAGGAAAGACCACATAACGCCCATCCTGAAACATCTCCACTGGCTCCCGATACATGGTAGAATCACATACAAAACCTTACTGCTGACTTTCAAAGCCACCAACGGGCTCTCCTCCACAACACTAGAAGAGCTTATCCAGACCGCGCCCCCTAACAGGTCCAGAAGATCAGTAACGGTCAATACACTGGTAGTCCCGAAATCAATAACCCAATGCACCCAGGCAACATCAAACAGGGCGTTCAAATTCTGTGCGCCCAGATGCTGGAACACCCTACCTCCCAGCATCCGGGCAAGCCCTGACCTAGCCCAGTTTAGGAAGGCCTTGAAGAACCATTTCTTCCTCCTGTACTACCCGTCAGACAGTGCTACAATAGCCCCTCCCACTACCTAGCCTATGCAGTACAATTGAACCTTATCACACAAAACACCCATGACTACGACTAGTGAAATACGACTTGTCATGTCGCCTAAATGTATAGTTACCCCTAGTTATCCAAGTTTTAGTACCTGTTCCTTGTAAACACAGATCAGCCAATGAAATGTGTAAGTTTCTATGTTCCATGTAAACCGCACTGATGTTGAATAGCACGGTATAAAAGAGACTGTAAATAAATAAATAAAGCACCAGGCATTGATGGCATTCCCATAGACGTATTACAGCAATCAGATGCAGCTGTTACCATACTTACAAGGCTTTGCCAGGAAATTTTGGAAGACATCATCCAAAAGGATATCTATAGATGTTTCACCTACTATAGCAAGGCTTTTGACTGTGTAAACTAAAAGAAACTCTGGGCCACATTAAAAATCATAGATATACCAGAACACCTGATAGTTCTCATTGCTAACCTTTACATTGATCAAGAAGCAACAGTTCAAATGGAACAAGGAGAAACAGAATGATTTAAAATCAGCAAAGCTATATGACAAGGCTGTATAATTTCCCCCTACCTGTTTAATTTATATGCAGAACAAATCATCAGAGAAGCAGGACTGTATGAAAATAATTGAGGTATTAATATTGGTGGAAGACTCATCAACAACATTCGCTATGCTGATGATACCACATTACTGGCTGAAAGTGAAGATGATCTGAAACATTTGCTTCTCAAAATCAAGAAACATAATCTTAAAATGGGCCTGCACCTTAATGTAAAGAAGACAAAGATCCTGTCAACTGGCAAAATCAATAAGTTCATCATTGATGGAAAAGAAATCAAAATAATTGACAACTTTAACCTACTTGGATCAAGTATCAATAAAGAAATGACAGGCAGTCAAGAAATGATTATAAAGAATGGTTATAAAGGACCTGGACAAGATTCTCAAGAGCAGAGATGTCTCTCTTCATACAAAGATTTGACTTGTTCAAGCCATGGCATTTTCAATAACATCATATGGATACAAAAGTTGGACAGTGAAAAAGATAGGAAGAAAATTGATGCCTTTGAATTATGGTTCTGGCAACGAATACTGTGTATACCAAGGACTTCCCAAAGAACAAACCAGTCAGTACTAGAGGAGATCAAACCTAAGCTTTCCTTAGAAGCTCAGATGACAAGACTTCGACTTTCATAATTTGGACACATCATGTGAAGAGAAAGATCCTTAAAGAAAGACATCAGGCTTTGTAAGGCAGAAGGTCAATGTAAGAGAGGAAGGCCAGCAATGAGAAGGATCGATACAATAACAGCAGCTATAGGTGCCATTCAATCAATAATGAGCCGCCTGACTGAAGATGGAACACAGCTTAGGAGAACTATCCAGAGGGTCGCTATGAATTGACACAACTCGATGGCACTTAAAAACAACAATATATAATTACCCTAGCGTTAGATGCCCAAAACATGCCTAGAAAGAAAGCAAACACCTACTTTTCTTTATAAAATAAGGGCATAGGTGTCCAAAAACGCATCTTTTATCTATGTGTGGACATAACATGGGCACACCAGCTTTAGGACTGTTGTAAATGCATCTAGATTTCCAAAGAATGCATGAATATTACAATATTTTATAACTTGCACACATAAATTTGTACTCTGCCCAGGGCCGGATTTACGTATACGCCATGTACGCCATGGCGTAGGGCCCACAACCGGCAGGGGCCCACCAAAAATAGAACCAGGTTTTTTTTTTTTCAATTCGATTAAAAAAAAAACCTGGTGGCTGCCGCCGCGGGGCCCCCTCTGCTGCCGCGGGGGCCCCGTCTACAAGATGGTATGGTCTGGTCGGGTCGGGTCGGGTCGGGTCTCGTCTCCCTCCCGGCTGCGAGAGACGCGAAGATAGAGCGTCTCCTCGCGTCTGTGTTAAGCCCGCAGGGGCTGATGGGATTTCCCATCAGCCCCTGCGGGCTTAACACAGACGCGAGGAGACGCTCTCCCTTCGCGTCTCTCGCAGCCCGCAGCGAGGGAGGGAGCGAGACCCGACCCGACCCGACCGGACCGGACCCGACCCGACCAGCTTGTAGACGGGGCCCCCGCGGCAGCAGAGGGGGCCCCGCGGCGGCAGCCACCAGGTTTTTTTTTAATTAAATTTTACTTTAGGCCGGGGGGGGGTAGGAGTCCTATCCCCCCCGGCCTAAAGTAAAATTTAATTTAAAAAAAAAACCTGGTGGCTGCCGCCGCGGGGCCCCCACTGCTGCCGCGGGGGCCCCGTCTACAAGCTGGTCGGGTCGGGTCGGGGCGGGTCCGGTCGGGTCACTCTCCCTCCCTCCCTCGCTGCAGGCTGCGAGAGACGCGAAGATGCGTCTCTCGCAGCCTGCAGCCTGCAGCGAGGGAGGGAGAGAGACCCGACCGGACCCGACCAGCTTGTAGACGGGGCCCCCGCGGCAGCCACCAGGTTTTTTTTTTTTAATTAAATTTTACTTTAGGCCGGGGGGGGTAGGACTGGTAATGGGCTATGGGGGGGGGTAGGACTGGTAATGGGCTATGTGGGGGGGGGGTAGGACTGGTAATGGGCTATGTGGGGGGGGTAGGACTGGTAATGGGCTATGGGGGGGGTAGGACTGGTAATGGGCTATGGGGGGGGTAGGACTGGTAATGGGCTTTGGGGGGGGTAGTACTGGTAATGGGCTTTTGGGGTGGCTGGGGCTGGAAATGGAGTGGGGGGGTTGGGGTGGTAATGGGCTATTGGGGGGCTGGGGCTGGAAATGGGCTGGGCTGGGGGGGGTTAAGGCTAGAGGTGGGCTGATGGGGTTAGGACTGGTAATGGACTGTGGGCTGTTGGGGGGGGGCTTAGAACTGGCAATGGGCTTTGGGGGGGGTTAAGACTGGTAATGGGCTGTGGGCTGATGGGGGCTGTCTGGTAATGGGCTATGGGGGGGCTAGGACTGGAAATGGGCTGGGGGGTTAAAACTGGAGGTGGGCTGATGGGGTTAGGACTGGTAATGGGCTGTTGGGGGGGGATTAGAACTGGTAATGGGCTTTGGGGGGGTTAAGACTGGTAATGGGCTGTGGGCTGATGGGTGTTGTCTGGTAATGGGCTATAGGGGGCTAGGACTGGAAATGGGCTGGGGGGTTAAAACTGGAGGTGGGATGATGGGGTTAGGACTGGTAATGGGCTGTGGGCTGATGGGGGGGGGTAGGACTGGCAATGGGCTATGGGGGGCTGACTGGAAATGGGTTGATGGGGTTAGGACTGGAAGTGGGCTGATGGGGGGTTAGGACTGGTAATGGGTTATAGGGGGGGCTTAAACTGAAAATGGGGTGATGGGGGGTTAAGGACTGAAAATGGGGTGATGGGTTAAGGACTGTAAGTGGGGTGATGGGGGGGCTAGGACTGGAAATGGGCTGATGGATGGCTAGGGCTGGAAATGGGCTGATGCAGGGACTAGAAGGGAATGGATGCTGGGTGAGGCTGGAACTAGAAGGGAGCTGATGTTGGGGGAGGATTAGAATGGGATGGGGCTGGAAGAGTAAAATGGAGAAGGGAAAAATATTTTGTGTGGGAGGGATAAAAAATCTACAATTGGCCGGGTATTGGGAGAGTAAGTGGGGATTGAGGATGGAGGGGTAATATTTGAGTGGATGAAATAGGAATGAGGAAAGAGCAAAAGGAGAAAGATTAGTATGTTAAAGCAGATGTAGAGAGAGAATGGAAAAAAATCTAGAAGAGAGAAGAAAGGACAAATGGACAGCAGACGATGGAGAGTTAGCAGAAGACACGAAGAAACCAGAAGAAAGTGGCTGGAGCAATTGCAGCTGAAAAAAATGCACAAAAGGTAGAAAAATATCTCTTTATTTTGAATTTATTAATTGGAATATGTCAGCTCTGGTAAATGTGCATCATTAACATCTGTGCTTTGTTTAGTACAAGAGCAAATTAATGTATTGTTTTATTTCTACAGTGTTGTACATTCCAAGTTTGGCTTTTGGGATTCCCAGTTTAATTATTGTCTTCCTATTTCTAAATTGTGATTACTTGTTTGGTGATGGTCTATGTTCTGCATGTGTAACTGAGCTGAGGTGTTCTGTTTATATAATTCCTATTTGACATTGCCACTTGTTCTCTTTCCCCAGTAGGTCATGTATTGTTGTTCTCTGAAATGTATTGGTTTAATATTTGCAGTGTTGCCTTTTGATTGGTAGAGTATGGTGCTTTGTGAGTCCTGGTAGTGCTGTTAGGATACGGCGGGTTTACTATGGGCAGTGTTTGTAGTAGTTCCTAATGTGTCTGGCAGTTGGCACTGGATTATAGTAATGTAGAAATCTTTTAGTCTTTCTTTATCCATACACTCATTAAGAGGCACGTTTACTAAAAGTTAGTATATGGTAACATTATGCAAATATTTATGCAAATGAGGCCCCTTATGCAAATGAGGTCCGCACCCCCCTTGGGCCGCCCCTGCTGGGGGCCCACAATTTTTGTTGGTGTAGGGCCTCACTCAAGGTAAATCCGGCCCTGACTCTGCCCATGCGCAGGACTGTGGAGGCCGATTCCATACTGTGCACTCCTGGTCCATTGGGAAAGCTAAAACTTGGACAGGGCCATGATGTCCCCAATTCTGTAACCACAGGAGCTAGATGCACCTGTGATTGCAGAATGGGGCACCTAGACATCCTAATGTGTACCGTATTCCTTTGCGGGGGATATCCCCTGGGCTGGCCGTCAACACCATGCAGTGCTCTGGCTGGCATGCCAGTGCATTAGCGTCCTATTGCCATGCTACTGAGACATCCAGCCAGAGGCACACCGCTCCTCAACTATTGGTGGAGGCCCCCCAAGGCCTGGATCAGGTGGCACGAAGGGGTCGGGGGACTGCAGCACTCAAAGTACACAATGCCCGGCACTTATTCCACCATTGGGGTGGAATAAGGCAGGCGTCCATCCTGGTGCCAGGAAACGTACAGAGGCCTGACCTGAAATAGCCTCTGTATGTCGTGTGCCTGGCCTCACCCTCGCTCTGCCCCAGCATGCCCCCTTCTGCCAATGTCCAGCACTCCCTACACAACCAATCTGTATGTTCATGGAGTGCTGGCCACAGAATCGGGTCTTGGAGCTGAGTGTGGGTTGGATATCCAGCTCATACGTCCAAACCCGCTATTCGGCCACAGAATGACCTCCATGGGGAAGATATGAGTGATCAGTCTTATACATGTACTTATAGAATAATGACCAGTTAAAGTATGTGCTAATCCTTGAAAATAGGTAATTTACACATATAAATGGTGCATTACCTTATGCGGCACCTTATAAAATCACCCCTTTTAACGTAATTGTGTTTATATGTTTAGATTATTTTAAACACTGTTGTTTTAATTAAACAAACAACTTATTGGGTAGCAGGCTGAAAATTTCCACATTCTGGATAATTTTGCTGCTTTACCCTTGCTCTGCATAATTTTGCTGCTCACCATACAGGTGGAAGGTAATTGTGTAACCCTCTCCGCATTGTTGATGTGTGTCCCCATGTGCATGCTTCACTTTATAAAATAGATGTGTACCAACCCAATGTACCCTAGGCATATCTTGTACCTTCCCTAGAGCAGGCATAGCTGGTGGTGCCTAGATTGGTGTACGGATGGGCATACCTCATAATATTCTATAACCTATGTGTTTCATTCAAGGCCATGCTTATGTTCTACCACTTCACACCCCTTGCATGCTCCATACATGCCCCAACAGAGAACTTATGAATGGCCAAAGAACAAAGGGAAGTGCCTATGCACATGTGCAAGTCTGAGATAATATAGACTTGTGCACATAGGAGATGTAGATCTTTCTGCACCCGTAAAGTCTCCCATAAAGTCAACTCATATAGAAGGATTTTCAGATCGATGCTAGTCATGTGAAGGCACATTTGAAAATGGCTGTGTAGACCATCCCAGACATGTGCAACTAAATGTCGGGAGTTGACTAGCAATTTTGCAAGCATGGCGCATGTGAAACAGCAGCATGGACATCCTAAAATATAGATGTGGATGTCAGCCAAGGGGAGTAGACATACATCAAAAGATATATGCCACCGGGAACATGCAAAAGTGGCGTTGATGGCCCTGTGACTGGGAACGTGACCGTCTCTGCAAGATGTGGCAGCACGTGCAGCATAAGGGATAAATGTATGTGCAGCAGGAAACAGGAGGTGGCTAGCTCCCCTCTCTCCCACCATTTGCAGAACCTATACAGGAGAGGACACAGGATGGCCTCCAGACAGGCAAATCTCAACCACGAGGAAAGCCTGCTCCTCTGCAGGCTGGTCTTGGAGGAGGAATATGGGCTCTTCCGAGGCCCAGTCCATCCATTAGGCAAACTAGGTGGCCCCGGTGGGTGGCATCACCCCCGCACAAAGTGGCAGTTCATTTCCACCCGGCCTGCCATGCCACTCCCTCTCAGCATCCATTTTCTCATCTGGGGAGGGGGCAGCACAGTGATGACTCTGCTGCACTGGGCTTTAAAGTTCTTGCACTAGTGCGCTCACGGCCTGCCACTTCTGGCCCCCTTCGATGCAATTTCCTGCCACTCCTGCCCAGTCCACACGGAAGTTGCATTGAAGGGGGGGCAGGAGCAGCGGGCTATGAGTGCACTAGCATGGGCACTTTAAAGCCCGACACACTAGAGGCATCGCCATGCTGCCCCCCCTCTTCCCCAGGTGAGAAGATTGATGCTGGGAGGAGGGTGGCATGGTGGGCCAGGTAGCACTACAATCTAAATGCACCTGAAAGTTCTATGTTTCATCCTCTTCCTTGTAAACCATTTTGACTGTCAGAAAAACAGTATAGCAAAACCAGTTAAATAAATAAATAAATCTTCAGAGTGTGTCATGGCGGGCCTGCCTAGGGCCAGCCCTGGCTCTTCCCCCCATGTTAGCACAGGCCCCCACATGCTGCAGAAAGGAGAGTCTGGAAATTCATCTGCACCATCCTGGCACAGTGAGTCAATCACCTTTATTGCACTCTGGAGAACGTGCAGCAGCAGACAGATGCACAGTAGGCAAACTGGGAAATGTGGCATACAGATGATGGTCAAGAAGGGAGTTATGAAGGCTGTGCCAATTGTGGTACACCACTGTGGGAGTCTAGCAGAGCCACTGCAGAAAACTGAGAGACACACATAAAGAGAGAGGTGTGTACATCAACAAGCTATTTCCATTGGATGGGGGGGGGGGGGTGAGGGGGCCACCAGGACCAATGAGTTTGTCTGTATAGAGCTAATGAAGAAAGCTATAAATGCTGTTGTTTTTCTGAACGCCATGCTCAGACCATTTTGAAAGTGACAATTGACAGGTGTCTGAGCCTGTGCACAAAATAAACTGGTTTGAATTCTAGAAATAGACTCCTGGTGTGTTCATTGCGTGCACTTCGCTACTACAAAGCATACACAGAAGGAGTGAGTGCACACATGGTCAGTAGATCAGGAATGGGTGCACACATGTTGGCATGTGATCAGTAGTGAAAATGCAGATATAATTAATTAACAGGTTATTTATATGGTAGATATGGTAGAAACACTATCATGGGAAGGATAACAGGTTATTTATATGGCAGATATGGTAGAAACACTATCATGGGAAGGATGTGTACATATGGAGCAGGAGTACTAGGGTTATGTTGCAGCTGCCATGCCAGATGGTCATGTGGTGGCAATGCTATGTGTGTGATTGCACATTCGTGCCAGTCAAGATTCCACACCCCTGCTGGCTTCAGAACACTGCACAGAGTAGACATGGATGCAGGTGAAGCAGGTATACAAGGGTAGCAACCCTGTCCTTCACAGTGTGGTCAAAGAGTGCAGATCAACTGATGGCAACCCTCAGGGATGCACATGGATTCTGCAGGAGCTGTTCAGGGAATAAGGATGTCAGCAGGGAAGGAAATAAGATGAAGGCTGCAGTTTGGAGAAGGAGGCAACAGAGGCAGCCAACACAGGGTGTGCAGACATTCTACCATGAAATGCCACAGGGTCAGGTGCATGACAGGAGGGTTGAAGAGCCCGAAAGTGGTAAATACAAAGCTGCATTTCCTCTCACTCTCCACAGATGCTTCCACATAATGAGGAACTTGGAGACTATCAAAACGCATTTCTATTCTATGCGGTGCTCCAGACCCTGATTGCTGAATTGTATAAAGCTCCAGATCCAGCTGGAGCAAGATGAGTGGCAATGTATAGTGCAACTATTAGTACGGAGAGAGGTATCCCCCTGCTACAACAGCAGAACACTATGTGTTCAAGGGAAGAATGTCTGTAGCTACCATGGGCAAAAGGGAAGGACACACAGGGGCAGCAGATTCAAAACTACAATGTGCACAGCATATGTAGGATGGCAGATGCACAGACAGGCCTGCAGAGCTACAACTATGATAAGAGTATAGGACCAAAGTGCACAGAAAAAGATATGGAAAGGATTCTGCATGGAGATGTGGAGTTCGGGGGTGGGGGGGCTGATGATGGTCAGGGATGCAATATGACCCAAAGATAAAAAGGCAGGGTCACTAGTACACAGAGTGCAGTTGTCAGAACCATGGACAGAATGGGAGCGCACATGGTGACGACAAGAGAAGTCAGCACATGTGCAATCATCTATAAGTAAAGTATGTGTGCCGACCAGTCAGGGCTATACACCTATGTGTACCTGAGCCCTAGCATCTATAAATGTATGCATTATTATGTTGTGTGGCGATGCTATCAGAAAACAGAGCTGCAGCAGTGGCTAATGTGTGACATCTGTCTCTCCCATGAACAACACCACCAGGGAATGATTCCCCCCTCCCCCAACAGATGAGCACCTCCACTACATCTACCACCTCCATCACAGCAGCATACAGATGTCAGGCAACCACGAGGACAATATACGAAGGATCTTTAGCAGCCATCTCTGCTAGCACCAAGAAAGCTGGAAGAGCTGCAGCAGTCCTGGGGCCACTGGGCCTGGAGCATTCTGTACTGACAGCCCCACCTTAGCTGTAGTATCATAACATCAGTGAGAGCATCAGTATCAGGAGCAGCAGCAGCAGTCTTGCTGCTAGATTATGGGGCATATCCTCATCAAAGGAGATGGTGGTAGAGGTAGTGACACTTCTTGATGTGGATGTGTTCCCCAACATACAGCAGGCACTTTGCCTCATGGATAGGCCACAGGAGCTCAGCCATGGGGGAAAGGCAAGCCACACAACCATGGCAGTTGCATTGCCACTGGCAGCAGCACAGGACTCCGGCATTCCTGGCCCCCCTTTTCCCTGCTGCCCGACCCAAGGCTGGCCTGCCATGGCCTGGATCAGGCAATGGGGTCCCCCCCATACCCGGCCCCAACCCCAGGGAGGATCCCTGGCCCTGATCGTGGCAAAAGCACTGCTTATTCCACCTTTGAGGTGGAATAAGCAGTGCGATCCCACAGGCCCAGAAGCACATACAGGGCCATGACCTGAAATGTTCCTATACGTGCTGCCGGGATGGCCCACCTCCGCACCACCCCGATCCCACCCCTTCCTGCCCTTCACCAGCTCTCCCCATCCTGATGCACGGGACATACAGAGATAGTCGGTGGGAGAATCGGGCCCTGATGGCTTGCAGGGCTACACGTCCCACCAAGACATATAACTCCATAACCCACCTTCTAGAATGGGGCCTTAAGGCTCATTCCTCGCAATGGAAGACTTCAAACTCTCCCAGACCCAAGAAAGCCCGTCAGGTAAGGAGCAATGTCATAAGAACATAAGATATGCCATACTGGGTCAGACCAAGGTCCATCAAGCCCAGTATTCTGTTTCCAACAGTGGCCAATCTAGGTCATACGTACCTAGCAGTTTCCCCAAGGGACACAGGTTCCACAATGCTTGTATTGGTTCAAGCATTGATATCCTGGGTCCCTTCTTAATAATGGTTTATGGACCTTTCCTCCAGGAACTTGTCCAAACCTTTTTTAAACCCAGCTACACTAACAGCCTTTACTACATCCTCTAGTAACAAATTCCAGAGTTTGATTACACGTTGAGTGAAAAAATATTTTCTTTTATTAGTCTTAAATAGTTTACCCTGTAGCTTCATTGCATGTCCCCTAGTCTTTCTATATTCTGATAAGGTAAACAATCGATCTACGTTTACCCGTTCCACTCCGTTCATTAATTTATAGACTTCTATCATATCTCCCCTCAGCCGTCTCTTTTCCAGGTTAAAGAGCCCCAACCTTTTTAGCCTTTCTTCATAGGAGTAGCCTTCCATCCCCTTTACCATTTTGGTGGCTGTTCTCTGAACCTTTTCTAAAATCGCTATATCCTTTTTAAGATACGGCGACCAGAATTGCACACAATATTCAAGGTGCGGTCTCACCATGGAACGATATAGAGGCATTATAATATCTTTTGTTTTATTTTCCATTCCTTTCCTTATCATACCTAGCATTCTATTTGCTCTCTTGGCCGCCGCTGCACACTGGGCCGAGGGTTTTAACATGGTATCCACAATGACGCCTAAAT
The DNA here is from genome assembly GCA_033557465.1 of Ichthyophis bannanicus. Taxonomy (NCBI): domain Eukaryota; kingdom Metazoa; phylum Chordata; class Amphibia; order Gymnophiona; family Ichthyophiidae; genus Ichthyophis; species Ichthyophis bannanicus. The sequence goes on from CM066031.1 coordinate 1,824,683,427, forward strand.
CTTTTTCCTGGGTGGTGGTTCCTAATGTGGAACCTTGCATCGTGTAACCATAGTTTGGGTGGTTCTTCCCTAGGTGCATAACCTTGCACTTCTCCACATTAAATTTCATCTGCCATTTTGATGCCCAGTCTTCCAATTTATCAAGATCCTCTTGCAATTTTCCACAATCCTCCTGGGTTTTAACAACTTTAAATAGTTTTGTGTCATCTGCAAATTTGATAACCTCACTCGTTATTCCACTTTCCAGGTCATTTATGAATATGTCAAAAAGCAGCGGACCCAGCACAGATCCCTGGGGTACACCACTATTCACCTTTCTCCATTGGGAAAATTGGCCATTTAGCCCTACCCTCTGCTTTCTATCTTTTAACCAGTTCCTGATCCACAATAGTACACTGCCTCCTATCCCATGACTCTTTAGTTTTGCCAAAAGTCTCTCATGAGGGACTTTGTCAAAGGCTTTCTGAAAGTCCAGATACACAATATCAACCGACTCACCTTTGTCCACCTGTTTATTCACTCCTTCAAAAAAACATAACAGATTAGTAAGACAAGATCTTCCTTGTCTAAAGCCATGTTGGCTGTCTCCCATTAGGTCGTGACTACCTACATGCTGAGTAATTTCATTCTTTATGATGGTTTCTACCATTTTTCCCGGTACTGATGTCAGGCTCACCGGTCTGTAGTTTCCCAGATCACCCCTCGAACCCTTTTTAAAAATTGGTGTTACATTGGCGATCCTCCAATCCTCAGGTATTAGAGATGATTTTAATGATAGTTCACAGATTACTGATAGCAGGTCTGCAATCTCAAATTTCAGTTCTTTCAACACCCTTGGATGTATACCATCCGGCCCAGGTGATTTGATACTCTTCAGTTTATCTAATAGTTGTAAGACATCTTCCCGATGTATCGATATTTCCTTCAATTCTTCCACACCTTTAAATACCACTTTAGTCATGGGTAACATCCCTACATCTTCCTCAGTAAAGACCGAAGCAAAGAATTCATTCAGTCTCTCCGCTATCGCCTTGTCGCCTCTTAGTGCTCCTTTAACCCCTTTATCATCTAATGGACCAACTGACTCTCTCACAGGTTTTTTGCTACGAATGTACTTGAAAAGGTCTTTATTTCGCGTTTTTGCTTCCGCAGCAAGCTTCTTCTCAAATTCTCTCTTTGCCTGCCTTATCAATGCCTTGCATTTGACTTGCCAGTGCTTGTGCTGTTTCCAGGTTTCAACGTTTGGCTCTTTTTTCCATTTCCTGAAAGATGCTTTTTTGGCAGCAACAGCCTCTCTGACCTCACCTTTAAACCATGCTGGCAGTTTTTTGGACTTCCTTCCACTTTTCTTAAAGTGTGGAATACAGCTGGTCTGGGCTTCCAAGATAGTATTTTTCAACAACACCCAAGCTTGAAGTACGTCTTTAACCTTTGCAACTGCTCCTTTTAGTTTTTTCTTAACTGTTTTCCTCATTTTATCATAGTCTCCCTTTCGAAAGTTAAAGGGTAGTACTGTGGATTCCCTTACTATCCCTCCTCCACTAATTAAATCAAAGGTGATCATGCTATGATCACTATTGCCAAGTGGCCCCAACACCCTTATCTCTTGCACTAGATCTGGTGTTCCACTAAGGACTAGGTCTAATATTGCTTCCCCTCTGGCCGGTTCTTGAACCAGCTGCTCCAAGAAGCAGTCATTTATTTCATCTAGGAACTTTATCTCCCTAGCATGTCCTGTTGTGACACTGACCCAGTCGATGCCGGGGTAATTGAAATCACCCATTATTATTACTGCACTGTAACTTTTGCTAGCTTCCTTGATTTCTTTGAGCATTTCATCATCCATTTGTTCATTCTGGCCAGGCGGACGATAGTACACCCCCACTGCCATCGCCTTCCCCTTTTTACATGGAATTTCAATCCATAGAGATTCTACAGCAAATTTTGTTTCTTGCAAAACTTTAATCCTTTCTGACTCAATGCCCTCTCTAACATAGAGCGCAACCCCTCCACCAATTTGATCAGCTCTATCATTACGATATAGTTTGTACCCAGGTATCACAGTGTCCCACTGGTTGTCCTCCTTCCACCATGTCTCTGATATTCCAATCATATCTAACCTCTCGTTTAGTGCTATATATTCTAACTCTCCCATCTTGTTTTGTAGACTTCTAGCATTTGCATACAAGCATTTTATAGACTGTATTTTATTCATATTAATTTGGCTATTGGTAGACATGGGTAATTTGGGATCTTTAAGCTCTGTCTGCTCCATACTCGAGGGCATTTGGGCTACTTTACTCTTTTTTGGAACCTCTCTGCTTTTTGTAGTATCCTTCAAGGATACATTCTTCCGAACCATGCGCTCTTGGGCAACTGTCGGCTTTCCCCTATTATCTAGTTTAAAAGCTGCTCTATCTCCTTTTTAAAGGTTAATGCCAGCAGCCTGGTTCCATCCCGGTTAAGGTGAAGCCCATCCCTTCGGAAGAGCCCCTCCTTTCCCCAGAATGTTCCCCAGTTCCTAACAAATCCGAACCCCTCATCTCTGCACCATTGTCTCATCCACGCATTGAGACTCCGGAGCTCTGCCTGCCTTTTGGGTCCTGCGCGTGGAACGGGAAGCTTTTCGGAGAACGCTACCCTGGAAGTTCTGGATTTCAACTTCCTACCTAAAAACCTAAATTTAGCTTCCAGAACCTCCCTACCACATTTTCCTATGTCATTGGTACTGACATGTACCAAGACAGCAGACTCCTCCCCAGCACTATCTAAGACCTTATCTAGGTGGCGTGTGAGGTCCGCTACCTTCGCACCAGGCAGGCATGTTACCAGGCGATCCTCACGTCCACCAGCCACCCAGCTATCTACATGCCTAATGATCGAATCACCAACTATAACTGCTGTCCTAACCCTTCCCTCATGGGCACTTGGCCCTGGAGAAACCTCCTCGGTGCGAGAGGGGTTTACATCACCTGGAGGACAGGTCCTAGTTACAGGATCACTTCCTGCCACACCAGGGTGATGCTCTCCTGTTACGTGACCTCTCTCCTCCATGGCAACAGGGATGCTGCCAGACTGGAGGTGGGACTTCAGGACTATATCCCTGTACGTCTCGTCTATGTACCTCTCTGTCTGTCTTATGTTTTCCAAGTCTGCTACTCTAGCCTCTGGAGAACGGACTCGTTCCCTTAGAGCAGAGAGCTCCTTGCACCTAGTGCACACGTAAGACCTCTCACCAGCTGGGAGAAAATCATACATGTGACACTCAATGCAAAAGACTGGAAAGCCCACATCCCGCTGCTGGACTGCTGTCTGCATCTTAGTTTTAAGTTTGTGTTTAGATCTTTATGTTCTTTATGTACTAAAGGGTGCTATGGATATTTATACCACTAAAACTGTACCTAAGAAGTTTAATATACCTTGTTCACCTGAAGCTTAATTAATCTCAGGTCCTTAGTGTATGACTGATTTGGGTAATGAGGTTCACCTGAGAGCACCTCCTGTCTTTTAAGTTGTGCAAGTACCTATAAAGCTGTGATTATCCCAGGGGAGGGTGGGTGTGGGGAGGGAGGGAGGGATATTATCACTGCTTTTATATTTCTTGTTTGTTAAACCGCTTTGATTGTTTGATAAGGCGGTATAAAAATATCATTAAATAAATAAAAATAAAAATAAATATAACACTTATTAAAAAAAGGTCATGCTCATAGTTTTCATTGATTACCAGGGTATTGTTCATCATGAGTATGCTCCAAAAGGCCAAACCATCAATAAGGAGTACTATGTCCAAGTTCTGATTCATTTGAGAGATGCAGTTCATTGTTAAGAGGCCAGAGTTGTACAGGTATGGTGAATGGTTGCTTCATCACGATAACGCCCTAGCTTGTCCAGCAGCTCTTGGCAAACACCAAATCAAGCAAGTTTGTCAGCCTCCATATTCACCTAACCTCACACTCTGTGGCTTTTTCTTGTTTCCAAAACTGAAATTACCATTGAAAGGAATGTGATTCGACAACTTTGGAGACCATTAAGCAAAATTAGACACAGCAGCTTCATAGCATAATTTATTTATTTATTTAATCAGTTTTATATACCACCTTATCCTTCAATCAAAGTGGTCAACAAGACAACAGAGGGACTGCATCGAGGGGGGGGGGACAACAAGATAGTACATTACAGTAAACTACATTACATTACATTAAATTATACATAAATACAGCAAAATTACATTTCATAATTCATTACAACTACATTATACAAATAACTGCAATCTTACAAAATGTTAAAATAATTTAAACATTATAGGAAAATTGAAATTTGAAGGGTTAAAACATTTTGTTCTATTGGAATTAGATTAGTTGCCATATGCTTCAATAAATAGGTACGTTTTAAGGGACTTTCGAAAATCTTTGACATCATATTCATTTCTTAAATCACTAGGAAGAGAATTCCATAGTTGTGGTGCCACAAAGGAGAAAGCCCTATTAGATATCATTTGCTTTGATCTATTAAACTTCAAGTGGGAATTAAGTCTGTTAGTAGATTGTGAGCGTCTGGGCCTTGAGCCTATGTCCTTAGAAATAATAGTTGTTAGAACATTTGCTGATGACTCATGTAAAATTTTGAAAATATTCATGAGGTTCTTGTATTTCGATCTCATAACACAGGTCTGCGACTAAAAAGCTGTTATTTTCATCTAATTTCCATGTATTTTGGTGTTCTGAAAACAAATATTGAAAAAATTCCTAGACGTCATGATTTGCCACAACATGCAAAATTGTCTTCAAATTTATCACATTTTTTCAAATTACTATTAATTAATTCAAATTACTATTAATTAATTCACATAAGTGCATTTAAGATATAAAATGCCAAAAAAACCTTAAAGGGGTTGTCCAAGTTATGTAAAAAAAAAATATAGCACTGTAAATCTGATGGTCAGCAGTATATACATAAGCTAAGCAAGTTTTAAGTCGGTGCTTCTAATGGTAGAAGGGGTTAATCTTTCCTGAAGAATCCAGTGGGAGGGAGACACAGGGCATATTGCAGCTGCTCCGGTCAGTGCAGGGGAGCATGGCCAGCACTGTGACGTCTCGTGTACAGACACAGAGCTGCTCTCTCCTGCATGCCACACTTGTGAACGAATCATCAACAGGTTCTTGGTTCTAGGCTGTTTACAATTTTTCATCGCAATTCGTGTTAGCTCGTCATTCTTCAGCCGTTATGTTATGGCTCCGCGAAAGTGTATTAATTCGCCAGACAGTTTCTGTTTCATCTGTGGTGAATATTCAGTGTTGAAGCAACAGCAGAATATTACAGCCTTTGTGAAAAAAGTATACTTTGCATACTTTGGACTAAAAATTGGAGATCAAGATAAAGTCTGGGCGCCTCATAAAGTGTGCAAACGGTGTGTTGAGGACCTCCGAAACTGGTTCAAGGGTAAGAAAAAATCTTTCCATTATGGGATTCCTATGGTATGACGAGAGCAAAAGAACCATAGTGACGACTGTTACTTTTGTTCATGCGATGTGAAAGGGTTTAATTCCAAATGGAAGCATTCCATTTCATACCCCAATCTTCACTCGGCAATTCGTCCCATCCCCCATGGCACAGATATACCAGTACCCAAGCCCCCTGTTACCTTGGAAGAGATACCTAGCTCCGATGAAGGTGAAGTCATACCTGAACCAGATGACGAATCAAGTTCTGACTTTGAAGATGATACAAGACCAAAATTGTTTTCTCAGGAGGAGATGAATGATTTGGTAAGAGACTTGAATCTTCCCAAAGATGCCGCTGAGTTACTCGGATCAAGGCTGAAAAGCAGGAATTTATTGTTGCCAGGAGTGTCATCTTCATGGTTCAGATATCGTGAAAAGGAGTTCGTTCCTTACTTCGTCCAGGAAGACAAGTTGGTTTATTGCATCAATGTCAAAGGTCTGATGGGTCAATTTAAAATCCAATATGATTCAGAGCAATGGCGTCTTTTTATAGATTCTTCAAAAAGAAGTCTCAAAGCAGTTTTACTCCAGAACGGTTTTTACGCTTCCATAGCTGTAGGTCATTCCGTACACTTGAAGGAAACCTACGAGAACTTGGAATTGGTTCTTCGTAAACTTAAATATGAAGACCATGGTTGGCAAGTGTGTGGGGACTTGAAGGTCTTGTGCATGCTGCTCGGGCAACAAGCTGGGTATACCAAATATCCTTGTTTTCTGTGTCTATGGGACAGTCGAGACGGACAAAATCACTGGACCAAGAAGAGTTGGCAGCCGAGGGTGCTAACAGTCGGTGAAAAAAATGTCCTCCGAGAAACTTTGGCACCTTCCCATAAAGTTCTTCTACCACCTCTCCACATAAAATTGGGATTGATGAAGCAATTCGTAAAATCACTTCCAAGAGATGGAGAATGCTTCAAATACTTGGTCACCAAGTTTCCAGGCCTGTTGGAGGCAAAATTGAAGGAATGTGTGTTCGTCGGACCAGACATTAGAAGGCTTATAGTTTATCAAGAGTTTGTCAATACCATGACGGATCCTCAAAAAGAAGGGTGGATTGCATTTAAAGAAGTCGTACGGAAATTTTTAGGTAATAACAAAGATCCTCACTACAAAAAGATCGTCGGACGAATGCTGAAAGCATTTCAAGCTTTAGGTTGCCTGATGAGTTTGAAAGTGCATTTCCTCCAGTCCCACCTTGACTACTTTCCTGAAAATTTGAGAGCTGCGAGTGAGGAACAAGGTGAACGATTCTACCAAGACATTAAAGAGATGGAAAGGAGATACCAGGGAAAATGGAGCATTACAATGATGGCAGACTACTGTTGGATCTTCAGAGAGACAGTCCAGATGCTACTCACAAGCGTAAATGCACCAAGAGGAGCCTCACAAGGAAGAAGAATCGAGTTTAGTGTGTGTAGGTAAGCTCATTTCAGTTCAAAAAAGGATTTTCATGAAAATATTGTAATAAAACTTTAATTTTATAAGTCTATTTCCATTTATTTTGAGGCATTGCCTTATTTAACATAGTTACCTAAATTGTCAGGAAACGTGATGTCCTATGACAAAATGGAGGTCATTTTCTGATTCAGCGCACCAAAAAACATAAAGATTATGTGGAATAACCAAAAACAGCTCTCGAAAAATTTTTTTTGCAGACCTGTGTAATGATTGGAAGCCAATGCAATTCTTGAAGCAAGGGAGTTATATGATCAGATTTTGGAGAATTCATTATAGTTCTTGCAGTTGTATTTTGTGCCAATTGGAGGGGATGGGTAGTATGTTTTGGAAGACCTTGATAAAGGATATTTCCAAAGTCGAGGAGTGGTGTTATAACTGCTTGACATACCGTTCGAAAGTGATTTAGTTGTAAAATTGGCTTGAGGTTCCTAATGATCTTTAAACGATGGTATACTCTAGCTGTATTTTTATTTATGTGGGATTTTAAGTTAATATGTTTATCTATGATTATACCAAGGTATTTTACTTCCTCGCCGACCTTTATGGGTTTGTTTAGTATATTGATTTCTTTAGGAGTTATTAAGTTCTGATTATTAAAAATGAACAACGCTTCTGTTTTATCTGGGTTTATTTTAAAGTTGTTAGCTGGGAGCCAATTGTTCATATCAGTCAAACAGTTATTAACTATTTCTGTGTCAAATGTATTCTGGTTAACTGCAGTGTAGATCATAATATCATCAGCGTATAGATGGTAATTTATTCCATATTGTTGAATAATTTTACATATAGGTTGAATATAGATGTTAAAAAGGATTGATGATAATGCTGACCCTTGTGGTATGCCTTGTGTAAGTGGGATTTGAGATGAGTTTTTGTCTCCACATTTTACTATTTGCGTACGATTATTCAGGTAGGATGTAAACCATTTAAGTGTGTTGTCGCATATTCTTTTCTATGTAATTATCTCATGTATATAGTTTACCCCGGTTCTCCAAGTTTGTACTCCTGTTCGATGTAAACCAAACAGCTTGTTGTTATGGTCTTTATGTTATAATGTAAACCGCGCTGATGCCGAATAGTGCGGTATATAAGAACTTGTAATAAATAAATAAATAATAAATAGTCCAATATCTTCTAAACGTTGAAGCATTAAAGGATGAGAGATTGTGTCAAAAGCTGCTGAAATGTCAATAAATATTAACAGAAAAACACTATTTTTCTTATCTAGACCCATTAAGAGGTTATTAAATAAGGAAATAAGAAGAGTTTCTACATTATGAAATGGTTTGAAACCATGTTGGTGTAGATCCAGTGGAGCATATGAGTCTATGTGATCTTGTAATTGCCTCTGTACTACTTTCTCTATAACCTTGGCATTTCGAAATTGTTTCCAGCAGTGGCAGGAATGCTGGTGGAAATGGTAGAGCCAGCAGCTAAAGGGTGCCAGTTCCCAAATCCGGGCTGGAGGATGGAGAAGGGCCCTAGCCTGGGTAGGTTGAGCTGTTGGTGTGGGGGGGGGGGGGAAGGTCCGCGGTGGGATAAGAGGAAAGGAGTTGAAACCGCCCTTCCTCTTCTCGTCAGGGGGGCCATCCTGGTGGTGGGACCTCACTGGATGGGGAGGGAGGAGTACCACAGATTAGAAGTGGAGTGGGTGCCTGGGCTCGCTGACGTTGGGCCAGGTACCAGTGCCAGGGTTGCCTGGTCCCAGTCATCAGGCCCATAGAACACATGGGAGTACACAGGTGCCTACATGGAGTCGTGGGCAATAGGAAAGGGGGGAGGTCTTGGCCACAGAGTGGGCCAGATCGCAAGAACCAGGCAACAAAAAGCATGGTACCCCTCCACGTCAGGATGGCGGGATAGATTGGTTAGCATTGTCATGGTTGATATGTTCTGTACAAATATGATTATGTTCTGTACAAATATGGTTGTATCCAGTAATGTTGTTACGATCCGCAAGCTGTGGCCGTTGAACCCACAAATAAATGAAAGTTACAGGACAAACCTGTGAGCCAGTTTATTATGAAAAGGGTCTATGGGTTAGGGGCAGGGGTGTGGGTGGAGAATGTCAAGGAAGAAACAGGGCCCAGAAGCCAGTCTGGCATGCCCTGGGTTGTGGTGGGGTTGGCATCCCTTAGGTAGGTAAGTTGGGCTGTTGTAGGGGAGGGGGCTGCAGTGGGATAAAAGGAAGGGAATTGAAATCGCCTGGCATCAACCCAGCCTCCTCACCCCAGGCAGATGGGTACCAATCGGTGGGTTGGGGATCATCAAAGTGGGCGGCAGGACCTCACCAGATGGGGAGGGAGAAGTACCATGGATTAGAAGGGGAGGGAGGCCTAGGCACCACACAGGGGGTGCTTGGGCTCCATGATGGGAGGGGGGGCCCAGGTACCAGGATCAAGGGTGCCTTGTCCCAGTCACCAGGTCCATAGAACACATGGGAGTACCTGGGCACCTACACGGAGCATTGGGCAATGGGAAAGGGGTGAGGTCATGGCCACAGAATGGGCCAGATCACAGAACCAGGCAACAAAAAGCATGGTACTCCTCCACGTCAGGAGGGTGGGATAGTTTGGTTAGCGTTGTTCTGGTTGATATGTTCTGTACAAATATGGTTGTATCCAGTGATGTTGTTACAATCTGCAAGCTGTGGTTGTTGAATCCCACATATAAATGTAAGTTATGGAACAAACCTGTGAGCAGGTTTATTATGTGAAGGGGTGGTGAGTTAGGAGTTGGAGGGGGGGTGGGAGGGGAAGGTCAATATAGAAACAGGGTCTGGGTTGTGAGTTTATCAGAAGGGGAGTATTTTGAAGGAGACTGCGTGCAGTAACTATCAGTGTAATTTTTCTTGTGTTATTGTACAGCTATAGTCAACATTATTGACACCCTTGCATTTTAGGTATGTTGTGCACAGTATCTTAAGAAATAATTGGAAATATTCCAACCGTATGTCATAAGATTTTAATAGTATGTTCAAAGGTATACAGCAAAAAAAAGATATCTGTGCAACTTGGACATAGTAATTTCTGAGAGAAAAAAAAACAAAATATGACCTGGACAGAATTAATGGCATCCTTCATAATATTTGGTTGCACAACCCTTGGAAGTGATGACAGCCTCAAGACATTTCTTGTAGCCATCTGTAATTTTTGTACATCTGTCTGCTTGGATGTAAGTTTTGGGTCATTGTTCTGCTGAAGGACCCATGACCTTCAATCCAGACCTATCTTTCTGACACTAGATAGCACATTTCACTCCAACATACCTTGGCAGTCCTCTGACTTTATTATTCCTTTAAATACATTACAGGCCTGAGACAGCAAAACATCCCCACATGGAACCTCTACCATATTTAACTATAGGAAAGGTGCTGTTTCCTTATAAGCTTTATTTCTTCACCTGTAAATGTATCATTCATCTGCACTGCCAAAGAGATCATATTTGGTTTCACCTGTCCACAGAACATTTTCCCAGAAGGATTGTGGTTTCTCAAGGTGGTTTTTGGCAAAGATCAGGCATGCCTTTTTATGTCCATCTTTGAGTAGTGGGATCCTCCTTAGCCTTCACCCATGAAGTCCTTCTTTGTTTGGTGTGTGGCAAGTGGCGTGGGTTTAAACCACCACTCCAGATTGCTCCAGGTCAACCTTAAGCTCTTTGGATGTTGTAAGTGGTGTTTCTTCTTAATAATATCTTATGTTAAATTTCTTTATTGAGACAAAACATATATTGTACACTTTCCGTAACATCATGGAAATACAGGAACTGCAGACTATACAACCACGGTAGTAACCTTAACAAAAAAGAATCCCATATCATTAACACTTGCTCTTTGAATTATTGTCTCACCTTTTGCATCCTGATCCCCCTCCTCCTCCCCTCAGCAGTGTATGACCAATCGAAGTTTATTTATTCAAAGAGCCAAAAAAAGCAGTAACAAGACCAGCACTCCACACAGACTATCACCACACTTAACATTGTAAACTATAGACACATGGTCTTTGCATATGTTCTTCTACCCCTTTGATGTTTGATGTTTGGTGATAATGGCTTTTATGATAGTCTCAGGCAGCTCTCTTGCCTTTACCATTGTGAAAAGGGAACAGGGAATGAATGTGGCCATTTTAAACATTAGAGCCATCTTTCATTGATTAAAACATAAGAACATAAGATATGCCATACTGGGTCAGACCAAGGTCCATCAAGCCCAGTATTCTGTTTCCAACAGTGGCCAATCTAGGTCATATGTACCTAGCAGTTTCCCCAAGAGACACAAGTTCCACAATGCTTGTACTGGGTCAAGCACTGATATCTTCGGTCACTTCTTAATAATGGTTTATGGACCTTTCCTCCAGGAACTTGTCCAAACCTTTTTTAAACCCAGCTACACTAACAGCCTTTACTACATCCTCCGGTAACAAATTCCAGAGTTTGATTACACGTTGAGTGAAAAAATATTTTCTTTTATTAGTCTTAAATAGTTTACCCTGTAGCTTCATTGCATGTCCCCTAGTCTTTCTATATTCTGATAACGTAAACAATCGATCTACGTTTACCCGTTCCACTCCGTTCATTAATTTATAGACTTCTATCATATCTCCCCTCAGCCGTCTCTTTTCCAGGTTAAAGAGCCCTAACCTTTTTAGCCTTTCTTCATAGGAGTATCCTTCCATCCCCTTTACCATTTTGGTGGCTCTTCTCTGAACCTTTTCTAAAATCGCTATATCCTTTTTAAGATACGGCAACCAGAATTGCACACAATATTCAAGGTGCGGTCTCACCATGGAACGATAAAGAGGCATTATAATATCTTTTATTTTATTTTTCATTCCTTTCATTATCATACCTAGCATTCTATTTGCTCTCTTGGCCACCGCTGCACACTGGGCCGAGGGTTTTAACATGGTATCCACAATGACGCCTAAATCTTTTTCCTGGGTGGTGGTTCCTAATGTGGAACCTTGCATTGTGTAACCATAGTTTGGGTTGTTCTTCCCTAGGTGCATAACCTTGCACTTGTCCACATTAAATTTCATCTGCCATTTTGATGCCCAGTCTTCCAATTTATCAAGATCCTCTTGCAATTTTTCACAATCCTCTTGGGTTTTAACAACTTTAAATAGTTTTGTGTCATCTGCAAATTTGATAACCTCACTCGTTATTCCACTTTCCAGGTCATTTATGAATATGTCAAAAAGCAGTGGACCCAGCACAGATCCCTGGGGTACACCACTATTCACCTTTCTCCATTGGGAAAATTGGCCATTTAGCCCTACCCTCTGCTTTCTATCTTTTAACCAGTTCCTGATCCACAATAGTACACTGCCTCCTATCCCATGACTCTTTAGTTTTGCCAAAAGTCTCTGATGAGGGACCTTGTCAAAGGCTTTCTGAAAGTCCAGATACACAATATCAACCGACTCACCTTTGTCCACCTGTTTATTCACTCCTTCAAAAAACATAACAGATTAGTAAGACAAGATCTTCCTTGTCTAAAGCCATGTTGGCTGTCTCCCATTAGGTTGTGACTATCTACATGCTGAGTAATTTTATTCTTTATGATGGTTTCTACCATTTTTCCTGGTACTGACGTCAGGCTCACCGGTCTGTAGTTTCCCGGATCACCCCTGGAACCCTTTTTAAAAATTGGTGTTACATTGGCGATCCTCCAATCTTCAGGTATTAGAGATGATTTTAATGATAGTTCACAGATTACTGATAGCAGGTCTGCAATCTCATATTTCAGTTCTTTCAACACCCTTGGATGTATACCATCCAGCCCAGGTGATTTGCTACTCTTCACTTTATCTAATAGTTGTAAGACATCTTCCCGATGTATCAATATTTCCTTCAATTCTTCCGCACCTTTAAATACCACTTCAGTCATGGGTAACATCCCTACATCTTCCTCAGTAAAGACCGAAGCAAAGAATTCATTCAGTCTCTCCGCTATCGCCTTGTCGCCTCTTAGTGCTCCTTTAACCCCTTTATCATCTAATGGACCAACTGACTCTCTCACAGGTTTTTTGCTACGAATGTACTTGAAAAGGTCTTTATTTCGCATTTTTGCTTCCGCAGCAAGCTTCTTCTCAAATTCTCTCTTTGCCTGCCTTATCAATGCCTTGCATTTGACTTGCCAGTGCTTGTGCTGTTTCCAGGTTTCGTCGTTTGGCTCTTTTTTCCATTTCCTGAAAGATGCTCTTTTGGCAACAGCCTCTCTAACCTCACCTTTAAACCATGCTGGCAGTTTTTTGGACTTCCTTCCACTTTTCTTAAAGCATGGAATACAGCTGGTCTGGGCTTCCAAGATAGTATTTTTCAACAACACCCAAGCTTGATGTACGTCTTTAACCTTTGCAACTGCTCCTTTTAGTTTTTTCTTAACTGTTTTCCTCATTTTATCATAGTCTCCCTTTCGAAAGTTAAAAGGTAGTACTGTGGATTTCCTTACTATCCCTCCTCCACTAATTAAATCAAAGGCGATCATGCTATGATCACTATTGCCAAGTGGCCCCAACACCCTTATCTCTTGCACTAGATCTGGTGTTCCACTAAGGACTAGGTCTAATATGGCTTCCCCTCTGGTTGGTTCATGAACCAGCTGCTCCAAGAAGCAGTCATTTATTTCATCTAGGAACTTTACCTCCCTAGCATGTCCTGACGTGACACTGACCCAGTCGATACCGGGGTAATTGAAATCACCCATTATTATTACAGCACTGTAACTTTTGTTAGCTTCCTTGATTTCTTTGAGCATTTCATCATCCATTTGGTCATTCTGGCCAGGTGCTCGATAGTACACCCCCACTGCCATTGCCTTCCACCTTTTATATGGAATTTCAATCCATATAGATTCTACAGCAGATTTTGTTTCCTGCAAAACTTTAATCCTTTCTGATTGAAGTCATGTGAGTACTGACAATTGATCATAGGTGCGTCTAATTTTACTGCAGTGGTAATGTTGTTATTCTGTTCAAATTGATTTGAATTGTTTATAAGGGTGCCAATAATCATGTCCTGGTAGCACCCCAGTTTTTATAGTATTTTCTACTATTTCTTTTTTTAATTTGTCTTGTTTTATTTGATTCTTTTGTGTGTCAAATATGTGTGCATATATAATCCAAAGCCATTTGCCTGTCCACTTTTTTAAAGCAGATATTGTCAATAATCTTGGATGCCAATAATGTTGACCACAGCTGTAGAAGTCTCAGTACCTTTTGATCACATCTCGTACTTTAAAGGCTGCATTTTCACACAGACTGTTGGTCTTTGCTTTCTCACAATCATCAGCTCTTTGTAGAAGATGTCATCTTGAGCATCCATCACTCAGAACACGCCCTCTTTAAATCTATTATAAAACTTAAAGGGACCTCAAAATAATAAGAGTCTATAACGAGCCTACCAGCCCTCCGGTATAATAGCCTAAAAGGCCACCGCTAGATATTTATTTTATTTATTTATTTAACAGGTATTTATGTTGCTTTATCATTTCAATCAAAGAGTTTTACATAATAACTTAAACTTGGTAATGTATATTAAACGGGGACATTGATAACTTGGATTTTTCTGAGGCAATGAAGGGTTAAGTGACTTTCCCAAGGCCACAAGGAGTGCTAGTGGGAATCAAACCCTGCAGCAATCATCATAGGTCTATTAAGCAAAATAATTTTTATAAATATACATTAAACAGTATTTTATAAATTAACCGGGCAAGGCGGACATGGTGCTCCTGCCCTCCTCTCCCATCCCCCCCTAAAAATACCACAACAGTTGTCGTGAAGTGCAAGGTTCAGAACCAAGGGAGGCAGAGGATTCACTGCAAAGTGAAACCAGAACTGTCAGTGCTGAAACAAGCATGGAGGGTTGGCATGGAAACCCTAAACAAAGAACGTCACAGAGTGTTAGGGAACGCCCATCCCCTGAGCTAGCTCCTGCCTCATCAGGGAAGTGGGAACACCTGGTGGGAGGTGTGGCTCAGCACAACGGAGAAAGAAACTTAGATAAAAAGCCTTTAGTTAAAGATAGGACAGAGAAGGGGAAGGAGAAAGAGACGGACATAGTCTCAGATACGGAGACAGAAGGAAAAGGCAGCACAGCAAGCGTGGAGAAAGCTGAAAGAAGGAGAAAAGCAGAGAAAGATAGATACTCCGAGGGCAGCCAAGGTCTGTGGCTGAGAGAAGGGAAAAGGGAAAGAAATCCCAATTCCACTCGGAGGAACTTCTCAGAGGAAGAGAGCTGGGGAAGATATTCAAGTCCAGTTCCCAGGGAGCAGTGCTCAACTACAAAAAGCACTGGGGATTTTTACTATCCAAAAAGCAGAGACGTTTATTCTGGGAACCAGAAAAGACAACCACGCTGTGCTCACAACAGACAGCCTGCAGGTAAAGCTTATTTCCCTGATACCAAGCTTTTATCAAAGGGGAGAGAAAAGTTTTACCAACCTTTTTGTAGCCAAGGGAGATTCCTGGGAGAAAGCAGTTCTAAAGGCAGACACAGAATTCCCTGTAGCCAAACAGAAGAGGGATACGTGTATCCTTTTAATTACAGAGGGCTGTGTGCACAGGAAGCCAAACACCCAGACTCACAGAGCAGGTTGGGGGAAGGGAACCCTGTAATTGGAACAGAGAGGTTTGCGTGGCAGGCAGAAGAACCCTCTCTAAGGGACCTTAAGGAAGAAGGTGATCTTATGCAGTGGGACCCTTATCAACCCCCTGAGTCCGAAGTGTTTATGGACTGCTCTTATATGGTGGCAGACAATGTGCAGTCCCTTTGTTAATAATACTGGATTTTGCTGAAGGAAGAAAAACAGCCAAAAGAAGTATTTTGGAGGGAAACTGTTTTATTCTTTTTGATTCCGTAACAGCAGAAGATAAGCATTATTTAAGTTGCCTATTTTTGTTCACATCAGGAATATGGTTTCTTTGTAAATATATTCTTTGTTCATGGTCATCAACATCCAACCCCGGGAGGGGCAATAAATCCTAATTTAACCTGAACCACTCGTGCACAACTTGGACTCATTCTTACTACTGTAGGACTACATTACCCAGGAGGCCTTTCCAAACCTCCATTTAAAGTTCACAGTCTAAGAAACACAACTACCTACTTGCCTTGCCCATGCTAAATGCCTCTGGGAGGGTGAGTGGTGACATATCTGGCGTAGTTTTTCGGATGCTTGACCTTGAATGAAGGACACCAGAGGAAACTACGGCACCAGGACTTCTGCACAAGCAAGTGGGCTACCAAAAGGCTGCAAGAGAGATAACGACAAGACACAGCTTCTTTTCCTGAAATGCAGACCTCTACACGAAGCCTCAGGTGCTGACACGAGATGGAGGCCCAGGACGTGATAGCGTGGATGCGGAAGCAATGGGACCTACAGATGGAACTTGCCAAGCACATCCAGGAGGAAAACGCTACACTCATGAGAGAGCAGCAAAAGCCGCTGCTGGACGCTGTGACAGCACTTCTAAAAGAACGCCGAGAACCACGGATGGAGAATCCTATGGTTATGCCAGGACCTCCAATGAACGCAAGTCATGCATTCTCTTTAGGACAATTGAGTCCCACTGATAACATTGACGATTTTATGGATGCGTTTGAGCGTATTGGGCAGGCGTTATAATGGCCTGATAGTCAGTGGGCTACACGCTTTGCAGTTTCGCTGACAGGCGAAGCCCTGTCAGCCTACAAAGCCATGCCAGCCGCTCTTGCAGGCGACTATATGGAAATTAAAAGAGCGGTAAAAGACAGGTTAGGGCTGACAACCTCACATTATAGGAGGCTATTCAGGGAAGCCCGCCTGAGGCCTCAAGAAACTCCAAAGGCGTTACAACAACGTCTGAAAAATCTGGCTTGGAAATGGCTAAGTCCAGAAACTAAGTCAATAGAAAATGTATTAGACACAGTTATTTTAGAACAATTTGTACAGGCTGTACCTAGAGAAATGAGGATGTACCTCACCTTGCAAGATTGCAAGACTACCGAGGAAGCAGCTAATTTGGTGGACCGGTTTCTGGAGGCCCAAATAGCTGACCCCTCGGAATGCAGCATACTGCAAGCTGCGGGTTTATGCAATGTTAAAAAGGGAAAGGTTCCCTATAGTGGAAAATATGCAATGACTACTGTGAATGTTAGAAATAGGAATGATGAGAGTGTTTTTGTGCCCAGAGCGAATGTGTTTACACCCAAGGGTAAATGTTATCTGTGTGGGAAAGTGGGGCATTTTAAAAGGGAATGCACCAAAAGAACTGTCCTGATGTCTGGGGTGGATGAACCAGTTCAGGGCAAATTTTTATTACATGCACAGGTGGAAGGGGTGGACACCTTGGCCCTGCTTGACTCGGGGGCCGACCAGAGTATGATTTCCCGCACACTCTGGGAGGCCATCGAGGGGCGCTGTTCGTCGCCCCCGAGTCAAGCAGAAAACCAGGTCAGAGTGAAGTGCATACACGGTACGTTTGCATTTTACCCTCGCCGAAATCTCTTGGTAACTGCACTAAAGTTCAAGCAAGTAATGCCCTTAGCTATACTTCCCGCATTACCCCAAGACCTTATTTTAGGCAGGGATTGGGTACCCTTTTATGAGGGACTAGTGGCAGGTTTGAACACCCGAACCGGCTTGGTCTCGACCAGATCACAAGCCGGGACCTCAGGGATGGGAGAGACATCAACTGGGGACAGGGGAGAACCTGGGGAAGGACTAGTGCCCCAAGAGGAGGAATTAGGGGAAGAAGAAGCAGATATTCTTCCTACCCATGAAGACCTAGTGAGTGAACCTTCTGCGCAAGGGAGGAAGGCCAAGGCAAAGAGACGCCATGAGAGGCAATCTAGGTCCCGAGGCAGAGCAGAGTTGGAGGCGGGCGCAAGCCTACCCTGGGTACCCGCCGAGTTAGTGAATAAATTTCCCTCCTTTCCTGCTGAGCAGCGGGCCGACCCGGCGCTCAAGAGAGCCTTCGAATGGGCCCAGGAGATTAGGCCCACATTACCTAGGTTCTTCATGGACAATGGCATCCTGTATAGGGAAAGCGTAGACCCTTACTCTGAGGCAGTAAGGAAGCAGCTTGTAGTGCCAACGACGTTCAAAGCCACGGTCTTGCGTCTCGCGCACGACCACCCTATAGGAAGCCATAAAGGTATCCAGGGCACCCTGGACCAAATATTTAGGTCACTTTTACTGGCCCGGGGTGTTCAAGGAGACTAGGCAGTATTGCGAGTCGTGTGCTCCATGTCAAAGGGTATCAGCGTTAAGGCCAAAAGCTGTACCTTTGGTGCTTACTCCCACCATAGCCGTACCTATGAGCCGAATAGGCATAGATATGGTTGGCCCTATGACACGTACACCCAGAGGTTTTCAGTACCTACTCGTGATAGTCGACCATGCCACCCGGTTTCCCTGGGCTATTCCCCTAAGGAACACCTCTGCGAGGATTATAGCCCAGGAGCTGGTCAAACTATTCTGCATGGTAGGGTTCCCCAGAGAGGTACTTACAGACCAGGGCAGCAACTTTTTATCTAAGCATCTGTCCACCGTATGGGAGGCTTTTGGGATAAAACACATACGGACTTCGGCTTACCACCCCCAAACAAATGGTCTAGTAGAACGTACTAATCAGACCATTAAGCAGATGCTGAGGAGAGGGTTGAAAAAAGGGGAGATAGCAGAATGGGATACCTTGCTCCCATTCGTTCTATATGCATGCAGAGAACGCGTGCAATCTTCGCTCACCCTATGAGCTTATGTTTGGGAGATCCCCTAGAGGGATATTAGATATACTACATGAGAAATGGGTAGAACCAGACATTTCTGAAGTAGAAATACCTCAGTTCTTAAAGGGTCTGAGGCAACGTTTAGAAAGAACGGCAAAGGCCGCAATAGAAAATCTGCAAGCGAGTAAACAGAAGCAAAAGCAGTACTACGACAGGGGCAAACAGCCCCGGACATTAACTGTAGGGGATAAGGTAATTATCCAGGTGGCAAATCCAGGCCCAAAATTCGAAGCACATTGGAGGGGACCGTGTACGGTCGTAGAGAAAGTAGGGCCAGTCTCATATAGGATAGAGAACGCAAAGGGTCGCAGGCAGGTGTATCACCTGAACCTTTTAAAACCCTGGAAAGAAAGAGTTGCCACCGCCAGTATGGTGTACATGGAACAGTATAGCAGATCCCACACTGGTATTACGTACTGTCCGGAAGGTGCGGCAGTACGTAATATTTTAAGGCGGGGGATATGTCGTGAAGTGCAAGGTTCAGAACTAAGGGAGGCAGAGGATTCACTGCAAAGTGAAACCAGAACTGTCAGTGCTGAAACAAGCATGGAGGGTTGGCATGGAAACCCTAAACAAAGAACGTCACAGAGTGTTAGGGAACGCCCATCCCCTGAGCTAGCTCCTGCCTCATCAGGGAAGTGGGAACACCTGGTGGGAGGTGTTTCTCAGCACAACGGAGAAAGAAACTTAGATAAAAAGCCTTTAGTTAAAGATAGGACAGAGAAGGGGAAGGAGAAAGAGACGGACATAGTCTCAGATACGGAGACAGAAGGAAAAGGCAGCACAGCAAGCGTGGAGAAAGCTGAAAGAAGGAGAAAAGCAGAGAAAGATAGATACTCCGAGGGCAGCCAAGGTCTGTGGCTGAGAGAAGGGAAAAGGGAAAGAAATCCCAATTCCACTCGGAGGAACTTCTCAGAGGAAGAGAGCTGGGGAAGATATTCAAGTCCAGTTCCCAGGGAGCAGTGCTCAACTACAAAAAGCACTGGGGATTTTTACTATCCAAAAAGCAGAGACGTTTATTCTGGGAACCAGAAAAGACAACCACGCTGTGCTCACAACAGACAGCCTGCAGGTAAAGCTTATTTCCCTGATACCAAGCTTTTATCAAAGGGGAGAGAAAAGTTTTACCAACCTTTTTGTAGCCAAGGGAGATTCCTGGGAGAAAGCAGTTCTAAAGGCAGACACAGAATTCCCTGTAGCCAAACAGAAGAGGGAAACGTGTATCCTTTTAATTACAGAGGGCTGTGTGCACAGGAAGCCAAACACCCAGACTCACAGAGCAGGTTGGGGGAAGGGAACCCTGTAATTGGAACAGAGAGGTTTGCGTGGCAGGCAGAAGAACCCTCTCTAAGGGACCTTAAGGAAGAAGGTGATCTTATGCAGTGGGACCCTTATCAACCCCCTGAGTCCGAAGTGTTTATGGACTGCTCTTATATGGTGGCAGACAATGTGCAGTCCCTTTGTTAATAATACTGGATTTTGCTGAAGGAAGAAAAACAGCCAAAAGAAGTATTTTGGAGGGAAACTGTTTTATTCTTTTTGATTCCGTAACAGCAGAAGATAAGCATTATTTAAGTTGCCTATTTTTGTTCACATCAGGAATATGGTTTCTTTGTAAATATATTCTTTGTTCATGGTCATCAACATCCAACCCCGGGAGGGGCAATAAATCCTAATTTAACCTGAACCACTCGTGCACAACTTGGACTCATTCTTACTACTGTAGGACTACATTACCCAGGAGGCCTTTCCAAACCTCCATTTAAAGTTCACAGTCTAAGAAACACAACTACCTACTTGCCTTGCCCATGCTAAATGCCTCTGGGAGGGTGAGTGGTGACACAGTACACTTTTTGGCATTCAACTGGTCGCAGCTTTATTAACCATAAACATTATCTAACAAACTCCAAACAACCAGAACTGCATCATTCAGGTTCCGGCAGCGGGATGAACCCTCACCAGCCATGTGAGTAGCAAAGTGAGTTCCCTCCCGCCTCCGCCGGGAACCGTCCCTCGGCAATTCCATCCCCCCTCTTCCGGCTTCGCCATATTATTAGCAAAAGCCCTGAGGGATTCTCCGCGTCGGGGGTACCCCACCCCCTCCCTGCGCATTGCCAAGACTCCGGACCCCGGACACCTCTGGGATCCCGCCCCCCTCCCCTCCAGCTGCAACCCACCCTTTCCCCACCACCGCCCATCATAGGGATGGGAGGGTGGGAACGCCCATCCTCCCAGCCAGCTCTGACGGACTAAACTGCCGCGCCGGCACGCTCACCTTTAAAACCGGCCCTCCCACCCATCCTCATCCATTGGCTCCCGCGCCCCCACAAACTCGTGGGAGCCAATGGATTTAAGGGACGCTCACCGCCGCATCAGCCCCCTCTTCCTCTTTCCTCTCCAAGGCTGGGGCCACGCACCATGCTGCCCGGTTAAATGCGGCTCGCAGGTACGTGGCCCCACGGCTTTCTCATAACCGGGCAAGGCGGACATGGTGCTCCTGCCCTACTCTCCCATCCCCCCCCCAATAAAAATACCACAACAGTACACTTTTTGGCATTCAACTGGTCGCAGCTTTGTTAACCATAAACATTATCCAACAAACTCCAAACAACCAGAACTGCGTCATTCAGATTCCGGCAGCGGGACGAACCCTCACCAGCCATGTGAGTAGCAAAGTGAGTTCCCTCCCACCTCCGCCGGGAACCGTCCCCCAGAAATTCCATCCCCCCTCTTCCGGCTTCGCCATATTATTAGCAAGAGCCCCAAGGGATTCTCTAGGTCGGGAGTACCCCACCCCCGCCCTGCACATTGCCAAGACTCCAGACCCCGGACACCTCCGGGATCCCGCCACAGGCTCAGTTACACCTGTCCCTGAGCCTCCCCCCAAGAGCAAAGCTGCGACCAGCTACTCTGCTTTGAACCACATACTCCAAGGCCTCTTGCCAATCATTCAGGACCAAATCCACCCCCATCGGGGATAGATGTACTCCGTCTGGCTGGTATAAGCCAGCACAATCAACCTCTACCCAAGGATGCAAGATCTGCCATCCCCCGTTTTCACACACCCAGCGGCCAATTTGCCGATTAACTTTAATCAACCCCCGAGACCACCTCCGGTGGCCCCAGCAAGCTGGCCTCGGAATTATATCCGACCATAACAATACAACATTTGGAAACATGAGCAGCACCTCCTCAAGGTCCCTCTTTGCCACTCTGATCAGCTGCCGAACTGTCCAAGTCCCCAAGTCGTTGCCTCCAAGATGTAACAACAGCAATGTTGGGGATCCCCTTATACGCTGATGGTGCTGAAGCAAAGGCAACAGTTGCGGCCAGTGAAGACCACGCTCGCCCAGCCATGATACGGTCACCTCCTCAGTGTGCAATTCAATGTTCACCCCGAGAGGCCTCAGCGCTGCTTGTCGACCAGCCCAGTAAACAAATGAATGGCCGATCATCCAGAAGCTCAATGGCATCTGGCCCATATCTAAAAGAAAAAACACAGTTAAACGCCGACCCCGTAATCCCCCTCACAAACGCACGTACCCCCGAATGCATTAGAGCGCCACCTGCCTCCGCTGAATGTCGCGCTCATTCAAGCCCGCCTCCGCGGCACTGTTGGCTGCCCCAATCCGAAACGAATGAGGTGCGAAATCACTCGGCTCCAAGCCTACCTGACGCACTCTCAACCGCAGGACTGCTGTGAACTGAAAGCGCTTCAGTCGGCGCGAATTCTCATGCAGAAAGAGAAAACCGCCCCCCCCCCCCTCCCACGGCCTTACCCGTAAGTAAGCCTCCATAGCAGCCACCGGACAAGTTGGGGAATTCCCAACTGCTCTCAATAGCACCCAAGCGCCCTTGCCCCTCTGGTCAGTCTTGGACCTTGACAGGCAGATGCCCAACCCCCCTTTGTACACGCGCACATGATGCAGCTGCAGTGCCCCCCCCCCTCCAGTCGCTGAGCTGGATGCTGCCACCAATTCCCCCACCCAGAAAGCCCCGAAAAAGGCCACACAAAACACTGCCTGAAACAGCATGACCTCATGTGGAGACGCTGCTACCAAAGGCAGCGCCGCACACAGCTTCCCAAGGAGCTCATGCGTGATCGGCCGTCGCCTATCACCTTGCAGAGGGTTATCCCGCTCCCAACCTAGCAACAAACGACTCGACAGGAACCCTCAGCTGGACGCCCCACCCCACTGCCATGGAGAAAAATGCAAAAACTGTGATGTGTGCACATACAGTCGATCTCACCATCCCAGCAGCCTTCGCCGCCGTGATGTATAATCCCATGAGGTGATCGGAGAAAGGACCCTGCCGCCAGCCTCGGGCTGCCAAAATTTCCATCACAATGTCGCATCCTCTGCAATAGGCCCGCCAAGTTGCTGGTGATATGCAACTCCGCAACAGGTTCAACATGCCTTCAGGCCAAGCCGCCATAACTGCTCCGGGACCCGCCTTCCAACAGTGTCCGCCTCTGGAGCCAGACGCCAGAACATGTTCCACTTGAAACGGGAAAGAGCATCGGCAACCTGGTTAGCATATCCTGGCACATGATGGGCTCTTACCACAGCATTCAATCTCAAACAGGCTAACACAACCTCCTGCATCAGGGCCGCCACGCTCGAGCAATGCGGGGCATACCTATTGAGCACACTAACCACGGCTTCATTGTCGCACCACCACAGCACCCGATGATTGCGCAGCCTGTCTGGCCACAGCTCCAGAACCACCAGTATCGGGAATAATTCCAGAAAAGTTATGCTATCGGTCAGGCCCGCCTCGCGCCATGCGAGCGGCCATGCCTCCGCACACCAAGAGCCCCCGAAATAAACGCCCAAGCCACAACCACCTGCTGCATCAGTAAAGAGTTGCAGGTCGAAAGTAGACATTTCCTTCTCCATCATAACCGCAACGCCATTAAAACCTGTAAGGAACTCATCCCAAACTCCCAAGTCCGCCCTCATGCGCCTAGAAATCCTAATGCAGTGGTGCAGCTTACGTACACCCGAGGTAGCCGCCGAAAACCTGCGCATGAAAACCCGCCCCATCGGAATGACTCGACAAGCAAAATTCAGTGATCCTATCAGAGCTTGCATCTCCCTCAGCGTATCTTTTGCAGACCCCATCACGTTCGCCACCAGAACCCGCAACCGCGCCACCTTTTCCAATGGCAGGCATGCCACCATGTCCCCCGAATCCAGCTCCACCCCCAAAAATGTGAGGCGTGTTGACGGGCCCTCCATCTTGCCAACCACCAACGGGACACCCCAATCCTGAGCCAACCTCTTGAAGCCATCCAGAAGCAACTGACATTGCCCCGCCGACGAATAAAAAATCATCCAGATAATGGACCGTGTTCCCACATCCCACTGAGACCTCGAGGACCCAGTGCATGAACGAACTGAACATCTCAAAATAGGAACAGGACACCGAACAACCCATCGGCATGCATTTATCGAAATAATACTGCCCTTCAAACTTGAAACCCAGTAAATGAAAAGAAGCAGGGTGAACCGGCAAAAGGCGAAATGCAGATTCGATATCCACCTTCGCCATTAGACACCCCGGCCCACATTCCCGTACCAACCCCACTGCCTCGTCGAATGACGCGTAACGCACAGCACACAATTCCCTTGGTATAGGGTCATTGACCAATGCCCCTACTGGGAAGGACAAGTTGTGAATCAACTGAAACTTCCTGGGATCCTTTTTAGGAACAATTCCCAACGGGGAAACCACGAAATGCGCGAATGGCCATTCAGCAAAGGGCCCAGCCACCCTACCCAATCCCAGATCCACAGCCAAATTTTCCCTGACAATATGAACAAAACGCTTGACCGATGGGGAGTTGCGCGCCCTATCCGAACCCCCCTCACCGACCACCGGTATGGGGAAACCATAGCGAAAACCCCCCTCCAGTACCCCCCCAGCCCTACTCCTCTTATATCGGCTCAGCCAAGGCCTAAGCGCCTCGAATCTAATAGGGGTCGGGGCAAGACCCATCAAGTGCTTATTACTTGGGAGCAGGGGCGGGGACAATCACTGCCCCTTTTTTATTTATTTATTTTATTTTATTTTATTTATTTATTTAGTAACACTTATATACCGCTACTTCCAGCAATCAGAAGCGGTTTGATTACATCTTTGGGATTTGTCAAAAATCAAGACAGAGAAGTTGGGGCATATATACAATAGTTCAGAGGTAAATCAACAGCACACAGAATATGGTCTCGAGATTGTCCTAGACATATTTACATAATTTTACAAAAGGGATTCTACTTAAACATATTTACATTTTTACATATAACTGTTCACTTCATCCTTTATCTCTTTGGGATTTACTACTGGTTGTAGTGACAGTGGAATAGATGCATTTTTAATTTCTTCCTGAAATCAACTATGTCTTTAATTGCTCGCAGCTCATATGGCAGTTGGTTCCATAAGGTTGGGGCATAGAATGAAAATACTCTGTGGCTAGTACTGGCTTTTACCTGTCTGATGATGTTTGGAACTTGTAGCGTGTCTGAGTTGATAGTTCTCCTGTCTCTGGTGTTAGGTTGCTTGCAGATAAGGGTTGAAAGGAATGATGGGGCTAGGTTATGAATGAGTTTGAACGTTGTTACCAATGTTTTATATTGTATCCTGGCAGCAATGGGTAGCCAGTGTAGCTCGATCAATACGGGTGTAATGTGTTCAGTTATGCTTGATCGCATGATGATCCTCGCCGCCACATTTTGTGCCAATTGCAAGATATTGGTGGTTTTCTTTGGCAGACCCTGTAGGATGGCGTTACAGTAGTCTAAGTGAGGCATGATGAGTGCTTGCGCAACAGACCGGAAATCACATGGTTCAAGTATATTCCGCAGGGGTCGTAACACTCTAAGTTTGTGAAAAATGGCCTTGTTGGTGTTGCTCAGGTGTTTTTCCATCTTTAGTTTGCTGTCGATTGTGACTCCCAGATACTTGATCTCATTCTTAGTGTTGTAAGTGTTGTTACACAGTGTGATTGTTGGAGGAGGTTTGAAGTCAGGTTTACTGGATATGTACATCACTTCCGTTTTCTTGTGGTTAATCGACATATTGTTTTGTTGTAGCCATCCTAACATCTCGCCCAGGCAGGTTTCGAGCTGAGTATATTTAGGGTCTGCGGCATCTACTTGTGTGTACAGCATAATATCGTCTGTGTAAATATGGTAATTGATGTCATGTTTCCTGAAAATGTCACTGAGAGGTTGCATGTAAATGTTAAAAAGTAGTGCCGAGAGGGCCGAACCCTGTGGTATGCCTTGAGTTTGAATGAAGGCTTCTGCTTTTTCGCCGTTGAATTGGACCTGCGGCATTCTGTTCGTTATGTAAGATGATAACACAGGTACACTAAAAAATTTTTTTTTAAACTGCCTCTAATGTTTCGATTGATTTTTACGTTTTTTGGTGCGCTGAATCCAAATCTGGTAACCAATTTGCTCCATCACGTACAGATTTTTTGCTACATTGGGTTAGCAGTTTGAGGTGAACGTTTCAGATTGAGTGCGATCGAGATAAAAGTTTCTTGGATGAATTCTTTATACTAATTGTTTAGTAGTTATTCAAATAAGAATAAAGAAAATTGTAACAAGGCAGCACATAAGAATAGAGTAATGTCAACAAAACACACTGTAATGGTAGCAAAAATGTCTGCACTTAAAACAGCCACATACAAGTGCACAAACATTGAGCATATAAGAGCGAGGTTAGACACAAAGCAAAGCAAAGAAATGTGCAAAAAATGTTGTACAGGTATGTATGTAAGAATAGAAAACGCAAACCGCACCATTGCAATACATGAACACAAACACCCGATGGTGTGAAAATAAAATTCTAATAAATGAGATCCGACACTGTGGTAATAACTAGCAAATTTTTATTTCAAAGTTTAGTAAAAACACGATATTTGTCAACACAGTTTAGATTTTAAAGTCATTCTTGGGTCAATCAATCTCCTGGTGGGCCCGTTTCTTCTTCCCCCGAATGCTTCTCTTGGTGCGCTGCTTGGCATATTTTTCATCTGGGGTTTCCCGCAGCAGCAACCAGCAGAAATCAGCCATCATAGTGGTGTTCCATCTTCCTTGGTACCTTCTCTCTGCGTCCTTGATGTCCTGGTGAAACCTTTCACCTTGTTCTTCACTGTACGCCCCCAAGTTTTCGGGAAAGTAGTTCACATGGGAGTGCAAGAAATGGACTTTCAGGCTCATGTTACAGCCTTATTCTTTGAAGGCATTGAGCATCCTGGCAACAATATCCTTATAGTTCTCATCCCGCCTGTTCCCCAAGAATTTGAGAACAACATCCTTGAAGGAATCCCAGGCTTCTTTTTCCTTCTCAGACATCGTTTCAGCGAATGCTCCATCTGAAATGAGTTTCCTTATATCAGGGCCAACAAACACTCCTTCCTTTAGCTTTGCTTCAGAAAGTCGGGGGAACTTTGAGCAAAGGTACCGAAAGCACTCACCATCTTTTGGAAGGGACTTGATGAATTGCTTAATGAGACCCAACTTAATGTGGAGAGGTGGTAATAGAATTTTATCACGAGGTACCAAGCTCTCATGAAGAACATTTTTCTCACCGGGTCTCAAATACTCCCGAATTGGCCAGTCTTTTTTCCCCCAGTGTAGGTCGCGGGCCCGGCTTTCCCACAAGCAAAGGAAGTAGGGATATTTGGTGAAACCGGATTGCTGCCCTATTAGCATGGATAGAATTTTAGTCTCCACAAATCATCCACTTATGCTCATCATAACTAATCTTCTGAAGAACCAGGGCCAAATTCTCGTATTTTTCTTGGAGAATAACAGAGTGAGCAATAGGAACTGAAGCGAATGTGTTGCCATTATGAAGAAGAACACCTTTTATGCTGTCTTTTGACGAATCAATGAACAGCCGCCATTCAGCAGGATCATACTTGAGTTTAAACTTTTCCATCACTTCGTATATATCGTTGCAAAATACCAAATCTTCCTCTTTGCTGAAATACTTCAAAAATTGTGTCTCGCGGTTGCGGTACCAATAAAAAGTTGTTCCTGGTGACAATAGATTTTTCTGTTTAAGCCGAGAACCTAGCAGTTGGGCAGCATCTTTTGGGAGTCCTAAATCCTGGACTAAATCATTCAATTCAGCTTGAGAGAAAAGTTCAGGTTTCGGATCTGCTTCAGTTTCAAACTCGGAAGTACTGGACTCATCGGGAAAAGCCATCTGATGAGTCTCATCATGATCAGAACCGTCCACACAAATATGATCCAAAGATTTTGGTGGTTCAGGCACAGGTACTTCGTTGCTATGAGGCATAGGCCTAATTGCTGAGGGAAGGTTGGAGTAACTTATTACGTTCTTATTTTTTAAGTTGTATCCCTTCACAATGCAAGAGCAAAAATAGCAGTCACTGTTGTGGTCTCTTTGTTCACGCCACATCATAGGTATTCCGAAACGAAATGCTTGTTTTTTACCTTTCATCCATAAGCGTAGATCTTCCTCACATGTCTTGCACACTTTGTGAGGAGCCCACGGTTTGTCTTGATCGCCTAACTTCAAACCGAAATAGGCGAAATATACTTTTTTAATAAATGCAGAAATGTTCTTCTGCCGCTTTTTCACGGTATATTCCCCACAAATAAAACAAAAGCTGTCCGGAGAGTTGACGCAACCTCTGGCTCTGTGAGCCATCACAAATACACAGCACTGCAAACTACAACTGTAGTGAACCATTTCGGAATAAAGCTGGATTACGACTGAGCAAACAAAAGGTAATAATGAACTTGCAAGAAACTGAAATTTGACAGGAACGTTCATGTCGCAACCACCGTGTTTGAGAGAGTGAACGAGGCGAGGCGAACAGGAAAGAACATGCGCCAGCGCGAGTACTGGATTTAGCCCCCCGCCTCCCAATTGTCCTGTTAATGTATAAAATGAATACAAAACACTCTAAAATATCATGAGGGAGTGTTTCTAGTTAGTTAACCATTACAACCTCTATTTTGGGCCAAGAAAATAAACTGCAGTCGGCTAAAAAGAAATTATGTGAACATTCCTTATATGGGTAAGAAATCTAATTTTGCAAGAAAACGTGACGTGATGGAACATTTTGGCTATTTTTCCTGGATTCAGCACCCCAAAATCTATAGGAATCAGTTGCAAAACTGGAGGCAGTTTTTTGGTAGTGTACCTGTGTAACCATTTCAGGGGGGTTCCCAATATTCCAATTGATTCCAGCTTGTCTAGGAGGATTCCGTGATGGACAGTATCAAAAGCGGCAGAGATGTCAATGAAAATGAGAATAAACATTTTCTTTCTGTCTTCGAGGCCTTTGAGGAGGTTGTTAAGCAGGGCCAATAGAAGAGTTTCGACCCCATGGTTTTTTCTGAACCCGTATTGCTGACTGTCCAAGGTTTCATGGTCGTCGAGGTGGTCTTGAAGTTGAATGAGGGCTGCCTTCTCAATGATCTTTGCTAGGAAAGATATGCTAGAGATTGGGCGGTGTTGGGTCCTCTTTTTTGAGTGAGCTGTTTTTTAGAATCGGTCTAATTATGGACTTCTTGAGCTGGTTAGGCATGATTCCTTGACACAGTGATTGGTTCACAATGTGTGAGACCTGGTGGACGATATCCTTTTTTGCCGCCTTGATCCACGCAGCTGGGCAGGGATCTAGCGGGGAGGTGGTGGTGTTGATACTGGTTTTTGACACATCTAATTGCCGAGTGCCCCCCACCACAGACTGAACAACTGTGCCGGAACTTACAGTCTGGAAATGGGCAAGAGGATTTATTAAACCGCTAACAGACATCCCCGGCTCCTCCGCCGCTTGATCTTTGCAGCACAGGAGCCTCTGCCCCCCGAAAAGGCTGCCCCGCAGCCGCTGATGACCCGATACCCCCTTTCTGACTGCCCCCCCCGCCCCTCCCCTTGCCAACATCTGCGTCAACCACAGGTTTATGTCCTGCGTCCCCCAAGACAACGACTTATTTTCTTCCATTTTGTCCCGGAACTTCTCATCGTAGTTGAGCCATGCCCAACCATCATGAGTCTGTGCGGCCTCCGAAATGGAATCCGCGTAGGCTAGTAACATCCCATATTGCCCTGGGTAATGATGTCCCCACACACTGGCTAGCTGCAAGAAAGCCCTCGTCCAATTAATGACATTGTGCTATGCCTTTCGGACCCTACCCACCTTCTCATCCTCTCTCCTTTTCCGCTTCCTACCCTCCAACAACCTAAATATATCTATATACCTCCTCTTCCGTATCTTCCACCGCAGCTTGCGTGGAACCCCCTCCCATAGCTCGGAAAATGATGCCAGCGTAGTGCCTACGCCGCCAGACACAACCACCCCCGCGCCCTCCCCGCCCCAGGCTCGCTTCCTGATCCCCACGCTTGAAGAGGAGGATGAAACATCATCGGACAATGACGTAGAGGACCCCAACCGCCGTCGCCGCCGCTTACGTGAGTGCCAACACTTTTTCCTTGCTTTTTTCCCTCACCGCCCCCAAAACCTCCCCCCCCCCCATCACCCGGCTCGCTCTGCCCCCCTTGCAACTCACCAGCTGTCGAAGTCTCCAGCTGCGTCGCCCCCACGAGGCTATTCGAAGCTGGCCGCCCGCCATCCTCCTGAAGCACCTCTCGCTGCTCCACCCTTGTCACCGCCGCCTCCACACTGCTCGCTGGCACCGTGTCCATGTCTTCCCCTCGAAACGCCGCACCTCCCAACTGCTTCATCCGCTGCGCCTCTCCAGCCTGCACCTGTGAAGATAAGGAGGGAAAAAAGGAGGGGGGACCTGCCATAGACCATGGCGGTTGCCATGGTCCCAGCCACTCAGCCCTGGAAGATCCCTGCCCCCTCCCTGCCAATGCTCCCAAGTCGTGGGATACAACACCCCAGGTACCGTAGGCCATCCCCATGGGCCACCTCCCAGCAATCCGTCCTGCCCAACCACCCGCCTTTGAGACTTCCCAGCCAGTTCCGACGGACTAAACCGCCACACCGGCACACTCGCCTTTAAAACCGGCCCTCCCACCCATCCTCATCCATTGGCTCCCACGCCCCCACACACTCGCAGGAGCCAATGGATTTAAAGGACTCTCACCGCCGCATCAGCCCCCTCTTTCTCTCTCCTCTCCAAGGCCAGGGCCACGTACCACGCCACCCGCCCGGTTAAATTTGGCTCGCAGGTACGTGGCCCCGCGGCCTTCTCGATATATTTCAAATTATACCCTTAAGAAAGTGAGTCAAACCCTACAGAAAAACTAAATTGAAAAGAACTGACACGATATTGTGTTTCAGTAAGATAAACAGAGTACTTATCTGCGACAGGGACAAGCTCAAAAACAAACAGAGCCCAAGAGCACTACTCCAGCTGTCTCTAGGCTCTCAGTAGTAAGAAAATTGAACATAATCTTTAAAACAACCGGCAGATTAGCAACACATGACTGGATAGATCTATCAGAGCAACGAATTCCAATCACTGATCTGATTCAACCCATCTAGCTTAATAGAGTTCAAGCGATAGATTCAAAGATGTTCACGTAAATTCAGTCACTTAAGACAATCACCTCTCTTCCATGCAAGTGGAACACAATCAAGAATGTGCCAATGAAAATCTTATTAAGAATGAGGCACCTTGAGCCAATGCATTACCAATGGAGCTGTTTTGGCACATGTATTAATATGGCTCTTATTCTCATTCAGATGTACCAGAATCTTACATTTGAGGTTCCTTTAAGTTTTATAATAAATTTTGGATCTAGTTTTGATTTGCGGGTAATTCAGTGATTAGATCTTTTCTCAGGAGACAGTGCAGAAGTTCCAGGAAGCAGACAATGGGTCATCGGATTTGGTCCAATCTGATACTAAAGTTGAGGGTCAGCTGCAGTCTCTCCAGCAGATTCATGTTTCCTTTATATAATGATTCGTTGTTTACTCATTATAAAATGAAGGCTCTGGAAAATTCTGCTGGGGCTAATAATTTAAAATTTTTGAATTTCCCAATTACCCGTCTGCTCTCTGCTCAAATATTGTTAGAAAAGTATTTTAAGGAGGTTTGTTGTTGACTGATGTAATATAGCTTCAGAAATGCTATTATTTACCTAGTAGTATTAAGAAAGAGGATCCATGTAAGGAACGGATTGATATATTATTGCCTGAAGTGGATTTAACTTTAATTTCTTGAGGATTCCACTGATAACATATCTCAAAGGGCCACCCTATTGGTAACTTTTTTGTGAGAGGCTGATAACACCAAAGTTTTGAAGTTGTTTTTAAAAAACAAGGAGGAAACCTTTTTGTGGACGTAAGTTGAATGTATTTCCTGATATGTGCAAGAACACTCAACTTCATAGGAAACAGTTTCTTGCTTTGAAGTCTAGGGTGTTGGGAGTGGGTGCAACTTTCTTTTTGCGTTTTCCCTGTAAGTGTGTAATCATCATGCAGAGTAATACTTTTTTCTTTTGTGATCCGTCACATTTGGAAAAAAAATTAGTTGATAAGCAAGTTGCGGATTTTGTAGGAGATGCTAATGATTGAGCCCATTGGGGTTTGTTTGGGGGGTCTATGCTTCCCTTTGACCTCCCATTACGCTGCTTAGGATGAATAATTGCTTATGTGTTGCCTTCTCTCCCCTTAATAGGGGCTGTTTGCACTATTTCCTTGTATTAATTTCTATTTGGTTTATTTTACATGTAATCTGCATATTCCTTTAATGACTTATTGGATTTGTTTTGTGATAAACCTTATAAATTAAAAATAAAAAAAAGACATTGAACATGTTCAAAACTGAGCTTTTTATTTTTCCCCCTAAAACCTCCTCCCCCCTTCCTCTTTTCTCAGTCTTTGTGGATAACTCTCTACTCCTCCCTGTTTCCTCAGCTCACAACCTTGGGGTTGTCTTTGGCTCCTCTCTCTCTTTCTCCACACACATCCATCTGATAGCTAAGAGCTGCCATTTCTTTCTCTATAACATCAAGAAAATCCACCCATTCGTTTCTGAACACACTACTAAGACACTTATCCACTCCTTAGTCATCTCCCGTCTTTGCTATTGTAACCTATTCCTTGCTGGTCTCCCTCTGAATCATCTCTCTCCCCTTTAATCTTCCGTCAGCCTTGTCATGCCCATATTACCCCTCTTCTCAAGTCACTTCATTGCTCCCTATCCATTTCCACATCCAGTTCAAACTTCTCCTGCTGACCTATAAGTGCATTCACTCTACAGCTCCTCACTACCTTTCCTCTCTTATCTCTCCCTACACCCCTCCTCGGGAAATCCATCTTCTTCTGCCAACTCTAGACTTCACTCCTTTCACTTTGCTGCTCCTTATGCCTGGAACAAACTTCCTGAGTCTGTATGTCTCTGGCTCTTTTAAAATCCAGGCTGAAAACTCACCTCTTTGCTGCCACTTTCGGATCTTGATTCACCCGATCTTCTTTGTGTTTCCTTACCATTCCCCTAGATGAATCCCTGTCTATACCTACTGTGTTATCTGTCTTAACTAGATTGTAAGCTCTGATGAGCAGGGACTGTCTCTTACATGTCTGTGCAGGTCTGTGTACGCCTTGTAGTGCTATACAAATGCTCAGTAGTAGTAGTAGTAAGTTATCCTTAACCTGCTCTTGAGACCGTATAAATCCCTCCAAATGCTCTGGGTCAGAAAACATTATTTCCCAGAGCATTTCACCATACGGTTCCTTGGGAACAAGGTACTAGTCTATATTTTCAATAGCAAAAATTTACTCCGAACTTGCTGAGTTCTGGGGGAAACATCTGGAAATATATTTGTAGGATGACCGTGGAAAGGAGTTGTTTTCTTTTTAAAGAATACAAACAAAATTAAATCTTTTTTCAAAGCATTTGGAAGGTGACCACCATTATCCCTTGGTAAATGGTCTCCTCCAATGAGGACCCTGGAAAAGCCATAATACTCAATTCATCGAAGGAAGCCCCACTCTCAAAAAGGTTCCTAATTGAACCCACAGCATAAAAAGCATTTATAATATTAGGAAGAGAATTGGGCTTCATCTGCAGAATTTGCACGCAATATTGTTTCATCTCTTTAGCAGAAATCATAGAACAATATAGACAGTTTTAAAAACAAAGATTACAAGCTCTCAGAGAGTTTTTAACCATTTCCAATTTATTTTCCAAGGCCAAGTTCCCTTTAACCAAAGCATTATTTGAAGCCTCAAGAGTTTTATTTTTTTAGCCTGTTCTCCCAGCACATTATTGCAGGTTTTCAGATCTTGTTCCAACCCAAATATTCTTACAACTGTCTTCCCAGAAAATTTACATAACTGGTTAAGAAAGCCAGTAAGCATACTTTCCATTTTAACCATTACCCTCCAAATCTCCAAGTTAGTAACATCTGTAGGTGGAGTCAAAGGTAACTGTCCCTCACCCCCCGAAAGCCCTGCAAAAGTCACATTGCTATAGGTTGTGATTACTATAAGAGATGGCCCTTTTGAAGAGTCAGTTGCCTGTGTGGGATCCAAAACAAGGGGAAAACATTCTTAGAGTCCCTGATGGTAAATGGAGCTGGATTACATGCAATACCACCTTAACCAAGCCCAGCATGAACAAAACGGGGAGACAAGGTGGAGGTATCCAAGCTCATGGCTGGCAGTTTAGGCAGGAAGCGAGGATCAGGACTCAGAGAAGGAGCAGCTGAACTGATCTGCACCCCCCCCCCCCTCCCAGGGGAACTTGTCACCAAAGAGCCAAACAGCCTTGGTCTTTAAGTGAAACCACAAAGGAATCAATGGGGCCAGTTTTTACTATTACATCAGTCCCTTTTTCTTTATTTACCTTCCTCTTCCACTTCCTCTTCATCATAGTATAACACACAGAACCAACCCTCAAGCAGAGGTTAGCAGACTCCAAAATGAGAGCAGCAAGTTATTACAATTCCTCACTCAAAATCGAGCCAAATCCAGTCATTCCACAGAAGGCTCCTCAGTAGGCTCTGAAGAGGCTCCAAGGGGACGTTCCCCTTTGGCTATGCCCCTTCAGGCACATAACCATGGGCCACATAACCCAGCACTCCAACTGGTTTTAAAGTCCCCCTGACACTGCTTAGTGATGTCAAGAGGGATTGTGGCTACCAGCAGCAACACTCCTCCAGCTCCAAGATAGCGAAGGAGCTTACTCCCGTTGGCTCCTGGGTAGTTCAGCTACTTCATTCTCCAAATTACCATGGCTCTCTGGCTAGTTTTAAAGTCCTCCTGGCACTACTTAGTGAAGTCGGTGGGGGGGTGGGGTGGAGGGGGAGGGGGCCTGGCTAGCTGCAGCAGTACTCCTCAAGATAGCAAATAAGCTTACCCTCGTTGACTTCTGGGCAGTTCAGCTGCATCCTTCTCCCAAAACCATTTCATTTTATACATAGAATTAGGTGACAGCATTACAATTATTGATGTGCACATTAGTTTCACGTTCAGGTTGAAGAAAGTGGGTGGTGGTTCCAGTTTGAGAGAGTCTGTGGATTTATCTGAATATTTTCTCAGAATCTCATCAAAATCGAAAAACATTTAATCCAGTCTGCAGCGCTCTAGTGAAGCATGGAATTTCAATGTGGATTTTGATGATCTGCCTATTTTAAGTTGAAAAGTCTTAATTTAGTTGCCTTTGTATGAGATATATTTTGGGGTCAGGCACTTTCAGTCTTCCAGTTCAATCACAGCATGGTGTGGATTTTGATATAGTGCGATGTGACTTCATGGTTTTTCCACAGTTATAATCTCTTCTCATATAGCCCGATACTGTAATGACAGTGTTTGACCAGACGCAGCATCCCTATTGTCTTCAAGGAACCTTGAAACACTTGCATTCAGCCTGGCCCCTAATGGGCAATGGTGGTGACTGTCATACACTCAAGGCCTGAGAACCGGCATCTCCTACCCTGACTGACCAAAGCATGGGAACAAACTGAATCCAAGTAACCTGCTAAAAGGTCCCTGGAAGGCCTCTAGTGTTTCTTATTAAAGGGTTTCAACCTCTTAAGTGGGCAGTTTTCAAAAGCAGTTACCAGAGAGCAGTGCCTGGATAAGTGCTGCGGATGCCGTACGAATGGAGCTGTGGAGCGACGCAGCTGCGCAGGGCGCAAGCACAGAGAGGGCGCTGATATCATCACAGGGCTTCCAAGAAGCTCAAAAAAGGCCATTACTACACATTGCTGGGGCAGAGGGGGGCACAAGATTCATTCGTCACACAGGGCGCATTTCTTGTTGATAGGGATATTCCGTAGCACTAAAAGGATAGTACTGGGGCAGTCTGTGTGTTTCGCGCTCCATGGGGCTTTGTGGGATACTCAGCACCACCACATTTATTTGTATTTATGAATATCTAAACTATCCTAAGGCTATTCGTATAGCCGTGCGGAACATCCCACTGGCATTCCTCATGACCTTGGATAAATCACTGAACCCTCCATTGCCTCTGGTACAGGGCCAGCCCAAAGATTTCTGCCACCTTAGACAGCCTGTCCTGTGCCACCCCTCCATGCTGCTACCGCTGCCGTGCTGTCCCCACCCCCCAGCATCCATCTTCTCACCTGAGGGATGAGGGTGGCATGGCGATTCCTCCCTTCTTAATGGCTGCTTCAGCACCACAGAGAGCTTTAAGGCAGCTGCATTCATGCAAATAAGAACATAAGAACATAAGATATGCCATACTGGGTCAGACCAAGGTCCATCAAGCCCAGTATCCTGTTTCCAACAGTGGCCAATCTAGGTCATACGTACCCAGCAGTTTCCCCAAGAGACACAAGTTCCACAATGCTTGTACTGGATCAAGCACTGATATCCTGGGTCCCTTCTTAATACTGGTTTATGGACCTTTCCTCCAGGAACTTGTCCAAACCTTTTTTAAACCCAGCTACACTAACAGCCTTTACTACATCCTCCGGTAACAAATTCCAGAGTTTGATTGCACGTTGAGTGAAGAAATATTTTCTTTTATTAGTTTTAAATAGTTTACCCTGTAGCTTCATTGCATGTCCCCTAGTCTTTCTATATTCTGATAACGTAAACAATCGATCTACGTTTACCCGTTCCACTCCGTTCATTAATTTATAGACTTATAGACTTATAAATGCTCCTGCCCCTTCTGATGCAACTTTCTGTTTCAGGGATAGGAGTGGTCTGCCATGACTGCACACACGTGAACTGGGTCTGCTGCCCTAGGTAACCGCCTCATTTCCCAAGTGGATGGCCGGGCCTACTCAGATATAAACTTAGATTGTAAGTCCTCTGGGGACAGGGAAATATCTCCTGTACCTGATTGTTACCCGCCTTGAACTGCTACTGGAAAGGTGTGTTAAACACTAAGGGGGTTATTCTGAGACACGAATAGCGGGAATGGATGTCCCAGTTGTGCAGGGAAGTTAGTCAGGGGTGGAAAACAGGTGGCTCGGGGGCAGAGAGTTGGTGGTCGCCGGCCCTGGATGTACAGGGCCGATTCTAATGTCAGTCCTGTACGTCCAGGTCCGACGAAATGGCCGGGTAAGTTATTCCACCTCCGAGGTGGAATAACATCCCTGGCTGTGTTCTTTTTAGTGGCCTGGGGCATGGAAGGGGCTGGGGGGGGGGGCAGGGTTTATTCCCCACAGCACAACCCTGGCCTTAGGAGGCCAAATCGTGGGTCGGGCTGCGGGGAAAAAACTTTACTTTTCAGGAGCCAGCATCGCAGCATTTAAATGGAACCGTGGTGCCATGGCAACATGATGCCAATGCACCGCACCTCCATTTAAATGCCTGACTTAGCTATCTGGGAAGTGCCTGTATGTGCAGGCCGAGACTGAATCACAGATCCTGCCTGCACATACAGGCCTGTTCATGATTCTGATCTCGCAGGGCTAGACATGCCCCGCGGGATCAGAATCGTGATCCCCTTTGTATGTCCGG
Organism: Ichthyophis bannanicus; assembly: GCA_033557465.1. Classification (NCBI taxonomy): domain Eukaryota; kingdom Metazoa; phylum Chordata; class Amphibia; order Gymnophiona; family Ichthyophiidae; genus Ichthyophis; species Ichthyophis bannanicus. The sequence goes on from CM066031.1 coordinate 1,824,721,065, forward strand.
CTCACACCGGACGTACAAAGGAGAAGTGCATGCAGGACAGAATCAAGCCCTAAGGGGGTCATTTTAGAAGCTCTAGCCATGAGTTGGAAGTCTGAAAATAGGCATTCAGATATACAAATCACAGAGATGTCCCTGGACCTATTTTAGAAAGCTAGGTATATACACATCCCCAGTGCAAGCACATCCATGAAGCATGAGGGTATGATAGAGGCATGGCCTGGGTGAAGCAGCAAAGATGCATGTTGCAATGCAATTTCAGAATAGCAGAAGTATATCTGGCCCTGGTTGCTAAGGCATCCATGCTTATACTTGCTCTTGACCGTAAATAAGGTGCAAAAAAAGTGCTTGTTTCATGGTTGCAATGCTTCCAGAGGGAAGAACAAAATGTGCTTTCATCAACACAGTTAGTATTTCCTGGCTGAAGAAACCTGCATGTAAATACATACTCCAGACATATTAATGTCCTGCCACTGCACGTTTGATTATCTGAAATGGCCATCCAGGACATGCTAGTTTCATAATATAGTCGCCCTCTTTCTGAAATACCCCGGCTAGGACGTCCATGTACATGCTTCTGCAGGTGTGCAATTCAGGGACGTCCATATTTATGAAATGGCCTACACCCATGCACATGTCCATCATTGCTGTGTGGACCCGTTGCCGAAAATGGAAACTGCGACGTTCATCTTTCAGGGTGGAGACGGAGCAAATTCAGAAGACACTTATACATGCCTCCCTTCACTGCTGCCATGCCCCCAGATTTTTGGATGTTGTGCCCTGGATATCACAGATTCCTTCTAGATGTTCTTTCTAAAAATCTACTTTGCATAAAAATAAATAAATAAATAAAATAAATATCACCACTACACAGATAGCAGTGGTGCAGGCCACAGGATCCAGCTATTCAGTGTTGGCCACCATTTAGTTACAGGACTGAACATTTGGATTATTTTTAGCAGTGACAGCCAGTGTTTAAAAAGAAATTTATTTATTGAACATCTTTTTTGTACCGTCTTTCTGCAAGTCAAGATGGTTTACAGGGAACTCGGTGCAATTGAACTAAATAACTTCAACAGTGGTGTGTGTTACAATTAATATTGTGAGAAGCATAAATTAACAATTTATATACAAATGGCAGTGGATTAACAGTCAAAGAATTAGGGAAGGAGGAGATATATATAATAAGTAGGGTAGGGTTGAAGCAAAATGTCAACTTATGTACAGAACATGGTGATCACATGGTTATGCGCAGCCGATGGATCTAAGTAACGCCATTAAGAATATGGCTGTTTGCAGTGAGAGGATCAGTACTGTAGGCTTCAAGGAATAGGTGAGTTTTTAACTTCTTTTGAAAATCACCTGTGTCATTGATGGATCTTAGATGAGGTGGTAGGACATTCCATAATGTCGGTGTGTAGATGGAGAAAGCCTATTGCAAGTACACTGGCTGCTCTTGAGTTTTATTGTGGATATCTCTAGAAGGTAGTGAATGCTGCTTCTTCATTGTCTGGAACTAGTGGGTCTTTTTATGAGGGACTGTAGGGATTCAGCAAATTGCACATGCATTATCTTGAGTGTTGAGCAGAGCTTTATACTTGATTTGATATGAGATGGGAAGCCAGTCGAGCTACTGGAGGATTGGAGTGATGTGTGTTTGTCAAGATATTCCATGAATGATTCTGGCTGCCATGTTCTGCACCAGTTGTAAGGGGTATAAGGTGTGGTTAGGCAGACTGTGCTAGACTGAATTACAATAGTTGAGAATGAGAGTTATAATGGCTTGGCAGACTGTGCGAAAGTCTCCTGGGTTTAGGAGGGGTCGTAGATTATTTAAGATTCTAAGTTTGTGCTAAACGGTTCTAGTGGTGTATTCAATTTGAGACTGCAGTTGCAGACATTGGTCGAGGATAACGCCTAGATATTTTACTTCGAATGATTACCACCATGGTTTAATGTATCCCAATGAGTATATATCCCAAAAAATAGTTTGGTTCATGCTCATTTTAAATGAATTTTCCCTATTTTGGGGAATTTTTCACATTCTTTTCACCACTTCATTCTTTGCGTGCATACTGTATGTACAGTAGAACGTTTGTAAGCATACACATTATCAATTGTACATGCGTTAATTTGTAGGTATACTCATGTAGAAGCGATTTGTACACACTTTATATTTTTAGGCACCCAAAAAAAACTGAATGCACACCCCTAATATCCCAAATAAAATTTTGAGACAGAATATAAATTGTAATTATAATGTTTAATGAAAAATATATAAATATTCAAGTCACTAAGCTCAGGTGTTTGTGGATTCCAAATGTCCAAATTATGGAACCAAATAACATTTTCTAATTTGAAACATTTGTAAATTTTGTAAAGGTTCATCAAATAGATTCACAAACTTCTTTAACAAAGTTCTGCATATCCCTAACCACAATCCTTTTCTGTAACTATAATCCTTAACCATAATCCAAGTGTAATTGATGTGATGATGAACCTTGCCATTGATGTTCTGGGTTCTAAATTGCAATCAGTTATTGTGACCTGATAAATCCTAATCAAGACTAACAACCCAAATTGTGGGTAGGGGGTTATGATCCGTCACTTCCCCGTTCCCTGGTTATGCTAGCATTCATGAAAAACAACAACAGGAAGAGGTACTAATGCCACTGTATAAGTCACTGGTGAGGCCTCACTTGGAATACTGTGTTCAGTTTTGGAGACCATTTCTTGCAAAGGATGTAAAAAGACTGGAAACCATTCAGAGGAAGGCGACCAAAATGATTTGGAGCCTGCGTCAGAAGCCTTATAAGAAGAGACTTGAAGACTTAATTATGTACACTCTGGAGGAGAGGAGGGATAGAAGAGATATGATTCAGACCTTTAAATACTTAAAGAGAAATAATGAACAAACAAACCTCTTCCAAAGACGGGGAAGCTGTAAAACTAGAGGGCATAACATGAAGCTGCAAGGGGGTAAATTGAAAGGCAATGTCAGGAAATACTTTTTCACTGAAAGGGTGGTGTATGCTTGGAACGCCCTCCCTATAGAAGTGGTGGGGGCAAATACAGTGACAGAATTAAAAATGGCATGGGACAAACACAGTGGATCCCTTTACAGCAATAGGATAAAATCAAAATAAACTTAACTACCTAATTTCTCAACAAATAGGGGTGTCCTACACGGAGCGGTGGGTTCATCCCTAAACAAAGACAGGGGGAGGGGTGGTCTGCACTGAGCGGTAGGTGCACCTACTGTACTCTTTGCCATCTTACTGGGCAGACTAGATGGACCATACTGGTCTTTATCTGCCGTCATTTACTATGTTACTATGTTACTTTGATTTATTTTCTTTAGATTTACTAAACACGCAAACAAAATAGAGATATAGTCACATACAAAACAGATAAACATTCCTAAAAGGGGCATACGCACACACAAGACATGAACACATCTGATCTGATCTGATCCAAACTGTGCCACCCAACAGATCCAGAAGATCAACAGCGTTAAATCTACTAATAACACCGAAGATGTTGACCAAATGCAACTGTACAACGGCAAACAGGGCCTTCAGTCTTTACGTCCCCAAATGCTGGAATGCATTACCATCTGACATTCGAGCTATTGCAGACCTAACTAAATTCAGGAAGGCAATCAAGTTTCACCTATTCCGCCAATTCTACCCAGCCAGCAATGGAACCTAAAATACCCACCTAATAACACCCATTCTAAGCCTTTATCACAGTCCCAAGCTCCTTCCTGCAGATCAGACAAATTCCGTCTTAAACTAAGCATTGTGTTGCATATAACTCAGTGCAACTAATATTTCATGTATATAATCCAACCCTGTTATTTAATTGACCCCTCATGTATATAGTTCAACCCTATTATCCAAGTTGATATTCCTGTTCTATGTAAAACCAAACAGTTTGTGTTTGGGTTGTTTTTGTTATACTGTAAACCGCGCTGATACCGAATAGTGCGGTATATAAGCAACTGTAATAAATAAATAAATAAATCATGGGTGCAGAGAGGTTAAAAAGAATTTCATAAGTCATGCTCTGCATGCTTTCTCCACTTATAATAATCTGTATTTTTCAATTTAACATCCCCAGAAGAAAAAGTACACAACATTAAATCACAATTTTCTAAGTAATTTATTGAAATTAGCTTCAGGAAACTAAAGTATGTGAACTACATTAGAATAATGGAGTGTGCATGAACGTACACAATTTCCAATTGAATTTTACCTGGGGTAAGGAGGACTTGAAGGATTTAAGTGAGCTGAAAGTCATCTTGGCCTGAGATACTTTTAGCAAAATAATTTCCTAAATTCTAGTTTGAACTAATTGAATAGAGCACTATTTAACACTGATAGATGGTGATGCTAATGACATTGGCTGCTGTACTCTCTATCTATAATTTTCTTGCCATTCTTGTTCTCTTTGGTTATAAAGTACTGCCAGTGGCCCACTGATACACAGTGCACTTTGTGAATCTATTTATAATAATGGGGATAATTCATTAAACTGCTATTTTTCACCTCACATACTAAAATCAAGTTTAGAATCTAGTTAATTATATACAAAGTGTTCTCATACTAAGGGACAATTATTTAATTTTATTTATTTCCATTTAATGTAGTCAATGCAATAAAACCCGTGCAAAACAAATCACAGCACTGACAGCAGCTTTACTAGATGCTCCTAATGAAATTAGAACCTTACTATACAGCTGGGCTGCGAGTTTAACCTGTGATATGACAGAGGTCGTTGTATTTGACTTTCCACTTTCGGTTCTGGTGCTGGCCATAAAAGAATGACTGTACTCCCTGTTTACCATGGAAGGTTCAGTTGGTGGTCAAGCTCCTAGAATTCTTGCAGGACAATGCAAGACCTTTAAGGAGAAACCACATCTCTAGAGAAATTCTTGAGCCCACTATTCAAAAGGTTAGGCAGAAGATATCTGGATAAAAGTCGTCACTAACAAATGGAGGAACAATAGGGGACAAATGGATTGACTCCCACTTCTCCACAGTTAGTCTAAATTAATTTGGGGAGACAGATCCTGAAGCAAGGGGGAAGGAAAGGTGAAGCAAATACTGGAGGAAGATGAGAAGATGGGGGGGGGGGCAGATGCTGCAGAGGAAGGACTGGGAAGAGGCAGATGATGGAAAGGGTGAGAAAAAGGGGGAGTAGATGCTGGAGAAAAGGTCTGGGCAGAGACAAGAAATACTGGAGGAATAGGCAGAGCAGAGATAGAAAAGGAAAAAGGCAAGGGAATGGATTGGATAGTGGGGAAAGAGGTAAGGAGACAAAAGACTAATTACTGAGGACATTGGGATGGTAGGAAAGAGTTAGGCAGGTCTGAGCGGGGAAACTAACGTGGGAACTCAGGCTTGAGTGGTGATTGGGTAGCAGGGGAGAGTGGGGACTCTGGAAATAGGGCAGTGGGAACTAATCCATTGGGAGGGGGTATGAGTAAGGATATGCTAGGAGGGTTGTGGGTATGAGACTATGTGAAGAAAGGCAGGAAGAGATGGAGAGATGGTATGAAAGGCAGAGAGGAATTGGAAGGCAGTAGAGTGGTGGAGAGATGTGAGAGACAAAAGAAGGGGATGGGTCTTTGAAGGATATAAGAGAGGTTGGGACTGGAGACTGTGAGAGGAATGTGGCAGGGAAGGAACTGAGAGGCAGTGATAGATGCAGGTTGGTGGAGGGGTGAGTAAAATAGACGGCAATGGAGAGCTCAAAAGTGGGTAAAAGAGGAAAATGGAAGCCTGGGAAAGAGTGAAAGATGGGGGGCGGGGGGATGAGAGAACTGGAGAGATGAGAGAGGAAGATGGAAAGCTGATAGGTAGGTGAGAAGCTAAAGGAAGGACGCTAAAGCTGGAGAGTGAGAGATGGAGAGAAGGAATAACATTTGCATGAGGATGAGTAGAGACATATATAAGAGAAATGGAGGGGGAAAAAGGGAGGATTAGTGTCAGAGACAGACATTTGGGAGTAAGGGAAGGAGATAGGAAGAGAAGAAACAAAAAAATGAAAAGAGACCCTGGAAGAGGATTTAGGGAAAGACCAAAAAGGGGAAAGTGAAAACAAAACAAAATTTAAAAAAATGTCCAGGACCAACCCAATCACAAACAAAGGTACAGAAAAGCATTTTATTTTGAGTTGTAGTCAGTGGACTACATCAGCTCTGGGCATACACACTTCTTAAGCTTTGCACTTTGCTCAATACAAGAGGAAATGCATTTCTGCTTTTATTTCTCTAGTGTTGCACTGCTTGCAGAGTCCAGCTTCTTGAGGGTTTCAGTTCAGATTTTGTCTGTATGTTTGCTTCTAAGGTGTGGCCGAGGGTCTCTCTGTTCAGCGGGTATCACTGTGGTGAAAAACTGTGTTTGCATGTAGTTTGTAGGAATCTGCCATAGTCTGACTTGGGGGCTTGTTTACAAAGCCGCGGTAGCGATTCGCGATCGTTATCGGAGCCGCGGCCCCATTGGTCTACTTTCAGAGAAGGAGGTGTATTGGTGGACTAGGGCCTGCTATAATATCTGCAGTGCTGTGCGAGTCCTGAAAATTGCTACAGCTTTGCTTATTTTATTTTATTTTTTATTTATTTATTTATTTAAGTGGGTTTATATATTACTGTTCTATGAGTCTAAGTGGTTTATAGATAACAATTTGGCCATGTAGGCTTACATGAAACATATATAACTTAATGGGGAACATAGAACTAGCTTATCTGTAATGGTGATAACTTAGTAGAAACTCTGAACTATATAATTGAAGAGTAGCTGGCATGTAATAAATAAAGATAACAAGCTCACACCCATTAGATGCACTTATGTGGGAGTGGGAGTGGGGGTGGGGAGGGGGTTGGTGGGGGTTGGTGGGGGAGGGAGTGGGGAAGGTTCGGGGGATTGATGGAATGGTTATGCTAATGGTGCAGTGGTTATGTATTCTGATTTGTGAAATGTTCAAGGAACAATGGGTTTTTAGATTTTTCTTGAAATCTGCTTGGTCTTTCGCAGTGCAGAAATGGTCTGGTAGTGCATTCCATAATGTTGGAGCAGAGTGAGAAGGCTCTTTTGGATGCTGTGGAATTGGTTTTCATGTTTAAGGATGGTATATAGAGTGTGTTAGTAGAGTTTGTTCTTCTGCATTTGTTATTAGGGGTTTTCTGTATTAATGTTTGTAGGTAGGTGGTAGAGAGACCATGGAATAGCTTGAAGATTGTGTGGATGTCCTTGTGTTTGATTTTTTGATTGATGGGCAGACAGTGCAGTTGTTTGAGTACTGGGGTTATATGTTCAGTTCTTTGGGTGTTGCAGAAGATGCATGGAGCAATATTTATGACTAGCTGGAGTGGATGAAGTATAGATTTAGGCAAGCCGTGCAGGATGATGTTGCAGTAGTTGAAGTGAGGGAATATGAGTTCTTGAAGAATTGTGCAGAAATCGCTTGGCTCCAGGAGTGGTCTGAGGCGTTGCACAGTCTTGAGTTTGTGGTAAATGGTTCTTGTTATGTTGGTTATATGAGAAGAAAATGTGAGGTGTTGGTAAAGGATGTTGCCCAGGTAGCGTACTTGCGGTTTGACTTGGAGTTGGGTTCCGGCAATCGTTATGCGATTAGGTGGTGTGAAGTTGGTGTCCTTGAAGATATGCTCCATGCAAAAGCCCTTTAACCCACACAGATAGCACTCACCCTTGATATATTCATATATAAACTTGTACATAGTTTGCACACGGTTTGGTATTATATTGCACTGTTTATTCTACATTTAATATGATGTTCCTTGTAAATAAGTTCTGTGATATCTCAATGTTCCATGTAAAACAAACTTGCTTTGTTAATTGTTGTTAACTGTAAACCGCAACTGAACTTTGGAAGATGCGGTATAGAAATATGAATAAAATAAAAAATAAATAAATATAAGACTTCCGTTTTCTTGAAATTTAAATTCAAGGTGTATTCAATGAGTCATGTTGAAATGAAGGTGAATCCTTTCTTTATATGGGTGATGGTTGGGTTGGTGGTGTTGATAGGACCAGAAAACATGATATCATCTGCAGTCTATAAGGTTTCAGATGCCATCACACCCGAACAAAAATAGAACCCATGCCTCCAGCGAATCCACCAAAGCATCCTCAAGACACTTCCGTCCTTTCAACAAGGAAGAAATCCTGGACAGAGCCCAGCCTCTCCAAAATCCCCCAGCACAGAGCCTTGACAACACAATCTCCACGTGGAACACAAGCCTGGATGCCGTAGTCAAACCACCTCCCAGTAAGTCGGCGGGAAGAAGAAAGAATGCACTCTGGTTCTCCTCTAAGCTTCGGACGTTGCTGTGCCTACTTAGAAAGCTCGAAAGACGCTGGCGTCGCTCTCGATCGATGGAGAATCATGAACTATACAATGCTCACTTGGGAAAACACCTCTCAGCAGTCACAAGAAGAATGAAGCAATTCCATGCAGAGATACTACAGCGCTCCTTAAATAAACCACATGAGCTCTTCAGCCTAATCAAGACCTTATTGAAGGAGCCCTCTCCCATACAACCAAGCCTCCCTGACCCCCAGGAATATGCTGACTACCTGCATGCCAAGACAAGTCAGACCAACACACCCTCCTTGGGCATTTCAACCAACCCAACCCCTCCACCCACCTTGACACCTTCCACGCAGGACATCAAGCACATCATCACCACCTTCTCTGCTCCAACTGAAAAAAACATACAAGACATCATCACCGCCATAAACACCACCAGAGCACCTAATGACCCTTGTCCAGCATTCTGGATAAAATCCCTGCGTACTGAGCTCAGCCCTTTCCTCTCCAAATTCATTGGACTATCATTCTCAACTGGGACCTTCCCCCAGAGCCTGAAGCAAACAGCCATCAGGCCGCTACTAAAAAACAGCAAGCTGGACCCAGCAAGGATGGACTCCTACAGGCCGATCTCAAGCATCCCACTTCTGGCAAAAATCATTGAGAAGGTCGTACAATGCCAACTTCACCACCACATTGAAGCCAGCACACCCCTCGACCCCTGCCAGCACAGTTTCCGGGAGTCACATGGGGTTGAAACACTGTTGACCACATTATTCAACACTTTGACCATCGGCTTGGACAACATCAGACAAGGGTTTGCCCTGATCTTCCTAGACATCACAGCAGCCTTCGACACTGTGAGCCACGAAATACTCATCACCCGTCTCAGTGAGAAGGGCGTCCAGGGCACCGCGCTATCATGGTGTGCATTGTACTTAAGGATAGATGGCAACACGTTCGCACCGGCCCCTCCACCTCCTCACCTTTCCTCCAAGAGAAAGGCATACCACAGGGATCCTCACTGTCAGCCCTACTATTCAACGTCTACATGCAGCCCATATGCAGCCTCATCCGCTCTTTCAACATTAACTGCCTAATCTACGCTGATGACATGCTACTATACATGCCTTTCTCAATAGATCAGCCAAACCTATCACCACTAACCACCTGCTTCGATGCTGTCACAGATTGGCTACACTCGCAGAAACTCAGAATAAATTTCAAAAAAACGGAGGTCCTCTTTATCACGAGAAACACAACATTCAATCCGCTCACAACACTGAAGGTGCGAGACGCAGAGCTCCTCAGCAGGCCCACAATTCGGTACCTAGGGGTTACGCTGGATCAACAGCTCAATATGAAGGCCCAAATAAGCAACATGTTCAAAGCGATCTATAACAAGATTCAGACGCTTCGCAACATGAGACAAGTGCTAGAGCCAGAAGACTTTCGGACCGTCTACCAAGCGCTAGTAATCCCACACTTCGACTATGCGAATGCCATACTACATGGTCTCCCGAGAAACACGCTGAATCCCCTGCAACTAGCAATGAACGCAGCTGCCAGAATCCTGCATGGAGCCTCCAGAAGAGAACACATAACCCCAATCATGAAACACTTGCATTGGTTCCCGGTCCACTGCAGTATTTCCTTCAAGGTTCTAATGATAACCTACAAGGCCATCCACAGATGCTCCTCCACCTCACTCACAGATCTCATACAAATCACCCCCTTCAACAGAGTAAGGAGATCAACCGCCCTCAATACCCTGAAACTCCCGAGGGCAATCACAAAATGCTCACAAGCAGCTAGGAGAAGAGCATTCGCGTTATATGCACCCACATGCTGGAATGCCCTGCCACCCGACATCCAGGCTATCAATGACCTCACCCAGTTTAGGAAGGCATTGAAGCACCAACTGTACCTCCAGCAGAGGGGAGGCTCAAGGCAATCTGCTGCCTGAGGCAAAGTATGAAAAGGCACCCCCCACACACACCTTAGAGGGGGCGGGGCTTTTTCAGAAATCCAATCGGTGACTGAACCAAACCAAAAAGCCGATTAGATTATATGGAGGAAATGCAAGATGTTTTCACACGGGGCCATATCGAGCTGCAATCGCACCCTGTGCGACTTGCAGCTCGGGCGCACACCCCACCTCTCCCCCATACCTCCGTCCAGCGCTGCCTGCTCTTTCCCTGCTGCTGCCACCCTCTGTTTTTTTTCACGGAGGTGCCAGCAGCAGGGAAAGAGCAGGCAGCGCTGGACGGAGATATGGGGAGGAGGAGGGGGGCATGTGCCCAATCTGAAAGGCGCCGGCACTTTAAGAAGATCTGCCCTTCCCTACTCTGACATGGCATCGGAGAAGGGAGGGAGCAGACCTGCTTAAAGTGCTGCAAAAAGGCTTAGGGAGCGCATTTTGTCTGCCTGCTATTGTCTTGCCAGCAGCGGCAGGGCAACAGCAGACAGTCGAAATGCACCCCGCAAACCTTTCTGCCCTGTGCGGCTGCACCGCTTGCTGAGGGCTAGTTACGGTCCCGTTTGCACACCAAGGAACTAAAAGACAGCAAGAACCAACAGCACAGTTTATAAAACTAAATTATAACTAATTTTTATTTTGTTGTTATAAACTGCATTATGGTTCTTGCTTTTTCTTTTTTAACATATATTCTGCAGCCACAGTATGTGCAGAGCAGAACCAGGATATTCACCCACAGAACTCAATATTTAAAAAAAATAATCTGATTCTGATCATCTCACTAACAACAACAACCACTATTTACAGTACCAGGCATATTGTGAACTAATACAAAACCCTACAACAAAGAGTAAACCTACCATACCATACCATCAGCACAAACTTCCAAAACTCACATAAGGAGCCCATCCAAAAAAAGCATCACTGTAAGTACTACAGTGGGCCCTGGAACATCCATACACCTATCTGAAAAGCTGAACAAGTCAAATTACTACAGTACAGTATAGATCTTTATGTACAAACTCCATGTTAACAGAACACCTGACCTCAGTCAAACACTCGCAACATCGACCCTCACCAAGTACAGAATATGTAACCACAATCTAAAGTAAAAATAAAAATATGTATACTAAATTTAAATTGAAACCCCAAAAAGCCAGAGTCCACATGCAGTGCAATATCAGATAAATAAGAGATGCAGTTCTCCAATACTGTGTAAAATATAAAAACAGCACAAAGTCCAATAACTAAAATTAAATAAAATTATTTTTTCTACCTTTGTTGTCTGACCATTCTATTCTCTGATCATGCTGGCCCCGATCTGAGGCTTCAGCTTTCCTGTCTTCTCTTAGCTCTCTTTCTGTGGTCTATGTCCATCTGCCTTTTCTTATCTCTTCTTTTGTTTTCTTCACTTCCTTCCATCAGCCCATTTCCAGTTCCAGTAACCCTCCCCAGTATCAGCCCCCTTTCCAGTCCTTCCCTACCAGTACCTTCCAATGTCAACCGCCTTGCATTCCCATGACTGCAACTGGTGTCCATTCCCTTTCAGTCCCCCTCTTTCCTCACTGTCCAGCCCCTTCTAGTCCAAATACCATCCCAGATATCAGCTCACATCCACTCTCAGTGTCACCCCCCAGTCAGCTCCTTCCGGTTGGCACAAAAGGAGCAGATCGCTCTTGCAGACCAATCAGGTAAACACAAGAGGCAAGAGTGAGTGATGACCACAGGTGCTTTATTGAAACCCCAACACGTTTCGGCGAACGCCTTCTTCAGGGGGATGTTATGCACCTTAGCTGCAAAACCATGCAGCACTGTCTCTTATTCAGTTATTGTCACTGATAAGTTGGCAACGTATGACAACTGTGCTTTTTCAGTCTACTAGACACAGAACTTTGCGCATGATATTCTGTCAGTTTTGCAGGATATGCACAGTTGTCATACATTGCCAACTTATCAGTGACAATAACTGAATAAGAGACAGTGCTGCATGGTTTTGCAGCTAAGGTGCATAACATCCCCCTGAAGAAGGCGTTCGCCGAAACACGTTGGGGTTTCAATAAAGCACCTGTGTTCATCACTCACTCATCCCCCTTCCGATGCCATTTGCATGTCAGCTCCCTTCCAGCCTCCTCCCCATTACCCAACCACCTACCACTCCCATACCCAAATGTCAGCTCCCTTCCAGTCCCCCTTCAGTACATCCCAGGTGTCAGCTCCTTTCCAGTCCCCTCCTTCACCTGTGTCAACTCCCTTCGTGCCCCCTCCTTCCCCTTGCACACCCTCTCATTATCCGCTCCCTTCCAGTCCTATTCTACCATCCTCCCGCATCAGCCCATTTGTACCCTAGACCTAGTTTTCTTCTAGGGCCAGCAGCACTCTCCTCCCCTCCCCCATTAGCCCATTTCCAGTCCTATCCCCCTTCAGCCCACTCTAGTCCTAGCCCCCCAATTAGCCCATTACCAGTCCTAGCTCATTTCCAGTGCTAGCCTCCCATCTGCCCATTACCAGTCCTAAACACCCCCATCAGCCCACTTCCAGTCCTAACCCCCCATCAGCCCATTACCAGTCCTAACCCCTCCCCATCAGCCCATTTCCAGTCCTAACTCCCCCATCAGCCCATTACCAGTCCTAACTCCCCCATAGCCAATTACCAGTCCTAAACACCCCCAATCAGCCCACTTCCAGTCCTACCCCCATCAGCCCACTTCCAGTCCTAACCCCCCCATCAGCCTATTTCCAGTCCTAGCCCCACATAGCCCATTACCATTCCTAAAAACCCCCCATCAGCCCACTTCCAGTCCTAACCCCATCATCCCATTTGCAGTCCTAGACCCCCCATAGACGATTACCAGTCCTAACTCCCCCATCAGCCCATTTGCAGTCCTAGCCCCCCATAGCCCATTACCAGTCCTAAACAACCCCCATCCAGTCCTAACCTACCCCATCAGCCCATTTCCAGTCCTAGACCCCCATAGCCCATTACCAGTCCTAAACAACCCCCATCCAGTCCTAACTTATCCCCCCCTTTGGGGGCGGGATGCTGCTGCATGGGAAGGCTCCGCAGTGGCTGGCTGATCTCGTGCTAGTACAGCCATGGTTCCAAGAAGCAGGAGCCGCGGCTGCTATAGGAAGGAGAGGTGAGTCTGCCGCTACTGAGAAGCGGACTCGGCAGCGGCAGAAATTTGAGCGTTTGGATTTTTTTTGTTTTAACGTTTGGAGGTGAAATGAGGCGGATGCTTTGGGGGCAAAATGCCACCTTTAAAACTTCGCCGCCTGAGGCAGCCGCCTCACTTCGCCTCATGATAGAGCCGCCCCTGCTCCAGCACTACACCGAACTTGATGACATCCCACAGTCAGCCACACCCATGGTCCCAGCAGACACCCCTCACGGAGCCACTCCGCAAGACAGCAACCCAGCCCACTGGACCCCAATCCCCCCGACAAGTAGAAGTATACCCCCATGACCTACCACCGTGTTTATAGCTTACCCAATGTGTAAATATTGAGCTGTCCCCTTAACATATGCCAGAAAGTTATCTTGTACATAGTTACCCCATTGAAACCTGTATATAATCCCCTGTTTATTGTAAGTCCAGTGTATGCTCGCCTGCACTGCCTGAATATGTTACATGTAAACAGCACTGATTTTCAAAGAGCGCGGTATAGAAGAGACATTAAATAAATACATAAAATAATAAATTTATGTGGTAGAGTAAGTTGTATGTTTGTAGTATGGCACAGATTGGTTGGAGGAAGAGGTTGAATAACAAAGAGGATCAGGCCAATCCTTGGGAACTCTCTGCTATTGTAAGTAAGGCTTTGAGGTTTCATTGCCCAATTTTACTCGGAGATGGCGATCTGTGAGGTATGAGATGAACCATTTGAGCGTGGTGCCTTGTAGGCCGATTGCTTGTAAGCGCTGGATAGTCAGATTGTGTGGGGTGGAGTCAAAGACAGCTTTGATGTCCAGAAATATGAAGATGAATCCTTTGTTTATTTTGTTGATGCCTTTTGTGAGGTTGTCAGTTAGGGCAGTGAGTAAGGATTCTACTCCATGTTGAGTCCTAAAGTCATATTGCTGAGGGTCAAGTGGGAGGTTTGCATCCATGTATTCTTGCAGTTGTAACAGTACTATTTTCTCTATTACTTTTGCCAGGAATGGCAGACTGGTAATTGGTTGGTAGGAGGTTGGTTGTGTGGGGATGGATGAGGCTTATAGTACTGGATGAATGGAGGCTAGTTTTAGGGCCATGGGCAGCGATAATTGTGTGATCTGGATCAAGGCTGCACGAACAGAACTACTATTATAGGTAGTAGTTCTGTTTGTGCAGCCTTGATCCAGCTCACTGGACATGTGTCAAGTAGGGTAGTATTTTTGACATCATTTTTCTATGTTTCTATAGCATGGACAAACACAGAGGATCTCTAAAGGGAAAAAGAGGACTGTTGTAGTTGCTGATATGGAAGGACAGACTAGATAGGCCATGTGGTCTTTTTCTGTCATCATTTTTCTATGTTTCTATGATGCTTGTGATTACTTTTTCCAGGTGTTCAGGGAAGACAGTCAAGAAAGAGTCCCAAGTGATGTCTGAGGTTATATGATCATGAGCTGGTTGAGTTGTTGTCTGGATATGGTTCCTGTATGATGCAACAGTGTTTGGAAATGATTTACCATGGCTTGTGAGGTGAGGTTTGTAACCTGCTGTTTTGGTGCAGGTACTTTTAGGAGGTTTTTAATCAAGTCAGATAGCTCCTGGAGACGGTTTAAAGACTTTTGGATCATATTGGTATGGAATTCTTTCTTGGCCCTGTTTGTGGCTACTTGGTTTTCTTGTAATTTGGTAAGGTAGTTGTTGAGGTTGATAGTTGAGTTGTTGTGTCTCCATTTCCTTTCTAGTGCTCTTAGGCGACGTTTCATGCTTTTGAGTTCTGTAGAGTACCAAGCGGCATGGGTTTCTGTTATGTTTGTTAACTGGGCGGATGTTGGTTTATTGTTGTATTGTTTATAATTTTGTTCATGTTGTGGATGAGTGAGTCTAAGTTGTCAGATCAGTCTTGGAGGTATGGTAGTATCTTTGCTAGGAATTGTTGCATTTCTAGATGCTAGAATCTGCAAACAGTTGATTGCGCATTTGGATCCTTTTGTGGGCATGTTCTATACAGGAGGAAGAAGGTGAGCGCCTTGTGATCTGACCAGGGGATGGTGGATATGGGGGTGGGGTAGGAGGTTGTAGACTCTGAGTAAGGGTGGTGGGAGGAATATTAGGTCTAGCGTGTTACTCTTGTTATGAGTAGGTTGTTTAATGATTTGTATTTGTCCCAGAGCATCCATGGCATTGAGAAATGCTTTGACTGCTTTAGGGGCTGTGGAAGCAAGGTTAAAGTCACATATGTCAGTAAGTGGTTAGAGCTGGATTTGTGTTTGCAGGCTGTTTCTAGAATGCTATCCAGGTCATCTGGGCCGGCGTTTGGAGATCTGTACATCAGGAGGAGGGTTGTGGCATTGTTGGTGACTGTTAAGCTATCTAAGCCTCTGTTTGTGCAGTTATTGTATTTTTTTGTTAGGATGGTATCCCCTCCACCTCTGCATTCGGTTCTTGTACAAGTGAATAGATCATAGGAAGCTTCTAGTGTTGTTCTGTAGGATAGACACTGGGGTTTGGATCAGAGGTAGCGATGGGAGCATTGCTTAGGTGAATGGTCCTAGGTGGTTTCCTTGGTGGGTGTTGGTTTCTCCTTGTGGCCTGGACCAGCAATGTTCTTCCACCTAATTGCATGCCTAAGGCCACGCCAAAGACCCTCTGGTGAGGCCCTCAGGTGCAGGCACGCCTAGTGAAAGCTTTGAATTTATGCAGGTGAGATAGCCATTGCAGCATGTAGAGCATCGTAGCAGGAGGCGGAGCTTACCACCAGGTCTTTGTCTTTGCTCCAGTGCTCCTTTCTAGCTTGGGATGGCCGCTGGGTGTCTGGGTAGGCACTCTGGTGTTGGTGGGCTGGTGGTAGCCAGCTGAGAGGCTCTGTTCAGGTTCACGCTTTGAATTTATGCAGGTGGGATAACCATCGCAGCATGTAGAGCGTCAGAGCAGGAGGCGGAGCTTACCACCAGATCTTGGTACTACATATTTTCTACCAAGGTGCTGAATATTTATTATGGGGTTCTCAATAATTGCTTTGGTCATCACTTCAGGAGGGCATGTGATATGTTTAACCCAGAAGTCTGTGCTTTTTGAATTGTTCTATACTGGTTTGCTATATTTAAATATTCTCTTATATTATTTTTCCATATAAAATAATATCCAATATTAATTTTCAATAGTTATATGTAAGGTTATATAAAATAGGTATGTACATGGTTCACCTAGGACACTTAATACTCTTGTATCGGTCCTCTGCTTGTTATGTTTATGTTTATTAAACCTTGCTTACCCACCTTTCAAAAGTAAAAGGTAAAGCTCAAATAATGTTACCGCAATAATATTCCAAAAAATAAGGTAAACATTCACCGATCTCTCATATTACAGACCTAATGCTCCAAATTCCAATGGACAGTCCCAATATTTTTTGTCGTATCACCTACAATGAGAGAGAAAAAGCCCTCTCTTGAAGTAGGTCCTCCATTTTAATCATTTAAGGGAAAACGTCCGAAACCAGCCTGAATAGAGGAGACTAAAACTCACAAGAGCAATTCTCCTAAAAGCTAATATATAACCAAATACTGTAAATGCTAGTAAATCCTGTTTCAAAGGTAA
This sequence comes from Ichthyophis bannanicus, assembly GCA_033557465.1. Taxonomy (NCBI): domain Eukaryota; kingdom Metazoa; phylum Chordata; class Amphibia; order Gymnophiona; family Ichthyophiidae; genus Ichthyophis; species Ichthyophis bannanicus. The sequence continues at coordinate 1,824,738,126 of CM066031.1, forward strand.
TGCACAAGCCCGTTAAAGAAAAAACGGTGCATGATTTCAGCCACTATTTCAAAAAGGCTTAACAGCTCTAAGAAGAGAAACATCATCAAATACTTATCCGATGATCATGCTGGTGGCAAGGCAAAGCATGAATACAATAAAACTAAGAATAAACAATTGGGCTAGAGAGATGCTGAAGCCTTGGAAATATGTATGCATATGGAGGGGGAGAGTGGAAGAGGAGAAAAGGAGAACAATCTAGGAGGAAGGAAGGGTTTGTGTGCAGCAGGAGGGGAAGAGCTGGGGGGGGGGGGGGTTGCCAGGAAGGGGGAAGGTGAGGATAGAGAAAGGTGGGGAGATATATTGGGAGGGAGGGTGTTGAGGGAGGGCTATAGTGGAGTGTATGCTGCAGGGAAGAGGTATATGGTGTAGGTAGTGATTGAGAGAGAGTTATGTTGGGGTGTATGCAAGTGTCCTCAAAAAAATCTTCACTAGATCTGACCTGCCCTTCCAGTTAATGGCCATCTCCCTCTTCCTATTTTCATCAAGACTACTCGAATGTGCAACTCATTGTCACTGTCTTGTCTTCCCTAACTCTCAAGCCATTATGGATCCACTGCAATCTGGCTTTTGTCCTCTATAATCTACAGAATGTCCCTTCCCAAAGTCTCCAGTAACCTGTTCCTGGCCAAATTCAAGTGTATTTAGTTCTCATCCTTCTTGACCTATCTTCTGCTTTTGATATTGTTGATCACCACCTTCTTCTTGATACCCTGTTTTCACTTGGATTTTGGGGCTCTGTTCTGTCTTGGTTTCCTTCTCATCTCTTGCATCTTAATTTCAACATGTGCTGTGGTGGATCATCCTCCGTTGCTATCACACTTTCACTTGATATCCCTCAGGGCTCTGTCTAGGGACTTCTTTTCTTCTCTCTCTCTACACTCATTCCCTTGGTGCCCTAATTTCTTCCCATAGTTTTTACCATCACTCTCAGATTTACTTCTCTACCCCTGCAATCTCTTCACGAATCCAGGCCTCAATTTAAGCCTGCTTGTCTGAAGTTGCTGCCTGGATGTCCCACTGGTGTCTGAAAATGAACATGACTGATGGAGCTTCTTATCTTTCCTCCTAAACCCACTTTCTTCCTTCCTCCATTGTCTATTTCTGTAGTTAATACTGTCATCCTACCTGTCTCCTGAGCTTGCAACCATTGGGTTGTCTTTTACTTTTCTCTCTCTTTCACAGCACATATCCAATAGACTGCTAAAACCTGTTTCTTTCTCTATAATGGCAGCAAGATGTGCCTTTTTCTCTCAGAACATATTACCAAGATCCTTATCCACTCCCTTGTCACCTCCTCAACTTCCTGCGAAACACCCCCAGTCTCGCTCCTATCTCTACTGAAGAAGTTTATTCTACAAAATTGGTTTTGCTGTTACAAACATTCTCCCCAGCCATTTCTACTGGCACAGCCAATGGTAATCTGAAACATACGATAGATGTCCCTGACTAAAACTGCAAAGTCCTGCCTAGTTGATGCAATGCCAATATCCCCCTAAGATAATTAGGTCCACCTCCCACAAAATGTTAAACCCCTAGCAATTAGAAATACTCCTTTCCTGACCAGGCAACTCATAGGGCTTCCACAGCACAACTGCAACCATTCCCACCTTCCATGTACTGAGAACATTTTAAAGGTAGCATTCTGGACTACCTGCAATCTCTGTATCATGAAACTTGGCAGCTCCACATAAGAGAGATTGCAATAGCCCAGAACTTGATATACCTAATGCATGCATCAAAATATGCATAGCACCCTCATCAAGAAATGGACGCAGCTGTTCATATGCCATTTGGACTACCTTGGAGACTTGGGACTATAAAATCAACTCAGCATCCAGTTGCACATCCAAATTCCAAAATTTGTCTTTACAGCACAACCTCCAATACAGGACCAGACTCCCAAGGCCTCCCAGGCAAGCAGTCCACATAACAGCACTAATATCTAATGTTGTTGTTAAGTGTTCTTGAGTCGGTGACAACTCATGGCGACCCACTAGATAGTTGTCCTAAACTGTGCTTGGTCTTCAGTCAAGCAGCTCATTGTTGACAGAGTGCACCTGTTATTGTATCCATGCATCTCATTGCTAGTCTTCCTCTTTTGTGTTGACCTTCTACCTTGCCAAGCATGATGTCTTTCTCTAATGATCTTTCTCTTCTCATGATGTGTTCAAAGTATGAAAGTCGAAGTCTTGTCATCTGAGCTTCTAAGGAAAACTTAGGTTTGATCTCCTCTAGTACTGACTGGTTTGTTCTTCGGGCAGTCCATGGGACACACAGTATTCATCACCAGCACCATTATTCAAAGGCATCAATTTTCTTCCTGTCTATCTTTTTCACTGTTCAACTTTCGCATCCATATGACATTATTGAAAACACCAAGGCTTGAATCTTTGTATGGAGAGAGACATCTCTGCTCTTGAGAATCTTGTCTAGGTCCTTCATAGCTATTCTGCCAAGAGCAATGCATCATCTTATTTCTAGACTGCTTGTTGTTTCTTTATTGATAGTTGATCCAAGTAGGTTACAGTTGTCAACTATTTCAATTTCTTCTCCATCAACGATGAACTTATTGATTTTGTCAGTTGTTAGGATCTTTGTCTTCTGACATTAAGGTGCAAGCCCATTTTAAGACTATGTTCCTTGATCTTGAGAAGGAAATATTTCAGATAGTCTTCACTTTCAGCCAGTAATGTGGGATTATTAATTTATAGACCTATATCATATCTCCCTTCAACTTGGAAAAGAAGGGAGATATGATAGAGGTCTATAAATTAATGAATGGAATGGAACGGGTAAACGTAGATTGATTGCTTACATCATCTGAATATGGAAAGACTAGGGACATGCAATGAAGCTATAGGGTAACCTATTTAAGACTAATAAGAGAAAATATTTTTTCACTCAACGTGTAATCAAACTCTGGAATTTGTTACCGGAGGATGTAGTAAAAGCTGCTAGTGTAGCTGGGTTTAAAAAAGGCTTGGACAAGTTCCTGGAGGAAAGGTCCAAAAACCATTATTAAAAGGGACCCAGGGGAAACTGCTAGGTACTTATGGCCTAGATTGGCCACTATTAGAAACAGGATACTGGGCTTGATGGACCTTGCTCTGACCCAATATGGCATACCTTATGTTCATATGTTCTCATGTTGTTGATGAGTCTTCCAGCAATATTCATGCCTCGGTTGTCTTCATAGAATCCTGCTTCTCTGATGATTTATTCTGCATATAAATTAAACAGGTAGGGGGAAAGCATGAAGCCTTGTCGTGCACCTTTGCTGATTTTAAACCATTATATTTTTCCTTGTTCCGTACAAACTGTTGCTTCTTGATCAATGTAAAGGTTGTGCAAGAGAACGATCGGGTGTTCTGATATAACCATGCTTCTTAATGTGGCCCAGAGTTTCTCATGGTTTACACAGTCAAAGGTTTTGCTGTAGTCAATAAAACACATATAGATATCCTTTTGGTATTGTTTTGTCTTTTCAAGGATCCTTCTCAAATCCGTGATGATGTCTCTCGTTCCTCACCCTTTCATGGACTCTGCTTGCACTTCAGCCAGTTCTCATTCCAGGTATGGTTATAGTCTCTTCTGAATGATCTTGAGTAGAATCTTGCTGGCATGTGGGATCAGAGCGATTGTGAGATAATTTCCACAGTCAGTCAGATCACCTTTTTTCAGTATTAGTATCAACACAGATCTTTTCCAGTCAGTTGGCCATGAGGTTGTCTTCCAAATTTCCCGGTAGAGCCTTATAAGTATGGTAACAGCTGCATCCGATTTCTGTAATACCTCAGTGAGAATGCCATCAGTGCCTGGTGCTATAGTTTTTGATAAGGCTTTCAATGCTGTTTTGACTTCTTTCATCACCAATGGTTCCTGATCATAAGGTACATGTTGAAATGGTTGTTGGTCCACTTGATCTTTATCGTATAATGACTCTGTGTATTCTTTCCACCTTTTCTTGATCTTCTTAGCATCATTCAACATGGATCCTTGAGCATCTTGTAACATTCCAGTTTGAGGCTGGAATTTTTTCTTTAACTCTCGCAGCTTTAGGAAAGTCAGTCTTGTTTTTCCTCTTATAGTTTCTGCTTCTATTTTCTTGCATGCATAATTGTAGTACTTCTTGTCTTGCCTTGCTGCACGTTGGAAATCTCTGTTGAGTGCTGTGATTGCCTCTCTTTCTCCTCTGGCTTTAGCTTCTCTGCATTTCTAGGCTATTTTCAGAGTTTCTTCGGTCATGCATTTTGGCCATTTTTGCTTTCTCACCTTTTGTAGGAACCTCTCACTTTCTTCTAACACAATCTTCTTGATGTCATTCCATAATTCTTTTGGAGCTTTGTCATTTGTATCTAAAGCAGCAAATCAATTTTGAAGGCAGTCTTTAAATTCCGGTGGTATATTCTTAAGGTCATATTTTGCTACATTCATGAGTGGCTTGTTTTTTTTTCAACTTTAGCTTGAGTTTTCATACTAGTAGTTGGTCATCTGTACCACAGTCAAAGTCAGCTCCAGGTTTTGTCTTCATTGATGTTATAGAGCTTTTCCATTGTTAACTTCCACAGATGTAACCTTTAGATTTTTGTACAATCCATTGGGAGGAGTCCATGTGTATAGTCACCACTTGGGTTGCTGGAAGAATGTGTTTGAGATGAATAGATCATTGGTCTTGCAGAATTCTATCAGTCTTTCTCCAGCTTCATTTCTGTTGCCAAGTCCATATTTTCCAGTCACTTTGCCTTCTTCTTTGTTGCCAACTTTTGCATTCCAGTCACCCATGACTATCAGGATATCCTTTTTGTATGTTCTGTCAATTTCAGCTTGTAGTTGTTCACAGAATTGATTAACATCTTCCTCTTCTGCAGCTGTTGTTGAGGCAAATAGTTGAATTAAAGCTGTGTTTATGGGCATTCCTTGTAGATGAATAGAAATTAAGTGTTCACTGATTGCATTGTATTTCATTACAGTTCTTGCAAGTTTCTTCTTAATTATAAATGCAATACCATTTCTTCTTTGTATTTCATTTCAAGCATAGTAGACCATGTGATCATCAGATGCAAAGTGCCCGATGCCAGTCCATTTCAGTTCACTGACACCTAACAGATCAAGTTGTACATGTTCCATTTCATTCTTGATCACCACCAACTTCCCTTGGTTCATGCTTCCTATCTTCTATGATCTTTTCCTATCCTGTGTCTATGAGCAAAGAAAGTTTAGTAAATCAGTCTTTTAAATCCACCTTTCCAGGTATGCTATCAGCAATGTGCTGGTACCACCCCTGGATAGATGGAAAGAGGCAGATATCAATCACTACAGCCTGGGTCCCCTTGAGTCTCACTTTTCTATCCCCCCAAATTTCTCTTTTTTTCCTTCTCTCTCTTTCTCTCACATACCTCTTATCATAGCCTTTACCCAGTTTCTCTTTCTCTCTGTCTCATTTAGGGATGTGCAGGTGAAAAAATAATAATTGTGTTTTATTTCCTGTTTTGTTTGAAGGTATTTTCATTTTGTTTTGCTTTCATAAATTTTGATTTCAGGGCAATTTTAGTAATTAAAGAGGTAGCTGTGGCTGCTGCCCAAATGAAAAACATAGCTGAAAGATTACTAGATGTTTCAGGTAAATAAACAACCCAACTGTGTTTTTCTTTCATAGTCAGAGGCTGGTTTCAAACCAGTGACCTTCCACTTAGAAAGAAATTATCTTGCAGATGAACCATCAGGTCTCCCTAGTGCTACCTGTAGCAAGCAGTTCTGTATTGCTTGTGGTTTTCTTACCTGTTAAGAGAGACAAATAGAAGAATGTGGGACATCATCAGAAGCTGGTTTCGACAAACAGGATCTGCATTAAACGACTCTACAGCAGGAATCAATAGATTCACAAGGCAAAAAACTTCAGTTAATATTTTGCATAGTGGTACAAACCAGACAAACTTTTGGCCAATCAGGAAATAGGAAAGAGGCTCATCAGTAGAGTTAAGAACAGTCTGGCTCGAAGCAGCCCCTATGGAGACAAGGTGGCTTGTCTGTAAGATGCCCTGGTCTTCTAACCCTGGTCCCTGGTTTTAGACCAGCATGGCCAGTGACAAACCTGGGGAGATAAATCAGAGTTTTGGATTTTTCAGTCCATGTTTTAGATTGAAACTATATGGAATGTTAAAATTTCCCTTTTCAAATGAATATTCATCTCTACTCTCATACCCCTCATCCCACTCTTCACCCAGTTTCTCTCTCTGTCTCACATCCCTCACCCCAGCTTCACTTAGTTTCTGTTACTCTATCATTCCCCTCACTCCCAGGCAACTAATGGGCTTGGTGCACCTCCCAGACTCTTCCTTGCCACTTGTTCCCCTCACATTGCTGTCTGCAGCTGTTGAAGAAAGACACAGCAGATGTCCTAGCTTTCCCCAATGATTGGATTTTTTGAAACCTGGGCCACATGGTACAGAAACTTTGGAGTTGGACTTATGGTCACAAGATTTCAGACAGTTCGCTCAGAAGGCTGATCTGAAAAGCATTTATTGATGCCAGTAACTCAATTTGATTAAGACTCAGTCAGGCTTGCTTTGAAAGAGCCTATACCAGGAACTCTAGAATCTACAGGCTTTACAGGTTTGAACTATAGTAGAAAAGTAATTCTTATTACTTATTTCCCTCTCCATAAGCATGATCCATGTTATACTACAGTGCAGTTCTCAAGACATAATATATGTGAACAGCCATTTGTCTATTGAACTTCCTACCCCTATACTCCATTTGCCAGTAAGGATAAACACAGCAGATGCACTTAACCTGCCATGGAGCAGGGGGGCGTGTTTGCTTGCTAGGATACTTTCTATTATGAAGTTTTCTTTTGTGCCACCGCCAAAGAACCAGCTGTATTTTCCCAGAATTCCACTGCTATTTCCGTGGGGTGCAGGAAATTTGGGCTGGTCTCATGGTCTTAAGTCTGCTATATGAATAGTTAGACAGAATGCCTTTGCACAGCCCAAAGCCTATAGGAAGCATTTAGAGATCATTTTTGGCTGCATTATCCCTATAGTTCCACTGAAAATTCATGGATAGGCGACTTACATGTTAGGCAATTTCTTTGAATCTTGGGCCTTAAATATCTCGAACCTGTTTTGGAAGATAGCTATATACCTAGCCGATCTCAACTATATCTTCCCATGCTGCCTTCCTACCTCTTAAGCATAAGGTTAATAGGAACCTATTTCTCATTGATGCATCACATCCTTGAAGATTCTTAAAAAAGAACAAAAAAAAAATTGTTTATATGTATATTTATATATGTATATATTGCTCTGCTAATTGCTTGTATTTTTGCGATCTCTATGTACAATTATAACCTCTGTGGTTGCTCAATCTGTAATTTATTGAATAATCAATTGTATAACTGTGATCTGGTGGTTGTTAGTCCCCCCTACCGTAATCATACTGTATTCCTAAATTTATGCTGTACATATTCCCTTGTCTTGTCCACCTAAGGACTGCTTCTGATCGCTGGAAGGAGCGGTGTATAAATTTATGCCAAATAAAATAAATAAATAAATAAATATTTACAGAAAGCATGTTCCTTCTTGAAGCAGCAGCTAACCAATGGTGCTGCTAGATGTTTAAGCCAACTTAACCAGAGGCATGGCAAGCAGGTGAGACTCAGGTGATGCGCAAACACACCTGGAATGAGACAGATCCCAGATAACTGCCTATTGAACCGAAACATTCTTGTACATTCCTAGCCACGTGCTTTGCTTCCTTAAACCTGGATTTCAAAACTTCTGTAGGATTCACACAATGATTCGTCTTGCAAATTTTGAATTAAATAACAGCTAGAATTTAATTTAAATCAAGTCGCTGATTTTTATTTCTGTTTTTGAATTATATCTGGTGTAAAATAATCAAGAGTTTACACTCAACTCGTTTCAGAAACCTCAACTGTCAATAGGAAAGTAATAAGTTTAAAAACAGAACATTCTCCAAAACTATTTATCAACACAATAACTAATTGTAACAGGTTTCAAAACTAGGCCCCATTAATTTCGCAAATCTGAATTGAACGATTCAAATGATCTCTGTCTTTATTTAGCCAATCAGATATGCTTTCAATCTTGCAGAAAACATAGGGCCTCAAATATCCTGACTCTCATGAGAGCATCTTAAAATACCAGCTTTCTTGTTTTACCATAAAGCATATTCATGAACTGTAGCAGATTTCTCTAATTTGAGTTTCATGTAAATGACTTTCCATTGTAACAGTCTATTAAAATAATTGGCTGTGCTCCCATTATTTTTTTGGTAAGATAATTCATCTGGCATGTAAATCAAAAAATAAAAAGGACTCACTTAAGTAAATTGAAGACATGGTAGACAACAAGACTTTGATAGACACACAGCAAACCTGTGGCAGAGTCACGCCATGGATTAAAAGCTTGTGACTTCTAAATGCAAGCTTTAAATCATCAGATTTACTTCCTCCCATAATTAAATTTGGATACATAGGAAAAAAAGGACAACCAAGAGCTGTGAGGGATTGGATCATTATGAAAAAGGACTTAGGTGGACTATCTATGGATGTTGAGCAGCACTAACTGGTTAGTGCCGCTGAAAATCTCTCTAATCATCATGATATTATGGGGATCATTTCTAAAAATTAGGCTTGCCGTCACCACAGAAAATTGATCCATTAAACTTTTTGCTCAAGCTACATTGATACATTTGTCAAATTTCCAAGATGTATCTTCAGGTTGGAGCACTTTGGGAATAACAACCTAAAGTACAGTTTCACGATGCAAGGTTCCACATTAGGAACCACCACCCAGAAAAAGGATTTAGGCGTCATTGTGGATAATACGTTGAAACTCTCTGCCCAGTGTACAGCGGTGGCCAAGAAAGCAAATAGAATGCTGGGAATCATAAGGAAGTGAATGGAGAATAAAACAAAGGATATTATAATACCGCTATATTTTTCCATTGTGTGACCGCACCTAGAATATTTTGTGCAGTTCTGGTCACCATATCTTAAAAAGGATATAGCAGAATTAAAAAAGGTACAGAGAAGAGCCACCAAAATGGTAAAGGGGATGGAAGGAAACTACTACAAGGAAAGGCTTAAAAGGTTAGGGATCTTTAGCTTGAAAAAAGACAGCTGAGGAGAGATATGATAGAAGTCCATAAAATAATGAATGGAGTGGAATGAGTAAACGTAGGTCGATTATTTACTCCTTCAAAAAGTAGAAATATTAGGGGACATGCAATGAAGCTACATGGTAGCCCACTTAAGATTAATGGGAGAAAATATTTTTTCACTCAGCACAATCAAACTCTGGAATTTGTTACCGAAGGTAACTGGGTCGCTGGGTTTAAAAAAAGTTTGGACAAGTTCCTGGAGAAAAAGTCCATAAACTATTATTAAAGAGGACCAGGAAAATCCACTGCTTACCCTGCAACGTGGAATCTGTGTACCTTTTTGGGAGCCTGACAGCTATTTGTGACCTGGATGGGCTGCTGTTGGAAACAGGGTACTGGGCTTGATGAACCCTTGGTCTGACCCAGTATGGTATATCTTATAACAGAATGAGCTACTAATGATATTATCCCAAACTAGCAAGTAAGTTGCAGGTTGCTTTATAATGGCAATGTTTCCAAAATTTTAAAGACCTGTAATGTAAAAGGATTGTGAAAAGAGACAGGGGGTTGATGTGACAGTCCAGTAAAAGACAACCAAAGTGATGCAGTTTCTGCACCAAACCACATTTGAGATGAGACTGAAAGATCTGAATATGTACATCTTGGAAGAGAGATCGGCATATACAATACAGACATTCAAACGCTTTAAAGATATAAATAATGGGAGTCATTTTGGAAGTCCTATTTGTGCTTTAGACGTCCGAAAATGGGCATAGAGATGTCAAAAGCACAGAGACATCTCCAGAGCCATTTCAGAAGCTGGGTCTGTAGATGACCTCAGCGTGAGGACACCCAAGTCTGAACAGGGGTGTGATGGCATCATAGCTGGGGCAGTTCCAGGAACCTGGATGTCCCAGACTGATCTCAGAAACTTCCTGAATGTCCAAAGTTGCATCTAAGTTTAGACTTGCTCCAGGCATGAACAGACATCTGAAAAGTGCTTGTTAAGGCTAAATAACATCCAGAGGATACAGAGAAGAAAGAATTCCATCATCCCATGTTTCCCTGTTCCTAACCAATTACTCTAACCATTAGGCTATTCCTAGATGTCCAGGTTTTCATATACTGTACTATTCTGATGTATATTTCGGGCAGGTCCATGTTTGTGAAATCATGGTTTACACCTGCCTGTGCCTGCTTTTTTCCAGATGTTCTGGCTTAGATGTCCAAGATTGCACTTGGATGTCCTTCCTAAAATCCCTCTCCACGTGCATAAAGCAAACCTTTCAAAGGAAAAAGTGTTTTAGAACCATGATTCATTGTAAAAGGCTTCAAGGAGGTAGACTGATGAGAAACATCAGAGAACCCTCACTAGGATTGTAAAATATTTATTTACAGAAGGGCTGATAAATGCCTGTTTCCCATCAGCGCCGGCGGGCTCAGCTTTAACAGAGCCGCAGGAAAGGGAAACACTCTCCCTTCGCACGGCTCTGCAAAGCTGAGCCGGAGCGGGGGTGGTAACAAGTGGCAGCTGTCAGGGCTCTTTTGGGGAGGTGGTGGCCGCGGGGCACTTCAGGCCAGCAGCAGCTTCTGCAACCATTTTTTTTCTTCAATTTCCCTTCAGAAGGTCAGGCTAGGCAGGGCTGGGCTGGGGGGGGGGGGGTAGCACAGGAAATAGTAATAGGCTAATGGGGGAGGACTAGGACTGGAGATGGGCTATCGGGGGGGTTAGAACAGGAAATGGGCTGATGGGGGTTAAGAATGGAAATAGGCTGATCGGGGGGAGGGCTAGGACTGGTAATGGGCTGATGGGGGGTTACAACTGGAAATGGGCTGATGGGGGGTTAAGAATATAAATAGGCTGTTCAGTAGGGGGGCTAGAACTGGTAATGGACTGATTGATGGGGTTAAGCCTGGAAATGGGCTGATTATGGGGACTAGGACAGGAAATGGGCTTATTGGGGGGGGGGTAGGACTGGTAATGGGCTGATGGGGGGCTAGCACTGGAAATGAGCTAGGACTGATAATGGGCTGATTGGGAGGGGCTAGGACTGGAGTGGGCTGATAAGGGGAACAGGACTGGAAATGGGCTGGAACTGGAAATGGGTTAATGGGGGAGAGGAGGAGAGTGCTGTTGGCCCTGGAAGAAAACTAGGGGCTAGGGCTACAAATGGGCTGGCTGATGCGGGGGGATGGAAGAATAGGACTGGAAGGGAGTGGATACTGAGAGGGTCTGCCAGGGGAAGGAGGGGGTAGGAAAGGAACTGACATGGAGGCATGGAGGGGGCTGGAATAAAGCTAACACCTGGGATGTACTGAAGAGGGACTGGAAGGGAGCTGACACTTAGGGATGGGAGTGGTAGGTGACTGGGTAATGGGGAGGAGGCTGGAAGGGAGCTGATATGCGTGAATGGCACTGGAAAGGGGATGGACAGAGGGTAGGGCGACTGGAAGGGAGCTGACTGGGGAGGGTGGCACTGAGAGTGGACGTGAGCTGATACCTGGGATGGTATTTGGATTAGAAGGGGCTGGACAGTGGGGAAGGAGGGTGACTGGAAGGGAATGGACACCAGTGGCAGTCATGAGAATGCAAGGTGGTTGACATTGGAAGGTAGTGGGAGGGGAGGACTGGAAAGGGGGCTAATACTGGGGAGGGTTACTGGAAATGGGAATGGGCTGATGGAAGGAGAGTGAAGAAAACAAAAGAAGAGATAAGAAATGACAGATGGACCATAGACCACAGAAAGAGAGCTAAGAGAAGACAGAAGAAAGCAGAAGCCTCAGATCGGGACCAGCATGATCAGAGTATAACATAGTCAGACAACAAAAGTAGAAAAAATCATTTTATTTAATTTTAGTGATTGGACTTTGTGCTATCTTTATATTTTGCACAGTATGGTGGAAATGCATCTCTTATTTATCTGATGTTGCACTGCACGTGGACTCTGGCTTCTTGGGGTTTCAGTTTAAATTTTGTGTACATATTTTTATTTTTACTTTAGATTGTGGTTACTTATTTATTTATTTATTTATTTACTTCTCTTATATACCGCGCTATTAAAATCAGTGCGGTTTACAATTGAACAAAAAACATACTGCAATGTCACACGACAATTGAGTTTTTACATTGAACATGGACGAGATAACCTGGAGGTAACAGGGGTAACTAATTACAGAGTAATTATTCATGGAGTATGGTGAGAAATTATACATATAGTATGGTGAGAAATTATACATATAGTATAGCTTGGTTTCAACATATTTATAAGAGGTTTAATCAATAAGATGTGTGATCAGTACCAATAATAAATAAGAGAGGGGATATGGTGGTAGAGCTAGTCATTTTCTTTATGGTGTTGGATTTTGGGTGGGGTGGAATAGGGTGTAGGATGTGAGGATGGGTGGTTGTTTCTGGGATTGGATTCTGGGTAATGGATGAGGAAAAGGTGTTGTTTGAGGGCTTTTCTAAATGACAATAGGTCTGGGGTGGAACGGAGCTCAGTGGGGAGGGCATTCCAGGTCATGGGTGCAAATAGGGAGAAGACTCTATTGGCAGTAGCCTTTTTGCACTTAGAATGTTGTACTTATTCTGTACTTGGTGAGGGTCGATGTTGTGAGTGTGTGACTGAGGCCAGTTGTTCTGTTAACATGGAGTTTGTACATAAAGATCTATACTGTACTATAGATCTTTATGTACAAACTCCATGTTAACAGAACACCTGGCCTCAGTCGCAAGGAGTAAGTTTCGCAAGGAGTAAGTTTCTTGTTATTCAGTTACACTGTGTTCTAATGTTTTATTGTTACAATGTATTCAGTTGAAAATACTGACTGTTATGTTCCCTGTAAACCGCCTTGATTTGTAGAAAGACGGTATATAAAAACTGTTAAATAAATAAATAAATAGTTCAGCTTTTCAAATAGGTGTATGGATGTTTCAGGGCCCAGTGTAATATTTACAGTGACGCTTTTTTGGATGGGCTCCTTATGTGAGTTTTGGAAGTTTGTGCTGATATGGTATAGTATAGTAGGTTTGCTCTTTGTTATAGGGTTTTGTATTAGTTTGCAATATGCCTGGTACTGGAGAACAGTGGTTGTTGTTGTTGTTAGTGAGATGATCAGAATCAGATATATTTTTTTTAAATATTGAGTTCTGTGGGTAAATGTCCTGGTTCTGCTCTGCACCCACTGTGGATGCAAAATATATGTTGAAAAAGAAAAAGCAAGAACCGTAACGCAGTTTATAAAAACAAAATAAAAATGAGTTATAATTTAGTTTTATAAACTGTGCTGCTAGTTCTTGCTCTCTTTTAGTTCCTTGGTGTGCAAACAGGACCGTACCTAGCCCTGTGCAAGTGGTGCAGCCGCACAGGGCACAAAGGCTTGGGGGGGGGGGGCGCATTTCATCTGTCTGCTGTTGCCCTGCTGCCGCTGGCAGGACAATAGCAGGCAGCCGAAATGTACCCCGCAAGCCTTTTCGCAGCACTTTAAGCAGGTCTGGTCCCTCCCTCCTCTGACACGATGTCAGAGCAAGGAGGGACAGAGCTGCTTAAATTGCCAACACCTTTCAGATCGGGCGTATGCCCCCACCCCCTCCTCCCCATACCTCCATCAAGCACTGCCTGCTCGTTCCCTGCTGACGGTGCCGCTGTGAAAAAACAGAGGGCGGCAGCAGCAGGGAAAGAGCAGGGAGCGCTAGACGGAGGAATGGGGGTGAGGAGGGGGGTGTGCGCCTGAGCTGCAAGTCGCACAGGGCGCAATTACAGTTCGATACGGCCCTGTGCGCAAACATCTTGCATTTCCTCCATATAATCTAATCGGCTTTTTGGTTTGGTTCAGTCCCTGACTGGAGTTCTGAAAAAGCCCCGCCCCCTCTAAGGAGGGGAGGGGCGGGGGCACCATCTCATTCTTCACTTCAGGCAGCAGATTGCCTTGAACCGCCCCTGGTAGAAGGCTATATTTATTAGAGTATTTTATGAGAAGGTCAAACAGCTTAGTATGCTAGATTAGTGAGGTATTCTAATTTGGCTCTGAGTAGTTATAGGAGGTTTGGGGATAGGGCTCCCCCCATCTGAGATATCAGAGGGTTAATGAAGCATTCCACCAGATGCTTGTGGAGTGGGGGGAAGGGTCCTGGGGCTGGTGGGAGAAGGCCTGGACATTTTGATGGAGTAAGGCATGTCCAAGCAGGCTTTATTTTCACAAGAATCTAGAGGAGGCCTTCATCACATCTGCCAATCTGGCTGGCATGTTGGGCAGACCTGTGGCCCTTGGAGATGAGTGGGCATATTGTCAGATAGTTGCTGAGGGTTTGGGGGCTCCTATTTCTTTCTTTCTGATGTGCAGGTCCATATGGAGGTATGCATGCCTTTGCCAAGTGCCAGTCAGTCTTTTCCTTGCTGAGGTTTAAGAACATATAAGAACATACCAAAGGTCCATCAAGTCTAGTATCTTGTTTCCAACAGTGGCCAATCCAGGTCACAAGTTCTTGTCATTTTCCCAAAAGGTAGACAGATTCCATGCTGCTTGTCCCAGGGGCAAACAGTGGATTTCCCCAGTCCACTTTAACAATGGTTTATAGACGTTTCTTCCAGGAACTTGTCCAAACCTTTTTAAACCTAGCTATAGTAAACAGCTTTTATTCCCTCCTCTGGCAAGTGAAAAAATGAAAAAAGTGAAAAGTGGTGCGTGAAAAAATATTGTCTCCAAATAATCTTAAATGTACTACATTGTAGCTTCATTGCATGTTCCCTAATCTTTCTATTTCTTGAGGAGTAAACAGCCGATTCACGTTTACCCATTCCAATCTGCTCCTTTTATAGACGTCTATCATATCTCTCCTCAGTCGGCACTTTTCCAAGCTGAAGTGCATTAAGGTTTTAATCAATGCTGCAGGTGGCCAGGATATTTTTTTATTCATATTGTCAGAGCCACGGATTGCAACGCCATGGGACCAACGATATGGTTGGAGGGTAGGCCCGATCACTTTTTTGGAGGCCTGATTTTCTCCAGGATTGACATCAGTGGCTGCACTGCCATATTATTGGGCCTTCAGACAGAAAATTATATCACATTTAAATCCCTCTTGAAAACTCATTTGTTTTCTTCTGCCTTAGACCTCCCAACCCCTATTGTATGACCCTGCTTGTCTACGTTGTTTATTTCTCCCGTCTTGTCTGCTTAACTATGTTTCATTTCTTTCCTATAATACACTGTAGTTCTTTTCTTTTCTGGCCTACGGCCACCTTTCACTTTTGTGTTTGTACAGCACCCTGATGTTATAAAGGGCAGTATATCAAATGTGCTAAACATAACAAACAGAAAACCACATCTTTTAAGGTACCATTATCTGCAGCCAACAGTTGAGCCAGATTTTGGCAGCCACAGTATGAAAATATTTTGCACGTGGCTGCCATCCATCGACATCCCCACTCCCCACCCCAATCCACACTGATCCCACCCCTAAAGACCTGCACTGCAAGAAAACTAGATATCACAGAAAAGGGCCTGCGATATCTGATTTTCTCGCATGTTAGCTGCTACCTCAGTGTGATAAATTTACGTTAGCCCCACGGTAGCAGCTAAAGCCCTTTAGTAGGCATACCATTAATGCTAAGCACCATAAATCTAATCATTAGAATCTAATACAGAGCAAGCAGATGTGAGCCACACTCCAAACTATTTACACAAATATGTTTATATTTGTGTTTATGTTTGTTAGATTCAATATACCGTACCTTCAAATGTGCAGCAGGGCGGTGTACAATATAAAAACACAAAAAGGAAGAAATGGAAAAGAACGGCATCAACTGAGGTAGTAAAGAAGACACGATCATACCAGGGAAGGAGTGTGGGAGAGAGGAGAGGTGTACTGAGACAAGGTCAGGAGCTAGCGGGTGGTAAGTCAAAGGCTATTTGGATTAGGTGAGCTTTAGCAGGGTTTTGAACTTAGGGTCAGATGGTTCAAGATGGAGCTCAGTGGGGAGCGCATTTCAAGAGATGGGTCCGAGAAAATAGAAAGCAGAGGTACGGGTGGATTCCAAGTGGGCTCTGGAAGCAGAGGGGAGGTGAAGGTGTATATGGGCCCATATAATCAAGAGTGCAGTAAATATTTGCGGCTTCATTGCCAAAATGAATGAACAGTAACAGCAAAACATTGGCATTAAGAAGGTAATTTTATAACTGGGTGCCGTGGGTAGGCACCTACATACACACTGTTTTATAGAGATAAGTGGGGGCTTAGTTGTCTTCATAAAGTACCAGCGTAAGTGGCCTAACATCTGCCTACATTGCCGGTGCAGACATTTACAACAGCCCTAGAGCCTGTAATTTCAAGTATGCACATAAATTATAATATTTTATAAGGAGGGCGACTTCTCCAAATGGGTTAGTTTTGCACATCTATTTATAAAATCAACGCACAAATCTTATTTATTTATTTAAACGTTTTTATATGCCATCTTTGTGACACCAGTCATTCAAAATAGTTTTACATGTAAGCAAAAAAACAATCAAAGATAGAAACATCAGAGACTAAAAGACAGGCCAAGCTGAGATATCAAAAAAACAGTTTCATTAAAGACCGTCTATCCAAATGAGTACAGTCTAAACATGATATACCAATATACAAGAGTTTATCGTCTGCAAAATGCAATTTGTTCTTCAGCAGGAAACAGCATGACTGTTGGAGTGGAGGAGTAGCCTAGTGGTTAGGGCAACAACCTGTGATTAGAAAGACTAGGCTTTGAATCTCACTGACTGGCCTTGGGCAAATCACTTAACCCTCCATTGTCGACTGTAAGCCTTCTGAGGTTATAACTCACCTTGATCTACTATGGAGAAGTGTGAGCTAAATAAATAAAATCCCCTTTCTAAAACCCAATAAACTGTTTTAATGTCAGATGTTGTCCTCAACTCTTTTTCAGCCATCAAAAGCTCCTCTCAGAGTCTTTAACTGGCTATTAGGACCATTCATCATGGGTCAGAAAAACACCATCACTTTCTTTAAAGCACCCAAATGTGAATGATCATTTTTTTATATGGTTGACATTACTTGGAACTTCCAATGAGACCTGTGCTTTGCTCACTACGCTGCGTCAGGAGTGTGCTGACATAAAGTGTCACCTAAAACATAAACAAGCATTATGATGATACAATGGCAATCTTTCATAACCTATAGCTAATTGTTAACAATTAAAATATGTAATGACAGAGAGAACAAAGTTTAAAAATGTACCTGTGCTGGCTGACCATAGTTTTTAAAATCAAAGCGGTGCAGGCCCCGGCTGTTTTCATGCCAGGGGGAAGATGTGGGAGTGTGTTTGGATGGATTTTAAAATTGACCTCTCCTTGAAATACATATCATTCAGTTTGGCTTGAATTGTTTTCATACTGTCCCAGAAAAGGAGGGCACCCACAGCTAGTCCTGTTTTGCATTTTGTTTGTTGAGACACTGGCGTAGGTCCTTTTATCATATTCTGCTGCGTGCTGACAGATTTCATTTTTAATGGATTCCCACTACGCATAAATGAGATGCTTCATGTTGGGATGAAAATAGGTGACTGCATGCAATTTAAGCATCATAGCAAACTAAAAAGCAAATTGATAGGCACTGGGATAAATGATCGATGCTTAGGTTATGCAGTAATTCCCTAAGCACTAGCAATTGATGCTCTGATGCTCGAGTGGAGGCTTCTTCTGATTTTTAGTTTAGCCATTGAATTGCTGATATGCTGTCCAGAATCCGGAAGACCCTCTCTTTCAGGCTGCCTGCAGGGACGAGAAGGTGAGAGGGTGGGCCTGCAGCAGACTAGAGAGCATCCATTCTACTCCCTAATCCAGACTCACTTCTCCTGTTGTTTCTGCATCTGGCCCACTTGCCCCCTCTCCCGACCTCAAATATCCACTTCTTTTTTGTCTACAAAGTAAGCCCCTTTGTTTTGCTGTCTCATCTACTGTCCTTCTGGTGTATGTTTTTAAAAAAGTATAGTTTCTCCCTTGGGCTTGTCTCGTTTTTCTGGAAGTCTGTTAAGATATGTATTTTATAACTGTACTTATTTTTTTTCCAAAATATTTCAACCAAAGCCTTCGTGAAGCATACACAGTCAGCAGCATCCCCCACAAACCCCTCCCCACTTCCTGACATTCATAATAAAAGGAGGTCATTTCACTGCAACATATGACTGCATCGACAGGAAATCTACCTAAACCAACCGTTATCTAAATGTGGAGTCCCATCACAATCCATCCTAAAAAAGAGGCATTCTATGCACACTAGTAAACAGGGCACTAAGAGTCTGAATTCTGGACAGTCTCCAGGAAGAAAGAAATATTCTCCAGGACTCGCTCTCAGCCAACGGCTACTACAAAACCTTCATGTCTCAAGCCATAAAACGTTTGGACAAACTAATTGTGACGCTCGCGCCCCTACCAGGCGGTTGCCTAGTAGGGACGGCTGGCCATCTGATATCCCTTCTAGGATTTTTGTAGTTGTGTCCGAAAGGAAGAGCCAAGTGGTTAATAAAGCGCACAGGAAATTTTATTCGGTTTCCAGGCTGGTAAGTGGTGAACATAAAATTCTTCAAGCATAACCTTTTTTCCAGACAAAAGAAAATACAGGATAACTTCTCCAGAAATCAAAATGTCCAAAACAGTGTAACCTGGAACAAACTCATAGCAGTTCCTGTTCCTTACTGCAACTGCTTAACATTATAAAAAAAAAGCATTTGTAAAACTCTTCACACAGTGAATGGGTTATCAGCTTCAACCCTGCTGTTGCCACACACACAAACAGTTTCAGCTGTTTGGGCCTTCACTGAGCTCCTGCAGTTTCAGCTTCCTAGGAGAGATTCTTAATCCTTTACCTTCAGGCTTACTCCTCTCTTCCAGCTTCTGAAAACTGTCTTTAAGTTACAACAGCCCCTTTTTATGTTCCACTGTTTCTAGCTCACACTAGTGTACCTTAGTGCACAGCTCGCATTCCATTTCAGAGACCTCAGAATCAACAACACTTTCCTCAGGGCCTACCTCCATGCTCTCTATTGAGCTACAGCTGGGTGCTTCCTGAAAGTGCTCCGGGCTCTTTTCCTTAAGGGTCTTCACAAGATTAAACAGTCTCTCCCAGTGCCTGGCCTTGCCTTCTCCAGGCCGGTCTCTTGGGGGTCTCTCCTGTTTAACTTCCCTAGTGAGATATTTCTTGCTGTGCTGAGCCTTCTGGGGTATGACAGTCTCCTCTGAGTCAGAGCAAGAACTATCCTGCTGGCAATGCTTGTTCCCTGCGTACCTTTCTTGGCTGCCTCTATAGTGGTTCCTCCTTTTGCTGCTCTCCTTGGCTGCAAAGCTTCTCCTCAGCTTGGCCCCAGATCTTTCCGGTCTGTGCCTTCTGGGAACTGGACTAGAACCTGGGCTAGGCCTGGAACTGCAACTGCCGCTTGTGCTTGCTCTTGCACTCCTCCTGGACCTTCTTCTCACAGCCCCTTCCAAACTCAAACTGGCTCTCTCTCTTGTGTTTGTTTTCTCCCTGTTAACTGCTGAGCAGGGCAACTCCCTTCCTGGCTCCTCCCACTTGGACCTCCCACTCCTATGCAGGGTTGTCCTGTGGTCTGGGATTGGTTTACCCTTAGCTCTGCCCCCTAGGTTCCTTTCAGGGCTTCTAGTATGGAGTATGTGATTTTGTGCGCCCATCCCCCGTAAAGAAGAAAAATCCTTCTTTTTTTCAGTTTTCCCTAGCTGGGCTGCACCCTCCTTATCACATAATCCACAAGAATAGCAACCGCCAACAACCAATGGCTGACAACACCATGACAGAACATAGATTTGTGGTGTTCCCCTATGTCTAAGGAGTAACAGACCAAATAAGTAAACTAATTAAAAATAATAACATCACAACAGTGTACAGCACACCACAAAAGCTGGCATCCTCGCTCACATAAGAGAAGGATCAGATTCCCCTATCCAAATCACTAGAGTTTATGAAATTCCATGCATCTGTGGCCAATCATTTATTTATGAAACTGGCGGCACCATAGAAGAGAGGCTACGAGAGCACAAGACATTATAAACTCAGTAACACAGGGACATCTGCTGTAGCCCTCCACATTATGGAAACTGGCTATTCTCCAGGACCAAGCAGGAAGTCAGTCCTCACATATGGGTGACGTCAGCACCGACGGAGCCCCCGTGCGGAGCATTTCCCAAGCTTTCAAAGAAAGCCTTTGGGAATGCAGCACGCATGCGCAGTCCCCTTCCCGCCCCAGGGTGCCATCTTGCTCAGTCTTCTTTTTTCCGCGGAGCCCGAAGGACGTGTGTCTTAGTCACCCGGTTAAAAGTTTATTTTTTTTCCTTCGAAGATTCATGGTTTTTTGCCGGTTCGACGCCGGTTCCCCTTCCTGCCTGGGCACGGTACACCGGTATCGAGCCCGGAGCTACTTTTTCGGTTTTTGTCCTTTGAGACTAGAGTTCGCACTTTTTTTCTTTTTCACTGGCAGCCCGGTCTTTTGACCTTGCAGGGGCTCTTTTTCCCCCGATGGCTGCCAGCGGGTTCAAGAAGTGTGATCAGTGTAAGAAACTGATGTCTCTCACCGACACACACAACTGCTGCCTCTGGGGCCTCAGGCCCGATCATGACCCGATGATCTGTGCTTGTGCGGCAAAATGTCCTCTAATGTGCTGAGGAGCCATCAACATCAACGAGAAAGGATCTTCTCTGACTCCGCGTCTGGCCAGGCCCGGACTTCGTCAGAGACCTCGACGTCTCGGGATTCTGACCCTGAGCATCATTGGGGCTCCTCTGAGAGGGGGTCTCCCTCACAGGAACACAAAAGGAAGAAGAAACCCACGAGGGCGGCATCGGTGGACGCTCTTGGTCCCTCGAGAGCCAGGTTGCATAGCCCCGACCACCGTCCCGGGTCCTCGGAGTCGGAGAGGCCTGCCAAATTGCCTCATATGAAGCCGGAGTTCCCGAGTCACGTGAGTGCTGTTGTCCTTGTGGACTCTCCTCCAGGGGAACTGACGTCGGGGCCCGAGTCGGGAGCTACTGAGTCTCCTTAGCTCGGACTCAGGTTGACGGCCTTGGAGAGCAGCTTGGCTGCCTTCATGGAACAGCAGCGGGTGCTGATCACCGGTCTGACCGGTGCACCTGTCCCGACCACCGGGACCTCGATGTCCAAGTCGACCCCGGAGGCCAAGCCGATCCTCGAGTCAATGCAGTCTCGAGTCGATCCTTGGCCAAAGTCTCCCTCGGCCTCCCGTATGGAGCTGAGGTTATCTACGCTGGTACCCTCTGCGTCGGGGCAGATGGCATCGGTGCCCACCAGACAGGAGCCGCTCGATTCCTCCTTGGAGGGGTCGGAGTGGGAGACAGAGGACGAGGAGACCCCGGACACTTTCCGGACCCGGTGAGTCCCATCGGACTCACTGGAGTCCGAGCCTCAGAGAAGGTCCCCCCCCCCCGGAGGATACCTGGTTCTCAGACTTCACGAGGGACATGGCCAAGGCCTTGGCCTTCCCCATGGATCCCGAGGAGGAGCCTCGAGCCGAGGAGCTCGAGGCCCTCCAGTATGACTCTCCACCGAAGGAGGCCTTTACTGTACCGGTTCCTCCGATGCTGGAACGGCTGCTCTTCCGCATGTGGGAGGCACCGGCCTCGGCGCCGGTTCTCAGCAAATGGGTCGATTCCATTTATCAAGTCCGTAAGAGTCCTGGGTTCCAGAAGGCACAGCTACCGCACCACTTCATGGTTGTGGAATCGGCCATGCATCGTCTGAAGAATCAGAAAATGCACTCCTCGGTGCCCCCCGGCAGGGAGGCCCGGAACCTAGATGCCCTCAGTAGAAAGTGCTTCCAGGGCTCTATGCTGGCTTGCCGTGTCCAGACTTATCAGCTTTACATGGGCATGTACCTCCGAGACCTGGCAAAGGAGATTGCCGGTTCTCTGCTGGCCTCTCCGAGGAACCTTTGCAGAGGTTCAAGGCTTTGTCATCGGGGATTCAGTGGTGGCGGCCTATCTCAGAAACCAGGCATCTTTGTCTTTCCATACCTGGATGACTGACTCATCAGGGGTCAGTCTCCACAGGAGGCCAAACAAGCCACTCTTCGCACTGTCTCTCTTCTCCAGCACCTGGGCTTCGTCATAAACTTCACAAAGTCCACTTTGCTCCCCTCACAGAACTAGAGTTCATAGGGGCAAGGTTGGATACCTTACAAGCAATGGCTTATTTGCCTGGGAACAGGGCTCACAGACTGATGGCTCTGGTCCAGCAGTTTCGCAGTGGATCTCTGGTCTCTACCAGACATTTCCTGAGACTTTTGGGCCACATGGCATCCACGGTCCATGTAACTCCAAATGCTTGTCTGCATATGCGGCCTGCTCAATGGTGCCTCAGAGCTCAGTGGATACAGGCCACAGGAGACTTAAGAGACAGAGTAAGAGTGTCCAAACTACTAGCGGCCTCCCTGCAGTGGTGGCTGCACCTCCCGAACCTGACCAAAGGGGTGCCTTTCCAGGCACCACCACACACACAGGTGCTGACGACCGATGCTTCTCTTCAAGGTTGGGGTGCACATTGCCAGGGGGCATGCACTCAGGGCCTCTGGTCCCCTTGAGAGGCCACACAGCAAATCAATCTGTTGGAATTACAAGCTATTCGATTAGCTCTACAAACTTTCTCTCATGTCCTCTCTCACCAGTCTGTCTTGATTCAGATAGACAACCAAGTAGCAATGTTAGAACATAAGAATATAAGATATGCCATACTGGGTCAGACCAAGGTCCATCAAGCCCAGTATTCTGTTTCCAACAGTGGCCAATCTAGGTCATACGTACCTAGCAGTTTCCCCAAGGGACACAGGTTCCACAATGCTTGTATTGGTTCAAGCATTGATATCCTTGGTCCCTTCTTAATAATGGTTTATGGACCTTTCCTCCAGGAACTTGTCCAAACCTTTTTTAAACCCAGCTACACTAACAGCCTTTACTACATCCTCCGGTAACAAATTCCAGAGTTTGATTACACGTTGAGTGAAAAAATATTTTCTTTTATTAGTCTTAAATAGTTTACCCTGTAGCTTCATTGCATGTCCCCTAGTCTTTCTATATTCTGATAAGGTAAACAATCGATCTACGTTTACCCGTTCCACTCCGTTCATTAATTTATAGACTTCTATCATATCTCCCCTCAGCCGTCTCTTTTCCAGGTTAAAGAGCCCCAACCTTTCTAGCCTTTCTTCATAGGAGTATCCTTCCATCCCTTTTACCATTTTGGTGGCTCTTCTCTGAACCTTTTCTAAAATCGCTATATCCTTTTTAAGATACGGCGACCAGAATTGCACACAATATTCAAGGTGCAGTCTCACCATGGAACGATATAGAGGCATTATAATATCTTTTGTTTTATTTTACATTCCTTTCCTTATCATACCTAGCATTCTATTTGCTCTCTTGGCCGCTGCTGCACACTGGGCCGAGGGTTTTAACATGGTATCCACAATGACGCCTAAATCTTTTTCCTGGGTGGTGGTTCCTAATGTGGAACCTTGCATCGTGTAACCATAGTTTGGGTTGTTCTTCCTAGGTGCATAACCTTGCACTTGTCCACATTAAATTTTATCTGCCATTTTGATGCCCAGTCTTCCAATTTATCAAGATCCTCTTGCAATTTTCCACAATCCTCTTGGGTTTTAACAACTTTAAATAGTTTTGTGTCATCTGCAAATTTGATAACCTCACTCGTTATTCCACTTTCCAGGTCATTTATGAATATGTCAAAAAGCAGCGGACCCAGCACAGATCCCTGGGGTACACCACTATTTACCTTTCTCCATTGGGAAAATTGGCCATTTAGCCCTACCCTCTGCTTTCTATCTTTTAACCAATTCCTGATCCACAATAGTACACTGCCTCCTATCCCATGACTCTTTAGTTTTGCCAAACGTCTCTGATGAGGGACCTTGTCAAAGGCTTTCTGAAAGTCCAGATAAACAATATCAACCGACTCACCTTTGTCCACCTGATTATTCACTCCTTCAAAAAAACATAACAGATAAGTAAGACAAGATCTTCCTTGTCTAAAGCCATGTTGGCTGTCTCCCATTAGGTCATGACTATCTACATGCTGAGTAATTTTATTCTTTATGATGGTTTCTACCATTTTTCCCGGTACTGATGTCAGGCTCACCGGTCTGTAGTTTCCCGGATCACCCCTGGAACCCTTTTTAAAAATTGGTGTTACATTGGCGATCCTCCAATCTTCAGGTATTAGAGATGATTTTAATGATAGTTCACAGATTACTAATAGCAGGTCTGCAATCTCGTATTTCAGTTCTTTCAACATCCTTGGATGTATACCATCCGGCCCAGGTGATTTGCTACTCTTCAGTTTATCTAATAGTTGTAATACATCTTCCCGATATATCGATATTTCCTTCAATTCTTCTGCACCTTTAAATACCACTTCAGTCATGGGTAACATCCCTACATCTTCCTCAGTAAAGACTGAAGCAAATAATTCATTCAGTCTCTCTGCTATAGCCTTGTCCGCTCTTACTGCCCCTTTTACCCCTCTATCATCTAATGGTCCAACTGACTCTCTCACTGGTTTTTTGCTATGAATGTACTTGAAAAAGTTTTTATTATGTGATTTTGCTTCCACAGCAAGTTTCTTCTCAAATTCTCTCTTTGCCTACCTTATCAATGCCTTGCATTTAACTTGCCAGTGCTTGTGCTGTTTCCAGTTTTCATCATTTGGCTCATTTCCTGAAAGTTGTTTTTTTTGCATCAACAGCCTCTCTGACCTCACCTTTAAACCATGCTAGCAGTTTTTTGGACTTCCTTCCACTTTTCTTAAAGCGTGGAATACAGCTGGTCTGGGCTTCCAAGATAGAATTTTTCAACAACAGCCAAGCCTGATGTACGTCTTTTACCTTTGCAACTGCTCCTTTTAGTTTTTTCTTAACTGTTTTCCTCATTTTGTCATAGTTTCCCTTTCGAAAGTTAAAAGGTAGTACAGTGGATTTCCTTACTATCCCTCCTCCACTAATTAAATCAAAGGCGATCATGCTATGATCACTATTGCCAAGTGGCCCCAACAACCTTATCTCTTGCACTAGATCTGGTGTTCCACTAAGGACTAGGTCTAATATGGCTTCCCCTCTGGTCAGTTCATGAACCAGCTGCTCCAAGAAGCAGTCATTTATTTCATCTAGGAACTTTATCTCCCTAGCATGTCCTGACGTGACACTGACCCAGTCGATACCGGGGTAGTTGAAATCACCCATTATTATTACTGTACTGTAACTTTTGTTAGCTTCCTTGATTTCTTTGAGCATTTCATCATCCATTTGGTCATTCTGGCAAGGCGCTCGATAGTACACCCCCACTGCCATTGCCTTCCCCCTTTTACATGGAATATCAATCCATATAGATTCTACAGCAGATTTTGTTTCCTGCTAAACTTTAATCCTTTCTGACTCAATGCCCTCTCTAACATAGAGAGCAACCCCTCCACCAATTTTATCAGCTCTATCATTACGATGTAGTTTGTACCCAGGTATCACAGTGTCCCACTGGTTGTCCTCCTTCCACCATGTCTCTGATATTCCAATCATATCTAACCTTTCATTTAGTGCTATATATTCTAACTCTACCATCTTATTTTTTAGACTTCTAGCATTTGCATACAAGCATTTTAGAGAATGTATTTTGCTCATATTAATTTGGCTATTGTTAGACATGGGTAATTTGGGATCTTTAAGCTCAGTCTGCTCCATACTTGAGGGCATTTGGGCTACTTTACTCTTTTGTGGAACCTCTCTGCTTTTGGTAGTATCCTTCAAAGATACATTCTTCCGAACCATCCGCTCTTGGGCGACTGTCGGCTTTCCCCTAATATCTAGTTTAAAAGCTGCTCTATCTCCTTTTTAAAGGTTAATGCCAGCAGCCTGGTTCCCTCCTGGTTAAGGTGAAGCCCATCCCTTCGGAAGAGCCCCTCCTTTCCACAGAATGTTCCCCAGTTCCTAACAAATCCAAAACCCTCATCTCTGCACCATTGTCTCATCCACGCATTGAGACTCCGGAGCTCTGCCTGCCTTTTGGGTCTTGCGCGTGGAACAGGAAGCATTTCGGAGAATGCTACCCTGGAAGTTCTGGATTTCAACTTCCTACCTAAAAGCCTAAATTTAGCCTCCAGAACCTCCCTACCACATTTTCCTATGTCATTGGTACCGACATGTACCAAGACAGCAGACTCCTCCCCAGCACTATCTAAGACCTTATGTAGGTGGCGCGTGAGGTCCGCTACCTTCGCACCAGGCAGGAATGTTACCAGGCGATCCTCACGTCCACCAGCCACCCAGCTATCTACATGCCTAATGATCGAATCACCAACTATAACGGCTGTCCTAACCCTTCCCTCGTGGGCACATGGCCCTGGAGAAACTTCCTCGGTGCGAGAGGGTTTTACATCACCTGGAGGACAGGTCCTAGTTACAGGATCACTTCCTGCCACACCAGGGTGATGCTCTCCTGTCACGTGACCTCTCTCCTCCATGGCAACAGGGATGCTGCCAGACTGGAGGTGGGACTTCAGGACTATATCCCTGTAGGTCTTGTCTATGTACCTCTCTGTCTGTCTTATGCTTTCCAAGTCTGCTACTTTAGCATCTAGAGAACGGACTCGTTCCCTGAGAGCAAAGAGCTCTTTGCACCTAGTGCACACGTAAGACCTCTCACCAACTGGGAGAAAATCATACATGTGACACTCAATGCAAAAGACTGGAAAGCCCCCATCCCGCTGCTGGACTGCTGTCTGCATCTTAGTTTTAAGTTTGTGTTTAGATCTAAGTTCTTTACTTACTAAGGGTTGCTATGGATATTTATACTAATAAAACTGTACCTAATACGTGTAATATACCTTGTTCACCTGAAGCTTAACTAATCTCAGGTCCTTAGTGTATGACTGATTTGGGTAATGAGCTTCACCTGAGAGCACCTCCTGTCTTTTAAGATGTGTAAGTACCTATAAAGCTACGATTATCCCAGGGGTGAGTGGGTGTGGGGAGGGAGGGAGGGAAATAACACTTATTAAAAGAGGGCTGCTACACAGTACCCTGTCTTGTGCTGCTGAGGTAAGCTAAATTCTGATTTGATTTAAATTATAGCTCTTAGCTGCTGCTAGGCTCTAACTTCTTATGAAATTTAAACTACAAGCTCTCTGCTGGGTTCTAAATTTAACCAGAAAGCTCTCTTCTGTGTTTTAAATTTAAGCTAAAAGTACTTTGCTGATGCCAAGCCCTGAGTGACTATTAAATTTAGACTACAAGCTCTCTGCTGGGTTCCAAATGTAACCAGAAAGCTCTCTTCTGTGTTTTAAATTTAAACTAAAAGTACTTTGCTGTTACTAGGCCCTGAGTGACTATTAAATTTAAACCACAAGCTCTCTGCTGGGTATGAAATGTAACCAGAAGTTCTCCTCTGTGTTTTATATTTAAACTTAAACTGCTGCTACTAGGCCCTGACTGATTTTACAAAAAATAGTGGGTTCACAGATTAATTAGCTTTAATACAAAGAATTCCTTTTAGAAAATTACCAGAAGTATATACTCACAGTTGCAGATCTCTCTTCAGAAGTAACAGTCCCTTTTTCTAGTCCTTCAAGACAGAGGATCACAGAGCTCTGGTTGAGCTATTTATTCCTGTGCTGCTGAGGTAAGCTGTGACCAACTTCCTGGGTAATTAACAGTCCTTGCTTGGATAGGAGGAGTCTTTCAAAAATGGCCTTTTGATCTGCCACATGGTGTTAACACCTATTGAAAAAGTTTCACAGGTCTCTTGCCCCCTAGGTAGAAGGCCTCTTTGTAAAGGTCTCTAGAAGACTTTATTTGTTGCTCAAAGAGTACAGACCCTGTTTTGTCTTTTGTGCTAAGCTAAATTCTGATTTGATTTAAATTATAGCTCTTAGCTGCTGCTAGGCTCTAACTTCTTATGAAATTTAAACTACAAGCTCTCTGCTGGGTTCTAAATTTAACCAGAAAGCTCTCTTCTGTGTTTTAAATTTAAGCTAAAAGTACTTTGCTGATGCCAAGCCCTGAGTGACTATTAAATTTAGACTACAAGCTCTCTGCTGGGTTCCAAATGTAAACAGAAAGCTCTCTTCTGTGTTTTAAATTTAAACTAAAAGTACTTTGCTGTTACTAGGCCCTGAGTGACTATTAAATTTAAACTACAAGCTCTCTGCTGGGTATGAAATGTAACCAGAAAGTTCTACTCTGTGTTTTATATTTAAACTTAAACTGCTGCTACTAGGCCCTGACTGATTTAACAAAAAATAGTGGGTTCACAGATTAATTAGCTTTAATACAAAGAATTCCTTTTAGAAAATTACCAGAAGTATATGTTCTATGTGAACAAACAAGGAGGCACAGGATCCAGACTTCTGTGTCAGGAAGCGCAGGCCCTGTGCGCCTTTGCAGTCAAGCACGACATGTTTCTCAAGGCAGTTTATCTACCTGGCCAAGAAAATTACCTGGCAGACAGGTTGAGCAGGATTCTACAACTTCACGAATGGCACTTGAATCCCCTAGTGGTCCAGCAGATCTTCCTAAAATGGGGTCTTCCAACCATTGATCTCTTTGCCAGTCCACTGAACCGTCAGCTGCCCAGGTTTTGTTCCAGACAACCGCATCCTCTGCGAATAACAGCAGATGCCTTCCTAATCTCTTGGTCTATGGGCCTGCTGTATGCGTTTCCTCCAACGCCTCTAGTGGCCCGAACCCTATTCAAGGTTCTTCGGGACAGGGCCTCGCTGATCCTGGTAGCCCCCAGATGGCCAAGACAACCGTGGTTTCCACTCCTTCTGCAGTTAGCATCGTGACGTTCAGCAGTGGCACCCACAGATATTCAAGGGCACTAACCACGCTGGTGTTGTTGATTAACCCGATAACCACAATTAACATGGTTAGCAGGTCTACTAATCGGATTATTCACATTGAATATCCTACCTAAAATATTCAGTGTTTTTGTAAGGGTGCTTTCCTATTGCCATCTCTCTTTGATTGGTGCATTGGATTAGTTTTAACGATCTCAATTAGAAACATAGATGGAAACAAAGTAAACATGGAAACATGACAGCAGATGCCTTTCAATACCAATTACTAAGCTTTAAAATCTCAATCCCTTGTTTTCCTTTAGATATCCAGTGGATAGTCACAACAAAACAAATTGCACTACAGTGCTGGAAGATGAGACCCCCCAGTTCGGAAGGCACTCAGCTAGCTACTGGGGAGGAGCTGAAGTCTTTTCAGAGTAAAGCCAGCATTTATGATGTGGTTTGATCAAAGCCCTTGGAACATCTGACTGCTGATGTACAGTAGCTGCCCATGAAATCAAAGTCAGAAGCTGCAAAGGTGTCTTACATATTGGGACATGGAACATGCAAAGGATGAAGCAAGAGAAGTTGGAGGTGGTCAAGAAAGAAATGGAACGTGTACAACTTGATATACTGGGTGTCAGTGAACTGAAATGGACTGGCATCGGGCACTTTGCATCTACTGATCACTTGGGGGTATGTTTACTAAAGTGCGTTAGTGCGATTCACGTTAGGAGCCGCGGTAGAAACAGAAACCCCAAATAAGGACATGGGCGGTACATCGTTACCACCAACGCGCGTTCCAAAAACTAACGAGCGTTACAGGGCGCCGTGGCACGTTACCGCGCGTTAATCATAAGAAGGCGCATAGACACAAATCACTTAAACAGAGCTGTAGCACAATGGTAACTGCACTGACCGCTGATACAGGCATCATGGGATCGATTCCCCAGTGTGCCCAATGCAGAAGGCTGTCTGAGGCATCACCCTGTACATTACATAGTGAATGAGGAGGCATTTTACATTTTTTTCCAGTAGTGTTGCCAACAAACACACCCTCACAGTGGTGTAACCGAAGGTGCCGCAGAAGGCACCCCATAACGCACTCCATAGGGCACATTATAAAGTGCACTGTCCGCTGAGGCACACCATAATGTCCCCTATAGAACACCCTATAAGGCAACTTATAGGGCGCCAGATAAGGTGCCGCATGGGGCGCCTATTGAGGCACTGTAAGGTTACAGTACGCTGAGGGGTTGTCGCTGGAAGCACCAATTTACATTAAAACTATACAATGCTGCAGACAGCCCTATAATATAAGCCCACTGTGGGCTTGAACCCATGACCACTGGCCTGTCTCTTATGATCACAAACAGGGTCAGATAACATAGCACCAGAGCGGGGAATGGACCCCTCTTTTGGGGCCTGCAGCATCCTGGGGCTATGGTCTGTCTCTTGTGATCACAAACAGGGCCAGATAACATAGGACCAGGGCGGGGGATGGACCCCTCTTTTGGGGCCTGCCGCATTCGGGGATGTATTTGGGCCTTGTGATAGTTAACAAGGGCAAGCGACAGACCCCTGTGTGTCTCTAGGCCTGAGTGGTGGGCCTGTGGTTTCCTGTGGATAGGGCACATCCTTGAGGCTACAACAGTGCCGCATACCATACCAATGTGGTCTGTAGTGCACCTCTGCCATGGTTGCAGCTACCCCCTTGGGGCTGGGGGGTTCTGTTTTTGGGTGTGTGCCAGACCTAGCTACCAGCTGGACGCGGCAACACCTGACATTCCCTGGAAGTGCATAGTTTTTTTGTGCTTTGGTTACAGGGTGTTTTTTCCCACATCCTCAGTTGGGGTGCCTGTCCCCATGCACTTACCTCACGTGGGTAATCAGAGCTCCTGTTATATCTGTGTGACAGGCGCTCCCAGGCCCTCCTGACCCTTGATAAGTTCTGCCTCCTGGATGAGCCAGGAAATAGGCGCTGCTGGCGGAGGCAGAACAGCTCTGTGAGCAGATAGAGGTCTCTTTGGGTAAACGCTGGCTTCCTTGACATGGCAGCCATTTGCTCTGAATGTATCTGTGCTGCGTAGCCACGTGCGTTAGTGAGGGCGTAACCACGTGCGTTAGTGTGGGCGTAACCACGTGCGTTAGTGTGGGCGTATGCACGTGCGTTGGTGAGAGCGTAGCCACGTGCATATCTACATGTTGGTACGGGCGTAACACCGCGTGTGGATACGTGCGTTGCTGCGGGCGTAAATACGTGCGTTGATTCCGGCATGGGCGGGCGTAACTACGTGTGTTGGTTCCGGCGTGGGCACTGTAGATTACATATCCTTGAGGGTGTATTGCACCTAACATTAATGCTACCATCTCTAATTGTGCTGGCCTATGGCTTATCAGAGCCTGTGAGCAAGAGCTGGACTTTACAACCCCCACTTTTTAGTACTGCTGCTACATTTTGCAGAGTCGGCCTCATGTTTTATAACGCCTTCTACTGCACACATCTCACATTAAGGTACATTCACATTCCTTTGGCTAGATATGTCCTCAATGTGGAGATGTATCTCACATTTTTAATGCCCCTTTTGTTTATAGGGATTGAGGAGGGTGTGTGGAGAGAACGGCACAGAGGGAGTCCCTGATTGGATATATGTCGGGGTGGCATTGGGAGCAATGGAGAGCTTGTGTGTATTTGACAGAGGGACTTCATTTCACCACGCAGTCCATCTACAGGGGTTCACAGGGTTGGATTGGAGCAGTCACACCCATGATGCACTGCACATGCAAATCAGCAGTGTACAGATGGTCATATGTTGAGGTGTGCCCCCCCCCCCATCACCTAGGGCTGATGGGGGTCCTGACCATGTGCAGCCCCACAGCACCTCGGCATGGTAGGGGGAACAGACCATGTGTGGCACTGCTACAGAGTAACCACAGACAGTCACATTGTGCGGGTACTGTGACCACCCTGAGTTTGAGGTGGGGTGGCCAGCAACAGGTCCACAGCACCTTTCATGGCTGACATACCCCATGCTGCAGGTTCCCATCAGTGTATTGTCTGTAGTTCCGTTAGACACACCGTGGATACATCTGTGTCCTGCTGTATGTCTCGGTCATGTCCAGTCCCTATGGGCGATTATGTACCCAAAATAGTGCATATCTGGTGTAGGGTTAGGGGGATTATGTACCACCACACAACCCACCCTCTTGGGCTCAGGGTGCAGAACAGGTTCACCCACCAATAGATCCACAGTCTACCTCACTGCAATGGTAGCAGTAGAGGGGACCATCATCCCCAGTCCTGTTGGGGAACAACAGAGCGCTACACATCCATAAGGCAAGGGTAAACAAATGGCAGGCTTGGAAATGCACAGCTGCCTCCCAACATTATCTGACATTCTCCAGCAACACTGCACCCTGCGAAGTGTTCCAGCAAGACACATACTAGCTGCAGACAATCCGCCAGCTAGTCCATAGTGCATGGTCCTGGATGAGATACAGGCACCCAGAACAGGGGTGTCAGCATACACACAGAGCAGATAAATCAGTGATTGGGCCCCAAAAGGGAACCATAGATATCACATGAGAGAAACACCATAGAGTACTATAGGGGAACCTAGCCATGCAATGGTCACTGTTCAGTCAGGGTGAGAGTGACCTCCCAGCAGGACATGCTATGGCCACCCTGTTCGTGCAGGTGGTGGCCGGGCACTACAATGTCCGAGCCATTGCCCTATGCCTTGTGCAGATGCAGCCAGGTCAGGCCACCCTATCCTGGCTATTCCCACAGTACCTTGCTCCTCATTATGCACATTGGCAGGCCAATACTGGCAACAGTGCTAGCACTGAGGGCTGTGGGGGGTGTTGGCAGCCACCGCACACTTGATAGACAGACACACACTCCCCACACCTATGCCAGCATTGTGCAGCTATGGAGATGTTGGGCAGCCCTGCCCACCACAACGGTCCTGGGCACAGTGCAGGAATGGCTATGGTACGCAAAACTGTAGGTGTCACTGCACAGGCTGGTAAACACTGTCAGACACAGTACCTGTAGCACACTCCACAGACATCAGAAAGGTTGCTATGCTGCAGCTCACTCAGAGAAAACTTGTACTTAAGCTAGGAATTGCTATCTGCCAGTAATCTAGCAACCTTTTGATAGATGTGTACCATATTCCCAGGTTTAAGGTGGCATTACTAAGGTATGCAGGTGCTAGTATTGGGAGATGCACGCAGAGCCCAAAGTCCTGCCTCTCCAGGTGGCTTTGGGTGATGGGGCCTGTGGGTGCGGGTGTGTCTGCCCCTGTTGGCTGCTGCTTTACGGCAGTGTTTCCCAACTCCAGTCCTGGTGTGCCAAACACTGTTCGGGTTTTCATGCTGTCCCTCATGGATATGCATGAGATACATCTGCATACCATTGGGGTGGCGCATAGAAATGCAGCACAGGCATATTTATCAGAGGCAGCATGGAACCGGAATGGGTGTTTGGCCCTCCAGGACTGCATTTGGAGGGCTCTGCTCTAGGTAATGGGTATGTTTATGGTGTCTGTGCTCTGTAGGGTAGGATGTAGGTGTTTTGGGCATGTTTACGTCATCTGCAAAAAAGGTTCTGTCTGTATTAGGACTTTATAGTGGTGGGTAAAATATGAGGACTGGGTTGGCGGACACCACAGCTGGGACTTGAACCTGTGACCTTCTGCTTCTGAATGTAGTGGTTTTGTGCACTGCACCACCATGTTATCACAGAGATGGTGCATTCCCTGGTGGTACCTTGACATGTGCCGCCTGCGGCCCTTTGTATCCCCTTCTCCAGCATCTGTCCAGTTGCCGTTCCAACATGCCCGCCCTGCTGTTGCGGGACATGTGCACGCCATAGGCACCCTGTCTGGTGGTGGGGGAAACCCTGAGCAGCGCTATTTCACTGTGGGCCCATTCACCTTGTATGGGGACGGAGTATAGACCCTTCCACGATTTATATCTGTTCTATGGAGCTTACTCGGGGAGGGGGGGTTATGTTTCTCATTGATACCACTATTGACCAGCTTGGTTATTGTTTTTATCCAGTTTGTTGGGGTCATTTTCAGTGTTTCTGTGCCCTTTTGTTCTGTGCACATGTATCACACTTATCACTTTTTTTTTGGTTTTCCTGCCTGGGCTGTACATTGCTGACACCGAAATGGTTTCTCTCCCCTTTAATATGCCTTTAACGGCAGGTTTTCATTCGCGTTGGAATTGAGCTCTGAAATTCAGCGCGTTAGTGTGAGGGTAGCCTCTCCCCGCCCACTCTCCGCCCATTGACCCCTTCTCTCCGCCCTCTCTCCACCTTCTGTGTTGTTTTACCGCGCCGCGGGGGTTTACGATCGTTAACTACGGTTAACGCGCGTAGTATGATGTTAACGCTAGTTGGCACGTGATTACGCACGTTATAATGCACTAACAATCGTTAATGTCGTACAACGCGCGTTATTCACGTTTACCGCACTTTAGTAAACATACCCCTTGGTCTACTATGCTGGAAATGAAAGAGAGAAGAAGTAGTGTTGCATTTATAATTAAGAAGAAACTTGCAAGAACTGTAATGAAATACTTAATTTCTGTTTGTCTATGAGGAATGCCCATAAACACAAAAATAATTCAATTATATGCCCCAACAACAGCTGCAGAAGAGGATGAAATTGATGAGTTCTATGAACAAGTGCAAGCTGAAATTGACAGATCATGCAAACAGGATATCCTGATAGTCGTAGGTGACTGGAAAGCAAACATTGGCAACAAAGAAGAAGTCAAAGTGGTTGGAAAATATGGATTTGGCATCAGAAAGGAAGCTGGAGAAAGACTGATAGAATTCTTCAAGACCAACGATCTATTCATCTCGAACATCTTCTTCCAGCAACAGAAGCGACAACTGTACATATGGACTTCACTGAATGAATTGTACAAAAAAATCCCAATGGAGAAAGGTGAATAGTGGTGTACCCCAGGGATCTGTGCTGGGTCCGCTGCTTTTTGACATATTCATAAATGACCTGGAAAGTGGAATAACGAGTGAGGTTATCAAATTTGCAGATGACACAAAACTATTTAAAGTTGTTAAAACCCAAGAGGATTGTGAAAAATTGCAAGAGGATCTTGATTAATTGGAAGACTGGGCATCAAAATAGCAGATGAAATTTAATGTGGACAAGTGCAAGGTTATGCACCTAGGGAAGAACAACCCAAACTATGGTTACACGATGCAAGGTTCCACATTAGGAACCACCACCCAGGAAAAATATTTAGGCGTCATTGTGGATACCATGTTAAAACCCTCGGCCCAGTGTGCAGCAGCGGCCAAGAGAGCAAATAGAATGCTAGGTATGATAAGGAAAGGAATGGAAAATAAAACAAAAGATATTATAATGCCTCTATATCGTTCCATGGTGAGACCGCACCTTGAATATTGTGTGCAATTCTGGTCACCGTATCTTAAAAAGGATATAGCGATTTTAGAAAAGGTACAGAGAAGAGCCACCAAAATGGTAAAGGGGATGGAAGGATACTCCTATGAAGAAAGGCTAAAAAGGTTAGGGCTCTTTAACCTGGAAAAGAGACGGCTGAGGGGAGATATGATAGAAGTCTATAAATTAATGAACGGAGTGGAACGGGTAAACGTAGATCGATTGTTTACCTTATCAAAATATAGAAAGACTAGGGGACATGCAATGAAGCTACAGGGTAAACTATTTAAGACTATTAAAATAAAATATTTTTTCACTCAACGTGTAATCAAACTCTGGAATTTGTTACCGGAGGATGTAGTAAAGGCTGTTAGTGTAGCTGGGTTTAAAAAAGGTTTGGAAAAGTTCCTGGAGGAAAGGTCCATAAACCATTATTAAGAAGTGACCGAAGATATCAATGCTTGACCCAGTACAAGCATTGCGGAACTTGTGTCTCTTGGGGATACTGCTAGGTACATATGACCTAGATTGGCCACTGTTGGAAACAGAATACTGGGCTTGGTGGACCTTGGTCTGACCCAGTATGGCATATCTTATGTTCTTATGTTCTTATGACTGATAGAATTCTTCAAGACCAACGATCTATTCATCTCAAACATCTTCTTCCAGCAACAGAAGCGACAACTGTACATATGGACTTTACTGAATGAATTGTACAAAAAAATCTAATTGACTACATCTGTGGAAGTCAACATTGGAAAAGTTCTATAACATAAACAAAGACAAAACCTGGAGCTGTCTGTGGTACAGATCACCAACTACCAATATGCAAACTCCAGCTAAAGTTGAAAAAGAACAAAATATGAACTTGAGAATATACCACTGGAATTTAAAGACTGCCTGCAAAATCGATTTGCTGCTTTAGATACAAATGACAGAGCTCCAGAAGAGTTATGGGATGACATCAAGAAGGTTGTGTTGGAAGAAAGAGAAATCTCTATGAAAGATGAAAAAGCAAAAACGGCCCAAATGGATGACTGAACAAACTCTGAAAATTGCCCAGACATGCAGAGAAGCTAAAGCCAGAGGAGAAAGAGGCAATTGCAGAACCCAACAGAGATTTCCAATGTGCAGCAAGACAAGACAAGAAGTACTACAATGACGTATGCAAGGAAATAGAAGCAGAAACTATTAGAGAATGAACAAGATCAGCTTTCCTAAAGCTAAAAGAGTTAAAGAATAAAATACAGCCACGAATTGGAATGTTACAAGATGCTCATGAATCCATGTTGAATGAAGCTGAGAAGATCAAGAAAAGGTGAAAAGAATATATAGAGTTATTATATGATAAATTTCAAGTGCACCAACAGCCGTTTCAGCCTAAACCTTATGATCCAGAACCATTGATGATGAAAGAAGAAGTTGAAGCAGCATTGAAAGCCTTATCAAAGAACAATGAAGAAAAAACCTCCAAAAATGTTATGACACACAATAAATATAAAAGTCAAAACATGATATACCACCCGTGAATCCGTTTATAAAGAAAACAACATTTTTCAAATTAGCATTTTTTCTGTCGGGATCCGCCAACCCGAGATGGGGAGAGGAAACGCTCCCCTCTCTGTGTCGGCAGAAGCCTTTTTATCTTTTTTAAATTAAGAAACAAAAGATTAATAGTAGTGAAAGACACTTATCTGAAGGAAAAACAAATTCGTTCAGCAAAAAGGGCAGCAAAGTTTCAGACAGCACCAAATTCGTTCAGCAAAAAGGGCAGCAAAGTTTCAGACAGCGACATGCATGTTTCGAGCCCAAAAAGGGCCCTGTATCAAGCGGGTTCTATAAATTTACGCGCCCTTGAAAAAACGCCGAACTCAACAGGTGATTTGTAAAACCGCTAAACCGCTGAATGGCTGCTGAACAGAGGCGTCACCAAAAAAGGAGGAGGAGCTAATAGCTCGTCATCAGAGAACCCCGAGGAGGGGGAATATCTGGAAGGGAGAAACAGTTACAAATCCAGCTGTAAAATTAAAGTTTAACTCAAAGCAAACTCCACCAGTCATATTCCAAGTTCAATCCAGTGGGTAGCACTGTTTTTAATTGGAAAATCCAGCATTGTTCACAACGTTGGAGCACTTGTTCCCGATCACCCCCCCGGGGGTCCAAAGGAATTAAGTCAATTACTCTCCAACGTAGGTCTCCAAACGTGTGTTGATGTGAAAGACAGTGCTCCACCAACGGAACCAAGAGGGTCTTGGTGGCCAATCGTGAAGCATGTTCGCCCAGACGGATCCTAACCGGGTGAATAGTTCTACCGACGTAAGACAGGTTGCAAGGGCAGGTAATCATGTAAACCACAAAAGGTGTTAAACAAGTGGAATGACCTGTAAATGAAAAAGACCGGCCCGAGAGCAAATGTGTCCATTGGACCCCCTCTTCGGTGGTAGCACAAAATCTACAGTTTTGACAAGACCAGTGACCTAAACGTCGTCCTTCAATCACAGGAGGGATGGGTGGGAGAACCGCATGAACCAAGCGATCCCGGATATTCCTACCTCTAGTGTAGGCCAAACGGAGAGGCTTTTGAAAACAAGAGTGTACACGTAAAACACCCCAATGTTTCTTCAAAAGGGCTGTAACTTGGGAAGTATGTTGCGTAAAAGGGAGAACTCCCGTCACGGTATCCAAATCTTCCTTTTGGGAAATGTCAGGAGGGGGTACAGAGGGAGAATCATAACCCTCCAAGAGCCACTCTCTATGAGAGAATCGGGCACGTGTGTATGCCTGATGGATCACCGCTGCAGGATAACCACGATCCAAAAGACGCGCACGCAAATCCCGTGCTTGGACCTTAAACTCCTGCAAAGAAGAACAAATTCGGCGTAACCATAAAAATTGGCCAAATGGGAGGCCCCTACGAAGAGAGAAAGGGCGATGGCTATGATATGACTTGGTTTCCGAAACAGAGAAGTGGTTAAAGTACCACCCTGCTTTCGAACCAAAACATCCAAAAATTCAATTTTCTGGGTATCAACATGCAGCGTAAACTGGATGTTGGGTTTATCAAAGAACAAAGCACAAGGCATTGATGGCTTTACCATTGAAGTATTACAGCAATCTGAGGCAGCTGTTACCATACTTACAAGGTTCTGCCAGGAAATTTGGAAGACAACATCATGGTCGACTGACTGAAAAATACCAATACTATTGAAAGGTGCTTCAATTGACTGTGGAAATTATCGCACAATCGCTACGATCCCACATGCCAGCAAGATTCTACTAAAGATTATTCAGCAGAGACTACAACCATACCTGGAATGAAAACTACCTGATCTGTAAGCAGGGCTCAGGAAAGGGCGAGGGACAAGAGATATCATCGCGAATGTAAGATAGATCTTTGAAAAGACAAAAGAATACCAAAAGGATATCTATATGTGTTTTATTGACTACAGTAAGGCTTTTGACCATGTAAACCATGAGAAACTCTAGGCCACATTAAGAAGCATGGGTATACCAGAACACCTGATCTTTCTCTTGCACAACCTTTACATTGATCAAGAAGCAACAGTTTGAGCAGAATAAGGAGAAACAGAATGGCTTAAAATCAGCAAAGGTTTACAACAAGGCTGCTTACTTTCTTCCTACCTGTTTAATTTATGTGCAGAACAAATCATCAGAGAAACAGGACTGTATGAAGACAACAGTGGTGTGAAGATTGGTGGGAGACTCATCAATAACCTTCGCTATGCTGATGATACCACATTACTGGCTAAAAGTGAAGATGATCTGAAACTTTTGCTTCTCACTATCAAGGAACCTAGGGGCATGTTTACTAAAAACCGCTAATTTGCGCGCCGCAAAATAGCGCACTAAAAGCGGTACTTAAGAGCGCTTAAATGCCCCGCAATCTTGCGTGTCACCCCCGCAGAGGTGCGCGGCACACTAACGGGCCCCTTACAAGTGCGGGCCCGCAAATGTCCGATAGAGGCGTGGAATGGCTAACGGAGGGCGGAGGAAGGCTCCGGAGGGGCGGAGGGACGGGGTCAATGGGTGGAGAGTGGGAGGGGAGAGGCTCCCCGCACATTATCGGGCCCGAATTTGCATGTAAAAATAGCACGAGTGAAACACTCGCGGTAGAGGGCATTTAAAGGGAAGAGAAACCATTTCCGTCAGCAATGTACAGCAAAACCGGGGAAACCTGCAAAACGTGAGCAGTGTTATACATGTGCACAGCACAAAAGTGAAAATAAAAATATAAAGTGACCACAACAAAAATATCACAAATAGTAATGCAGCTGGGGAACAGTTATAGTAATGGGCAAATATAGAAAACACACCCAGGAAAGCTCCAGAAAGAACAAATGAATATTGGAAGGGAGACTCATCCAAAACCAATTTCCCTTTTGGAGCTTTACTGGGAGTGTTTGCTATGGTTGACCATTAATATCACTGTTGCCCAGCGTGGTGATATATTGTCCCCCAGTTTCTGTGGTCATTTCCGTGGTTTATGTGCACGTTTGTCACCAGACAGGGTGCATGTGCCCACAGTAAAAATGCGTAGAGCAGGGTTTGTGACTCCATCCTGCCAGGTTTACTACCTCCAGGGGCTGCACTCTCTGTGGCTATAGTGTGGTGCAGTGGACATAGCCAGTACCTCGAGGGCCAGAGGTTCAAATCCCAGCTAGGGCACTTGCCAGCCCAGTCCCTATGTTTTACCCACCACTAAACAAAGATAGCGCAGAGACCCCTGTATTGCAGGCAACATAAGCATGGGGAAAACACCCATATTTTACACAACACTGCAAACACACCACAACAATGGGCAGTACCTACAGCCAGGTCCCCCAAATGCAGTCCCGTACTGCCACATTGCAATCATGTCATCTGCTTTTTATGCGAGAAGCTCATCGCAGCATGTTGGCGGACGAGTACATGTGGTGCAGGGGGCAGTGGCTGCTAGCCACAGAAGACAGAGGTCTAGCCATGTGCAGGCTGGCACAGTCCACTGCAACAGACAGGCCCTGCCGGATCCACAGTCATGGACATTCCAGGGAATCCAGGCAATCTGTGACTACATGGTGGTGCAGTGCACACAGACAGTGCATGCAAGACCATAAGGTCTCAGGTTCAAAGCCCAGCTG
The DNA here is from genome assembly GCA_033557465.1 of Ichthyophis bannanicus. Taxonomy (NCBI): domain Eukaryota; kingdom Metazoa; phylum Chordata; class Amphibia; order Gymnophiona; family Ichthyophiidae; genus Ichthyophis; species Ichthyophis bannanicus. The sequence continues at coordinate 1,824,778,728 of CM066031.1, forward strand.
GGGCTACCGCCAATCCTGCCCACATATTTTTCCCACAAATAAACAGTGACAGTAAGGACACACCTTTCGTGACGAGGACATATGCAATGTTAATACGTCTATCTTTTACCCCACTGAGCACAGACACCATGAACAGGGGCAGAACCTACAGCAGAATCCCCCAAATGCAGTCCTGGTGGGCCACACACCAGTCAGGTTCCATGCTGCCACTCATACAAATGCCTGTGCTGTATATCTATGCACCACCCTCACGGCATGTAGATGTAGCTCATGCATATTCATGAGGGACAGCAGGAAGACCCGAACAGTGTGATGCAAAACTGGACCGGATGTGGGAAGCGCTGCCGTAAAGCAGCAGCCAACAGGGGCAGACACACCCACACCCACACCCACAGGCCCCATTGGCCAATGTCTCCTGTAGAGGCAGAACATTGGACCCTGCGTGCATCTCCCAATACTAGCACCTGCATACCTTAGCAATGTCACCCTACACCTGAGGTTCACAGCTCTGAAACGTTTGCTAAGAGTACAGGCTGATAGATATCCCTACATTACGCACATACTGCTAGTTGACCCCATCCGAACAATCTGTTTGGTGTCTGCGGTGCGTGCTCCAGGCCTGGCCTCTGACGGTGTTCACCACCCTGGGGAGTGACCCCCAGCAGTACTGCGTACCATATCCATGCCTGTGCCGTGCCCAGGACCGGTGTGGTGGGCAAGGCTAATCACCCCCTCAATAGTAGCACAATGCTGGCATAGGTGTGGGAGTGTGTGTCTGTCTATACAGTGTGTGTTGGCTGCAAACACCTTCCCCAACCCACACTGCCAGCACTACTGCCAGTATTGGCCTGCTAATGTGCATAATGAGCAGCAAGGTACCATGGGTATAGGTCAGACATGGTGGGCTGGCCAGGATGCATCTGCACAGGGCATAGGGCACTGGCTGTGACATTGTAGTGCCCAGCCACCACCTACACAGACAGGGTGACCTCCGTATGTGCTGCTGGGGGAGCACTCTCACCCTGAGTGTGCAGTGATGACAGCATGGCTAGGCACCCCCATAGTGCTGTATTGTGTTTCTCTCTTGTGATATATGTGGGTTTCCTGTTGGGGGTCTCCTCACAGAACTCTCTGCTTGTGTGTGCTGCCACCCCAGTTTTGGGTGCATGCATTTCCATCATGGCTAACCAGCAGACTGTTCACAGCTGGTATGTGTCTTGATGGAGTGCCTTGCAGGGTGCAGTGGCTGATGGCTTGCTGCAGGAGAATATCAGATAGTGCTGGGGCGCATCTTTGGATATCCAGGCCTAAAGTCTGTCTGTCTGATATTGTGTTATGGATGTGTGTGGAGCTGCTTGGACTGCCCTGTAGGGTGTCTGTTCCCCAGCAGGACTGGTGTTTGATGGTCCACTCTACTGCCATTGGTGGTGGGGGGAGGGGAGGAAAGGATCTGTTGGTGGGAGGCCCTGTTTGCCACCCTCGGGGGGGGGGGGGTGTTTCCACTAACTGAGACAGACAGAGATATCCAAGATGTTTCATGCAGCACCTTCCTATCTCACAGGTTAGTACTGTTTTGGAGCTCTGTCATGGCCTCATTCAGTCATGGCTGGTGTTGTGGACCTGGTCCTGGGCGCCACATCACACCCTCAGGGTGAGCACAGTACCCGCACAATGTGACGGTGTGTAGCTACTCTTTGCTGGTAGTCCACCCGCTCAGGACCCCCTACCAGGCCGAGGTGCTATGTGGGTGCACACGGACAATTCCCCCTACCAGGCCGGGTAGCTGTAGGGGTGCATTCCCCATCTTGTGTGCTTCTGTGGACAGCTGATTTGCATGTGCAGTGTGCATCATGGGTACGGGTGGCCTATCCCTATCTTGTTTACAACAGCAGACTGTCTGTGAGGTGACGTGCAGGCTCTCTGCAGCCAGCCAGGGGTTTGCTGACAGCTATAGGGCTGTAGCCCAATGGTTACGTCACTACCTTTGCAGCCAGAGGTCATGGGTTCAAGCCCACTGTGGAGTTCTGTGATAGGGTTGTCCAGAGCATTATCTTTGTTTACTGTACATATTTTTATGACAGCAAACACACCCTTGGCATACTGTACCCATTAGGTGCCTCTGAGGGTGCTCTTTAGGGCACCCTATGGGCCACCTTATGGGTGCCATCCATATAGGGTGCACTATACATTATCCTGTGTCGCAACATACATGCTGCCCTACAGGGGACATTCTAGGGTGCCTTGGCGGACGGTGCACTGTAACATGTGCCTTATGGTCCGCCTTATGTTAACATGCTGTGAGAGTGCGTTTGCTAGTAGTTATCACAAAATAGCATTAAAAAGCCTCCTAAAGCACTCCACAACATAAAATATACTGCCTTAGCTAGCCTTTTTCAATGGGCATTGTGAGGGATTGAACCACTGGTCCCTCCACCATTGGTCAGTGTCTTAACCATTGTGCTGTGGCTGTGTTCCTTTGCTTTAGCATCAGCACGCTGCCTTGTGGCCATCAGCGCGCCGCATCCTGCTGCCCACAATGAACAGTGCGCCGCCTTATGCCGCCCCACAATGAACAGTGCGCCGCCTTATGCCGCCCCACAGTGAACAGTGCGCCGCCTTATGCCGCCCCACAATGAACAGTGCGCCGCCTTATGCTGCCCCACAATGAACAGTGCGCCGCCTTATGCCGCCCCAATATGAACAGTGCGCCGCCTTATGCCGCCCCAAAATGAAGAGTGCGCCACCTTATGCCGCCCCAAAATAATTTTGCCTCCTGACACACATTTCCACATTCAAGGTGGTGCCTCAGCCAGCCTTTTTGGGCTGCACACACTGGGGGATTGAACCTGTGGCCCTTGCACCATTGGTTATTGTCTTCACCGTTATATGTGCACAGCTGTGCCCCGCTTAGCCTTCCCATGCGCTAATGTGGGCCCCGCACATTAACGCGACGCGCACACATACAGTCTTTTTTTTTCCTTTTTCGGCCTGAACCGCCCACTCCTTATATGGCACAGGCACACTACCGCGGCCCCGCACATTATGAATGTTTAGTAAACATGCCCCCTAGTCTTAAAATGGGTCTGCACCTTAATGTAAAGAAGACAAAGATCCTGACAACTGGCAAAATCAATAAGTTTATCGTTGATGAGAAGAAATTGAAACACTAGACAACTTTAACCTACTTGAATCAATTATCAATAAAGAAGCAACAAGCATTCAAGAAATCCTATGATGCATTGCTCTTGGCAGAATGGCTATGAAGGACCTAGACAAGATTCGCAAAGCAGAGATGTCTCTCTCCATACAAAGATTACTTGTTCAAGCCATGGTATTTTCAATGACATCATATGAAATCGAAAGTTGGACAGTGAAAAAGACAGACAGGAAAAAAATTGATGCCTTTGAATTATGGTGCTGCCAACAAATACTTTGTATACTGTGGACTATCTGAAGAACAAAACGTCAGTACTAGAGGAGATCAAACCTAAGTTTCTTTAGAAGCTTGGATGACAAGACTTCAACTTTCATACTTTGGACACATCATGTAAAGAGGAATATCACTAGAGAAAGACATCATGCTTGGCAAGGTAGAAAGCCAATGCAAAGAGGAAGGCCAACAATGAGATGGATCAATACAATAACAGCTGTTATGGGTGCCAGTCTATCAACAGTGAGCCGCCTGACTGAAGACCGACAGTTTAGGACAACTATCCAGAGGTCACCATGAGTCAACACTAACTCGACAGCACTTAGCAATAACAAGATATCCTCTGTGTTTGTCCCAAGATTTCTTGAATTCAGATACAATCTTTTTATCGACAAACACTATTCCATGCATCTACCACTCTTTCTGTAAAGAAATATTTCTGTAAATTGCTCCTGAGTCTATCTTCTTTCACCTTCATCCTAAGCCCCCTTGTTGCAGAGCTTTCTTTCAATTAAAGAGGCTCTCCTGTGCATTTATGTCATGGAAGTATTTATACATCTCTAATGTATCTCCCCTCTCCCATATTGAGATCTTTAAGTCTGTCCACATATGCCTTATGATGAAACCCATGGACCATTTTGGTAATAACCATCTGCACCAACTCCATCCTGTTTATATCCTTTTGAAGATGTGGCCTCCAGAATTATGCACAATACTCTAAATTAGCTCTCACCAAAGACTTATACAGAGGCACTATCACCTCTTTCTTCCTCCTGGCTATTTCTCTCCTTATGCACTCAAGTATCCTTCTGGCTTTTGCTATTGCCTTTTATACCTGTTTAGCCACCTTAAGATCCTCAGAATTTATTTATTTATTTATTTATTTATTTAACATCTCTTATATACCGCACTATTCACATCAGTGCGGTGTACATACAACAAAACAGTATACTATGCAATCTAGCTACATTGTACTTACAGCGAACAGGAGATAAAAACTTGGACAAAACTGGGGTAACTATTTACAAAACTTTACACTAAAGGTATGTTTTCCATTTATTGCTTATTTAGGATTGGCCATGAGGGGTTGGCTGTCCGCCTTCAAGCTGTGTGGGTTAGTGGGGGGTGCAAGTGATTGGTAGGGGTGCTCGTTGCCTGGATTGTGCAAATGGTTTCAGGGTAGTATTTTATGAACAAATGGTGTTTAAGTGCCTTCCTGAATTGAGCTAGGTTAGTGATAGATGTCCGTAGGGAGGGCGTTCCAAGCTTTGGGAGCATATATCATGAAGGACCTGTTGGATGTTGCTCTAGTGCATCTTGATGCTTCTTTTGGGATTATCAGGGTGTTAGACGCCTTGGATCTTCTGGTTCTGTTGGCTGGTATACTGTTGATCAGCTCGGTGATGGATGTAGAGGTCTGATTGTTTAAAGCTTTGTAGGTCATAACTAAGATCTTGTATTGAAGTCTGGCCTTATAGGTAACCAGTGGAGATTCTTTAGGGTTGGTATAATGTGTTCAGTCCTTGATACTCCAAATTGGAACTCTTGCGGCTGTGTTTAGTGCAAGTTTTAGGAGATTTAGTGTTGCTTGCGGGAGACCATAGAGGACTGAGTTCGCATAATCGAAATGTGGGATTATTAGGGCTTGGTAAATTGCTATTGTATTCACAATCAGAAAGTGAACTGTGTGACCTGATACTCTTTGCATCACAGCATACGTGGCATTTTCTGAACTCCTTACTCATGCTTGCAGTGATCATTTCTGAAAACAGTGCGTGCACTGCAAAGTATAGAGCAGTGAACATCTGGCTGGGGTCTCTACAGTGTAATATGAATAACTATCCCTGTCATGGTAGGGAGGACCCTCATAGCCCTTCTAGTACAAAAAGCAATTATCAGCATAGCCTGACGTAACACTACTGCACCACTGTACCTCTATATGCCCTTTGAAGAGTGCTGTAATGTTATGTGCACCTACAAACGTCTCTCACCTCTGCATTCTTGTATATAAAACTGCATCTTGTGTTATGCCAGTCTGCAGACACACCAGTGCTATACGGAAGTGGCATACCCATACTTCTCTATGGGACATATTGATGTGCAGAGCTGCACTTCTTCTAAATCCTGGCCATTTTTGAGGTTTCGGCTGGTATAACCTGAAAATATACCGCCTACTCGTGATACATACAGGGGCAATTCCTGAGTATGCCTTATATGTCTCAACGGCTCATCACGTCCTCATTCTGCTATAAGAACATAAGATATGCCATATTGGGTCAGACCAAGGTCCATCAAGTCCAGTATCCTGTTTCCAACAGTGGCCAATCTAGGTCATACGTACCTAGCAGTTTCCTCAAAAGACACAGGTTCCGCAATGCTTGCACTGGGTCAAGCATTGATATCCTGGGTCCCTTCTTAATAATGATTTATGGACCTTTCCTCCAGGAACTTGTCCAAACCTTTTTTAAACCCAGCTACACTAACAGCCTTTACTACATCCTCCAGTAACAAATTCCAGAGTTTGATTACACGTTGAGTGAAAAAATATTTTCTTTTATTAGTCTTAAATAGTTTACCCTGTAGCTTCATTGCATGTCCTCTAGTTTTCTATATTCTGATAACGTAAACAATCGATCTACGTTTACTCGTTCCACTCCGTTCATTAATTTATAGACTTCTATCATATCTCCCCTCAGCCGTCTCTTTTCCAGGTTAAAGAGCCCTAACCTTTTTAGCCTTTCTTCATAGGAGTAGCCTTCCATCCCCTTTACCATTTTGGTGGCTCTTCTCTGAACCTTTTCTAATAACGCTATATCCTTTTTAAGATATGGCAACCAGAATTGCACACAATATTCAAGGTGCGGTCTCACCATGGAACGATATAGAGGCATTATAATATCTTTTGTTTTATTTTCCATTCCTTTTCTTATGATACCTAGCATTCTATTTGCTCTCTTGGCCGCCGCTGGACACTGGGCCAAGGGTTTTAACATGTTATCCACAATGACGCCTAAATCTTTTTCCTGGGTGGTGGTTCCTAATATGGAACCTTGCTTCATGTAACCATAGTTTGGGTTGTTCTTCCCTAGGTGCATAACTTTGCACTTGTCCACATTACATTTCATCTTCCAGTTTGATGCCCAGTCTTCTAATTTATCAAGATCCTCTTGCAATTTTCCACACTCCTCTTGGGTTTTAACAACTTTAAATAGTTTTGTGTCATCTGCAAATTTGATAACCTCACTCGTTATTCCACTTTCCAGGTCATTTATGAATATTTATTTAATATTTATTTTATTTATTACAGGCTCTTATATACCGCTCTATTCAGAATCAGCGCGGTTCACAATATAACAACATACCATATATGTCAAAAAGCAGCGGACCCAGCACAGATCCCTGGGGTACACCACTATTTACCTTTCTCCATTGGGAAAATTGGCCATTTAGCCCAACCCTCTGCTTTCTATCTTTTAACCAGTTCCTGATCCACAGTAGTACACTGCCTCCTATCCCATGACTCTTTAGTTTTGCCAAACGTCTCTGATGAGGGGCCTTTTCAAAGGCTTTCTGAAAGTCAAGATACACTATATCAACCGTCTCACCTTTGTCCACCTGTTTATTCACATTTTCAAAAAAACATAACAGATTAGTAAGACAAGATCTTCCTTGGCTAAAGCCATGTTGGCTGTCTCCCATTAGGCCATGACTATCTACATGCTGAGTAATTTTATTCTTTATGATGGTTTCTACCATTTTTCCCAGTACTGACGTGAGGCTCACCGGTCTGTAGTTTCATGGATCACCCCTGGAACCCTTTTTAAAAACTGGTGTTACATTGGCGATCCTCCAATCTTCAGGTATTAGAGATGATTTTAATGATAGTTCACAGATTACTAATAGCAGGTCTGCAATCTCATATTTCAGTTCTTTCAACACCCTTGGATGTATACCATCTGGCCCAGGTGATTTACTATTCTTCAGTTTATCTAATAGTTGTAATACATCTTCCCGATGTATCTATATTTCCTTCAATTCTTCCGCACCTTTAAATACCACTTCAGTCATGGGTAACATCCCTACATCTTCCTCAGTAAAGACTGAAGCAAAGAATTCATTCAGTCTCCTTGCTATCGCCTTGTCGCCTCTTAGTGCCCCTTTAACCCCTCTATCATCTAATGGACCAACTGACTCTCTCTGAGGTTTTTTGCTACGAATGTACTTGAAAAAATCTTTATTTCGCGTTTTTGCTTCCGCAGCAAGCTTCTTCTCAAATTCTCCCTTTGCCTGCTTTATCAATGCCTTGCATTTGACTTGCCAGTGCTTGTGCTGTTTCCAGGTTTTGTCGTTTGGCTCTTTTTTCCATTTCCTGAAAGATGCGGCAACAACAGCCTCTCTGACCTCACCTTTAAACCATGCTGGCAGTTTTGTGGACTTCCTTCCACTTTTTTTAAAGCATGGAATACAGCTGGTCTGGGCTTCCAAGATAGTATTTTTCAACAACACCCAAGCTTGATGTAAGTCTTTAACCTTTGCAACTGCTCCTTTTAGTTTTTTCTGAACTATTTTCCTCATTTTATCATAGTCTCCCTTTCGAAAGTTAAAAAGTGGTACTGTGGATTTCCTTACTATCCCTCCTCCTCTAATTAAATCAAAGGCGATCATGCTAGGATCACTATTGCCAAGTGGCCCCAACATCCTTATCTCTTGCACTAGATCTGGTGTTCCACTAAGGACTAGGTCTAATATGGCTTCCCCTCTGGTCGGTTCATGAACCAGCTGCTCCAAGAAGCAGTCATTTATGTCATCTAGGAACTTTATCTCCTTAACATGTCCTGCCGTGACACTGACCCAGTCGATACCGGGGTAATTGAAATTACTCATTATTATTACTGCGCTGTAACTTTTGTTAGCTTCCTTGATTTCTTTGAGCATTTCATCCTCCATTTGTTCATTCTGGCCAGGCGGTCGATAGTACACCCCCACTGCCATCGCCTTCCCCTTTTTACATGGAACTTCAATCCATAGAGATTCTACAGCAAATTTTGTTTCCTGCAAAACTTTAATCCTTTCTGACTCAATGCCCTCTCTAACATAGAGCGTAACCCCTCCACCAATTTGATCAGCTCTATCATTACGATATAGTTTGTACCCAGGTATCACAGTGTCCCACTGGTTGTCCTCCTTCCACCATGTCTCTGATATTCCAATCATATCTAACCTCTCATTTAGTGCTATATATTCTAACTCTCCCATCTTATTTTTTAGACTTCTAGCATTTGCATACAAGCATTTTAGAGACTGTGTTTTATTCATATTAATTTGGCTATTGGTAGACATGGGTAATTTGGGATCTTTAAGCTCTGTCTGCTCCATACTCGAGGGCATTTGGGCTACCTTACTCTTTTTTGGAACCTCTCTGCTTTTGGTTGTATCCTTCATTCCCTGCACATGTTTGGAGATCCTCATATTAATGCCATTTATGTGCAGGGCCTCAGGGTTTACAAATACATTGCTCGATGTTTTCAGTGGAAAAAGGTCTATCCCACACATGTAAATGGCTTTTTCCCTTTCTGGAATGACCTCCATACTGTTTGACAGAAAAAGTACAACACCTACAGGGAAACTTAAGAAAGAAATTTTCCCCTAAGGCTAGGACTCTAGGCTTTAAAGCCAAGAATTCCTTCTGCATTTTTTGGGTTTCTCTAGAGAGGTCGAGGAAAATACGCAGCCTAGAGTCCAAAAACAATTCATTCAAATTCTTATAGAACAAATGTAATACTAAGGGGGATGTTTACTAAAGTGCGGTAATCGTGAATAACGCGCGTAAAGTACGTTTAACGATCGTTCACACGTCCGAAAGCGCGTTCTGACGTGCGAACGATCGTTAAACGTACTTTATGCGCGTTAACCGCAGTTAACGATCGTAAACCTCTGCGGCGCGTTAAAACAGCACAGAAGGTGGAGAGTGGATGGAGAGAAGGGGTCAATGGGCGGAGAGTGGGCGGGGAGAGGCTCCCCTCACACTAACGCACTGAATTCCTGAGCTCAATTCCAACGCGAATGAAAACCTGTCGTTAAAGGCATATTAAAGGGAAGAGAAACCATTTCCGTCAGCAATGTACAGCAAAACCGGGGAAACCCACGAAATGTGAGCAAAACCAGGGAAACCCACAAAACGTGAGTGTGATACTTGTGCACAGAACAAAATTTCACATAAAACGTTAAAAATGACCACAAGAAACATTGTAAAAAGCATAATGCAGCTGGGCAACAGTGATAGCAATGGGAAACAAGGAACAACACTCCCTGGAAAGCACCAAAAAAAAGAAATGATGTTTGTAAGGGTCTACGCTCCGCAGACCCTTTCAAAGATCATTTCATTGTAATGGAGCTGTCCTGGGAGTGTTGTGTAATGTTGCCCAATGATATCATTGTTGCCCAGCTTGGTTATGGGTGTGTGCCCCTTTTTTGAGGTCCTTTCTGAGGTTTATGTGCACCTTTGTCTCCATACAAGGTAAATGAGCCCACAGTAAACTTGTGCAGAGCAGGGTTTCTGACTCGTCAGGCCGGTTTAACTAACTCCAGGGACTGCACTGTCTCTGTGGCCACAGTGTGGTCCAACAGACACAGCCAGTGCCTGTAAGACCAGAGGGTCACAGGTTCAAATCCCAGCTGGGGCTCCTGTCAACCCAGTCTCCATAGTTTTACCCATCACTAAACAGTGATAGTAAAGACACCCCTTTATTGCAGAGAACATACGCATGGTTCATAGACCTATATTTTACCACACCAAGCACAGACACCAGAAACAGGCGCATTACCCAGAGCATATCTATGCACCACCCCCATGGTATGCAGATGTAGCTCATGCATATTTATGAGGGACAGCATGAAAACCCGAACAGTGTTTGGAACACCAGGACCAGAGTTGGGGAACTCTGCCGTAAAGCAGCAGCCAACAGGGCCAGACACACCCACACACACACCCACAGGCCCCATTGGCCAATGCCTCCTGGAGAAGCAGGACATTGGGCCCTGCCTGTATCTCCCAATACTAGCAGTTGCATACCTTAGCAATGCCACCCTACACCTGGGTATATGGTACACAGCTATCAAATGTTTCCTATGATAACTGGCAGATATCAATTCCTACGTTAAGCACAGTTTGCTCAGTGAGCTCCACCAAAACAAGCATTCTGATGTCTGCAGTGTGTGCTGCAGGTCTGGTCTCTGACAGTGCTTACCATCCTGGGGAGTGACCCCCAACAGTCTTGCGTACCATATCCATGCCTGAACTGTGCCCAGGACTGGTGTGGTGGGTATGGCTGCTGAACACCTCTATAGTTGCACAATGCTGGCATAGGTGTGGGGGTGGCTGTCTGTCAATCCAGTGTGTGGTGACTGCAAACAACTTCCACAGCCCACACTGCCAGCAATGTTGCCAGTATTGAGCTGCCAATGTGCATAATGAGGAGCAAGGTACCATGGGTATAGGCCGGACAGGGTGGCCTGGCCAGGGTGCATCTGCACAGGGCATAGGGCAGTGACAGGCACATTTTAGTGCCCGGCCACCACCTATACAGACAGGGTGACCTCAGTATGTCCTACTGAGAGATCACTCTCACCCTGACTGTGCAGTGACCACAGCATGGCTAGGCACCCCGATAGTGCTATATAGTATTCCTCTCATGTGATAGATATGGGTTTTGTTTTGGGGCCCAGTCACTGATTTATCTGCTTGCTGTGTATGCTGACATCCCAGTTCTGGGTGCATGCATCTCCACTGGGCACATGCATTATGGACTAACTAGCAGACTGTTTGCAGCTGGTATGTGTCTTGATGGAGTGGCTTGTAGGGTGCAGTGGCTGATGGCTTGCTGCAGGAGAATATCAGATGGTGGTGGGGTGCAGCTTAACATATCCAGGCATAATGTCTGTCTGCGTACAGAGCTGCATTGCTGCCCTGTGGGGTGTCTGTTCCTCACCAGAACTGGGGTTGATGTTCCTCTCTACTGCCACCTTTGCAGGGAGGTAGAATGTGCATCTATTGTTGGGGGACCCTGTTTGCTGCCCTTGGTGCGGGCGGGGGTCCCATGGGGGCTACACCTGACTGCAAGGTGTTTGTGCAGAAACTACCTATCTCACACATTAACACTGCTTTGGACCTGCGCCATGGCCTCTTTCAGCCATGGACGGTGCTGTGGACCTGGTGCTGGGCGCCTCACTGCACCCTCAGGGTGAGCACAGTACCTGCACAATGTGACGGTGTGCAGCTACTCTGTGCCAGTACAACACACGGTCAGTACCCCCTACCAGGCCGAGGTGCTGTGGGGGTGCACATGGTCACTTTCCCCTACCAGGCCAAGGTGCTGTGGGGGTGCATTCCCCATGGTGTGTATCTGTGGACAGCTGATTTGCATGTGCAGTGCATCATGGGTGTGACTGGCACAATCCAACCCTGGGAAGATCCAGCGCCTGCTCACAGGCTCTGATAAACCATAGGCCATCACACGTACATCTGTTAGCATAATGCATAGGTGCAAGACACCCTAAAGTGTCTGTACTATAAGGTACCCACGCTGGTAAAAACACATGTACCCATGCACGATTGTACGCACGCACCAACGCACGTAGCTACACACGGGGCTACGCCCGTAACAACGCACGCAGCCATGCACGCACCAACGTACCTGGCTACGCGCACTGCGAGAGTGTGTTTCAGTACCACTACTGAACGTAAAGAAAAACATGCCTCCTCATTCCCTATATGATGTACAGGGTGATGCCTGGGACAGCCTTCTGCGTTAGGCACACTGGAGACTCGAACCCATGCTGCCTGTAAGAGCGGTGAGTACACTAACCATTGTGCTACAGCTCTGTTTCAGTGATTTGTGTCTGTACACCTTCATACGATTAACGCGCAGTAACACGCCACGGCGCCCTGTAACGCTCGTTAGTTTTTGGATCGCGCGTTAGTGGTTATGATGTCCCGCCCATGTCCTTTTTTGGCTTTCCTTTCACTAACGCGGCTCCTAACGCGATTTGCACTAACGTAGTTTAGTAAACATACCCCTAAATTATGATCCATCTCTAATGCAAAAGTTATAATCAGTGTTACTCGTTCCATGATAACACTGAGTGAGCTTTTGAGGAACCCAATGAGGTTCAACCCTCCAACTGGTTCCTTCTTGAGACTCCCCGAGTGGGTTAACGGCTGCTCCCACAAAAAGATATTGAGCCCTAGTTATAGACAGCAAGTTATCCTGTGGAAACTTGAGAATCTGACAAAGATACTTCTGTGTTATGTCCAAAGGAGATAACAAGGGAGACTTTGGAAAATTCAAAAGCTTCAGGTTGTTCTTCCTAACTTGATTTTCCATATATTCCAATTTTTTAGACTAGAAGGTCCTGTCCTTAACTTGCACTTTGCTCAAAACCTGTAGGGAGCCAACTTGCTCTTCCAATTTCCTCACTCGCCCCGATTGTGACTCCTGTTCTCTGTGGACCTCCACAATAGCTTGTTTGATCATAGCCAAATCATCTCTTAATTCACCAACAATACCAAGAGACTGGTTCATAGCCACTATCACTTCCCAAAGTGATTCAAGAGTTATAGTCACAGGTTTTACAATCCTACTGCAAAACAAATGATGTTCCTGAGCCTCCCGGGACAGTCAATTCACATAGTACACTATGCTATCTGGTGAATGAAGAAGAAGCAGCAACCAGCTTTTGACTACAAGAGCTTCCAACCTTCAGCAAGATGCCGCCTTCACTCCCCCCCCCTCCCCCACCACAGAGTACTCATTGTGGCGCAGGGAGGGAGCATATCTTGAGTCACCCCCACCATCTTTCCCCCACTACTCAACCAATTTCTAACCCTGTCAGTGACTTTTTTGTAAAGGAACCACATCTGCCCTTCTCCAGAACTCAGGGACCATACCCGATACTATAAAGAAGCATTGAAAAAGTCAGACAGTGGAGCTGCTAGAACCTCCCCAAGTTCCTTCAATACTCTTGGATGTATCCCTGAAAAAAATCTATAAAATTATTTTAAAAGGTTCTGTTTAATTGCTTAGGAATTCATTGCTCTACAGGTATGGTTAACCTCTTTAGTTAAAATAGTGATCTTTGGAGATTTTTTAGCAGTATCAGATAATAATAGTCAGATATTCAACTGTCTGAATCTCTTTTCTCAAGGTTCCCTTATAAAGTTGTCCGGATAGCACAGAATATCAGTACTGATTGGATAAAGCAAAAACTATGCCCTGGAGATGCCCACAGCAATGTCCTGTGAGTGCATGCATTTTGTCTGGGCAACAACTAGGTCTGGCAGTAAATATTAGGAAATTTAAGATGTGGGAATTTGTGTGGCTAGCTCCAAAATTTGCTGGACAAATCCTTTTAATTTTGGCTCTCTTATGTTCAGGTCCTGTCTGTCTGTTTTTCTATCTGAACGTATACAAGGCTTGTTCGCTGTATAATACTTGAATTATATATACGCCTAAGAGGTATTGTATGACCAAGAAGGTTCATAGTCAGCACAATAAAAAGCAAATAAAATAGACAAAGTGCAGATTCTGTAGCACTGAACTGGGAACAATCCTGCACACATCTTATCGCTGGGTTTAATGGGCTGATGTTAGAAGAACTGTGTTCACCATGTTCTGTGTAACTTATTTTGTTTATGTTCGATATAAACCGCCTTGATACCATTGAAAGGTGGTATATAAGAAATGTTAAATAAATAAATAAATAAACTGCATACAGAAAAGTACAGAAAGACTGCACATACCATCCACTAAAAGCTAGGTAAATACCATGGCGGTAATTTTATAGAAGTATTTTTCCTGTGCAAAAAGGACTAAAATTACCACTGAAATATGTGTGGTGCTCATACTTTTTGCAAAACCCACATAAGAACATCAGAAATATGTCATACTGGGTCAGACCAAAGGTCCATCAAGCCTAGTATCTTGTTTCTAGCAGTGGCCAATCCAAGTCACAAGTACCTGTCAGGTTCCCAAGAGGAAAACAGATTCCATGATACTTATCCCAGGGGTAAGCAGTGGATTTCTCTGGTTCTCTTTAGTAATGGTTTATGGACTTTTCCTCCAGGAACTTGTCCAAACTTCTTTTAAACATAGCTATACTAACAGCTTTTACTACATCCTCCAGCAATGAATTCTAGTTTGATTATGTGTTGAGTGTAAATTACGCGTAGGCATGTTCTGGGGCAGAGTGCTGGTGGAGTCATGATTTACACACATTAGACCCGCAATTCAAAAGAACTAACAAACTTATGGTTTATTTGATTTTCTATACTGCAGTGTTAACCCCCTAATCCGGGATATTCAGCGGTTAGTGCCACTAAATGTCCCCGGCTGCCGCCGCTGCTGCACGCCCCGCTGCTAACTGGTTATTGATATTGAGCCAATGCATGGTTATGGAAAAGTGGAAAAAGTAAGGCACAGCAAAAGCTGTCTAACGTTCGCTGCAGAAGCTAACTAGGCAGCAGAGACGGCTAGCCGCTGAAACTGCATTAGCCGCCGCAGCTGAATATCCCCACCATTGTTTATAAAATACTTCTGTACACACCAATGCATTCCCATGCTGTCTATCTGGTGTTAGGTAATGAGTGGCTGGGGTTAGGGATGGAGAATGGGTGTGGGGTGCCTTGTATAGCTAGCGTGGGGTTCACCATGCGCTAGCTGCATTAGAGCGGGATCACCTAACGTTAACTCAATAGAAGGGCTTATTGTAAGTGCAGAGGGGCTAATGTGCCATGCACTAAGGGTCAGGGCCCCATATTAACTGTCGGGGAAATACTTTCCACACCCCCAACAGTTAATGCAGTGCTGTTGCATCTAACACACCATAGTTTCAGTGCTGTTGGTACATTCGGTGCAACACCCTAGTGCCCTTTAGTTAAAGACCTCCATAGACACCTAAGGCTCGACCCTTAAGTGATCTGTGTATAAGCATCTCTGCATAGCACTGAGCATAGCAGGGACAATGTTGCAATATACCTGTCCACTTTATAAAATGCATATTTGCACACATGTGGGCTGATATTCCAAGCAAATCCCACATTTGCTGGCTGCTGTTGAAAACATAGTTTACTTAACCATAGTTTTTTAAAAGTTACATGAATATCATCAGGCCATTTACATTTCTAAGTACAAATGTGGGCTGGGTTAGGGGCGGGGCAGAATTGACCTTCAAAATTATCAGCAGTATTCAGCTACTAAACCAATAATCTTGGTGTGGGCATGGCCAAGATGTATATCAAGCACCTCTTCCTATCTGAACAGCTCTGCTGAATATATGGATTAAGTTAAATGCTGGTGTCACAGGCTAAATACTGACCCCACAGAGTACGTGCACACTTTTACCTGTCTCGTTCATCAGTCCCAATCCACTGAAAAAGTCCATTTTTAGTTAATATATATAAAAAAATTTGCAAATAAAATCAATGGGGAGGATATTTAACACAACTAGATCAGTTGTTTACGCCATCAGAAAGTAGAAAGACTAGAGGACATGCAATGAAGCTACAATGCAACCCATTTAAGAGCAATAAGAGAAAATATTTTTTCACACAACTTGTAATCAAACTCTGGAATTCGTTACCGGAGGATATAGTAAAAGCTGTTAGTGTAGCTGAGTTTAAGAAAGGTTTGGGCAAGTTCCTGGAGGAAAGGTCCATAAACCATTATTAAAGAGGACCCGGGAAGTCCACTGTTTACCCTGGGACAAGTATTGTGAAACCTTTGTACCTTTTTGGGAACCTGCCAGGTACTTGTGAACTGGATTAGCCACTGTTGGAAACAAGATAGCGGGCTTGATGGACTTTGGTCTGACCCAGTATGGCATATCTTATGTTCTTATAATTAGGGGCATGTTTATTAAAGTGCGGGAGGGAGCACAGGGCTAACGTGTGAAATTCACTCATTCCTACCACATCACATGGTAGTAGCAAATGCATGGCAGTAGTGCATGTGTTCAGTGAATGCAGTCGCACCATGCGTCGGGGGAAGGAAAGCCACAGGTGCAATAATAGGGCAGCAGGGGGCAAAGAAATCACTGTGGACAGTAGGAACTGTACCCCAAGCACACATACAGGAAGGTATCCACTGGCTCGCTCAGGAAAGGGCTCAACTGTCTGCACGGCTCAGAGCATAGGGGCTAAGTATGAGGGCAGAACATGCAAAGTCGGATAATTTAGGAGAGAGAAAAGCTGTCCTAAGGTTATCTGGATAGGCTATTTGAATAGTGGTGCTCAGTATTGCAACTATATGAATAGCAGTGGTGCTGGTCACAGGATCGGGACATTCAGAGCCGGCAACTATGTGGGTATCGACGCTGAATATCGGGAATATTTTTAGCTGCAACAGCTGTCATTTGAAAAAAAAAAAACCTATCGCAATTCAATTTCGATCCATTTGCTTTTGGGGGATCACCTAAGAAAGGTGTTTTATTTAAATATACCTATTTGTGGCCACGTGTCATTTTTCTTTGGTCTCTTTGAATCATCTCTCGAGTTTAGGCCTTACGTTCCGTCTCCCCCACCCACCAGGACCCTTATTTTACATTCTACTGCTTTAGTTTGCTGGAAGGGGGGGGGGGGGTCTTCTTATTTAAAGCAACAGTCACTCTTCTAAATTTCTAGTGAGAGACTGGCTTCATGTATAATAGATTATTCAATAGATCGTTCTCCCCCTCTGTGGCTCATGTTTTTATTTTCTAGGTTTCCTCCTGCGCTGACACTTTAACACATTCTCAGATTGGTTGTGCTTTGGTTCAACAGTATGCTTCTTCAAAAACTACAAAGGTTTTAGGGGCATAAAATCCGAGGTGAGGATGACAAAGATTGATTCTCTTTTGGTAAAACCTATCAAGCTACTTGATAAACGTTTCTACGTTTGTCTCAAAAGAAGTGTTTGGCAATGTTGATCATGTATTATCATTATAAAAACTTATTATCCAACATGTTGTAATGTGACTCTTTTCACTGTTGAAGACGTACTTTGACATTGATGTGTCTCAGAAGGAACAAAGAAATGTTTTTTAAGTGTTTTGCCTGCAGACGTGTCCTAGGAAAGAAAAAAAATTATAAATAATAAACTCACGAAGGCAAGAATGAACAATTTAAATGGTAAGAAGTCGTAAATGTGCCATTAACATAGCAAGGTTTTTTTTTTAGTTATTCACTTGTCAAGGGCATTGAATAAAAGCATCATTATGAGACTCCTAATTCTACAGCCTTTTATATGTGTTTATTTCTAAAGCAAACCTGATGGCAATTATATCCAGTAACAGAAATGTATCCCACACTATCATCAATGGTAGAACTGCAGCTGCTAGAAAGATCAAATGGATTTGCTGAAACATTTGACATCAATGAAATTTCCAGTGGCGAGAAAATTGAGAAGCAACTAGCTTTCCCTCATAGATGACAGTCACTACATACCCTGGCTTGGAAGCGAGGTTCGTGACGGACATGGTATGCGCAAAACTAACCCATTTGGAGAAACTGCCCCCGAGGAGAGCAGTCTCTATTATTTTTTTAGCCTCTTTCAGACTGGTATTAAAATAGACCCCCCCACAAACCTTCCCGAATGTAGGAACAGAGGGCTGAACTTGCTCTGCTCTCTGTCTAGACGAGTAAATTACAAGATATGTATGTAAATGCAAGAGTATATAGGCAGGTGAGGACAGGTCCTATTGAAAACACACTGACAGTCGCATAAAAGCAAGAGGGTGTCTTAAGTTCCCCTCTGGAGCTTGCTCACAGCCTATTGATCTTTAAAGGATCTGAGTGTGCAAGTAATATATAGATGTCTGAAAACATTTGTACACATACTAATACATGTGGATGATCGACAACCTGAATAAGGGACCCTTTTACTGAAGCCTGCTGGGGGTTATTGCATGGTTTAGCCTGTGCTTGCATGATAGTGAGCAATTACTAAGATACGGGCTAATCGAATATTCCATAATGGGGCAAAGACTGAATGGGTTAAGGGTAGAATGTGGGCATTGACCCACACATTGTAGATGGCGCAGATGCCAATAGTAGGTAATCACAGTCAATGTGACAATTAGCTCAGGTGTTAATTAAGCCACACATTAGCATGTCCTCAACAGTTATCACAGAGGCTTTGTACTTACCATGCATTAAAAATGCATGTTAAGGGAGGCGGAGCCAGCTGAGGTCTAAGATGGCCGCGTGAAAGCGCTTCTCCTGAAGACCCAATTAAAAATCCTGACATACCGCTGGAAAAAGGGCAATAGTTTTGGAACGGGTGGTAGCCCTGTGTACTACAAGTAGGAGCGAATATGATCAGTGGCAAGCAGATGTGTTTGGATTTTGCAGGAGCACCGGGCGCGGGCTCGAAGAGAGCAAAGTCAGACCCGCTGTCACCTCTTAAAATGGCCGCGCAGAGGGATGCCCCGGAGGGATTTCAGGAGCTCCTGAGTGAGGTCAGGGTGGTGCGGGCCTTAGTGGAGAACAACGGAGAGGCTCCAAATGCGGTCCAAACGGATCTGAAAGAGGTACGGAGTACGTTGGATACCCTCACCTCTCATATAGACAAAGCCGAAGAGAGGTTGACGGCTCAAGTGGAACGAGTTTCGCAAGCTTTGAAGTCTTCCAAGTGGATGGAATGGCTAGAGCGCAACTTAGAAGATATGAACAACAGGACCCGAAGAAACAATATTTGTATAGTGGGCATACCTGAGGGTGCAGAGGGAACAGTTCCAGTGGCGTTTTTGGAGTCGTGGCTGCCAAAGTTGCTTAGAATTAAATTTAAGTGACCGTTTGAAATAGAAATGGCCCATAGGGTCACATCGCAGGCTGGTCCGCAAGCTGGAAGGCCCAGACCCATGATCCTCTGCGCTTTAAGGTTTCAACAAGTAGCACAGGTAATGGCGGCTGCCAGATCCTCACCCTCCTTGCAGTATGAAGGGCATAAAATATTTTTGTACCCGGACTTTAGTAAGATCATGGTCGAAAAGAGAAAGCAATTTTTGGCGCTTCGACCCAGACTGCAAAAGCTGCAGGCTCGTTATGGACTATTCTACCCGGCGTGCTTCAAGGTGACGCTGAACAATACAACAAAAACTTTTGAGGATCCGAGACTGTTGTCTGCGTACATCGAAGATCAGTAAGCTCTGCAAATGCACTGATGGAATGACGATTTTGATCTGGGTGGCTGGTGCCCTGTGTTCTTTGGGGGATAAAACCTCTCGGAGCCTTCAGTGCAGTTTTGGTGACGGTGTTTGATGAACACTAATCTCTTCATTTAAGGGGATCGTATGTTATTATGTTTTTCCCATGTTTGTTTGATAGCCCTGAAGTTATTGTTTATTTATTTATTTTATTTATTTAGATGGATTTAGTATACCGCTTTATCATTAAATCAAAGCGGTTTAGCACATCAAACAATCAATATTATTCTGTGGTCTGTAGCATGCAGTGGGAGGTTTAAGAAGAGTGAAGTGTGGTGCAGTGTGCTAGATTTATCAGTGAGTTATATACATAGTGAGCAATATACATATATACAAGAATAGAGCCATGTAAAAATGGTGAGCTAGGGTCATGATCTATATTGCCTTGGTTATGCTGCAAATAGGAGTCAGTTCAGGTGATGTATTTTATTTATTTAGTCCTATTGGTTATATTAAATCTGTCAATATATGACAGGGGGGTGTATCCTGTTGTTTAGAGGGGTAAAAGGAAGGGTGGAAGGGTGAGGGTGGGGTATTTTATATATTATACATATTAACAGAAGACTAGTATAATCCAATAAGGGAAGGTTGAATGTATAAAGGTATGAGACATAAATAAAAATGGGATTGGTAGTATGTGAAGTCAATCAAAAGAAATGGGTCTAGAGGGGGCCATGAGTGCCTCGCTGTCTTACCTAGGTGATTGTTATTACCCTAGTTGGGATTGGGTATGGTTCTCTATGAGTTGGACAAGAATGAGTTGGGTAATTGTTAATAAAATATGGGAAGCAGGCAGCTTCATTGATCTAATTCAGGATGAGACATGGCAGCAGGAGTAAAGGGAATCAAATTAGTATCTATGAACGTCAAGGGCATACAGAACCCTGTTGTTGTTAAGTGCCATTGAGTTGGAGTCGACTCATGGCGACCCTCTGGATAGCTATCCTAAATTGTGTTCGGTCTTCAGTCAGGCGGCTCATTGTTGATAGACTGGTACCCGTAGCTGCTGTTATTGTACCAATCCATCTCATTGCTGACCTTCCTCTTTTGCATTGACCTTCTATCTTGCCAAGCATGATGTCTTTCTCTAATGATCTCTCTCTTCGCATGATGTGTCCAAAGTATGAAAGTCGAAGTTTTGTCATCTGAGCTTCTAAAGAAAGCTTAGGTTTGATCTCCTCTAGTACCGACTGGTTTGTTCTTCGGGCAGTCCATGGTATACACAGTATTCACCACCAGCACCATAATTCAAAGGCATCAATTTTCTTCCTGTTTATCTTTTTCACTGTCCAGCTTTCACATCCATATGATGTTATTGAAAATACCATGGCTTGAACAAGACAAATCTTTGTATGGAGAGAGACATCTCTGCTCTTGAGAATCTTATCTAGGTCTTTCATAGCCATTCTGCCAAGAGCAATGCGTCATCTGATTTCTTGACTGCTTGTTGCTTCTTTATTGATAGTTGATCCAAGTAGGTTAAAGTTGTTCACGATTTCAATTTCTTCTCCTTCAATGATGAACCTGTTGATTATGCCAGTTGTCATGATCTTTGTCTTCTTTACATTAAGGTGCAGGCCCATTTTGAGACTATGTTCTTTGATTGTGAGAAGCAAATGTTTCAGATCATCTTCACTTTCAGCCAGTAATGTGGTATCATCAGCATAGTGAAGGTTGTTGATGAGTCTTCCACCAATCTTCACACCTCTGTTGTTTTCATACAATCCTGCTTCTCTGATTATATATTCTGCATATAAATTAAACAGGTAGGGGGTAAGTATGCAGCCTTGTCTTACACCTTTGCTTATTTTAAACCATTCTGTTTCTCCTTGTTCCGTTCAAACTGTTGCTTCTTGATCAATGTACAGATTGTGCAAGAGTACGATCAGGTGTTCTGGTATACCCATGCTTCTTAATATGGCCCAGAGTTTCTCATGGTTTATACAGTCAAAAGCTTTGCTATAGTCGATAAAGCACAAATAGATATCCTTTAGGTATTCTTTAGTCTTTTCAAGGATACATCTCACATCTGCAGTGATGTCTCTCGTTCCTCGCCCTTTCCTGAACCCTGCTTGCACTTCAGGTAGTTCTTGTTCCAGGTATGGTTGTAGTCTCTTTTAAATAATCTTCAGTTGAATCTTGCTGGCATGTGGGATCAGAGTGATTGTGCGATAATTTCCACAGTCAGTTGGATCACCTTTCTTTAGTATTGGTATAAACACAGATCTTTTCCAGTCAGTTGGCCATGATGTTGTCTTCCATATTTCCTGGCAGAGCCTTGTAAGTACGATAACAGCTGCATCAGATTGCTGTAATACTTCTATGGGAATGATATCAATACCTGGTGCTTTGTTCTTTGATAAGGCTTTCAATGCTGCTTCAACTTCTTCTTTCATCACCAATGGTTCCCGATCATAAGGTACAGGTTGAAACGGCTGTTGGTCCACTTGATCTTTATCATATAAAATCTCTGTATATTCCTTCCATCTTTTCTTGATCTTCTCAGCATCATTCAACATAGAACCTTGAGCATCTTGTAACATTCCAATTCGAGGCTGGAACTTTTTCTTTAACTCTCGTAGCTTTCGGAAAGCCAATCTTGTTCTTCCTCTAATAGTTTCTGCTTCTATTTCCTTGCATGCATCATTGTAGTACTTTTCCTTGTCCTGTCTTACTGCACGTTGGAGATCTCTGTTGAGTTCTGTGACTGTCTTTCTTTCTTCTCTGGCTTTACCTTCTCTGTGTTTCTGGGCAATTTTCAGAGTTTCTTCCGTCATCCATTTTGGCCGTTTTTTCTTTTTCATCTTTTGAAGAGACTTCTCGCTTTCTTCCAACACAACCTTCTTGATGTCATTCCATAACTCTTCTGGAGCTCTGTCATTTGTATCTAAAGCAGCAAATCGATTTTGCAGGCAGTCTTTAAATTCCAGTGGTATATTCTCAAGGTCATATTTTGCTGCATTTATGAGTGGTTTGCTCTTTTTCAACATTAGCTTGAGTTTGCATACTAGTAGTTGATGATCTGTACCACAGTCAGCTCCAGGTTTTGTCTATGTTGATGTTATAGAGCTTTTCCATCGTTGACTTCCACAGATGTAGTCAATTAGATTTTTATACAATCCATTGGGTGAAGTCCACGTGTACAGTCGCCGCTTGTGTTGCTGGAAGAAGGTGTTTGAGATCAGGGGCGGCCCAAGGGGGGTTCGGGGCCATGTGCGGAGACACGTGCGGGGCCTCATTTGCATAAGGTGCCTCATTTGCATAAATATTTACATAATGTTACCATACACCAACTTTTAGTAAACATGCCTCTTAATGAGTATATGGATAAAGAAAGACTAAAAGATTTCTACATTGCTATAATCCAGGACCAATCGCCAGGCACATTAGGAACTACTACAAACACTGCCCATTTAGAAGCCATAGCAAACCCGCCATATCCTAACAGCACTACCAGGATTCACAAAGTACCATACCCTACCTATCAAAAGGCAACACTGCAAATATTAAAACAATACATTCCAGAGAACAACAATACATGACCTACTGGGGAAAGAGAACAAGTGGCAATGTCAAATAGGAATTATATAAACAGAATACCTCAGCTCAGTTACGCATGCAGAACATAGACCATCACCAAACAACGAATCACAATTTAGAAAGAGGAAGACGATAATTAAACTGGGAACCACAAAAGCCAAACTTGGAATGTACAACACTGTAGAAATAAAACCATAAATTAATTTCCTCTTGTATTAAACAAAGCGCAGACGTTAATGATGCACATTTCGCAGAGCTGACATATTCCAGTTAATAAATTCAAAATAAAGAGAAATTTTTCTACCTTTTGTGCATTTTTTTTTTTTTAGTGGCAATTGCTCCAACCACTTTCTTCTGGTTTCTTCGTGTCTTCTGCTAACTCTCCATCGTCTGCTGTCCATTTGTCCTTTCTTCTCTCTTCTAGTTTTTTTCCATTCTCTCTCTACATCTGCTTTAACATACTAATCTTTCTCCTTTTGCTCTTTCCTCATTCCTATTTCATCCACTCAAATTTTACCCCTTCATCCTCAATCCCCACTTACTCTCCCAATATCCTGCCAATTGTAGATTTGTCTTCCCTCCCACACAAAATATTTTCTCCCTCTCCATTTCACTCTCCCAGCTCCATCCCATTCTAATCCTCCCCCAACATCAGTTCCCTTGTAGTTCCAGCCCCACCCAGCATCAGCTACCTTCTAGTCCCCGCATCAGCCCATTTCCAGTCCTAGCCCCCCATCAGCCCATTTCCAATCCTATCCCAGCCCCCCATCAACTCATTTCTAGTCCTTTCCTAGCCCCACCATCAGCCCATGTCAAATCCTAGCTCCCTTCCACTCAGCCCATTTCCAATCCAAGCCTACTTCCAATTCTAGCCCCTCCATGAGTCCATTTGAATTCAAAGCCCCACCACAGCCCTTTTCTAATCTTAGCACCCCCCCCAACAGCCCATTTCCAGTCCTATCCTAGCCCCTCCATCAGCCCATTTCCTGTCCTAGCCCCCCCCCACTCAGCCCATTTCCAGTCCTAGCTCCCTCCCCTCACAGCCCATTTCCATTCCAAGCCCCCCTCCCCATCAGCTATATGTAGTTCAAGCCCCCCTTCCACTCAGCCCATTTCCAGTCCTAGCAACCCCCCAGCCCATTACCAGTCCTAGCCCCCCATAGCCCATTACCAGTCCTAAGCCCCCCATCAGCCCACTTCCAGTCCTAACCCCATCAGCCCACTTCCAGTCTTACCTCCCCCCACAGCCCATTACCAGTCCTAACCCCCCATCAGCCCACTTCCAGTCCTAACCCCCCATCAGCCCACTTGTAGACTTAGCCCCCCCATAGCCCATTACCGGTTCTAACCCCCCATCAGCCCACTTCCAGTTCTAACCCCCCATCAGCCCACTTGTAGTCTTAGCCCCCCCATAGCCCATTACCAGTCCCAACCCCCCATAACCCATTACCAGTCCTAACCCCCTCCCCCCACAGCCCATTACCAGTCCTAACCCCCCATAATCCCACTTGTAGTCTTAGCCCCCCATAGCCCATTACCAGTCCTAACCCCCATATCAGCCCACTTGTAGTCTTAGCCCCTCCATAGCCCATTACCAGTCCTAACCTCCCCATAGCCCATTACCAGCCCTAACCCCCTCCCCCCATCAGCCCATTACCAGTCCTAACACCCCTATCAGCCCACTTGTAGTCTTAGCCTCCCCCATAACCCATTACCAGTCCTAACCCCCCCCCCCCATAGCCCATTACCAGTCCTAACCCCCTCCCCCCCATAGCCCATTACCAGTCCTAAACCTTCCATAGCCCATTACCAGTCCTAACTCCCTCCCCCCATAGCCCATTACCAGTCCTAACCCCCCCATAGCCCATTACCAGTCCTAACCCCCACCCCCCACAGCCCATTACCAGTCCTAACACCCCCCCATCAGCCCAGCTAGGTTAAAAAAAAACGCAAACCAGCTGCTGCTGCCGCTGCTGCCATGGCAGCGGCAGAATCAACCATCCCCATGGAGCCCCCCCTGCCCTGCAGAATTCTCCGTGCAGTCTCAGCGCGGGCTTTTCAGAGCCGCGCGAAGGGAGAGTTTCCCTTTCTCGCGGCTCTGTTAATCCCGCTGCGGGGCTGATGGGAAATCTCATCAGCCCCTCGGCGGAATTAACAGAGCCACGACAGGAGAAGCTCTCTCTTCGCGCGGCTATGACTGCCGACGCCGAGACTGCACGGAGAACTCTGCAGGGCAGGGGGGGGGGGCCCCGCAGGGATGGTCGATTCTGCTGCTGCCACGGTGGCAGCGGCAGCAGCAGCAGCCGGTTTGTGTTTTTTTCATCTAGCTGGGCTGATGCAAAATGTTTTCTGCACGGGGCCCCCTGAAACGCGGGGCCCTGTGCAAAAAACATTCTTGCTCAATGGACGGGCCGGCCCTGTTTGAGATGAATAGATCGTTGGTCTTGCAGAATTCTATTAGTCTTTCTCCAGCTTCATTTCTGTTGCCAAGTCTATATTTTCCAACTGCTTTGTCTTCTTCTTTGTTGCCAACTTTTGCATTCCAGTCACCCATGACTATCAGGATATCCTGTTTGCATGTTCTGTCAATTTCAGCTTGTACTTGTTCATAGAACTCTTCAATTTCATTCCCTTCTGCAGCTGTTGTTGGGGCATATACTTGAATTATAGTTGTGTTGATAGGCATTCCTCGTAGATGAATAGAGATTAAGCATTGTGACTGCATTGTGTTTCATTACAGTTCTTGCAAGTTTCTTTTTTATTATAAATGCAACACCATTTCTTCTTTGTCTTTCATTTCCAGCATAGTAGACCATGTGATCATCTGATGCAAAGTGCCCGATGCCAGTCCATTTCAGTCCGCTGACACCCAACAGATCAAGTTGTACACGTTCCATTTCATTCTTGACCACCTCCAACTTCCCTTGGTTCATGCTTCGTACGTTCCATGTTCCAATGTGTAATACATCTTTACAGCTTCTGACTCTCATTTCTGACTCTCAGAACCCTATAAAGAGGAAAAAGATCCTCACATATGGCAGGAAACAGCAAGCTGATGTCTTCCTATTACAAGAAATGCATTTGAATATGCCAGAAGCAAAAAATTTGGGAGGGGGTTATTATGTAATGGTTGGTCATACTCCAGTGGCCCACAAAAAAATGGAGTTGCTATTTTAGTGCGTAAATCATTAGGGGCAAAGGTTGAATTCACCAGGAATGATATGGAACGTAAGGCACGGCTTACTATTGGAGATTTAAAATTGGTAATATTTAATATATATGCTCCAAACAGTGATGACCCCAGGTTTTTTCAAAGATTAACAGAAAATTTACAGGAGGAAGCTCAGTTATCTATGGTGGTGTGGGGTGATTTTAATATGATGCTAGATCCCTTGTTAGATCAAAGTCCAAGTAAAATGGAAAGGCATACGAGAGCAAGTTTAGTTCTTAAGGCCTCTATGGAGTCAGTAGGACTGGTGGATATCTGGAGATTGCTTCATCCTACTGATAGGGATTTTACCTTTTTTTCTCCTCCCCACTGTTCGCACTCGCGCATTGATTTATTTTTAATCTCCAAAACACTAGTCCCTGGGATTCAGTTTGCAGATATTTTGGCTATGCACATATCGGATCATGCTGCAATCATGCTAGGCTTGCAAAATCTGGGGAGGGAATGCTCTTCTGGTGCGTGGTCCTTCAAGAGATCTTTGTTATCAGAAAGAACATTTCAAGAAACTGTTAAAGTGGCTCTGAGTGAGTATTTCAGCGTAAATGAACCACACACTTCAGCTGATTGTGCATGGTGGGAGGCATGTAAGGCCACAATGAGAGCAGTAATTATGAGTTATTCCATTAAGGAGACACGACAAAAGAAGGCTCAGTTAAATTTATTGGAAGATCAAATTAGAACTTGGGAACGGCTATGGCATAAACAGGCTGATACTAGTGTTTTAAATCAATTACAAGGGTTAAAATATCAGTATAATTCCATCTTGAGCTCGGAGGTAGAACAAATTATGAGCCAGCAACAATCATGTTACTATGCTGAACAAAATAAGGTGGGTAAGTTATTGGTGTCTGCGCTAAAAGGTAGACGTAACAAAGCCTGTATAATTAATATCTTAGATGACAAGCAGAACGTTTTGACAAAAAATGTGCAGATCCTAGATGCTTTTTTGCAGTTCTATGCTAGGTTATATGAATCTGAAGTGACTTTGGATCAGGATGCTTCCAATGAATTTTTGAGTCAGCTAAAGCAGCCTAAACTAGAGGAGGCGCAGGTCAAAGAGATGGATAAGGCCTTGTCAGTGGAAAAGATACAGTTAGCAATAAACTCTATGGCTCAGGGCAAAGCAGCTGGTCCGTATGGAATTCCAATTGAGTTTTACAAAACGTTTGCTAAAGAACTTATACCACAGATGCAAAAATATTTTCAGTTACTCCAGGAGAATCAGGATAATACTGGGAGCTTTTCGGAGACGACTATTGTTGTCCTGGAAAAGCCTGGAAAGGATCCTAGATTGGTCAGTAACTACCGGCCTATCTCACTTTTGAACGCAGATTATAAAATTTACGTGACTGTCCTAGCACAGCGCCTGTCAAATGTCTTACACGGGTTGATACATACTGATCAATGTGGCTTTATTCCTGGTCGATCAACAACCGATAACACCAGGCTGCTATGCAACTTGATTGTGAAAGCAAACACACTAGACTCTCCATACGTGGGGTTGTCACTTGACGCGGAAAAGGCATTTGATAGACTAGAATAGTCTTTTCTATTCAAGGTGTTAGAATGGTTTGGGTTTGGCATGGGCTTTATTCATATGCTTAGAGTTATGCATGTGGCCCGTATTTATGCGAATGGGCTTCTCTCCCAGCCATTTGCACTGCATCGGAGTGCCCGACAGGGGTGTCCCCTCTCCCCTCTCCTTTT
Source organism: Ichthyophis bannanicus (assembly GCA_033557465.1). NCBI lineage: Eukaryota > Metazoa > Chordata > Amphibia > Gymnophiona > Ichthyophiidae > Ichthyophis > Ichthyophis bannanicus. The sequence continues at coordinate 1,824,806,870 of CM066031.1, forward strand.
TAATTTAGCATTGGAACCACTAAATTTGGTCATTAGGCAATCAATCAATATTAAGGGAGTATCAGAAGGAGATTTACAGGTCAAACTCTCAGCTCATGCTGACGATCTCTTACTCTTTACCCAGCCTATGTCGATAGCGGCAGTTTTGAGAGTAATTGAGAGTTACCCAAAAGTTTCAGGATATAAGATAAACTGGAACAAATCAGTGGCTTTCCCTTTAAATAATCAGACCACAGCAGATTCAGTGGTGGCGTTTCCATTCCAGTGGGAGGCAGGGACGGTTAAAAATTTAGAAGTTCGATATTGTGTCTCATTAGACCAGACTTTACAAGCCAACAGTAAGGAGCTACTGAAGATGGTAAAAAATGGTCCTAATTGGTCTCTCCTTTATATTTCATGGTGGGGAAGATTAGAAACTATAAAGATGATGCTAATGACAAAAATAAACTGTTTTAGGAATGTTACTAATAATGCTTCCTGTGACAGTAAATGTATCCTTGGAGCGGTCTTTGGCCAATTTTCTGTGGGGAGGGAAGTGACCTAGAATAGCCCTTTGAAAATTAAAGGCATCCAAAGAAAAAGGGGGTGTATTATTTCCAGACTTTCGCTACTATCATCTGGCCTCTATATTAAAACAAGAGGCCTTATGGCCTAAATATGAAGAGCTCCCTCAAAAGCCATCGTGGCTAGAAGTTGAAAGTCGGTTGGTTGCCCCATGTCTGGTACACTTGCTCCTTGAAACGAGGCTAGTGGAGCGGCCTGCAGCGGGGCGGGTAGTGACATCTACGCAAGAAGCTTTCCTGGTACTCGCGTCTTTGGTAGGAAAAGATAACCCTCCTCTATCACTGTGGTAGAATCCTTTATTTAAAGTTAAAAAGGCGATTATGGTATGGAAGCAATGGCAGAGGTGTGGTATCTGGATGCTGGGACAATTACTATCCTCACATAAATGGAAAGATTTTCCCACTATGCAAAAGGAATTCTCATTGCCGGCAACATGTTATTTTCAATGGCTACAGTTGCGACACTGCATCAGGGCCAGGCCACTAATATTGATATTGCCACCCTGCCAGATATGGGGAAGTTGGTTGACAGCATTAAGGATGTAGTGGGGAAACCAGGGGTGATCTTGGCATTGTAAGCCCTTTTCAGAGACCTCTCTTCAGTTAGCCCACTTGGGCTCTTGAAGGTTTGGGAGAAGGACTTGGACACCTCCCTCTCCCCACAGAAGTGGGAAACGTTATGGGGATCTGTCGCAAGGGTATCCAGATCAGCTGCGCTCACACAAACTATGTATTTCTTTCTTCATTGTGCTTACATCACCCCAGTAAAATTGTCCAAGTGGGATAAGCAGCTAAAGGGGTGCTGTTGGACAACTCAGGATCAGATAGGCACCTATATCCATATGGTTCTTGAGTGCCCTGGCGTTTAGAGATTTTGGACCCCGGTTTGGAACAGAATTCAGAGACTCTTAAAATTCTCGGCTCCTTTAACATGGAATGTTATTTGTTTAAGATCCTTGTATGGTATTCCTCTTTTAAAAAAAGAGAAATATTTCTTATTGAATTTCATGATAGCTGTAGCTTTGAAAATAATTTTCACAAATTGGAAGAGCTCTCATAACTTGGATTGGAAAATATGGTGGAATTCTCTTTGTCAGTATGCAAGCTATGAGAAAACATATAGGAAAATATCTCATTCCGGTGGGGGAGGGGGGTGGAGTACCAAACCTAGAGAAATGGTTGCTTTTAGATGAGTTTGCTGCCTGTGCGATGGTATAGCAAGTTTGATAGGATAAGAAGGAGGTGGAGTTGGAATGGAAAAGCATGGAATACTCATAGAGAACCAGGGGGGAGGGAGGGTACTGGTTCTTGTAAGTAAATAAGGATGTTGTTGGTTGTGTGAAATGTTGCAAAATTCTAAAAATTACAAAAAAATGCATGTTAAATGCACAGCATTAATGAGATTTAATAAAAGGCTCTCCTAAAGGTACTGTAAAGCATGTTCACTAAGACTATCAGCCTATATTTCTAGTCTCAACCTCTAGACTGCTGAGTTTTTTGGAGTTACATTTCTGCCTTAATTTGGGGTTTGCTTCTTATTGTCTAGTACCTGAGATACTATGCAAGATGCACTTTCCTGTAGAACTGACCAAATTAAGAAGAAGAATTCTTCGACAAGAAATGCATTGCATATGTCTATTCACGTTGGTATTCATTTGCTTCATTCTTGCGTAATGGTAGACATTTTCTCGGTGCCCGGATTAGTTTATCTTCAGCTTCCTTTAAGACTGTTTTTGATTTTGTTCACTCTTGAAATCAGAACACTATCCCACATATGTACTATCAAGCAGATCCCCAGCTCTGTATATTGTAGTACAGTATTTCATATCTTACCATCTCCTAGTTTGAGATAAAACACAGGATCAATGAATATGTACTATATCTAAAAACATATAAACATGATGGCAGAAAAAGATCACATGGGCTATCTAGTCTGCCTTTCCATATCAACTACAATAGTCTCCTTTATTCCTTAAGAGATCCTCTGTATTTGTCCCATGCTTTTTTGAATTTAGATATTGTCCTTGTCTCTACTACCTCCACTGGGAGACTATTTCACACATCTACCACTCTTTCCATAAAGAAATATTTCTGCAAATTACTCCTGAATCTATTGCCTTTCATCCTCATCCTATGCCCCCTCGAGTAGTATTTGCTTTCAATCGAAAGAGGCTCTCCTCTTGTGCATTTATACCATGGAGGTAATTAAACATCTCTATCATATCTCCTCTATCATGCCTTTCCTCTAACATATACATATTATGATCTTTAAGTCTGTCTTCATATGCTTTATAACATAAATCACTAACCATTTTAGTAGTCACCCTCTGCACCAACTCCATCCTGTTTATATCCTTTAGAAGGTGCGGTCTCCAGAATTGCACACAATACTCCATGTCAGGTCTCAACAGAGACTTATACAGAGGCACTATCACCTCCTTTTTTCTACTGGCCATTCCTCTCCCTATGCACCCAAGTATCCTTCTGGCTTTTGCCATCATCTTTTCTACCTGTTTAACCACTTTAATATCATTAGAAACAATCACGACCAGGTCTTGCTCTTCTTTCATGAACAGAAGTACTTCACCCCCTTCCTTGTACCGTCCCTTGGATTTTTGCAGCCCAAATGCATGACCCTGCATTTTTTAGCATTAAATCTCAGCTGCCAAATTCTATATCATTCTTCAAGCTTAGCTAGATCCCTCCTCATGTTATCTACACTTTCCTGAGTGTCTACTCTTACAGATTTTGGTGTCATCGACAAAGAGGCAAACCTTACCCGACAGCCCTTCTGCAATATCACTAACAAAGATGTTGAAAAGAATCGGACCAAGGACAGATCCCTGCGGCACACCACTGGTTACTTCCTTCTCCTCAGAGTGACTCCATTTACCTGTACCATTTGTCACCTCCCACTCAAACAATTTTTAACCCCTTCAGTCACTTTTTGGTCTATTCCTAGAGTGCTCTGTTTGTTTATAAGTCGCCTGTACAGAACAGTATCAAAGGCTTTACTGAAATCTAAGTGCACCACATCGGCCCACCTCCCTGGTCACCCAGTCAAAGAAATCAATCGGATTTGTCTGACAAGACCTGCCTCTGGTGAATCCATGCTGCCTCGGATCCTGTAATCTGCTGGATTCAAGAAACCTCACTATTTTCTCTAGTAAACCCATGCTGCCTCAGATGCTGCAATCTATTGAACTCCAGAAACCTCACTTTTCCCTCTTTTAGCAGCTTTCCCAATAATTTGCTCACCAAAGATGATAAACTAAATGGCCTATAGTTTTCAACCTCATCCTTACTTCTGCTTTTGTGTAAAGGGACCACGTGCCTTTCTGCAGTCCTCTGAGACCACTCCCAACTCCAAAGAAGCATTGTAAAGGTCAGTCAATGGAGCAGTTAGAACTTCCCAAGTTCCTTCAGTATTCTCGGATGTACCTCATCCAGTCCCATCACTTTCTTTACTTTTAGTTTAGCTAGTTCTTCATAAACACAGTCTTCTGAAAATCGTTCAAGATCCCCATCAGTTCTGTTCCTATTTATGGGTGTTTCCTGGCCCTTCATCTGTATTCACAGAACAAAAATAATTGCTAAGCAATTCCGCTTTATCCTCATCAGCTTCTACATATTCCTCCCCTTCATGCTTGAGTCTGACAATACCACTCCTAAGGACTTTTGCCCTTCCTCCTCTCACTAACATATCTGAAAAATATTATTGCATTGGCTATTTCATCTTCTTTTTGTATCTTTGTTTTTCTGACTGCTTTCCTAGCTTCTCTAAGTTTTTCCAAATATAGATGCCTGTCTGAAGGCCTCCCTCTTTTTCTTCATCTTTTCCGCTACTTTTTTTGAGAACCATAGTGGCCTCCATTTCCTTTTACATTTATTTATCTTTCTAACACTAAAAATGTTTGCTGCCCTTAAAATATCCCCTTTTGGTTTTGCCCATTGCTTTTCTACATCCCCTAGCTGTTCCCATCCCTCTAACAACTTCTTGAGGTATTGTCCCATTTTGGCAAAGTTAATTTTCCTAAAGTCTAAGACTCTCACTTTTGAATGGATTTTATCATCCCTAGTCCTAATGCTGAACCACACCATCTGATGATCACTGGATGTGAGATGATCTCCCACTATGACATCAGAAACACTTTCCCCATTGATAAGCACCAAGTCCAGTATGGCCCCTTTCCGTGTGGGTTCTGTTACCAGTTGCAGGAATAGTTTTCCCTGTAGAGAATCTGCATTGCTACATTGTAACTTCATTGTGTGTCCCCTAGTCTTTCTATTTTTTGAAGGGGTAAACAATTGATCTCCATTTACCTGTTCTACTCCATTCATTATTTTATAGACCTCTATCATATTTCCCCTCAGCCATCTCTTTTCCAAGTTGAACAGGCCTAACCGTTTAAGCCTTTCCTTGTAGGGATATCCTTCCATCCCCTTTACTATTTTTGTTGCTCTTCTCTGTATCTTTTCTAATTCTGCTATATCTTTTTTATGATAGGGTGACCAGAATTGCACACAATATTCAAGGTGTGGTTGCACCATGGAGCAATACCGAGGCATTATAATATCCTTCATTTTATTCTTCATTCCTTTCTTTATTCCTAGCATTCTATTTGCTTTCCTGGCTGCAGATGCACACTGAGCAGAGAGTTTCAACATATTATCCACAATGACACCTAAATCCTTTTCCTAACTGGTGGTTCGTAATGTGGAGCTTTGCATTGTGTAACCATAGTTTGGGTTGTTCTTCCTTAAGAGGGTCATTCTGAACCACAAATAAGCTGCTTGTATGTGTGGGATCAACATGGTTCTCATGAAAATGTCCAAAACCGTATTCTGAACCTTCATGGCCCTGCATGTACAAGGCATGTAAGCGGAGACTGCAGAACATGGGCGGGAAAGGGCAGAATAGGGGCATGGCTAACCTTGGAGACGTATGAAGCGTATTCTGGTCACACCCGTGTGTGTCCCAGGTGGCCCCACAGACATCCAAGTTATACCTGTAAAAACATAGAAAAAAGGTAAAATTTAGAAATATTTCTGCTTCTCACCCCAATGCAGCCAATAGTGGTGAATGGATGACTAACCTATGCTGTGCACTGATGTGACTGCAGTCTGGCAAACCACAGCATGCAGTGTTATGGAACAGAAAGCAGAGGAGAAGGAGGATGTAAGTCAAAGCAGCAGAAATAAACACCCCCAAAAATGTATGCAGTAGAGCTCTGATGCTCAATCTGGCCTGCTGGTATTTGCTGTGTGAGCTAAAGGGACACAGCTAGGGCACCCTAGCATGCCCACACCCTGGATATGATACTGGTAATGGAGTTCTAGGATCCCATGTGAAAATGTAAGCCCGAACATCGGTGCTATGTGCAACACCCAGCCAGCTGGAGAGTGGCACTCCACACAGTGGATTTCTACAATATGCTCTGCAATGTGCACAGTCCCCTGGTGCAGATAAAGTCTTCTGTAACTCCTATTGGAATACTATACTGGGGATATCTTATGCCGGTGGCTACATGGCACATAGCTTGTGCACAGGTCACTGTTGCGGTTGTTTACATATGTGGGACTATGAAGTGCAATGTGCATACGTGGTTTGACCCTTGAGGCAGATATACTGGAAGGACTGTTTGGGCCTACTGCAGCTCTGTAACAGATTGTAGTTATCGTGTATGTAGGAAGCCAAATAGAAATGTAGTGAGCAGGTGTGATGCTGGGTTGGAAGTACTGATTGCTATGGCTCCCTATCCATCAGCTAAGACATTCGGTGCTGGGCATTCATTTGACAGATGGCTGTTTCTGTGGGGCTGTAAGTGAGAGTGCATGTGTGTGCGTGGGGGGGGGGGGAGTATAGATTTTTCAACCACATATCCAGGAGGGGGGGACAGGCATGCCTGTCAGGTACCTGGACCATAGGGCTGTCTGTAGCCTAACCAGGTGCCAGTGCAAACAGGCAGGAGTGTGCAGGACGGTTCTGCAATAACTTCCCTGTCTAGACACTTCCCTGTCACTACTCAGGGGACCTCAGAGGGAGGGTGTGCAATGGTGCACAACACAGTACGCAATTTCCAAGTGCACCATCATCGGCCCCTACAAATGTGCACAGCTGTAGAGAGTGACGGTGGTGTCTCTGGGCATGTCTGTGTGGTGCTTGCCCTGCTGACTGCTGTTATTGCAATGGCCTTTTAGTAGTGCAGGGGGAGTGTTTGGGTAGGTCCCTATGGGGGGTCTGTTCTGCTGGGATCATGTCCTTACTAAGCATTGTACAGTCATGTTCCCGAACCATTCACAACATGCATACCTCGGGAGGGTGTCTCCTGCCATGTCTGTAGTGCCACACTAAATCTTGTGCCAGTAGGTTCACTCTCTAGCCATCTTCCTGCTACAGTACTGTACCCTGCTAGTGCTTTGTAGTGGTCTTGGCATGCCACGGCCTGGTTTCTATTGTCTAACTGCATCCACTTGTGAGTCTCGCCATCTTACATTGTCATTCAGCCTCAGAATAGCTTTGTCCGTGCCCACATCAGCTTCACAGCTGCCCATTTTGAAGGGGGCATGGCCATTTCCAGGTATATTGCGGAGACGGCCAGGACCGCAGACGTACGTCTTTTTGGAATGCAGTGAGTGTGGCGACATACAATGCCATTGTCAGCATATACCCATCTCCGTACAATGTAGCACTTTGTTTGGACCGCACCTAGCACATCTATGTGGGCGATTCTGTGCAAACGACCACTTCTATTCCCACGGGTACAGAATTGGGTTCTATTTCTGCATGTTTTCATTTAGACGTGCCCACTGCCCGGACGTGCATGTTTTCAGAATTGGCCTCTAAGTGCATAACTGCACTTGTGCACGTTAAATGTCACTGCCTATCAGTAGTACTTCGCCTTTCATGGCAATACTGCATATGTCTTCTATTAAATCTCCATATACTTTTTCTTACTGTGAGGGGGATCTGTATATAACTTAAATGCAAATGGATTTCCCTTTTCCTCTTTCTACTTTAACCCACAGTGCCTCCTCGCTCTCTTTTAAGCCCTGTAATTCTATAGCTGTAATATTATTTTTTACATACTGTATAGTGACACTCAGGGGCAGCCCAAGAGTGATGCGGGGCCATGTGCTGATAATCACTGCAAGGCCTCATTTGCATATCCACTGGACCTCATTTACATAAATTTAATTTATTTTATTTTAAACTGTATATGTTGCCCATCTAAAATTTTAGGCGGCTTTCAAAGGAGTCCTTCACAAGCCGCTATTCTCTCCTAGCAATGACGTAAGGACATGTTTACTAAATATTAATGTGCATTAAGTGCCACTGAGCCAATAGAAATAATGGTTGTTCCTGCACTTAATGCACATTAACATTTGTGAATGCGCATTAACTTTTAGTAAACATGCCTCTTATTAAGTATCTGAATACCATTTGCATGGGCAGCGAGGATAAGGAAAGGCTACCAGATTTCTACATTACTATACTCCAGTGCCAACTGCCAGGCACAATAGAAAGTACTATAAACCCTGCCCATTTAGAACTCATTTAGAACTCAGCCCAGGGGAGGTCCTGAGCCGTGGCCTCCATCCTCCCTGGCTCCCTCTGAAGCCAGTCCTGCAAATGATTGGGAGCCAAACAGTATGTGCAGCATGAAGTTGGCCCGGGGCCTCCTGAGGCAAGGGACCCTGTGTGAACAACATTCTCGTGCATGCCCTAGTGCCACTCCTCCTCCCCTTCTTCCTACCCTGTCCTTCCTGAATAAAGCATAGCCCAGTATAATTACATCCCAGTCATGGCTGTCTGTGAACCATATCTCCGTAATCGCTATTAGATCCAAGTCAGCCTCTTCCATTAAAGCCTCAACATCTGCGATCTTATTTCCCTTGCTATGGACATTTATACACACTGCTTTCCAGATGTTGCTTCTTTTATCTATTTGTACAGAGGTATTTAATCTTTCACTTACCTGGGGACTTTCTTCATCCATCCCCAATAAATCTAGTTAAAGCCCTCTTCAGTAGGTTAGCCAGTCTGCTGCAGAAGATACTTTGAACCTTCTTGGACAGATGGACGCCATCTCTGCTCTGCAGCCCTTGGAACATCATTCCATGGTCCAGGAAACCAAAATGCTCTCAATGACACCATCCACGCAGCCATGCATTCATCTCCAGGAAGCAAGCTTCTCTGCCTCGGCCTTTACCCTCAACAGGGAGTATTGAAGAGAACACCACCTGCACACCTATCTGCTCCACCCTCTGTCCTAGAACCACAAAGTTACTTTGATACACTCAGAGGGATACATAGCAGTATCATTTGTGCTGACATGGATGAGCAACGTCATATAATAGTCAGTAGGCTGGTCAATATATCACTATATAACACTCATGAAGTCATAGACGAATAGGGCTGGTAGCAATCTTTAAATATCTTGTCCACTCTACTTCCCACAATAGAAAACACTAGGGTCCTTTTACTCACAGGTGCTATGATGTTGTACCTAACTTATTGATAGTGTGTACCAGTTGCATACTTAGCCCTGTGTGAGCAGTGCAACCGCACTGGGTGCAAAGGCTTAAGGGCGCATTTTGGGCTACCGGCTACCAGCAGCAGCAAACCAGACCTGACTTCCAATTTAAAACAAAAAAAAATCCCACACGGGTCCTTCAACACCATGCTTGTATGCTGTTCTGGTCCCTCCCTCTCTTCTCTGATGTAGGTCACATCAGAGGAGGGAGGGATCAGGCCAGCCATTCAAATGCTTGTCTTTGCAACTCCGCATTTGAATGGTGGGTCTGGTCCTTTCCTCCTCTGACGTGACCTACATCAGAGAAGGGAGGGAGGGACCAGAACACCAAACAAAGCACAGCATTTGAAGGACAAAAAGTGGCAGCAGCAGGGCAAGGGCGGGCAGAGCGGCTGGACAGGAAGGCAGTGAGATGATGACGGGGAGGCACGCGCCATATATGCAAGTCGCATAGGGTGCAATTATGGTTCAGTATGGCCCTGGTGCACACAACCACTGCACATAAGGTGCAACACCATTGTGTTAACTGTAGGAGGTGTGAAAAGCATGTTCCTGGCAGTTTACACAGCTCACCATGCCCTAACCCGGCCTTAACGCAGGATGCACATACCTCCACTTATGTAGGTGGCAATAAGTGCACTGTGCTAATCGCAGGCCTTGCAGTTACCATCCCAACATGACAGCACAGTTAGCGTGGAAATCAGGCTACACTAACTGTGCTGTGCATCATGCTAACGGTTACCATGGGTCACAGCATGGAGTCAGCACGTGCTGTAACCTTCACTTATAGCTTAGTAAAAGGGTCCCACTGCGTCTTTGTCTTCTTAGGTGGAGAGAGGGAACAAATACATTGATATTAGCAGACCTTAACTGCTAGTAAATGGCCCCCACAGTGATTTTATTTTTGCATAATGTACTCCGTGTTCATGACAATCTGAGCATAGTTAAGTCAGTTCACATCAGTAGTGGAGCCATGAGACCATTGTCTCTATTCAGGATCAGCGTGATAGTGTCGGGCTTTATTATGTGTTCTAATTTATTACTTTCACGCCGGAGTGTCTCTTAACACCATCACTTTAAGCCTGAATAGGAACAGTGATTTTGCAAGTATAAATTGACTTAACTATGCTCAGATGATCATGTTATAAGAAAATCCATGCTGAGTCAGACCAAGTCCATCAAGCCCAGCATCCTGCCTCAGACAGTGGCCAGCACAGATCTTTATTTATTTATTTATTTATTTATTTATTTAGAAGGATTTAGTATACCGCCTTATCGTTAAATCAAGGCGGTGTGGCACATCAATCAAAATCAATAATAAAGTGTGGTTTGTAGCATGCAGTGTGAGAACTGAGAAGTGTAGTGTGTGGGGCAGTGCGTTAGATTATATCGGTGAACTATTTACATAATGAACTATATACATATATACAAAATAGGGCTGTTTGAGAGGCATGCTAGGATTGAGATTCTGTAATGTCTTGGAGGTAGGATCGTGATCCTGTAATGTCTTGAGGTAGAAAATTTATGTGAGGTCCTTGAAATGTACTGTAAATAGATCAGTCTTAAGAAATTTTCTGAAGTCCTTGAGGTTCTTGGTTGATCTTATGTGGTCTGGGAGAGAGTTTCATATAGCGGGTGCTGCTAGGGAGAGTGCCCTCCTTGATGTGGCCAGCCTTGTTTTAGCAAATTCTTTTGGTGTTCTGATGGTGTCTGAGGTTCCTTTTCTTCTTGGTCTCCTGTTGTCATCGGTTTTTATGAGAGGGCGTAGGCTGTCTGCTGATAGGTTGTGTATTATTTTAAATATGTGTAGAAGTACTTTGAATTGGATTCTGGAGCTGATTGGGAGCCAGTGTAGGTGGTACAGTATGGGGGTGATGTGATCGTGAATTGTGTGATCTGTCGTGAGTCGTGCGGCTGTGTTTTGTGCTAGCTGTAGTGGTTTTATTGTCTTTTTAGGTAGTCCTTGGTAGATGTGATTACAATAGTCTAGGGTTGGAGTGATGATGGCTTGACAGACTGTTCGGAAGTGTTCATGGGCGAGGATGGGTTTGAGCCTTCTGACTGTCCTCATTTTGATGTAAGCGCTCTTTGTTATTTTTGCAATGTGGGATTGGACGTTGAGGTCCTTGTCGAGCATTACTCCCAGGTAATTTATTTCTTGTCTTACCGGTATGATGGTGTTGTTTAGGTTGATGGTGGCCGATGGTGAGAATGTCCGGTTTCTTGTGATGAATAGAGCTTCGGTTTTGTTGTAATTTATTGATAGGTTGTTTTCTTGCAGCCAGGTTGCCATTTGTTGGAAGCAGTTGGCTATGTTGGAGTAGTCTGGGTTATCCAGTTTGATTGGTGTGTATATCATTATGTCATCTGCGTATATAGTGTATTGAATCTTGTGGTCCTTGATGATGTGCATATGGGTTGTACGTAGATGTTAAATAGCAGGGCGGAGAGAGCTGAGCCTTGTGGGACTCCTTGAGTGGCTCTGAACGGTTGAGAGGTCTTTGTTCCACACTTGACTTGTAGTTGTCTGTTGGTGAGGTAAGATGTAAACCAGCTCAGAGTAGTACTGTGTAGGCCTGCCTCCTGTAGTCTGTTTAGTAGGGTTGTGTGGCAGACAGTGTCGAAAGCTGAGGAGATATCTAGGAATATCATGATGACGCCCATTCTGGTGTTGTCGATTGTCCTCAAAAGGCTGTCGAATAGCTGGATCAGTATGGTTTCAACCCCATGTCTGGGTCGAAAACCGTGTTGATTGGGGTCCAGTGGATTGTAAATGTCGATGTGTTGTGGGAGCTGGTGTTGGACTGTTTCTCGATGATCTTGGACAGGAATGGTAAGCTTGATATGGGTCTGTAGGCAGCTTGGTCAGTTTTAGCCAAGGTGGTTTTCTTGGGGATTGGACGTATTGTGGCTAGCTTCAGGGAGTTTGGCATTGTTTCCTTGGAGAGGGAGTTATCTACTATTTTCCATACGACTGGTGTTAGTTCCTTTTTTGTTGCTTTGATCCAGGCTACTGGGCAGGGATCTGTAGGGGCGGTGTTGGTGTTGAGGTCATTGATGATCTTGGAGAGTTGTTCATTCGATGGGATGTCGAATGTGCCCCAGCTCCGTTCAGGTTCAGATGTCTTGTATTGCACTGATGCGCTGTTGTTCTTGGGTGTTGCAGTGAATTTGTTCTTGAGGTGGTCAGCGAAGATCTGTGGGTCTATTTGTTCGTTTCTGTTAGAGAGTTCCTTGGTGAGGTTCTTTACGATTTTGTAGAGTTCACAGGGTTTGTTAATGGACTTCATGATAAGGTTAGTATGGTATTCTTTCTTCTGCTGGTTGATGAAGTTGTTATATTCCTTTTGTTTTGTTTGGTATTGTTCCTGTAGGGATGTTGATTTTTTGCGTCTCCATCGGCGTTCAAGTCGTCTTAGTGCTCTCTTTGCTATTCGTATATCCTTGAAGTACCATGGAGTGGAGCAGGGTTTTGTGCTGTGTGATTGTTGTGTTCTGCGGGTTGGTGGTCTGGCGGCAGATGAAATGATGTCGTTCCATTTGGAGATTTGCTTATCTATGTCCATTGTTTTGGCATTGAGGAGTAGTTGCGTGTCTTGTGTGAATTGTTCCTTGTTGAAGCTTTTGAATCTCCTGGTTGGGGGTGGGTCATTGTTTTGCCTTTTTGAGTCTGTTACTTGTAGTTTAATCTTTATTAGGTGGTGGTCTGACCAGGGTACCGGTGTGATGTATGGCCCTGAGATGAGGCTTCCTTCCTTTAAGTTGTTTGGAGCAAAGATTAGGTCGGGGGGGTGTCCAAGGTTGTGGGGGGGGGTGTTGATGAGTTGGGTGAATTGGAGGGAGTCCAGAGCTGATAGGAAGGCTTCTGCCTCTTTTCTGCTAGTAGATCTGAGATTGAAGTCTCCAAGTATTATGATCACAAGTACCCAGCAGATCCTAAAATGTGCATCTGTTTCTCAGGTCCATGGTTTCTTTTCACCCACTATAGTTGTCAATTAGCTTAAACTATGCTGTTCTTATCACCCCCTTACCATACTCTGTGCTTCATGCTTCTGATCAAGTAGTTTATTGTCTTTAGACGCTTAGGGGCTTGTTTGCAAAGCCGCGGAAGCGGTTCGCGATTGTTATCGGAGGGCCACGGCTCCGATAACAATCGCGAACCTCTACCGCGGCTTTGTAAACAAGCCCCTTGTTGTTGTTGTTAAGTGCCGTCGAGTCGGAGTCGACTCATGGCGACCCTCTGGATAGCTATCCTAAATTGTGTTCGGTCTTCAGTCAGGCGGCTTATTGTTGACAGACTGGTACCCGTAGCTGCTCTTATTGTATCGATCCATCTCATTGCTGGCCTTCCTCTTTTGCGTTGACCTTCTATCTTGCCAAGCATGATGTCTTTCTCTAATGATCTCTCTCTCCGCATGATGTGTCCAAAGTATGAAAGTCGAAGTCTTGTCATCTGAGCTTCTAAAGAAAGCTTAGGTTTGATCTCCTCTAGTACAGACTGGTTTGTTCTTCGGGCAGTCCATGGTATACACAGTATTCGCCGCCAGCACCATAATTCAAAGGCATCAATTTTCTTCCTGTCTATCTTTTTCACTGTCCAGCTTTCACATCCATATGATGTTATTGAAAATACCATGGCTTGAACAAGTCGAATCTTTGTATGGAGGGAGACATCTCTGCTCTTGAGAATCTTATCTAGGTCTTTCATAGCCATTCTGCCAAGAGCAATGCGTCGTCTGATTTCTTGACTGCTTGTTGCTTCTTTATTGATAGTTGATCCAAGTAGGTTAAAGTTATTCACGATTTCAATTTCTTCTCCTTCGACGATGAACCTGTTGATTATGCCAGTTGTCATGATCTTTGTCTTCTTTACATTAAGGTGCAGGCCCATTTTGAGACTATGTTCTTTGATTGTGAGAAGCAAATGTTTCAGATCATCTTCACTTTCCGCCAGTAACAAGCCCCTTAGACGCTTCAATAAATCGGTTCGCCTATAAGGTGATGCCAGCCTCTTTGTTCTTTTGCCGTGAGAGAAGATGATGTGTTATATGCCCAAAAGAGATGCAACTTATTGCCTAAAAGCAGCAAATTATATCTTTAAGCTATTTCATAAGCTAAAGTTGATATCAAAAGCACTTCCCAAGTCTATCATAACTTTCTTCAGCAGAGTCTCATTTAATAAAGCTCTGAAAAAGTCATCACGCAGAGATTGAGAACCTTTGGAAGGGAGGGGGAAATTAATCTACAGTGAAAATGAATCAAAGCAAGAAAATAATTGCAAAATTCAGCAACACATCTCTTGCTGAGCACAAGCACTGTTTGTTCAAGTTAGCTTTTGATTTTAATGATAATAGACACAGCTCATTTCCAATATTCTTCTTTTAAAAACTGAACCAGATTCTGATAATGAATCCCGTTCCTGAGGTAATTCTAGTCACGTAAAGAATGTTATTATCCGAGCATCCAGTGCTCACATTTCAGGAGAAAAATATATTTTTTTAATAGATAATTCTGCTTTCCTATGGATAGGAAAGAAACAGGAGGGGTTTTCATTCAACTATATGCTTTCTTCATATAAACAAAACACTGAAAAATGTTTTATATTATTTGTGAGGGGACTGTAAATTCTTCTCTTTGAGAAGAAAGTTTCCAGTTACCCAGTTAAATGTACTCTTTTATTAATGTTTTATGGGATTTTTTCCTTAAAATTTCATCCCTCCAGTGCAATCCAGTAAGAAATGGAGATACCTCTGTCTTTGGAATTGTTAAATGCCGACTCATATCTAGGGGGTCTACCTACTAATTCATGTTAGCACTAATGTAAGCGTTAATGCTTGTTAGATCTGCTTTAACCCATTCATGTAAACAATGATCTGCTTATAAGTAAAAGCCCTCAGGTAAGTAAACATTAAATACCTCTTTAGAAATGGGTAAAAGGGGTAAGATCTAGAAAGGGGTGTGCATAAATGCCAGTAGTATGGAAAATAATATCTCAGATGTTGAGGCTTTAATGCAAGAGGCTGACTTGGATTCAGTGGTAATTTTGGAGTTATGGCTCACAGACAATCATGACAGAGATGTAATTATACTGAGCTAAACTTTATTCAGGGAGGACAGTGTAGGAAGTAGGGGAGGGGGAATGGCACTATATGTAAACAATAATATTAAAGCTATAGAATTGCAGGACTTAAAAGGGAGAGAGGAGGCACTGTGGGTTAAACTAGAAAGAGGGAAAGAGAAATCCATTTGAATTGGTGTGATACAGATCTCCTTCACAGGATGAAGAGGTTGGACAGAGATTTAATAGAAGACAAATGCAGTATTGCCATGAAAGGAGAAGTGCTACTGATGGGTGATTTCAATATTCTGGATGTTGATTGGCAGATTCCTGCTGTGGTTTCATCTTGAAGTAATGAGATCTTAGATTATCTATAGAGAAATCTATTCCGGCAACTGGTAACAGAACCCATAAATGAAAAGGCCATACTGGACCTGGTGCTTACCAATGGGGAAAGTGTTTCTGATCTTAGAGCAGAAAGAGTTGAGTAACAGCCAAGTGGTTAGAGTACTGGCTTGTTAATCAGGAGACCAGAGTTCACTTCCCACTGACACTCCTTCTGGCCTTGGGCAAGTCACTTAACCCAACATTGCCTCAGAAGAAAGGCCTGGCAATCTACTTCCATTCACACTACTCAGAAAACCCAGGAACTGCTGGGTCACCAGGAGTCATCATTGACTCAATGGCATGCATTGCATTGTAGTGGGAGATTATCTTGTATCCAGTGATCACTAGATGGTGTGGTTTAGGACTAGGGCTGATAAAATCCATTCAAAAGTGAGAGCCTTAGACTTTAGGAAAACTAACTTTGCCAAATGGGACAATACCTCAAAGAGTCATTAGCAGGTTGGGAACAGCTGAGGGATGTAGAAAAGCAATGGGCAAAACAGAAGGTTTTCTCAAGGGCAACAAACCTTTTTGTTAGAAAGTTAAATAAATGTAAAAGGAAGCGGAGGCCATGATGGTTCTCAAAATAAGTAGCTGAAAAGATGAAGAAAAAGAGGGTGGCCTTCATAAAATACAAGAGATCACAGAAAAAGGACAACACGCATCAATATTTTGAAAAGCTTTGAGAATCTAGGAAATTTGTCAGGAAAACAAAGATACGAAAATAAGAAGAAATAGCCAATCCAATAAAATGGAGGGACACAACAGTTTTCATATATGTAAGCGAGAGGAGGAAGCACAAAAATAGCATTGTCAGACAGATGAAGGGGAGGAATATGTAGAAGCTGAGGATAAAGCAGAATTGATTAACAAATATTTTTGTTCTGTGTTCACAGACGAAGGGACAGGAGCAAGACCTCAGAAAATACCTACAAATTGGAACAGAAGTGAAAGGGATCGTAAATGATTTTCAGAAGACTGTGTTTGTGAAGAAGTAGCTAAACTAATAGTAAACAAAGCGATGGGGCTGGATGGCATAATCTGACAGTATTGAAGGAACTTGGGAAAGTTCTAGCGGCTCCACTGATTGGCCTTTTCAATGCTTCTTTAGAGTCTGGAGTGGCCCCAGAGGACTGAAGAAAGGTGCATGTAGTCCCTTTACACAAAAGTGGAAGTAAATATGAGGTTGAGAAGTACAGGCTGGTTAGTCTGACCTCTATGGTGAGGAAATTAATGGAAACACTGCTAAAGCAGAGGATAGTGAGGTTTCTGGAGTCCAATGGATTGGAGGATCTGAGGAAGCATGGGTTTACTAGAGGTGGGTCAAGTCAGACAAATCTGATTGATTTCTTTGACTGGGAAACCAGATAGTTGGACTGAGAGAGCACCCTAGATTTTAGTAAATCCTTTGACACCATTCTGCACAATGCAACGTGTGCCTTTTGAATCAATGCTGACTCCTGGTGATCCAGAAGCTCTTGGGTTTTCTTGGCAGTGTAGCCTGACGTAGATTACCAGGCCTTTATTCCAAGACAATGGAGGGTTAAATGACCTGCCCAAAGCTACAAGGAGTGCTAGTGGGAATCAAACCCTGGTTTCATGTTTACTAAGCTATTCCTCCACCATTAGAGTAGAAATTGGTTGAGTGTGAGGTGACAAGGGGTACAGTTAAATGGAGCTCACCCTGAGAGATGGATGTTACCAGTGGTGTGCTGTACGGATCTGTCCTTGGTCCAATTCTTTTTTAACATTTTTGTTAGTGATATTGCAGAAGGGCTTTTGGGTACCATCCTAAATGATGATATTTTAGTCATTAACTGGCATATTTGGCCACATAAACAATGCTAATGGCCTCTTATAAAACAGCAGCCAGTATTGATTTGATCAAACTAACCACAAAAAAGGTCAGACTAACCAGAACAACAAAACAACTTATTTTGTAATCAATACACGTACTTGCTCGCACCGCCCAAACTTTACTCATGTGCACAACCACAGTGAAAGTACATGCCATCAGATCAATACTCCACCCAAAAAAGAACCACAGACTTGACCACTAAATCAAAATAACCACAGACAAAGTCAGACTAACCAAAACAACAAAACAACTTATTCATATATGTTGGAATGTTTGTCATGAAAGGAGAAATCCTCTCTTGCGACCAAGCTCTCCGTTTTATAATGAAACAGGGCTCCTAGGTTAAGGGGGTTGTCAGGCACCTATGTTATGCTTATTTTATAAAACAAATAAGTGTTATGTGTATTTATAAAATGCTAGTATAAATCCTGCACAAACCATGTCTGCATTCCAGGTGCAGATATTGTGGGGCATGTTTATTAAAGTGTGGTAAGTGCCTGCATGGCATATGTCAAAATGCTGAGTGATAGGTACAAAACCTGTGTTGTTAATGTAGGGGGAGTAGCCAGCATCTGCCCTGCAGATATCGCACAAATCTGATGCATATTGCCCTAGCCCATGTTCCCTGCATTGGCAGGCAGCACAGGAAGACCTGCACTACCTGCTGATGCAGGGAGTCTGGGCTAGAGCAAGGGAACAGGGAAAGTACAGAGCAAGTAGTCACTTTGTTCTCCTCAATCATTGCGGCAGAATCAGGACCCCCATCCCCCTTTTTTACCTCCCCCCCCCCAAAGCAACCATGATGCTGGGGCCACTGATTAGAAGATCCATGGTAACCACACAATTCCCCCATACACGTCTACCCATCAGTACCTAACCACTTGAGTCTGGCTGTCCTCTCCCCCCCCCCCTCCCCAAACTGGCAGGAATCTTCTTCAATAGCCACCTGGGCATCATAAACCTCCTGAACACTCCCCAGACCTTACCAGGGCCTCCCTGCTGACCTCCACGTCAACATCTTATTACTAGGGGGCATCTCCACAAGATCAGTGCCATTTTGAATAGTGCTAGAGATGGGGCAGGAATGAAGGAGGATCACTTCTGCCCAAACACTGCTGGACCACCAGGGAAGTCCCGATAAAATCCGTGGGGCCTTCAGATCACTGCCAGGTTTAAGGGGGAGATAATCACACCCATGAGGTAGGGTGCTGTCCTAGGAGATAGGTACTGATGGGTGGAAGGTTATGGTGGAGCTCAATTGATGCCATGGATCTTCTGGTCTGTGGCACAGGCATCATGGTTACAATGGGAAGGCTGAAGGTGGGTGCTGGGGGTCTCGATGCTGCCACTGCTACTGCTGTGATTATCAGCAGCCCCCACAGTGGCAATCCCAATAGCTTGGCTGCACTTAATGCCACCTCTTGAGGTGATGTTACTATATCTGCAGTCACACAATCAGCGATTTTGCCAGTCAATGAGGCAATTGCTCATGTGCTGGCTGCCACCTTTCTCCATACCTTCTCCTTCCCTGGATCCCACCTCTCACTGCGTTTAACTTGAAAAATTCAGACAGAGCCAAAAATCACTGTACTTTCTGCATTTCACCTGGCATTAGCTGTCAGTACAAGCTATCTGCCATGTTAAGAGCTAAGGCAGTTTAGTAAATATTCCCCAGGCCTGCTTGAGAACAGGTGTAAATTCCCACACCTAGATTATGGATGTATGCACGTAAATTAAGGAATTTCATAATCTACACTCATACCTCACAACTCTTTCCATGCTCCACACAGACCGCATCTTTGGCAATGCCTACACTAAAAATACATGTGTACATGCCATCGTGTTTACTTTATGACTGGTGCAATTTTATTCAAACCATTTTAAATGCCTATATTGCCACTTACTGTATGTGTGAAAATGACTTTATAAAATTAGTCCCATAATCTGCTACGTAATGCCATTCTTTGTTCACTTGTATTTTTCTAAAATGCTTTCTCCTGTTGTGCATGTAATTCCCACTATCCTATACATATTTTATAAAGGCATTTAGCGGGCCTTTTATAAACTAGGCTAGAAACAGTGCATATACCAACTTGAACATTCCATTTCTGACCTAGACGCACTACGCAAAAATCAGGCCTCATATAACCATATAAAATCACTATGGGGTATGTTTACTAAGCAGTCTTAATGTGCAGCCTGCGTTAGTGTGCAGGATGCCATATAAGGTAGTGGGCATTCTGGTCTTAAGGTAGCATTTAGGGTTATCATGCGATAGAGGGAGTCGTGGCACGTTAATGCGCGTTAGCCTTAAATAGGTGCGCTGACCTACAAATGCAGTAAAAGAGGTATAGCACAATGGTTAATACATTGACTGATATAACAGGGGTCATGAGTTCAATCTCCCAGTGGGCTTGATGAGTAAGGCTGTCTGAGGCATTACCCTTTACTTTAAATCAGTGCTGTCTGAGGCATTTTCTCTTTTAATTTAAATTAGTGCTGCCAGCAAACACACCCTCACAGTGCCGTAACCTAAGGGGCCACATAATGTGCCCTATAAGGCACTCCAGAGGGCACATTATAAAGTGCACTGTCTGCCAAGGCACCTTATAATGTTCCCTATAGGGCGCCTTATAAGGCGCCTTATAGGGCGCTTTATAGGGTGCCTTATAGAGCGCTTTAGAGGGCGCCTTATGAGGCACCTTAAGGCTACAGCACTGTGAGGGTGTTATTGCTGGCAGCACTAATATAAATTAAAAAAGAAAATGCCTCAGACAGCCCTATCATTTTTTTTTTAAGTTTAATTTCTTTTATTGAGAAACTTCAAAGAAAATACAGATATTCCACAGACAATATCAAAGAAAATACAAAGAAAAAACAAAACAGGACATCCATAGTATAGTCCACATCAAGGGAAACACGTGAATACAAGGAGAAGATGCTGACTAAATAAATCAAACTCTTTTTCTAACTATCTGCTGTCAAGAATTAAAACAAAAGAAAACTTAAGAAGCCAGCACACCATTTGATAGACAGCCCTATCAAATGACCCCACTGTGGGATCAAACCCATGACCTCTGGTTCCACAGGCAGTGAAGTAACCAGTAGGCTACAGCTACTAACAAACATCCTGGCTGGCTACAGAAGGACTGCAGGTCACCACACAAACTGTCTGCTGTGGTTACCAGGATAGGGTTAACCCACCTGTACCCATGATGCACTGCACATGCAAATCAGCAGTCTACAGATGATCACAAGATGGGGTATGCACCCCTACAGCACCTCGTCCTGGTAGGGGGAACTGACCGTGTGTTACTGGCACAGAGTAGCTACAGACTGTCACATTGGGCGGGTACTGTGCTCACCCTGAGGGTGAGGTGGGTCGCCCAGCACCTTTCATGGTTGAAATATGCCATGCTGCAGGTCCTCATCAGTGCTAGTCTGTGTGATAGATAGCTCCTGCAGAAACACCTAGGATGCATCTGTGTCCATCTGTATTTTTCAGTCATATCTAACCTTTATGGGCTATGATGCACCCAGAATAGTGCATATCCTGTGTTGGTGCTATGGTCACATGATGTAGGTGAAGGGGGGCTGTTTGGATCCATAGGTGGATTATGTACCACCACCCAACTCACCCTCTGTAACTCAGGGTGGGAAACAGGATCTCCCACCAACAGATCCACATTCTATCTCCCTGCAATGGTGGCAGTAGAGGGGACCATCAACCCCAGTCCTGCTAGGGAACAGACACCCTACAGAGCAGTCAATGCAGATCTGTACACATCCATAAAGCAATATGTTTATGTTTATTAAAACTTTATATATCGTCCATAAACAATTAGCATCTGGGCGGTTCACATACATAAAAAAATTAAAAAAGAGAGAAAGCTGCAAAAAAGAAAAGGAAAAGGAACGCCATAAAATCTTTACAAGACAAAAGGGATAGGATCAGATAGTAGGGGGGCAAAAGTGGATAACAAGGGGGGGGGAGGGAAACACATTGACATCGCAAAAGGGGAGATAACAGAGGGGGGGAGGAAGGGATAGGAGAGCATGAACAACTAGCGAAACGGTGAGGGAGAGGGGGATAGGACGCTAACACACTAACGCGGTGGAAGGGAGGGGGGTGAGGCGGGGAAGGGGAGATTGAAGGCGGAGCAAAAAAGATAGGTTTTTCAGTTTAGCTTTGAAGGACATATAGGAGGTTTCTAAGCGGAGTGAGTGGGGGAGTGAGTTCCAGAGTCTGGTGCCAAGGAAAAAGAAGGCTGAGGACTGAGTGGATTCCAGGTGAGCTTGGGAAGGGGGAGGAAGAAACATACGGTTAGCGTGAATAGAGCGAAGGGATCGGTGCGGGGTAAGGAGATGGACCTGGTCGGCGAGATACAGGGGAATACCAGAGTAGATCACCCTGTGCACAAAGATAAGAACTTTAAACTGAATACGAAAGACAATGGGAAACCAGTGGAGGTGTATTAGAAGGGGAGTGACATGGTCAAAGCGTGAAGCATGAGTTAGAACACGAACGGCAGTATTTTGAACACGTTGGAGATGAAGAATTTGGGATTGGGGGATGCCGGCAAGACAGACATTACAGTAGTCGAGACGAGACATGACAAGGGATATAATGAGGGTGGTCATAGAAGAAGAGGTGAGAAAAGAACGTACAGCACGAAGTTGTTTTAAAGTGAAAAATGAGCGTTGAATGACTGAGGAGATATGTTCTTTGAAAGAAAGAGAAGAGTCAAGGGTTACACCCAAATACCGTAATGATGAGACAGTGGGGATGAGTGAGGAAGAGAACAGAGGAGTTAGGGGAGGAGGGAGGTTACCAAAAGTGAACCAGATAGCGGACGTTTTAGGGAGATTGATGTGAAGGAAATTGGAGGAGAGCCAGGAAGCAACAGAGGAAAAACAAGTATTGAAAGTAGTGATATCTGGTGCAGCAGAGTCAGTGTGATAAAGAAGGAAGATGTCATAAGCATAGTAATACGCAGAAACACCGTGTTGCTGAATGAGAAGAGCAAGGGGAGATAGGAATACATTAAAGGGAAGAGAAGCAAGGACAGAACCTTGAGGAACGCCACAGGGAAGAGGAGTAGAAGGTGAAAACCCTAATCCAATAGCAGACAGACAGCAGGCCTGGAAATGCTCAGCTGCCCCACACCCACACCCACACCCCTATCTGACATTTTCCAGCAGCAAGCCTCCAGCCACTGCACCCTGCAAGGTGTTCCAGCCAGACACATACTAGCTGCAGACAGTCTGCTAGCTAGTCCATAGTGCATATTACTGGAGAAAATGCGTGTACCCAGAACTGGGACGTCAGCAATTGAGACCCAAAAGAAAACCCATAAATATCTCACATGAGAGTAATGCTGCATAGCACTATGGGGGAACCTAGCAATGCCGTGGTCACTGCTCAGTCAGGGTGAGAGGGACCTCCCAGCAGGACATGCTGTGGCCACCCTGTCCGTGCAGGTGGTGGCCGGGCACTACAATGTCCGAGCCATTGCCCTATGCCCTGTGCAGATGCATCCTGGCCAGGCCACCCTGTCCGGGCTATACCCATGGTACCTTGCTCCTCATTATGGACATTGGCAAGCTGACACTGGCAACAGTGCAAACAGTGCGGGCTGAGGAAGGTGTTGGCAGCCACCACACACTGGGTAGACAGACACACACTCCCACACCTATGCCAGCATTGCGCAACTATAGAGGCTTTTGGCAGCCCTGGCCACCGCACCAGTCCTGGGCACAGTGCAGGCATGGCTATGGTACGCAATACTGTTGGGGTCACTCCCCAGGGTGGTAAACACTGTCAGACACCAGACCTGAAACACACTCCACAAACATCAGAGAGGTTGCTATGATACAGCTCAATGAGCAGATTGTGCTTAACCTAGGAATTGCTATCTGCCAGTAATCATAGCAACCTTTTGATATATGTGTACGATATTCCCAGATTTAGGGTGGCAGTGCTATGGTATGCAAGTGCTAGTATTGGGAGATGGTGCTGCACACAGGGCCCAACATCCTGCCTCTCCAGGAGGCTTTGGATAATGGCGCCTGTGGGTGTGGGTGTTTCTGCCCCTGTTGGCCGCTGCTCTAGGGCAGAGGTTCCCAACTCCAGTCCTGGTGGGCCAAACACTGTTTGGGTTTTCATGCTGCCCCTAATGAATATGCATGGATACATCTGCATACCATGGGGGCGGCGCATAGAAATGCAGCACAGGCATCTTTATCAGGGACAGCATGACGCCTGAATGGAGTTTGTCCCTCCAGGACTGCATTTGGGAAACTCTGCTCTAGGTATTGCACATGTCTATGGTGTCTGTGCTCTGTAGGGTAAAATATAGGCATTTCAGGCATGTTTATGTTATCTGCAATAAAGGTTCCCTCTTTATTACCATAGTTTAGTACTGGGTAAAATATGGGGACTGGGTTGGTGGGAGCCACAGCTGGGATTTGAACCTGTTTCCTTCTGCTCCTGAACACACTAGCTGTGTGTACTGCACCACACTGTTGCTACAGGGACAGTTCATTCCCTGGGGTTACCATGACTGTTCGTCAGACAGGGCCTGTCTGTTGCAGTGCATAGCACCCACCTAAACAGGGCTAGGCCATGGTATGCTGTGGGCAGTTGCCACTGCCCCCTCCACCACCAGTACCCCTCTGTCGCCATGCTGACATGCCCTTCTGCTGGTGGTGCTGGTGGTGCGCAGTCTCAGGTCATCCAGTGTGCCGGTAGGCGGCTTCCTATGGTGTGGGTTCTGGGGTAGGGGTGCCTGCGTAGATGTCCATGCTTCCCCCCAGCACCGCCTGCCAATGTTCTGTGCCCTTGGGGGTACCTGCTGGGTACTATCCCCTGTGACACTGTGGGAAACACACTTGTGCCCATGTTGGGCCCTCATAAGTTGCTGTCTGGCTGCTCTACTGTTTCAGCATTCCTATGGGCCACCAAGGCATCACCCTAGTCCGCACTGTGGCCCAGCTGCACCACAGCATGTGCCGCCTGCAGCCCTCTGTATCAACTTTTCAAGCATCTGTCCTGTTTCCCATTCCGACATGCCCATCCTGCTGTTGTGGGACATGTGCATGCCATAGGAAACCTGTCCAATAGAAAGGGAAAACCCTGATCAGCGCTATTTCACTGTGGGATCATTCACCTTGTATGGGGACAGAGCATAGCCCCTTCCAAAATTGATATCCTTTTTTTGGAGCTTTCCTGGTAGTGTTTTTTGATGTTTCCCATTAATATCACTATTGCCCAGCTTGGTTATGTTTTTTTTCCAGTTTGTTCAGGTCATTTTCAATGTTTATTTGCCCTTTTGTTCCATGCACATGTATCACACTTATCACTTTTTTTAGGTTTCCCTGGCTTTGCTGTACATTGCTGACGGAAATGGTTTCTCTTCCCTTTAAATCGGCTCTAACGCGAGGGTTTCACTGGCGTTAGTTTGTAGCCACGGAATCCACACGGTTAGAGTGCAGGGAGCCTCTCCCCTCCCACTCTCCACCCATTGACCCTCTCTCTCCACCCCTGGGGAGCCTTCCTCCGCCCTCCGGGAGCCTTTCTCCGCCTTCAGCCCTCGTTTGCGCCGCTGCGTGCGTTAACGTGTGATAAGGCGCTTTATCGCCCGGTAAAGTGCCATTATCACGCGATAAGGCACCTTATCGTGCGATAATATGAGAGCAGCACAAATAGCGCCCTTTTGTAAACATACCCCTATGTTTTTGGCTGATTTTCTGAAATATTTTGGTTCATTTTAGCAACTAATGCAAAATTTGACTTACATGCATAATTATTGTTTAACATGAGTAAAGTTAATTTAATGAAACTATTTATAGTCCGCTTATAAAAATAGAGTTCTAGGTGGATTACAAAAAATGCAGGGTACAATCGAATAAGCAATTTTTACAAAGTTACAGACCCTTATAGGACCCAACAACATGAGTCAGTTTATCCATCCAATAAAAATTGTCTAAATAAACTTGTTTTCAATGACTGTCTAAATAATATGTAATTAGGAAGATTTCTAATTTCTCCAGGCAAACAGTTCCATTCAATGGCACCAACATAACTAGTCTATCCAACAATTGTTTCGTATTTTAAATTCTTCACAGAAGGCACTGCTAATGAATTGCTATTAACCAAATGAGAAGCTCTTGAAGAAGTCATAAAATGAACAACTGAAACCATATAAAAAAGAATAAAGCCATTTAAAATCTTGAAAACAAAACATAACTGTTTAAAATTAATCCTGGCCATTATTGGGAACCAATGTAATCATATAAGGAGAGGTGTGCCCTTCAGGCACATTAATTTGACGTTTTTATGCATACAAATTTGTTTTAGCTTGCATGATTTATGTGCATAATATTTGTCAAACCAAAATGAGACACCAAATGCATGTCCTTAAAAATCATTGGCCTACATGCTACAAAAAAAAAAAGTTAAAATCAACTCTTTTAATAAAATCTGAACTGCAAGTCTGGCTTCCACCTATTCTAAGGAAAAGAAGCCACTAGGCAACCCAAGGGCTCTAGATGTTAAATAAAAGTCACATATTTGTGAAAGTAAATAATCCCCTATGTACCTGCCAATGAGCGGAGTGTTAATGGAACATCTATTATGCTTCCTTCTGTGGAATACACCCAGGGAATTTTTATGCACCAAATAATTGAAAATTGTGCAAAAGTAAAGGTTGCGTTATGGTCATGGAATGGGCTTTACAATCAATTGAAAAGTTCCACTGATGTAGTTTAGTCGAATGCTGAAATTACCAGACATGTATAGCACTTGAATTAAAGTGCTATGTTTGTATGCACTGAGGCTGAGGGGTGGGTGAGGATTTAAGAGGATTGTTTCAAACTGAGTTATGCATCGTACTACATAACATAGAAAATAGAAATGGTGAGCGATAAAGACCATAGGGCCTGTCCATCAGAGCTATTAAGTTCTACAATCCCTTCCTCTGCCTCAGAGTCCTTTGCCTTTTCATGAAGACCACTGACCACTTTCGTACCCATTCTCGGACCAGCTCCATCCTGAATATATCCTTTTGAAGGTGCAATCTCCAGAATTGAATAAAGTACTGCAAATGATATCGCACTAGAGACTTTCACCTCCTTTTTCCTGCTGGCCATTCCTCTTCCTATGCACCCAAGCATACTTCTGGCTTTTGCTGTCATGTTTTCCACCTACAGTATTTGGCCACATTAAGATCATCCAGTATGATCACCCCCTAATTCCAATTCTTTCATGCACTGAACTAATTCATCCCCCGTACTGTACTGCTCCCTTGGGGTTTTTGCAGCCCAAATGCATGACCTTGCATTTCTTAGCATTAAATCTTACTAACTGCCAAATTCTCGACCATTCTTCAAGCTTCTCTAGATCCCTACTCATGTTATCCACACTTTCTTGGGAGTCTATCCTATTGAAGATTTTGGTATCATCCACAAAAAGGCATACTTTCCTGATAGACCTTCTGCAGTATCACTTAAAAAATGTTAAAAAGAACAGAACTGAGGTCTGATCCCTGAGGCACCCCACTGGTAACGCCCCTATCTTCAGAATGAACTCTTACATTTTTTATTTATGAATTTCAGTGTACTTACAACCAAGATAAACATCTCATACAGAAAATAAGAAACTCCATATCACACTAAAAGTAAATCAATATAGAGGGAAACAATTATAGGGCTCCTCCTACAAGTGCAGCATATTAAGGGAAGGAGAGGAAAAGCAATGAAAACCCAAAGCAGCAATAGTAAATAAAAAGACAAAGCAACCAGGCGATGAAGTGCTGGCCTGAGGTTATACAATCACCTCAGCTGGGGGTACTGTAGAAGAGGCCGTCAACTTGGAACTTACAAAAAAAGCCACATCACAAGGCTGAAAAATATCTTATTTAACAGATTTATAGGAAATTAAACATTTACAAGGAAATTTCAAATCATATAAGGCACCGAGTTGCAAAACACCAGGTTTCAATAACAGAAACTGATGCCGTCTCTTCTGAGTCTCCCATGTCAGATCAGGGAAAATAGATATTGAAAATCCACAGATCGCTACGGCTTTCTTCTTAAAGTACATCTTAAGAATCCAATCATGACTGGAAGCCAAAGCACAAGTGATTGATAAAGTTGCGGAACTATATGACTCAGTTCTGCTGACTCCAATACTGCAATTAAATTTGCAACATCCATATCCATGTCTGTGACCTGCTGAGGCGATACATGCTTTGCTGAAGGAAGATAATAAGCCTTTATAATTGGGGACATCAATTCCTTTAGGACAAGAAGAACCTCCGCCAAATAGCGCTTAAAAATTTCCAAAGCAGATACTCCTCTAGCTTTAGGAAAGTTCAAAACTCTGAGATTTGCCACCCTGGAGGCATTTTCCAGTGCCTCCAGTTTAAACTTTAAAGGCACATTATCTTTAATGTGACATTGGTATCAAATAAACAAGAAATCGTACCTGCTTGATCTTGAACAATTGATTTAAGAGAGTGTAGCGCCAACAAAGAATCCACTTGATAGCGGCAGCGAGCTGATATAACTCGGACCTTCTTATGGCTGTCCTATAAGATAAGCGCACAGTGCAGCACACAGTCCTCTTACTTCAGGTTCAGTCTCCTAGGCTTCTTGAACTGCAAGGCCTGGAGTGGGCCTTCCTCTTCCCCTCTCACAGCAGGAAAATGGGCAAGCAGAGCTCCGTGAGCAGCCTCTCTATTACCAGGGTACTAGGGTTGAAGAGCAGAGTTAGAGACTGGCCACTAGCTCCAATCTCTCCAGTCCACAACACAAAGTTATAACGAGAAAAATTAATAGTGCTCTCAGATCGGTTCAGTTCAACAAAAAGTCTCTCACAGAATGCACTACAAAGCTTGGCTGCACAGTTAAAAGCTGTGCAGCTGCCCAACCCTTCCTCCTTTCACGTTCACTTAATCCTTAGTGGAACCTGCCCCAGAGCTAGAGCTTTTAGTGTTCTATCCCTTGTACCTCCATGGGTTCTGGGCTCTCCTTGTCTTCACAGGGCAGGGTTTCCATGGCCTCCTCCTCCTTGTCAAGGTAGACCTCCCCCTTACTTGGGAACTGTGGGAGTTTTTCTAGGCCCAAGCGACCTGAGCCCTCCCCCTCCCCACCTCTTTCTGGATCCAAGGCATAGTTTCTGGTAAGCCAAGGAAACTCATCCAGAGCAGAATCCCGAAATGTATAAGTGGATTGGACCTCTTTCCTCCTAACAGGAGTGGGGTTAGTGTGGGCCTTCCCTTCAGGGATCCAGGCTGTGTCTTCCCTATGCTGCCTCAGTGGTTCATCTCCGCTCTGTGCCCTTGGCAGACATCTGCAGGGCTGCAACTTGGTCTTCAAGCCAGACGTTTGCGGCCCATTACTGTCTGGAGAGGGAGTCCTGTAGGGACAGTGCTTTTGGCCAAGCAGTACTCCAGAATCTCTTTGAGGTTTAGGCAACTCCTGCCCTCTGTTGGGCTACCGGTGGAGGTTGTGTCAGTGAAAAGTCTTTCTTTGATGCTGAGACTAGAGGGAGTTCTCTTGTTCAGCCTGGGTTCCTGGTAGCCCAGAGCTAGGGAGTCACCCATATGTGAGGACTGACTTCCTGCTTAGTCCTGGATAAAGAGTAGTTACTCACCTGTAACAGGTGTTCTCCAGGAGCAGCAGGAATCAGTCCTCACAACCCTCCCTCCTCCCCTTGGAGTTGCAGTTGTACATAGTTTATTTTTACATTTTTTGTGTGCTGTTCTTAGCTATGTCATTTGACTGAGGTAAGATGGCACCTTTAGGCGGGAAGGGAACCGTGCATGCGTGCTGCATTCCCAAAGGCTTTCATAGAAAGCTGGGGAAATGCTCCACTGGGCTTCATCGGCGCCGATGATACCCATATGTGAGGACTGATTCCTGCTGCTCCTGGAGAACACCTGTTATAGGTGAGTAACTACTCTTTCTCTCTCTCTACATCTGCTTTAACATACTAATCTTTCTCCTTTTGCTCTTTCCTCATTCCTATTTCATCCAGCCAAATTTTACCCCTCCATCCTCAATCCCCACTTACTCTCCCAATATCTGGCCAATTGTAGATTTATCTTCCCTCCCACACAAAATATTTTTTCCCTCTCAATTTCACTCTCCCAGCTCCATCCCATTCTAATCCTCCCACAACATCAGCTCCCTTCTAGTTCCAGCCCCACCCAGCATCCGCTCCCTTCTAGTTTCCGCATCAGCCCATTTCCAGTCCTAGCCCCCCATCAGCCCATTTCCAATCCTATCCTAGCCCCACCATCAGCCCATTTCCAGTCCTAGCTCCCCATCCATTTCCAGTCCTATCCAAGTCCCTCCATCAGCTCATTTCCAATCACAGCCCCTCATCAGCCCATTTCTAGTCCTTTCCTAGCCCCACCATCAGCCCATGTCAAATCCTAGCTCCCCTCTACTCAGCCCATTTCCAATCCAAGCCCCCCATGAGCCTAATTTCAGTTCTAGCCCCTCCATGAGTCCATTTCAATCCAAGCCCCCACCATTGCCTATTTCCAATCTTAGCACCCCCAACAGCCCATTTCCAGTCCTATCCTAGCCCCTCCATCAGCCCATTTCCTGTCCTAGCCCCCCCAACTCAGCCCATTTCCAGTCCTAGCTCCCTCCCCTCACAGCCCATTTCCATTCTAAGCCCCCTTCCCCATCAGCTATTTTCAGTTCAAGCCCCCCTTCCACTCAGCCCATTTCCATTCCAAGCCCCCGTCCCCATCAGCTATTTGCAATTCAAGCCCCCTTCCACTCAGCCCATTTCCATTCCTAGCAACCCCCCCATAGCCCATTACCAGTCCTAAGTCCCCCATCAGCTCACTTCCAGTCCTAACCCCCCATCACCCCATTTTCAGTCTTAGCCCGACCATAGCCCATTACCAGTCCTAATCCCCCATCAGCCCACTTCCAGTCCTAACCCCAACATCAGCCCATTTCCAGTCTTAGCCCCCTATAGCCCATTACCAGTCCTAACCCCCCATCAGCCCATTTCCAGTCCTAGCCCCCCCCCCCATAGCCCATTACTAGTCCTAACCCCCCATCAGCTCATTTCCATTCCAAGCCCCCATCCCCATCAGTTATTTGCAGTTCAAGCCCCCCCTTCCACTCAGCCCATTTCCAGTCCTAGCCCCCCCCCCATAGCCCATAACCAGTCCTAACCCCCCCATAGCCCATTACCAGTCCTAACCCCCTCCCCCCCATCAGCCCAGGTAGATTAAAAAAAACAAACCGGCTGCTGATGCCGCTGCCACGGCAGCAGTGGCAGCAGCAGCCGGCTTGTTTGTGTTTTTATATCTACCTGGGCTGATGCAGAATGTTTCTTTGTGCAGAGCCCCCTGAAAAGCAGGGCCCTGTGCAAAAAATATTCTTGCTCAATGGATGGGCCAGCCCTGTTCCCAAGCATGCAAGGGTCTTCATACAGATGCTTGTTGACAGGCTGCTCATTTGTTTCCTCCCTTCATAAAAGCCACTCCAGGTAGCAGAAGGGCAACACCACAGCACAGGATTGAGCCGATGGCGAGACAGTTGCAGCGGCCTATGTAGTAGGAACTCACTGCCCTTTGTTGGTGTCGTCTTGTCAACCAAATCTCCTCAGGCTCCTACTAGGAGGGTCAAAAGCCCAGCCCACCTCAGCGGCGGTCTCCTTTCTGTCTCTGAAAACTGCCCGAGCCTGGATTTCCCTCGGCCCCTCAAGCCCTCCGGCTGCCACCTTTCCGTTTCTCCTTCAGCCAGAAATCAGTGGGTACATTGCTGCAGATTTACACTTGCTCCCAACCAGATGTAAATTTCCTATCAGCTGACGATTCAAACGGTCGTGTGGAGCAGGTGAATGAATGCAGAGGCTGCCAGTGGTCACTGGAACCGGATCAGGGGCTTTGCAACTTTAGTGTCTGGTAACGGTCAATAACCACTGCACAGTTCAGTTCACTCCTCTCACGGTCGCTCCTTCATCCCTCCAATTCCAGCAAAGTGCAGCCTTTAAATCACTTTCTTTTTGGTGGTCATGCTGGAGATGCTTCTACTGACAGACTTCTGCAATACGAGCCCAATAGATGCACTTTAACTCGGGTTTGGGATAATAATTTTGCCTGGACTTGACGGAGCTATAAAAGGATCCACCATGTCTGCACCATGCCATTTTGAATTCTGTCACTGTATTTGCCCCCACCACTTCCATCGGGAGGGAATTCCAAGCATTCACCACCCTTTCAGTGAAAAAGTATTTCCTGACATTGCCTTTCAGCTTACCCTCTTGCAGCTTCATGTTTTGCCCTGTAGTTTTACAGCTTCCCTGTTTTTGGAAGAGGTTTGTTTGCTCATTAATACCCTTTAAGTATTTAAAGGTCTGTATCATATCTCCCCTATCCCTCCTCCCCTCTAGTGTATACATATTTAGGTCTTCAAGTCTCTTCTCATACATCTTCTGGTGCAGTCTCCAAATCATTTTGGTCGCCTTCCTCTGAACTGTTTCAAGCCTTTTTATATCCTTTGTGAGATATGGTCTCCAAAACTGAACACGATACTCCAAGTGAGGCCTCACCAGCAACTTGTATAGTGCCATTAATACCTCCTCCTTTCTGCTGATAATTCCTCTCTGTATGCAACCAGCATAGAAACATAGAAAAATGACAGAAAAAGACCTCATGGCCTATCTAGTCTGTCCTTCTATGTCAACAATCCTTCTGGCTTTGACCACTGCCTTGTCACACTGTTTCACCACCTTGAGATCCTCAGAAACAGTCATGCCAAGGTCCTTCTCCTGGGCCATGCACCAGAGTGCAGGGCCTGAAGCTTGTAGTTGGCATCACTGCTAGTTCATTACAATGGGCACCACTGCTGGCTTTCAAAGAAGGTTATGGAGTAATCTTGCCACTTTTGTCCAGCCTAACTGCAATGTCCGCATGTTTCACAGTTGCAGCAGCAAAGCTGTGCTCTCAAAGGAATCCCAAAGTCCAGTGGTGGTGTTTCTCACATTGATGCTGCCACCGTCAACTGTCAGGACTGCGTCATCAGCTCTGGGATTGAGTCTGCCTCTTGCTTACACCCAGGGATAGAAGTGGCTTTCATCAGGTCTGTCTTAATACCAGTCTATTGACTTTTTAAAGCCCCGCTACATTTATCACCTTCTCCTTATTTGACGTATTTGAAAAAGAGATCCGCAACCATGCATGCAGAGATAGAGCAGTGGTAGTATCTGTAGCTACAATAAAAGGTGGGAGAAGAGGCAGGAAAAGCTAAGTGGTTGTATCCTTTTTATATCTTTTATTGGTTAAGAGGTGCATTCCAATCTGGGCTTCTAGATCCCTGTCGGCCGATCGGAATCGGAACGCCCAGAGGTAGACCCAATTCTGATCCCCCAGAGGCTAGACGTGCCCGTGGGATCAGAATCGTGCCTAGGGCCTGAATGTGCAGGCTGGGCTCCGATTCCGATCAGCCTGCATGTACAGCCACTTGCCCAGCTACCCCAGTCAGGTTCCTGAATGGAGCTGTAGAGCCATGGCATCCCATTGCCATAGCACTACGGCTCCATTCAGGAGCCGTGAATACCAGCCATAGCTGATTCATTTCTTTCCCCACAGCTGGACCCTTGATCCAGCCTCCCTTGGCCAGGGTATGGCTGCAGGGAATGTAATGCAACCCCCTACTTTCTGTTCCCAGCCTGGCAGCTCGATCCCCCGATATCCAGAGGGACGTATTCCACCTCTGTGGTGAAATAAGTCCCCCGTCTAAGTTCATGGCCCCGGACATACAGGGCCTGTATATCCAGGGGCATGGACCACCCATTCTCACCCTCAGTCTGCCTCCAGAATGCCCCTTCCCACCCCCATATAAGCCTCCCCATACAAATGCATTGTTCATATGGGGAGGCTTTTGCCGGGGCCGGCAAGGATGCGAATAGCGGTGATAGACGTCCCAACGGGACATCCATTCCTGCTATTCGCAGGACAGAATGACATCCTGAATAAATAACACATTGATTGCATTTGCTTTGATCACATTAACCCTTCGCTATCACAGTTTGTTTATATAACGTTAAATATTTACTCCTCAGTACTTCTTTTTATTCCAGCTATGTGTTTACCCCTTCACTGCAATTTTCTTGTCAGAACATTTGATTATAAGGAGAAATATCAGCATCATATGAATAGAGTTCACAAAGGAGGAGTGCAAGCCACCATCAGGGCCACACCAAGCCATAAATGTGCACTGTGTGACTTGCACATCTGCTCACCCCCCCCCCCCATCCCGGTTTTTCCTTTGCCCCATGCCCAGCATTTTCCCATCTTACCTCCATGTCTCCAGGCGGCTCCCCACCCAGCCTGCCCTTGCCCTGCTGCTTTTAGGGTTCCCATGGAAGCAGCAGTGAGACTTCAAATTGAAAAAAAAATACACGAATCCCTCCAACTTCGTGATTGTATGCTGGCCTGATCCCCTTCCTCGCAACAGGGGACGGAGGGACCAGACCAGCCATTCAAATGCATACATCGGAGGAGGGGGATGAAACCAGCATGCAAGCATGGAGTCGGAGAGACCCGTGTGTTTTTTTTTCTTTCAATTGGAGGTTCCGCTTCTGTCAAGGGATCCCTGAAGTGGCAGTGCAACAAAGATAGGCAGCGTGGGGAGGAGTCGAGGCCAGCATCCCTATTTTTTTGCGCCCTGTGCGGCTCCACCGCACGCACAGGGCTAGTTATGGTGCTCCCTATCATTAATAATAATGAAGAAGGGGGGGCGCTGATCTATAGCTTGCAGGAGTGCACAAGAGACCCCCAGCACCAGCCCTGACTGCAGTGCTGCCAGTGTTGAACTTGGAGTCCTGAGATGACCAGTGCAGTTGCCATGTTTTTTTCCTATGCCAGGCTACCGATGCTCTTCTGGCTATTTCTGTGATTACAGTGTTGACTCTTCTCTAACAATCAGCATTCCTACTGATTAATAAAATCAGGCTGGCATAGTCCAGCTGAGCCAAAAAGCCACTGAAGAAAGAAACAGAGTGAGGTCAGGTCATCGATATCATGCAAGTAGGAGGAAAATGGAACTGTTATTAAATCCAGTGATTTTCTTTTTGAGCTGTCAGGTGAGAGGCAGAGAGAGAGAGAAGTTTGGGGAGCAAGAGAAAAAAGAAAGAAAGGGTGGGGGGTCTGGGTGCCACAAAGAGGTGGAATGATAAGAAAGAAGGAGTAAGGGGAAAACGGAACGGTAGAGAGGAAACAGTTTTGGCAGGAAAGGATTGGGGTAGAGATGGAAGGGTTGAAGGTGACAAGAGGGGAATGGATGACAAGAGGAAGGAAAGGGGTATTGTGCAGATTGAGGGAAGTTCAGGGCACATTCTCTATATGTGAAATCCTTAGGGGTATGTTTACTAAAGGGCGCTATTTGCGCTGCTGTCACGTTATCGGGCGATAAGGCATGTTATCATGCGATAATGGTGCTTTACCGGGCGCAAAGATACCTTAGCGCACGATAACGCGTGCAGTGGCGCAAATGAGCACTGAAGGTGGAGAAAGGCTCCCAGAGGGCGGAGGAAGGCTCCCCATGGGCGGAGAGAGAGGGTCAATGGGTGGAGAGTGGGAGGGGAGAGGCTCCCTGCACACTAACGCTGTGGATTCCGGGGCTGAAAACTAACGCCAGTGAAACCCTGGCGTTAGAGCAGATTTAAAGGAAAAAGAAACCATTTCAGTCAGCAATGTACAGCAAAACCAAGGAAACCTACAAAAAGTGATAAGTGTGTAATACATGTGCACAGAACAAAAGGGCAAATAAACATTGAAAATGACCAGAAGAAAATGTAAAAAGAACATAACCAAGCTGGCCAATAGTGATATTAATGGGAAGCATCAAAAAACACTACCAAAAAAGCTCCAAAATAAAGATATTAATTTTGGAAGAGTCTATGCTCTGTCCCCATACAAGGTGAATGATCCTACAGTGAAATAGCGCTGATCAGGGTTTGCCCTTTCGATTGGACAGTTTTCCTATGGCATGCACACGTTCCGCAACAGCAGGGCGGGCATGTCGGAACGGGCAACTGGACAGATGCTGGAAAAGGGGACACAGAGGGCTGCAGGCAGCACATGCTGTGGTGCAGCTGGGCCACAGTGCAGACTAGGGTGATGCCTTGGTGGCCCATAGGAATGCTGAAACAGTAGAGCAGCCAGACAGCAACCGATGAGGCCCAACATGGGCACGAGTGTGTTTCCCACAGTGTCACAGGGGATAGTACCCAGCAGGTACCCCCAAGGGCACAGAACATTGGCAGGCGGTGCTGGGGGAAAGCGTGGACAGCTATGCAGGCACCCCTACCCCAGAACCCGCACCATAGGCAGCCGCCTACCTGCACACTGGATGGCCTGAGACTGCACACCACCAGCACCACCAGCAGAAGGGCATGTCAGCATGGTGGCAGAGGGGTACTGGTGGTGTAGGGGGCAGTGGCAGCTGCCCAGAGCAGACCATGGCCTATCCCTGTGTAGGTGGGTGCCATGCACTGCAACAGACAGGCCCTGTCTAACGAACAGTCATGCTATCCCCAGGGAATGCACTTTCTGCAGTTAGTATGTGTATGGCTGGAACACCTTGCAGGGTGCAGTGGCTGGAGACTCCCTGTGCTCGCTGCTGGAGAATGTCAGATAGTGGTGGGGGGCAGCTGAGCATTTCCAGGCCTACTGTCTGTCTGCTCTTGCTTTATGGATGCGTACAGATCTGCATTGACTGCCCTGTAGGGTGTCTGTTCCCCAGCAGGACTGGGGTTGATGGTCCCCTCTACTGCCACCATTGAAGGGATGTGGAATGTGGATCTGTTGGTGGGAGATCCTGTCCCCCACCCTGAGCCCCAGAGAGCAGGTTGGGTGGTACTACATAATCTGCCTATGGGTCCAAACACCACCCTGTCACTTAAACCACATGATCATAGCACCCACACAGGATATGCACTATTCTGGGTGCATTATAGTCCACAAAGGCTAGATATGACTGGGAAATACAGATGGACACAGGTGTATCCTAGGTGTGTCTACAAGGACTACCTATCACACACTTGCACTGATGGTGACCTGCAGCATAGCCAGCTCAGAT
Organism: Ichthyophis bannanicus; assembly: GCA_033557465.1. Taxonomy (NCBI): domain Eukaryota; kingdom Metazoa; phylum Chordata; class Amphibia; order Gymnophiona; family Ichthyophiidae; genus Ichthyophis; species Ichthyophis bannanicus. Next base: position 1,824,843,389 of record CM066031.1, read on the forward strand.
AAGCCAGGTGCTGTGGACATGGTGCTGGTTGCCGCACCTCACCCTCAGGGTAAGCACAGTACCCGCACAATGTGATGGTCTGTAGCTACTCTGTGCCAGTAACACACACGGTCAGTTCCCCCTACCAGGCCGAGGTGCTGTGGGGGTGCATACCCCATCTTGTGATCATCTCTAAACTGCTGATCTGCATGTGCAGTGCATCATGGGTACGGGTGGGTTAACCCTATCCTGGTAACCACAGCAGACAGTTTGTGTGGTGACCTGCAGTCCCTCTGTAACCAGCCAGGGGTGTATTCGTAGCCCACTGGTTACTTCACTGCCTCTGGAGCCAGAGGTCATGGGTTTGATTCCACAGTGGGGTTATTTGATAGGGCTGTCCAAGGCATTGTCTATTTTTAATGTACATTAGTGCTGCCAGCAGAAACACCCTCACAGTGCTGTAACCTTAAGGCGCCCCATAAAGTGCCTTATACAGCGCATTATAAGGCACCCTATAGAGGACATTATAGGGTGCCTTGGCGGACAGTGCACTTTATACTGTGCCCTCTGGAGTGCCTTATAGGGCGCCTTATGCGGCACCTTAGGTTACGGCACTATGAGGGTGTGTTTTCTGGCAGCACTAATTAAAATAAAAGTCAAATGCCTCACAAAGCACTGCTTAAATGTAAAGGGTAATGCCTCAGCCAGCCTTATTCATTAGGCACCCTGTTTTCAAACCTATGACCCCTGTACCATTAGTCAGTATATTAACCATTGTGCTACACCTCTGCTGCACTGTTTGCTTGTCAGAGCGCCTACTTAAGATTAACATGCTTTAACGCACATAGCTCAATGTGTGCAGTGCTCGTTATCGCCCGATAATTCCAGTTTGCTACGTGGAGACCGGAACACCCACTCCTTTTATGGCATCCTGCACACTATCGCCAGGCGCACGTTAAGACTGCTTAGTAAACATACCCCCTAGTCTCTGTAAGCTATCAAGCAGGGACTGTTTGTTACCTGTATGTGCAGGGGCGGCCCAAGGGGGGTGCGGGGCCATGTGCGGAGACTCGGTGCGGGGCCTCATTTGCATAAGTGGCCTTATTTGCATAAATATTTGCATAATGTTACCATACACTAACTTTTAGTAAACATGTCTCTTAATGAGTGTATGGATAAAGAAAGACTAAAAGATTTCTACATTACTATAATCCAGTGCCAACCGCCAGGCACATTAGGAACTACTACAAACGCTGCCCATTTAGAACCCATAGCAAACCCGCCGTACCCTGACAGCATTACCAGGACTCACAAAGCACCATACCCTACCTATCAAAAGGCAACACTGCAAATATTAAACCAATACATTTCAGAGAATACTGGGGAAAGAGAACAAGTGGCAATGTCAAATAGGAATTACATAAATAGAATACCTCAGCTCAGTTACACATGCAGAACATAGACCATCACCAAACAAGGAATCACAATTTAGAAACAGGAAGGCAATAATTAAACTGGGAACCCCAAAAGCCAAACTTGGAATGTACAACACCACTGTAGAAATAAAACTATAAATTAATTTCCTCTTGTACCAAACAAAGCGCAGACGTTAATGATGCACATTTCCCAGAGCTTTCATATTCCAGTTAATAAATTCAAAATAAAGAGATATCTTTCTACCTTTTGTGCATTTTTTTTCAGTTGCAATTGCTCCAGCCACTTTCTTCTGGTTTCTTCATATTTTCTGCTGTCCATTTGTTCTTTCTTCTCTCTTCTAGTTTTTTTTTTTCCATTCTCTCTCTCTACATCTGCTTTAACATACTAATCTTTCTCCTTTTGCTCTTTCCTCATTCCTATTTCATCCACACAAATTTTACCCCTCCATCCTCAATCCCCACTTACTCTCCCAATACCCGGCCAATTGTAGATTTTTCATCCCTCCCACACAAAATATATTTTTCCCCTCTCCATTTTACTCTCCCAGCCCCATCCCATTCTAATCCTTCCTCAACATCAGCTCCCTTCTAGTTCCAGTCTCATCCAGCATCCATTCCCTTCTAGTCCCTGCATCAGCCCATTTCCAGTCCTAGCCCCCCATCAACCCATTTCCAGTCCTAGCTCCCCCATCCATTTTCAGTCTGAGTCCCTTCATCAGCTCATTTCCAATCCTAGCCCCCATCAGCCCATTTCTAGTCATTTCCTAGCCCCACCATCAGCCCATGTCAAATCCTAGCTCCCCTCCACTCAGCCCAATTCCAGTCCAAGCCCCCCATGAGCCTACTTCCAGTTCTAGCCCCTCCATGAGTCCATTTCAATTCAAGCCCCCACCACAGCCCATTTCCAATCTTAGCTCCCCCCAACAGCCCATTTCCAGTCCTATCCTAGCTGCTCCATCAGCCCATTTTCAGTCCTAGCTCCCTTCCCTCACAGCCCATTTCCATTCCAAGCTCTCTCCCCATCAGCTATTTGCAGTTCAAGCCTCCCCTTCCACTCAGCCCATTTCCAGTCATAGCAACCCCCCAACCCATTACCAGTCCTAGCCCCCCATCCACCCACTTCCAGTCCTAACCCCCATCACCCCATTTTCAGTTTAAGCCCCCCTATAACCCATTACCAGTCCTAACCCCCCATCAGCCCACTTCCATTCTTAACCCTATCAGCCCATTTCCAGTCAGCCCCCCATAGCTCATTGCCAGTCCTAACCCCCCCCATCAGCCCACAGCCCATTACCAGTCCTAACCACATCAGCCCACCTCAAGTCCTAACCCCTCCCCATCAGCCCATTTCCTGTCCCAGCCCCCCATAGCCCATTATCAGTCCTACCCCCCCCCATATGCCATTTGCATTCCTTACCCCCCATCACCTCATTTCCAGACAGCCCCCATCAGCCCAAAGCCCCTTACCAGTCTTAACCCCCCCATAGCCCATTACCAGTCCTAACCCCCCCAACAGCCCACAGCCCATTACCAGTCCTAACCCCTCCCCATCAGCCCATTTCCTGTCCTAGCCCCCCCCCATAGCCCATTATCAGTCCTAACCCCCCATAGCACATTACCAGTCCTAACCCCCCCCCATCGCCCCATCCCCATCCCCACTTGCCAGTCTTAACACCTCCCCCCCTTGCCAGTCTTAACCCCCCTTGCCAGTCTTAACCCCCCCCCCCGCCAGTCTTAACCCCCCCCCCGCCAGTCTTAACCCCCCCTTGCCAGTCTTAACTCCCCCCCTGCCAGTCTTAACCCCCCCCTTGCCAGTCTTAACCCCCCCTGCCAGTCTTAACCCCCCCCTTGCCAGTCTTAACCCCCCCTGCCAGTCTTAAACCCCCCCTTGCCAGTCTTAACCCCCCCCCGCCCATTGCCAGTATTAAACTCCCCCCCCCCCCCCGCCGCTTATGGCAAAAATTTTTAAAAAAAAACTGGCTCTGGCTGCTGCCGCTACCACCGCGGCAGCGGCAGAATGGAGTGTCCCACGGGGCCTCCTCTTCTCTCGTTGAGCCCCTCTGCAAAGGCTTTCAGATTCGCGAAGGGAGAAAGTCTCCCTCGCGTCTCTGTTAAGCCCGCAGGGGCTAATGGGAAATTTCCCATCAGCCCCTCGCGTCTAAAGGGGCAGATGGGAAATTTCCCATTAGCCCCTGCGGGCTTAACAGAGACGCGAGGGAGACTTTCTCCCTTCGCGAATCTGAAAGCCTTTGCAGAGGGGCTGAACAAGAAGAGGAGGCCCCGCGGGACACTCCATTCTGCCGCTGCCGCGGTGGTAGCAGCAGCGGCAGCAGCCAGAGCCAGTTTTTTTTTAAAAGCAATTTAAAAAAAAAGCAGAATGTTCTTTGCGCGGGGCCCCCTGAAACGCGGGGCCCTGTGCAAAAAACATTCTTGCTCAATGGACGGGCCGGCCCTGATAATATATGTATGGGCAGGGGCGGCCAAAGGGGGGTGCGGGGCCATGTGCGGAGACTCGGTGCGGGGCCTCATTTGCATAAGTGGCCTTATTTGCATAAATATTTGCATAATGTTACCATACACTAACTTTTAGTAAACATGTCTCTAATGAGTGTATGGATAAAGAAAGACTAAAAGATTTCTACATTACTATAATCCAGTGCCAACCGCCAGGCACATTAGGAACTACTACAAACGCTGCCCATTTAGAACCCATAGCAAACCCGCCGTACCCTGACAGCATTACCAGGACTCACAAAGCACCATACCCTACCTATCAAAAGGCAACACTGCAAATATTAAAGCAATACATTTCAGAGAATACTGGGGAAAGAGAACAAGTGGCAATGTCAAATAGGAATTACATAAATAGAATACCTCAGCTTAGTTACACATGCAAAACATAGACCATCACCAAACAAGGAATCACAATTTAGAAACAGGAAGGCAATAATTAAACTGGGAACCCCAAAAGCCAAACTTGGAATGTACAACACTACTGTAGAAATAAAACTATAAATTAATTTCCTCTTGTACCAAACAAAGCGCAGACGTTAATGATGCACATTTCCCAGAGCTTTCATATTCCAGTTAATAAATTCAAAATAAAGAGATATCTTTCTACCTTTTGTGCATTTTTTTCAGTTGCAATTGCTCCAGCCACTTTCTTCTGGTTTCTTCATATTTTCTGCTAACTGTCCATCGTCTGCTGTCCATTTGTTCTTTCTTCTCTCTTCTAGTTTTTTTTTTTCCATTCTCTCTCTCTACATCTGCTTTAACATACTAATCTTTCTCCTTTTGCTCTTTCCTCATTCCTATTTCATCCACACAAATTTTACCCCTCCATCCTCAATCCCCACTTACTCTCCCAATACCCGGCCAATTGTAGATTTTTCATCCCTCCCACACAAAATATTTTTCCCCTCTCCATTTTACTCTCCCAGCCCCATCCCATTCTAATCCTTCCTCAACATCAGCTCCCTTCTAGTTCCAGTCTCATCCAGCATCCATTCCCTTCTAGTCCCTGCATCAGCCCATTTCCAGTCCTAGCCCCCCATCAACCCATTTCCAGTCCTAGCTCCCCCATCCATTTTCAGTCTGAGTCCCTTCATCAGCTCATTTCCAATCCTAGCCCCCATCAGCACATTTCTAGTCATTTCCTAGCCCCACCATCAGCCCATGTCAAATCCTAGCTCCCCTCCACTCAGCCCAATTCCAGTCCAAGCCCCCCATGAGCCTACTTCCAGTTCTAGCCCCTCCATGAGTCCATTTCAATTCAAGCCCCCACCACAGCCCATTTCCAATCTTAGCTCCCCCCAACAGCCCATTTCCAGTCCTATCCTAGCTGCTCCATCAGCCCATTTTCAGTCCTAGCTCCCTTCCCTCACAGCCCATTTCCATTCCAAGCTCTCTCCCCATCAGCTATTTGCAGTTCAAGCCTCCCCTTCCACTCAGCCATTTCCAGTCATAGCAACCCCCCATCCACCCACTTCCAGTCCTAGCCCCCCATCCACCCACTTCCAGTCCTAACCCCCATCACCCCATTTTCAGTTTAAGCCCCCCTATAACCCATTACCAGTCCTAACCCCCCATCAGCCCACTTCCATTCTTAACCCCATCAGCCCATTTCCAGTCAGCCCCCCATAGCTCATTGCCAGTCCTAACCCCCCCATCAGCCCACAGCCCATTACCAGTCCTAACCACATCAGCCCACCTCAAGTCCTAACCCCGCCCCATCAGCCCATTTCCTGTCCTAGCCCCCCATAGCCCATTATCAGTCCTAACCCCCCCCATAGCCCATTTGGTGTCCTTACCCCCCATCACCTCATTTCCAGACAGCCCACATCAGCCCACAGCCCATTACCAGTATTAACCCCCCCATAGCCCATTACCAGTCCTAACCCCCCCAACAGCCCACAGCCCATTACCAGTCCTAACCCCTCCCCATCAGCCCATTTCCTGTCCTAGCCCCCCCCCCATAGCCCATTATCATTCCTAACCCCCCATAGCACATTACCAGTCCTAACCCCCCATCGCCCCATCCCCATCCCCCCCTTGCCAGTCTTAACCCCCCCTTGCCAGTCTTAACCCCCCCCGCCAGTCTTAACCCCCCCCCCCTTTGCCAGTATTAACCCCCCCCGCCTGTCTTAACCCCCCCTTGCCAGTCTTAACCCCCCCCCCTTGGTAACCCCCCCTGCCAGTCTTAACCCCCCCTTGCCAGTCTTAACCCCCCCTGCCAGTCTTAACCCCCCCCTTGCCAGTCTTAACCCCCCCCAGCCCATTGCCAGTCTTAAACTTCCCCCCCCCCCCCCCCCGCCGCTTATGGCAAAATTTAAAAAAAAAAAAACTGGCTCTGGCTGCTGCCGCTACCACCGCGGCAGCGGCAGAATGGAGTGTCCCACGGGGCCTCCTCTTCTCTCGTTGAGCCCCTCTGCAAAGGCTTTCAGATTCGCGAAGGGAGAAGTCTCCCTCGCGTCTCTGTTAAGCCCGCAGGGGCTAATGGGAAATTTCCCATCAGCCCCTCGCGTCTAAAGGGGCAGATGGGAAATTTCCCATTAGCCCCTGCGGGCTTAACAGAGACGCGAGGGAGACTTTCTCCCTTCGCGAATCTGAAAGCCTTTGCAGAGGTGCTGAACGAGAAGAGGAGGCCCCGCGGGACACTCCATTCTGCCGCTGCTGCGGTGGTAGCGGCAGCGGCAGCAGCCAGAGCCAGTTTTTTTTTTTTAAGTAATTTAAAAAAAAAGCAGAATGTTCTTTGCGCGGGGCCCCTTGAAACGCGGGGCCCTGTGCAAAAAACATTCTTGCTCAATGGACGGGCCGGCCCTGTGTATGTGTAGAGTGTTGCATATGCCTAGCAGCACTACAGAAATGATAAGTACTAGTAGTAGATTAAAAGGGATGGGTCAGAGAAGGGAATGTGTGGACGAGTCAGGATAGAAAGAGAAGGGAGCAGGGGTGAAGGGGAGAAGAGAAAGGAAGTAATGGGACAGCTGGATTAGAGACTGGATAAAAACTGGATCCTCTGGAATCCCCAGATCCACTGGATCTGGGCCATTCCATCTTAAATTGGATCCAAAGAATGCTGGTTTTCTCTTGCCCAGCGGTGGGTAGCAAAGAAGGCAAAGGATGAGGGGGAGCGACGAGGCGCGCCGTGTTAACGTGCAGCCACTGGCAGGTTTCTTCTTCAGCAGTTCAATCAGCTCAGCAGGATCTGGAGGATCCAGATCTCCGAATCCTCCAGACCTCAGTAATATAGGGAAGGGAGTCAATCAAGCAGACGCAGTCCATCTCACTGCAGGAAAAGCCTCTTGACATGCTAGTGTGCAGCTATGGGAAGTTTTCTTTTGTAGCAGTCATCAAATCCATAGGATCCAAACAGATCTGAAGCAGATCTCCAGATCCGCTGGATCCTCCTTATGTGAGTAATTGAAAACAAGATGAATATTCTGGATGGTGGGGCTTGTGTTAAACAAATGATTTTTTTCCTAATTGTATCTCTAGTGTAATGTTATGTTTGGTGGTAGCAGTAAAGTCAGATCTGAAGGATCTGACAGATCTACAGTAGAGGAGACCTCTGGGTCCTTCCCATCTTCTTTCAAACCTGTGTATATAGAGAAAGAGACAATATGGATACTTGGTTCTACATTCCTATCTGCAGTGTAAACAATTAGTGTCATCAATTCAGTCTAAACGTTAGGTGACCGTTGGCTATCCAAATAACTCTGGGCAACCTGCTGAACCAGGGGATCTTAGTTAAGGTGTAAATGATGAGATCTAGCAAATCCAGCAGATCCAGTTTTTATCTATTTCCACAGGATAAAGGAAAGGGGATTGTGGAGTAAAAGGATGAGATGCAAAACTGGGGGGAGGGGAGTACAAAGGGGTAACAGAGAGAGGAAGAAGCTGTTGGGCACAGTGTGCAGGTGAAAGAGAATTGAGAAGCCGTAAAGGTGGTTTTACTCCCTCGTAAAGTACAAGGCTATTGGAAATGCAATGAAGCTATGAAGCTGTACATTTTAAGACTATTCAGAGAAAATATATTTTTTACTCAATGTTAATTAAGCTCTGGAATTCATTGCCGGAGGATGTAGTAAAAGCTGTTAGTGTAGTTGGGTTTAAAAAAGGTTCCTGGAGGACAAGCCTATTGCCCAAAAAGGTTCCTGGAGGACAAGTCTATTGCCCAATATTAAAGAGGACCAGGGAAATCTTGGAATCTGTCTACCTTGTGGCATCCAGCCAGGTACTTGTGACCTGGATTGACCACAATTGGAAACAGGCTACTACTGGGCTTGATGGACCTTTGCTCTGACCAATTTTTGCAAACCTTAATTATCTTCTTATATTCCTGAACTATTTTGTTTCACATACAATAAGGGCACAATGCACAAGATATGCGGTACCCAAAACAAAGGGGCGTGTTTACTACAGCACACGATGTTTGCACATGTTCGAATCCAAGAATTGGCATGAAGCCCATGCTAACCCTTGGGGGGCGTGTCTGCATGTTCCTTTGCTGTTAGCGTACTGGAGCTGAAGCTTAGCTCATCATGCTAAACGGCACGTGGGTGCACTTACCACCTACGCTAAAGGCAACATTCATGGTTGCTGTGCACTAACCGTGATGTGCCATCAATGGCCACATTCTTCCCCAACCCTCGCAGCCCCTCACTCATAGCGCACTAACTGGTTAGTGAAGAATTGTTACCGCTTTGCCCCATGCTACCAACACACGGTCAAGCCTGCATTAACAGCGCAGATTAGGAAGCAATCACGCATTTACTTGATAAAAGTGACAAGAATATCTTTAGATTAGAAAAGTGTCCTTCTCTGGTTTAAGTACCTTGAAGAATAGATTTTGAAAGTTAAGAAAACTACTTCAGAATTAAAGTCATTCCTTTTCTCCAGCAACACTTAATACTTGATGCAGTTTACTTTAAAGATGATTCTCGCAATGACGGAGACATTCTTGTCATATTAACATGAAACAGATCATCTATCTTCTTCTTCAGAGCATAGATAAAATTCAAGCAGAGTGATCAGTTCAAGATGGAGACAAATATCTCCTCTCTGACTGGAAATTGCAAAGGCTGAATTTCCTGTGCTTAGGTAGCTTTTTCATAGTTTTCTCTCTGGAACAGCAAATACTTCTCTTACAAAAAATGTTCTTTAGGTTCAGCATCTCTGCTAAACTAGGTAAACAGTTTGGCTGATGAAGTCCTGCTCCTTAAAAACTCAAACACTGATCTATGCTCTGTAATACTTCAGAGGAACTTTTATTTATTTATATTGTTCTCTGTGATATATATATATAACAATAGAATGTGAAAAATGTACAGGGGTGTAAAGACTTACATAGTAACATAGTAAATGACGGCAGGTAAAGACCAGAATGGTCCATCTAGTCTGCCCAGCAAGGTGGCAATAGTAGGTGCACCTGCCGCTCTGTGCAGGTCACCCTTCCCTATGCTTTTGTTTAGGGTGTACCCACCACCCCATGCAGGTCATCCCTATTTGTTGAGATATAAGAGACAGTTTCATTTATTTTGATTTTATCTGCACTGTACATCTATATCTATATCTGAAAAATATCTCATGCATTCCCTCTAAAAAAAAATAAAACTATATAATAAAGATGGATAAATATAGATATAGATAGATACTCCATGCTCATCTCTAATATAAAAGATACGCACACAGACTATTTTTCAAATCTAACATCCCATTTCTAGGAAATTTACAGAAGAATAATCTACATTCAGATCAACAATGGGCTAGAAAAGAGAAACTGGCTGGATCCATGTCATTCTGGATACAGACATACTTGTGGAATGGAGATGGTCTCCACAGAAATCATGATTATGGATCCACCTTGGTGTTGGTACAGATGAATTTTTCAGCAGCCTTTGACACTGTGGATCACAATATCATGCCAGTACAACTGACAGAAACAGGTATCCATAGCACAGTACTTGTCTGGTTCAGTTTATATCTGTTCGACAGGCAACAGTCCATACTGTTCAGCAACTCCTCTTCACTATCTTGGCAGTGACTTGTGGGGTACTGCAGGGATCCATTGTGCTTAATATCTACCTCAAGCTACTAGCTAAACTGATTCTTATCCATGGCATCCATGGTATCTAGTGGTCTATGTGGCAGGAGCTAGTGAGACATCCAAAATGATGGGGGTAAAGTACTGCGACACTACCACTAGGGTGTGGTCACCATTTTGGATGCCTTGCCAGCCAGGGGAATCAGTCCTGCTTTGAAGACTAGTACTAGATACTAAGGATGATCCAGATAATGCCCAGGGTAGGGGGACTCGGGATGGTGAGGGGAGGGTCAGTGCTATGCCTTTGAGGGGGATTGTGTACGAATAGGGTGTCTGAGGGGTCTTTGCTTGCCTATAGACCTAACTTTCCATTGAGGGAAGGTGCTAAAGGGTGGATTATGTTCAGGAGGGTGCCCTTATGTCGGGGGGTGATGCTCATGGGGGGAATTGTAATTGGGTGTGGCCTTATGTGCCATCAGAGTGGGTGGAAACCTATGCCATGGGGAAATGGGGGTATCATTACAATTCAACTGTGTTTTTCACATGATAGGCAGTGACTGCACTATCAGCAAGCATGCAGCTGACATACCCACACTCTGACCCGATCCCACCCCGGGAGCTTTACTGCACTGGCTGGTCTGAGAGGATGGTAGTGGTTACCGCAGATCGTTAGTGCATGCTAAACCCCACAGTAACTGTCACTTATTCACTGCACTCTATGAAAGGAACAGAGTTTTGAATGGGGATGGTTCCTTTATGGAGTGAAGGAATAAATGAATATTAAATGATAGTAGCTATCAGAGTACTGCCACTTATTAATCAGCACGCAGGAAATGATCAGACACTATCCTCTTCCCTCTCTGCCTCAGGAACAATTTTGGTGTTCTGAGTAATTCTACAGGTTTATGGTTAATTAAAATTTACTATATTGCCCTTCGGGCCAGCAGAGCGGTTTACAATAAGAAAAATCTCTAAGAGGTAAAATCAAACATACAAACAGACAAATAAACAGACAAAGACAGACAATGGAAAGGAAAAGGAACTCCATAGTCAGACAGGAAGGAGTGGGAGCAGGTACCATCAAAGACCGATTGCGTACTGAAACAAGATGGGGAGGATAGAGCGAAGATGGATATTACCACGAGAGGAGGTGGGGAGGAAGTAGACGTAGATGTCTGAATTAATGTCGATCTGAGTCACAGGCAAGATGAATCAGGTGGGTTTTGAGGAGAGATATGAATCTGGTGTATGACAGTTTGAGATGGAGATTAGAGGGAAGTGAGTTCCATAGATTAGGACCGAGAAAAGCAGAGTGTCTGGTGGATTCATAGTGTGCACGAGAAACCGGGAGAAGATAGAGATGATTGCCGTGAATAGAACACAGGAGACGAAGCGGTGCGTGAGGGATGATTAGAAACAAGAGATAGGACGGAATTCCAGTAGGGAGTGTTTTATGGATCAGAATAAGGATCTTAAACTGAATGTGGAATTGTATAGGTAACCAGTGGAAACGAGGAAAGAGGGGAGTGAGGTGATCACATTTGAAAGTGTGTGCTAATAGCCAAAAAGTTGTATTTTGAACAGTTTGGAGACGACGAAGTTGAGAATGGGGAAGACCAGCATAGACAACGCTGAGGGCAGGAGACTGTCCAGATGAAAGGAAAATGGGGGAACAGTAATTTTTTAAAGCAGTACAGAGATGGAAAGTATGATAGTTTGGGATCAATGCACTTTAACATGAAAAGATGATGGTGAAGAAGGTGAGAGTTTATGCACTGTACTGTTTTTTTAAAACAAAGAAGTGATTCAGGATGTAGGACATCCGGGGCATAAAAACTTAAAAAAATGTTTGCTTTCATCATTGAACAGAGTGCTAGGGATAAAACAGTTGTCTCATTCTGACTTTAAAACAGGGCCAGCTAAAGAAGTGACCTAGTGAGGCATTGGCTGGGGGCACGCAAGAATAAGAGCATAGAAAGCCTGCCTCACTGTCTTGATCCCATCACTGTCAGCCAGCCACCTCCTCTCCCTACCTCCATCACCATGGCTGCATTAATGCTCAACACAGCCACGGGAGTATTTTCCTTTGCTCCCTTGGCTGTGTTGTGCTTAAGCCACTTGCATTGCAACATTTTAGCAATAGGAAGTGCTTATTTTTGCTTGCTAAAAGTGCTGTGGTTGGGCATCTTCAGCACAGCATAGTCAAAGGAGTAAAGGAAAATGCTCTCATGGTCATGTTAAACATTAATATAGTTCTGGTGGTAGGGACAGGTGGAGAAAGAGAGGAGCTAGCTAGCTGGAAGTGATGAGGGAAGGAGGTTGCTGTTGGGGACTTATGCTGAGGGATGATGAGGGGATGCTGGGACTGGTAAAGGGCTGATGCAGGGCATAGGAGGAGGGAGAGACTGGGAAGGGGCTTATTCTGGAGGGAGAGCTAAGACTGGAAAGGGGCTCGGACAGGAATGCGACTGATACTGGTGGTGGGAGACTAGGACTGGAAGAGGGCTGATTCCAGGGCTGGGGTGCCTGGGACTGAAAGGGGGCTGATGCTGGCAAATGCTGGGATCCGAGTAGGAAAAGAGAGAGATGCTGGGGGAGTAAAGAGGGAGAGGAGGACAGATGTTATGGAGAGTGGATAAGAAGCAATGTCATAACCAGGATAAAATTAAGAGGAAGGATATAAGAATGGATATAGGGGTAAGGGGAAGGAAAGGCACAGTTAGTGAATACTGGAGAAGGAAGTAGATGAGTGGGTACTGGGGAAGGGGAGTAGGAGGCAGGAGGGTACACTAGGAGGGTTCCACATTAGGAACCACCACCCAGGAAAAAGATTTAGGTGTCATTGTGGATAACATGTTAAAACCATCGGCCCAGTGTGCAGCGGCGGCCAAAAGAGCAAATAGAATGCTAGGAATCATAAGGAAAGGAATGGAAAATAAAACAAAAGATATTATAATGCCTCTATATCGTTCCATGGTGAGACCGCACCTTGAATATTGTGTGAAATTCTGGTCGCCGTATCTTAAAAAGGATATAGCGTTATTAGAAAAGGTTCAGAGAAGAGCCACCAAAATGGTAAAGGGGATGGAAGGATACTCCTATGAAGAAAGGCTAAAAAGGTTAGGGCTCTTTAACCTGGAAAAGAGACGGCTGAGGGGAGATATGATAGAAGTCTATAAATTAATGAATGGAGTGGAACGGGTAAACGTAGATAGATTGTTTACGTTATCAGAATATAGAAAGACTAGGGGACATGCAATGAAGCTACATGGTAAACTATTTAAGACTAATAAAAGAAAATATTTTTTCACTCAACGTGTAATCAAACTCTGGAATCTGTTACCGGAGGATATAGTAAAGGCTGTTAGTGTAGCTGGGTTTAAAAAAGGTTTGGAGAAGTTTGTTTACTTATGATGCAGCTCACTCAGAAAATTGTACTTAACCTAGGAATTGCTATCTGCCAGTAATCATAGCAACCTTTTGATAGATGAGTACCATATTCCAAGGTTTAGGGTGGCATTACTAAGGTATGCAAGTGCTAGTATTGGGAGATGCACGCAGAGCACAAAGTCCTGCCTCTCCAGGAGGCTTTGGATAATGGGGCCTGTGGGTGCGGGTGTGTCTGCCCCTGTTGGCTGCTGCTTTACAGCAGAGGTTCCCAACTCCAATCCTGCGGTGCCAAACACTGTTTCGGGTTTTCATGCTGTCCCTCATGAATATGCATGAGATATATCTGCATACCATGGGGGTGGCGCATAGAAATGCAGCATAGGCATCTTTATCAGAGGCAGCATGGAACCGGAATGGTGTTTGGCCCTCCAGGACTGCATTTGGGAGACTCTGCTCTAGGTAATGTGCATGTTTATGGTGTCTGTGCTTTGTAGGGTAAAATGTAGGTGTTTTGGGCATGTTTACGTCATCTGCAACAAAGGTTCTGTCTGTATTAGCACGCTATAGTAGTGGGTAAAATATGAGGACTGGGTTGGCGGAAGCCACAGCTGGGACTTGAACTGTGACCTTCTGCTTCTGAATACACTGGTTTTGTGCACTGCACCACCATGTTATCACAGAGATGGTGCATTCCCTGGTGATACCATGACTGTTGGTCAGACAGGGCCTGTCTGTTGCATTGCATGGCACCCACCTACACAGGGCTAGGCCACGGTCTGCTCTGGCCAGCTGCCACTGCCCCCTCCACCACCAGTATTCCTCTGCCACCATGCTGACATGCCCTTCCGCTGGTGGAGCTGGTGGTGCACAGTCTCAGGCCATCCAGTGTGCAGGTAGGCAGCTGCCTATGGTGCGGGTTCTGGGATGGGGTTGCCTGCATAGACGTCCACGCTCCCCCCCCCCAGCCCCGCCTGCCAATGTTCCGTGCCCTTGGGGGTAGCTGTTGGGTACTATCCCCTGTGACACTTTGGGAAACACACTCGTGCCCATGTTGGGCCTTCAGCAGTTGCTGTCTGGCTGCTCCGCTGTTTCAGCATTCATATGGGCCACCTAGGCATCACCCTAGTCCGCACTGTGGCCCAGCTCCACCACAGCATGTGCCGCCTGCGGCCCTCTGTATCCCCTTCTCCGGCATCTGTCCAGTTGCCGTTCCGACATGCCTGCTCTGATGTTGCGGGACATGTACACGCCATAGGAACCCTGTCCGATGGTGGGGAAAACCCTGAGCAGCGCTATTTCACTGTGGGCTCATTCACCTTGGATGGGGACGGAGTATAGACCCTTCCACGATTTATATCTGTTCTATGGAGCTTACTCGGGTGGGGGGAGGGGTTGATGTTTCTCATTGATACCACTATTGGCCAGCTTTGTTATTGTTTTTTTCTAGTTTGTTGGGGTCATTTTCAGTGTTTCTGTGCCCTTTTGTTCTGTGCACCGGTATCACACTTATCACTTTTTTTTTGTTTCCCTGCCTGGGCTGTACATTGCTGACACTGAAATGGTTTCTCTCCCCTGTAATGTGCATTTAGCGGCAGGTTTTCATTCGCGTTGGAATTCAGCTCTGAAAATCAGCGCGTTAGTGTGAAGGGAGCCTCTCCCCGCCCACTCTCCGCCCACTGACCCCTTCTCTCCGCCCTCTCTCCACCTTCTGCGGTGTTTTACCGTGCCGCGGAGCATTACGATCGTTAACGCATCATAACGCGCGTTATGTACGCTTACCGCAGTTTAGTAAACATACCCCTAAATCTAAAACTTCATTCCCAACAATTAGAAACCGAATATAAAATAAGAACATTTAAATCCTTTCATGCAGAAAACTTCCTTGCAGAAGTCATTCCTCACTTGCACCAAGAATGCAATGAACTAGACACTTCCATACAAAACTGGAATAAAATCATTTCTGATGCCTCTCTAGCTCCTAATAAAAATAAGACACAAATGTGCATAAGAAACAGCGCACCATGGTTTTTAAATGAAGTCAGAGACGCAAAATGCACACTAAGAAAATTAGAACGTAAATGGAGACAAAATAAATCTCAGCACAGAGTTCTTGTATAAGATTAAGCAAATAGAATATAATAATATTATTAACGATCGCAAACAGCAATACCACACAAATTTAATTTTGAAGTCAGCTAATAAACCGAGAGAGTTATTCAGCATTGTGAAGTAACTCACCAAAGTAAGCACTCCACAACATGACGACCAAAGTGGAGGAGTGGCCTAGTGATTGGGGCAAGGTACTTCAGGCCAGAAGGTTGGAGGGTCAAATCCCACTAGAGGGCAGCAACCTTGGGCCGGAAGGACTGGGGTTTCTAGTCCCACAGATGCTCCTTGTGGTCTTGGGCAAGCCACTTAACCCTCCATAGCCCATGTTCCCTGTAAAATAGTTATCTCCAAGTTATAATGCCCTGTTCAATGTAATTTCAGTTTGTTCAATGTAAACCACACTGATGCAGAATAGCATGATATATAAGAGAATGTAAATAAAAAATAGATCCTCAAGAATATGCAAATTATCTAATAAGCAAAAATGTGAATCAATTAAGCATTATTACATCCTCACAATCTACTCAACTAATGGTAAAAACCTTCAATGATCCCAAACATTTTTGGATTGATTTTTCTATACTGACAAAAAACAACATTGAAGATATAATAAGCACAATCAACCAACAACCTCTCCAGCCGATCCATGTCCAGTAGAGTGGATTAAAAACACTAAGGGGGATGTTTACTAAACTGAGGTAATGGTACATAACGCGCGTAATGTAACATTAACGATCGTTAAGTAACGTTAATGTGCGTTATGATGCGTTAACTATCGTTAACGTCTCATAACGCGCGTTAACGTAAGTTAACGATCGTAAAGTTCCGTGGCGTGGTAAAACACCGCAGAAGGTGGAGAGAGGGCGGAGAGAAGGGGTCAATGGGCGGAGTGTAGGCGGGGAGAGGCTCCAGGCACACCATCGCGCTGAGCTCAAGGGCTGAATCCTACCGCCATTGAAAACCTGCCGTTAGATGCACATTTGCAGGGGAGGGAAACCATTTCAGCGTCCGCAATGTACAGCATAGGCAGGGAAACCCACAAAACGTGATAAGTGTGATACATGTGCACAGAACAAAAGGGCAAATAAGCAGTGAAAATGACCATAAGAAACGAGGAAAATAATATAACCAAGCTAGCCAATAGTGATATCAATGGGAAACAGCCAAAAATACCACTGAGAAAGCCTCAGAAAAAGATATTAACTGTGGAAGGGTGTATGCTCTGTCACCATAGAAGGTGAATGATGCCACAGTGAAATAGCGCAGATCAGGGTTTCCCCTTGTTACTGAACAGGTTCCCCATGGCGTGCACATGTTCTGCAACAGCAGGGTGGGCATGTCGGAATGGGCAACTGGGCAGATGCTGTAAAAGGGGATACAGAGGGCCGCAGGCAGCACATGCTGTGGTGCAGCTGGGCCACAGTGGGGACTAGGGTGATGCTCCGTTTGGCCCATAGGAATGCATAAACAGTAGAGCCAGACTGCAACTGTTGAGGGCCCAACATGGGCATGAGTGTGTCCCCTGCAGTGTCACAGGGGACAGTACCCAGCAGCCACCCCTAAGGGCACAGAACAGTGGCAGGCAGTGCTGGGGGAAGTGTGGACATCCATCCAGGCACCCCTACCCCACCACCCATACCATAGGCAGCTGCCTACATGCACACTGGATGGCCCGAGACTGCCCACCACCAGCACCACAAGCAGAAGGGCATGGCAGCATGGCAGCGAAGGAGTACCGGTGGCGGAAGGGGCAGTGACATCTGACCATAGCAGGCCACGGCCCAGACCCATGTAGGTGGGTGCCGTGCACTGCAACAGACAGGCTCAGTATGACAAACAGTCATGGTACCTCCAGGGAATGATCTGTCCCTGTGGTGCAGTAAGCACAGCCAGTGCACTCAGGAGCCAAAGGTCACAGGTTCAATCTTATTTTATTTATTTATTTATTTAAACGGACTTGGTATACCGCTTTCTCATGAAATCAAAGCGGTTGGCACAGCAAACAATCAAAGAAAGGGGGGGTTGTCAGTAGCATGCAGTGGTTGATTTGTCGCAGTGTACTGTGTGAGGGAGTGTGGTTGATTTGATGTGAGGCTATATACATTGTGTGCTTATGATACATATTTACAGATTCATATTTACAATAGTGGCTTTGCTATCTGACTTGGTTGATCAAAAGTCATTCTATGAGGTCCTTGAAATGGTTTTTGAATAGTTCAGTTTTGAGCTGTTTTCTGAAGTCTTTGATGTTGTTTGTTGCTCTCAGGTGGTCTGGGAGAGAGTTCCATATGGCGGGGGCTGCCAGGGTGAAGGCTCTTTTTGATGTGGCTTGGTTTGTCCTGATGTAGTCTTTTGGAGTTCTGATATTGTTTGATGTTCCCTTTCTTCTTGGTCTTTTGCTGTCGTCAGCTGTTATGAGCTGTTGTAGGCTGTCTGCAGATAGTTTGTTTATTATTTTGAATGTGGTTAAGAGAACTTTGTAGCGGATTCGAGAGCTGATTGGTAGCCAATGGAGGTGGTTTAGAATGGGTGTGATATGTTCGTAGCTTGTACTGTCTGTTATGAGTCTTGCAGCGGTGTTTTGTGCTAATTGAAGTGGTTGTGTGGATTTCTTTGGGAGTCCTAGGTAGATGTGGTTGCCATATTCCAGGGTGGGGGTGATGATGGCCTGGCAGACTGTTCGAAAATGCTCGGGAGCAAGGATGGGTTTAAGTCGTTTGATTGTCCTCATCTTGATGTAGGCACTCCTGGTGGTTTTCGCGATGTGGGAATGAAGGTTGAGCTCTCTGGTCCCTGCCAACTCTGTTCCCATAATTTTTACCAGTAATAAACCACGGTAAGAAAGATGGAACCTTGTATTGCTGATAGAATAAACATGCTTGGAACACCTACAGTTTACCGTACAGAGCACTGACACCACAAACAGGCGCATTACCGAGAGCAGAGCCCGCCAAATGCAGCCCGAGAGGGCTACAAATCATGCAGGTGTCATGCTGTTTCCAATAGAAGAACATGTTACATGGTGGTGGAGGGCATACAGATGGTGGAGGGGGCAGTGGCACCTGGCTGCAGCAGACCATGGCCTAGCCCGGTCTAGGTGGGTGCCGTGCACTGCAACAGACAGGCTCAGTATGACAAACAGTCATGGTACCTCTAGGGAGTGATCTGTCCCTGTGGCGCAGTAAGCACAGCCAGTGCACTCAGAAGCCAAAGGTCATAGGTTCAATCCTGAGCTGTGGTCCCTGCCAACTCTGTTCCCATACTTTTTACCAGTAATAAACCGTGGTAAGAAAGATGGAACCTTGTATTGCTGATAGAATAGACATGCTTGGAACACCTACATTTTACCGTACAGAACACAGACACCACGAACAGGCGCATTACCGAGAGCAGAGTCTCCCAAAGGCAGTCATGGAGGTCCAAACAACATTCAGGTTCCATGCTGTCTGCAATAAAGATGCCTGTGCTGTATGTCGATGCGCCGCCCCCATGGTATGCAGATGTATCTCGTGCATACTCATCAGGAACAGCATGAAAACTCGAACATGGTGCGGCCCACCAGGACTGGAGTTGGGAACCCCTGTCCAAGAGCATTGATCCACAGGGGTGGAAACACCCGCACCCACAGGCCCCATTAGCCACAGCGCCCTGGAGAGGCAGGATGTTGGGCCCTGTGTGCATCTCCCAATACTAGCACTTGCATACCCTAGCAATGACACCCAAAACCAGGGAATACGGTACACAGATAGCAAAAGGTTGCTATGATAACTGGCACATAGCAATCCCTAAGGTTAGCACAAGCTGCCCAGTGTGCTGTACCATACCAACCTCTGTGAAGTCTGTGGAGGGTGTGTCACGTCTGGAACCTGACAGTGTCCACCACCTTGGGAAGAGACCCCAACAGTACAGCATACCATAGCCATGCCTGCACTGTGCCCAGGACTGGTGCGGTGTCCTGGGCTGCCAAAAACCTATATTGGTGCACAATACTGGCATAGGTGTGGGGGTGTGCGTCAGTCTATCCAGTGTGTGGCGTTTTCCAACACCGCTAGCACTGTTGCTAGTATTGGCCTGCCAATGTGCATAATGAGGAGCAAGCTACTGTGGATATAGCCGGAGAGGGCGGCCTGGGCAGGATGCACCTGCACAGGGCCCAGGGCAATGGCTGGGACATTGTAGGGCCTGCCCACCACCTACACGGACAGGGTGGCCACGGCATGTCCTGCTGGGTGCTCATGCTCACCCTGACTGTGCAGTGACCACGGCATGGCTGGGTTCCCCCATAGTGCTACATAGTGTTCTTTTGAAGTGAGATATATGGGCTCTGTTCTCTGGAGCCCTATCACTGACACATCTGCTTGGTGGGTGTGTGCACATCCCAGGTGTGGGTGCACACGTCATCTCCAGGAACATGCACTATGGACTAGCAAGCAGGCTGTCTGCAGTTAGTATGTGTGTGGCTGGAACACCTTGCAGGGTGCAGCGGCTGGTGACTCACTTTGCTTGCTGCTGGCGGATGTGCAGTACCAGGTCTACTGTCTGTCTGTCACTGCCCAATGTATTGAGGCGTACAGATCTGCATAGACTGCCCTGGTGGGGTGTCCATTCCCCGGCAGGACTGGGGTGAATGGTTCCCTCTACTGTCACCAGTGTAGGGGGGTAAAATGTTGACCCGTTATTTGGAAACCCTGTTTCCCACTCTGAGCCACAGAGGGTGGGTTGGGTGTTGGTACGTAAACCGCCTATGGGCCCAAACCCCCCCTGCCCCCCCCCCTTGGACCTGAAATCATGTGACCATGGCACCCATATAGTGTATGAACTATTCCGGGTGCATCATAATCCACACATGCAAGACGTGATGTACAGATGGACACAGGCAAATGCTAAGGGTATCTGCAGGGGCCACCTATCACACAGAGGCACCGATGGGGACCTGTAGCATAGCCCATCGCAGAAATGCCAGGTGCAGCGGAAATGGTGCTGGGCACCCCACCTCACCATCAGGGGGAGCACAGGACCCATCCACTGTGATGGACAGTAGCCACTCTGTGGCAGTAACACACATGGTCAGAACCCCCACCAGGCTGAGGTGCTGTGGGGTTGCACATGGTCAGTTCCGCCTACCAGGCCGAGGTGCTGTGGGGGTGCATACCCCATCTTGTGTTCATCTATAGACTGCAGATCTGCACGTTCAGCGCACCATGGGTATGGGTGGGTTAACCCAAATCCTGGCCACCACAGCAGACAGTTTGTGTGGTGACCTGACGTCCTTCAACTGCCAGCCAGGGATTTGTTAGTGCTGGGGGAACAGGCATCTGGCTAGTTTGTATCCACGTATTCATAGTACGTTGAGTGTTTCCTTGGATTTTGCCAGTAGCTTTCAGTGTTTGACAAGATCGGTGATGTTATTGGGCTTTTTGTTTTTGGTAATGATCTTGACCTTGGTCTTAATCGTGTTTGCCATATGCCCTTGTTTGCTGAGACCTTGGTTTGTTTGATTGGCAAGCATTCTGTGTTTGTACGTAGAGAGATTGTTGTTGATCTGGTGTGTGACTTTTGAACATTTGACAGTTATACTCCATAGGTTGGCCGCATCGTTATTAGGGATTTGTTAGTCACACTAGCGATATAGCCCACTAGTTACTTCACTGCCTGTGGAGCCAGATGTCATGGTTTTGGCCCCACAGTGGGGTTATTTGGTGGGGCTGTGTGAGGCATATTCTTTTTGTTATTTGAAGTGATGCTGCCAGCTACATCACCCTCACAGTGCTGTCTCCTTACGGTGCCTCATCAGGTGCCCTATACAGTGTCCAATGCGGGACCCTATACTGTGCCCTGTGGGGTGCCCCATAGGGGACATTCTAGGGTGCCTTGGCGGACAGTGTACTTTATAATGTGCCCTCTGGGGTGCCTTATAGGATGCCTTATGCGGCACCTTAGGTTACGGCCCCGTGAGGGTGTGTTTGCTGGCAGCACTACTTAAAGTTAATAAAATAACTGCTTCTGACAGCACTGATTTAAAGTAGAAGGTGATGTCTCTGCCAGCTTTACTCATTAGACCCACAAGGGGATTGAACTCACAACCCCTGGTCAGTGTATTAACCATTGTGATGTAGCTCTAGATGCCTTGCTAGGCACCTTTTCATGCGCCGTATAGGGCACCCTGTTGGGTTACTGTCTGTAGCTACTCTGTGCCAGTGAGACACATGGTCAGTTCCCCCTACCAGGCCAAGGTGCTGTGGGGGTGCATATCCCATCTTGTGTTCATCTATAGACTGCAGATCTGCATCTGCAGTGCACCATGGGTATGAGTGGGATAACCCAAATCCTGGCCACCATAGCAGACAGTTTGTGTGGTGACCTGACGTCCTTCAGCAGCCAGCCAGGGATTTGTTAGTGGCACTAGCAATGTGGCCCACTAGTTACTTCACTGCCTGTGGAGCCAGGAGTCATGGGTTTGATCCCACAGTGGGGTTATTTGGTAGGGCTGTCTGAGGCATTTTCTTTTTTTAATTTAAATTGGTGCTGCCAGCAACATACCCTCACAGTGCTGTCTCCTTACGGTGCCTCATCAGGCGCCCTATACAGTGCCCAATGCGGGACCCTATACTGTGCCCTGTGGGGTGCCCCATAGGGGACATTCTAGGGTGCCTTGGCGGATAGTACACTTTATAATGTGTCCTCTGGGGTGCCTTATAGGGTGCCTTATGCGGCACCTTAGGTTACGGCCCTGTGAGGGTGTGTTTGCTGGCAGCACTTATTAAAATTAACAAACAAAATGCTTCAGACAGCACTGATTTTGAGTAAAAGGTGCTGTCTCAGCCAGCTTACTCATTAGACCCACAGGGGGATTGAACTCACGCCCCCTACACCATTAGTCAGTGTATTAACCATTGTGCTATAGTTCTAGATACCTTGCTAGACACCTTATCAGATGCCTTATGGGCGCGCGTTGCGTGGCGCCCTACACGATGTTTTTTAACGCTCGTTAAGCTATGGCGCCTGGTAACACGCGTTATCTGCAATGATGTACCGCCCATGTCCTTATTTGGGATTTCTGCCTGGACCGCGGATCCTAACGCGAATCACACTAACGCAGTTTAGTAAACATACCCCTAAGAAAAAATTGAGCTCACATTTGATGAAATTTGTGGAAAATTCATTAATACAAGGTTATTTACCTGCTATTCTCAAAAAAGCATCAATTCGACCAGTACACAAAGGCATATTATTAAGCACCTCTGACCCCAAGTCATACCGTCCAATTTCCAGTTTACCATTTATCGCGAAGGCTATAGAGAAAGTAGTTCAAAAACAATTGCAGGATCACATAGATTCAAATGCACCATTGGATTTAGAACAACATGGCTTCAAACCATTTCATAATGTCGAAGCTCTACTTATTTCACTATTTAATAACCTCATAACCAGCCTGGACAAAAAAAACATGATGTTTTTATTTTAATATTTCTTTACATCTCAGCAGCATTTGACACCGTATCTCATTCAATAATGCTCCAACGTCTTGAAGATATTGGCTTATGTAACTACACCCTTAAATGGTACACATCATACCTGAATAATCGTACGCTGTGATAAGGAAGCTTATCATAGCTCAGGAAGGGGCTATAGAAAAGGTGAAGTGTCTCTGAACCAGCAACCTGTCAGTGCTGGTAGAAATGAGAAAACAGAATTTTGCAATAAAAGACTACCAGTCCCAGAATGCACCTGGTTTCCAACAGCTATGAGAGGAGCTGAATTGGGGAAACGTGTGTTCAATCAGGAGGGCTATGAGGTAATCCCTAAGCACTCATCTCAAAGGGCAGGGCCTGATTCAGCACAGCTGCGCTGTGTTAGGGAGGAACACTCATCTAAGCAGAATAAGAGTAGAGTTTATTCTACAGATGACCATCTTCATGATCACTTTGGATATGCAGAGAAGGATCATCAGTTTCATCTGAAGAATCAGCAGAAGCAGAAGCCAAACCGGACGGATAGAGAAGGAAAGAAACCCTCTGGAAGGAAGAGGAGAAAAGCCTTTGAGAGGTCTAGAAGAGTCCAAGGCAGTACGTATACTGGGAAGTATTCCAAGGGCCAGCATAGACCATTGGACTGGGGAAAGCCAGAGGAATGGTGCTGCAGAACAAGGAATCACCAGAGGCTACCTGTGAGGGAGACGGCTGCACGTGGAAGGGACTCTAAGACCTATGCCAGAAGGTATGTGAAGAGAGATCCAGTGTCCAGGGATCAGGACTGGAAGGCTGGACATAAGAACTGGACTACATACTGGCCAGGCTATATAGAGAGGAACTATTGCAACAATGGAAGCTCAGGTATGAACACTGATCTATGCCCTAGCTATAACCTTGAAAGACAGCAGGGAAATAAGTGTTCTCCTGAAAGTGCTCCATTGAAGATTCATCTGTGCCAATTCATGATAGTGACCCTATGCTTGTTGATGAAGGGGAAATAATAGCAGATCAAGATATTGTTTATATGGACTGCTCTCTATCCAAACTCTGTTGGTAACTTTCTGTGATAAAGCACAGCAGCCATCACAAAGAAATATAAATTTGTTCTTTATTCCACTAAGAAAAGCTCCTGAAGCAGGATTTGACTCACACAGTAGAAAGCCAGCTAAAGGATTTCAGCTGGATAACTGATAGCAATTGAGCTGCACCTAATTGCTTGTGAGCTAGGAGAGAATTACTTCTGGATCTGTGTGGAAAATAATCAGAAGTTAACCTTACAAGAACAGTTTATTTCTTTCTTTGTGGCTTTTCGTTTGTTAGAGATATGCTAAGAAAACATTAGCTAATTGCCTGACAAGTTTGAAGGTTGTTTTCCTGATTTTGATTTTTGACTTTGTTTTACCAAGTTAAACACTGCAAGCAAGTAACCTAATTTATGTGCTACCAAGCATATCTGTGCTGGGAGAAATAACCCCTTAAATAAAGAAGTATCTTATTGGCTTTAACACTTGTGCACAACTAAATTTTTGTCAGCAGCTGTGTCTGGTGTGAATGAACTACATTACCCACAATACCTTGCAAAAAATCATATAAATATATGCATTGTCAAGACTGTGAAGATTCTCACCCAGGCAGCCGTCTGACAAATGGCGTAGTTTTTCGGATTGCTTTTGCACAAAGGGGATTTACTTGCTGAGGATTACAACTACAGTTCAAGTTTAAAGCTGAAAAAAAAAAGATTTTCCCTCAACTGCACTTTGGAGGAGAGGAAGCTGTCCCAGGAGGAAAAGACCCTGTGCAGAGCTGGATTCATCACTGAGACAAGGTAATAAGTACCTGGGCATGGGATGTAAGCACAGGGTGATTAAAAAAAAAAGAGTGTAGAAAAAAACACCTGTTTGGAAGGTGGTGCACTGTGTTTTTTTTTCTTTGTATTTTCTTACAGGGTTCAAGATGGATCCAAAGGAACTAGCTCAGTGGATGGCAGCCCAATTCAGCAGGCAGCAGGAGCTAGCACAGCAGGCTAAGGACACTGCTATGAGAGCCTTAATGGACCAGCAGAGGCCAGTGCTTGATCTGGTGCAAGCCCTAGTTGAGCTGAAGAACCAAAGTGGAACAGATGCAAGACCAGCAGTGAATACTGGTACACCACATGTGGACAGTGTGGGACTCAATCAAGGGATTGGGGCATTTAGTTTTGGGAAGCTAACTGCAGATGATAATGTTGATGATTTTCTAGAGTCTTTTGAAAGAGTGGCACAAGCATTAGCATGGCCAGAGACCCAGTGGGCAGTAAGGCTGGCAGCCTCATTAACTGGAGAGGCGCTTGCAGCTTACAGAGCAATGCCAGCAGCCCATGCTTTGAATTATAAGGATGTAAAGGCTGCTATTAGAGATCGCCTAGGGTTGTCTATTTCAGAGTATAGGCGAATGTTTAGAGCTACTACATTGAAAGTGGGTGAGACACCCAGGGCTCTGAGTCAGAGAATCAGAAGTTTAGCTGTAAAATGGTTGGAGCCTGAGCAAAAGACGGTAGAAATGTTATTAGACATTATAATGTTGGAACAATTTATGTCTGCGGTCCCTAAAGATTTGCATACTTTCCTTATACAGCAAAATTGCCAAAATCTTGGAGAGGCAACCATGCTAGCAGAGAGATTCTTGGAAGCCACACAGGCTTGCCATAGAATGGGTGGCCCTCTAAAGATGGATGCTGAGGCAAGATGTGCTGTATCAGAAAAGAAAATAATTAAGAATGTTTCTGAAAATGAATGTACTGTATCAAACCAGATGACACAGTGGAATAGAAAGAAATGTTTCAAGTGTGGAAAATGGGGACATTTAAAAAAAGGATGTCAGACACACACTAGCTTAGTGGGTGTGGATTTAAAACAGCCCAAAGAAGGATTTCTTTTGATGGTTGATGTGCAAGGAATTACCACAAATGCTTTGTTAGACTCTGGGGCAGACCAGAGTATGATGTCAAAAAGGCTTTGGAAGAGGATAGAGGCCCAAGAAGGATTTGTGCCTAGAACCCCTGAAAGCCAAGTTCACATCAGATGCATTCATGGTGCTGCAACATCATATCCCACCTATAGGCTAAAGGTTAAGTGCCTGGGGGGACAAGAGGAAGTCCTGTTAGCAGTGGTGCCTAGGCTACCCTTTGATTTGGTTCTAGGAAGAGACTGGCCAAGATTTAAGCAGGGTCTAGTGGAAGGACTAGGAAAGAAGGAGGGAGAAGGTTTAATGGTAATAGCTCCCGGGCCTTTATTTGGAAGTCCTCAGACCCCAGCTAAAAAGATGGTTAAGCGTCCAGAAGACCAAGCTACCCCAAAGCAGACATTCGTCCTAAAGTACCATAGGGTCACAGAGAAGGCCCAAGCTCCTAAGCGGGCAACCCCTCAAGCTGCTGGGTTTGACCTGTGCAGCATAGAAAATGTGACTGTACCTAGCCAAGGGAGAGCCCTGGTGGACACTGGTCTTCAAGTGGAAATACCTATTGGATGCTATGGGAGAGTAGCCCCAAGGTCTGGATTAGCCCTTAAATATTTCATCGATGTGGGTGCGGGAGTAATTGATCCCGATTACAGGGGCAATATTAAAGTTCTGTTATTTAACTTTGGACAGAATGATTATCACGTGAAGACAGGAGACAGAATTGCCCAATTGATCTGTGAGAGGCTGGGTTTTCCACCTGTGGAGGAGGTCACATCCCTGGAGAATTCTGAACGTGGAACCAAAGGCTTTGGTTCTACTGATGCCAAAGGGGTTAAAAGCCTAGCTGCCACCTGTGCCCGAGAGAGGGAGGTGAATGAAGAGGAAGATTTGGGACACCAGGTATCTGATTGTAAAGAAAAATCAGAGCCCCAAATAGGTGAGGACCTGACAGTGGTACAACAGGAAGAAATTAGGAAATTGCTCAAAGAGTTTCCAGATGTGTTGACACCCATACCTGGGGAGACACATTTGGTTGCCCATGAAATAATAACTCCACCTGGGAAATTAGTTCGTCAAAGGCCATACCGCTTGCCTGAAGCCAAAAGACA
This sequence comes from Ichthyophis bannanicus, assembly GCA_033557465.1. Classification (NCBI taxonomy): domain Eukaryota; kingdom Metazoa; phylum Chordata; class Amphibia; order Gymnophiona; family Ichthyophiidae; genus Ichthyophis; species Ichthyophis bannanicus. The sequence continues at coordinate 1,824,870,366 of CM066031.1, forward strand.
GGAAGTAGTGGCACAAGTCCAGGAGATGTTGGACATGGGAGTAATAGAGGAGTCAAAGAGTCCCTGGAATAGCCCCATAGTCCTGGTGCCGAAGCCTGATGGATCTTTAAGATTTTGTATTGACTTCTGGCAGGTAAACGCCATATCAGTTTTTGATGCATATCCAATGCCAAGAATTGAAGAGCTGTTGGACAAGCTGGGACAGGCTCAATACTTAACCACCCTTGATATGACAAAAGGATATTGGCAAATCCCTCTCACCAGGGAGTCGAAGCCGAAGACTGCGTTCAGCACCCCCGTTGGCCTTTTCCAGTTCAAGAGGATGCCTTTCGGACTGCATGGAGCAGCGGCTACCTGCCAAAGGTTAGTTGGTCAGGTACTTCGACCCCACCAAAATTATGCTTTTGCATATATGGATGATGTCATAATCCATAGTAACACCTGATGTCATAATGATGTCATAATCCATAGTAACACCTGGGCGGAGCATCTAAAGAGGACCAGGGCAGTCATGAAGCAAGCGGGAATCACTTTAAACCCGAAGAAGTGTGCCTTTGCAAATAGGGAGGTAAAATACCTGGGCCACCTAGTGGGAAGAGGAAAAATTAAACCTCTGATGAGTAAAATAGATAGCATCAGGAATTTTCCTCCTCCAACAACAAAGAAACAACTAAGAAGTTTCTTAGGACTTATTGGATACTACCGCAGGTTTATACCGCAATTCGCAGAGAAAAGTGCAATTTTCACGGATATGCTGCGGAAGAATTGTCCAAACCAGCTAAAGTGGACACCTGAAGCTGAAAAAGCGTTTTCAGTCTTAAAAGGAAAATTGTGTACAGGACCGGTACTGAAAGGGGTGGACTTCAAGAAACCCTTTCTGGTTCAAACCGATGCATCGGATGTAGGGCTAGGAGCGGTTCTATCCCAGTGTCATGATGGGGAGGAGCATCCTGTGATGTACCTGAGCAGGAAGTTGTCACTGGCTGAACAAACGTATTCCACAATAGAAAAAGAATGTTTAGCTATCAAGTGGTCAGTGGAGGCGTTAAGGTTTTACCTTACAGGGAGAAAGTTCCAGTTGGTCACGGACCATGCCCCACTTAAGTGGTTGCAGCAAATGAAGAACCACAATGCCAGGTTGACCCACTGGTACATGGCCTTACAGGCATTTGATTTTCAAGTTGAACATCGTGCTGGGAAGTTACACAAGAATGCGGATGCCCTTTCCCGGATTACGGACTGTAGAGAAGAAGTTTCACCAGTTACACCAGTCCGTAATAACTTAAGCAGGGGGGTATGTGATAAGGAAGCTTATCATAGCTGAGGAAGGGGCTACAGAAAAGGTGAAGTGTCTCTGAACCAGCAACCTGTCAGTGCTGGTAGAAATGAGAAAACAGAATTTTGCCATAAAAGACTACCAGTCCCAGAATGCACCAGGTTTCCAACAGCCATGAGAGGAGCTGAATTGGGGAAACGTGTGTTCAATCAGGAGGGCTATGAGGTAATCCCTAAGCACTCATCTCAAAGGGCAGGGCCTGATTCAGCACAGCTGCGCTGTGTTAGGGAGGAACACTCATCTAAGCAGAATAAGAGTAGAGTTTATTCTACAGATGACCATCTTCATGATCACTTTGGATATGCAGAGAAGGATCATCAGTTTCATCTGAAGAATCAGCAGAAGCAGAAGCCAAACCGGACGGATAGAGAAGGAAAGAAACCCTCTGGAAGGAAGAGGAGAAAAGCCTTTGAGAGGTCTAGAAGAGTCCAAGGCAGTACGTATACTGGGAGGTATTCCAAGGGCCAGCATAGACCATTGGACTGAGGAAAGCCAGAAGAATGGTGCTGCAGAACAAGGAATCACCAGAGGCTACCTGTGAGGGAGACGGCTGCACGTGGAAGGGACTCTAAGACCTATGCCAGAAGGTATGTGAAGAGAGATCCAGTGTCCAGGGATCAGGACTGGAAGGCTGGACATAAGAACTGGACTACATACTGGCCAGGCTATATAGAGAGGAACTATAGCAACAATGGAAGCTCAGGTATGAACACTGATCTATGCCCTAGCTATAACCTTGAAAGACAGCAGGGAAATAAGTGTTCTCCTGAAAGTGCTCCATTGAAAGATTCATCTGTGCCAATTCATGATAGTGACCCTATGCTTGTTGATGAAGGGGAAATAATAGCAGATCAAGATATTGTTTATATGGACTGCTCTCTATCCAAACTCTGTTGGTAACTTTCTGTGATAAAGCACAGCAGCCATCGCAAAGAAATATAAATTTGTTCTTTATTCCACTAAGAAAAGCTCCTGAAGCAGGATTTGACTCACACAGTAGAAAGCCAGCTAAAGGATTTCAGCTGGATAACTGATAGCAATTGAGCTGCACCTAATTGCTTGTGAGCTAGGAGAGAATTACTTCTGGATCTGTGTGGAAAGTAATCAGAAGTTAACCTTACAAGAACAGTTTATTTCTTTCTTTGTGGCTTTTCGTTTGTTAGAGATATGCTAAGAAAACATTAGCTAATTGCCTGACAAGTTTGAAGGTTGTTTTCCTGATTTTGATTTTTGACTTTGTTTTACCAAGTTAAACACTGCAAGCAAGTAACCTAATTTATGTGCTACCAAGCATATCTGTGCTGGGAGAAATAACCCCATAAATAAAGAAGTATCTTATTGGCTTTAACACTTGTACACAACTAAATTATTGTCAGCAGCTGTGTCTGGTGTGAATGAACTACATTACCCACAATACCTTGCAAAAAATCATATAAATATATGCATTGTGTGATAAGGAAGCTTATCATAGCTCAGGTAGGAGCTATAGAAAAGATGATGTGACTCTGAACAAGCAACCTGTCAGTTCTGGTAGAAGTAAGAAAACAGAGTTTTCACATAAAAGACTACCAGTCCCAGAATGCACCAGGTTTCCAGCAGCCATGAGAGGGGCTGAAGTGAGAAAATGTGTGTGCAATCAAGAGAGCTATGAGGTAATCCCTAAGCACTCATCTCAAAGGGCAGGGCCTGATTCAACACAGCTGCGCTGTGTTAGGGAGGAGCACACATTAGAACAGAATAAGAATAGAGCTTATTCTACAGATAACAGCTACAGAGACAGATACAGCAACAGCTTCAAGCTCAAGCACCAACATCATCTCGAGAAGCAGAAGCGAAGCCAAGCGGATAGAGAGAGAAGGAAACTCTCTGGAAGGAAGAGAAGAAAAGCCATTGGAAGGTCTGGGAGAGTCCAAGGCGGTACCTCTACTGGGAGGTACTCCAAATGCCAGCAGAGTCCATTGGACTGGAGTCAGCCAGAGGAATGGAATGGCAGAGATAGGAATCACCAGTGGCTACCTGGAAGAGAGAAGACTGCACGTGGAAGGGACTTTCAGACCAAGGCCAGAAGGTATGTGAGAGGAGATCCAGTGTCCAGGGATCAAGATTGGAAGGCTGGACATCAGAACTGGATTACATACTGGCCAGGCTATACAGAGAGGAATTATGATAGCAGGAGAGGCTCAGGTATGAACACTGATCCAGACCCTATCTATAATAGTGAATGGCAGCAAGGGAATAAGCATTCTCATGATAGTGCCTTATTGAAAGACTCGTCTGTGCCAATGTATGATAGTGACCCTATGCTGATTGATGAAGGGGGAGATACAGCAGATGAAACTATTAATTACATGGACTGTTCTCTATCTAAATGCTATTGCTAGCTTTCTGTGAGCAAACACATCAGCCATCACAAAGAAACCTAACTTTGTTCTTTATTCCACTGCAAACAGCTCTTAAAGCAGGATTTGGGTTCACACAGTAGCAGCCAGCCAGCTAAAGGGTTTCAGCTGGACAATTGATAGTAATAAAAGCTGCACCTGATTGTGTGTGTGAGCAAGAGAGAATCAGTGCAGGATCTGTGTGGAAAATAAGCAGAAGTTAACCTAACCAGCAAAGTTCATTTATTTCTTTGTGCCTTTTTCATTTGGTAATTATTTGCTAAGAAAGCATTAGCTAATTGCCTGACAAGCTGAAGGTTGTTTTCTGATTTGCTTTGTGACTTTATGTTATCCATTTAAACACTGCAAGCAAGTAACCTCATTTATATTGCTAACAAGCATACTTGTGCTGGGTGAATTAAACCCCATCAATAAAAGAAGTATTTTATTGGCTTTACCACTGGTTACACAACTCAATTATTGTCTTCAGCTGTGTTTGGGAGTGAATGAACTACATTACCCACAATACCTTGCAAGAATCATATGAATATATGCATCGTCAAGATTGTGTAAGTTCTCACCCTAGGCAGCCGTCTGACAATTGTCAAGACTGTGAAGATTCTCACCCAGGCAGCCGTCTGACAACGCAAATAGTAAAATGTGGAGAAAAAAAATCCTCTCAAATCCCCGTCACACAAGGTATACCACAAGGATCAGCTTTATCATCCATTCTTTTTAATATCTATATTCAACCCTTATGTCAAATTATTAAACAGCACGGAATAAATTACCATCTCTACAATCCACCAAAATTCTTTAGACACAGTAATAATTGATAAATGTTTGATTGTCACAGGGAAAAGAAACCTAAGTGAAAAATTCAGGCAGTATGTGGATATGCATTTAAACTAGGAAAAGGGGGTGACGGATGTGGAAGGTCAACATCTGCATGCCACCCCCTGCAAAAGCAGAACAACATCAGAAACAGCCACACTCTTAAACCACACATCAAAAACAAGTGGGAAGAAGTGGGCAGAATAAAATCAATGCAAAATACACACAAGCCAGTTAAATGCTGGAAAGCAATGAGCACAAATGCTCGAAGCTTAGCCAAAAAATTCCAGACCTGGAAGCCCTAATGGTGGAAACGGATTTGGACATCGTGGCCGTTACGGAAACATGGTTTAATGAATCGCATGATTGGGATATAGCCATAGCTGGCTATCATCTATTCAGAAGAGACAGAGAAAATGGAAAAGGAGGAGGAGTAGCCTTGTATGTCAAAAGCAGTATTAAAGCTACTGAAATGCAGGGAACATAGGGAAAAGAAGAAGCGCTCTGGATTGCGTTGGAAAGAGGAGATGGCACTGTCATCCATATTGCTGTAGTCTACAGACCTCCGACTCAAATTGAAGAGAGAGATCACAAATTGATTATAGATATTGCCAAGATAGCAACAAAGGGGGAAGCGATCATATTAGGTGACTTTAATCTACCTGATGTGGATTGGATTACTCCTTCTGCACATCTGGAAAGAAGCAAAAAAATTGTGGATGCTCTCCAAGATGCATTACTTAGACAAATGGTGATGGAACCAACCAGGGAAAGCTCAACGCTGGATGTAGTGCTTACCAACAGTGATAACATGTCGAATGTCTGCGTGAGTGCCCCTGTGAGCAACAGCGACCATCACATGGTGTGGTTTGAGATAAAAGCCATGGTACAGGCCAATCATAGCAAGCTCAAAGTCCTAAACTTCAAAAACACTGACTTCAATAAAATGGCCGAGTACTTAAAGGAGGAGATGACGGGGTGGAAGGAGATAAGGGAAGTGGAATTGCAATGGACTAAACTAAAGGCGGCAATAAAAGGGGCAACAGATAAATATGTACGAAAAAATAAATAAAAACAAGAGGAGAAGGAAACCTATTTGGTTTTCCAAAGAGGTGGCTGCGCAAATAAAGGCAAAAAACACAGCTTTCGCAAAATTCAAAAGCTTGCAAACAGAAGAACACAGAAATGAATACAGGATCCAACTCAAAGAGTCTAAAAGAGTAATAAGGATAGCAAAATCAAAGGCAGAAGAAAAGATAGCTAAAGATGTTAAGGGTGGCAACAAAACTTTCTTCAGGTATATTCAGGAAAGGAAGAAGATCAGAGCTGGAATTGCAGGACTCAGAAGTGCTGGGAAAGGACTCATGGAAAGTGACACTGAAAAAGCGAAATTGCTAAACAAATACTTCTGCTCTGTTTTTACTAAAGAAGATCCTGGAGATGGACCAGCTGTGACTCCCAAATATAAAAATAGGACTGAAGTAGATACCACACCATTCACAGAAGATGAGGTGTTAGAACAACTTGCTAAACTGAAAGTGGACAAAGCCATGGGACCAGATGGGATACATCCCAGGATACTGAAAGAGCTCAGAGAGGTTCTTGCAGGACCATTAAAGGATGTCTTCAACAGATCCTTGGAAACAGGAGTGGTTCCTCAGGACTGGAGAATGGCTAATGTTGTACCTCTACACAAAAGTCTTGACAGGGAAGAAGTGTCAAATTACAGGCCCGTGAGCCTTACCTCGGTGGCAGGAAAAGTAATGGAGGTGCTCCTGAAAGAGCGAATAGTGAACTTTCTCAAAACCAACAGGTTGCAAGATCCAAGGCAACATGGTTTTACCGAAGGACGGTCTTGCCAAACAAATCTGATTGAGTTCTTTGATTGGGTGACCAAGGAACTAGATCTGGGGCATGCAATGGATGTCATCTATCTGGATTTCAGCAAAGCCTTTGATACTGTTCCTCATAGGAGGCTTGTCAATAAACTCAGTAGCTTGGGGATGGGTCCCAAGATAGTAAACTGGATTAGAAATTGGTTGACTGACAGACAACAGAGGGTGATGGTACATGGAGCTCACTCGGATGAGAGGAAGGTCATTAGCGGGGTGCCTCAGGGTTCGGTCCTGGGCCCGGCACTGTTCAATATATTTGTGAGTGATATTGCTGAAGGACTGAATGGAAAAGTCTGTCTTTTTGCAGATGACACAAAAATTTGCAACAGAGTGGACTCCCCCGAGGGAGTGGATAACATGAGGAAAGATCTACAAAAGCTGGAAGACTGGTCTAATGCTTGGCAACTACGATTTAATGTGAAAAAGTGCAGTGTCATGCACTTGGGTAGCATAAATCCAAGGGAAAAGTACACAATAGGGGGTGAGAGGTTGGTATGCACGGTTCAGGAGAAAGACCTTGGTGTGATTATCTCTGATGATCTCAAGGTGGCAAAACAGTGTGACAAGGCGGTGGCAAAAGCCAGGCGGATGTTGGGCTGCAAACAAAGAGGGATTACCATCAGAAAGGAAGAGGTACTTATGCCACTGTACAAGTCACTGGTAAGGCCTCACTTGGAATACTGTGTTCAGTTTTGGAGGCCATATCTTGCAAAAGATGTAAAAAGACTGGAAACTGCTCAGAGAAAGGCGACCAAAATGATTTGGAGCCTGCATCAGAAGCGTTATGAGAAGAGACTTGAAGACCTAAATATGTACACTTTGGAGGAGAGGAGGGACAGGGGAGATATGATTCAGACCTTTAAATACTTAAAGAGAAATGATGAACAAACAAACCTCTTCCAAAGACGGGGAAGCTGTAAAACTAGAGGGCATAACATGAAGCTGCAAGGTGGTAAATTGAAAGGCAATGTCAGGAAATATTTCTTCACTGAAAGGGTGGTGGATGCTTGGAATGCCCTCCCGATGGAAGTGGTGAGGGCAAACACGGTGATGGAATTCAAAACGGCATGGGACAAACACAGTGGATCCCTTTACAGCAACAGGATAAAAGCAAAATAAACGGTACCATCTAACTTCTGAACTATCTAGCGTCTGAACAATAAGGGTGTCCTACATGGAGTGGTGGGTTCACCCCTAAACAGAAACAACAACATGGGGAGGAGTGGCCTGCACAGAGCGACAGGTGCACCTACTCTTGCCATCTTGCTGGGCAGACTAGATGGACCATGCTGGTCTTTATCTGCCGTCACTTACTATGTTACTATGTTACTATGACATGAACAACTGGCTTGCAAATACTAATTTTAAAATAAATTCAGACAAAACCGAAGCACTATTATTCTCTAAATGTCAAAACCTAAAGGCTCCTAAAGAAATTAATATCCTAAACAAATCCATAAAACTTAGTGAAGACGTAAAGTACCTTGGCGTAACCCTAGATTAACATCTAAATTTAAAATCACATGTAAATAAAATTACAAATAAAGCTTACCATCGTTTAAAAATCATTAGAAGACTTAAAATAATTTTGCTTACAAATCATTTCCGAACAGTATGCCAAGCAGTTATTACACCTTTACTTGACTTTGGAAACATCCTTTATCAAGGTCTTCCCAAAAATACCATCCACCCCCTTCAAATGGTTCAAAACACCACTGCAAGAATTATAATGGGATCCACAAAATATGAATATGTAACTCCCTTGCTTGAAGAACTTCATTGGCTTCCAATTACTGCAAGATCAAAGTACAAAAATCTGATGATCATTTTTAAAATTCTTCACGGACCATCAGCAGATATTCTAAAATCTATTATTTCTAAAGACACAAGCTCAAGATCCAGATGTTCCCAAGCTACCAATAGACTTAATACCCATCTTAATTTTAATAAATCTAAACAAATGACTTCTAAAAGGGCTTTTTCATTTATGGCACCAAAACTATGGAACTCTATTCCGGAGGAATTAAGATTTCAGACCGATATGAAAGACTTCCACAAGTCCCTTAAGACATATCTATTCATTGAGGCTTATGGAAAAATCCCACTGCGCCGCAGGGCCAAGTTCCGAGGCCAGTGTAGTAACCGGATCCCCGGGGCCCGCATCCCTGGCACATTTTGTTAGGCCATGTGGGGGGGGTGAGCTAGGAGGAGGGAGGCCGTGACGCTGGCTCCGGCAGCCCATGGCGCTGACGTGGGGGGCCTGGTGATTGGCTCAGGGGCGGCTGGTGGGCGGGGTGGCAGTGAGCGAGGGAGATCATCAGCGTGCGATCTCCCTCTTTCTGCCAGCTCGTCTCCAAGGAAAGGTGTCCCTACCCACCCTCCCTTGTATTCCTTGGGTTGGGTGGGGGTGTCGCAGCTGGGGGAGGGGGTTTACCTATCAGCAAGTTGGTATGGGGTAGCGAGCTGGTGCTCGCCGACCCAGCGGGGCATTTGAGGCTGATGCCGCTTTGCACGGGAGCGGCAGTGCTCCTTAGGTTGGGAGAGACGTCCCGGCTGGGGTCTCTGCCCGATGGAAGGCAACCTTGAGCCGGCCTTGCTAATAACATGGTGAGGCGGGCAGTAGGGGGAATGGCGGGAGGATGATGCACCACTTTGCTATAAACGGCTGGTGGGGGCATCGTCCGGAAAGGGGGGGGGGCATTTGTTGGATTTACGAATGTTGAGTTGGCCCATGGTGGGCTGGTGTTCTAATACTGTTAATAAAGCTGTGACCAAGCAATTGTTCACCAAGATCCGGTGTCTGTGTGTTCTCTTCAGGCGTGCCGGGTGGTGGGGGGGGGGTGTAGGCATTGAGCAAGTTGGGTGCAGATGCCAGAGGTGTGAGGGTCGAGAGGGCTTGTGCCGAAGCAAGGGACGGGCATCCGGATACCTCGGTTACAACCTATCACATAAAAGTTCAAGATACCTTACTAACTGTTTCTACTCAATTTTGTTATGTTATAGTATAATATTATAGTTTATTTATATACTATTTACAATGTACTTTATATACTATTACAATGTACAGTAATTTATTGTAAATTAATATGATGTACTGTAATTTATTACAATGTCTTGACTCTCTGTCCTCCATGCCCCAATGTAAACCTTTTTGTTTTCCTGTTAACCACTTTGATTGAAGGATAAGGTGGTATACAAAACTGATTAAATCAATAAATAAATAAATGCTAGATATAGAAGGTGGTTATAGGAGATGGAAGAATATGGAGGAAGGATGCTGGAAAGGTAGACAAACCCTGCACCCACTATGGCAGCTCCTTTTTAATCAAAACAATTTAATAAAAACTACTTAGCTTAGAGAAGAAGCGCAAAAATGCCAAACTTAGGCACCGTATAAATCCTGCATGCGACATGCCACGTTTCGAGTCTGCACATAGACTGCTTCAGGCAAGAATAGAATTTCATAGATTTGTGATAGGTGCTGTGTTTATACTATCCAATATCCAAATAGAACCTCCCCCCCCCCCCCCACTTCCATATAGACAGTGTCTGACATCATCAAAAGCATACAAAAAAGAAGACCAATCAAAAGTCAAAGGTAATCCATGGAAAGGAATTTATTTAACATTTCTTATATACTGCTTTTCATGATATCAAAGTGGTTTACATTGAACAAACTGAAATTACATTGAATAGGATATTATAACTTGGAGATAACTATTTTACAGGGAACATGGGCTCTGGAGAATTAAGTGGCTTGCCCAAGACCACAAGGAGCACCTGTGGGAGTAGAAACCCCAGTCCTTCTGGCCCATGGTTGCTGTCCTCTAGTGAGATTTGAACCCCTGACCTTAAGTACCTTGCCCCAACCACTAGGCCATTCCTCCATTCCAATCAGGCCACTCTTCCCAATCAGGTTAGGAATCCCCTAACCTGATTGGGAAGAGTCACAATAAGTTTGCCCAATCCGTTTCCAGGTGGAATTCAGCAAAGATTGACATTGCACTCTCATTGGCCTACATCTTGCATTTCTGAATTTGTGGTATACATCATCATTTGTCTGTGCCAACTTTATTATATTAACATACAAAAGATCACCCCATGCAGATAACTCATACATAAAAACATTTTGTCGGATAAATAGTCAGGAGTGACTAAAACATCCTTTTATTAAATTTTGGTTCTAAAGAAATGGCAACAAACTTATCTGATTTTAGCCCATAATCCACATGTCAGGCGCCAGCAAAAAAAAGTCCTTTTTGGAACTCCCACATCATGTACACACATTTTGAACCACTACTTGGCTCTGCTTCACGTGCAGCGGGACAATATCACTCATTCCAATTGAATTCCGAGTGAGGCGAGTGTGCTGGAACTGTTCTGGGGCCCTCCAGAAGATTGTGACTCTGTACACAATGTAGGAATGAGAGCACAGGCTCTGTGATGGACACCCCTTCCTGACATTATCAACCACAAGGTCCCTGACATTATCAACCACAAGGTCCCTCGGCATGATCTCAGGGACCTTGAGGGAGGAGTGGCCTAGTGGTTGGGGCATGGTACTACAGGCCAGAAGGTCAGTGGTTCAGATCCCACTAGAGGACAGCAACCTTGGGCCGGAAGGACTGTGGTTTCTAGTCCCGCAGGTGCTCCTTGTGGTCTTGGGCAAGCCACTTAACCCTCCATTGCCCATGTTCCCTGTAAGTATTAGTGTATGTGTCTCATATCCCCTCGTGTTAAATGTATCCCCCAACCGCTTTGACCCGGTGAAAAGCGGGATATAAATGCAGCTAAATAAATAAATCTCAGGGCATTCTGCAAAGGGGCTCCAAAGGGACATGCCCTGCCTCTTTGGAGGCCTATTGGAGTACCATCAACATTGGCTTTGGGATGAATGATTTTTCCTATAAGAAACTGTGTTTTTTAATTTTTTTCTTGAGCTTGATGGGGAAAAGGAAGGGCAAGACCCAACCAAAGACTGTACCTTCTGGCCAACAGGTAGGAAAGGTGGTCAGGCTGCTCAATAAACACGTGGCGTTTGAGGCTGGCCCTTCTGCTTCTCCCAAGGGGGTTTCCTTGAGCTCTGGTGAATGTACTTCATCTCTTCCCCCCAACCCATTTCTCTTCTCAACAATTATTTCTGATGAAAGGTGAGGCTGGTTCAGAGATCTTTACCTGTCCACTGGGCCTGATGCTGAAGCTGGTTCATTTACTTCAATTGTACGAGGCATCACTTGCTGAGCCAACAGATCAAGAACTTACCTTAAAGGACTTTTGGCAGGCTATAGATGGGATAGATTTACAATTGGCAAATATTGTTTCTTCTTTTTGTCTCTTTTCACAAGAGATTGTAAATTGCAAGAAATGGAAAAATGAGTTATTAGATATCTCTATGACTACACAGCGTTTAGGTGGTCATCTTCTTAATTTGCGGATGGTTAGTACTTCTTCTATAAAAAGATTCCTTAGCTATTCATTATAAGTTTAGAAACTTTGGAAAACTCTTCCAGAACTTGTAATTTACATTTTCTTAGCTCTCCTGTAACCCATCTTCTCTCTTCAGAAATTCTTTTGCAGAAACATTTCTCTGAAATATTGATGCTCCCTAGTAAAGTCTCAGTTCTACCATATTATTACTTGCCTTCTAGACTTTGGGCATCTAAGCCTGGGGATGGGGATGTAAATATATTAGTTCCAAATGTAAATCTAAATTTGACTAATTTTTTGGCGGATCCCCAGGATCTTATATCTAAAAAAGCTACTTTGTTGAACACTTTTGGTTCTGAGAGGGGAAAGATCAAAATCTTGAAACTTTGCTTCAAATTTAAAGATGCATTGTTTTGTGAACAGAAACTTTCCATGTTCCTGGATGTTTTGCGGAAAACACAATTTCTCTGTAAGCAGTTCTTGATTCAAAGCCCAAGGTGTTAGGGATGGGAGGCACGTTCTTTCTTAGGTTTCCCTGGAAGTGCATGGTAACTTGGCAGGGAAGCACGTATTCCTTTTTTGATCCACTCCAGTTTTAGGGGATAAGAAGGTTGTATAATTAGGATAGGGAATGCCTCGTATGTATGGAAGATTTTCTTTTTGTTTTCATTTGTTATTTCCTGAATAGAACTTGTGCTCCCCCATGATGTAGGTTGATTCTCTGGCATTGTTAATTTTTTTCTATTTTTCTGGATGTTTCTTTTGTGTTGCCAAGATGGTTGGAATATTGCCTTTATGTTTTACTAATTGTATAATCTGAAGAATTCTCACTTAAAAAATATATATATTTTTGATACATTGAGCTCTATGGGGAACCCATCGTTAGAAGAGGGGGTTCTTTGGTTACAAAAAAAAAAGCAAGAACCACAGCACAGTTTATAATACAATAATTATTTTAAATAATTTTATTTTGGTATTATAAAACTGTGCTATGGTTCTAGCTTTTTCTTTTTGTTCAATGGTGTGTGACTACCCTTCATCTCCTTTGTTTTTTTACAGAATATATATTTACATTTCATGCTGGTAGTGTCAAGAGCTGATATATTTTATATTAGATTCTTAGGCTACATAATTAAGCTTCTACAGTTGTGCTTAACATTATTGACACCCTTGCATTTTAGGTATTTGTCTAAAATAGCCTGAGAAATAATTGGAAATATTCCATGCTTTTGGTCATTATAATATTTTATTAGTATGTTCAAAAGTATACAACGAAAAAAAGATGTCTATGCAACTTAGATGTAGAAATTTCTGAGGAAAAGAAACATGACCTGGACATGATGAATGGCACCCTCCACTAATATTTGGTTGTATAACACATGGCAGTGATGACAGCCTCCAAACATTTTTTGTAGCCCTCTACAAGTTTCATACATCTGTCTGCTGGCAGTTTCTCCCAATCTTCAAATGCGACTTGTTACAGCTCATGAATGTTTCCAAGATTCCTTTCACCAATGGCAAATTTCAGTTCTTTCCAAAAGTTCTTGATTGGATTGAGATCAGGACTCATTGTTGGCCAGTTTAAAACAATCCATTTGTTCCTTTTTAGCCATTCTTTTGTATTTCTGGATGTACAGTATGTTTTGGGTAATCATCCTGTTGGAGGACCCATAACCTTTGACCCAGACCTAGCTTTCAGACACTAGGTAGCACAATTTGCTCCAAAATACCTTGGTAATCCTCTGACTTCATGATTCCTTTAATATTTATTTATTTAACCATTTTTTATACCGCTCTTTCCTTCACTCAGAGCAGTTTACATTGAAACTCAATATTGTACATAGAACAAATAAATATACAAGAATACACGAACAGGGGAGGGGAGAAGAGAGGTAACAGGATTAACTGTGTACAGGGTCATTAGTGCATGACAAAACTATATACATTTTGGTGTGTCGTGTTTATCGGGTTGGTTGTACAGTACATGGCTATGGGTCCACCGTTGGAGGATTGTGTCATGACTTCATTCAAATGCTTAGGTGATATGTCCCAGATATGTGTAAAGAAGCGTTTTCAGTTTCTTTCTGAAGTCCTTAATGTTCCAGGCCTCCAGTTTCTGAGGCAGCAAAACAGCCCCACAACATTATGGGTTAGAAATTGGTTGGGTGGGAGGCGACAAAGAGTACAAGTAAATGGAGCTCACTCTGAGGAGAAGGATGTTACCAGTGGTGTGCCCCAGGGATCTGTCCTTGGTCTGATTCTTTTTAACATCTTTGTTAGTGATATAGCGGAAGGGCTGTCGGGTAAGGTTTGCCTCTTTGCGGATGATACCAAAATCTGCAATAGAGTAGACACCCAGGAAGGTGTAGATAACATGAAGAGGGATTTAGCTAAGCTTGAAGAATGGTCTAGAATTTGGCAGCTGGGATTTAATGTTAAAAAATGTAAGGTCATGCATTTGGGCTGCAGCAATCCAAGGGAACAATACAGTATAGGGGGTGAAGTACTTTTGTCCACTAAAGAAGAGCGAGACCTAGGCGTGTTGTGTCTGATGATCTTAAAGTAGCTAAACAGGTAGAAAAGGCAACGGCAAAGGCTAGAAGGATGCTCGGGTGCATACAGAGAGGAATGGCTAGCAGAAAAAAGGAGGTGATAATGCCTCTCTATAAGTCTTTGGTGCGACCTCATTTGGAGTATAGTGTGCAATTCTGGAGACCACACCTTCAAAAGGATGTGAACAGGATGGAGTCGGTGCAGAGGGTGGCTACTAAAATGATTAGTGGGCTTCATTATAAAGCATATGAGGACAGACTTAAGGATCTTAATATGTACACCTTAGAGGAAAGGCGGGATAGAGGTGATATGATTGAGATGTTTAAATACGTCTGTGGAATAAATGTTCAGGGAGAGAGCCTCTTTCAATTGAAAGCAAGTTCTGCTATGAGGGGACATGGGATGAGGGTGAAGGGAGATAGATTCAGGAGTGATATGCGGAAATATTTCTTCACGGAAAGAGTAGTGGATCCGTGGAATAGTCTCCCAGTGGAGGTGGTAGAGATGAGGACAGTAACTGAATTCAAAAACTCAGCGCAATCGCAATCCGTACTCCAACAAACAAGTCCCCGAAGAAAAGAGCTTCAGCCCCATGGTTCACAGCTGACCTGAGGGCATCACTAACCTTTCTACGGAGGCTTGAGAAGCACTGGAGGAAGTCACGCACCAGCAGTGACCAAGCAGCATACATCCAACACCTGGCTGCGCACCGCAAAGCCATCACAGACAAGATGAGACAATATCATACAGATACCCTGAGACGGTCATTAAATAAACCGCATGACCTGTTTAACCTAGTCAAAACTCTTGCTAAAGAACCAACCCCTGAGCACCATGGCGATATCCACCCGCAGGACTTTGCAGTCTACATGCAATCCAAAATGTGCAAGACCGACAAAATAGTAATACCGGACCCCCCCGATGTTCAAGAGTACCCAGCATCGCTAACATCCTTCTCTACACCATCAAAGAAACTTATCGAAGATACCATCTTAGCCCTAAACACTACCAGCGCACACACAGATCCTTGTCCGGCATTCTGAATAAAAGATCTGCGATGTGACCTCTCTCCAGTTATAGCCAACATCATAAACCAATCCTTTAACACTGGGTCTTTCCCCTCTACTCTCAAGAAGACCTCTGTCAGACCTCTTTTAAAAAACACCGTTAGACCCCCAAAAGGTAGAGTCTTACAGGCCCATATCTAGTATACCTATGCTCGCAAAAATCATTGAAAATGTAGTGCATAGGCAATTACAGGATCATATTGACTCTGCTGCCCCACTAGATCCATCCCAACATGGATTCAGAGAGTCACATGGAGTGGAAACACTACTCACAGCCCTTTTCAACAATATAATTTCTGGCGTTGACAACATCCGACATGGATTCACACTCATTTTTTTAGATATAGCATCAGCTTTCGACTCAGTATGCCATGAGATTCTTCTTTGCCGGCTAAGAGAGAAAGGTATCAGCGGAACGGCGCTCGAATGGTGCAGATCCTACCTGTCCGGAAGATGGCAGCATATTCGAGCAGACGGGGCTACATCGGAACCATTTCAACAGGGTCAAGGAGTGCCACAAGGATCATCCCTATCATCCTTGATGTTTAATATATACATCCAACCCATCTGCAACATCATTAGAACCTTCAATGTCACTTGTATGATATATGCCGCCGATGTTCTGTTATACATGCCAGTATCATTGGATAAACTAGACCTCGCCCCTCTGACTAACTGCTTCAACACCATATCGGAGTGGCTCCTCTCACTAAATCTGCGAATTCAACACAGGAAGACGGAGGTTCTCTTCATCTCGAGGAATCCAAACTTCATACCACCCAACTGTGTGAAGGTAAATGATGCCGAACTACAAGTGAAACCCGCTATACGTTACCTTGGAGTGACGCTGGATCAAAACCTCGACATGAAGAAACACATTGCCAATACCGTAAGAGCGATCTATTTCAAGATCAGATCCCTCAGACACCTACGCCCGTTACTCGATCCAGATGATTTCCGCACCATTTACCAAGCCCTGATCATTCCCCATTTCGATTATGCAAACTCCATACTACAAGGGCTCCCCCAATCCACCTTGAACCCCCTGCAACTTGCTATGAACATTGCAGCGCGGGTACTCTTTGGGGTATCCAGGAGAGACCATGTAACACCCCTCCTGAAACAGTTACACTGGCTCCCCATTCAAGCCAGGATCAGTTTTAAGACCTTGCTGATGACCTTCAAAGCTGGCAAGGGGCTCTCCTCCTCCTCCCTATCTGAACTCATCCAACCACTTGCACCTAACAGACCAAGAAGAACCGCAGAGTCAAACATGCTAACAATCCGAAAAGAAATGACAAGATGCACCAAAACAACAGCTAACAGAGCTTTCCGACTCTGTGCCCCAAGACTATGGAATACCTTACCGGCACATATCAGGGCAATCCCCAACTTGAGCCAGTTTAGGAAGGCCCTTAAACATTTCCTCTTCATCAAATATCTCACTGACAACACCGAACCTCAGTCCCACCTGAATAGCGAGAACTTCAGCAATAGTAGTAGTCAACCAGGCAAGCCCTCGCAACATGTGTCCCCAACAATGTAAAACACCAAACAGTATCCTTTTCTCGCTACACTTCTTATGTATATAGTTTACCCTGTTATCCAAGTTCCATATCCTGTTAATTGTAATGACCAGACATATGCAACTTGTCGGATGTTTCTGTTCCATGTAAACCGTGCTGATGTCGAATAGTGCGGTATATAAGAAATGTTAATAAATAAATAATAAATAAAAAAGCATGGGACCAACACAGAGGATCTCTAAAGGTAAAAAGGGGACTGTTGTAGTTGTTGATATGGAAGGACAGACTAGATAGGCCATGTGGTCTTTTTCTGTCATCATATTTCTATGTTTCTATGTTTCTATTATGGAACCTCCACCATATTTAACACTAGGAAGGGTGTTTTTTCCTTATAAGCTTCATTTCTTCACTTGTAAATGTATCACTAGTCTGCATTGCCAAAGAGCTCAAGTTTGGTTTCATTTGACCACAGAACATTTTCTCAGAAGGATTGTGTTTTCTCAAGGTGGCTATGGGCAGATCAGGTGTGTCTTTTTATGTCTGTCTTTGAGCAGTGGGGTCCTCCTTGGCCTTCGCCCATGTAATCTTTCTTGTTTAGTGTGCAGTGTATGGTGCGGGTTGAAACCAGCACTCCAGATTGCTCCAGGTCATCTTTAAGTTCTTTAGATTTTGTATGTAGTGTTTTTCCAACAGTTCACACTAATCTTTAAAGACTTCATAGGTTCATTTTCCTCTTTCCACCACATTCTGAGAGGTTCTTGAAAGTCCCATGAGCAGAAAACTTCTTAACAGCAATGTGAACTGTTAATGCAGGAATCCCAGGGTCTTTGGAGATGGCCTTGTACCCCTTTGAAGTTTAATGTTTTGTGATAATGGCTTTTCTGACAGTCTCAGGCAGCTATCTCTTCTTCACCATTGTGAAAATGGAACAGGGAGTGAATGTGGCCATTTTAGACATTTTATTAAAGAAAATCCTGTAGAAGGACTACCTGTGATTGACAAATATACAAATGGAAATGGAGTAGATGTTACACCATTCACAGAAGATGATGTGTTTGAGCGGCTTGCAAAACTAAAAGTGGACAAGGCCATGAGACCAGATGGGATACATCCCAGGATACTGAAAGAGCTCAGAGAGATTCATGCAGGGCCTTCAAAGGATGTTTTTAATAGATCCTTGGAGAAAGAAGAAGTTCCGCAGGGCCAATGTGGTACCTCGTCACAAAAGTGGTAATGGGGAAGAAGTGACAAACTACAGGCCAGTAAGCCTTACCTCGGTGTTCGGAAAAGTAATGGAGGCGCTCCTGAAAGAGAGAATAGTGGACTTTCTCAAAACCAATAGGTTGCATAATCCAAAACAACATGGTTTTACCAAAGGATGATCATGCCAAACAAATCTGACTGAGTTCTTTGATTGGGTGACCAGAGAACTAGATCAAGGGCATGCGATGGATGTGATCTACCTATATTTTAGCAAAGCCTTTGATGCTGTTCCTCATAGGAGGCTTATCAATAAACTGAACAGCCTAGGGATGGGTCCCAAGGTGGTGAAATAGATCAGAAATTGGTTGACTGACAGATGACAGAAGGTGATTTTATTTATTTTATTTGACTGTTTTTTATACTGCTTTTCACTGGGGCAAAGCAGTATGCATTACATGTTGTTTTACATAGAACAATATAACTTATTTACAGGGTAGTTAACATATGCTATCAATATTACATAGAGCAGTGAAACTTATATACATTATAATACTTTAACAGTATAACTTATATACATTGGAGTTCTGGAGAAAAGTGGTAAATATGTTGTATACAGGTCAACTGAGTGTTATGGGTTCGATGCTGTGAGGGGAGGGTTCTGTAATGTGACCAAAATGTTCATTAAATAGGTGCATTTTGAGCAGTTTTCTGAATGTGGATAGGTCGTTTGTTGAGTGGAAGGTTCCAGGGAAGAAGTTCCAGAGAGATGGCGCATACAGTTCATATGCTCTGTTGCAAGCATGCTGGGTGCTTTTGTTTTTTTCTTGTAGCATGTTTGTGTTATTTTATCTTTTATTCTGCACAAGCTGGTGGTCTTCAGAAGGGATTGTAGATAGTGAGAGGATTGGTTGTTGATAATCTTGAATGTTAAGAGTAGGATTTTGTAGAGTATGCAGCTAGATAGTGGCAACCAATGGAGTTGTTTGCGGATAGGAGTTATGTGCTCATACTTCGACGCACCTTGTATTATGCTTGCAGTGATGTGCAATGCAGTGATTAGGGGAGCAGGGTGGAGTTTGGTAATCCCTGATAAAAAGAGTTGAAGTAGTCAAAGTGTGGTGTTATTATTGCCTGGAAAGCTGTGTGGAAGTTGGATGGATCTGATTTTGTAGTATATTTGTTTTGTTATGTTGCTTATGTGGGATTTAAAGTTGAGTTGCTGATCAAGAATTATTCCAAGATACCTGATCTTTGTTTGTAATTGCATGTTTATATTATTTAGTGTTATGGATCTAAGTGGTTGGAATTTGGTGTCTCTTGCTATGAATAGTGCTTCCGTCTTCTTGTAGTTTATTTTTAGGGAGTTGTTGGTTAACCATTGGGATATTTCTGAGAAGCATTGTTTTATTCCATCATATGTTGGTGTGCTGGTGTTAATTGGGGTATATATCATTATGTCATCTGCATAAATATGGAAGTGGATGTTATGTGAGTGGATGATTGAACATAGCGGTTGCAAATAGATGTTGAATAAGAGTGGAAGAGCCTTTTAGAACACCTTGAGTTTGCAAATAGGGAAAGATTGCGATGGATTCTATTATGACTTGCTGTTGACGATCACTAAAGTATGATTGAAACCAGTCCAGGACCTTGTCCTGGATTCCAATGGATTGGAGTCTGTGCATGAGGGTACTGTGGTTAACCCGTTTTGGCAGATCGCATATTCCTTCTCTGTTCTGGATGATTTATTATATTTGTTACACTCAAACAACTATGAAATACCGGCAATAATAAAAAATATTAAAACTTTGCAGAAAATAGAAGTTTTTCATACACTGGTCCAATATAGTATATTGTCCATCTTCATAAAAGATAGGATTCAGTTCCAATATTCATTGACATAAACATACTGTATGATATTATTGAAACTGCAGTTTTCATTTAAAACACTTTATTATGATATAATATAGTTTGTCAACAGTCCATTCTGATGGCGGAATATGATACACGTGAAAACACTTCTGATGCAGTGTGTCAATATTGCACCATTGAAACACCTAGAACAGAATGCTTGACAGCAATTAGTTTCGACAACATATTAGCTGAGCATATGAAAAACATACAAGGCCGATATACACACCAATAACTCTGACACAAAGGGGCATGTTTACTAAAGTCCGCAAAATAGCGCGCCGCAAAATAGCGCACGGCAACGCGGCACTGAAACGCGCATAAACGCGTTTAAACGGCCCGCACACGTGCGTGTCACCCCCGCACAGGTACGCGGCATACTAACGGGCCCCGTACAAGTGCGGGCTCGCAAATGTCCGATAGAGGCGTGGAACGGCTAACGGAGGGCGGAGGAAGGCCACTGAGGGGCGGAGGGACAGGGTCAATGGGTGGAGAGTGGGAGGGGAGAGGCTCCCCGCACAGTATCGGGCCCGAATTTGAATGTAAAAATAGCGCGAGTGAAACACTCGCGGTAGAGGGTATTTAAAGGGAAGAAAAACCATTTCCGTCCGCAATGTACAGCAGAACCGGGGAAACCTGCAAAACGTGAGCAATGTGATACATGTGTACAGCACAAAAGTGCAATTTAAAATATAAAATGAGCACCACAAAAATATGAGAAATAGTATGTCAGCTGTGGAACAGTTATAGTAATGTTGAAAAAGAAAAGACACATCCAGGAAAGCACAAAAAAAAGATTACCTTTGTAAAGGTGTTCGTAGCGGAGAGTGTACCAAAAAGCATGCCTTTACTTTGCAGCTTTCCTGGTAGTGTTTGCAATGGTTGGCCATTAATATCACTGTTGCCCAGCATGTGTATATGTTTGTCCCCATTGTTCTGTGGCCATTCCTGTGTTTTATTTGCACGTTTGTCACCACACAGGGTGAAGGAGCCCACAGTACATATGCGCAAAGCAGGGTTTGTGACTCCATCCTGCTAGGTGTACTATCTCCAGGGAGTGCATAGTCTCTGTGGTCACAGTGTGGTGCAGCGGACAGATCCGGTACCTCAAGGACCAGAGGTTCAAATCCCAGATGGTACAGTTGCCAGACTAGTCCCTATATTTTTTATCCACCACTAAACAAAGATAGCACAGACACCCATGTATTGCAGGGAACATAAGCATGTGGAAAAAACCCATATGTTACCCAACACCGCACACACACCACAACAATGGGCATCACCTACAGCCAAGTCCCCCAAATGCATTCCTGTAATGCCACAATGCAATCAGGTAATAATTTTTTTTCTGAGAGAAGGACATGCCACCATGTTTGCAGACGAGTACATGTGGTGCAGGAGGCAGTGGCTGCCATCCCCACAGAACAGTGGCCTAGCCATGTGCTTTCTGGCACCGTGCACTGCAACAGACAGGCCCTGCTGTATGCACAGTCATGAACCTCCCAGGGAAATCACCCAATCTGTGGCTAGACAGTGGTGCAATGCACACAGACAGTGCATGCAAGAACAGAAGGTCACAGGTTCAAAGCCCAGCTGGGCCTACTGCTAATCCTGCACAGATATTTTACCCACCACTAAACACAGATAGTGAAGACACTCAGTGATTGCAGAGTACATAATCATGTTTCCAACACCAGTGATTTTACCTAACACCGCGCCAACCCCCCCCCCCCCCAACAATGGCCATTACGTACAGGCAAGTCCTCACAACTCAGTCCTGGAGTGGCACAATGCAATCAAGCTATATGTGTTTTTCCAGATAAGGACATGTCGTCATGTTGTGCGAGGTGTACAGGTGATGGAGGGGGCAATGGCAGCAAGCCACACCAGACAGTGCCCTAAGCGTGTGTAGGCTGGCCCTGCCCACCACAACAGACAGGCTCTATTGGATGTACAGCCATGGATTCCCCAGGGAATGCAGCCACGATGTGGCAAAACTGTGGTGCAGTGCACACAGTCAGTGTTTACATAAACAGAAGGTCACAGGTTCAAATCGTGTCTGTGGCCCCTGCCAAACAAGCCCCCAGAGTGGAACCCCTCTGAAACATGGCATGTAAGACTGAACCTTTGTTGCAGATAATCAAGATTGTGTGAGATAAATTGTTTCTTTTGTTTCCCGTCAACACCACACACCAAATAAACATGTGCATCCTCTACAGCAGATTCAACGAAATGCACTCCTGGAGGGTCACTGATCGTGCACTTGATGTGCATGTGCCAATATAAGGCCATGTGAGCATGGTGATGGCAGGGGAACTGGTGGCAGCTGTGCACATCACACCATGGCCTAGCCTGTATTAAGTGGGCGCTGTGCACTGCAAGTGACAGGGTCCGTCTGACAAACAGCCATGTATTCCCCTGGGAATGCACTGCCCCTGTGACAAGACGGTGGTGCAAAGCACACAGGCAGTGCCTACAGGAGCAGAAAGTCACAGGTTCAAATCCCGTGTGTCCGCTCAGCCAACACAGTCCCCACAATTGTCAGACCATGCAAATATTTTAAAAATAACAGATCCTGTAGTGCAGATAATGCAAACACGGGTAATACATCTATATTTTCCATGAAAGTGTACATAAATGAGAAACATCTGCATTACATACAGCAGATTCCCCAAATGCAGTCCTGGAGGGCCACAAATCATATACATCTTATGATGTGTGAAATAAAGATGTGTCTCTCCATGTCCATATGCTGGTCCATGGTATGCAGATGTATCTCATGCATATTCATGAGGCACAGTTGCAAAACATGATCAGTGTGTGGGACAACAGGACTGGAGTTGGGGACCTCTGGTGAGAGTATCAGCCAACAGGAGCATAAATGTGCAGAGACACAAGCTCCATTACCCAAACACTACTGGACAGTCATGATATTGGGCCTTGCGTACATCTCAAATAACTAGTACGTGCACACCTTAGCACTGTCACCATAAACCTGGAAAAACAGTAAACCTATATCAACATGTAGATGTGAAAAGTCACATATATCAATGCCAACGTCAAGCACAATATGGTTATTGAGCGTTAGAATACCAATATGTCAGATGTTTGGGGAGTGTGTCTCAGGTCTGGTGCATGACAATGTCCCCCACCCTGTGGTGTGACACCAACAGTATTCCATACCATTGCCATGCCTGCACTGGGTCCAGGACTGCTGAGATGTCCGAGACTGTAAAAGCTAGCTATAGTGGCACAGTGATGGCATAGGTGTGTGAATGTGTGGCTGTACATCCAGTGTGTGATTTGTTAAACATCTTACTCAGCGCACAATGTTTGCTCTGTGTCCAGTGTTAGCTTGCCAATGTGCATAATGAGGAGCAAGGTATTGTGGGCATACCTCAGACAGGCTGCCTTTGCCAGGATGCATGAGGACAGATCATTAGTCAATGTATTGGACATTGTAGTGTGCGTCCATCAGCAACATGGACAGGGTAGCCCCTGCATGTCTTGCTGGAAGTTCACCTTCACCCTAACTGAGCAGTTACCATGGCATGGCTAGGTCAGCTATAGTGTCAACAACATCTCCTGCAAGTGATATGTATGGGTATCCTTTTGGGTCCCAATCACTAGCTGAGCTGCTTGGTGAGTGTGCAGACATCCCAGTTTTGGGTGCATACATATTCTCCAGTAATATGCACAATGGACGAGCTAGCAGACTGCTGCCACCTAGTATGTCCAAGGCTGCCACACCTTGAAGGGTGCAGTGTTTGTGTGTTTGCGGCTGGTGAATGTCCGCGGTGGTGGTCTGCTGAGCATTTCCAGGCCTGCTGTATGGTCTGGATGTGCACATAAATGCATGGACCCTCTTATCTGGTGCTCCACCAACAGCTGGAGCCAGGTTGACATTTCCTTCCAGTACTACCATTGTAGTGATGGGGAATGTGGATGTGTTGCTGGGTGATCATGAGTTGTACTGCTCAGTGTTGGTGTTGTAACATAATCTGTCTATGTATTTCAACCCCCTCCTCCCCCCCTTCACTCTTCTAACCTAATTAATGTGGTGATGGGCACCACACAGAATATGTCCAATGTGTTATCTGAAAATTACAGAATGTATACACATCACACACAAATAAGAGATGGACACAACTGTAGTTAGCAATGGATCTAGAAGACCCACCCATCAGACACAGTCATTGATGTGGACACACAACATAGACTAGCTTAGCTAATCCTGTTGCCGTGGACATGGTGTTGTGTGTCCCCTCACACTCTCAGGGTGAGACCAGGGTCCGCACAATGTGATGCCCAGTATCAACTCTGTGTCAGTAATCTACATGCTCATTATAAATGATCAGGATGAGGTGTTTCAGTGCCCTCATAACACATCTGAATGTTATGTCTAGACTGCTGTTTTACATGTGCAGTGCAACATGGGTATGTGTGGTTTGAGCCTATCATTGTACAAATGTAAAAAAGGTCATGTGGTGGCCCTCAGTCCTACTGTATGCAGCCAGGGGTGTGTTAGTATCTAGGGCAGTGTTTCCCAAACCCAGTCCTCGGGGAACGCCAGGCCAGTCAGGTTTTCAGGATATCCCTAATGAATTTGCATGAGATATATGCATTAGAGATAGCTTGCCAACCTGACTGGTTTGTGGCCCTCCAGGGCTGGATGTGGAGACCCCTGCCGTACACCTCTGTCATTTAAGATTGTGAGTGGGCAAGGTACAGATGTCCTAGACATCGAAAGGGTAGATATAACGTGTCACATTCCTCCTCGATTCTCACCACCACCAAAGAGTTGTCTAATAGACAATATTTTGGTGGTGGTGAGAAGTCAGGAGAAATGGGACACGTTCTATCTACCCTTTCGATGTCTAGGACATCTGTACCTTGCCCACTCACAATCTTAAATGACAGAGGTGTAAGGCAGAGGTCCACAACTGCAGACCTAGAGGGCCACAAGCCAGTCAGGCTGCCAGGATAGCCCAAATGCATATAGAACTAATGGATATTCATGAGGGCTATCCTGATCACTGCACTTGTGTAGGGCGCCAAGGAGAACTGATTCATAATCACTCAGCTATGGAGATGTTGGGCACTTGTGACATCACAGCGGTTACAGTCTTAAGTCATAGGTCTGATCCCACAGTGGAGTAATGTAATATGGCTGTCAGAGGCATTTCACATTACCTAATGTCATTTGTCCCTGCTACCAACAACACCGTCAGTGCTGTAGCCTGAAGGTTATTCCAAATACTCAAACAGGTGTGTGAAAATGAATGTTAGAAGGTGCTGTGGTGGACACTGCACCTCATATGCCCTCTCTGGAGTGCCTCCCAGGGTCCCTGATGTGACACCCTAGGTCATTGCATTGTCCCAGTGTGTTTGCTCCCATAAAAAACAAACCTTTCAAGGTCCCCACAAAGAACAGCTGATCTTAGGGAGTGATGTGCCATCAAATCATAATGATGAGGCTGCCTGTGTGAGGGAAAACACTAGCTCGCTTAAAAAAGGATGTATGGCAAATAATGTGTCACACCACATCCACTCTCTCTGTATGTCAGCACACCTACGTAAGAGAACTGAGCATGTTTGTCGCATGCAAACCTCCATCAGCTCCGTATGTGTGTCATGAAAAATAATGTGGATGTAGACTGTCCACATACCAAGGCCCCACATCATTGCTTGGCTCACATTGAGATGACCTACTGAACATGATCTATTGCAACACATATCCCCATATAACCACGGTGACTGGTAGGCCACTTAGATGTGCTCTGTGGACCCCTGTGGATAGGGAGGTTTTGTTTTCTCCATTAACACACACAACCATATCACCAGGGTGACTCACAGCCCCCTGTGATGGGCTCTCTTGACCTGTGTGGATAGGGAGGCTGTATTAAATGGTGTAAGCACACACAAACATATCACCAGGCTGACTGATAGCCCACATTGATGTTTTCGCAGCACACATTGGTGTTTTATCTGTGTTATTGCCAATCATTGCAATGTGAGAGCCATAGCACATCACATCATACAAAAGCCTAAGAACCATTGTATAGGTGTTAGTAGGTTCAAGTCCCAAATGTGTATACACAATAACATTCTAAAATGGGTCTCTGGTGTTTTAAATAAATGACACACAGCAGTTTATATATAATGTGTGTTGCGCAAGTCTTTGCGTCAATTTTTCTTTGTGCATTTGCGTGGCGCAGTTGCACGTGCAATACCGGCAACATGCGCCAGCTGCGTAGCCCACATGCACGTACTGCGTTCGGCCCGCACATGGACGCAATACGTTCCTGACCTGCGCCACTGTTGCACGTAAATCGTCGCGCAAGTTGCACTGCGCATGCGCGTGAAGCGCGCTGCATGCAATCAGGTGATAATCTCTGAAAATGGCGCCCAGAACAAGGAAGCCCTCCTTCACCCTCCGTGAGCTCAGGTACCTGTCCCGGCTCATCGCACCACGCCAGCATAAGCTCTTCACTGGGAAGACCGGCCACAGGGACAGCGCCAAGGTCCTTAGGGCATGGCAACGTCTACAAAGACGTTTCAATAGAGAGGCAGACTACCCAAGGGAGGTAAGTGTATAGGGCCAGGTCCTAAAAATCATATATGTAGCCTGTACTCATTGCAAATGTCCATGCTGTTGTGTTGAGGTACTGTGAGTCAATAATGTGCAGAAGATGAGAAGACATACCATAATGTATCTGTATCATTTGTGACTGTGTTGTCCTGCACCCAGGTGTTGATGGACATGGTCAGAGAGGTCACGATGCTTCCCTTGTGGCATGTCAGCTGCTGCTGTGGCTGTGCCTCAACATACTGTAATTAAGTAAGACCTTAGATCAGCAGATGTAAATATACAGCAACATATGGATATGGTGTGAATTGTACCTTGAACAAAACACCGTGGGTCCAGCACAAGGAAATGTGAAACATAACATTAATGGTATGTCACCCACCCAGGTGATATGGACCGTGTTGGCCATGAATTCCAATACACACGCCTATCTGCATGGGTTCTCAGAGCCCATCACAGTGGGCTTGCTGTCATCCCTGTGATATTGGTCAGTGTGCTGTCAGAGTTGCAAACATTCTCACAGTCTGCAGGGGTCCAGACAGATCATCCCAGTAGGCTAGAACCCACCCTGGGGAAATGCTTGTGTGTGCCCACCCAGTATCACACATCCACCCTATCACCAGGAGGACAGAGAGCCCATCACAGTGGGCCTGCTGTCATCCCTGTGATATTGGTCAGTGTGCTGTCAGAGTTGCAAACATTCTCACAGTCTGCAGGGGTCCAGACAGATCATCCCAGTAGGCTAGAACCCACCCTGGGGAAATGCTTGTGTGTGCCCACCCAGTATCACACATCCACCCTATCACCAGGAGGACAGAGAGCCCATCACAGTGGGCTTGCTGTCATCCCTGTGATATTGGTCAGTGTGCTGTCAGAGTTGCAAACATTCTCACAGTCTGCAGGGGTCCAGACAGATCATCCCAGTAGGCCAGAACCCACCCTGGGGAAATGCTTGTGTGTGCCCACCCAGTATCACACATCCACCCTATCACCAGGAGGACAGAGAGCCCATCACAGTGGGCTTGCTGTCATCCCTGTGATATTGGTCAGTGTGCTGTCAGAGTTGCAAACATTCTCACAGTCTGCAGGGGTCCAGACAGATCATCCCAGTAGGCCAGAACCCACCCTGGGGAAATGCATGTGTGTGCCCACCCAGTATCACACATCCACCCTATCACCAGGAGGACAGAGAGCCCATCACAGTGGGCTTGCTGTCATCCCTGTGATATTGGTCAGTGTGCTGTCAGAGTTGCAAACATTCTCACAGTCTGCAGGGGTCCAGACAGATCATCCCAGTAGGCCAGAACCCACCCTGGGGAAATGCTTGTGTGTGCCCACCCAGTATCACACATCCACCCTATCACCAGGAGGACAGAGAGCCCATCACAGTGGGCTTGCTGTCATCCCTGTGATATTGGTCAGTGTGCTGTCAGAGTTGCAAACATTCTCACAGTCTGCAGGGGTCCAGACAGATCATCCCAGTAGGCCAGAACCCACCCTGGGGAAATGCATGTGTGTGCCCACCCAGTATCACACATCCACCCTATCACCAGGAGGACAGAGAGCCCATCACAGTGGGCCTGCTGTCATCCCTGTGATATTGGTCAGTGTGCTGTCAGAGTTGCAAACATTCTCACAGTCTGCAGGGGTCCAGACAGATCATCCCAGTAGGCCAGAACCCACCCTGGGGAAATGCATGTGTGTGCCCACCCAGTATCACACATCCACCCTATCACCAGGAGGACAGAGAGTCCATCACAGTGGGCTTGCTGTCATCCCTGTGATATTGGTCAGTGTGCTGTCAGAGTTGCAAACATTCTCACAGTCTGCAGGGGTCCAGACAGATCATCCCAGTAGGCCAGAACCCACCCTGGGGAAATGCTTGTGTGTGCTTGGGCAGGTTAAGACATACACCCTATCCCCTGGAGTCCAGGAGGGCCATCCCTGTGGCCCATCTGGCACCATGGGGATATGGTTGTGTGTTACCTAACAGTTTGCGTTTTGCTCCCTATCCCCTGGAGTCCAGGTGGGCCATCCCTGTGGCCCATCTGGCACCATGGGGATATGGTTGTGTGTTACCTAACAGTTTGCGTTTTGCTCCCTATCCCCTGGAGTCCAGGTGGGCCATCCCTGTGGCCCATCTGGCACCATGGGGATATGGTTGTGTGTTACCTAACAGTTTGCGTTTTGCTCCCTATCCCCTGGAGTCCAGGAGGGCCATCCCTGTGGCCCATCTGGCACCATGGGGATATGGTTGTGTGTTACCTAACAGTTTGCGTTTTGCTCCCTATCCCCTGGAGTCCAGGAGGGCCATCCCTGTGGCCCATCTGGCACCATGTGGATATGGTTGTGTGTTACCTAACAGTTTGCGTTTTGCTCCCTATCCCCTGGAGTCCAGGAGGGCCATCCCTGTGGCCCATCTGGCACCATGGGGATATGGTTGTGTGTTACCTAACAGTTTGCGTTTTGCTCCCTATCCCCTGGAGTCCAGGAGGGCCATCCCTGTGGCCCATCTGCCACCATGGGGATATGGTTGTGTGTGCCTAACAGGTAATATGCATTCTCCCTATCCCCAGGAGTCCTGTGAGCTGCACAATGGGTCCTGTTAGTCACCCTTTTGCTAAGGTGTATGCAGCTGATGATCTGTGGTAGGACACCCAACCCACAGGGGGCCAGATCAACAATTGCTATGGTGGGTATGTCAGTAAGATAATGTGGTTGTTCATGGCAGGTAGTTTGCACCTACACCATAGTCTGTGCGGTGAACATCTCAGCACACATGTGTGTGATGTCTCCGGATGATATGCTAGCTGCAGAGGTTAATGTGTGTAACAGCACCCCATCCCCATGAGCCATTACATGTGTTAGCAAAACCCTGTAGCGGATCCATGTCCCCATACCGTCATGAAGATTCAGGTTTAACACCTTGCCACCTAATATAAATCCAAACCCATCAGACACATGCACATCACTGATGGTGTATCAATGATACATGCAACTGTTGTGGCTGGAGAACACATACATAAACCCTCAAATTAGCACTGTTGCGAAGAGCCGTTATGTTGGTTTGGCCCCTGTCGATATTGCTGTCAGAAAACACCTGCTGTCAGCCTAGCTGAGCCAGGTCAAATGAACATAACAACATAACATAGCCCATAGAGGGACAATACCTACCCCCCCCCACACACATTATGCTGTCAGCAACTGTGTCCAACGTAGGTTGGACATAGCAACCAGGATCCCCATAAGACACACCTCACACAATGGAGCTAGTGGTGCAATCATAGATATCGTGGGCCCTGTCAAAGGTGAAAGGTAATGTTATTGGCCCCTGCCAAGGTCACTAGGGCCTCCCACACAATGTTTCAGCTAACTACACACCGCCCATGATTGGTGGCATATCAGGTTGCCATTGGGGGTGAGTAACAGGATGTCTACAGAGCATCTGAACATATATGTGTGGAACACAGCACATGCTGTGTAACTGTGACTAGCATGGACACCATCATGTTCCAACAAACTGTGGCATGTTGTGTCAAGGTCATGCAAGGGGGCGACAGGGTAGTTCAAGGATGTGCTGAGGGTGCCAAATACACCGGGTACAGGTGTCAGTGCACACATGTGCACAGACAAAGCAACAAATGCAGGTGGTACTGTGACCACAAAACTGTGCTATAGAAAAAAGGATGTAGGCCTGCCATGTGTGTCTAAATTGATGACAACACAGGATGCATGAAAACACTCCCCACTGTAGAGTTTTGATCACATCAGAAGCAAACTGATGTGTATGTGTGTGGTGATGTTGCCTGTGCAAAATGTCTCCTCCAAGGTCAAGCAGTGGCACACATCGAACATGTCACTGTGGCTGTTCTGGCATGAAATCAGCTATTGTAGTGACACACGTGTGGCATTGTCTATCGTGATGTGTGTCTTATCACCTATATGCCACAATGTACACAAATGGACGTTTCACAAACACCCACACACGTGAACCATGACCAAAAAAGGTGCATGTCACGTTGTAGGACTCCCCCTGGTTGCCAATAGGCCATAATTAGATATGAATACGCAAGACACATTCCTAGTCTTCCCCTCACGCTCCATGTAAGCTTGCTCGAAGGCCCTTCCAGGCATGCCACGTTTGGTCCGGCTGGTTTGCCCCACACCCAAAATATGTCACCCACTCCTATCTGGCACTCACACAGGCTGCTATAGAAACATGTGGGGAACAGGAGGCCAGCCACAGTCCATCGGCACACGTGTAAAAACACACTAGCATTTACATATACGGTGCTGCCAGATGTTTGACCATGAGTTGTGTGTATCTGGAGACAGCATAGCTAAACCCCTGTCAGAGGTGTTTCTGCCGGAACAGCAGCATCAGGAAGTCCCAACCCACCCATCCCCCCTTGTGGGGGGGGGTGTCTCTCTCTGTCCGTGTCACGCTCCCACTATGTGTCTCATAGTTAGTCCCTGTGTAAGCTGTATACGTCACTGGAGAGAGACATGTTCGACAGGGGGGAGGGCAGCGCATTCACACCGTGGGATGCTGCCACACACCGTCACAAGGGATGCGGGTCAGCTGTGACACACATGCTCCCTTGCCACCAACATTATACACATGTCATGACATATGCCTGTTGCCCATGGGAATGCCTACTGACAGGTGATTAACTATGCTGTACATGACACACACACACACAGCAGTGTGCCAGGAGCAGTAAGACTCTGTGCACACTGATGGGGGGGGCAAAGTAGCAGAAGGTGACCAGTCACTAATGCCCCACCTTTTCCTTGCATATCCACAGATTGAGGATCTCCGGAAGAAGGGCAGGGAGCTGCGCCTCCACCATGGTACCTACCTCCAGCACCTCCAGGGTGAGACCTCACAATAGGGTGATGTACAATAATCAGGAAGTCACGTATCTGTAACCAATGTTCCATTATCCCAGATGCCTGTGTGGTGCCTGCCTATGTACAAGTTCTATATGTGTGACAGACAAACGTGCTGATGACTGTTATGTTCCACAGATGGTGATGTCACTGAGGATGAGGCCACCACCTCTGCAAATCTGTTCAGGCGGACACCAACACCACATGATGCAGAGGTGGTGGTCCTGGACACGACAGACGAGGAGGTGGAGGAGGAGGAGGAGGAGGAGGAGGTGGATGAGGTGCATGAGGAGGTGGTGGAGGCGCAAACACCTCGATCCCCGGCAGAAAGGACACCGGAGGGCCAGAATAGACATTGGGAAGGGTTGATTGGGGGGGAGCCAGCGTTGGGAGAGGGTGCAGGTGATGTGGAGGGGGGGGATGTTGTGGAGGGCTCAGGGGGGGAGGGTTTCCCAGAAGGGTTGTGGGAAAGTGACGTGGAGGACAGGGCATCACAGGCCACTGTGGCTTCCCCCCAGCCACAACAGTTGCCTCCACCATCCAGGGCCACACACAGGCCCTACGCAGATGCCACCACACAGACAACATTTACAATGTGTGTGTGTGGTGGCAGATGCGTGGAGCACCTGTCTGTGGCCGTGGATGGCATGGAGCAACGTCTACACCAGCTGTCTCACTCACAGCA
Organism: Ichthyophis bannanicus; assembly: GCA_033557465.1. NCBI lineage: Eukaryota > Metazoa > Chordata > Amphibia > Gymnophiona > Ichthyophiidae > Ichthyophis > Ichthyophis bannanicus. Next base: position 1,824,902,663 of record CM066031.1, read on the forward strand.
GTGGCTGGCCACAGTGATTGAGAGGGTGGTTGCCGAGGTGGTACATCTTCCATGTCGGCAACCACACCCCCTCAATGGCGTCACTGGCGTCAGTAATTGCGCCAGTGATGTCACTACATATGCCCTGTGATGCCCTGTCCTCCATCACTGGGCATGCTGTGGGAGGGTGGGGCTCACGTGTGGGTTGTTTTTGTTGTGTGTGTGTAATATGTGCGGGTGGGCGTTTGAGGGGAGGGGAGGATGGGGGGGGGAGGGTGATGGTATTTTCCCCCTTCCCACATTTGTACATAGTTTACCAATGTTGGTTTTATATAATAGTAAATATCATTTGGAAAGGAACTTGTACTGCTCATGTGTCTCACCTAGGCTAAGTGTGAGGATGTCAGCATGGGATATGTGTGGGGGCACATATGTTCCTGTTGGGTAAACATGGGTCTGAAAATGACATTGTCAACACATTAAGGTGTTCTACAAGCCCATGTGTGTAGGTGTATTCAACTAGGGTTCTGCATTAACTGTTGCAACGTAGCAGCTTTCCCACTGATGTACATGGCACAGGGATGGTCCTATGTGAAACAAAGATCTGCACATATTTGAGTCTCCAACATAGGCATGACACCCATTTATGCCTCTGACACAGGCATCCCTATGGTGGGGTGGGAGGCACGTGATTATTGATGTGGTCAAGGGCAACGGTCACACATATGCCACCAATGTGTAGTATATGATGGATTGCACACGGTGATGAGTATGTCAAGTAAACCAGCCATTGACAACATAGTCCCCCTGTGACCACATGGATGTCTGTGCACACTGTGCCGCTGCAGCCCCAAGGCTGTGGCGAAACAGGGTGCACATGACACATTACATATGTGTGTAGCATGACAATTGTAGCTGCCTCTGGCAAAGTATATGTCACAGGGAACCTGTGTGTGGGTCATATAGTGCACCCAGCACTATATGACCTGGGTGCGGCTCATATAGGGTTCCCACCCCCAAACACCGAGATACACATGGGACAACATGGACACTCATTGTACACACACACTGTATGTATGGTAAGACAGCTGTTTATTGTTGCAGCTTTACCCTCAGATGTAGGTTACCATATAAACATGTATAGTTACATGTTGTTGTGTTACAAAGAAAAGGTTTAGCTGACAGACACACAACATATGATTAGCATATGTCATCTTTTCACATTTGACACATAACAAACACTGTGAAATATGTTTAACTGGATACATATGTTCTCCAACTGAGCATAGCAACATAGAGAAATATAGGATAGTATCAGGATTATGCATATATTACTCTACCGTTATTGGCGACGTGGTCGCCCATGCCTGACACGTCGGCCCCCCACCCCCCTTCTCCCCCGGCCATGACCCCCATCTGGAACCAGTGCTGGTGGTGGTGCAGGTGCACATCGTCGCAGAACCTCAAGTATGCCCTCAAGGGCCTCACATATACGAGGGACGGCCATGTTTTGTACAACGTCACGTAATTGCCGCTGCTCAGCACACACCTCCCTTGTGTTCTGCTCCACTGCATGGCGTATACGGTCCAGACTGCGTCTACTGCCTGTGCATGGGATACAGGGTGCTCTATTAGATACGTCTCCACTACTCGAGCGCCATACACAAACATGTCATGCACATCCCACACGATTGGTGATGTGATACGGCAGACAACATCACACAGATGGATAGGGGCAATATACCTCATGACCACAGTAGTAGATGTCAGACTAACCCAGAGGACACATCTCACGACGTAGATGTGGGATGCCATCACAACGATATACAGGCTGTGCAGACACACCCACATACTACTGTTGTGGCAACAGGATTGGCCAATGAGAGCTATCACATATCCATCGTGTTGGTGAGGTGCAGCATGCACTAGACACAAATATATCAGCTGGACACCAACAGTGATTAACACAGGACGGTTGACCTAATCCATCACAATTGGGGACACATGTGGAGGGATAAACACAATTACTGCCAAGGAACATTTGTTTGTAAATGAAGCTATGGGATGTTAGGTGAGCGCAGAGATAACACACCTTACCTGCACATGTGCCCCTCTGCTGCACATATGTGACAACCTGAGTGATACATATGCACCTTCACTGTTACACAGAGGAGGGTTACATAGCTGTATATATGCTCATTACTTTGGCAGACTATGGGTTAGCTGTCATCCTGCTGTTCACAAGACATTTGGGTGTCTGCAGAGAGGCAGGATGTTGGTTTGCCAATTTCAGTATCTATTTATGATGTCAGAACGTGCTGGCCCGTCATAAACATTCCTCTGATGTCTGCATCTGTGTGTATCAACCTGACCTTACACTATTCTACTGTGGGACACAATAACATCATTTAATGTACCCCGCTACCTTTTGTTCTCACACATCTCATAAATGTGAGCGTAACATGTAACATGTGTGTAGGTGATGTTGGGACAGCCACCACACATACACCAACTATAGACTACTGGTGTCTGTGGTGTGGTTGTGACAGTCTTTTGTCACCCACCTTCAGCATTGCGATGTGATGATGCACCATAGGCCCTCAACTCCCCCATCATCATCTGCGGGAGAGGTGTATGTGCGTCTTCGGCTGGCATTGGTTGTTGGCTGCCTTCTATTTCTGCTTCCACCAGTGGTGTCCTGGTGTGCATGTGTGGCTCCAGGGACTCATCATCAGCAATTGTGCTGCCCCCTGAGACAGCAGCCTCTGCCTCCACCAGGCTCATTGGGGCTGTGATGTTGACCTCCACCTCCTCCACCACCGCCTCCTCCTCCTCCTCCTCCTCCTCCTCCTCCTCCTCCTCCTCAGCACCCATTTCTCTGTAGTCACCTGCATTGGGAACAATCAAAGAGAGAGACACATATGTTTCAGGAATCCACATATGTATACGTGTGTGATACAGCAAATGGAGCAGCAGATAAACATGCACTAAATTACACCAGTAGTGTTTTCAGGGATCCAAGCCAGTTTACTGTGCACATGCTCAGACACTAATACATTTCAATATGGCTGAGCCCCATACTCTGGCAAAAGAAAATACGTTTCTTGACATTTCCTCCATTCCAGGTATAGAGAAACATTTCATTGGTCCCGCTAACCTGCCATTCCTCCCGTACCCCTTCTATTGGTCCCGTTACTGATATGATTATCCAAATATTTCTTTGGAATGGGCTCAGCACCTGCTTTGTCCCCCTCCTAGTCACAAGTACAATGGGCAGTTATTCAGCTTGTTACTTTAATACTTCCAAGGCCATTGAGCCAATTTGTGTGTGTAGGGTAGCAGGGCTCAGCAGCCTTTGTGTCAGCAGTTTCATTTAGATCCCTTACAGCTGCATTGTCTTATCAGTCGGCATTTAAACATATTTCTCCCATTATTGAAATTGTACTTGTCTAGGTTAATGCATTGCTTTTAATGATTTAAACGTCTACAGCAGCATATAGGGGGATGTGCAATTCCTATAGGCCTCTTCACAGACATCATTTACAGGGCAAGCTTGTTAGGCCTGTCAGCTTAGTTCAATTAGCATGGGGCATAGGCCATCGCCTACCACAAACACACAGACAGGATGGGTTGCCTCCATCCATGTGTGCGGCATGCCGGACACAGGACACACTCCCAGACGTGTTTGTCCGCACCATGTAGCTGAGTCTGGACCACATGTGTGTGCTGTGCCCATGCACAGATGGCAGGTTGCCCTTGTTCATGTTCATGGTCACATTGCACATGTTTGCCCATAGCATCCCGTTCCTCAGCTGTGCAACAAATGTCCGCACATGCGTGTTCCTGCCCCCACCATCAAACCTGGTTTTGCAAAACACTACATGTGTGTGTGCGATTCTGAGTATGGTTCATATTTGTATGTCAGCTTATCTTATCATTGCTCCATGTGACTCGCAGTGACCCATTGTGTAGCGGATGGCAACTAGACAGCACCTTTGGCCCACTAAGCTGCACATGCAGCACTTTATTGATGTAATGTCATAGGAACATGCCTTGGAAATGACCAGCACAGTAATAGAGTGTATGGCAATCACAGGTGTGTTTGTAGGCTAGCGACTCGTGTCTGTGTGTGTGTGTGCTTCACAATCCCAGATTATTTTGAGGATGGGTTGAGGAGCTACGTTAGGATGTTGACCACAGACATGTCAACATAAGAGGTGATGTACGGATATATCACACACATGTTCCACCAGGATAGGGACATGATGAGGATTGGGTGACACATATGGGAGTATATGTGCATATGACTGTTCTGTATGAAATGTTGCGATTATACGGGACACACAAAAGAGCAGTTAGTGTACATACCTGCATGTGGATGTGCGGTATCAAGGGCCTCAGGCAGTCCACGAAGGTAGATGTCTCCCAATCGTGTTGCGAGTTCTTGTTCGAGGGGTGTGAGTGTGGGTATGAAGGGGCCTCCGCCACCTGTGCCCATAGCATGTTGTTTTTCAGCAACCATGTGCTGACGGACACCTCTCTTGATGTCTGAGAACCTTTTTTTGAGGCTTTCAATATCACGTGCAGGGCCCCCTACCTCAGACATTGCAGCACGCGCATCCTCCCACACAGCCATTCTGTTTGCCACAGTTGTGCGTGTGCTCATTCTGCCAAATAATACATCATAGTTGTCTATGACATATGACAGTAGTATATGGTTTTCCCTGTCACTGAACTTTACTGCTCTCTTCCTCTGTGTTGCAGGCAGAGGGATCCTTTTTCTTTTGGCTGTTTGGCTGTAATGTGACTGCTGTGGCACAGCAGATGGCCCTGCCTGTTCCTGCCTAGCCTGTGCAGTCTGTGCCATGGGTGACTCAGCACCAACTGGCTGGCGCACATCCTCCACCACCTCACCCTGACCCTCTCTGTCACTGTCCCTCTCCATCTCCCTCTTGGGCACAGGCACCTCTCACCACACGCACACTCACCTACACACAGCAGGACAGAGCACACAAAACAAATAACAGGGACACTACACTACAGGACACAATACAGTACACTCTAACACAGGTGACCTGTCACGTAAATAAGCAAGGGGACAAGGATAATACCCTGACCATATGTTGTTATCCTCTCCCTCTCTCCTGTGCCGTACCCCTAACACAGCCTCTCTCCCTCAGACTCTGTCTAGCTCTCTCTATCTCTCCTTCCTCTGACTTACTCCCACCACAGCCTCAATCCCTATTGCACTCTGTACCTGTCTGTCTCACTCCTTCCTGTGGACTACCTCTAACCTAGGCTCTGTCTCTGGATGTCTCTCTATCTCTCTGTCTGTAGGTGAACCTCCTCTAACAACCCTCAACTTGTGCCACGTGTTCAGGCCTATTTATACTTTTATTCCCCTTTTGTTTCGGCACATGCGCATTTGTGCAGGCGTGGCGCTCTTGCGTCGCGCTCGTGCATCGCGCTCCTGCGGCGTGCGCGTGCCGGCTTACGCATGGGTGTCTGTACACGTGACCACCCACATGCGCTGAGAGACATTGTAGGACAACGCATGCGCATTACGGTGAGTGCCGCATGGGCGTCTGTGTCCGTTTTGCGCATGTGCGAGGCAATGCGCATGTAGGTGTCACCACGCACATGCCGACACCCATGCGTAGAGTCGCGCATGCGCGCGACACAAGATTGTCGTCTGCGAGCAATTGCGCATGCGCATTCCCCGTCAAGGCAATGAAACAACATATATAAGTGAAGGAGTACAGCTTGTCCACGTTGAGGGTTCTAGGCGGAGAAGAGTAGGAGTGTGTTTGCTGAGAGACAGGAAGGGAGTCTACACAGGTGTATGTGTAGATTGTTTTGGTGTTGTTTGTACTGGGGATTGTATTGTCTTGTGTGTGTATAGTCCTCTGTGGTGTGTAGTTTGTACATAGCTTAGATAGGTTTTTGTGTGTGACAGCTTTGTTTGGTTTAGTTTGCCGGGAGGAGTTTATGGCGCATATATGTTTTCTGCATGTGTCCAGTGTAGTGGGCAGATGCTGGGGTTGCCGGACAGGGGAGATGGTGTCGATGGGGCTGTGGAACAGGGCATGGGTATAGTCCCGCAGCAACTCAGACCTGCAGCTGTGGGGGTGGTCCGGCCAGGTGCTGTGCGTGCACGGCGCAGAAGGCGTGCCGAGGTGCAGGCTCGGCAGCCACGCCTCTACAGGCCCCGACCCCAGCTCCATGACATGCGAGAGGACCAGGTCATCTCCCTTTACCGACTGAGCACAAGGGCTATTAGGGGTCTCTATGAGGATCTAAGACCTGACCTCGAGCCCCTGACTGATCGGTCCCATGCAATACCAGGTTTAGTCAAGCTCCTTGCTGCCTTACATTTCTTTGCCTCCGGCTGTTTCCAGTCATCTGTGGCCGCAGTGGGTGGCATGAGCCGCCCCACCTTCTCACGATGTCTCCACCAAGTACTGCGTGCCATGGTCAGCCGGGTGGGGAATTACATAGCCATGCCCCACACTAGGCAACAATGGTGGACCCCGAACCAGGCCTTTGAGGCATTAGCCGGGATACCACACGTGATGGGAGCTATTGATTGCACACATGTTGCCCTGGTCCCGCCTAGAGACAGGGAGGTAGCGTACCGCAACCGCAAACACTACCATTCCCTGAATGTTCAGGTTGTATGTGATGCAGATCTGCATATTCTGAATGTGGTCCCTAGGTTTGCAGGGTCCACCCATGACTCCTATATCCTGCATCACTCGGCACTATTCACACAATTTGAGGAGGGGCGATATGCCGAATGTATATTGCTGGTGAGTATGTCAGAATGTGTTATCTATGTATGTCTTTCTACATGTCTCTATGTGTAATCACAGATGCTGATGTATTATTTTGGAACACATGCACTTCACATATGATAGATGTTATCCACAGGACTGGTGTCAGTATACATGATGACAGGTGTCTGTACGTCAACAAATACCTTATAGAACCCAATGGCGTCACCTAGAGCCCAATAACACCCACTGATACCAGCCCCAGATAAATCTAGGGTATATCAACAACTCACCAAGTGTGATATTCATTCCTATAGTGGCTGGTTTCCCTATGTATCTTCTGTGTATATATGATCCCATGTAGTATGTTTTGTAGATAGTTACCCCGGTTATCCAAGTTATTTATACCCTGTTACCTGTAAACTCATACGTGTTAAATGTACTGAGCATTTTGTTCCATGTGAACCGCGCTGATGCTGAATAGTGCGGTATATAAGAGACTGTAAATAAATAAATAAATAAATAAGACCACAGACATTAACCGCAGATCATAATGCTCTTAACAGTATATGATCTTAACATGCACATGTTGTACATGTGCATACACCACAGTGGATATGTCAATGTTGTTGATGCTTCCCTCAGAGTGCATGTTGTTGGCATATGCACACATGGGATGGGGGTGGGGGGTTTTGTCCATCACATACTAATGTGATGATGGTTAATTGTTGCATAATGTTTCGAGGTCATTTAACATTTATTTTTTGGGCAATCCGTATAACTACACACGTGTCATGTGTGTTTTCGTTTCACACACGCACTCTGTGATGGAGTTGTCACCCAGGGGTCAATAGCTAACATGAGTAGGTGTATAATAATATCTCATGGATGATGTTGAGCTTTCCAGCAGGGAATGAGACGTGTTGCATATCTCTGGCCATACATTTTGGCTATGTCCACAGCAGGCTTGTAACACTATATAGGGTTTACAGTATCTTTTGCCACTGTAGATGAGCGTAAGTTACTGTCAACTTGTCTGCCCATCCGCACTTAGCCTCACATTGTGGAGAGATTACAGTTATAGCAGGGGGACTAAGTGGGTACATACAGGGAGGTATTGGAACCAGCTACACAGGACAGTAATGTGGCTATGCATGTGTTTTGTGGGCATACTAATGAGGGGTACAGTGTGCATGTTGGACGACTGTACCTTCAAAGGGATGTGTACAGGATGGGGAATGTGCAGAGGATGGCAATTACAGGGATTAGCAAACAGCACTACACAGCATATGTGGCTGACTAACAAATCTTGATATGCTGACCTTCATCAACAGGATGTATATAGGTGATATGTTTTTCATTCTTACATACCTCCATGGCATACATGGTGTATATGTGTGGCTCTCGCAAATGGCTGTGTGTTTTTTCTCGGTTAGTGATGAGACATACCCTTTGATTATGTGAGCATTGTATTGCTGTTGTGGTCTCACAGTTGTGGTGTTGCAGATGTGGACAGTAACTGCATTACCATACGCATGTTGCACACACATACACACACACACCACGCTAAGGGTGTCTCTGGAACCTTTGTAATATTTGCTAGGTGTTTACAGGCTGCATAGGCCATGTTTAGGTTTATGTCATCATATGTATATCTGTTAGAGCTGCACAGTTTGTTGTGCTGTATATTAGTGTCATCATGTTTTGTGGGTTTGTATCTCATGTCTACACAGCTGTGAGGAATGTTTCACATGGACCCCTGCATTTACATGCAACATTTCTTTCTGCAGGTGATGCAGGATATGGTTGTCGCCCCTGGCTGCTGACTCCTGTTCGTCAGCCATGGACACGTGCAGAGCAGAGGTACAATGAGGCCCATGCCTCCAGCCGCTCAGTGATAGAGCGCACCTTTGGCGTTTTTAAGAGTCGCTTCAGGTGTCTGGATAGGACAGGTGGGGCCTTACAATATAAGCCACGCAGTGTTGCAGAGATTATCATAGCCTGTTGCATCCTGCACAACATTGCTCTCAGGCACGATATCCCTGCAGAGATTAATGCGGATCTTGAGGAAGATCCAATGTGCCCCCCTGTACGTGCCAGTGGTGACCACACGGGAGGGCTCAGCGGTCAGGCGGAGGCTGATTGCAGAGCTGTTCTCATGTACGTATTAATTATCTTACCACACGAATGTGCTATACAATGTGTGTAATGGTTATTGGGTTATGTTTTATGTACATATTGCATGTGTATGCAACACTGCATTAACAGTTGACTCTCAATGCGAACATAACATAGGTGCCTGGGTGTGGCACAATTAATGTGGGGAGTGCACAACAGTTGGTTGCAGATGATGTGTGGGTTTGTTGGTATCTCTGTGGGATGTTTGGCGGGTGACATTCCCAGTTAGTGTCGGTCTGTGATAGCAGCAGCTGTTGTCAGACCACAAGGTGCTTTTTTACATTATATGGCTGCCGCACAGTGTCAGACATATGTTGCGATGTTCACGTTGGGCGTTTACTCCCTGTTTGTGGACATTTGTCCATTGTGTTGCATTTACATCAGACACATTTGTGATGCTTTTGTTGGTATTAAGCTCCTGTGCGATGCCTATGTTTGAGTGCTCCTCATGTGTGTGGCAACATGTCACACAAAGCACAATAGACATAGATAGTGCTAGTATGTGAGGATTGTATCAACAATGTGTGTGGTTTGTGGATGTCAACCGTGACGTGTGTCAAAATGTGTAGGTGAGCAGGTAGCCATGACATGGATATGTCTAGGGGGGGGGGGACCTGTGCACTGTCCAGCAAGGAGTTTTACTACAACATTTGTACCTTGGTGAGTCTACCTTCACTGCAGTGATGGATATCTACACACATCGTGAGATGTATTAGGCAGAAACATCAAGGGGTGGTTTACAGTAGCCAGGTGGTGCACAGAATGGGGGTCTGTCTTGTGGTATAGCAGGTATTTTCATGGATTAAATGGCGTATCTCGCTGATGCTGTGACAACATCTGCCATCATGCGTCTGATACAGGCTGTGTATGTGTGTAGGTCACGAGAACACAGACCATAGGAACAAATTTATTGCAGACACAAGCAAGCGAGGATTACATTGGCTTACATACACAGACTTAGGTGCCAGCTATTTATCAGAGTTGCACATGTAGGGTATGCATGTTTTGACGTGCTGACTAACACACATTGGGATGGCATGCAGCCCTCAGGGGTTTGTCACATGCAGACATGGGGTGGTGTTTTTTACAACATGTAGCACATTTTGAATGCTATTTGTGCATATCATCAGCACATAGCTGCCAATATTACAGAAGATATGAGATGTACAAACCAGGATATGTTTTTGATACGTGGATACATGAGGTGGAGGTGCATGTTTCCAGTGCGTTTTGCCAATTGCCAGTGGGTTAACATACAACTTTGGGAGACCATTCCACAGGTAGAGGGTCCTTTCTGCCAAACTGGTGCTACAAGGGGTATATTGCAATCTGGGAATGAGACAAAAGCCTGGTGTACGCATCTACCTCTATTGCTCTGTGCGTACAAGGACAGAGAGGTAAGGGAGGGACAGGGACACTACCACACCTGTAGATCGCCTGCAACACCTCCATGATGCCTTTGACATGTATGAGATATGTACATTGTGATAGGAAGCAGTCTGTAATTGTGGGCTGTTGTGGGGTGTGACAGCTGATGACATGACGGTGCAATGTGTGATTCACAGCTATAACATTACATTTGTTTGCTTCTCTTATGTCTCCAAATGCAGAGGACATACTTTTTTTCGGATGCTGTTGGGCTGGTGCATTGTCATGTGTCTGTACATCAGCAAATATGCATTTGGTTTTGGTAGGTGGATGTACATAGACATTGTGTGTGCCTGCAGTAATTGTGTTTACTGATCTGTCATATTGCACAGATGATTTGGTTTCCTATTTGTTAGGTTTAGCCTCGGTAACCCATCTCTTGATGTTGTCACTCATATTCCCTTGTTTTTGGTTCTGCATGTCCACTGCCACACTCTCAATGTGACATGTACAGCAGACCTGCATGTGTGTGTAGGATGTTGTTTCATGTAGTTTGCCTACACTTTCTCTGTCCCCAAGAAATGTACTATCAGACAACAACAGGGTATCTTTGCATGTTCACTGGTCCTTTATATTTAGAGATATACACGTGTGATCAAACATGAAATGTGTTACAGATGGAAATTTTACATTTGCATACTGTTTGTGTGGCTGTTTTTTCTCGGTTGCCTGTGTGATGACGCATTGCTCATACATCATACATTATCAATGTGCTGTTATGGGTCTGTGCCCCTGGGTGTCTGTTGTGACTATGCTACCTCTTACATAGTGGCGTTTACGTTGTCAACATTAGGGTGATGTGTTGTGTGCATTGAGGAGGACATGTGTATTGTGTGTGTGATTTAAGCACTGGTGTGTTTTTATTTCTTTTTTCCAGATATGCACGATAATCTGGCCAGTCATCACAGTGGCTTGACATGCTGATTCTCCACCTTTTTGTTGCATTGTCTCCCTCCAGGTGTAACCTGATCTTGTTGTTGTTAGTGACTCAGCGATTGGTGCGATACACCCTTGATGCACACACACGGTATGTCTATGTGTTTCTTTTCGGATCATTACATCTGTCCTTTAATTGGTGATGATTTGATGTTTGTTGTGATGGTCATGTAACATTTCCTCTTATGCTCCACATGGACAGCTGCATATGGTGTGTGAGTCCTGCAACAACACCTGTGGTGACTGGAGCATGGACATTAACATATCCATGTGACACCCATGTCTGTGTTGTGGAATAATGAATGTTGGCCACAAGGTTATGTTTAATGTATGCTATCAGTTCATGTTTGCCTTTGTATCCCTTTCTTCAGCATAATCCACAGCTGTGACATTATGACATTTTTTGTTTATTTTTCCAGGGTGTCGTGACGATAACATCTTCCCCTCTCCTGACACAGGCCAGAACGACATACCAGACACATGTCTTACACTGCCAACCGTTGTCAGCAGCCACCCACCTGGTTTGAGGACAGACCACCATGCAAGTCTTTGCTATGACATTTTGGCCATTGATGTTTTAACCTCTGAGAGTGCAACACATGACTGGGATGGACATTATGGATCTTTGGACTACTGATTTCCCCATGGACAGAGGTGTCGATGGCACTGCTGATATGCAATTGTGTGGCAGGAAGTGCTCCTCATTGTAGGGGACACACATGCTCTTTGAAGGACTGTGGTATATGGAACACAGACACTTGACTATGCATGGCCAGAGCTTGCAAAAAGGTGGGCTGGCAGTTGAGTGGTCAGGGTGAGGAGGGGGCTTCCAGCGCTGTGGACCAAATTTAACATGATTTTGTGGGTTATGTGGTATTGCAGAATTACGAGGCGTGTTCTGTATGCACGTTCTTGGGCGTTCGGGGGGGGCAATGATCCCCCCTTGTGCAGTGGGGCAGCATCGCTGACATGGAGCATTGTAAGGTGTACAGTTGTATGCCACCAGTTGTTTTTTTTTCGGCTGTGGTTTTGAACCATGCTGTAACATGGGCACTCTAACGATATCGGTTCTGGAGTGTTGTTTCCTTACAACACAAGGCATAGCATGTCCATTGTTGTCGTGTATTTGTCACTGTCAGTATGACTCACGACGAGGTGGGATGCACTAGACCTTAGTGGTTTGTGTTCTACGTTGGTGCTGAGAGGGAGCTGCACCACCTATTTTCCACCTGGGAGCATGGATCCCGGCGGTATTTTCTGGGGTTTGTTAACTCGTGGATTGCGATCGTTCCTAACAATATGCTTTCAACGCACGAACTAACGTTCTTGGAATTATTTTGGTTCGTAGTGGGGGAGGGGGGACCCCGAAGGGTGCTTACACATTCTATGTGTTGTTCCATCCACTATAATCATGTTGTCAATGTGGCTTGTGCTTGTGCAACTCTGGGACTGGACTATGTTTCTGAGACACAACATGTGGACATATTGCTTTGCTGTGTGGGATCCCTGTAATATGTTGGGGTCCATTATGGCGCGGTGTTATTCATCGGGGAGTTTCGTGCTGCTTTTTGCCTTGTGGTTGGGTGTCAGCTGTGTGCAGTTAAATGACAGTCAGCATGTCTGTACACACCTTGCATTTCCCATCCTCAACGGTCATGATTATGTGCTTGTGTGTAGCGACAGTGGGTGTCTCACAAATTGGTCTGTCATCGGCTGGTTATGTGTTGGAAGTGTGGGCTGTGGGCCTGACCATGGAGGGGTTTACGGTTTCGTACCCTGAGAATTCATTGTATCCTGGTTATATGTGACAGATCTAGCGGGCACTTGTGTTCTTGCCGTGCGTTGTGTGCGTGCCCCCCAATACAATGCATTGTGGGTGGCATGTTGACCTTCTTGATGGTGTTATATCTGTGCATTTTTTCTTCTGGTTGGTTGGGTTGGTATTATGTCTGTGTGTTCATAGTCAGGGTGGTACCTTGTTAGCAGTATGCTTATTGCTGATTTCACCTGATTGTTTGGTGTCCACAGTGCGGTGTACGCGGTGGAATGCAATATCAGGCATTGGGATTTAGCGTTGTTGTGAGCGTCACCAATACGGTGGGTGGTTTATTGGCAGGTGTGTGGTTTTGCGGACGATTCAGCCAAACGTAGGTGCCGCAAAATATGCTTTTAGGACGGTTAGTGGCCTGGTGACCCCGGTTTTGGACCTATGGATATTTTTCCTGTGAGGGACAGATGGAGGTGTGTTGGGGGGTCCTCAGCATGCAGCAGTCTACTCTGTACATGCACTCATATGTGGGTTGGACACTTTGTCGACATCAGCCAGCAAGGGGGGGCTCTGGGTGGGGTCTGGTGTGAGGTGTGTCCGTAGCATGCAACCTGAGGGTGCCCATTCTATCGATCTGTTGTCGCTAATTTGGTGTCAAGCAAGGTGACCTTTGTTGTAGGAGGTTGGCTTTGTGACATGCTAAATCGGTTTTGAGCGCTTTCCAAAGGGATGCCGTCAGCCCTCATATTATGATGGCACTGTTAACACTATTTGTGATTTGTCAAAACAAAATAAAGTTATGTATTTTTAAACCAACCCATTTTGTCTCGTTTTGCGGATTGCATTTCAGGTCTGTCACCATGCTCAATGTGTTGCCTTTGTATTCTGTCATGGCTCCTTGTGAGCCGGGAATTTCCCATTTTCCCTCCTGGCAATGTCACAGCATGTAGATGATGTTGTTGTTTGTTGCTAGGTGATGGAGGGTTACATAACCTGTCGTAGGCCACATGGGGTTCTGGTTTGTGGACTTGTTTCCTTTTTGTTTGGGGTTGCAAGCCATAGTTTCACTTCACTATGGTTACTCCTCCGTATTTTGTGCATACATCCCCTTGTCTGGTTTTCCTGTGCTGTTCATGTAGACATGGGGCAACATGTGCTCACATCCTTGTACAGTGCCAGCTCTGTATGCTGACAAGCCAACATGGCACATCACTGTGTATGAACGCTTGCCAGACACACGATCCCTTTGCGATATTTGTGCTAGAATGTGCTCATTGTCGTGTTTTTGGGATTGCGCTACAGTCATGTGTTTGAAACTCTGTTGTATGCATGTCTTTTCCCCCACCTTTCATCTTTTTTTTTATATTCCATCCGGGGCTAAGTTGACCATTAGGTACCACCAGTTTCCTCACCTCTACACACACCCTCCCTTCCGTTCATCACTGTAGAAAACTGTGCATTCCTGTTTGCTTGGCCTACCATGACATTTTGTTTTGTTATAGCCGCCTCACACTTTTAGGGTCTTTACACATCCCATTGCATGTGGGCCTTCATTTTTGCTGTGATTCAGTGGGTTTGTGTTCTACACCTGATTGCATGTTGAGCTGTCTCGTTGTTTCTTATCCGGATTATTCACCTGATCCAGGGAGCATCCTCTGATACCCTGTGCGTAATTATTTCCTTGTTGTGCATGCTGGAGTCAGTGCAGGACATTTCATTGTGTTTGTTCAGGTGTCGGTGGTTGGCAAAATTACAGAGAGCCATTGATCTGTACATGTGGGATCAGCATGTGCATTTGCTCCAGCTTTGTTTTTTCTGTGGTTCGTTTGACTTGACAGCCAGCAGGCGTTTTGTGTTACTGGCATGCAGTTTTTGGTTGAGCAGCCTTTGCTGCTTACCTTCCACATTTAAAACGGGCAGTGTTTGCTTACCGGTTTAGGCCATTGCCATTTTTGCTATTGGTTCTTTCGTTGTGCTTACTGTCTACATCTTTTGTGGGTTTTGTATGCTTTGACCTTCATAGGTTTTTTCATTCGGTATGTGACGTCATATTTGTGCAACCAGCGGTGGCATGACCACATTGTACCATTACCTTAGTTGTGAGACACCCCTTCCTTCCCTCCTTTCTCTGCCAGCTTCTGTTCCCATGCCTACCCTGATGTGCATGCTGCTTACCCACATCGTGGGACTACCACAAATTCGTGCATTGCATCTCAACCTGCTTGCCTCTCGTGTGTGGTGCTCTGCCTAGCATTTGTACTCCACCATCATCCTGATATTTCACATATTCCCTGTTTTCTGCCTCCCCTGCTACACACCTCTTTCCCATCCTCTGTCACACACTGTCAGTATAGCATGTTACATTACCATCAATCTGTGCATGGGTTTGAGCTGGCCGACGATATGTTTTTCACATTTTAAATGGAGTGTCACATGGCCTGCAGGTCTACTTACCTGAGGGCAGTGCCCATGCCAACTTATATCAGAGTGCAGCCGTTCATTAATACTGTGGTATTAGTCTGGTGTGTCTCTGTCTCGGTTCAGTGTTTGTGTTATGTGTGGGTGTTTGGGCACAGACCTCTGGTTGCATGCAAAGATGTTGTGGGGAGATGTAAACTGTTCTCAGCTAAGTCCGTGTATGTGAGTTCACCTATACATTCTTAGCGTCATCTTCTGGCACACGCTTTGCTTCAGACAGCTTATGGGGTGCCATACTATCGTGGCCTGGGATCGTGGACCGCCCTTCTTTCCAACAGGGCCTGTCTGGGGAACACTTACATTTCCCGTTTGCGGACAGCGTATGTTGGATGTACTGTTACGGATGCTGCTGCACCATGAACAGGTTGCTGGCCAATGATATATGGCCCAAGGGTGTAGGTTGTCCTTACTATTCCAGGAATGCTGCTAGGCAACTGCTCACAGAGAGGGGAATACGCTCAGCCACCCTTAATTCACGTGGAAAGAGCAAACCAGGACCGCCTGTCAACATCATTGGTGTATTCACCCTTTTCCAGCCATTCATGTCCTAGTGGTGTGTGGGGGGTGGGGGGGGTGTGGGGGTGTATTTTTCAACAGACCATGGATGGCCATGGCGCGGTGTTAGTCCGGGGATTTCAGTCTCCAGAGGTAATAGGGCAGTTTTTAATCGATGATATTGACTCTGCTTCCATGTTGATACATGAGTCACCAGGAATCCTGTCTACAGCCCCCCCTTTGTATATCAGAAAATCGACGGCCGTAGACCCCAGGCTTCTTGCCATTGCTGAGTTCACAGTCGACGGGCTGGCAGGCAGGCCCAGACAAAGGATTGCAATATGATATTAACTCTGACACCCTGTTGATATCAGTAACCAGGGGGCTGTCTGCAGTCCCTCACCTGCTAAATCACTTATGCCATAACCTGTGTCAGCACACCTACTTTTTTTTTCCATACGTTCCAATGCATAGTGCTGCCAGCAGAAACAGTGCTGTGACCTTTCCCTGCCTCATAGGGCACCCCTATATTCCGCACCCTCGCCCACGCTTTCAGCAACATTGTAGGGTGGCGTGGCAGACACTGCATTTAGAGATGTGTTCCTCTGGGGTGACTTCAGGGGTCACGTTTTTTTACAGTGCTGCTCTGAGGTAAATTTGCTAGAAAACGATTATTGCACACATATGCAATAAACACCCTCCTGAGGCAATCGTACCCTTACAGGTACTGCCTCTGCCAGACAGGTTCATTTTGACCATTGTGGGGGGATTGCACCCCTGATCCCTGCCCCATTGCACAGCGATTGTGTTTGTGTGCTTGCCAATCAGCACACCACCATATTCCTGTCCAACATTATTATGCCTCCACAACCATTGGGCCCACACACCCTTCAATGATGACCAGCACCACAACCCCTTATGCCACCAAGTTTTTCCTATGCCTCAGCCCATGCTGTCTTCATTGTACCAACCCCTGCTCCCCTCAGTATTGGTCATTGTTCAATACCATCATGCTGTGGCTCAGTTCTTCTGCTTTCCCATCAATGCGCGACTTATGCCTCCCAGTAGTCGTAGCCCCCCAAACCATACATTCGGGCGACGCTTTATTACTCACAAGCATCGCAAGCACTTCTGTCGGCCATGATTTGTGTGGCTGCGAAAATAATGACACAGACACCTGCTTTCAGTGTGCATTGGGGGGGATTGAAACCCCTGCTCCCTACATCATTGGTCAGCGTTCGAACCATCATGCTGTGGCTTCCGCTCTTCTGCTTTCCCATCAGTGCGCGACTTATTCCTCCCAGTATTCGGTAGCCCTCCCAAAACCCATTCGTGCGACGCTTTACGCACAGCAGCGCAAGCACTTCTGTCGGCCATGATTTGTGTGGCTGCGTAAAATAATGACACAGACAACTGCTTTCAATGTGGCATTGGGGGGATTGAACCCCTTCTCCCTAAATCATTGGTCAGCGTTCTACTAACCATCATGCTGTGGCTCAGTTCTGCTGCTTTCCCATCATTGCGCGACTTATTCCTCCCAGTATTAGTTGCCCTCCAAAACCATTCGTGCTACGATTTACGCACAGCAGCGCAATCACTTCTGTCACCCATGATTTGTGTGGCTGCGAAAATAATGACACCGACAACGGCTTTCAGTGTGCATTGGGGGGGATTGAACCCCTGCTCCCTACATCATTGGATCAGTGTTCTAACCATCATGCTGTGGCTCAGTTCTTTCTGCTGTTCCATCAGTGCGCGACTTATTCCTCCCATATTCGGAGCCCTC